>JAQQAF010000002.1:23510815-24798315 GCA_029747655.1 Ensete ventricosum
AAGGCATATCATCAAAATAGACTCATCTTGTAACGATGGTGATGACTTAACTAAACATCATGATTGGTTGAGTCTCTTGAGACCATGATTGTTCAGAGGCTGAACAAGGACGGGAATCATAAGGAGTTGTGATTTAGCAAGAGCTGCCTACCTTTTTACACTTAGTGTGATTGGTCGAGTCCCTCGAGGCTTACACTAAGATGCTGATTGGATCCTGATCCCCACTAGAAGTCCGCTAGAGACTTCTATTTCACGTGATTCGCTACAAAAATGGTGAGAGTAAATTAAGATAAAAGTCTATATAAGTATTAACTTTTTATAAAATGCTGTATGTTATTCATTTATACTATATCTTGTTTGTTAGAAAACATATCACTTGCAAACCCCCTACGTGGTATACTTGATGCCAACCGCCTCACTAGGTCCAAACTTCACGGATTGGCTTAGCAATTTGAGAACTGTTCTCACTGTAGAGAAAATTGTGTATATCCTTGACATGATCTTGTCGATGCTAGAGGAAGGCGCAAGCGAGGATGAGATCGCTCGCAACGTAATGTATATAAAGGATTTCACTTTGGCTAAGTGCTATATGCCTTTGTGACTCTTGAGCTACAAAGGCAACAAGAGAGCATGAATGTCAATTTCATCCTTCTTCATTTTTCGCCAGCTATTCGAGGAATAGGGAAGAACTAAGAGATATGAGATATCCAAGAGTCTCTTCCAAGCCAAGATGACAGAGGAGACATTGGTTCAGAACCATGGTCCTGAGGATAATATAGTAGATTGAGATAATTCACAAGTCTAGGAATGGTCCTAGAGGATAACATATGTGTTGATCTTATACTTCAGTCTCTACTAGATTATTTTTTACAGTTCATTATGAACTTTAATGTAAACATGTTTGAGATGACTCTCCCTGAGAAACTCAATAAACTCAATATGTTGAGGGAAATTAAGAGCAACATCAAGAAAGAAAAGCCAGTTTTTTATATTGGTGAGACCAAGAAGAAAAGGAAGGCTGATAAGTCCCTTAAGAAGGGCAAGGGCAAAGGTTACCAAGATAGACCCGACGAAGGACAAAGGCTAGTGCTTTCAATACGACAAAGATGGGCACTGGAAGAGGAACTATAAAGAGTACCTTACAAAGAAGGCAAAATAGAAGCTTGGAGAAGCTTTAGGTATATTCATGATCAGTCTTTATTTGTCAACTTCTTATGATAACACATGGATATTGAATACTAGAAGTGTTTATCATATCTACAGTTTATTGCAGGTTCTAGCAAGGCTTAGGAGACTAGCAAAAGGTGAGATGGACCTTAGGCAATGGAGCAAGAGTTGTTATAGTTGCTATTGGTGAGGTCACCCTACATCTATATGGTGGAGCTACTATTGCATTATATGCATATTATTATATTCCCTCTATTATCAAAAATATTATTTTTATTTTATGTTTGATAGTTAGTGAATATAAATTAGTTTTAAAAAATAATAATTGTTCATTAATTTGGATCATGAGATTATCACTAGAGGAATGTTGAATAATGGTTTATATGTGCTAGATATTACTCCACACATCATGAATGTAAGTATGTCTAATTGTCGCATTTTAGGCTAGGTCATATCCACAAGGGAATGTTTCAAAAGTTGTTGAAAGATGGATACTTAGATCCATTTGATGTTGAGTCATATGCAGCTTGTGAACTTTGCCTTTATGAAAAGTTGACCAACTCTTCGTTTAGTAGAATTGGAGAGAGAGAGACATTGAGTTGTTGGAACTCATACATAGTGATGTGCGTGATCCTATGTTGACTCAGGCCATAGGTAGTTACTCCATTATTTTCACTAATAATTTCTCTTGGTATGGACACATGTACTTGACGAAATACAAGTCTAAGGCCTTTGAATGAGTACAAGAATAAAGTATAGAACTAGACTAGAAAGAGTATCAAGACTCTTTGATCGGATTAAAGAGGAGAGTACTTGAGTATAGAGTTCACCCCATTTCCTAAGGGACCATGTGATTTTGTCCCAATGGACACTTCCTTATACACCTCAACTCAATGGTGTATAAAAAAGGAGGAATTGCACGTTGTTAGACATTGTACAGTCCATGATGAGTTTCACCGACCTACTCATCTCGTTCTGGGGATATGCCCTGGAGACCATAGCTTATCTTTTAAATATAGTTTCATATAAGGAGGTAGTGTCATACCATATGAGATATAGAAGGGAAGAAGTTCGATCTTAATGTTGATAAAATTTGGGTTGCTCTCCCACGTTAGAAGACAACACCGACAAGTTAGGATCAAGGATGGAACATTGCAAGTTTGTGGGATATCCAAGGAAACATTAAGGTATTATTTATATCATCCCGAAGACTAAAAGGTATTTATTGCTAAGAGGGCTATGTTCCTTGAGAAGGAGCACATTCTTGGTGGAAACAATGGGAGTGTGATAGAGTTAAGCGATGTTGGAGAACATAACTCAAGTGTCATTCCAACGGCCAAGTATGTTTAGGTATCTAGCACACAAGTTCTAACTTTGCATAGGTTTGGTAGAGTATCAAACCCTTCTAAGAGATATGTAGGACATATCAATGGAGAAGACACTCAGGATGTTGATCCTCAGACTTACAACGAGTCTATTATGAGTATGGACTCCGAGAAGTGGCAAGTCATTAATTTTAAGATGGATTTCATGTACTCTAATAAGGTTTGGAACCTTGTTGATGAACCTGAGGGTATTGTTCCTATTGGTAGCAAATGAATCTTCAAGAAGAAAACAAAAGTAGATGGAAAGGTGTAGACTTATAAGGCAAGGCTGGTGGCTAAAGGGTATTTTTAAAGGCAAGAAGTTGACTATGCGAAACCTTCCCACTCGTAGCCATGCTAAAACCCATTAGAATTCTTTTGGCTTTTGCAACACACTATGACTATGAGATCTGACAGATGGATGTAAAAATCATATTCCTCAATGACAATCTCGATGATGAGGTATATGATATAGCCAAAGGGATTCGTATCCAAGGAGAGTCCAGATAAGGTATGCAGGCTACTCAGGTCCATCTATGGAGCAAGTTTCTCGAAGTTGGAATATAATATTTGATAAGGCGATCAGATTTTATGATTTTATTAAGAACGAAAATGAACCTTGTGTGTACAGGAAAGTAAGTGGGAGCGCTATCACATTCTTGGTGCTATATGTAGATGACATCTTGCTCATTGAGAATGATGTAGGAATGCTCTCCACAATTAAGGCTTGGATATCTAGACACTTCTCCATGAAAGACTTAGGGGAAGTATCCTATATTTTGGGGATTAAGATCTTAGAGATAGATCCAAGAGGATACTTGGCTTGTCTCAATCTAGGTACATAAATTCTGTTGTCAAAAGGTTTGACATAAAAATTCCAAAAGATGTCTTATACCAATGAGACATCACTTTCTAGGAGTATATCCCCAAAGGCTTCTGAGTAAAAGGCAAACATGGATATGATACCCAATGCTTCAACGATAAGGTCCATCATGTATGGTTATGCTATGTACCAGATATGATATAGCCATGCTTTGAGTGTTACAGCAGGTATCAGGCAGATCCAAGTTTAGAACATTAGAAGGCCGTAAAATACATTCTTAAATATTTAAGGACTAAGGATCTTTTACTGGTATATGGAGGAAGACACCTCCAAGTTGAGGGCTACATAGACTCAAGTTTCTAATCTGATATCAGTGATAGCAAGTTGAACTCAGGGTATGTCTTCACCCTGAATGGAGGAGTAGTAAGCTGGTTCCAAGCAAGATTAATACTATTGACTCGATCATAGAGGCAGAGTATATTGTTATGGCAAAAGAAGCAAAGGAAGGGTTCTGGATAAAGAAGTTCATTATGGATTTGAGAGTCGTACTAAGCGACGAGGAGCTTATTCCCATACACTACGATAATAACGGGATGATTGCTCAAGTAAAAGAATCCAGGTCTCATCAGAATCCAAATACGTTCTGAGGAGGTTCTACCTGATTAGAGATATCATAGCCCGTAAAGATGTAGCAATGGAAAGAGTTACATCCGAAGATAACATTATAGATCTACTGAGAAAGTCACTCTCTTATATTATCTTTGAGTGTCATAGGAGTCTGATAGAGATCAGACACGTAGGTGATTTGCTTTAGGACAAGTGAGAGATTGTTGGTTACAGGTGTCCTACAAGTCAATCACGTGAGTGATGACATGTTTGATATGCTTCACAATCTTTTTGTATTATGATTATTATTGATATTTTCTCATATTATATATATTATCTACTATATATATATTATGATGTCCTTGGATCTATGTAATAGAAATCAGATCGTGATGAGATTATGATATAAGATCAATTCGCTTTTAAACACATACCCTAAATAATCCTGACTATATGTTATTCGAGAAAGACATCAAAATAACCAGATAAATTGATGTACTATTTTCTCATCCATGTGATGGAGGTAGTTGGTCTCACAACCACTCATGTGGGGACACTAAGGATACAGTACAAGTGCCCATTGGAGTATGAGTTTACTTATTGTTATTTAAGTACTTATTTCTTTGACACCAGACTTACAAGTATGAAAAGTTCCAAAGTTGGTACAACCGATTATTAGGATTGGTAGGCAAACTTATGAAGATAATTGAGTGTCAATAGATGATCATCCACTCTCAGTATCATGAGAGGAATATCCTATGTATTAATCGCTCAGGCAAATCCCTGACCAGGGTCGTTCGGATTGAGAGAGGAGTTCTCTGGAGAATCTGATTAGAGCGAGATTCAGATAAATTTCATGTGGTCTAACAATACCATGCCTAATATACGATCTCTGGGATATTAGGTGGATAAGGGACTATAGATACATAGTAATTGAGGACAAATATGTCCAATAGATTAGATCCTTTGTACTGTTTGTGGACTATGACATAGTGAACTAGTACGTCCATAGTCGATGAGTTAAGTGAATTGTTATGGGATAACAATTCACTAAGACAAAAGATATTCTGAGTCGGAAAGAGTTCTGACTAGTGGAACTCACAATCAGCTCGGTATTGGCCCTAGAGGGTCACACACATATGGTGGATGATTACAACGAGTTGAAGATTGGATATAATGGATAAGCCTTTGTTATCATTGGATGAGACCCAACATTAATGGATTCCTAGCATGAGGCCCAATTAGACGTAAATTGAGATTATTAGATAAAGATCCAATAATCCAAGAGTAAGAGGTGTGGGTAATTAGATAGAGATCCAATACCCACTAAGGTAGAATCCCTTAGAGTTTAGGAGGCTCTCTATAAATAGGAGGCACGAGTGGCCAACAAAGGTGATAGGCTACATCTTTGGTCACCCCCTCCTATTATCCTCCCTCCCATCTCTTCTCAACCGACCACCCATCTCCCTACTGCATGAGGACAACGAAGAAAAAAGGAATTCTTCTACTACGTTTGTTGTAAGATAGTGCGTAAAAGCTACGAAGAAGGTGCACAAAAGTTGTAAGCTTTTATTACGATTTGAGGAGCATCACTGCATCAATTCACCGTATGGATACCGCTAGAGAGGAGAACATCTTACATCTTTCATCCTCTCTTATTGGATCTAGAAATTTTAGGGATATACGGCCTGTGTAGGCAACACATCTTACATGATTCATAATTTTTTATTTTATAATTTTTCACGCACCAATCATAAATGTCAGAAACCTTTTGTTTTGTTTTTCCACTACACATGTGATGCTCTCTTGGTTTCCTAACATGTGGTGTTATGTCTTTCCCTCCTTGTTCGTGCACAAAGACCAAGGTTGGGTGAGGTTTTCCTGAGTTGGCCCCTTCAATGCTCATGTTAGTGGCCTTGTTTTCTTTTCCTTTTTTCTTGAGAGCTTTGAGTTTATTTTTATACTAACTTTCAAAAGGAGAGGAATACCTCGTGCAGATCTCATGGAGGGGGTAGTTTGTAACCGACCCAAACTGCCCCTTGATCTTCTTGGAATATGTTGATAATCGATGTAACTTATTCGAACTATTCCTTGATCTTCTTGGAATATTATTGTAGCTATTTCCTAATATGAATTATCCTTTAATATTCTTTAAATATTCTTATGGATATTCTACAAGAGAGCTATATCGTAACCAATTTGAACTATCTTTTTGTCTTCTTGGAAAACGTCTCCACAACTCGGTAGCTTGACAGTTCGATAGCTCGAAGTTTAATTGGTCAGAGACTAACTTGAGCCACCTTTTAGACCTTAATCCATATGGATAAGAGAACATCGGTCCTAATCTAGTACTAGCATAATGACCGGTGGTTAGTCGGTCTTATATTTACTATCATAAAGTAATATAGTACTTTATAATAAATCTTAGACTTAGGTGGGAGACTTTTTTCATTACTAGTGGCCCTACTAAGAAGATATTATTCTTTCTAGTTAATAAAATATTTACTATTATAAAGATAAAGATTTGAATTCAAGGATAAAAAAGAGTATCTTCTATAAATTATTAATAATAAAATAATATTATTTTTTATAAATCTAGGATGTGATAATTTAATAGTATTAGAGTAATGATTTTGATGACATATTATAATATGGTATCCTAGGTTTAGAATATTAGATGAACAGTTTTCAAGATTTAGATTTTAGTTATTAAGTCAGATATGATTTATTTTTAATAAAAATAATTAATTAAAGATGTTACTCAAAGTAAATCTCAATAAATTGACTTGAACTCAGATTATTGAGTAAAAAGCCAAGATTTTAGTATATTTTCTCTGAATTGTAATAAGTGTTGTAATATTTTATCTTAGAAACTCCAGTAAGGTTTTATATTTTGAATATATTTTTTGCAATACTTTTTAAAAAGTAGATAAGAGTTATTAAAATGATTATACTTATTTTTTAGATATATTTGTAATAAATAACTAAATATCAATTGACTTAGTTATTCATAAAGATGCACATATTATATTTATATAAACTATTTCTCTAAAAAAATAATATGGTAATCTGGCTAGAAATGTTATATGATGGTTATGTTCACTATGAAATATTTACATTTTTATTTTATAAAAATAAATAAATTAAGTTTATTGCATGAGTCTTGTAGTATTTCTTAGTTCAACCGTATCTTATTCAAGATGGGGACCTCAAATTCATTCATATAATTTCGTTATGTATTTATAGTAGATTATACATGAATGAAGTTTAACGTATTACTTTTGTTACCCTCTATTATGGAATATTATTTTTGTTTATAATTATTAATAGGATAAATTCAATAAAAAATATAATAACATATTTTCACTTTTGTCTTATATTGTTATAAATGCTTATAGTTAACATGTCTAGTTTTACTAATTAAAGATACAAGTTTCTTATTATGTCAAATTAATTATCAGATATTATTTGTCTAATGCAATGACCAGATCTAATGAGAACTAATTACAATATTATTTCTTTGACACATAATATATAAATAATTTAAAATTATAAAAAGTATATGTTGAATGGTTGGATAAAATTTTATCCTTTCAATTGCTTTTGTTTGTTGAGTTGCACCTCAACTTATTTTTTATTTCAACAACCAATTAATTTTTAAAATTTTAAAAATTTTAATGATTTATTGGATATGGAATTTGATAGGTAATTGAAAACCAAATTTATTGAATAAGTTTTCTCAATTTCTTATATATTTTATGTTAAAAAAATAAAAATATATATAAAAAAAATATCTTTTGACTTAAACGCTGCGAGTGGCACATTTAATCTAAATATTTTTTAACCTAATTTAGATTTATCTTTTGACTTAATGTTTCAAGTGCTGATTATATTGATTAATATCATCTTTCATATCAAATTTGGGAACAAAATTTCTGTTAAATGGGGAGAAATGTAATCATCTATAATTTTCTCCATTAACATAAATTAATTACTATAAATAATATATTACTTTACTTAAATTATTAATTTTTTATTTTTGTAGTATGGTTAAAGAAATGGTTAAAGTTGATTTCCTTAATCATATGGATAAGTTAAGAATTTTTCCAATCAATATAATTATTAATTGATTTATTTTCTAATATGTGATGTGATTTTTAGGATATAACTAATTTATATTTTTTTTTTGTGAACCATAAGAAATAAATATTATATTTTCATCTTTTTGTATGAAAGTAAAATAAAATAAAATTATTACTTACATTTTGAGGAGAGCTCATCTTTTCCATATAAAAGAGGATCATTCTCCTTCATTCCTCTCAAATCATGATAGTGGGAGGATTGAGAAGAGAATTATACGAAGAAAAGATTCTCGAAAAGAGCTATGATCCTTTATTCTTTTCTAATCTATTTTGGTTCATATTTTAAAACTTTTAATATTATGATTGTTATAATTTTATAATACATAATAATATCAATTTTAAAATTTTATGATTAATAAATAATAATGATTGATTTATGATGTTTGAATGATTATTTGACTTATAATGATCTCTTAAGCTTAAATAAATTTTAAGATTGGTTTAATTATTAAAATTCTTATTTTTATATTAACATAATAGTTCTAATTTATTTGATTAGATATATATGTGTTTCAATAATTATATGTAAATTTTTATGATTTAATTAGTTTTAAATATAAGATCATGAATTTATATTCTTTAATTGATGGATTTGAGTTACTATTTGATAATTTAAAATATTAAATTCTAATTTGATAAAGAAGTAGGGTTTGATCTAAGTCAAGTTGATCCACCATATCAGGTTGACTCAACCCATATGGCTATATATAATCCAACCCATGTGGCCAGGTACGATGGAGCCCATATGGTTAGGTACGACCCAGCCCATGTAGCAAGGTATTTATTACCTAACCCATGTGGTAATATATGACCTAACCCATATTGCAATGCATGATTTAACCCTTTGTCTAGTCAAGGTCCAACTCATGTGGTTACACACGACCCAATATACATGATTAGACACGACCTCAACTCATGTATTTAGGCACAAACCCAACCCGCAAGCTAACCTAGCCCAATTCAATGGTAAGGCTCAGTCCAATTTATGAGTGAAGCATAATCGAGTCTACAAATTTAGACCTACCCAACTATGCGATTAGCGCTATACACATCATCGCTCATCTATTCAGCCTGTTGTGCCTCAACCCAACCTATTATTTGGGACAGGTACGTGCAATGCATGTGACTCATCTAAGACTCAGGTGGGTCGATTTAGTTTGGGCTAATACTATGCAACATAGTCCAATTTATTATCTCTTTCTTGGTTTGAGCTTGTTAATTGACTGAATCAAACAGGTTTGATCGATGTCATTTGAAAATCAATATTGGTTTTTCACTTTTTTATTAGTTAATGATATTGATATAATTGTTATCATGTAGTATATGTAACTATGTTATTGGTCTATATTAGAAGTGTAACCTATGAAAGGAGCTACAAGTCCATCATAGTACAGAGCCATCAGTGGATATAGTCTAGTAGATCATGCTTTAAGTATGGTTCCTCATAGTATTTTATCATACTATTTCTTTGATGTATACATAAAAGAATGAATAAATATAAATAAATGATTATGATTATTTATATATCCCTACCGAGGATAGGTAGGGCGATTCCCAATTGAGGATTAATGAGTTGCGAAACGTAATGGTTAGATAATTCATCCATCTATTGTTGAGATGAATATGTTTCCAAGCAGGCGAGTGAGGGATACCACTCTATCCACTATTTGGAGTGTGATATGAGTTTTCTCCATCAATTGTTGGAAGGAATTCATTCCATGAAGTATGCCTCTCTATATGCTATTGGAAGAGTACGCCATCGAGTGTGATGAATGACTTTGTTATCTAACTATTATGCATGTGACTGGTGCATAATTTTGTTTATTACGTAAGAATTATCATTAATTTTCTAATACATGAGTTTTATAATAAATCGATATATTATCACTTTATATTAAATTATTGATATTTGTATATATTTCACAAATATTGAAGATTATTTTTATAATTTTTAAGATGATTCTACAAGCATGTGTGGTTATTGATGTGTTTTTATCTTATATTTATTTTTCAATTAATCTACTAATTGTAATAGATATAAGACTTAGTTGAAAAAAACTTTTTTTTATCACTTGGCCCTACCAAGAACATGTGATATTTTTTCTAGTTAATAAAATATTTACTATCGTAAAAACCTGGATTTGAATTCAAAGATAAAAAAAAGAGTATCTTTTATAAATTACAAATAATAAAATGATAATTTATTTTTTTATAAATCTAAGATTTGGCATAATCAATTAAATATGAATATTAATTTAACTATATCCCAAGAACATAACTAGATCAAATATTAGAGGGAGCCAAACACATATCAAGCCCAAAATTTTAAACCTAGGGGTATGAACTTTAAGTTTAAGGTTGAAACGTTTAAACCTAGATTCAAACCCAATCAAAAGTAAAACTCTAAGTTCAATCCTATTTCAAATTGAACCATCTTAGATATGGTGAATGCAATGATTACAAATTCAGGTGAACTGTAAAACTTATGAGGGGAAGCTTTGCTATCTACTAGTTAAATTCTTAAACATATGACCTACAAAGGATAAGGATAAGACTCCATATGAAATCTAGAAAGGATATAAACCGATACTAAATTAACTTCTGAATATGAGGATGTTTGGCTAAAGTTAATATTTTTGAACATAAAAGAAAGAAAATAGATCCTAAAACCATAGACATTATTTTTGTTGGCTATTTTTTTGGATAGTAACATTTATAGATTTCTCATAGTAATTTTTGATATATCTAAAATTTTAAATGATACCATGGTTGAATCCACATATGCTACTTTCTTTAAAAGTATTTTCCTTTTAACTCTAGAATTTCACTTGATATTTCAACTTCTTCTAGCTCATTTCATTCTTCTAATAAATAAATACTACTCTCTTGAACATGCTAACTAGCTTAGCTGGTACAGATTTTGATAGATTATTATAATATTCTAAACTTGAATCTCACCTTCGTTATTTACCTTTTACTAAAAGAAAATACTACTCTCTTAAAGCCAAAAGGAGTATAAGAGCTAGAATGAAAGGAATGTTTGGTAATGATTTCATAACTTATTTGATACGAGATTCACCTAGTTCATTTCAAGATGCTGTGAACTCCTATGATGTCCTTCCTACACAAAAGCCATTTACAATGAGATTGAATCTATTTTAAATAATAATTACTTAGATTCTCACTGATTTACCTCATGAGAAAAAAACTTTTAGGGTATAAGTGGATCTTCAAAAAAAAGATGAGAACTAATGAAATAATGACAAACTATAAGGAATGACTTGTAGCTTAAGGCTTTGGTTGGAAAGCTAGTATCTATTATGCTGATACATATGCACTGATGGCTCGTATCATTACTATTCAAAGTTTTGCTTCAATTCATAATCTACTTATTCATCAAATGTATGCGAGTCTGCCTTCCTATATGAGGATCTTGAAGAGGAGATCTATATGACATAACCAGAAGGTTTTGTTGTGTGGGGCCAATCGAAGAAAGTATGCAAGCTAGTCTGATGGCTTTATAGACTTAACAAGTACCCAAATAGTATGACTAAAAGAATTTATAGTACTATCTTTTCTTTGGTTTGCAAGCTAATGATTGCAAACGAGAGTGACAATATCATTCTTCTTTCTCTTTGTGTTGATGATAATCTTATTCTTACTCTTACTCTTGATCTTGATATAATTAATAAAATTATGACATTCTTATTATATCATTTTGATATGAAAGATCTTAGAGAAGCAAACATAATTTTAAGAATAAAGATCACAAAGTCATGTAATTCAATCCTTTTATCTTAGTCTCATTATACCCAAAAAACATTATTGAAAAGTTTGAATATTCTAATTGTTCAATTGTTTCTATACCTTATGATCCCAGTGTTCATCTCTTAAAATACACAAGTAAGTCTATGAATCAGGAAAATAAGTCTCAAATTATTGGATCTCTCATATACCTATGTAACTGAGCGAGACCTGATATAACTTAAATATTTCTAGATCAAGTAGATGCATTAGCAATCCTAGAATAAAATATAGGAGTGCTTCAAAAAGAATATTTAAATATTTTAAAGAAACATTTTGATTTTGGACGTAGATTTGTTGGGTATCCATCCATCTATACTTGAGGGGTACAGTAATGCCAATTGAATTTATGATTTTTTATAAAAAAAAAAATTAAATGTATATATGGATGTGTCTTTAGTTTAGGTGGTAGGGCTATCTCCTGGCAATCAGTCCACTAAGGAATCTATCATTGTTAGAAGTACTATGGAAGCTGAAATAATTGCTTTAGATACTGTATATTCGTAAGTTGAATGGCCTAAAAAATCTTTCAACAAATCTACCTTTGATTTCATTACCTTTGCCACCTATTTCAATCCAGTGAGATTCAAGAACTCCAATAGAATTTTGTTTAAAAAAATTATAAATTCAAAAATTAGTAGATATATTAATTAATGTTAGACAAAAGTCTATATGGTGGCATGATGTTCACTCAACCATTGTATTGCATTAAATATGAGCAAAATCTAGCTAAAGGTTTAAATAGAACAAAGTTCCTAGAATCATCAAGAGGGATGGATCTTTCTTTCCCTATAATAGGTCTTCTAGTAGTGGGAACCTAACTTTTGTGATAGGCGATCTATTGAAGGAGGTTTAATATAGTAATTAATCATAAGTTAATTGGTTGATTGAGGAGTACACTTGTGGGCACTTTCAAAGTGCATAATATATATTGCGGTGAATAACTCTAAACTCATTCTAGTGATGATTTGTGCTCCTTTGTAAAGGAATAAGAAGAGCATTGTTCTAAAAAAAAACCTCTAAAATAGTATTTTTCATGAGATATGACTCTGCATATCCTTTGTAGGGGCTCTCCTATATGAGAGCATTCATAGACGACTATGACTAAGAATTTGAGTAATAACTAGAAACTCTCAAGAATAAATCAAGATACATGCGCATGGCTATAGGTGTGCAACCCTACAATATGATATTTATTATTGTATATAAGTTAAAAGAATATAGTTTAAAACCTAATTCATTTTATTTCCTTCAAATAGACACGATTTACAGTAATTAAGATTTAAGCCTTATAAAGGGATCACATTGACTGTATAGTATAAGTTCAAGCAGCAGTTAAGGATGAATTGAAATAAATTAATAATATAAAATCTTAGGGACAATGTTAATTTTTGGAATACTAGGATAGGGTTGGTATAGGGGTGGGTTTAGGAGCACATGATTCAGTTTTAAAAGGGGTTGATCTCTGTCTGTCCATATAACTCTGTAGGTTTTGGTATGACTTAGGGATTCTTTGAAATAAATTAATAACCTAAAATTTTTGGAATAAGATAATAAAATAAAATATCAAGGTTTACATTTTTTTTTTCTTTGACCTATTATTGATCATGGTGTGAGATTCTTGTAGGAAAGGGCTAAATCTGAATAGTGCTAGAGAGAGCATATCACCACATAAGTCACTACTAGAGTCTCTTATATCATGCAAGGATTTGATTTAGGCCATGTTGACCTTAGTTGTAAATGGCCCTTAGCTTATACATGGAGTTATTGATGTAGTAAGGTAAGGGGTTTTTTTTCAACAAAAAAAAAAACTGTCACACCATGAAGGATAGATAGATCGATAACCATAGGGCCGATTCTATGCTTGAAAAATTCAAACAATTAGACCCTCGTACGTTCAATGGAAGACCTGATTCCTTAGGGGGCAAAGCAATGGTTATGACAAAAGGAAAAGAAGTTAAAGGCTCTTGATTGTGACAGCAAAAAATAATAATAATAATAACCTTACAAGGGAAAAAAAAAAAAGAGAAATGTCTAGTGGTCCACTAAGAAGAAAATATTATAACTTTGAAGAAAATTCTATTGCAACAAAGCAATTCAGGAAGACTTTCTATGACTGGTATTTTTCCTCATTTTCCTGCAAAAATAATAGGGAGGCTGGATGATGATTGAAGATCAAATAGTTAAGTGAATTAAAATCATGTTCTTCTTCACACTAGGTATTTTTTTTTAATGAAACATTATGAGGATTAAATAAAGCACTCTGAGGGTAGACACTTCGAGCGAGACTTATCCTTTCATCAATTCCAGGTTAGCTGGCATTGAACTTACCAAGTTAGTGTGAGGTAGAGCTTCAATTGTGAAGAGCTGGAGAATGAGTTACGATAGGGGAAGGACAGGAAGGAGGGCGACGTTATAGTGCCACTACAGCTTCATAAGGGGAATTAAAACTTTTTAAGAGGGCAGCAGCATCCAACGAAGTGGTTTGCGGTAAAAGCAAAGAATGCAAACATCATCATGCATACTCATTAAAAATTTACTTAATATTTACTCTTATCACGATGTCCCAAATAATGCAACGTCAACTTTTACGTTCTCATCGAGATTCAGACAAAGCATATTGATCCCAAAGAGATGCCATTTGAGAGTAAAACCCATCAACAAATTGATCCAGGGACTATTTCATATGATACACAAACTAGAAATATATGATATCATTGAACTAGGTCCCCTAATTTTTCTGTTATGTCAAAACGATCAAATGATATATTAATGGATGCATCTACTCTTATTCTCATAAAAAGATGAAATAAAATTGACACTTGATCACCACTTGATGGATTTGTAAGAAAGAGGGGACTCAACTTTGAGCAATATATCTTGCTCTCATTCCATGATATATAATTTCAAGAAGAAAGGAGACTCGGAGAAACTTTGTATTTTATTCCTATCTTTGTTGTGTGCATCGTAACCAAATTAATAGGATGAAAAACAATCAAATCAAAACACCATGAATTATTTAGGATTTACATAAATCAATGGATGTCACTTTTTTTTTTCTATGCATGGTAAAATTTTAGGAAGACCTGTTGAAGTTGATAGGAAGAAAGGATAGAGTTAGCACACTAAGGAAAAGTAGGGTTTATATAGTTCCCCAATATACATTATATTTATGCAGTAAGAATGAATCTTTCTTTCAATAAACTCTTTCAAGAATCAATAATCAATTTGACTTTCCATAAATATTTTCTCTTGAAGAAATAAATCTTTCTTTTGATGAAATTAATCTCTTCATGATAATTGCACAAGTTTAATTCCAACATTCTCTCCCCTTAAACTTGTTCTATCCAACATGCCAAGTTTTCTTCGAAGATGTTAAAATATCTCAATTTTGAGAGGTTTTGTAAAAGTGTCAGCCACTTGTTCACTTGTCTTGACAAAGTGTAGCTCCACTTCTTTGTTTTTGACATGATCTCTTATAAAATGAAATCTTGTGTCGATATGCTTTTATCTTTCATGATAGACTGGATTCTTGGCTAAGGCAATAGCTGATTTATTATCAATATAAATTTTGGTTGACTTCTCCTATGGCATATGAAGTTCCTGAAGTAATATTCTTAGCCATATTGTATGACAAACACAAGAAGTTGATGCTATGTATTCTGCTTCACAACTTGATAGAGCAACTATATGTTATTTTTTTGAAGACCAAGTAAATGTAGCTCCACCAAAATAAAATATAAATCCAGTTATATTCTTTCGATCATCATAGCTTCCAGCCCAATCACTGTCACTATATCTAATAAGATCTAATCCTTTTGATGATGAATAGAATATTCCATACTCAATTGATCCTTTAATATATCGTAAAAAAATTTACCGACATTTAAATGAGAAATCTTAGGAGATTCCATGTATCTACTTATTAAACCAACTCCAAATAATATATCAGGTCGAGTGCA
The DNA here is from genome assembly GCA_029747655.1 of Ensete ventricosum. Lineage (NCBI taxonomy): Eukaryota > Viridiplantae > Streptophyta > Magnoliopsida > Zingiberales > Musaceae > Ensete > Ensete ventricosum. The sequence goes on from JAQQAF010000002.1 coordinate 23,526,684, forward strand.
TATCAAATACCATAAACATCCAACTAGACTTTTGTAGTAAGTTGGATTAATGTATTTACCTTCGCCTTTTTTGGTCAACTTGGTGCCAAACTCAATAGGTGTATCTGTAGGATAACAATCTTCCATAGAAAACTTCTTTAAAACCTCTTTTGCATAATTTTCTTATGAAATAAAAATCCCTTCATTGTTTTGTATAATTTCGATACCAAGAAAATAAGACATTAAGCCCAAGTCAGTCATCTCAAACTCCTTCTTCATAGAGTATTTAAAATCTTTAATCATGGAGCTACTACTGTTTGTAAATATTAAATCATCTACATACAGGCATACAAACATGATATCTCCATCAATGTTAGATTTTGTATAGAGAGCATGTTCATGTGGATATTTAGAAAAACTGTTTTAAATAAAATAAGCATCTATCCGAGAATTTCATGCTCGTGGGGCTTGTTTAAGCCTATAAAGAGCTCTCTTTAACTTGTATACTTTATCTTCTTATTCATAAATAATAAAACTAGGGGGTTGTTGAACATATACCTCTTCTTCAAGAACTCCATTAAGGAATGCTGATTTGACATCCATTTGTAAAATTTTCCATTTCATTTGAGCTGTTAGGGCGATAAGTAATCTTACTATCTCCAATCAAGCAACTGGTGCGAATACTTCTTCATAGTCGATCCCATATTGTTGTTTATATCCCTTTGCGACCAATCGTGCTTTATATTTCTCCACCTCTCCTTGTGCATTTCTTTTTGTTTTGAAGATCCACTTAACACCAATCGTTTAGTGGTCTTCTGGAAGTGTAGTAAGCTCTCATTTATCATTTTTGTTGATTGCATTAATCTCCTCCTTCATAGCTTGTCTCCATTTTTTTTTCTTTGCAAGCTTCTTCAAAAGTTAATGGATCATATCCTGCAAAAAGATAAAATAGAGAAAGTTCATCATTGTTAGTATCAATTCTTTGAATCACATCATATAGCTCCTGGATCGGTCTTGTCCTTCTTATAATCAGACTTCTTGAATCTTTTGACATAGCTGATCTCGGTGATGATTCTGGTAAAGCCTCTTCTGTGCTTACTTGTATTATATCATCCTCTTCTGATGATATAGCTTTCTTATGCTGTTCATTATTTTTCCAGTCCCAAATCTGTTGTTCATTAAACTCAACATCTCTTGACATCACAACTTTATTTGTGATAGTATTGTAGAGTTTGTATCCACTAGAATTCTCAGCATAACCTAATAAAATGCTTTTCTGACTTTTATCTTTAAGTTTTGTTCTTTTTTCTTCTGGTATCTTGGCAAATGCAACACTTCCAAAAATTCTTAAATGATCAACTCTTGGTTTCTGCAGGCTCCATACTTCTTCTGGTGTAGAATTATCAATTCGCCTTGTTGGAAATCTGTTAAGCAAATAAACTGCACAAGCAACAGCATCCCCCCAAAATTCTTTAGGAATCTTTCTTTCCTTTAACATGCATCGGACCATATTAAGTATAGTCCTATTTTTTCTTTCTGAAATACCATTTTGTTGAGGTGTGTATGGCATAGTAAATTGATGTAAAATTCCATTATTTCTACAAAAACTTTTAAATTCATTTGATGTATATTCATCATCTCTATCTGTTTGTAAACATTTAATCTTGCAATCACTTTGTCTTTCAACTAAGTCTTTAAATTCTTTGAATTTGTGTAACACTTTTTTCTTTTCCTTTAAAAATATAGACCCAAGTTTTGCCACTATGATCATTAGTGAAGATAAGAAAATACCTACTTCCTCCAAGTGATATTGGGCTAATAGGGCCACAAACATCCGAGTGTACCAGATCAAGTCGATGCCATGCTCTTTTTGTTCTGCTGATTTTGAAAGGCTTTCTTTCTTGCTTACCCATAACACATACTTCACATAATTTTGATGGACGATCAATTCTTGACATTCCTGTCACCGTATTAAACTTCTCTAGAAGTTTTAAAGCCTCAAAATTTAAGTGTGCATATCTAAGATGTCATAATATAGAAATGTTCTGAATATCGATCTTAAAATAATTTAATTGATAAAAAATATATAAATGTAGAGGAAATATTCTATTCTTCATCATTTTTACATATGAGATTAATGTCTTAGTCTTATCATAAATTGAAAGAGTCATATCTTTCATCTCAATATTATAACCTTTTTCAAGTAATTGTCCCAAGCTAAGAATATTATTTTTCATATCAGGCACATAATAATCATCTGAAATGCATAACTCTTTGCCATTATGGAGTCCAAGAACAATTTTACCTTCTTTGAGATAGATCACCAAATGTAATATTTCCAAAATAATTTGTATCCATTTCTGAAAATAATTCTTTAATACCACACATGTGATTTGAAGCTCCTGTATCTAGATACCATGTATCTTTCTTCAAATTATCATAAGTCATTAGTAAAACTTAGTTTTTATTCTTCTATTCTTTTTCAATAAAATTTGCCTTATCACCTTGATTGTTAGGATTATAATAGTATTCAAAGGAGTAATGCCCATACCTTTTGCAAATATAGCATTGTATTTAAGACCTTTTAGACATTCTGCCACGTCCGTGGCCTCGGCCACGTCCTCGACCATAACCTCGGTCTCTTTGGTTAGAATTTTCTCTACCTCCTTCATTGTTTGGAGATTCTTGATATGTCTAATTTCTGCCACCTCTTCCTCTTTGTCCACGACCTCTTCCTCTTTAAAAATTGATTCACCTTTATTTTCAAGAGTAAGTTTGGTCGGTAGTGCTTGTTCCATAGTTTTTTCTTCTGCTCTTTTTGTAATCCTTTGTTCATGAACTTGAAGGGAACCCATAAGTTGTTCTAAAGATATTTCTTCCAAATCTTTAAACTCTTCAATCGCAACAGCAATAAAATCAAATTTTGAATCTAGTGATCTTAGTATCTTTTCTATCACTCTTTGATCACTTATTTGTTCACCATTTCTTCTCATTTGATGAACAATAGAAATAACTTTTGTGAAATAATCAGAAATAGTTTCAGAAGTACCTTGCTGTAATTTTTTAAAATCGACTCGTAAAACTTGTAGACGGAGTTTTTTTACCTTATCAACACCACCAAATGCTTTTTGAATCATTTCCCAAGCCTCTTTTGAAGTATTTGCTAGAGCGATGATCTCGAACATCGAATCATCAAGCCCTTGGTAGATTATGAACAAGGCATTTTTCTCCTTCTTTCTTCTATCTTTGAGTTTTTCTTTTGCTTTTGCATTTATCGCTCCTTCTTCTGCTGGACTTGGTTCATCAAATCCATCTTCTACAAACTCTCATACATCTTGGGAGCCTAAAAGAACCTTCATTTGGATGCATCATATGTCATAATTTTCTTTTGTCAATTTAGGGATTTGAAGTTGGAAGGTGCTTGAGGATGAAGCCATAGCTCTGATACCAATTGTTGAAGTTGATAGGAAGAAAGGATAGAGTTAGCACACTAAGGAAGAGTATGAGAAGTCTTAATCTTCTGTATTTCTCTCAATATTTTTATAATTTTATAAATTCTATATTTTTCATGACTTATATGGGGTTTATATAGTTCCCCAAGATACATTACATTTATGCAGTAAGAATGAATCTTTCTTTCAATAAACTCTTTCAAGAATCAATAACCAATTTGACTTGTCCTTTCATAAATATTTTCTCTTGAAGAAATAAATCTTTCTTCTGATGAAATTAATTAATCTCTTCATTCATGATAATTACATAAGTTTAATTCCAACAACACCTAATCTTCCCATGAGGATTGTATCTATTTAGGAAATTAAAGAAATATGATATAGTCTTCTTAACATCAATAAGTTTGACACAACTAATAGCCGCGATCAAATCAAAGCCCTACTGTTTATTCTGTATATATATATATATATATATATATATCTATATGCTCACTCATAGAAGGCTTTCACCCTCTCAAAACAGACACGGGTACGATGGCTCCTGTCGTCAACCTCCTCCTCTTTGCTGCACTCCTGCTCCGTATCTCTGCAACAGGTATCCTTCTTCGCCTCTCTCCTCCAACAAGCATCAACGGAACGCCGATAACGTAACGCATGCTTTGATCGTTGTTTGTGGTGACAGCGGACGGCCAGGGATGCGATCTGTCCAGCATTCAGGTGCAGCAGACCAACACAGGGGAGAAGGTGGGCAACGACCCGGTGTTCGAGGTGGAGGTGAAGAACCTGTGCAGCTGCACCATCTCCAGCGTGTTCCTTCGCTCCGTGGGCTTCGCCAGCTCCATCGTGGTCGACCCCAAGCTGTTCCGGCGTGAAGGCACCGACTATGTCGTCAACGACGGCAAGGGCATCCCAAGTTCGCAGTCCGTCAAGTTCCGCTACGCCTGGGACAGATCCTTTGCGATGTCTCCTGCGAGTCTGCAAGCAAATTGCTGATGAAGCAGTGGCACTCACTGGCCATGGCTGCAACACAAGATCCGAACACTATTATTGATCTTTTGAAGAATCGAGGATGCAGGCGTTGCAATGCATTTGAATTCCTCTGCATAGAAGAAAAGCTTTCTCTTTATCGTTGCAATATTTATTTGGAGTTTCGTGACTGAAACAAGTACTCGTCATTGTCTTCCTTTCGATTGCTTAAAGCTCCCCATTTTGAGAGCCTTGAGACATTTGCTTCAGCAATTTTTTTGCAGTTGCAGGTCCTTTCGTGAGCCCTGGAAATGGCCGCACAAGTTACACGAAAGAAGAGATCGAATCAAGTAAGAAATATTATACGTATATATATAACATCCACAAATATTCAGATTCTGGAAATAAATATTATATATATATATAAATCTTGGAATGTAGTTTTTGCTGCTAAACAAGGAAAAAATATTAGATACCATGAATCACTGCCATCTAACTTTAGTCAAATCGTCGTGCAAAGATTGGGTCGCAAGAAAGCCACAAAAACTAAAAAAACTGCATCATATGAGAGATTGTTTTTACGTAAGGAGATCGTATATCCCTGTATTTCAGATCCGGGATAAAAAGGTTGCCATTGAGGAATATCGTTTTACCATCCATCTGCCAGATCTTATAGTCATAGTATACTGCAATGGTCAAAAGAATTATAATGGACTTAAGCATGGCTACAAGTGAAAAGGTTTCGTCATAGTCAACTCATTGTCTTTGACGATATCCATTAGTTACTAGCCTTGCCTTATAGGTCTCCACCTTTTCATCTACTCTGATATTCTTTTTAAAGATCCACTTGCACTCGATGGATACAATACCCTCAGGTGCATCTACAAGGTTCCAAACCTTGTTAGAGTATATGGAATCCATCTCAGAATTCATAGCTTCTTGCCACTTTCCGGAGTCTATACTCATAATAGCCTCAACGTAGGTTTGAGGATCAGCATCCTGAGAGTCTCTCCACTAATATGTCCCACATATCTTTTAGGAGTGTGAGATACTATGCTAAACCTACGCAAAGTTGGAACTTGTGTGTTAGGTACCTGAACCGACTCAGACTCTGGAATGATGCTTGAGCTAGGTTCTCCAACCTCACTCAACTCTATCTCACTCCCACTGTTTCCACCAAGAATGTGTTCTTTCTCAAGGAACACAGCTCTTATGGCAACAAAGATCTTTCGGTCCTTGGGATGATATAAGTAATACCCAAAGTCTCCTTAGGGTATCCCACGAACATGAACCGTTCCATCCTTGATTCTAACTTGTCAGGGTTGTATCTTCTAACGTGAGCAGGACAACCCCAAATCTTAACCACCTTAAGATCATACTTCTTTCTTTTCCATTTCTCATATGGTATAGATACTACCGACTTTAATGGAACTCTATTCAGAAGGTAAGCTACGGTCTCTAGGGTGTATCCCCAGAATGAGACAGGTAGGTCAACGAAACTCATCATGGATTATACCATATCTAATAGTGTGTGATTCCTCCTTTCTGATACACCATTGGGCTGAGATGTATATGGAGGTATCCATTGGAATAAAATCCTCTTTCCAATCTGGTTCTCGACTTCATTCTTATATTCCCTAAATTTCTCAAAGGCCTCAGACTTGTACTTCATCAATTACATGTCTCCATACCTAGAGAAATCATCAGTGAATGTAATGAAGTATAAGTAACCACCTATAGCCTGAGTCGATACGGGACCACATACATCACTATATACGAGTTCTAATAACTCAGTGACTCTCTCTCCAGTTCCATGAAAAGGAGAGTTGATCATCTTCCCACGAAGGCAAGGTTCGCAAGTTGCATATGACTCATAGTCAAATGAATCTAAGTATCCATCTTTTAGCAACTTTTGAATCATTCCCTCATGTATATAACCTAGCCTACAATACTATAGGTATGCATTATTTACCTCATCTCTTTTCCTCTTAGATGTATTTATATTCATGATGTGCAGAGAAGTTTCTAACATATATAAGTCATTTATAAGGGTCCCTCTATTGATGATCTCATCATCCATAACTATTGTTCTCAAAAACTAATTTATATCCACTAATTGTCAAACAAGAGATGAAAATAATATTTTTAATAATGGAAGGGATAAAATAACATGCATCTAATGCAATAATAGCTTCACCAGGCAGATGTAGGATGACCTCCACAATAGCAATTGCAGTAACTCTTGCTCCATTATCCATCTTGAGGTCTATCTCGCCTCTAGCCAATCCCCTAGGTCATGCCAGAACTTGCAACGAATTACAGATATGATAAACACTCCCGGTATCCAATATCCATGTGTTATCATGAAAATCTGACAAGTGAAGACTGATCATGAATATACTTGAAGCTTCTCTAGGCTTCGTTTTGCCTTATCTCTAAGGTAGTCCTTACAGTTCATCTTTCAATGCCCATCTTGGTCACAGTGGAAGCACTATTATTTGTCCTTTGCTGGGTATTTTTTTGCAACCATTGTCTTGCCCGGTCTTTCTTTACCCTTACCCTTCTTAAGGGTCTTACTAGCCTTCCTTTTCCTATTGGTCTCACCAATATAGAGAATTGACTTCTCTTTCTTGATGGTATTCTCAGCATCCCTCAACATATTGAGGAGCTCAGGTAGAGTTACCTCAAACTTGTTCATATTAAAGTTAATAATGAACTGTGAAAAGGAATCTGGTAGAGGCTGAAGTATAAGATCAACATACAGATTATCCTTTATGACTATCTTTATACTACACAAAGCGAGAGATTTCATCCTCGCTTGTCCTTTCCTCCAGCGTGGGAACCATCGCGTTAAGGACATATATAATTTTCTCTTTCGTGAGAATAATTCTCAAATTATGAAGCTCTTGGACCAATGAGACGATTGGCATCAAGTATGCCACATAGGGGTTTTGCAAGCGATAAATAAGATATAGTGTAAATAAATAACATGTAGACTTTACAGAAAATACTAATTAAGATATGGACTTCTATCTGAATATACTCCCACTATTTTCCTAGCGAATCATGCGACACCCTTAACACATGAGACGGAAGTCTTCGGCAGACTCCTAGTGAGGATCGGGATCCAATCGGCATCTTTGTGCAACCTCGAGCGACTCGACCAATTACACTAAGCCCAAAAGGTAGACAACTCTTGCCAATCACAGCTTCTTGTGATTTTTGTCATGTTCGACCATCAAATCATCATGGTCTCAAGGGACTCGACCAACCATGATATTCAGTTAAGTCATCACCATCGTTACAAGATGAGTCTATTTAATGATATGCCCTCGAGGGACTCGACCAAGTATATCATGTCCTCAGGTCACTAGTGACATCTCTATGTCATAGGCAAGAACTTGATCAAGTATATAGGTGAGCCTCGAGGGACTCGACCAACTCAATCTATGTCGTGATTCAATTTCTTCCTATAACGATGAAAGGCCACGTGGGTCAATCTTATTGCCTCATACTTACCGACTTAATATTATCGTAGAGGGGTTTTTGTTTCATATCAATCTCCTAATATGTCATGTCACACATATATATATTTAATATATATATATATATATATATATATATACATATACATATATCAAGTAGGTGTATAACACATCACATATGCAAGCCACACTAGATGATCATGAGCCGTCACCTAATATGATTAAGCCTAAGCTAATGGGCCTAATCACTCACAATAGGATCTATGTGTGCATCGGCGCATCTCCATGCCCTGTGATCGTTGATCTCGTCGTTATTAGTTCCATCGGATCGTCGTATCACCATACGTCGTGATCTCCTGCCACGACACCTCCACGCTCCCACCGTGCCTCTTTATGTAATTACAAATAATCACAAGCACGCAGGCTTGGTAATAAATGATAAAAATGGAGGCTCGTAGGGCCCAATAATAATAATAATAATAATCACAATTACACACATCACAACACATGGCTCATGATTATCCACCCACATCAAACATCACATATACATCACATTATATGTAGGATTACTAGATATATAATAATTAATTAAACTATTTAATTAATTATTTTTTGGAAATCAGGATATGCTCAGAATTTTTAGAATTATCAAGGGTATTTTTGGAATTATGGATGATAGGACAGTCCTCAAAATTTCTAAAATTATTGAGGGCATTTAAAGAATTCTGTAAAATAGGACAAAGTTAGCATTTCTCAAATTCTGAGGGTCAAGATCATCCTTTTTCTCAAAAGGATGCCCTAGCACTCTTCCCTCACCCTCACTACATCGTCGGCGTCACCCCTACCCAAGCCACGGTTGCCTTTTTCTCAAAAGGATACCCTAGCCCTCTTCCCTCACTCTCATTACGTCGTCGTCGTCGTCGCCCCTATGCAAGCGACGGCTGCCCTTGTCCGCTGGCAGCCGCCCCTACGGCCAGCGTCGCTACCCCTATTAGCGGTAGCCCTGGCCGCGAGCTGTAGCCCCTTATTTGCTAGCCGCTAGCGGCTGCCCCTTGTTGGCTGGCCGCTCCTACGGGCGTCACGCTTCAAGCAACCATGCCCGTCGACAGCTGCCACCCCTACGGGCTGGCCGCAACTAGTCACCCCCTGTGTATGGGGCCTTGGTCGCAGTCGGTCGCCCCTTTTGCAGGGGGGCCTTGGCCACAACTGATCACCCCCTTACATGTAGCCAGGCCGTGGCTGGTCGCCCCTACAAGGGGCCTGGTCGTGGCCAGCCACCCCTATAGATGGCCTAGCCATGGCCGGCTGCCCCCTTTCCTCATTGTGTTGGCTGCAAAAACATAGCTAGAATGCGTAGAATGATTCTATGCGATTCAATCTCATCATAGGTAGTTTAAAACCAATCTTTTGCATGAAAACCTTGGCTCTGATACCACTGTTAGGAAATCTCAATGGGAACATCACATACATAGCAAAAATCAAAACAAAACAGGTTTCCCACACAGATCAAATCGTCGTGCAAAGATTGGGTTACGAAAAAGTCGTAAAAATTAAAAAAATCACATCATGTGAGAGATTGTCTTTACCTAGGGAGATCGTATATCCCTATATTCCAGATCCGGATGGAGAGGATGAAGGAAGTCAAGTGTCCTCCTCTTTGGCGGTATCCACACAATGGATCTCTATAGCGAACCTCCTCCAATCTGATCTTACAACTCTTGCATAGAGAGAGGGATGAGAATAGGAGGGAGAGGCCTGTATCCTATCAACCATGAGTCTCCCCTCCTATTTATAGAGAGTCACTAAAACCCTAGGGGTCCTGCCTTGGTGGGTATTGGATCTCTATCGAAAAACCCACTAACCTTGTATTACTGGATCTTTATCCAATAATCTCCTTAGGCCTCTAATTGGACCTTAAGCAAGGAGCTCATCAGCATAGGGTCTCATCTAATGAGAATAGGGGTTAATTGAATCTTCATCTAATCCTCTATTCGCTGAAACATTCACTATATGTGTGTGACCCTATAGGCCCGATATCAAGCTGGCCATGAGTCGCTCCCATCAGAACTCCTTCTAATATAGTGAATTATTATCTCCATAATAATTCACTCGACTCATTGACTATGGACGTACTAGGCCACTACGCCATAGTCCTCAGACGGTACAGGATGATCAAATCCATTGGACCTGTCTGTCCATAGTTACCGTGTATCTATAATCCCTCATCCAACTAATATCTTAGAGATTATATATTGGACATGGTACTGTCAGGTTATATACGGAATCGGTTTGTCTTGCTCTAATCGAATTCTACCGAAAAATTCTTTCTCTTAATTCAAATGACCCTGGTTAGGGATTTGTCTGAGCAAGCACATACAGGACATTCCTCTCCCGATACCGAGAGTGGATGATCCTTTATTAACATTCAATTACCTTCGTAAGGTTGACTACCAATCCCAATAACTAGTTGTACCAGATCTGGAACTTTCCAAACCTATAAGTCTGGCGTCAAAGAAAGGAGTACTCAAACAAGGCATCATTGATGTCTCAAGTCTAAGAACCAAATATACAATTGGGACTATAGAATTGATGCCTAACTTTATGTATCATTAACCATACAACATTCCATAAGTAGATCAATTAATAAACTCATTCTCTAATGAGCACCTGTAATATATCCTTAGTGTCTTCACACAAGTGGCTATGAGACTAGTCGCCTCCATCATATGGACGGGTATATAGTATATCGATCTGTCCGGTTATCTCAATGTCCCTCTCGAGTAACCTATGATCAGGATTGTTTAGGATTTATGTTTAAAGGTGAATCGATCTCATTATCATGATCTCATCACGATCTGATTCTCATTGCATAAAACCAAAGACAACACAATATATATATATGCAACAGATAATATAATATGAGAATATGCTAATAATAATCTTAAGCAAAAAGATCGTATAGTGTGTCACACGTGCCATCACTCACGTGATTGACTTGTAGGGCACCTGTAACCAGCAGTAAGACGGTGCCTAGCCCAGACCCTTGTTGATAGGCTTAGAATACTGATTGTTCTTCTTTTTTGATTTGTGACTTACTTGAGCAGTGATAGGTGGTCCTAATGCCCTATCTTTATGCTTCAAGTATGTCTCATAGTTAGTCAACTTATCGTATAGCTCTTCAAATGATAGCGACGAGTCGTATGCCCATATTGCTGTTGTTAAATCTTTATACACCATTAAGGGTGTAGATTATTATACATATCATTATATTAAAGCATGTCACAAAAATAGACCCTATATGCTACAATTTTGAAAGTATAGGGGTTATTTTAGACACAAGTAAGTAATAAGAGCTTAAGTGATCTATGACTAGAACCACTGGAGCTAAAATAAATCTTAATCCATTTTGATCGATCAAACTTAATCTTGACTTCTCAAATATGCCCAAATTGGTTTTTTACCTAATTCTTACCTACCTGAATCAAATGCCTAACTAAAAGCTTAAATTTAACCTAGCTTGGGATTTTGATTAGATTTTAATTTTGACTCCCATCAAAATCTAATTTTGATCTAGGTTAATTTTAATTTTGACTGAATCCTATTTTTATCGCCCGCTCAATTTAATAGTTTGATTGATTGGAGTAGTTGTTGGGCTCAATTCTAGGTAGTCCAATTAAATAGGGTTAATCCATTTGAGCCTTTTATGGTATTAAAAAATTTAAATTATAATTTTTTAATATTTTTAATATTTTATATAAAATATTGAAAGTATTTATTATTTATGATATTTAAATTTAAATTTTTATTTTTGGATATTTATTTAGTTATTCAACATAATGATTATATTCATCATTTGATTTTTTAGTTAATTAAAATTTTATTATGATTATTATTTTATTATTATTGGACTATTTTTACATAAATTAGATTAATAAAATAATGAATATTATTTGTAACTAAGATCCTTAAGTTTTATTGAACTAATAATGAATATTATTTGTAACTTGTATGGTAGGCTTATCAGGTGTAAATTATAATAAGTATTATGTAATTTATAAAATATTTTAAACTATATTTTATTTTATTATATTGATCTTGTAGCCAATAAAATGGCCATATAAAATTATATTAAAAATTAATCCTAAATGATATTATAAATAATATTTATAATGGTTGCATAATTAAGAGAGTTTGATAATTCGAAAGGAGAATATACTTGAAATAATTATGTGATGGGATAAAATAATATTTATAATACTTCTAGTATATTTGTACTATCTAATTCAAATTATTCATAATAGTTAGAGCATATATAATATTAGATTTTGGCCTAGTATTGCTCCCTAAAAAACTAGTAGTGTTGATTAATAAAAGTAATGTAAACTAAATTAATAAAATAAATTCTTAGGAAAAGTGTAATAGGCCTAATCTGATATTTATAAAAATGGTAATTGTAAATGACATCAAAACTATCTTATTGCTTGCAACTAGCGCACAGAAATATTTGAAGGCTATTGAAGATAAGTTTAAATATGTTAAGAAATTATTGATTGATATATTAATGAAAGAACTAACTATGAGATTTAAGATTACATCCTTAATATGACTAATAAGGCTATGAAACTTAAAGCATTATGCATAAATGTGGATGAGCCTTTTCTCATACAATTCATTCTTAATTTTTTTTCTCCTCGGTTTTGCCTATTTAAGATTCATTATAATATAAATAAAGATAAATGAGGCTTGAATGAATTGACTAGTTTATATATTTAAGAAAGGTTAAGGTTATGTTAAGATTCTTAAATTTTACGAGTTCTTAACTTTAGGAATTTAATACTAATATTTATTTTTTCATTTACTTTTTTCAAGTTATGGTAGGAGTTTGTTAGGGTTCTTTTGATGTGGAAAATTAGAATTTTTGTTTTTATTTTTTAAGACTCATAGCTCTAATTGACTAGGGATTAAATAACCCTATAAATATGTAATGTCTTTGAGTATTCTTCTCACACAATAGAATAAAACTCAAAGCCTTCAGTTAACTTGGACGTTGATCCCCTTGAAGCAATCAAAAGGAGGCTAATCCCTTCGAAGTAATCAAATTCCTATGTATTTTCAATCATAGGATTTTATCATCTAGTATCAGAGCGGTATTTCCTCGACGATGTGTCCTTGATGTTTCCTCATAGTGTGTCCTTTGCGTTCCCTCAATATTTCCTTGGTGGTGTGTCCTTATGTTAGAACCATTACGGATTCTAAGCTTGAGGTGTTCTCTATAGGGGATCGGCCTCCTTTGAACTCTATAGAAGTTCCTCCCTCCTTGGTTTTCTACACATAGGTTGAAAAATAATTTATTTATTGATGATTAAAAGAGGAGAATACAAGCTAGGGCTTCTAAACCTTAACTCCTAATAGGACTCCTACTCCAACAAACTCCAACTTCTAATCAACTTCTACTCCTAGTAAACCAAGACTCCTCTTCGCTTCAACTCCTAACCCCTAGTCAATTCCTAACCATGATGTGGTTGGTGGCTATAGAGGTCTTCAACCCCTAATTTTATTCTTATTCCACTCTAGAAAGAGTCCAAGCTAAGTGAAACTCTCCCCCTCTTGCCCTAGCAAGCCTCTCTTAAGAGGAGGAGGCAGCTAGGAGGAGGTGGCTAGATTATGGTTTATTACATTCATGACTCAATTGCTCTGAACCGTATCCAACTCTGACTCCTAACCTGACTCCAGATTAGCTGAATCCTAACTCTACCCGAATTTAGACTGATTTATTATAATAAATTTAAATCTTCTCCTAGCTAACCTAATGTCAGGTCTAGGTTGGCCAATAAGGCCTAATTTTAGGACTTGACTCAATCGACTAAGACCCGACTCAGCTAGGATCCTAATAGACCCACCTCTTTAAATTAGCCTTGTCCTCAAGGCTGAGCTCTACATCTCCGGGTCCTGATTTGTAACTCCTCATGAGACTCCCTTGTGGCCCCTATAGTATGCACATCTTACTCCTGCGGTCCAACATCAACAATAGCGACTAGACGGTGATGTGTCACGATCCTGCGATCTTATGCAATCATCAACTAAACATAGGCCTCCTCATTAACTTGGGTATTGGGTGGATAAATCTGGGCCGAGTCATCTTTTATAAACTTCCATTTGCGATGAGATTCCTAGAGAATCAATTGTAATTTTGAATTAATATGCCTATCCAATCCATAAGTTATAGCTCCAATATGATATCTAATTTTGTAAGGTCTAAAGAAACTAGGAGACCACTTATGTGAGGCTCGAGTCTTCATAAATTTCTACTGATAGAGACGAAGATAAAGGAAGACTCGATCTCTAATAGCAAACTTTCTTTTACTCTAGTGTTTGTCGGGCGGTTATTTCTTTCTTGCATGGGATGACGTGTGGTTGTTTTTTAATGGTAGCAAAGCTTTCCTTTGTGATAATGGTTACCCTCTAGTAGAGTCCATGGTAAGGTGAGCTCGATTTGAGTTTGGAGGGAGTATAAGCTGTAATTTTTCAGGACTTAATTTTATCTCCTCTTTGTGTTGTTGTCCTGTATCATACTAAGCCACAAATTCAGCATTAGTCAACATTTCCTCATCTTAGATTAATAGCTTCAGGTGATATGGGGGGAGGGCTTTGCTAATGTAGGCTAGGGGTTAGTCATCTTGCATGTAGATAACACAAATTCTAGCTCCCGATGTGTCAATCACAAATACTTTGTCGAAGTCGGGTAAAGTTAGTATCGACAAAGTGTAGGGGCTGCAACTTAGTCGGATGACCTCTGTTTCGAGCATCTCTTCTTCAATCCTCTCTAATTCAGCTTTCTGGAGGTGAGGACAATGACATGGCCGAGTGCTTGCTGTTGGTTTACTTAGGAGAATCAGAATTTGGGGGTCATGCTAGCAAGTAGAAAGTAGGCTACGTAGTTCGGTGAAAATGTCTGAAAATTCAGCAAGCGATTGAAGAAGGTATGGATCTTCAATTTTTGTTGGCTCCCCCATAGAATGCTGCTGAAGTTACATTAGGAAGCCTCTGTTCACTTTGTTCAAAACTTTCTCCATTTGCGGCGTGCAAATAGTTGTTACGTCGCTCCCTCGTTTCCCGCATAGGATCTCCTATTTCTCATGGCTAAAAAATTACATGATAAATTTAAAAATATTTCAGGGAATATTACCTAGTGTAGTCAGTCATTTGATGTTAAGCACGACCTCATAATCATCAAGAGGAAGGAGGAAGAAATTGTTATGATCAACTGGCACTAAGAGCGCGGGGGGAGGGGGTGAATTAGTGCAAGTGTAAATTTTCAGTTTAGATGAAAACTTTTTGATTAAACTAAGATGTGAAATCTGAAGCTTTTCATTCTTAGTGGAATAAGTGAGTGATTGAAAGAAAGTTGCTAAGAAAATCGAAAAGATAAGCAACGTTTGAAGAAAATAACTTATCGTGAAAACTTTGCTTTCAAAGAGTTGAGTTAAATCGAAAGGGTTAATACAAAAATATGTAAATAATGAAAGCAAGAAAACACTCACAATTTTTATAGTAGTTCGGTGCTAACAACCTACGTCCACTCCCAAGTCCTCCTTCTTGAGGCACACCGACGTCCACTACCGATCTTCTTTGGGTGTAGATCAAACCCTTATACTTTGCTTATAAGGGAGACTTTGAGAAAATTTCTAACTCTAAGCTCTCTCCCATCTGTTTTCTTTTTCTTACAAAGCATACCCAATTTCTTTTTCATAGAGTTTAACTGCCCAAAAAGCAGTTATTGTGAATGCAAGAATACTTGGGGTATTTAGACCCCAAGTGGCCTCAGAAATTGGAGTAAAAAATCAAACATACTCAGAAAAATTGGGTACGGGCGGTTTACCCACCGACCTGGGCGGCTCAACCACCCAAACATCAGGGTATGGGCGGTTTACCCGTCGGTACTAGGTGGGTCAACCATCGAAAGTTCCTAGATTTCTGGGTACGGGCGGTTCAACCGCCCAGCCTGGGTGGGTCAGCCGTCGTCAGCCGCTCGAAAGCTTGGGCGGCGACGGTACACCCAATGCTCACCAGCAGTTTACCCGTCCGAATTTCCGCAAAAGTGGTTCCCTCCACTTTTCGAATTCCAGCTTGAACCTGATGTTGATAAACCCTCTGGTCAATCAATTGAGCTCAACCTGAGCTAAATCAAACCCCAATAGTGGACCCGATTACCTTATTGAGTTGATTTGGATTTCATCCAAATCCAACTCAATTAGGACTCACTTCTAACTACGACTCAACGATTACAACGCTTAAAGACCATAAGCTTAAACTAAGACCCAACTTCTGCTAATCCGGTAACCTCTGGCATTCTTGCAACAAGTCATCCGGTCTTCTTTCAATGATCTCTCGGTGTGCTCCCAACGAACTTCCCGATCCTTTCGATGAATCTCCTAGTGAACTCCCAGCGAGGTTCCACTGTATCATCCAAATCTGGCCCGATGCTTAAGCTTGATCTTGGCCTATTATTTGGTTATAACTTCATTACTCCTGTCATAGTTAGACTTATAAATTTTCCTCTAACATACATGTTACATAAATACTCATCAATTCATCTCATCATCAAAATCTGAGATTCAACAATCTCCCCATTTTTGATGATGACAATCAATTGATGATGGGAGTTAATCCTAACTCCCCCGAAATTCATGCCATGATAAAAAGGACTTAAATTCAAGAGAATCACTTACTCTTGAATTCAAGTAAATTAAGACAATCAATACTTCAAGCAAATCATATTTCAAGGATAGCAATAAAACTTATATATATCAATAATAATTTACTTTTAAAGTATCAATCATCAATACATCAAAGATTTTTATGAATTTCAAACATTTGAAAATTTTTCATCAAGTCATCAATGCTTCAAGGATTTTCATGAATTTTAAATAATTAAAAATTTCCCCTTAAATTATTACATAAGTCATCAGATTTTCATGAATTTAAAACATTTGAAACTTTCCCCTTAAATTATTACATAAGTCATCAACATCCATTTGATTACATAAGTTATCAACATCTATTTCTCCCCCTTTGTCATCAACAAAAAGGTGAAATGTGGAGCTAAAATAAATTTTTACTTCCCCTTTTTAAAATATGATATGATTCATAAAGAACTTTCTTCCTCTTGTGAAAAAGAATGAAAGAAAACAAGGGAGGAGTTGCAAAACATCATTAAGAAGAGCTTTCAATTTTGTAGTGGTAAAATTTTGAAAAAGTTCAAAAATCTAAAATATTCAAAGAGATACTTATGCATTTAAAAATTATTTCATGTAATTTCAAGCAAACGTAACAAATAAATCCGTAAAATAACAAAATCATCATCATGTAATTTTTTTCTCTTTTTGGTGAATAATAAGATAAACATCTTATGGGAACAATTATCACAAATATAGCTCATTCTCATGAAATCAAGCAATTTATATATTTTCATGATTTAGCATTCTAAGTTCTCTTATAAGAAAATCAAATTGTTCTTCATTTAAGGGTTTTATAAAAATATCCACTAATTGATACTTAGTGTCAATAAATTCTAAAGAGATATTTTAACAATTTATATGATATCTTATAAAATGATGTCTAATATCAATATGTTTGGTTCTTGAATGTTGAATATGATTCTTGGTTAGACATATAGCACTTATATTATCACACTTTATATGAATATTTTTTAATTTTATTCCATAGTCTTCTAGTATATTTTTCAACCAAATGACTTGGGTACAACATGTACTAGGTGCAATGTAATATGCTTCTGCAGTAGATAAAGCTACTGAATTTTATTTTTTGGACCGATTATACTCATTTCTTTAGCAAAAGACTTACATAAAGATTCATTTGTAGATCAAAAAATGATATAATCAACATAAACTTGAATAACAAGTAAGTCATTTTTAAAATGCTTAAAAAATAATATGATATCAATCTTACCTTTTGAAAATTTATTTAAAATAAGAAAAAAATTAAGTCTTTCATACCAAACCCGAGGGGCTTGTTTTAATCCATAAAGAGCTTTTGTAAGTTCAAAAATATGATAGGAAGAAAATTATTTTCAAAACCGGGGGGTTGTTCAATATATACTTCTTCGGAAATAAAACCATTTAGAAAATTACTTTTAACATCCATTTGAAATAACTTAAAATTTTTAAAAAAAGCAAAGGCAAGGAACATCCTTATGGCTTCAAGTCTAGCCACGAGAGCGAAGGTTTCATCATAATCTATTCATTCTTCTCGGTTGAAACCTTTGGCCACTAATATAACATTTTTTCTAACCACGATACCATTTTCATCTTGCTTGTTTCTAAATACCCATTTAGTACCAATCACTAAATGGTCATTAGGTCTAGGAACAAGCTCTCATACCTTATTTCTCTCAAATTGATTAAGCTCTTCATGCATTGCATTAACCCAAGAATCATCTCTTAGGGCCTCATTAATACACTTTGGCTTGATTTGAGAAACAAACGCGACATTTGCATAAAAATTTCTAGAGGAAGACCGAGTTTGAATTCCTTTTGATGTTTCTCCTATTATAAGCCCCTTAGGATGATCATTCACATACTTCCATTCCTTGGGTAAGGTATTAGAAGTAAATACATCTAAGTTAATTTTAGAAGTGTTATCTTTTAAATTCAAATATCAAAATCAATTTCATCATCAAAATCAATCTTCTTAAATTTGGAAAGCTCATTAAAAACACCATGAATAGATTCTTCTATTACTAATGTTCTTTTATTAAAAACATGATAAGCTTTTGAAATAGAAGAATAACCTAGAAAAATGCCTTCATTGGATTTCGTATCAAATTTACCTAAAGCATCATTTTCATTCAAAATGAAACCTTTGCAACCAAATATTTTAAGATAAGAAATATTAGATTTTTTATCATTCCATAACTCATAAGGAGTTTTAGTAAGTAATGATCTTACTAGAACCTATTTAAAACATAGTATGTCGTATTAACGGCTTCAACCCAAAAATATTTAGGAAGACTATGTTCATTCAACATTGTTCTAGCCATTTCTTGTAAGCTCCTATTTTTTCTTTCTACTATATTTTGTTGTGGATTTCGTGGAGTAGAGAAGTTATGGATATATACATTTGAATTACAAAAAATTTGAAAATTATTATTTTGAAATTCTCCACCATGATCACTTCGTATTGAAGAAATCATGCATCTTTTTTTATTTTGAACAACTTTACAAAATTTTGTAAAATATTTAAATGTATCACTTTTATGTGCTAAGAAATAGGTTCAAGTATATTTACTAAAGTCATCTATTAAAACAAATGCATATTTGCTACCACCTAAACTTGTAATGTCAATTGGCCCAAATAGATATATGGATCAATTGAAATTGTCTAAGGTGCTAATTTATTTTTTCAACTTAAAGCTACCCTTTATTTGTTTTCCTAATTGACAAGTGTCACATACTTTATCTTTGATAAACTTAAGATTAGGTAAATTTCTTACTAGTTCCTTGGTAGAGATTTGCTTTAAAAGTTTCGTACTAGCATGACCTAATCTTTTATGCCGAATCCAAGCATCATCATTTAAATTCGAAAAATAAGTTTCATCATAAAAATTTTCAATATCTATGGTGTATACATTATTGTTTCTCAAGGCAATCAAGGATTTATTTTTATGTGACAATTCAATTATGCAAGCATTAGGTTAAAATTTAATCACATATCATTTATCACATAATTGACTAATGCTAAGCAAGTTATGATTCAAGCCATCAACTAACAACACATCTTCAATCAAGAGGTTTGATGTGTTACCTATTATTCCTTTTCCAATTATTTAACCCTTGTTGTTGTCTCCGAATGTAACAACTCCTTCGCTTAAGCTAGTGAGCTTAGAAAAATAAAATGGATCTTCGGTCATATGTCTTGAGCATCCACTATCAAGATACCATTTGGTGTTCCTAGCTTTCGTTTGGAGACAAACCTACAAGAATGATATATTTGATTTAGACACCCATTTTACATTGGGTCATCTATAAAGAACTCTTTCTTTCTTTTCTAATTGATTTTTATTGTATAGAGTTTTATTTGGAATCCATACAAGTTGATGTGGACTACATTTTCTAAATAGGCATTTCTTTGCCTTATGTCCTAATTTACCATAAAAATTACACATGATTCTTGGTGGCATATTTAACATAGATCCTCTTACAAATATGATTGGTTTTTGTTGGACATTACCAACAAAGCCTATGCCATTTTTTCTATTAATATGACACTTATTTGCAAGGATCATATTTAGGGATTTGTTCCCTATTTCAAATTTTTTAGAATAATTTTAAACATGATATTCTCTTCTTTAACATTATCTACCAAATCACATTTAGAACATAGTTTATATGAAACTAATTAATCATGCATTTTATCATCTTTTAACTAACAAATCATGATCAACTTTAAGTAATTTAAAAGACTTGCTAAGTTTTCTAAACTCATTGAATAATCATGAAATATATTTAATAATTCTAAAAAAGAAATATTTAAAGGCTCACTAACCTCATCTTCGATCGCCATTAAGGCATAGTTAGGCACTTCTTCTTTAGAGTTGTCTTCCTCATCCGAAGAGCTCGATTCATCCCAAGTAGCCGAAAGTGAATTTTTTTTTTTAGTGTTGGCTTCTTCTTCAAATGAGGACATTCATTCTTGAAATGTCCCAATTTTTTACATTCATAGCAAATGACATTGTCTTTCTTTGGCTCTTTTTTATTTTTATAGTTCTTGTTCCTTTTTATAATTTTTTAAATTTTTTTGATAACAAAATAATATTATAGTCCTCGTCGCTCGAGGTTTCACTCAATGAGTCATTTGTTGTCCGAAGTGCTACATCCTTCTTGTTCTTTGGAAGGGATTCATCAAGCTCATCATGAGCTTTATAATTTAGTTCATATGTCATAAGAGAGCCAATCAATTCTTCAAGATGCAAGTTATTTAAGTCTTTGGCCTCTTGAATAGCGGTTACTTTAGGATCCCAATTTTTATGTAAAGATCTTAAAATCTTACTAATTAATTTAAAATTAAAAAAAATATTTTTCAAGTGCTTTTAGGCCATTGACAACATCCATGAAACGGGTGTACATGTCTCCAATAGACTCACTTGGTTTCATTCGAAATAACTCATAGTTATGAACTAAAATATTTATCTTGGATTATTTTACTCTACTAGTCCCCTCGTGTGTGATTTCTAGAGTGTGCCAAATATCAAAAGCCGATTCACAAACGAAAACACGACTAAACTCATTCTTATCAAGAGCACAAAATAAGGTATTCATAGCCTTGGCATTTAAAGAAAAATTCTTCCTTTTCAAATCATTTAGTTTATTCATTGGCTTGGAAGATTTTTTAAATTTATTCTCAACAATACTCTATAGATCAAGGTCCAAAGAGAAGAAAAATATGCATCCTTATCTTCTAATACATGTAATCCATCCCATTGAACATGGGAGGATGTGAGATGGAGTGTCCCTCATTCATGCAAAAATAAGTCATTTACTCAAGTGGGTGTTAATCCAAAGAGTAAATACATTACTCTGATACCAATTATTAGGATCAATTGACACTAAGAGGAGAGGAGGAGGGGGGGGGGGGGGGGGGGGGGGGGGGGGGTTTGATACGGGGTGAATTAGTGCTAAGTGTAAATTTTTAGTTTAGATGAAAACTTTTCGATTAAACCAAGTTAGGAAAATCGAAGCTTTTCGTTCTTAGTGAAACAATTGAGTGATTGAAAGAAAATTGCTAAGAAAATCGGAAAGATAAGCAACGCTTGAAGACAAAAACTTATCGTGGAAACTTTGCTTTCAAAGAGTTGAGTTAAATCGGAAGCATCAATATAAAAATATGTAAATAATAAAAGCAAGAAAATACTCATAATTTTTATAGTGGTTCGACACCAATGGCCAACGTCCACTCCCGAGTCCTCCTTCTTGAGACACACCGGCATCCACTACCAATCTTCTTTGGGTGAAGACCAAACCCTTACACTTTGCTTACAAGGGAGACTTTTAGAAAATTTATAACTCTAAGCTCTCTCCCTTCCATTTTTTTTTCTTACAAATTACACCCAATTTCTTTTTCACAGAGTTTAATTACCCAAAAAAGAGTTATTGTGAATGCAAGAATACTTGGGGTATTTATAAACTCTATGTGATTTCAGAAATTGGAGCAAAAAATCAAATATAACCAGAAAAATTGGGTACAAGTGATTTACCCACCGACCTATACTCAACCACTCGAACATCAGGGTACGGGCGGTTTACCCGTCGGCCCTAGGCGGGTCAACCATCGAAAGTACCTAGATTCCTAGGCACGGGCGATTCAACCACCCAGCCTAGGCGGGTCAGCCACCGTTAGCCGCCAGAAAGCTTGGGTGGTGATGGGACACCCACCGCACCGGTAATTTACCCTTTAGAATTTTCACAAAAGTGGTTCCCTCCACTTTTTGAATTCCGACTTGAACCTGATGTTGACCAATCCTCTAGTCAACCAATTGAGCTCAACCTAAGCTCAATCAAACCCCAATAGTGGAACCGATTGCCTTATTGAGTTGATTTGGATTTCATCCAAATCCAGCTCAATTAGGACTCACTTCTAACTACGACTCAATGATTACTTAAAGACCACAAGCTTAAAATAAGACCCAACTTCCGGCAATCTAATAACCATAGACATTCTTGCGGTAAGTCATCCGGTGTTCTTCCGGTGATCTCCCGGCGTGCTCCCAGCGAGCTTCTTGATCTCTTCGGTGAATCTCCTAGTGAACTCCCGGCGAGGTCCTACTACATCGTCCAAACCCAGCCTGATGCCTAAGCTTGATCTTAGCCCATTATCTAGTTGTAACTTCATTGCTCCTATCATAGTTAGACCTGTAAATCTTCCTCTAACATACATGTTAGATAAACACTCATCAATTGATCTCATCATCAAAATTCAAGATTCAACAGAAATCAACAAGTATCTCTTGGTCCTACCGCAACAATTTTACTTGTGGGCATCTTTGGTCGTACTTCAAAATTTGGCCGTCGACGGCCTCAACTTCAAACCTGTTGCAATCTTCATTTTGGAGCATCAATTGGGCAGCAATCTTGTTTTCATAAAGTTGTTGGTGCTCCTAGTCTTGATGAGGATGGTGACGGGATGATGCTTAAGAGATTCTTTAACTTTTGCTGCTTTCAGGTTTGTATGGCCGGTTAAAGCATGAGTCATGCAATCGGTCGAATGCAGGTCTTCCTTCATATTCTCCTCATTAAGTTCCTAGACCTCTTCTTCAAATTCTTCAATAGATTTTATCATGGAAAGCTCCCCCTTTTTTCAGCGATAGTTACGGCTCCAAAGTTCATTGCAATGCCAACAAAGGCCCTTCATTGATTTGTCGTGTGGCTCTTCTCTCGTCAGTTTTTTTGGCAGCAAAGAATGGCTGGGAGTAGAGGGAAGTTTATATGCTGCTGGTCTAGGAGTGGTTTTCATCCTCCAAGCATCTTGGTTTAGCCGTTCCTATTAGATTCGAGCGAAAGAGATTGTGGCCTTCATGGTGCGGGGCAATTGCACTTTAACCTATCCTTTAATTTCTGGCTTGAGTCTTTTGATGAAGGTCCCTAATAATTATCTATAAGATCAATCACGAGCAAGGTAAGATAATTTCTCAAACCTGGTCTAGTATTCTTGGATCGTGGAGGTTTATCAGATCTTGACAAGTTGTTCGTTCATATTCTCGTATTTGGTCGGCCCAAAGCAGTTTAGCAGCACTTTCTTGAATTATATCCATGTCGAAGCAACATGGGTGTATTCAAGCCAATTGTACTATTGAATTGCATCTCCTTCGAGGTGGATGATAGCGATGTCCACCATGGAATCCTTTAGTGTTTAGTAATAGCATAAGTAATGTTCGGCGCGCGAAATCCATCCTGTCGGATCTCCTTCTTTCCATCAAGGGAAGTCCACCCTCATGTGTAGTTGTATTATATTAGTGGCTCATACTTCCTTTCTGGTAGGCCTCTCTGAACTTGTACCTTTGCTGGAATTTTGTTGGGCTCAGAGATCGACCCAATCCGAATTCGACGAATAACAGATTCTATCCTCCATGCGTGATTCAAACGCCTAAACTTGGCATCAATTGAACCTTGAGATGCCATTGTGTGTGCCTCTAGATCTGAGATATCAATATCCTTCCCTATTGTTGGGTCAGTGGTATGAACTGGTTGAGTGGATTGATGGCCGAAAGAGGTGGTGGATTAAGGGTAGATAGTTGTGGTTTGGGGCTGAAAGGTTGATATTTTTAGTTGTTGTTGGGGCTATGGTTTGGAGCTGCTGTAGGGGTTGTATATCGGGTATAATGGCTGAGGAATGGGTTAGGGTTGATATTGATGACAACAACAGATTTGGTAGGGATCGGGTGTGGATGCAACAAGTAGTACCGAAGGTAGTGCAGCAAAATTTTTCGGCAAAGAGGGTTCTATTGATGTTATTATTTGGGGTTATTGTAGAGGCTATAAGGGGGGTTTGGTGATAGAGATTTAGGGTGAGAGGGATGGTTTAGGATTGCTATTGATGATAGTAACCGGTTTTGTAGGGATGGGTGGCCGAAAGGGTGATAGATCAAGATCGCGGTTTAGGGTTGATAGCTTATGGTTTATGTTATTGTTGGTGCTATGGTTTTGGGTACTATTAGGGTTATGAAAATAGGTTACAACAATTATGTCTTAAGGCTAGAGGGGTTCCCTAAAGATGTCATGGTTGGTGGTAGCAAGATGGTTAGGGTTTGGTGGGTTTGGAGAAGAAGAAAGACAAAGGTACAACTGTAGATTTTTTCATTAAAAAAATTTTAGTAGTATAGATGCCATTTTTCTAGCAATTCATGATAATGATTTGAGTAAATCTCAAGGGGAATCCACTGGTAAGGGAGAGGTAATGTCATCAAAACATTTGTGGAAGAAAATGATAGTAAAAGATTCGACAAGATCAAAAATCACGGGAAGGTACTATGGTAAATTTTTACATCTAGAATACAGTAGTTTAGATGTAAAAGATTAGTAGTTTATATCAATAATTTTTTAATGAAACCAAAAGGAAATTTGTTGTTAAAGAGTGCCAAAGCTATCGTAAAAAATCATGGAAGTTTGGACAGAAAAATCATAGCAGCAAAATCAAATAGGTAGTGCTACGCAACTGAAATTCTACATTCAACTTTCGTCATAGAGATGGAAACTTTATGATGAAAAATTTATGAAGCAAGATAGGAATAATTTTTTTGGGTTTTTCGAATAAGGATAACTAAATTGCAGTAGCGGTAAGGTAGAAAACTAGAACCTGTTGCAATTCACAGGGAAATCAAAAGATGATTTACGATAGTGGAGATAACAGTAGAATTCATCGATAATCTTTAAGCAATTGCGGGAATTGCTTAAGTGGCTGTGGAGGGATGATAAATGGCTATGGAAGGGCAGTGAGACATCAAGAACGCTGCTCTGATACTAAGTGTTAGAACCATTACGGATTCTAAGCTTGGGGTAATCTATATAGGGGATCGACCTCCTTGAAACTCTATAAGGGTTCCTCCCTCCTTGATTTTCTTCACATAGGCTGAAAGTTAATTGATCTATTGATGGTGAAAAGAGGGGTAAGCTATTTATAAGACTTCTAAACCCTAAATCATAAAAGGACTCCTACTCCAACTTCTAATCAGCCTTTACTCTAAGTAAACCAAGACTCCTACTAAACCAAGACTCTTCTTTCCCATAACTCCTAACCCCTATCCAACTCCTAACCATGATATGGTTGGTGGCTATAGGGGTCTTCAACTCCTAATTTTATTTTTATTCCACCCTAGAGAGAGTCCAAGATAAGTGGAACTCTTCCCCTCTTGTCCTAGTCGGCCTCTCTTAAGAGGAGGAGGCGGCTAGGAGACTCCCATCACATAAGGACTTCTCCCTAACTCTAGCCAACTACTTCTTTATTAGGGGTGGCAGTTAGATTAGAGTTTATTACATTCATGACTTAATTGACTTTGACTTATATCCAACTCTAATTCTTAACCCGACTCCAGATCAGCCGAATCCTAACCCTACTAGGATTTGGGCTGATTTATTATAATGGACTCAAATCTTCTCCTAGCTTACCTAATGTTAGGTCTAGGTTAGCCAATAAGGCCTAATCTAAGGATTAGACTCAATCGACTAAGACTCGACTCAGCTAGGATCCTAACACATTGGCATTCCCTCGATCCTCAGTGTTCCCTTGGCGATGTATCCTTAGTAGTGTGTCCTCGACATTCCCTTAATCTCATCTTAGACGTTGCCACAAGTGCCCATGTTGCCAATAGTGACTTCACCTTTAATGCCAAGTAAGTAGTGTTCATGCCCTTGACCCGAAATCAAAAATAAAACTTATGAATTACAGATCTACAATCATATGCCATGACTAATAAAAATTCTATAAAAGCCTAATTTGAAGCATTAAATGTAAAAATTGAGAGCATGCAGCAAGAAACTCTTAATGATTTCAAAAAGAGTTTGCTTAAGAGTTTTAGTAAAATCCAATAAGCTGAAAGTCTGACTTCTATATATAAGCAACTTGACCAATATAACATAGGAAGAGGTTACCAAGAGTATGATAATGGCTATCCTCACATGAAACAAAATTTTCTAGATGAGAAGATGGAGATTCAACTAGTTGGATTTTTACAGCAAAGAAAATTTTTTGCTTTGATAAAACTCAAGAAGATTCTAAAGTGGAAATAGCTTCAATCCAATTAGATGGGGATGCTATTCAATAATATAATTGGTATAAAATTTGTCATGGAGTTTCCTTATGGGAGCAGTTCAAGAAAGGGCTTCTTATTCGTTTTGGACTATCCAAATATGAGAATGTTGATGGATACCTTACCAAGATTTGCCAAACTTCTACTATGTTAGAGTATCGAAGTCGATTTGAATGATTTTCAAATTAGGCTAAAAATTAGTCTGAAAGGTAATTGGTGAGAACATGGATTGAAGGTTTTAATTCACACATTCATTATGAAGTTAAGACTCGTCAACCTCGAACTATGACAGTTGTAATTTCTTTTGCATAATTATATGAATAAATAATTAATATGAAAAATCATGTGTTAATAAACATGTGACTAGTAAGTCAACGACTCCAATCATTCCTAATCAGAATTCTAATACTATAAGACTGACCAAAAAGGAACTCAAAGAATGATCAACAAAGAGTTTGTACTAGCATTGTGATGAAAAGTGAAGAAAGGAGCATCGATGCAGGCAAGAAAAAATTTTGGTGATTGAACCAATTGAGGAGGAACCAAAGATTGAGGTTGTAGACTTTCATCATGAAGGTACCGATAATGATAAGATTATTGAACCTATTACACCTAACATTCACGCATTAGCTAGCTATTCTAATCCTTATGTTAAAAGGTTTTTGAAACATCAATATGTTACTATTTTGATTGATAGTGGTAGCACCAATAAATTTATAGATAGCAAGATTATTGTGTGATAGGTCAATAATTTTATAGATAACAAGGTTGATGTGTGATTTACCTATCACATTCAACATTATGATAAATTTAAGATAAAAGTTATTCCCATAGAAAATATGCTCAAATTAAAGATCACTCGTTAATCTTGTCTGAACCTAATGATTCCAATACAATTATACAACTTATCGATGGTACAGTGGTAGTTGTTTCTACATCAAATTTATCTTCATAAAAGTGGGCTAAAAGGTATCCCATTAAACTAGAAAGCAAGGAATCAAAGATTTATAAGGGGAGTGAAACATGTTACTTATACTTTGACACTTCCTGGGAGAAGGAATCCTGGTGCAACGCACTCCGTCTTGCTTCCTGCCCTAATAAGGGAAAATGGAATTAGTTCTCCTAGTTGACTGAAGACTTCCAAGACTATATGTCATCCTTAAATACTGAATATATTTCTTTTCTGAAGCCATCAATAGTTTTTACTGAAACTACAGAAAGAATAAGTAGGATCGATGGAGCTTCAAGAATTTGCCTTTTTTTGAAAAAAAACTTGCAATCAAAGCTTCAATGAGTGGACTGCAAAGCCTCATTTCATCATTAGGCTATGGTAAAAGGAAGATTGTTAAGAAGTTGCATTCATCAAATTTTGTATTTTCAAGTGATGGATTCATAAAAAGTTCATCCGAAGATAAATCCTCAAGTAATTCCATGCAAGATATGGCACAGCCTATGCCACCAACTTCTACACATTTTGGTAACAAAAGTGTGCTTTCTGTCATTACTGATGCAGCTGTTGATGAAAGGTTTGTCAATGATAAGGGTACACTTTTGTTGGAATCTATTATTTTCAAGGATATCTTTTGATGTGAAAAAAGGTAGTAAGATCAATCTTATAAAAGCATACATCCAGAGGACATATTCAAATATAAGGACACAAAGTTATATTGGTGAAATCACATGTACTGGCTTAGATCTTGGTAACATTCCACCTTATGTTCATAGAATGAGAGTTTTCCCTATGGGCTTGAATGAAGTGTGGTCTTTGGAAGTTGATATTGAATACTTTGGTACTATAATATTAGACATAGAGATAAGACTTGAAGTTCATGAACCTGAATTGCAAAAAGACATAATAAAAATAAGTTTGGAATCAAATTCTGCTGGTGAGGTGAATTCTGATTTTCTTGAGGGCATTGAGCATTATGGAAACCAATTCAAATATACAAACAATTCAGCTTGTTGGAATGGATAACAGAAATGAAGTGGATAAAGTAGATGGTATTAGAAACTCAAAGAGCACCAGTTGGACTTCAAGTTATGTGTTAGTTGGAAGGCTATCCTACATTCTCTCACTGATCAAATTTCACAGGTACCACTTTCTTTGGCAATACGAGTTGCTTTGCTTCGTGCGACATTGCAGTTACAACAATGTCGGAATTAGATTGGGATTCAGATTCATTAGTTGGAACCAAGAATAACCAACGACCATATTGCTTTGCTTTTTGGCAATCAAGTTAAGGCTGCAATTCAGGATAGTTTGATGCTTCCTAACTATGAAAGCATATGCATCCCGTGGATGCTAGCAGAAAAGGATTATTGGATCCCAAGGAATGTTGCATCACTGATATGGATTAACAATAATAGTATAAATATGGTAGATCTTAAGCTCATAGTGCCCCAAGATAGGGATAAACTTATTTGACTTCTAAGAGATAATCTTATAGTTTCATAAGCTACAATGAAATGATAGGAATAAAACAGGAATAAACTTATATACGAACAAATACTAACAGACCGTCACACACAGCAGAATCAAACAGAAATCACAATCAGATGAATACCAAGATTTACGTGAAAAACCCCTTCAACTCGAAGGGTAAAAACCACGAGACAAGCCAGAGAAAATCCACTATCAAAATAATGAATATACAGATCTCAAGGCTTCTTGCCCAAGCCCAAAGCAACAGCCACAAAAAAATCACAGGGATACAAAGACTATAGTACCAAACACAATATCCAAATCCTTCTCAAGAGATCACAGTAAGAATCGACTACAAATTGATCTAACCTGAGATATAAATGATTGAGAATAGTCTTTTCTTGTCCTTGTCTTCTTCCCTTTCCTGGATCTCTTGTTTTCTGGCCTCTACTGTCAATCTGCGATCTATTTTCTCTCACCCACGTTTTCAACCGCCGCTGCTCTCTTAATCTCAACCCTTGCCACATAATCTAGGTTTTAGGTTAATATAAGTGAGGTTTTGGGCTATGGGCTTCACTAAAGCCCATTATGGGCTGAATCTGGGCCATCTGCCTAACAATCTTCCCCTTCAGCCCATAAGGGAGGTTGTCTCATGACTCCTCAACGTGAAGCCATGCCAACTAACTGTCGGCACATCTCTTGTCTCTCTTTCGGTAAAGCCTTTGCCAACATGTCTGCCTCATTATCATCTGTGTGAATTTTTTGAAGTTGTAACTGCTACTCTTCAAGCACATTTTTGATCCAGTGATATCTGACATCTATATGCTTTGACTTGGAATGAAATGTTGGGTTCTAGCATAAATGGATGGCACTCTAGCTGTCACAATACACCACATAGTTTTCCTATTTCAGTCTCAATTCTTGTAAGAATCCTTTCATCTATAACATTTCTTTGCAAACCTCTGTAGCAGCAATATATTCTGCCTCTGTGGTGGAGAGAGCAATACACCTTTGCAATATGGACTGTCGTGACACAGCTCCCCCTGCAAAAGTAAGTATAGAACCTGTTGCAGACTTCCTTATGTCAATACCTCTTGCCATATCTGTATTTGTGTAACCTGTCAATACAGGTGGTCCACCTCCAAAGCTTAAACAAACTTTAGAACTTCCTCCGAGATATCTAAAAATCTACTTCACTACTGCCCAATGCTCTTTACCTGGATTTGCAAGAAATCTACTAGCAACACCCACTGCATATGCGATGTTTGGCCTTGTACATACCATTGCGTACATTAAACTTTCAAATGCTGAAGCATAAGGAACCTTTTGTATTTTCTCATTCTCCTCATCACTTGACGGACTCTGATCTGAGCATAACTTGAAGTGACCTGCAAGAGGAGAACCAACTGGCTTTGCATTACTCATACTGAACCTATCCAATACATTCTCAATGTATTTCTCCTGTGACAACCAAATCTTTCTCTTTCTTCTGTCACGAGAAATCTGCATGCCCAGTATTTGCTTTGCTGGCCCCATATCTTTCATTACAAAAGACTCGCTCAGTTCCTTCTTCAACTTGTCAATCATAGACATATCTTTCCCGAGGATAAGCATGTCATCAACATAAAGTAAGAGAATAATAAAATCCTCACAAAACCGTTTGATGTACACACAATGATCTGAAGCTGTTCTTTTATATTCATTTTCAATTATAAATGAATCAAACTTTTTATACCACTGTCTTGGAGCTTGCTTCAGCCCATACAAGCTCTTTTTCAACTTGCAGACAAGATTTTCTTTACCTTTGACTGTGAAGCCTTCTGGTTGCTCCATATAAATTTTCTCCTCCAAATCACCATGAAGGAAAGCTGTTTTCACATCTAACTGTTCAGTCTCCAAGTCTAGGTTAGCAGCAATACTAAGAGCAACACAGATAGAAGACATTTTAACAATAGGAGAAAAAATTTCTTCAAAGTCAATACTTTTCTTTTGACCAAAGTCTTTGACAACCAATCTAGCTTTATACTTTGGTTGAGAACAATATTCTTGAGTCTTCAACCTGAAAACTCACTTGTTCTTCAATGCCTTACTTCCCTCTTGTAGTTGCACCAAATCATATGTGTGGTTCTTCTGTAGAGAATTCATCTATTCCCGCATAACAATAAACCACTTCCTTTTCTGCTCACTTTTAACTGCTTCCTGGTAACTCTCTGGTTCACCTGCATCAGTAAGCATCACATACTCATCTGTAGAGTATTTTCTGGAAGGTTGACATGGTCTATAAGATCTTCTTAACTAAGGTTCTGTGGGAACTTACTCTCTTTCTTCTTCCTGTTCAACATGTCTTATAGGTAGATCAACATTTGGCTCTGCACCATCTTCCTGCACATCTCCCCCATCACCTTGATATACTGGAGGAATAACTGGGTCACAGTCTACAAATCCCTCTACATAAGTCTTAGTTGGTTCCTCATTCTTCAAATCTTCAATGGTTTGATCCTCAAAGAAGACAACATCTCTGCTTTTGAACACCTTTTGCTTTTATGGATCCCAAAGCCTGTAACCAAACTGATCATGTGAGTAACTAAGAAAAATATACTCTTTTGTCTTACCATCCAGCTTGGACCTCTCATTGTTTGGAACATGTACAAATGCACGACAACCAAACACTCTTAAATGCCTATAGGAGACATCTTTCCCTAACCATATATGCTCTGCAATATCACCATCTAGAGTTGTACATGGTGATAAGTTGATTACATCAACTGCAGCCCTCAAAGCCTCATCCCAAAACCTTTTGGGTAGCTTGGCCTGTGAAAGCATACATCTGATCTTTTCCATAATGGTGCGGTTCATCCTCTCTGCAATTGCATTATACTGAGGCGTACCAGGGACTGTCAACTCATGCTGGGTGCCATGTGACCTGCAATAATCATTAAACAATCCTGTGTACTCACCACCATTATCTAATATTATACATTTGATTTGCCTTTCTGTCTCCCTTTCAACTCTAGCATGAAACTCCTTGAAGACATTAATAACTTGATTTTTAGTCTTCAAAGCATATGTCCAAACTTTTCTGAAAAAGTCATCTATAAAAGTAATAAAATAAAGTACAACACTAATATTAGGAACATTAATAGATCCACCATGAGTTTTTGTCCTCAAAGAACCACACACATTTGTATAGATACGGTCCAAGGCATGCATTTTTCTAGATAAGGCAGCACTAATAAAGGAAACTCTATGTTGTTTACTAGCCAAACAATCAATACTAGGGTTCAAACGTGTACCTCTGAGGTATGACAATACCTCTCTCTTAGAAAGTTATTGCAGCCCTTTCTCGCTCATGTGTCCCAATCGCCTATGCCACAACTCTATGTTAAAGTCTTTCTCTATAGCATTCAACTGCTCACCATAAGCTTTAGCCTACAATCTATACAATATATGACATTTCTCCCCGTTAGCTATAATAAGAGAACCCTTACTGAGCTTCCACTGCCCTTTGTGAAATCTGACATCAAAGTCTTCATCGTTCAACCTTCCAACTGAAATTAAATTCAGTCTTAAGTCAATCACATGTCTCACATCCTTAAGCACCAACTTGCAACCAAGGTTGGTCTTTATATGGATATCTCTCATGCCAATGATGTTTGTTGTGTCATAGTTACTCATCTTGACAACACCAAATTTTCAGATATGTAAGTAGCAAAGAACTCCCTCTGTGGTGTAGCATGATAAGAAGCACCTGTGTCAATTATCCACTCGAGATCCTGACACACACAAGAAAAAATATCATCAGAAATAGACAAAATCAAATAATCACTACCTTGTACTGTAGCTGTGATACTCTCTTTTGACTTTGTATGCTCCACTTTTTTCCCCCTTTTCTTGTTCTTCTTAGGTTGCTTGTACTGATTCTTGTAATGTCCTTTCTCACGATAATTATAGTAAACAATATCTTTCCTTGATCTTGACTTGCTTCTACCCACGCGTGAACCACTTCTATCCTTTGACTTTGACCTTCCTCTGTTCTCTGAGACAAGTGCTTGTGAATCAATCTGAGAAGTTGCTGAATTCTTTCTCCTTAACTCCTCATTCAACAAACTACTTGTTACTTGACTCATGGTGACAATACCATCTGGTGCCGAATTACTGAGGGAAACTACCAGTGTCTCTCAACTTTCTAGCAAAGAACTAAGAAGTAACAATGCCTGTAACTCATCATCAAGAGACATTTTCATAGAGGATAACTGGTTAGTAATACTCTGCATTTCATTTAAATGCTCAGGAATAGAAGTACCATCTTTATATTTCAAGTTCACAAGTTTTCTGATCAGAAAAGCTTTGTTGTCAGCCGTTTTTCTTTCATAAAGACCTTCTAACTTTTTCCAAAGAGAGTAAGCAAAACATTCAGTAGAAATATAGTGAAAGACACTATCATCTAGCCATTGTCGAATAAAGCCAACTGTTTTTCGATCTAACCTCTTTCACTCATCATCTGTCATAGACGTGGGCTTTGCATTGTCCCCTTGCAAAGGTCAATACAAATCTTTGCAATACAAGAGATCTTTCATTCTTGGTTTCCATATCATCCAATTATTTTCGTTTAAACTAATCATGCGAGAAACATTATCGGCCTCCATATTCAGATACAAAAGATTAAATATCATCGAAACCCTGCTCTGATACCAGTTGATGGGAATAAAACATGAATAAATTTTGTATACGAACAAATACTAGCAAATCATCACACACAGCGGAATCAAACAAAAATCACAATAAGATGAACACCAAGATTTACGTGGAAAACCCCTTCAACTCAAAGGGTAAAAACCACGGGATAAGCTAGAGAAAATCCATTATCAAAATAATGAATATACAGATCTCAAGGCTTATTGCCCAAGCCTAAAGCAACAGCCACAAGAGAATCACAGGGATACAAGGACTATAATACCAAACACAATATCCAAATCCTTCTCAAGAGATCACAGTAAAAATTCACTGCAAATTGATCTAACCTGAGATATGAATGATTGAGAATAGTCTTTTCTTGTTCTTCCCTTTCCTTGATCTCTTGTTTTCTGGCCTCTATTGTCAATCTGCGGTCTATTTTCTCTCACCCACGTTTTCAGCCGTCGCTGCTCTCTTAATCTCAACCATTGCCACCTAATCTAGGTTTTAAGTTAATATAAGTGAGGTTTTGGGCGGTGGGCTTCACTAAAGCCCATTATGGGCTGAATCTAGGCCATTTGCCCAACATGAAACAACAAGCTGAGAAGCATCATAGTGAATGAGAATTTACAATGGGTGATTGAGTTTTTTTTTCGATTTCAGCCCTACAAGCAAACTTCTATAAAGGTTCGGACTTTTATGAAGCTATCTCCTCGATTCTATATACCTTATAAGGTGTTGGAACATATTGGCTCATTTGCTTATTGCTTGGACTGCTAACAAGTTTTAAGATGCATTCAGTTTTTTTAGAAAAAAAGTTTGGTGAGGATGATGTGATGCAACATCATTTGCTAGATATTTCTTCCATTGATGAGGTTCAAATCATGCCTCAAGCCATATTTGATCGACGTGTCATGATGCATCATAGATATTTTGTCATTGAGATGCTTGTACAGTGGGCTAACTTATTGAAGATACCACTTGGCAGTCTTACAAAGTATTGGAGGAGAAGTTTTCAAAATTTATTACAGCTTAGCCTTGAGGAATATGCTTTTTTGAAGAGGCAAAAAATATTAGGATTCCTTAATTTTTAAGGATGTGATATTAATCTTAATTTTTTCTAATTTATTTTTTCTAGTTACGGTGGGAGTTTTTTAAGATTCATTTGATATAGCAAATTAGGAATTGCTATTTTTATTTTTTAGGACTCCTAGTCCTAGTTGACTAGGGATTATAATCTTATAAATATATAATGAGTTTAGCTATTCTTCTCAAGCAATTGAATACAACTCAATGCTTTTAGTTGAAGGTTGATCCCCTCAAAGCGATCAAAAGGAGGTTGATTCCCTCGAAGCGATCAAATCTCTATCTCTTTTCTTAAATAAAAGCCTAAGGTTTTATCGGGTTAAGACAGAAAAGATCTCGTAATGCTTTGGTTACTAAACGAGTTAGTAATAGGAAAAGAAGTTTGAAGCATTATCCCCCAAATCACTTTATTGGGTCTAGAAATGCTAAGCGGACTAATGACAAAAAAAACTGTCATAGGAAAGTACTTCTTTTTGTGGCAAGAAAAGATATATTAAGAATGATTACATTAAACGCAAGGTCTGCTTCAAAAAGAAATGTATAAACTTAACTTTTATATATTTTGAATCAAATTATATATATATTCCTTCTAATATATGATAGATTGATTATGATACTTTAATTCATGTTACTAATAATATCAAAGAATTTCTTTCAACTCAAAAGCTAAAAGAAAATAAAATATTTATCATTTTGAGAAATCATCTTAAAGAAAAAGTGATAGTAGTGGAAACTTACTGCCTATACCCAAAGATGAGCATATGATAGATTTTACAAACATATGCTACATTCCTATTTTTTAAAAATTTAGAATCTCTTTCTAGAATTAATGAGTTGAGAGATTATCTTTCTTTTAGTGAGGGTAAACTCAGTATATTTTATGATTTAATAAAAGTTAGTTTTAAAATTCTATATGATTATTTATACATAATTAATTTGAACCTTAAGTTTGTAAAGGGATTAGTGACTTTAATGTTGGATTGATTTAAGAATAAAAAATCTTTTATCTTGTGGCACAGATATTTGAAACATATTTCTAAGAAATAATTAAAAGATTAGTAAAATATAATATTTTAAAACATTTAAACTTCATTGTTTTTTATGTTTATATAGATTGAAAGTAAACTAAGAATATAAAGAAAAATATCTCAAGAACTAAAGAACACCTTGAGATTATGTTTACATAGATTGGACCACTTCCTATTCATTATTTCAATGGAAAGAGATTGTTGACTCATTAATAGATTATCTATCAAAATATGGTTATGTGTATCTAATAAATGAAAAGTCTCAAACTGTTAATACTCTTCAGATACACATAAATAAAATTAAGAGATAATTAGATAAAATAAAATAAAATAATTAAATTTGATAAAGATGATAAATTTTATGATACATATGATGAGTTATATCATAATCCTAGCTTATTTTTAGATTCCTAGAAAAGTGAAGTATTTGTACTTAATATGCCTAACCATATGTGTCACAACATAATAGTCTTGTTAAAAGATAAAATTGTTCTCCTATAAATATAATTAAGAGCATGATAAGTTATTCTTTTATACTTGAGTTGATGTGAGGTGAACCTTTTAGAATAATAATATATATCTTAAATAATATTCCTAGTAAGTCAGTTCCATCAACTTCATTTGAGTTATGGATTAGTAGAAAAACTAATTTGAGACATCCATATTTTTAGGAAAGTTCTACAGAAATAAGTCTTCAATCTACATAAAAAAAATTAAATCTAATAAATATTTCTAGATATTTTATTACTTATCTAAAAAAATCGAAGGGATATATATTTTATTTTTCTAATCATAATATGAGAATACTAGAATCTAGGAATATAAGATTATTATAAAATGATAAAATTATTGAAAGTGAAAAGTCTTGAAAGATTAATTTTGATATAGAGTATATGTAGGTTGATACTCTTTTATCATTTTCTATACGAGAGATTATTGTTCTTTAAATCACTGAATAAGATAATAGTATTAATGAACTCACATATAATGTCATTACTAATGATCTTGCTGAACAATCATAATCGATAATTTTAAAATGATCTCAAACGAAAACTAGACTCATCATTTCTAATGATTATGTGATATATTTATAAGAATCATATTATAGCATAAGAATCAAAAGGAACCCCTTATTATGTTCTCAAGCTATAGAAAGTAGTAATTTTGAAAGATGATATGATGCAATGAAAGAAAAAAATTGATGGACCAAAATAGTGTTTGAAAACACATTGAATTACCGATATATGTAAAACCATTGTTATAAATAGGTCCTTAAGATAAAACATGACAAAGGGTAATATTAATTGATATAAAATCAAACATATAATGAAAGGTTTTCTTTGAAAGAAGACATCAACTATAACAAGATATTTACTCTAGTTTCTAAAAAGGACTCGTTGAGGATTATCATGATATTAGAAGCTTATTATGATCTTAAGTTATACCAAGTGGATGTAAATATAATATTTCTAAATTAAGATCTAGATGAAAAGATCTACATAAACATCTTGAAGGATTCGTAGAGAAAGGAAAGAGAGGTTGGACCTATAAACTTAAACAATTAATTATGGCCTTAAACAAACTTGTAGAGAATGGTACATAAAATTTTATAATATTATTACTTTTTAGATTAAAAAAATACTATTGATAATATGTATATAAAGGTTAGTGAGAATAAGTTTGTTACATTATTTTATATGTGGATGATACTTTGCTTGTCAATAGTGATCATGGTTTATTGTATACAACTAATATATTTCTCACTAAGAATCTTAAGATGACTGATGCGAATGAGGTAGCTTATGTTATCGATACAGAGATATTTAGGGATATCTCAAATATTATTATGATTGTCTCCGAATGAGTATATTGATTGAGTATTGGAGAGATTTAGTATTCAACTTTGTTAAGCCAATAATACACCTATTACCATATATAAAAAATTTAGTCATAGCTAGTGTCCTAAGAATGACTTAGAAAGATATAAAATAAGAGATATTCCTTATGCATGTATAATTGAAAGTCTCTTATATGCTCAAACTTGTTTGAGATTGAAATAGTAAATAGAAACTATAACAACCCAAGAATGAAACATCTAAGTAGTTTTAAAACATATAAAGAGATATTTCTAGGGGACAAAATATTATATGCGATGTTGATTTTATAAACTATTTCAAAAATATAAAATCCACTTTAGGATTCATATTCATGTTAGTTAGAGGGGCAATTTCTTAAAAAATATATAAAGTAATTATTTATTACATTATCAATAATATATGTTGAATTTGTGACATGCTTTAAAGTCATATATTAAGCTTTATGGTTATGAAATTTTATCTCAGGATTTGGTGCGATCGATTCAATTACTTAGCTATTGAAGATATTTTATAATAATACTGTAACAATTTTCTTCTTTAAGAATGACAAGTTCTCTCCATATTGGAAACATGATTAACTAAAAATATGAGTAAGGGCTATCAGTAATGTAAATGAGTAAGCAATAACAAATCAAATATAAGAGAAGGAATACAAATCAATTTATAGTGATTTAATCTTCTCGACCTACGTCCACTCATAATTTCTATTCCCTTAGGACTATTAACTTTTATTACCGATCTTCTTTCCAATAACTGAAGATCAACTACCCTTGTTGCAACATTTTTTCTTTTAACAAGCTTATGATAGAATCTCCACACTCACTTTTTTATAAGATCTATCACCTCCTATAACTTAGATACACCTTTAAACTTATAAATGATGAAGAGACTCAAACAATACTCAAAGAGAGAGTTTAAAATACTTTTGTACCCAAGAATAGGTACTCCATCAATTAAACCTGATTGAGATATTTATAAACCCTAAAAAGCTTCAAGAGTGGAGCCAAAAAATTAAATTCTTGAAATTTCAAGGTACTAGTGGTGTATCACTAGCACCAGACAGTACTATCACCATAACATGATCATGAAGATAGATTTGACGGTACCAATTATTTCTAGCACCATCCTGGGTACTACTACTACTAGTGGTATGGGTGATACTACTATTGGAAACACTGAAAAAGCATAAATAGTGATTTCAGGTTGACTTCAATGGTACTATCGCTTGGGCCTGACAGTACTCACCAGAACTTAGTTTAGGCCATTGATTAAGCCTTCTAATAGGCTTAATTGGGTCTTGATTCAAGACCAATGGCTTCCTTGGTAAGTTAGCATGATTTCGACCCAATACGAACTTAAGTTAACCTAAAAAGACACGGATGAATATTTTAAAAATCCAACCACATATCCGGCATAATTATGAAGCTTTCAGCATATTGTACATCATTCTGGCTTGTTAATCTTTTGACACTTTGTCCAAATCTCTGACACATCAACCTTTCTTTCAACATATCGCCTAATCTATTAACATATTGACTTTCTCAAAACATTCAATCTTTTGGTATAATACATGACGCTTCTGGCATGATGCCTAATTTTTTATA
This sequence comes from Ensete ventricosum, assembly GCA_029747655.1. Taxonomy (NCBI): domain Eukaryota; kingdom Viridiplantae; phylum Streptophyta; class Magnoliopsida; order Zingiberales; family Musaceae; genus Ensete; species Ensete ventricosum. The sequence goes on from JAQQAF010000002.1 coordinate 23,566,074, forward strand.
TGATACCTTTCCTGGCACAACATCTAATTCTCATGCTTCAACAATTTTCTATGTCTCTTATCTCAAAAAGCATATTAGTATATAAACTAATTAATTGATTTCATCATTAAAATATGAGATTCAACAATCTATCCTTTTCTTATGATGACAAATAATTGATGATAGAGTTTTAACCAGACTTCCCTCTCTATTTATAATTTTAAAATATTATAATAAACTTTAACTCAAATGATCATATATTATCGATATTATGATTCAACCATTCATACCCAAAAATCAATGTTCAATCAACTTTCAATTTTTAACAATTATCAATGTACAATATCAATCAAAATATAACTATAAGTTAACCATTTGTATAATAAATGAATCATAATTAAGACATCATGATTCTTACTGTTTATGCATAAGTCACCACTTCTTCCTCTTACTTAATAAAAAAATATGCTTCCCCTTTGTTAATATAAAAACATGAGTTACTACTCCTCCTCATGTCATCAATAAAAAAAAAAGAGTGATGTCATGATATCATGATACTACTTCTCACCTTTGTATCAATATTCTAATTATATAAATATAAAATTACTTTAATATTATTGCATGTGAAGGATCTTAATATTATCTTAACAAGACTCCTCCTAACTATATGTCATCTTAAAAATATGATGAACTTGAATTCAAAATAATACTTTTAGAATGATACTCTTGAATTTAAGTTGAGACTAATTCGATTTGGATATTATCATTGCAAGCTCAAATATTCAAAGAAAATTAAATTTTAAAAAATAATTAATAAAAAATAGGCATGAGTCACTATTAATAAAAAATTATAAAATTATCATAAGACTCCTTGTTCAACACATAAGCCAGGTATGAATCACTGCTTTTATTTTATCATCAATACAAATATGAGTTACTTCTTTTCATTTTTTATCAACAAAATAGAGTATATAAGTTATGAAAACAAAAGAGTCATATAAAATTAATCTCATGCCATGAATACGAAAAGATCATGATTCATTTGGATAAATCTCCTTCTTAGTCATTAGCAAAAAGAAAGTATCATAGGAGATCAAATAGTAAAAGGTCTTGATTCGATATAAATCACAAGTCATGAATACTAAGAAGTTAAGTAAAAGATCATAATTCATTTAGATAAATATCTTCTTTATGTAAAAAAAAATATACGAGAACAAATAGCAAAAGGTTTTTAGTTATGCATATGAAAGATTTAATAAGCTTAATTCTCTTCTAATAAAATTGAATTATTTCTCACTTAATGGTTTAATAAAAATATCTACTAACAAATGTTTCGTGTCAATAGAATAAAAAGATATATCATGATTGCTATTATAATCCCTAAAATAATGTCTAATGTCAATGTGCTTAGTCCTAAAGTGTTGAATAGAATTCTATGTCAAAATAATTGCACTGATATTATCACATTATCTAGGGATTTTTTTTAGGCAAAATCTATAATATTATAAAGTATTCTTCATCCAAATTACCTATACATAATATGCACCGGCCATAACATATTTAGCTTTAGTTGTAGATAGTATAATAGAATTTTACTTCTTGGATAATCAAGAAATTAGTATATGACCTAGGAATTGGTAAGTTCTAGAGGTACTTTTTCTATCTATTCTATATCTTGTAAAGTCAGCATTAGCATAAGTAATCAAATCAAAAATTATTTTAGGATACCATAATCCCATATTAGGAGTTTCTTTTACATATATAAAAGTTATTTTAACTACTTTATAATGAGATTGTTTAGGATTAAATTAGAATCTTGCATAAAGCCCAATACCAAATATTATATTAGGTCTAGTTGCAATAAGATATAATAAACCACCTATCATACCTCTATAAGTCTTTTGAACAAAGCATTTTTTTTATTGTCCACATCTAATTTAATAGAAATACTCATTGGTGTATTAATAATATTAGCACTATCCATATGAAATTGTTTTAATAGATCCAAAGTATACTATGTTTGACCAATAAAAATTTCATCATTTAGTTACTTACTTTTAATTCCTAAGAAAAATATCAATTCACCCATTAAACTCATGTCAAATTTTTAACACATACTCTTGGCAAACAATTCACATAAAGATTCATTTGTAGAAATAAATTTGAACAATAAAAAAATATTTTAAAATATTTAATAAATAGTGTAGTGTCAATCTTATGTTTTGAAAAATTATTTTAAATAAGAAATTATCTAAGTCTCTCATATCAAGCCATAGGGGCTTGCTTTAACCCATAAAGGGCCTTATAAACATAATTTAATAAAATATCATTTTCAAATCCAAATTGTTGCTCAACAAAAACTTTTTTGAAAATAAAATAAATAAGAAAAGACTTTTGACATCCATTTGAAATAATTTAAAATTTTTAAAACATACATAGGCAAAGAGTATCCTTATGGCTTCAAGTTTAGTCATGAGTGAAGATTTTTTTCATAACCTATATATTCTTCTTTGTTAAAACCTTAGCTACTAATCTAGCCTTATTTTGAATCATGATACATTATTTATCTTGCTTATTTCTAAATCATGAGATGATCACTAGGTCTATGAATAAGTGTCCAAATTTTATTTCTTTTAAATTGATTTAACTCTTCATGTATTATCAAGACCCATGAGTCATCTTTGATAGCATCATTAAAGCATTTAGGCTCAATTTGAGATAAAAAGGTAGCATTTGTACAAATATTTCTTTTAATAAAGAATGAACCTGAATACTTTTATATGTATCTCCAATAAGTAGATCCTTCAGATATGCATCTATATAATTTCATTCCTTAGGTAAGGTTTCTTCAGAATTAAATATATCCAACTTACTTAGGAGAGGAGTCTTTTTAATCAAATCCAATTTATCAAATTTAATTTATCAAATTCAAAATCATCATCAAAATTATTTTTCTAAACTTTGAGATATTAATTTAAAATAACACGAATAGATTACTTAATAATCAAGGATCTCTTATTGAAAACTCGATAAGCTTTACAGATAGAGAAATATCGAAGAAAAATACCTTCATCAGATTTTACATCAAATTTTCCTAAGTAATTCTTTTTATTTAAAATAAAATATTTATATTTTAAAAACTCTAAAATATAAAATATTGGGTCTTATATTGTTCCACAATTCATATGCAGTTTTATTTAGATAAGGTCTTATAATAACTCTATTTATGACATAACATGTTAACATGACTTCGGCCAAAAAGTATTTGGGAATGTTATGTTTATTAATAACTCTATTTATGACATAAAAATTTTGTTGTAAATTTTTTACAGTGAAAAAATATGGTCATACCCATTCAAATTATAAATTCTTAAAAATTATAATTTTTAAATTCACTGTCATGATCATTATGAATAGAAAAAATCATAAAACCTTTTTTATTTTAAATTTATTTATAAAATTAGATAAAATATTTAAAATAATTATTTTATATCTTAAAAAGTATGTCCAAGTATATCTATTATAATCGTTAACAATCATAAAAGCATATTGCTATCTCTTAGGTTTGTGATATCAATAGGTTCAAATAAATCCATTGAATTAGTTGTAAGTACTTGGTTTTTAGGTTTGAAGCTACTATATATATATATATATATATATATATATATATATATATATATATATATATATATTCTTAGTTGGCACACATCATAGATTTTATCTTTAATAAATTTAATTTTAAGCGTTTCTCTTATAATTTCTTTAATTCTAATTTATGATATTAATTATTACTAGCACATCCTAGTCTCCTATGTCAAAACTATACATCATCATTTAAAATAAAAAAGTAAGTTCAATCATGAAAATTATCAAGATCAATAGAATAAACATTATGACTTCTTAAAACAATCATATATGTATCCGTATTTAGTATTTCTATGATGCAAAAATGAGATTTAAATTTAACATTATATCTCTTATTATAAAGTTGACTAATATGTATTAAGTTATGTTTCAAAATATCTACCAAAAATACATCTCTAATCAAGAGATTCAATTTATTATCAATATTTTCAATACCAAAGATTTTTTCTTTATTGTTCTCTCCAAAGGTAACATATCTTTCGTCTCGACTAGTGAGTTTTAAGAAGTGTATTGGATCTCCGGTCATGTGTCTTGAGCATCCACTGCCAAATATATCATCTTTTACTCCTAGCTCCTATTTGGATACATATCTACAAAAAAAAGATGTTTGCTTTAGGTACCCATTTAACTTTGGGTTCTTCATGATTAAATCTATTTTTCTTGCCTTTTAGCTTTGAATTATTTATATGATTTCTTTAGGAACCCAAACTAATTTATGATGATTATAGTTCTTAAGAGAGCATGTGTAGAAAAAGTAACCAAACTTTTCACAAAAGTTATATTTAGCTTTATGAGGAATATGCAATGTGAGTCATTCTACAAATTTAGTTGGCTTTTGATGTGTGCTATTACTTATGAAACTAATATCTTCCTTTCTAAATCTCCAACCTTATTTAGCAAGAATCATATTAATTAACTTATTTCTAATTTAAATTTCTCTAACATAGTCATTGTAACATGTTCTCATTTTTAAGTGATTCTATTACATCATTACTATCATTGAACTCCTTTAAGCAATGTTCTAGTTTTTTATTCATGGCAAGTAAATCATTCTTTGTATTTTTCAAGACATGCAATTCTAGTAATTTTTGAACTAACTCATTTTTAAGTTCAAGACTTGATGATTCTAATTTTTTACATTTAGTCAAGAAGTAGAAGATGTTGATATATAGTTGTCATATATATTTTTTAATGTATCAAATTCATTAGCGAGCAAAACATGATCCTTTTTTAGCAAACTATATTTTTATTAATATTTTTAAGTTCATCATATAAATTATGAAATGCTTCAACTAATTCATCATGTGATAAAAAGGTTTTTTGAGAGTCAAATATGTTGAAAGCTATTAAGGCATAATTTGCCACTTCTTTTTCATTATGTGTTTTGCATATCATTTTATAGGTCATTAAAGTCTTTAGCTTTTTAAATTATTATTATCTTTGGATCCTAACTTTTAGGAAGAGACCTTAAAATCATAATCACTAATTTGAGATTAGTATAGTTTTTACCAAGAACTTTTAATCTATTGACAACATCCATAAAATGGGTGTACATGATACTAGTAGATTTTCTTAGCTTTATTTTGAATAATTCATAACTATGAACAAGAAGATTGATTTTAAATTTATTTAATCTATTGATTCCTTCATTTGTGACTTTAAGGATATGTTATTTGGCATGTGGGGTGTCATAAGTAGATAATAAGTAGATATTGGATATCGATAGTACATCTCATATCTGTAATTTATTATAGATTTTGACAAACCTAGGAGATTAGCGAGAAGTGAGGTGGACCTCAAGATGAGGAATGGTGCAAAGGTTGTTGCTATTGTCATTGGCGATGTCACCCTACATTTGCCTGGTGGCACTATTCTTGCATTAGATATATATTATTTTATTCCTTTGATTATTAAAAATATTATTTTCATGTTTTGTTTGATAAATAATATATACAAATTAGTTTTTTAGAATAATAGTTGTTCATTAATTTTAGATGATGAGATCATATGTAGAGGAATATTAAATAATAATTTATTTATATTAGATGTTGCTCCACTTGTCATGAATGTTGGTATGTCTAAGAGAAAGTGAGATGAGGTAAACAATACATATATATATATTTGTAGGCTAAGTCATATCCACAAGGAAAGAATTCAAAGGTTGCTAAAGGAAGAATACTTAGATCCATTCAATTATAAATAATATGCACCCCGTGAATCTTACCTTTAAAGAAAATTGACCAACTCTCAATTTTGGAACTGGAGAGAGAGCCACTAAGTTGCTACAACTCATACATACTAATGTATGTAGTCCTATGTCAATTCAGACTATAGGTGGTTACTCATACTTCATTATACTCACTAATAATTTTTCGAAGTATGGACATGTGTACTTAATGAAGTACAAGTCCGAAGCTTTCGAGAGATTTAGGGAATATAAGAATGAGGTAGAGAACTAAACTAGAAAGAGTATGAAGACTCTTTGATCATATCGAGGAGGTACTTGATTACAGAATTCACCTAGTTCCTCAAAGACTATGGGATCATATCCTAATGGACTCCTCCTTATACATATCAGCTCAATGGTATGTCGGAAGGAAAAAACTGCATATTGTTGGACATAGTGCAGTCTATGATGAGTTTTGCCGACCTACCCATCTCTTTCTAGCGATATGCCTTAGAGTCTGCATCTTACCTTATGAATAGATTTTCAACTAATGTGGTAGTGTTTACACCATATAAGATATGAAAAGAAAAGAAACTCGATATTAAGGTTATTAAGATTTGGTACTGTTTATCCATGTTAGAAGACATAATCCTGATAAGTTAGAATCAAGGTTCGAATGGTGTAAATTTGTAGAATAACTCAAGGAGACATGTGGGCGTTATTTATATCACCTCGAGGACCAAAATATTTTTGTTGCCAAGAGGGCGATATTTCTTGAGAAGGAATACATTCTTGGTGGAAAGATTATGAGAGTGATAGAGTTGAACGAGGTTGGAAAACTTAGCTCAGGCATCATTCTATATGATGAGTCTATTTAGGAACCTAGTACATATGTTTCGACTTTGCTTGTACACATGTTTAGGCACCTAGTACACATTTGAGAGATATATGGGATATATCAAGGTAAATGATACTAAGGATGTCGATCCAAAGATATACTAGGAGGCTATTACGAGTATAAACTCCAAGAAGTGATAAAAGGTCATCAATTCCAAGATATATCTCATGTACTCCAACAAGATTTGGAACCTAGTTGATGCACCTAAGGGTATTGTACCCATTGGTTACAAATGGATCTTCAAGAATAAGAATGGCGTAGATGGAAAGGTAGTGACCTATAAGACCTAGTGGCTAAAGGTTATTGTCAAAGTCAATGTGTTGACTATGATAAAACCTTCTCACCTATGGCCATGTTGAAATACATCATAATCTTGTTGGACATTACAGTGCACTATGATTATGAGATCTGGAAAATGGATATGAAAACCACGTTCCTTAATGATAACATCAAGGAAGAGGTGCATATGATATAGCTTGAGGGATTCGTATTCGAGGAAAGTCCAAATAAGGTATGCTGACTTCTTAGGTCCCTCTATGGACTAAAGCAAGCTTCCGAGGTAATCATACTTATAACTTTGTTTAGAATGAAGATGAGCCATGTGTGTATAAGAAGATAAGTGGGAGCACTATCACCTTCTTGGTATTGTGTGTGGATGATATCATGATCATTGGAAATGATGTAGGAATGCTCTCCACAGTTAAGGCTTGGCTATCTAGACATTTCTCCCTGAAGGACTTAGAGGAAGGAAGTATCCTAAATTTTGGTGATTCAAATCTATAAAGATAGATCTAAGATAATGCTTAGCTTGTCCTAGTCTAGATACATAGACACTATTATCAAAAAGTTTGATAATTCTGAGAGACGTCTCAAACCGACGAGATATGGAGTATCACTTTCTAAGAGTATGTCCGTAAAAATTTCTGAAATAAGGGTAGATATGAATAGGATATCTTATGCCTCTATGATAAGATATATCATATATGTTATGCTATGTACCAAGCCTGATATAGCACATACTTTAAGTATTACGAGCAGGTATCAGGTGGATCTAAGTTTCAAATACTAGACAATAAAGTACATTCTTAAGTACCTAAAAAGGATTAATAATTTTTTACTAGTATATGAAGGAAGTAGCCTCAAGGTTGAGGGCTACACAAACTTGAGTTTCTAGTCTTATGTCAATGATAGTAAGTAGAAATCAAGGTATGTGTTCATCATGAATGGAGGAGCAGTAAATTGGAAGAGTTCCAAGCAAGATACTACTGCTAACTCAACCACAAAGGCAGAGAATATTGCTGCAATAGAAGCAAAGAAGGAAGTCTGGATGAAGAAATTCATCGTGGATCTGGGAGTCGTGCCAAGCAAGGAAGTGTCAAACGAAGGGACCAAGGTTTCATCAAAAGTCTAAGCACATTCTGACGAGGTTCCACATGATCAGAGAGATCAAAACCTATGGTGATGAAGTAGCGGAAAGAGTTTCATTCAAATATAACATTGTAGATCAACTGACTAAGCTGTTATCTCATATCGCCTTTGAGCATCACAAAGACCTGATAGAGATCAGACATGCAGGTGATTAGTTTTAGGTCAAGTGGGAGATTATTCATTACAAGTGCCCTATATGCCAATCACATGAGTGATTGTACATGTGGTACGTTACATAATTTTTTAAGTTACTAATTATTATGATATTTTTTACTTTATATTAGATGATAAATATATTATGATATTCTTAATCTAATAATGAGAATCGGACATGATGAAATAATTATAATAAGATCAATTCACCTTTAAACACATAACTTAAATATTTATCATCATGTCTTCTGGTATGTGTTAACTCTGTAATAATCTTCACAAAAAGACTATGGATTACCATTCCTATACTCAATAGCAACCATAGCATAAGAATATAAAAGTTTTAAACTATTAAAACGATAATATAAACACGTTCTTTTCCCAAATCTAATATAAGTATTAGGAATGACACTTTAGTAACTGTAAGTACGAGGAAAGACACTTTAGTATCTATCCTTTGCCTTGGTAAGTTGATCCTTAATGATACTTATCAAGTTTTATTTTAAATTGTTAGCTATTTTATGATAGTAGTAGAAAGGTTATTTAGATAAGCCGTAAATATCTTTAGTAATGAATTCCAACTTTCTAATGTATTTGTGGTGAGCATTGTATCACAACAACTAGGGAAAATATGCATAAGCTTATTTATTCTTTTTAATTTCGGATATCTGTATTAAACTTTCTCTATGATGTTTTTTTAGCTTTTGCATGTATTCATTTAACTTGTACAGAGCATGGGATCTAGTAGAAATCCAAAATAGCTTTGTAGCCTCTCTATGTCCCACATTGCTTATAAGATTTTTTTTAAGATAGATCAATCATGATATGCTGCTGGGGAGTTCTCTTTCAAAGCTGAAAAAATTCCTCAATTTTAGTTATTAATGATAATTAATTTTTTATATCCCATAATACATATTATCAATTAATGCAAGAACCGTTCTCATAAATCCTTATACTTAATTTTCATCATAGCAAATGTTGTTGAAAATAATCTATTGCAACTATCAATAGTTGTCGTCATCATCAAAGTATGGAGATATTTACCTCATAGATGTGTAGCATTGATACCCACAATAGGTCACATATATAACCGAAAACTTCTAAAGTAAGCTATAATTTTATAATGAAAATATTACTTGAAAATAATTTTATGATGAAACTATTATTTGAACATATGTCTTATAATCATGTAGTTTTAACTCCCCTAAAAATGAAGTTATATCAGCATATAATTGGTCAAAGTCATCACAAATCTCATTAAGTGCAATCTTGTATGTAAGATAAGTCTTCTTATATGAAACAACTTTAAATTTTTTTGAATATTAATAATAATCATCTTTGGATTATAATTAATATTTATCATAACTTGATTTTTTTATTTGATCTGCAATGAAAGAACTGCTATATTCTTTATGATCCATATTCAATATTAGCAAGTTACAATCATACACATTACGAAACTTGATAATTTAAAAACTATTGATTTCACCACGAGCTACCATCATCCATTGGCAATGGAAAACTTTACATTGTACTTTTATCTTATATATTCTAATTACAACATGTTTAATCTCTTTTTTTTTTTTTTTTGGAATGACAAAGTCTCTTAGAGCTTTTTAAAATTCAGCCCTATCTTGAAACACCTGTACAAAGATATTATTGGAGTTACAAAATAATATATATTTAAATAATAATAAATAATTTTAATATAACTTTAAATATTATACCTAACTAACACACAAATTATTGCACGAACAATCATTATCTTCAGTAAAAGAAACTAGTGTGTTTAACAATATGTCATCATCTTAGCTACAACCATATTCAGTAAGTACTTATTCAATATTATCATATATATCTGTACTTAAAATAATTTATTAATTAGCAAAATCTAATGCATCATAAATATAAGGGTTTATGTCATCTTCAATCTATTATTGTAATTTTTCTTCAGCCATTTATTTTTAAAAACATCATCATTATCATCATCTTCATCACTATAAAATGGGATATTCAAGTTTGTGAAAGGAGTCCCAAAACTTGAGATACTTAGAAAATGATGTTCACCCAAACTTAATGTCTTACCTAATGCCTATCTATTAATATTATTAAGAACTGATCCTCTCTACAGTGACCTCATTAGAATTATAAATATTATTTTTTAGAATCATTGGATCAATATAATAATAAATAAGTTATATAACACATTGCTTCATGAAAGTAAAAACACATATTTTTTTAAAGACATCCATTTGATGCTTTTTTATCTTGTTGATTCAAGAAAAATAACAGCAACGTACATGTGGAAGAAAGAAGAAGATGGATTAGAAGAAAAATTGACAAAATACAAGTTTTTTACTTCATCAATATTAGCACCCATACTACGCAGCAGCTTATCGTACACTACACCAACCAGGTTTCCTTAATAAAGTTCAATTATTAAACCACTAGTAAACCATCTCAATCCGAATCGATCAAGACTTATTGAATCGGCAATCCAAAAGCCACTGTTTTGGATAAAAAAAAAATAATAACTTAATTATCCAAGAATAAATGGATAAAATAGTTTATCAAGTGATATTGTTTAGTTTATAAAATAAAAATGCTTTCTGAAAGAAAAAAAAGCTTTGTTTTTTTTAAAGAATTCACTCCATTTCGACCACTATGGCAAAACAAACAATGGGTTAGCCAGCGGATCACCGAAGCATTTCCACCACAATGGGTTATTCATTACAAGTGCCCTATAATATTTTAACTTAATCCCACGTCAGATGTCAAAGAATACTTAAATGGGCGTATATTAATATGAACTTAGGCTTATGAGCAAGTGATGCAGGCTCAAGATGGTGACGGATTAGTTGTCCTGTCAAATTGGGTTATGATATGTATGATCTTCAATTTGATTAATCCATTCGGATCGAACCAAAATTGATTTTAATTTGAAGTATATTAATTCAATCCGAAAGATTCAAAAACTTTAAAATCCATTCCCAAACTCAGTAAGTTGGCCACTCTTTCATCATCTCTATGGCTTTTCTTCTTCATCCCCCGCCCCCCCTCTTCTCGGGCTTGCTCTCTCATCTCATGTATGAACCCTATGTATTTTGTTAATAATTTTTTTTGTTGATTTGTATATATTACTACTACATATCCAAGAAAAAAAGGACTAGCTGATTTGTATACATTACTATGTATCCTTATTTGATTTGTTGATTTGTATACATTACTATATGTCCAATTAGATCAAAATGTTGAATTGTTTAATTCAATTAAACTAGTTTATGGAACCAAACCAATTCATTTAAAAATATATTTTTAAAATTATTTGAAAATAAAAATTAATTAATTGATTGATCGTACCTGATTAATTAATTTTAAATTAATTCGGTTAGATAAATCCAAAATGATTCCAATTTAAAGTATTATATCTTAATCAAATCACATTATTTTTTGCATTGGATTCGATTTAAAATCTAATGATTTAATTCGAATATCTTTAAGTGCCTCTAATAATATCCCTTCTATCCTGGACATAAACATCTTTTCTCCTTTTAAGATGTTGCTATTATCTATCAATAGCAATGTTGAGCGCTTCATTCATGTCAGAACAATTGGACTTTTCAAAGGCATGCCTAGTTAGTTCCTGCAATATAAATCAATGCAGAATAATTTTGCATCTCTTTCCCCTCACATCTATCTATTCATTGTCATTGAAAGTTTATTGAACATAGACAGGAACTTTACATTTGTGAAAAGAAAATAATCATTAGCCACAAATGTCAAAGTAATCATTACAGTCAATAAACTTTTGAGTTGAGCAGCGGATAAATCTTTAAGCCAAAGTGGCAAAAGATTGAAAACTATTGTTAAGTTTATAGGTAATCAAATTCTAGCATGAGATACCAAATTAATGATGAATAATAAATAAAATCAGTGTGTAAACATGACCAATAAATAAATTCCCTGCTATGAAAGCAACAGATCCGATCTGACATTGGGATTCCTTTTTTTGGAGAAGTCTACAAGGGAGGGAGAGACATATTGAGGTGTTTTAACTCCTAACTTCCCCGAGTTATAGGCACCGATAAGGAGTTTTAACTCCAAGAATACTACCGGGCTTGAGAAGCACATGGATATGTTGGATTGTGATAATAAAATTAGGATGAAACAAATTGGACATTCCAGTGAGACTCATTTTTCATCAAGTCTAAAAGTTAAATAATATTGAATTCGTCTATATGACTAATAATCGATGAGCCTGAACATATAAGACGGAAGAGAGTTGTTGTTTTTACTAATGGCTGGGGGAGAATATAAGGTGGTCATGCATAGTGAAAGAAAAAGTTAAGAGTTGTACAAGATAACCGAGTCAAACTTAATAAGAAATTAATGAAATTTTAAATGAATAAATAATTTTATGATTCAATTTATGGATTATAAAAATACATATATGAATGAAGGATTGTAAGATACATGAATTTGTTTAATTTGTTGATCCTCTAACATATTTTGCTTTATTTTCAAAACATGATCCTATAACTTTTGAGGATGTTGAAATTGGATTGGATGATGAAACTGGGTCAATGACAAAAGGTGACGGATGGTGAATCCTATATCCTATTTATCCTATTTTCAAAAGAATAACAGTAGCAAAAGGTAACAGATCTTTTCCAAAGGTCATAAAATAGTTAGTTTCAAGTGAATCTATAAAATAAAACTCAAGCATAATAAAGAAATCGATATACACAACTTGTTTGGTGGCCAAAGGCTATAAAAGAGAATTTCACATCGATTATAAAAAAGTATTTACTTCTGTTGCAATAAATGTATATAGTTCAAATGATTATTACGTTGCTTGCACGAAACCCTTTGACGAAAAGATTACATGGGTGGGAACTTGCAATTGGATACAAAATCCTACCTATGTTAAATTTGGAATAGCACAAAGTATTTTGATTATAAACTCTATATGGACTAAAATAAGTTCCAAGGGTTTAATATATTGGTATAGATTCTTACTTTTTAAAAGAACAGTTTTCAAAATATTCATATCAGCGTACACACTACAACAAGATATACCACTCTATATGTGGCTTTTAGTTAATATAATCATTAATAGATACCATCCAGATAACATATGCCTATAAAAGTTGTTATATTACTACGATTATAGATCTTTTACATTGGAGAGAATAACTATCATATTATATAATTTTATCTTGTGATGATTAATAACCGCAGTAATAGTGTGCCAACAACATGTAGCAATGTTGTTTCAAGCTTGCAATCAACAACTACAACAATATATGAACCCAATTATAATTATAAATGATTTTAATAATAATAATAATAATAGTAGATCTTTCCCTGAGGAGGATGGTCACAGAAAACCACCACAATATACAACATGATTTATCTATAATTACCACCGCATAGCTCACTATGATTTTATAAAAGACTATCACATTCTTTTATTAACTATATCAATTGTACCAAAAAATATTGTCTTTAATATTTAAGTGTTGTTCAACTTCATATATGCATTCCAAAAAGAAAGATCAACTTCATATACATTTGTCATAGCATAAATTCTTCAAAATGACTCAAAATACTTCTTCACTTGCTCCTCTCAATGTATAGCACCTATAAATAGTTAAAATGAAATAATATTAAGTTCTTAATTTTTATAGGATGATATAAATGTTAATAAAAAATTACATCACAAATCACATAATATTTATATTTGTATGACGTCATAAAATTTTACCATAACATCGCACTTATCCTGATTTCTCCAGTCCTAATTCCTAATAAATAATGTCTTCATTTTAAAGGAATATTACTTATAATAAGTTTAGGATATTATGCCTAAGTCCTCGTGGTAAGATTTTAAGTATATCTTTTAGAAAATTTTATACTGTTATCATTTATTGTCTTTTAAATAAATCTATAAATAGATGACATGTATATGTATGGATCCATTCAAATCTAAGTGTTTAACCTATAACGCTCCAAGTCAAATAATAATTCAATATTGTTGAATCTTGGATGATGAAATCAATTGATAAATTATTGATCTAACATATGTTGTTAGAGTCGATTGATGCAGAATTAATTCTGATAGAAAGATTATTACAATTATGATTGGTCAAGATCAAATCCATGCATCGGGACGAGATTCGGACGATGCGGTTGGGAACTCACCAGGAGTACATCGGAAGCTCACCGAGGGTATCGGGAGCTTGCTAGGATGGCGCAAGGGAGTTCGTCAGAAGAAGACCGAGACTCGCCAGAAGATTATCGAGAATAGTCGAAAAGCTTGTCAAGAGTTAGGATGGTCTTGTAATGGATGTATTGACCATTATGATTATATTTAATAAAGTCGTATTTAGCATCGTGTAGGTTTAACCATGACGGGATGAGTTACAAATCATACATAAACCTAGGATCAAGCTTAGGCATCAGGCACAGGATTAGATGATGCGGTGGGAGCTCACCGGGCGTTTGCTAGAATTTCGTTGAAGGTATCAGGAAGATCGCTTGGAACACACCGGGAGATCACCGAAGGAAGACCGTGCGACTCGCCACTGGAGAAGCCGGAGGTTGCCGATTTATAGAAGTAAGGTCATTAAGCTTGGTGGTCATGTTTTGATTGTAATTTTAAGTCATAGGTTAAGATTAAGTCTTAAATGAGTGTGGTTTGGATGGAATACAAATCAACTCAAAGATACAACTAGGTCCGCTATGGGGTTTAATTGAGCTTAGTGGAGCTCAATTGGTTGACCAAAAAGTTGGTCAACATTATGTTCAAGCCGGAATTCGAAAAATAGAGGGAACCATTTTTACAGAGTTTCCGACGAGTAAACCGTCGATAAGTGGCTAGTAAACCGTCATCGCGTAGGTTTCCGGGCGACTGACGACAAGTAAACCGCCCAGGGCCGGCAAGTAAACCATCCATACTTAGATTTTTTGAGTGAGTTTAATTTTTGACTCCAAAAATCTGAAGCCACTTGGGGTCTATAAATACCCCAAGTTTTCTTACAATATATATAATAATTTGGGGAAAAAATTTTGTGACAAACTTATGTGGATTGTAAGAAAAAGAAAAGGGATAAGGAAGGGATCAAAGAGTTATAAATTTGATCTCCCTTGTAAGCTCAAGTGTAAGGGTTTGGTCTTGACCCAAAGAAGATTGGTAGTGAACGCAGGTGTGCCTCAAGAAGGAGGACTCGGGAGTGGATGTAGGCTGTTAGTGTCAAACTACTATAAAACTTGTAAGTTCTTTCCTTGCTTTCAATGCTTACGAATTTTGTATTGATGCTTCTGATTGAATTCACTTTTTGAAAGTAAATTTTTCACATCAAGCACTTCCCTTCAACATTGCTAATTCTTTGGGTTTGCTTATTAACTTAGCAATTTTCTCACTTGTTTTACTTGAACAAAAAGCTTCGGATTTCCTATTTTGCTTTAAGCGAAAAGCTTTTGTTTAAAATGAAAAACTTACACTTACACTAATTCACAACCCCCCCCCCCCCCCCCTTTCTTAGTGCCAATTAATCTTAACAATTGATATCATAGCCATATTTTTCTCATTTGGTTTAACACCCAAGAGAATGACTCTTTTTTGCTTTCAAGAGGGTTTTTCTATCGTTCGTTCTCCCATATTCAATGGACGGACTACACTTATTAGAAAACTTGGATGAGAGTTTTCTTACTTTCTTTAGACCTTGATTTATGGACTATTATTGAAAATGGATTCAAAAGGTTTTCTCTTCCAATGAACAATTGAAATGATTTAGAGAAGAAAACTTTATCTTTAAATGCTAAGTTATGAATGTCTTATTTTGTGCCTTAGATAAAAATAAATTTGATCGGATTTCTTATTGTGATTCGGCTTTTGAAATTTGGCTTACGTTGGAATTGACACATAACAACACACAAAAATGTCACAAAAAATGAATATGAAAAACACCTTCCAAAGAATAGGAAGGATTATGAACTATGAATGACATGTGACTCCTCGAGTGAAATCTTGAGTGATAAGAACTTTGGACATAAACTTTTAACAAATAAATCAAAAAAATTAATGAACTTGAACCTTATAAATAATCTAAAGATAGACAAAACATCTTGCTATGAATACAAAAAGTCGAGTTACTCCAAGGATGAAGAACACAATCAAGAAGAGGTGGAAGATCTTGCGCTCATGGCCAACCACAATGAGGTAAGTACCACCCCGAAAGCTTTTTTACTTCTAATGAGTTATTACTTTCTTTTCAAGAGCTTTATGACGAATTTAGAAAGATTAGTAAATCCTATAAATTACTTAAGAAAGAGCATGCATCATTAGTTAGTAAACTTGATGAAATGCATGAAGTAGCACATCACATAATACATGCACCAAACATGAAACCTTGCATTATACTTTACCATCACACAATTTTTGCTTTAAATGTGAAATGCTAGATGATATTAAAAAGGAAAACATCATGCTTAAACAAATATTAGATAATTTTAAAATAAGAAATAAATTCTAAATATAATCCTTGCCAATAAGGATCATATTAATAGAAGAAATGATATATGCTTTGTTAGTAACATTCAACAAAAGTCAACCATGTTTGTGAAAGGACCTATATTAAATTTACCATCAAAAAATAAATATAATTTTGTGGTAGATTAGGACATAAAGTCTACAAATGTTCATTTAAAAATTATAGTCTACATAAATTAATTCAGGTTCCTAAATGAACCATAAATAACCTTAAGCCATTAAAGAAAATGGAAAGAACATATCATGAAAGACTCAAACTCAAATAGATATCTAAATCAAAACCTCCCATAATATAAAGTTGCATCCTAACAATGCTAAGAGCACTAAGTAATATTTTGAAATTAGATGCTCAAGGCACATGACTTGAAATGTAATAATCTTTCAGAGCTCACTAGCCTAAGTAAATAATAAGAAAAAATATTGAAAATAAAATTATTGCTAATGAATCCTAAGGATGATCCGTTGTTATAATTAATCTTGATTGCTTTCAATGATGCATAATCTTTGCATAGCTAGAGCATGCTAGAATTAGAAAGAAGAAAGTTTAGCTATCTCAAATAAAAGTCATATGTATGAAAGAAAATTTTGGATGATGATTAATGTATTGATTTGTGTGCTTGAGTTTATATACATTGTCTTGAGATTAAATGACCAATTTAAACTTAAAGGTCATATACAAAATCATTTTTCTTTAAAGGAAAAACTTCTTGATAACATGATATAATTTTTCAACTTATAAAATCATTTGATTTAATATGATATAATTTTATTGCAATGATCTTGATGAAATTTTGTTTTTGAACTTTAAATGACATTGCATTCTAGAAATAAATTTCAAAAGGACAATTATTCATGAAAGAATTTTTTATCCCATGATTCCTTCAACAAGATAAAATGATACATTTATTATTGAATCTCTTTAACTACAAGAATAGATTAGATAACATTAGCTATTGAAAAACAATCTATGATGTCTTCATTGAATTTTTTGAAAAGCGATTTTTTATGACAATTTTGGATAAGTTTTCAAATAATTTTGTTTTAAAAAGAGATTGATGAATCTATCTAACATTAATGATATTTTTGATGATTTTATCATGATCTTGACAAGTTGAAAAATTACAACTTGAAATTTTTACATAAATCAAGTTAGTTTGGAGAAGTTTATAAATGAATCATAAGTTTATATTTTTGAAATAATAACATGAATCTAAACAATAATCTTGATGACTTGAAATTACATATATAAGTTGAGATCCAATATTTCCATATCTTATTTTACAAAATCATACTTGTAACTTGACAATTTTCATGTATTAAGATTTTGTTTACAAAATTGATCTCCTAAAATTTTTATTATCTAAGAGGAGAGTTATTAAATTAAGTCGTATCTTTTAGTATTCATGAATGTCTTTTGATATCAATATATTTCTTGACATGACTTATTTTAAAACTCATGAATGATATAATTTATCACCAAAATTAGTATTTCTTAAATTTGTGATAAGTTGAAAATTGAAAGAGATATGTATTATCATGAATATTCCCTTAATTTCTTGAGTAGACTTACACATTATGAGAATCACGTTATTGATCTCTATGATTTTCTCTTTTAAAAAAAAGGAGATATATGATCTTGACAATTATAAGTTAATTTTTTTTATAAAGATCGTTCTTCCATTTTATTAAAAAAGAAATCTATCTAAATGAATTATATGTCTTAGGATTTATGAATTAAGATTATTTAATCCGCTAAGACTAATTTTCATTATTTATAATAAAAAAAGGGGAGAAAGGAAATCACTAGCATTTCAAAAGATCGATAAATATATTTATTTCATTTCGAATCTCTTGAAAGTCATTTTGATGATTTTGAAATTGAATGAGTTCTTTATCTATATCATGATTTTAATTTCTTGGAATTATAACTTGAAATCTTTTATGAATTAAAATCTCCTATTATGTGTTCTCGTATTATTTAAAAGGAGATTTTTATAACTTGAGAATTATTATGTATGAATCAAGATATTTTATGTGTTTTTCTTATAATTTGCCTCTTGATATTCATAATTTATCTTTATAAATCGAATATCTCATCACCATGTTAATTTTTCTTGATATATTTCATCTGATGATTATTTCTTTATATATTTCTTTTGAAATTCTTGATGCTTATTATCAAAATTTACATAAAAGATAATATATAAAACTATATGATTTGTTATTTATGTTAGAAAATCACATAATTTAAATACATTAGTGGCTCTTAATTCTTCTTGATTTTCTTAGATTTTTTAGCTCACTTTTGAAATCACTCTAGTTAAAATAAACATAAGAAAGGGACTTAAATTTTTGTGATGAGACAGTTTTAAAGAGTATTCTTATTTTTATGAATCTTGATAAATGTTTATAAAGGAAAATATATAACATAAACTTCAATGCTGCTTGATATAAGTTTTGACATTAAATCTTTGATGAATTGTTTAATGTGCTACTTTTGATTGAAATGAATTAAATTGCATGGGTAGATATTAATTCTTGAAATTTGGAATTTATACCTAAAAGATTGAGCACTATCTTTGTAATATAATGTCTTACACTTTACTCCCTTGTTTCTTCTTTATTATTCAAAGAAAGGGATGAAAATTTTTCATAAGAAAATTATGTTTTTATCCTATTAAAGGGTAGCAAAACTTGTTAGCTTTCATTGCTAGCTTTAATATTACAAAGGAAGCAAAATTGCTAGCTTTCATTTTTCAAAAGAGAAGAACTAACTCACTGGCTTTACTTGCTATGTTTCTTGAGATTTACATGAAAAAGATTTGTTGAGCTTATATTCGAAATTATAAATACAAGATTGAGGTTGAGACCTACGAATGCTAAATCATGAAAATATATAAATTGCTGATCTAGATTTAATGAGATGAAGCATTTTTGTGATAACATTTTTAAAAACATTCTCCATGTTTTTATCTTATTATTTTAGAAAAAAAGGGAGAAAAAATTGTATGAAGATGTGCTACATTTGAAATTTACAAGAGATAATTTTTGATATTAAGAGATGATTTTTTTTACTATATTTGAAATACATAAGTAGTCTTTAAATCTCTTAGACTTTAGAGCTCATCTTAGTATTGATTTAAAGTTTATTAAGAGCTTTTCTCAATGATGAAATGTTTTAATAACACCTATCTTGTTTCTCTCCTTATTAATCATAAAGGGGAAGAAAAATTTAAAATGCATATACTAAAGGGGAGTAATGTTAAAGGGGAGAAATAGATATTGATTGATGTCTCATTATATTAATAGGTTATTATGAGTTAATATACAACGTAAGTAGATTCTAATTTCTGTTAACTCGGACTTAACTTGATAGGCTTATATGTTACGTTTTTTAAAGTATAGGAGTTATTTTAGATACAAGTAAATTATAAAGACTTAAGTGATCTGTGGTCAAAACCACAGAGATTAAAATGAATCTTAATCCAAAAAATATATAAACAATATATGTTAATTGAGAACTTGAATGCTACTTTAATGATTGTTGATCTATTCAAACCTTATACTATAAATTATTCTAAGAACATATTTTTAAAAGAGGACTTGTAAATAACTTATAAAGAGTATGATGCATATTTAAGTGGATATTATAATTATTTTTTATATAATAAAAACTATTTTTTTCTTCCATCTTATTTTATTTGCATAAAATATGTTAAAATTTGATAATATAAGAGTTATTATAGGTTGCATTAAAAAATAATAATAATATTGTAATACATAAGAGAAAATATAGTATGAACAACATACAAGCATAGTAACTCATATTGATAGTCAAACTTAATATAGTATTATTATATTTATTAGACTTATTGACATGTTTCATAAAATTTGTGTACATTTTAAAATCCATTTTAAAACTTCACAATCTAATTCAATAAAAATATTCTTAAAATAAATTTTAATATTATTTATAATTTTAAACTTTTATTTATTAGTTATCCTATTAATAGGTCAAATGAGAGGATATTAGATTATGTGACTCAATAACTTAAGATAAGATATATTAGAGATTTATTAAATTTTAATTAAAAATAATAGTTAATGAAAATAAAGTCTAAATCATAGGGAGATTATCTTAAAAATTAAGTTATCTCTTCTAGACCTAATATCATCAAAAATATACAATACTATTCTCATATCTATTCAGGCTAAATTTTTTGCAAAAAAGTTTCTTTACATGCTAAAAGTGGTCAACTTCGAGTTGTTGGGTATTCTTCATAATTTTATTCATGAACACCTTTTGCGGTAAATTTTTGGGTTATTAAGTGTTTTTAATGACTAAACCATTTCTCTCTTTAGTATTTATGTTTGTTTATCCTTGGAAAGATCATTATAAATCATATAAAGGTCTTTCGCAAGATTAACTTATTACAAATATAAAAAAATTATAAAAATGAACAGATAGTCAAACTCTATTATAGTGATTTAAGATTGCAACATATATATAAAATATACAAAAGTTGAAAGATGGTCTCTGGTTTAAAGCGAGTTAGAACCCATCCTTATTGTAATGAAACTTTATTACTAACCCAATTGTAATCTTAATTAAATAAAAATCAAAAAATTAAATCTCACAAATAATCCTAGCCGAAAATACCGGGCATGCTGGGACGAGCACTATGATCGGGTTCAATAATCTTTAAATGTCACACTATATTCAAATGAAATCAACAATATCATGTTTTTTTATCTTTTTTCCTGATCTTAGAAAAGCCCTGTCCAATGTCAGTCTTCAAACAACATAGATATAGAACAGAATATTTTTTTACTTAAAAATTAGTAGAGAACTAAAAATTACTTTAGAGTGTTTTTTTTTTTTTTTTGCTTGTTCGTATCATACCAAAATAAACTGAATGCATTAGATTAGCCATCAATATGTTTCTTAAGAAGTTTCTCACTAGAGTATTATTAAATGTTAATATCCATTTTAACTTATGTGGTGTTGATTATAGATCACTTAATTTTTTATGATTTACTCGTATATAAGATAATTCCTATACTTTAAAAAACGTTAACATATAATCCCTCCCCCCTTCTCCCTTTAAGTCTGAGTTAACAAACGTTAGAGTCTGTTTACGTGGCATGATGACTCATAATAAACTATCAATATAATGATACATATAATTTAAGTTAAAAAAATTTATTAAAAAAATTTATTTTAGCCCTTGTGGTTTTGGTCATTGACCACTTAATCCCTTATGATTTTGTTAGTATCTAAATAGCATATCTCTTCTATCAAGTCCGAGTTAACAAATGTTAGAGTCTGCTCACATGACATGTTGACTCATAATAAATAATTAATATAATAATACGTAAAAAAATTGAGACCACCATCAATAGTAGAAAGATACATCATCATGGAAGCGACCACCAACAGTAGTATCGAGCCACTGTTGCCTAGCAAGGCTTGGTACACACGTAGTCTCACCTATGCTGGTGACAAGCTTATGAACTTTTGGTCCTACCTTAGGTCGATATGCGTCGATCAATCCAACGCTAGGCACGCAATGATCTCCTAGTCCCTCTTCCTCCTAGATGTTTTCATCCTCACTATCGCTCATTTCGTCCTCTTATACGTCCCCACTCATTGTGCCTATGGCGTCGTGGTCTAACTCTCCCTTATCTCTGTCTCTGGTCTCTCCTACCTCTGTCTCTCCATCTTTGTCCACCACTAAGACCTTCGTCGCTTCCTCTTCCTTATAGACTTTTTTTTAACTTAAATTATACGTACGTTATATTAATTATTTATTATGAGTTAGCATGTCACGTAAGTAGACTATAATATTTATCAACTCATACTTGATTGGAGGGGCTTATATGTTATATTTTTAAAAATATATAAGTTATTTTAGAAACAAGTAAAATCATAAGGGATTAAATGATCAATGATAAAAGCTAAAAAAGGCTAAAATTGACTCATTAAGTTAAATTAAATATCTCATTATATTAATAATTTATTATGAGTAAGCATACTACGTGAACAAATTCTAACGTTTGTTAACTCGGATTTGACGTGATGTGCTTATATGCTACATATTTGAAAATATATGGGCTATTTTAGATATGAGTAAAACATAAGGATTTAAGTGATCTATGATCAAAATCATACGGGCTAAAATAAATCGTAACCCTATTATTTATTAAGTTGAAGACTCTAACTCATGTGTATAATTGAGAGACGAAACAAAATTGTGAATAATGGAAAGAGAGGGCCATTTACAAAAATCGCATAGATAACTTGTATTCAATAAGTTGCAGGCATAACTCCTTCTATCAATACAAAGGCCCAAGATGACAATTGAGTAGAAGCCTTCAGCCTCAATTGTCTTTTTACTCTCTGTGATCGAAGAATTGATGTCTATGTAGGACTCTAGCACCATTCTTCATGAGATATTTCCTTTCAAGACCAGGTAATGGGTTCATCTCTCTCAAGTCTCAATGTTACTCTCCGGTCAATTCATCAAACATCTTCTGTGCTACCCGTTTGTCGCTCCACCATCCGTCCAAGACAGGATCTCGACCAGGTAATGGGTTCATCTCTCTCAAGTCTCAATGTTACTCTCCGGTCAATTCATCAAACATCTTCTGTGCTACCCGTTTGTCGCTCCACCATCCGTTCAAGACACACGATGATCGAGTGCCATTCAACATGATCACATGTTAAAATCATAAATTTCCAGAAAGTAGGAGACGTTGGATGGAGACAGATCAAGCCAAAACTTGTGCGGGCATCCAAATTCTTGTTTGGTTATTCTTGTTTTCCTTACCTTCTTGTATCCAAATTAAAGTGGCCTAAGATTTCATTTAATTTTGCAAGCAGAGTTAAGGTCCTCCTAATTGGATACAAGTGAGGGTTGTTTACAAGAAATTGCACAGAGAACTTCTATCCAATAAGTAGCAAGCATAATTCCTTAGAAGTCTTAAGACGACAGTTGAGTACAAGCGTTTGGCTTCAATCTTACTCTTCGATCAATAATATTACCTAATACGACTATGTGATAGGGCTTGAGATTTTATTTAATTTTGGAGAAGAGTTTAGGCTTGAGATTTTATTTAATTTTGGAGATGAGTTAGTAAACTCATTGTTTCATTGGGATACAGTTTTTCCTTCAATTATTTTAAAACCAGGTAATTAAAAACACTTTTTAAGTTTTAAGGTGATGATAGAGTATCACATATGCTCTATTATCAATCTTACAATCCTAATGTAGAATTAGATTGGGGGTATTATTATCTCATTAAGAAACATCATAAAATATTTTACCGCTGTGGTTTACAATATCTTCTCAAAGATTATACTCGAGCAAATAATTGTTCCATTTTATCAGCACATTGATGAGCAAATGAATCGTTAGATATTAGTCAGAGGGAAAACAGAGCACCAAAGTGTGTGCAACTGTATCAGGTTTCTTGGGTCCATAGCAATCTAGAGTCTAGAGTCTATAAGAAGGACGATAAGTCAATGATGAATATTCCATGTATATATTCCAAAATTACATGCGGCTATGACAATTTGGACCAGCTTAGATGATGGAGATGTGATCCTAAACTTGGAGAAAGTTTGAATGGGATTTGACCACATGCATCTCAAATTGTGAGTGGAACAGACACAATGAATGATCTGAAACATGTAGATTCTTACATCCTTGAGTAAGCAGTCAGGCTACTTCCTCTACTCTGAGCTTGAACATGCACATGCACTGGTGATGATTTTTTTTCTTTTTGACATGTCTTCTACCACTGCGCTGAAAGGATGTGGGGGGGTTCAAATTTGACGTGGATGGTCCAAGTCTTGTAGCTTTCTCTTCCTACTTTGTTGACCAAGTTTCTTTTTATGGTATGGTTCACGCAGAGAAGACTTGTAGAATGCCTCAAATTGCTGTCTTTTCACATCCTGTGGAGATTTACGTCAGTGGAGAACTATCGAGCCCTGCCAGATCAGATCGATATCCACTAGTTCAAGTGTCAGGTTTGACTTTATCTATGACTCAGAACTTATTAGATTTAACGATAGATTCTGATCAATATCTTCCTCCTCCCACAGCAGAACTCCGCACACGCGAGGTGAACCGGTGGTTCAACTGGTTCGCACATGGATCGGTCAAAGGATTTTTACCGGTTTGACTGGGTTTTTGGATCCTCCACACCCGGTTCGACTTGTTGTACTCGATCTTCTCATCTCTCTTACCCCTGAAACAGTCAACCCAAATGGCGGTCCCGTGAGAGCCGCAGCTCGCGCATTCCAGCCCACGCCTCCACCCTTCGTGGCCGCCCCCTGAGAGAGAGAGAGAGAGAGAGAGAGAGAGAGAGAGAGAGAGAGAGAGAGAGTTGATTGAAGAGAGCTGTAAGGGACGGGTGGGTCCAGTCAAAGGCGTTGACAACTTCTCTGGACCTCGCCGGGCCAATCGGAGACGGCATTCATGCATGCCATCTTCTTATTCTTCCCACTCTCACGATTTGCCAGACCCCAAGCGAACAACGACCGACACCGCTCTCCTCACCCTCACATCCTTCCTCATCACTATTTCTTGCCGTTTCCCTCTTCCTCTTGTTGTTTCGTAGTCTCCTTCACTCCTCCCCTGGTCATCCGTCCCCCAGGTAAAAGACTCCATCTGTTTTAATGGATGATAGAGGTGGTGTAGCAGGAGACACGTAGGGCGCTGCTTCCTCCCTTTTCCTTACCTTTCCTTTCCACAACCCGAGCAGCCCATGGACTCCGGCCATCAGTACTCCGGCATCCAGTTCAAAGATGCTACTGCGGCGCAGGCGTCGACGCCCCCGAGAGAGAACCGAGTCGTCGTGGGCGAGATGGATTTCTTCTCCAAGGAGAAAAAGACGATGGCGAGTGTGGAACTTGATCTCAAGGTGCCCAGCCTCGGTATCAAGAGCGAGGACCTCACCGTCAACGTCAGTGAGCGTATCTGTAACTGTCAGGTCCTTCATCTGCGTGCTGTGTACGTAATTGGACTGCACTAATTGTGGCGTTTCCGGGTTTGCTTCTTCTTTAGACTGGATTGCACTTGGCCAATACGCGTAGCGACGAGTCGACGGTGGACGACGGGATGTCTTCGCACGAGGACGACAAAGAAGGCAAGAGTGAGGTAAGAACGATTTGGTTCTGCAACGACCATCGCGTTGCTTGTCGTTGGCGTAAATCCTGCGCTTGCTTTGTTTCAGTTGGCCACCATGCAAGCCGAGCTGGAGCGCGCCAAGGAAGAGAACCAGAAGCTGAGGGCGATGCTGAATCAGGTGACCTCCAACTACAACGCCCTTCAGATGCATCTCGTCGCACTAGTGCAACAGCGACGCGCTTCTGGAAACCCACAGGGGCATGATGTAAGAACAAGCGATACATTCCGTCCGATCGACCAAGAGAATTAGCTTGACGTCAACTGATATCCGTCTTCTTGCATTGCAGGCGGTTGACGAGAAGATTGAGGCGAAGAGCAGCAATAAGCATGAAGGAATCGTCGTCCCAAGGCAGTTCATGGATCTTGGACCGGGTGGGGACATCGATGAGCCATCCTACTCTTCCACGGCGAGCAGGGACCAGTCCTTGTCGCTGCGGAGCCAAACTGCAGTTGGATCGGCAGATTACAGTGCACAGAAGAGCAGAATTGATGACAAGGAAATAGTCCCTCTCGATCATGAGAAGTATACCAGGGAAGATAGCTCGGACAATGGCTGGAACCCTGACAAGGCATCCAAATTAACTGCTTCCAAGGCCACCGAGCAAGCCCAGGACGCCACCATGAGAAAGGCCCGCGTGTCCGTTCGAGCAAGGTCTGAAGCTCCCATGGTAAGTCTCCCATACATGATCAGAAGTGATGTAGATTTCTTCTCATGGATGTCGCTCTGCGGAAAGTAGATCACTGATGGATGCCAATGGAGGAAGTACGGGCAGAAGATGGCCAAAGGAAACCCGTGCCCTCGGGCTTACTACCGGTGCACCATGGCGACTGGGTGCCCCGTCCGCAAGCAGGTGACCGCTCGTTTCTTCCTCGGTGCAGTGATCTCGCTCGTCCATCGTGATGTTAATTTGTATGTTTGAGGCACCAACAGGTCCAGAGGTGCGCCGACGACCGTTCAATCTTGATCACCACATACGAGGGAGCCCACAACCATCCGCTCCCGCCGGCGGCCATGGCGATGGCGTCGACCACTTCAGCTGCGGCGTCGATGCTCCTGTCGGGATCGATGCCGAGCGGCGACGGCCTGATGAGTTCCAACTTCCTTGCGAGGACCATCCTCCCCTGCTCGTCGAGCATGGCCACCATATCCGCCTCCGCGCCGTTCCCGACCGTGACGTTGGACCTCACCCAGAGCCCCAACCCGCTGCAGTTCCAAAGACCATCCGCGTCCCATTTCCAGCTACCGTTCGCGAGCGCCGCTCCCGGTTTGGCGACATCACTGTCGCCGCCACAGGTCTTCGGGCAGACGCTCCAAACCCAATCCAAATTCTCGGGCCTGCAGACGTCGCCGGAGATGGACGCCGCCCAACTGGCTCATCCGAAGGCTCACTCACTTCTGCCACCTTCGCTGGCTGACAAAGTGAGCGCCGCCACGGCGGCCATAACGGCTGACCCCAACTTCACAGCCGCGCTTGCCGCAGCCATAACTTCGATCATCGGCGGCGGCGGGAATCATCAAACAGGAAACAATTACAACAGCCACAGCAGTGGCAACACCACCTGCAGCAATGGCAACAGCAGCAGCAAGCAGCAACACGAATCAGATCAGTTCCAACTTTCCGGCAACCAATAGCAGCTGTTCGTCATCCCAAGCCTCGCCTTCTTCGTCTAAAATGATTCTTTAATTTATTTGATCAATTATAGGATGCAAAAGTATCTCTTTTACATATTGATATGAATTCAAAAACTGAAATTGATGACGAAGATAAGTTAGCTTTTTGAACCATATGGATAATATGAATTTCCTTTTTTGTTATTACTTTCAGAATTAGCAGCGCACCAGCAGCATTAATGAATCAGATAGATTTGTACTGGTGATATTTTTGACATATTATGAATAGAAAATAATATGAGGACTAACTGAGGATTACTTTATATATTCTGAGAGATTACAGATTATGTATCAAAGAGAGAGAGAGAGAGAGAGAGAGAAAGAAGAGTAGCGATGTTGATTAAATAAAGTAGTGTTTTGTAATATATTATTTTTTGATGAATTTGAGTCAATGTAAAAAGGGTGACGTTAGTATTGAAATTTATTTTGATGGAATATAAATAAGTTGTGAGTTATATTTTATGATAATAAAAATCAAATAATTAGAATGATCTTAAAATAACTACCAGTATGCTAATGTTGTTTCTAATGAGAGATCTTAAAATAACTACCAGTATATTTATAATGATGGAATATAAATAAGTTGTTTATATCTAGAAACAACATTACCATAATTACAAATGAGAGATATTTATTGAAAAAAATATGCATTTGAAGTATATCTATACTTAGATTGAGATAATATTTGTCACAAGGATAATGACTTAAATTATTGAAAGATTATAATTTGAGCATACATCATCATTCTGAAATAAGAAATATTATTAAGTTATGAGTTATACTACAAGGTAATAAAAATCACATGACCAATGATCTTAAAATAACTACTAGTAGTTTTTGCTATGAAAAATCTAGCGACATTATAAGTATAATTACAATGAGAGATATTTATTGAAAAAAACATATATTTGAAGTATATCTATAGTAAGATTGAGCTAATATTTGAGAAAAAATTAATGACTTCAATTATTGGAAGATTATGATTTGAGCATACATCATCATTCTGAAACAGGAAATATTATTAAGTTGTCAGTTATATTACAAGGTAATAAAAATAATTTGACCATAATGATCTTAAAATAACTAGTAATAGTTTTTGCTATGAAAAAAATCTAGTGACATTATTAGAATAATTATAATTGTGAGATATTTATTGAATATATATATATATATATATATATATATATTTGAAGTATATCTATACTTAGATTGAACTAATATTTAAGACAAAGATAATGACTTAAAGTATTGAAAGATTATTATTTGAGCATACATCATCACTCTGAAACAAGAAATATTATTAAGTTGTGAGTTATATTCCAACGTAATAAAAATCATATGACCAAAATGATCTCAAAATAACTAATACTAGTTTTAGCTATGAAAAATCTAGAGACATTATTAGCATAATTATAAATGCGAGATATTTATTAAAAATATATTTGAATTTTATCTATAGATTGAGCTAATATTTGAGACAAAGATAATGACTTAAATTATTGGAAGATTATTAAATTATGAGTTATATTTAAAGGTAATAGAAATCATATGACCAGAATGATCTTAAAATATCTAGTAGCAGTTTTTTGCTATGAAAAATCTAACGGCATTATTACAATAATTACAAATGTGAGATATTTATTGAATATATATATATATATATATATATATATATATATATATATATATATATATATATATATATATATATAGTTTATGTATAAGCTAATATTTGAGACAAAGATAAAGACTTAAATTATTGAAAGATTATTATTTGAGCATACATCTTCACTCTGAAACAAAAAATATTATTAAGTTGTGAGTTATATTTCAAGGTAATAGAAATCATACGGCTAGAATGATCTCAAAATAACTAGTAGTATTGTTTTTATTATAGGAGCCAAAGATTTCTATAAAAAATAAACGATTGATATAGAGCCACGGTGGAATGGATGAACAGACGAAACATCAAGAACATTGCTCAGATACTAAATGATAGGGATCCTTAGGGTTCTATCATACATGGAGATGGAAAAGGGATCAACTATGACTTCAAGGGGATCAAGCCTCCTTGATCTCTATAGGGGATCAATCCTCTTAAGATTTTGGCCAATAGGCTAAAATATGTTTTCTTCCTTAATTGATTAAAAGGAAATAATTATAGTTCTATTTATATAGACTCTTAACTAACTCCTAATTGAAGTTGAATTCCTAAAATAGACTCTTACTTGGACTCCTAATCAAATAGACTCTAACTCCTACTATTACTTTTAATCAAATATACTCCAACTCCTATTAGGACTCATAATTGACTTGACTGAACCGACTAACATGACTCAATAAAGAATATAACTAAATAGATTATGACCCAACCTTGTTAGGGTCCCATTAGATCCGCTCTCTTCAAATCAGTCTTATCATTAAGACTGAGTAGCATCAAATTTTGAGAGCACTTTAATATTTATCATGTATCTCAACCCTTTGATTAATTAAGTAGGATATTCATTTGCTATAAGCAATGGGCCGATTTTCTAGTGTAGTAATCATTATAGTCTTCTAAAAAATCTTCTCCATTTGATGGCTAGTGATAATTTCATATCACATCATCACTCTGAAACAAGAAATATTATTAAGTTGTCAATTATATTTCAAGGTAAAAAAATCATATGACCAGAATGATTTTAAAATAACTAGTAGTAGCTTTTGCTATGAAAAATCTAGAGACATTATTAGCATAATTACAATGTGAGATATTTATTTTAAAAATATTTGAAGTATATCTATACTTAGATTGAGCAAATATTTGAGAGAAAGATAAAGACTTAAATTATTGGAAGATTATGATTTGATCATACATCATCAGTATGAAACAAGAAATACCATTAAATTATGAGTTATATTTCAAGGTAATAAAAATCATATGACCAGAATGATCTTAAAATAACTAGTAGTAGTTTTTGCTATTAATAATCTATAGACATTAATAGCATAATTACAAAGGTGAGATATTATTGATAAATATATATATATTCGAAGTATATCTGTACTTAGATTGAGCTAATATTTGAGACAAATATAATGACTTTAATTATTTCAAGATTATGACATCATCACTCTGAAACAAGAAATATTATTAAGTTGTGAGTTATATTTGAAGGTAATAAAAATCATATGACGAGAATAATCTTAAAATAACTAGTAGTAGTTTTTGCTATGAAAAATTAAGAGACATTATTAGCATAATTACAATGTGAGATATCTATTGAAAAACATATATTTGAAGTATATCTATACTCAGATTGAGCTAATATTTGAGACAAAGATAATGACAAATTATTGGAAGATTATGATTTGAGCATAAATCATCACTTTGAAACAAGAAATATTATTAAGTTGTGAGTTATGTTTCAAGGTAATAAAAATCATATGACTAGAATGATCTTAAAATAACTAGTAGTACTTTTGCCATGAAAAATCTAGATACATTATTAGCATAATTACAAATGTGAGATATTTATTAATATATATATATATATATATATATATATATATATATATATATATATATATTTGAAGTATATATGTACTTAGATTGAGCTAATATTTGAGACTAAGAAAATGACTTTTATTATTGGAAGATTATGATTTGAGCATACATCATCATTCTGAAACACAAAATATTATTAAATTGTGAGTTATATTTCAAGTTAATAAAAATCATATGACCAGAATAATCTTAAAATTGCTATGAAAAATCTAGAGACATTATTAGCATAATTACAAATGTGAGATATGTATTGAAAAATATATATATTTGAAGTATATCTATACTTAGTTGGAGCTAATATTTGAGACAAAGATAATGACTTAAAACTATTGAAACATTATGACTTGAGCATATTCTGAACCAAAAAATATTATTAAGTTGTGAGTTATATTTCAAGATAATGTGGACCTGCTTCCCATGAACTTAAGCTAACCCTACAGGCTTAGTCATTCTAATTAATTAATTAATTCACAGTTTAATAAAAATATTAATCAACATAATAATAATTAAATAACAAAAAAAAGGAAACCCTACATATTTCCTCTTCTTATTTCCCTCTCTCTTTTTTCTTGTTCTTCTCCTTTATTCTTCAATTCTTCATTCTGTTAATAGGAAGGTAATAAGGTAGGTTGATGCTATGGTGGGAAAGGAAGATCAAAATTATACTTTTACATTTTAGTCACACCAAGACTTATAATTACATATATAAGTCCACCAATTTACAAAAGCTATGACAATAGATCCATCCAAGTATCCTTGTAATAAATTAAAGATTAATTACAGAATAGTTTTTTGAATAACCGATGGACACAGCATTTGTGCATCAACAATGAACAATGTGGCTATTAAATTAAGATATTAGACAATGGTTGGAAAAATATATATATGACAATTGGTATCTGGTCTTCACCACAAGAAATTGTAGCTTCTTATGACATCACAGAACTTCCTACTTTTAGTGCAGGATTTACCACACCCATCTTGGTGAATAGGAGGTCCTGTATAACTAGGACAGAAGATAGTTGTATGTGTACCCAGAACCAGTCGTTAACAGTGTGTGTGGAGTGCCCGAAATGACAGTGCGGAAGGACCAAGCTAGGAGTGGGAAGTATTTACTTGCTGAAGCATTTTATGAACTGCTGCCATGGTTGGCCTCTCCGATGGATCTAATTCTAGGCATTTTTCTGCAATGTGGAAGACTTCCTTGACATCTTCAACAGGAAAGCATGACAGAGCTCTATCCACAGCATGTTCTTCACTCTTTTCTTTGACAATACATTTTACCTGTTGAACCAAGAAGCCCAATATAAGGTCAAGTAATCAGAATACGTTGTAAGATATCAAATCAGGAAGAATACGCATCATAAATACACTAGCTCAGAAGTAGCATCTAATGGAATTCATTGGATAAGTGTGGTAGGAGGCTGGATGTTGGAAGCTAAACCACCAGTTCATGCAAAATAACAAAATTTCTTTAAATATCTTCGCAATCTATTCCACATGTTATTTCACACAATGTAAAACTTACATCTTCTAATAGAATTGGTCTAAAAGCTAACACAATTTTTTATTGACCAAGCTAAATTTAAATCCCACTGTATAACAGAATTTTCTCTTATATAGGATGGGCAGGCTTTTTCCATGAGTAATTTAGTATTATATCATGATAATCTAGTAGATTTACAAAACTCATGATTCTGGAAATCATTATTTTCGTCAGTGATCTACTGCTTTATTCAGTTTCCTTGTGCATGTCTGCATAATGTAATAGAATATCAAATAATTGTGAGAATGTGAATCTTGTATAAATGCTTCATGAGATTGTGCCGAACTCCTTGAGATGGATATTTAGTTCCCAAAGAACATGAAATTACACATCCAAAATACTATCGGTGGTTATAAGATTCGCTTTGGTTTATTCAGTCAGCAATCTACTGTTTTTTACTGTACCAAACTCCTTATTTTGGTCAGCAATCTACTACCTTATTCAGTGTCCTTGTATAAATCTACATAATGTAGTACGACATCAAATTATTGTGAGAATGTGAATCTCGTTCAAAAACTTCATGAGGATTGTACCAAACTCTTTGAGATGGATATTTAGTTCCCAAAGAACATGAAGTTACACATCCAAAATACTGTCTGTGGTTATATGATTAGCTCTGGTTTCTTAATAATCGGACATCCGATAAAGCAGTGGTTGACAGCAATATGAAAAAATATCTCTAAAGTTGTATAAGTCTACACATATTTTGAGTCCAGATGATACACTGACTCTTATTCTAGTATCATGGAATTGACTCAGTAGTATATTTGTTTCGAATATGCTTATATAGATAATCATAACACGGGAAACCCTTACAAAGTACAAATATCAAATGTCTACTACTTACCCAGGTTACAAGTTTTGTGCCTTCTTCCAAAAACAATTCATCAGTTGGCCTCCTGCCAGTTAAAAGTTCAAGCAAAACCACACCAAAGCTGTAAACATCTCCTTTTGTAGTTGCTTTACCCGTGTCAAAATATTCTGCAAAACTCTGATGAATTAAGCCTTTTTCATTATCCAGGTATAGAAATTAACACAGACTAAAATTTGTGGTTGTCAGTCAATCACATTACCGGGAGCTAGATAACCAAAAGTTCCTGCAACAACTGTTGAAACATGGCTCTGATCTGGTTTCATTAGTGTAGCTAATCCAAAATCAGAAACCCTTGCCTCCATGTTATGATCCAACAGTATATTGCTTGATTTGATATCTCTGTGGATTATGTGAGGTATGCAATCATGATGTAGATATGATATACCCCTTGCTGCACCAACAGCTATTTTGCATCTCGTAGGCCAATCAAGAGGTTTCACTTTGCTCAAATTGCCTGTATCAGAAACTAGTAAGAACTAAACTCGACTTAATATCATATTATATGAAATCTAGATTTATTGAAAGATCATTCAGTTTACTACCATGAAGCAATGCATCCAAGCTTCCATTTGGCATCAGTTCATATATAAGAAAATTAAACTGAGGTGCGATGTAATATCCGTTAAGACTAGCAATGTTTCTGTGCTTTATATCACCCATAGCAGCCAGCTCTCTTTCAAATCCATGGTCTGTATCGTTAGTTCCCTTGTTCAGTCTCTTCACTGCAAAGGCGGTGGTCTCATCAATTGCCAATCTGTAGACTGTACCAGAGCCTCCAGATCCAATAACATCCTTGCTCGACAACTCCATGAGCTTCTTGACGAAGAACTTCGAGCTCAGAGATTGTCGCGTGGGAGACCTGAATATAACCAGCCTTCCACCTGTTACCATAAAATGTCAGCAACCTACAACAAGTACTGTGTCTAAGATGTGCTGTGCCACGGAAGTGCAGAAGGTAACCTGACAAAGTATCTTGGATGATCTTATGTTTCTGTGTCCATCTTCTGTAGAGGAGGCACAAAACAACAACCTTTGATATCACAAATGCAAGACAACTTATTGTAATGTAAAGTGCTAAAGCAGTAGAGTCGGTCATATCTTGGATCCAAAAGCTTGTATTCTGTTGAGGAGAGAATCAAAAGGTTAAATATAGTGTTTCTTATTCTCTTTTAGCCTTGGTCCAGAAAGCCCTGCATCAAAATTGGAAGTAAATGCTCAGACATAAAATTGAATTTAAAGGATCTCCTGGTTTCAGTATAAGAAATTTACACATTATGTTTTTCTTCCTGCAAAATGCAACTTGCAATATATCTTTATAAGCTGTGGGGAAAATAGAGCGTCTTTTTTTGTGACTAAAGATCATAACATACACGAGAGTTGACATGCATATGATGTGAAAATTTATGACTTATCCGAAGAAATTATAATCAAACATGTCGCCCTTTTTCCCATCCGCGAGAAGGTAATGCACACCAGCTTTCATTCTAATATAATTCATGCCATCAGAAAAAAGATCTTTGTTTGTTGATGATAGGCTACTGTGGCATAAGCTACAAGTATTGAAAAAAAATATGTTCTTGGGTTTATAGACAGGAGTGCTTACCACAAAGGAAGCTGCAGAGTTCTACTTCCTCCCTCCGATCAAATGTATTGCTTTGGAGAAGCGAATTGCATCTCAGGAAATGCTGAATGGAGCAGCAGTCATGGAGATGGAGCTGAGACTTGTCATCTGCACGTGTCGGAGACTATGGAAAGGCAAGTGTCCATTGATGGCCAGTTTGGTGGAGAACGCCACGAAGTCAACCCATTAAAACTGCTGAGTCATGTGAAAAGCTGACCTACAACCCCTGCTTTCACTGTCTGCTGGCACATTTATTCCCGCTCATCGATTCAGTTGTCTAGCCACCGTTCTTAGGAATTCCTGGCACTCGGAACTTGTGATGCAGTAGCCGCAATGTAAAGCAACTCCACAAAACTTATCCATCACCCATGTGAGAAAAGTGTTTCGTCGATCCCTTTAGAAAAAAAGAAGCTTTTCTCGCTATTATCTTAGGAAAAACAAATATTGGGAAAAAAAATTCATTTCTTGCTTGTCATCAAGCTATGAGTTAAGCTGGAAAGCTAAAGCCAGTGAACATGTCGAGCATGCTCTTGAAGTGTGAATCATAATGTTCAGATGAATGGCGATGAAAGATCAGATCCAAAGATATCGCCTTGGTCACTGATTTGGCTTCCAAAATATCCGGAATTTAACCCACCTGACGTTGACAAGGAAGAAAAAAAGTGTTTGGAGTGTCGAGTTCAGACCGGGCGAGCAGTCGGCGGCATTGCATCTGTTCTGTGCGAATGACAGCGCTTCGATTTCACATCAGAATACCACCACCACCGACACTATTGAAGTCAAACAGGTGCGCTGCATCCGACACAACACTTGGACACCTGGTAAGTTCAGCATTTCTCGCGGAGCCATTTCTTTTGTCCGTGTCTTTGTCTTTGTAGGATGTCGACCGGTTTGCATCTAATGCAACAATGCGTTAGAAGTAGGATAACAATTGTGAGGAAACGTCTTTAGGATAAGGACGGGTTCAGGCCAGGTCCTCTTGAGCCGTCGGCTCAGGGTGGGCTGCAACTTTTCTCTCGGACAATCTGTCGAACCAGTGGGCTGCACCTTGAGATCAACAGAGACGGAGAAGTCTGAAGGACTGCTTGCTTCAGTTCTTGTTCAACAATCCAAAACAAGAACAAGAACAGAAACGAGAGGGCATCCTGTGGACAATCCTCCGGAAGGTCTGAGTAACCTCCTCGACTCCGATGCCTCCCGATCCAGGTCGAACACCTCGTTCCCTGCACCATAAACCTATGGATGTAGGAAGCAGCATGACGAAATAAGAGTACATCTTACATGATGAACGAACAAAAGACGAGCTAGCTATTGGTGGGTTCGAGAGTGACGCGGCAATATCGTTCACTGGAAACTGTTTTGGAACAGATTACACGTAGATTGTCCGTTTCTGAGTTGTTTTTTAAAATATTGGAATATTATCATCTCTATGAATAAATTATTTTCTGATTTACTTAAACATTTTTAAATATGATTTTGGCCAAAAGTTTTGGGAATTTGATGCTTGTAAGATGAAAACTCAATTTTTATTTTTTTTATAAATGATTTGTAGGTATATATAGGAAGGTAGAATTTTTTTAAAATATTTTTTTTTTTGTAACTCAGAAGTTTTTCATTTAGAACTCTGTGATATTCTTTTATTAATATGAATCATCCTAGTTTTAGCAATCATATTTTCGTTCATTACAGACTAAGGTAGGTGATACTATCAATGATTTCACTAAGAAGAGCGTTTATTCTTAGGGATTTTTTAATCAGCCAAACCCAGCAATTCCCTCACCAGCTTTTATTCTAATTGCATTGTCGAATGTGATGGCTATTTCACATGTAAATTTGTTTTTTAGTAATCAGAAGCAGAAAAGTTGGATTATAGCTCTGGGTAGAGTAGATCTCATAATTGTTAAAATGGAGTGTGATTACAAAAGTCCTAAGAAAGTTTATGAATACAATCTCTATTTATATATCGTAGATGAGAAGATTTTTCTCAACTCATCATGAGAGTATCTTATGCAATTGAGAAAATCTTAATTGCTATTGTGCCGCTATAAGATTAAGCTCCTATCAAGGATGTCGATCTTAGATCGATACAATGAAAAAAGATTACGAGCGAAAAGCTTTATGAGTGAGTCTGCTAGTTGATCAGTCGTATCTGTATGAGAAACATATAGTTGATGTCTAATAACTTGATCTCCACGAAGTTGAAGTCGATGATAACATGTTTCATGTAGGAGTGGAATACTAGATTGTCACAGAGGTAGGTGGCTTTGATATTATCATAATATATTGTAGAAGTAAAAGTGGAGTTGATATTAAGTTCCTTGAGCAAATTTATGACCCAATTGAGTTTTACAATAACGGTGGTGATGACATGGTATTCTGCTTCAGTTATAGAACTCTAACTGATTGGATTAGCTCTAAAGAAGATAATATACCCCGACGTGGATGTTCTATCATCAAAGTTGCCTGCCCAATCAACATCGACAAAGGTATGAAAATAAAGTGGAGAGTATTATAGAGAAATATGTTATGATTGAGGGTCCCTTTAAGATATCGTAGGATTCATTTCACTGCAAATCAATTCATAATAGATAGCTGATGCATGAATTATGATAATTTATTAACTACAAATGAGATGTCTAGACAGGTAAGGGCTAAGTATTGTAAGGAGTCAACTACTTGTCGGTATTGAGTGATTCACTATTAGAGAGGGGAATTGCACCTCTTTCATATTATGTATGTTTATTTTTTATAATAAATCTTGAATATATTTTATTTATGAGAGGAAGAGTATATCTTGTTTCCACTGCAAGAAAGTAACTCGAAGTCCTTAGATCTTTGAGGAAGAATCGATATGGCAATTGCTTAAGGAATGCTTGGATTTCTATATGATTACTACCTATGACAATAATGTCATCCATATACACAAGAAGATATATTATACATTCATTTTGTTATCGTAGAAATAATGAGGTATCAGACTTGGAGTTGATGAAACCAATTGAGTTAAAAAATGAGCCAAAATAGCTTTTTGAAGTTTACAAACATGCCTTGGATACTGAGGATAGATGAAGCTAAGAGATTACTGTATAAAGACGTCTTCAATTAGAGTCTCTTACAAAAAGATATTGTTAACGTTCAGTTGTCACAAGTGTCAATCTTTTGAGATGACCAACCTTTGAATAAGTCGGATTGTTATGGGTTTAACAACGGGACTGAATATCTATGTAAAGTCAACACCAGGTTGTTGATGAAACCCTTTGGTCACTATATATGCTTTATATCTAGCAACTGATCTATCTAGGTTCCGCTTAATTTGATAGACCTACTTACACCTAATGATATTTTGCATGTGATGGAAGGAAACAATAGACCATATAGAGTTATGGAGGAGAGCATCATATTCTTCGTACATGGCTTTATGCAGTGTGGAGATTTTTGGGCCTGAGTAATTGAGGTGGGTTCGATGGTCTCAAGCAAGGATTTTGTGCTAGCATGTAGGTCAAGGACTTCTCGCGATTTAAAGATACAACTTTTAGAGTGTGTTGTCATTGGACATCCAAGGGAGATGAGGTTGGTATATTGTGTTAATGGCATAGGTGGTGGAGAGCCACAATCATGATTTGGGTCAAGCTGAGGGACGTTAGTGTCACTAGGTCTAGGACAAGGTAAAGATAGTGATTGTCTCCAAGAGCAATGCTTTAGTAATAGGGGAAACTTATGGAGAAGCAATGGATGAAGTGAGGAGCTGCTAAACTGAAGTAATAATCAAGTGTAGATCCGAAAGGGAAGGACTAGACAGTGTGGTGGGAGGCTTTGTTGATGGGATCAAAGGTGTATTCCAGTGATGAATGTTTGCTGGAGTTAGTCGTACAACAGGAGACTCATGGTTTTGAAAAGGAAAGGTAACGTGACATGATATAAATACTTTTTGAGTATGAGAGTCATACCATCGGAAGACATTATTTTCAAGAGAGTATCCTATGAAAATGCAAGGCTTAGATCTTAGTGTTATCTTATATGAGACATAAGGATATAGCCATGGATAACATAGATAGCAAAAAACTTTAAGTTTCTAAAGATTTGTAAGTTTATGAAATATTTTTTCAAATAGAGACTACTATTGGAGGACTTAAGTGAGCATACTGCAGTTGAAAAGTTGCTGGCCGAAAGATTGGTGGCATGGAGGCTTGATATAGAAGTTAGACCAGTTTTAATAATATGTCGATGTTTACGTTTGGCAAAGCCAACTAGTTAAAGAGTATGTGGGGGTGATTGAAGTATTATATACCAAAGCTAACAAGCAGGATGTGAGGGCTTGATATTCACTGCTACCATCAGAGTAAATTATTTTAATTATAGACTGAAAGAAGTTCTTGACCAACTTTTTGAAAGTTGGTAAAGATTGTTGAAACTTCAGATTTATGATGGAGATGATATAACCATGTATATTTAGTGAAATAGTCTACGAAAATGATATAAAATCTAAATTTATCAAAAGAAATGATTGAAGCTGTTAGGATCAATTGGCACTAAGAGAAGGGGGGGAGGGGGTGAATTAGTACAATATTAATCGTGCTCGTTTAAAAACCTTTGCTTTCGGAAAATGAAGAAGGAAAAATAGAAACTTTTTTATATTTCGACAAAATTGATTTAAAGTCGATTTGAAAGAAGTAGAGAGATTAAAGCTCGATTTTAAATATAAGCAAATTGAAAGCAACAAATAGTAAAAAGCAAAGCAAATAAAGATACTCACAGTTATAATGGTCCGACCACAACTTAGCCTACGTCTACTCTCGAGCCCTCTTCTCTGAGGCCCACCGGCATCCACTATCAATCTTCTTTGTGTGAAGATCAAACTCTTACAGTTTCCTCTCTTCTTTTACGAGGCTTAAGAGATGAACTTTACAACCTTACAAGGGAGATTTACAAGTATTACAAGACTTTCCTCACTCCCCTACCCCTTTTTTTTTCTTACAAGTTTAGCATACAATTTTTTCTTAGAATTTCTAGCCCAAAATTATTGTGAGAAATGTAAGAAAACTTAGGATATTTATAGGCCCCAATTGGCTTCAAATTTTGGAGCCAAAATTTCAAATGCACTTGGAAAAGTCGGGTATGGGCGGTATCACCATCGGCGTTAGCAACGCCACCGTCGAAAGCAATCCGAAAAATAGGGCGACGATGGTACAACCGCTGGGAATCCCAGAAAAATGATTCCCTCCACTTTTTCAATCTCATCTTGTATCTTCAGTTGATTACTTCCCTAGTCAACTAATTGAGATCGACCTGAGCTCAATCCACTCCCTAAAGTGAACCTGGTTTGCCTCACTTGAGTTAATTTGGATCCCTTTCAAATCTAACTCAAGTAGGACTCAACCTTAACTGATGCTAACTATAACTTAATTAATTACAATCACCATAGCCAACAAATCCAATTCAAGACCTTCTCAACTCCTGGCAAGTTTTTCGATAACCCCCGACAATCTTCTAATGAGTCTCTCGGTCTTCTTCCGGCAAACTCCCTTGCATCATCTTGACAAACTCCCGATCTCCTTCGGCAAGCTTCTGCTGAACCCCCGATAAGCTTCTGATACCCTCGGTGAGCTCCCAGTGCACTCCAAGCGAGTTCCCAATAGCATCGTCTTAACTTTGGCCCGATGCCTAGACTTGACTTTGGCCAAACCTATGATTGTAATTTTTCCTCTATCTTAGTTAGTCCTGCATCAATCATTTCTAATACACATGTTAGATCAATAACTCATTAATTGATTTCATTATCAAAATCTAAAATTTAATAATCTCTCCCTTTTTTATGATGACAATCAATTGATGATAGAAGTTAAACCTTACTCCCCATAAATCCATGTCATACTTCAAATAAGGAAAACTTAAATTCAATTGAATCAACCATTCTTGAATTCAAGTATCATAACATCCATTTATCAAATTTTGAAATGATATATCATAAATTTTAAAATCAAATCATTAATGATATAACATTAATTTCAACCAACAATGGATCATCAAATTTTCAGAGTATATAACATGAATTTCAAAATTATGCATCAATCATATATTAAGTTGAAATTCTCTTCCTTATTAATTGTTTCTCCCCCTTTGTTTATCAGCAAAAATAAGAGAAATATCTATTTTTATTTTTCTACATATGGCATCAATATGTCATTTCTCCCCTTTTGTCATCAACAAAATGACGAAATGTTAGAGCAAATGATTTTAAGGCACATGTGTCATTGCCCCCTGGTAAAATATGATATGAGCCATAATTTTCTTCATGAAAAATTTTCTTCCCCTTTGTCACGTATCATTTTTCATATATGTGTCATCAATATACATTTTCTCCCTCTTTGTCATCAATAAAAAGAGGTGAAATAATGAGTAAATAATTTCATGATACATAAACTTATCATGTATCAAAAATTTTATATTTTTACAAAATATATATTGATTGAATATTTAATACTTCATTTCTCCCCCTTAGTAAAACATAATTTTGTCATGAAAATTTGTTTTCCTTTTTTGTAAATAAGAAAGTAGTAGAAATAAGAGAGGAAAGTGGAGAATATCATATCACAAAATAGAGCTCAATCTTGTAGATGTAAATTCTGAAAATAATATTTCATAGATGAGCTCAAAAATCTTAGAAATCCAAGATCCACTTATACATTCATCTTATGTAAAATTTCAAACACAATAGCAAATCAAGAAATCATCTCAAGTAAATTTTGATAAGAAGCATAATTTATAAAAGTCATAAATTTCAAAAGAAAATATGATAGTATATTAAGCTCAAATTGTAAATTATGTATTTCACATGCATTTAGAATTCTAAATTTTCTTCTAAGCAAATTATTCTTCATTCAATGTTAAAAGATTTTTTATATCCAAATTTTCTTCTAACCAAATTAATAATTTTGTCTCCCCTTTCTTTATTATCAGAAATGATTATGATGATATGTCTTCTTTATTAGCATAACCACAGAGGGTCATTTCATTTGAGATGAAGGATCAAACATAAGTACCAAAAGATATGATTTCTTTTAATAAATCTATCTATTTTTTATAAATAATAAAAATAAATTTTAAGGGATTAAATAATCTTAATTCATCCAATATAAATCTTAAGACACCAAAGTCATTTAGATAAATCTTTTTAATAAAATAGAAGCATGATCTTGATAAAGATCTCAATTATAATTGTTATGATCATAAATCTTCTTTTTCTTAAAAAGTAAAAATCATAGAGATTTAAACGTGATTCCCATAAATGATATGTCAAGTCAAGAAATTAAGGGAATGTTCATGATAAAACAAATCTCTTTTAATTTTTAACTTATCATAAATTTAAGACATATTAATTTTCATGATAAATATATTAAAAAGGAAGTCATAAATAATCATATCATGAATGATATTATCAAATCATAAAGGACATGATTTATTTTGACAAATCTCTTCTTAGATAAGATTGAAAGTTTTTAGAAAACTTAGGAGATAAAATAAGAAGAGTATTCATTCATAAAAATATCAAATTTTAAATATTAAGATCATATATAAATTGCAAAGAAGAAAAGATAGAAGATCTTGATTTGTATATAGGAAACTTCAAGTTTCAAGTATATGGTTCATAAAAAGATTTTCAAGTTATAGTTGATAAATTATAATTTATTTATATAATTTTCTTTGAATGAACTTGATTTATATAAGGAATTTACTTTGTAATTTTGTTAAGATGTCAAGATCATAATAAAATCGTTGAAATATCAATAAAGTTGGATAGATTCATCAATCCTTTTGAAAACATATCCAAAATCGCTTTTAAAAAAATTTCAATGAAGGTATCATAGATTGTTTTTTAAATGAAAATAGCTAAAGTTCTCTAATTCATTTTTGTAGTTTAGGAGATTCAATAATAATAATATCATTTTATCTTTAGTTGAAGGGTTGATAGGATAAAAATATTTTCAAGAAAAATTATCCTCTTTTTAGTCATTTCATGTGATTTGTTTCAAAAATGATTTTCAAAATAATAAATTATCGTTTGAGACCAAAAATCAAATTTCATTCTAGAAGAAATCATCAAAGTCATCTCTATAACACATCAAAATGATAAAACATCTTCAAAGTAAAAAATTCAACCTATCTCAATTTCAACTTTTAAATGAGTCTAACTCTTTGCACATAGTGCAAAGAGTTGACAAACTCATTTTCGAAGTTTTATTTATTCCATGTTCAAATTCAAAAGTAGTCTATTATTTAACAACACGTATTCAATCTTAACATACAACTATTCAACCATTTAAATCAATCATTCAATAATGATATTTATAAGCTAACTTAGTCAAAGATATCATAATATTTAAATCATTCAACAATAGTCTTTGCATTTAAATCTATCATTCAATCATCATCAAAATATCATTTTAGTAAATTTCAATATAAATAATTTTTTTATTAATAATAACCAAGGTTCTAGTTTTAGCTAGCTCTAGCTATGCATCATCATTCATAATTGAAAGATAATTAAGATTAATTTTATAATCATGAACCATCATGAGTTTCTTATTAATAAACTTAATTCCAAAAAATTTTCTTGTTATTACTTAGGCTAGTAAGCTTGAAAGAGTATTAGATCTCAAGTCATGTGACTTGAGCATCCACTTTCAAGATATAATTTAGTGCTACTAGCTTTGTTAGGAGACAACTCCATAAGATAGAGGTTTTATTTTAGGTACCCATTTGAGTTTGGGTCCCTCATGAAAGGTTCTTCTCATTTTCTCTAATAGCTTGAGGTTATTTATAGTTCCTTTAGGAACCCAAATTAATTTATACGTACTATATTTTCTAAATGAACATTAATTTACCACAAAAGTTATATTTAATTTTTTATGGTAAGGAGTGTAATGTGTGTCTTCTAATTAGCTTTTGATGAGTATTACTCACAATGTCAATACCTTCCTTATGAACATGACCCTTATCAACATAGATCATGTTCAGAGACTTATTATCTATCTTAGGCCTTTTTAGACTTTGTTATAGTATCTCATTTTCTTGTTTAATTACCTTCAATGGCTCATACTTAGAACAAGAAAAATATGATGTTGATGCATCATTCAAGGTTTCATGTTTAGTATATGAATTATGTGAAGGAGCTACTTCATGCATTTCTTTAAGTTTACTAACTAGTGGTGCATGCTCCTTTTTAAGTAGTTTATATGATTTGTTAATCATTCTAAATTTATCAAAAAGCTCATAAAAAGAAAGTAATAACTCCTTAAAAGTAAAAGAACTTTCCGGTGGGTTACTTACCTCATCGTGGTTTGACATAAGCGTAAAATTATCCACTTCTTGATTGTACACTTCATCTTCGGAGTACCTCAGCTTCTTGCGTTCATAGCAAGAGGTTTTGTCTAATTTATGTTCATTTTTATGGTTTTTGTTCATTAATTTATCTAGTTCATTTATTAAAAGTTCAAGGTTCTCATCACTCGGATTTCACTCGAGGAGTCATATGTTATTCTTAGTTCAAATTCCTTCATGTTCTTTGGAATGTGTTCTTGGGTTGTCAATATCAAATCCTTTCTTTTCTTTGGAAGGTATTATTCTTTTCCATTTTTGTAAGACATTTTATCTAATGATTCAT
The DNA here is from genome assembly GCA_029747655.1 of Ensete ventricosum. Classification (NCBI taxonomy): domain Eukaryota; kingdom Viridiplantae; phylum Streptophyta; class Magnoliopsida; order Zingiberales; family Musaceae; genus Ensete; species Ensete ventricosum. Next base: position 23,611,013 of record JAQQAF010000002.1, read on the forward strand.
TTAGATTAAGTGTGCTTTTATGTGTTAATTCTAATGTATGCTAAATCTCAAAAGCTGAATCACAAGAGGAAATCCGATCAAATTTATTCTTATCAATTACACAAAACAAGGCATTCACAGCCTTCACATTCAACGAAAAAGATTTTTTTTCAAATTCATTCCATTCGTTCATGGGCTTAGAAGATTTTTTAAAATCGTTTTCAACAATACATCATAAATCAAAATTCATGAAAATTAAGATAATACGCATTCTAGTTTTCCAATAAGTGTAAGATTAATCATGCTTATTTAAAAATATTTACTTTTGGAAAGTGAAGAAGGAAAAGCAGAAACTTCTTTTTATATATCGACAAAATCAATTAAAAGCCGATTTGAAAGAAGTAGAGGGATTGAAACTCGGTTTTAACTATAAGCAAATTGAGAGCAATAAAGAGTTCGGCCTCAACCTGACCTACATCCACTCCCGAGTCTTCTTCTCTGAGGCCCATCGGCATCCACTATCAATCTTCTTTGGGTGAAGATCAAACCCTTACAACTTCCTTTCTCCTTTTACCAGGCTTAGGAGATGAACCTTACAACCTTACAAAAGAGATTTATAAGTATTACAAGATTTTTCTCACTCCCCTACCCCTTTTCTTTTTCTTGTAAGTTTAGCACATAATATTTTCTTAGAATTTCCAGCCCAAAATTATTGTATGAAATGCAAAAAAACTTGGGGTATTTATAGGCCCCAGTTGGCTTCAAAATTTGGAACCAAAATTTCAAACGCACTCAGAAAATTTGGGTACGGGTGGTACCACCATTAGCACCAACAGTGTCACCACCGAAAGCAGCCCGAAAAATAGGGTGACGACGGTACAACTGTCGACCTGGGCAATACAACCACCGGGAATCCTGGAAAAGTGATTCCCTCTACTTTTTCAATCTGGCCTTTTACCTTCAATTGACCACTTCCCTGGTTAACTAATTGAGTTTGACCTGAGTTCAATTCACTCCCTAAAATAGACCCGGTTTGCCTCACTTTAGTTAATTTGGATCCCTTCCAAATATAACTCAAGTAGGGCTCAACCTTAATCGATGCTAACTATGACTTAATTAATTATAATCACCATAGCTAACAAATCCAATTCGAGACCTTCCCAACTCCCAACAAGCTTTTCAGCTATCCCGACAATCTTCCAGCGAGTCTCTTGGTCTTCTTACAGCGAACTCCGTTGCATTATATTAGGAAGCTCCCGATCTCCTTCGACAAGCTTCCAGCAAACCCCCGACAAGCTTTCGATACCCTCGGCGAGCTCCTACTGCACTCAAGGGGAGTTCTTAATAGCATCGTCAATTTCGGCCCGATGCCTGGACTTGATTTTGGTCAGACCTCTAATTATAATTTTCTTCCTATCGTAGTTAATCCTGTATCAATCATCTCTAATACACATGTTAGATCAATAATTATCAATTGATTTTATTACAAAAATTTAAGATTCAACAGGAGCAAGGCCCCAAACATCGGCATAAATAATTTCAAATGGTTGAGAGCAGGAGATGGATGATATTCCAAAGGGCAATTAATGACTTTTAGTGCTAAGATAAGCATCACAATGAGTTATATTTCTACTTGAATTAAAAATAAAAAGAAAATAATGAGAAATTAATTTCTGCTAGATAGAGGACGAGGGATGACCAAGACGATGATGGCACATGTCAATTAGAGCTACAATTAAAAAGTGAACATTGGGCCAGATTATTATGAAGCTGATGGCCACTCATAAATATTATCTTTATTCTAACTGCAAACCAAGGATACCCCCATGTTTAAGTCCTTAATAAGAAAAGAGTCAGGAAGATTTTAATTTGAGGTATTATTTTATTTATAAAAAAAAGGTTTCTTTTAATATGTGGTGCATAAAAAATATGAGTGTAAAAGTGATTGTATGTGAAGTAAGCATTCTAGAACTAGTATGAGTAATAAGGATTCCTTTACTGTCACTGATGGTGATGTCTTCATTTTCATCATAGTTGTTATAGATGAACAAGTTTTGGAGACTATAGATGATATGATGAGAGACGCCAAAGTCCATGATCTAATTATGTTGACTAGTAAACAGAGTAGTCATGAGATTTGCCTAAGGCTAATTTGATAGAGCAGGAAGTTTGGGTCGAGAACGATAGACTTTACGGAGTATCCGACTTTATCACACAATTAACAGATGACTCTTTGTTAGTTTTCATGGGCTCCTCCATGGCTGATGGTTATTGAAGTTACCACCTTGATAGTTGTAAAAGTTGGAATGGAAATATTGAGGATGTGGATGAGGGTAGCTTTATTTTGTGTCCATAGGTTCACGAGGCAACTTAGCCATACCTTTGTGGATGTCCTTGTTATAATGGTTATTTTTTCTCTTGTATTTTTGACTGACTTGAGCTGTGATGGGTTGACAACCTATCTTCATGCTTCAAATATGTCTCATAGTTAGTCAACTTGTCATAGAGTCCTTCAAATAACATCGATGAGTCGTGTGCCCATATTACTACTACGAGTTCTTTGAACTCATCTCCTAGGCCATTGAGAGTGTGGACGATGACTTCCTCATCACTAAGGAATGACCTATCAAAGCCAGGTCATCGATGATAACTTTTATATTTTGTAGATAATTAGCGAGGATACATCCCTCTTGTGTTATTTTCATTAGACCAGGGAGTTGACCAAGTATGTGAGTACGCGAGTGATTTGCTAAGGTAGTTTGCAACTTATGTCATACTTCTGCAACAGTAGCACATGAAGATATGAGTGGGGTGATTGATCCAGTGACTAAGGCTTGAATTGCTTGGAGAATGAGACGGTCTTGCTAGTTATAGGTGCCCTACAAGCCAATCACGAGAGTGATAGCACGTGTGACACACTGTAGTCTTTTTGCATTATTATTACTAGCATATTCTCACATTATATTATCTATTGAATATATATTGTGATATCCTTAGTTTTGTGCAATAGGAATCAGATTGTGATGAGATCATGATAATGAGACTAATTTGCCTTTAAACACATATCCTAAATTATCCTAGCCATAGGTTACTCAAGAGGAACATCGAGATAACCGAATAGACTGGTGTACTATATACATGTTCATATGATAGAAGCGGCTAGTCTCATAGCCACTTTTGTGAGGATACTATGGGTACAATACATGTGCTAATTAGAGAATCAGTTTACTGATTGATCTACTTACATAATGTCGGATGGCTAATGATATCTACGTCAGATAGCGATTCCATAATCTCAGTTGTGTGTCTGGTCCTTAGACTTGAGATACCAAGGATGCCTTGTTTGAGTACTCATTTCTTTGACGTCAGACTTACATGTTTCGAAAGTTTCATATCTGGTATAGTCGGTTATCGGGATTGGTAGTCAATCTTTTGAAGGAAATTGAGTATCAATAGAGAATCATCCACTCTCGGTATAGTGAGAGGAATATCCTGTGTTATCGCTCGGACAAATCCTCTGTTAGGGTCGTTCGGATTGAGAGAGAAGGAGTTCTCCAAGAGAATCTGATTAGAGTAAGACTTGAACGGATTCCGTATAAGGCCTGATAGTACCATGCCCAATATATGGTCTCTGAGATATTAGATGGATGATGGATTATAGATACATGATAATTGAGTATAGATAGGTCCAATGGATAAGATCCCCTGTATTGTTTGATGACTATAGCGTAGTGTCATAGTACGTCCATAGTTAATGAGTCGAGTTAATTATTATGAGAGAATAATTTACAAAGTCAAAAGGAGTTTTGAAAGGTCGGACTCACCGCCAGCTCGGTATTGGGCCTAAAGGGTCACACAGATATGGTGGATGTTTCAACGAGTAGAGGATTGGATATGAGTTATCCAATTAGCCCCTATTCTCATTTGATAAGACTCAACATTGATAGGCTCCTTGCATGAGACCCAGTTATACGCCAATTGAGATTATTGGATAGAGATCCAATAATCCAAAATTAGTGGGTAATTGGATGAAGATCCAATACCCACTAAGGCAAGATTCACTATGATTTTTGGTGGCTCTCTATAAATAGGAGGCAGAGGTGGAATAATAGTGATAGGTTGCACATTTAGGTACCCCCTCATATTCTCCTCCCTCTCTCATCTTCTGTGCAAAAGTTGTGAGCTTTTGGACTATAATTGGAGGAGTATTGCTATAATAATCCATCGTGTGGATTTGGATTATCAGGGATATATAGTCTTCCTAGGTAATCAATCTCTCATGTATCACAGTTTTTATTTTTATTCATTTTTCGTGTATCAATCTTTGCACGATGATTTGATATACGTGGGAAACCTGTTTTATTTTTTTTCTTTCGCCGTGCATGTGATGTTCTTTCCTGCTGGGTTTCTCAACAAGTCTTGGTGTAACCATATATTATGGGTCAGATTTGATATTAGACTAGTTTCTCCTGACATGTTGGTTATTGTTGGTGGATAATTAAGGGATCCGTTGAACCTAGTAAATCATAGTCAAATAAAAGATTAAAAAATTATGTACATTAATTATAGTTTTTACTTTTTAGATAATTTAAAAGTGATGAAAAATATAATATTGATGAAAATAAGACTCTGACAGATCGATATTAAATCGCTGTGACAGTTCGATAGGTGGACTGTACCATCTGATTTGGTTAGGCATCACTAGGGATACTGAGCAGAGTTGTAGGTCTTCGCTCTGTACTTATGTGATTGTGCAGCACTTACAGTTTTAAACAAGGCAAAGCAATTGCAGTTCTGCAGAGCTTGCGGCGGAAGATCTGAGCGGTGAAGAACTAGTCCTCACATTGGAAGCTCTCCTGTTTATACTATGGGAGTTCTCAGATCCTCAGATCTGAGATGGAGGCAGCGCTAACGAAGATGAAGGCAGTTCTGGGGAAGAAAGATGGGCGGGGGCACTCGGGGCAGGCAGAGTGACCTGCGGTGAGGAAGGGGAGCGCTCTTCTGCTGGAAGGGAGAAACTCGAGGAAGGAACTCCACCGGAAGTGGACTGATAACAGGGTTACAGTGCCAGTGATGGGTGCACTGCTGTAGACGTGGAAGCAAGAGGTGAAAGCTAGCTGTCTGGGTTTCGTGGTGCGGCGTGAAACGTCTTGCGGTTTACAGTGAAGCCGGCTGGCAGAAGCGCTCTGGCTTTGGTTATAGAAGCTCTCAAATCTGCAGATCTAGGACACTCTCGATGGGATGAAGGTGCGTCCTGGAGGAGGCTGGCTTCTGCTGCGAGCAGTGCTTGTGGCAGTTGACGGCGAGGCAGCGGTGGCATGAAGTCCACCGTGGATTGTTGTCGTCGTGGGTAATCGGACGATGCAGATGCGATGGCGTCCGTCGGCTTGGAAATCTACTGGTGCAGGAGAACCAGGGGCAGAGGGAGAGATCAGTAGTTGAGAAGCGTACAAATGCAAATTGGGCACAACGATCGCCTTTGACAGAGAGGTGGACGTAGGCTGCTGCGATGGGGAAGAAGAGGAAGAGTTGGTGTTGGAAGAGGAGGTCCAATACCTACTGCAACTCCTGCTGTAATTGAGGGCGATGAATGGAGAAGAGGGACAGTGGAAGCAAAGGAGAAGACGCTGATGTTTCGACAGCGATGGTAGCGATCAGCAATGCCCCAGTGCTGAAGATGCTCTGTAGCCAGGCGAGTGGGCCAATTCTACGCTCGATGGAGAGTTATAGATGCAGATCAGCACAGGGAAAGAAATTCCACGTTGGTGATCCTCGATGAGGCTAGCGATCGCTTGGCGAAGATGACTGCCCCCTAGCAGCGTGGCAGTGATAAAGAAACAGCGGCAAAGAGAGCGGCCTACGATTAATCGATCGCAGCCGCCAGAGGAGAAGGTGCAGATCTGCTGGGGAAGGGTTTCTCGTCTATGAAGAGGAGGTGCAGCCGCTTGTGCGGATCAGACGAGGAGGAGGAGGAGGGAGAGTCGACCGCGACGCTCGCACTTGGACTCTCGACGGGGGGATGTGGCGCTGGCCTTTGGAGCAACAGAGGAGGTCGGCTAGGAGCCTTCGGAGCTCCGACCAGAGTGGTGGCGCCGTTGCTCATTGGAGCTGGTGCGGCAGTGGTGGAGCTCGAGGACTTTGGAGGTGTCGCTTGAGTGGCAGGGCTAGTCGTGTTCGCTGCAGTCGTTTCCTCTGGGACGTTGTCTGATGGCTTCATCATCGGTGACAGAGCTGCGGCTTGAGAGGCTGGAGCGCGAGGACACAGTAGCAGAGAGGAGCGGCAGTGGCGAGGTGGCCAACGTTGAACTCTCGCGAAGAAGGCAGATCAGCCACTTGGTGGATTCTGCGGTGTGGCTCCGGAGTTGGAGTCGCTAGAAGAGTGGTGTTGAGAACGCAAAGAAAAAGCCGAGGACGATGGGAGCAGTGCGATGTAGATGGCGTCGGGCTCACGGTTGTAGATTTCGTCATTGTTTTGATAAGACGGAGAAGAGGGGCACTGGCAGTGGGTGGGAAGGAAGAACGTAGCTTCTCGCAGATGAGGAGATGTCGCTGGACAACGAGGAAGGAACGGTAAGTCTTGCTCTAAGGCAAGAGCTCTGGTATCGTTAAAGTGGAGTGTGATTTCAAAAGTTCGATAAAATCTTATGGATACAATCTCTATTTATACATGATAGAAATGATCACTAGGTTACCTTTTGCAGTTGAAAAAATCTTAGCTGCTATCAATAATGCACTTCATGCAAACTATAGTCATGTTAGAAGCCTAAAGGGCACCAAAAACTTTGGACTCTACACTGTTTGGGTCAGAATAGATACTGTCGAAGATCTACTTATCCTTTTTAACATCTTTGGTCTATTGCTACAGGCATTTTGGATTAGCATAAAGAAAAATTAGTTACTGTTATCATATTTAGTCATATTTCTAGATATGATAATAGGATTTGCATGTTGGTTAACAAGTTCCTTGCATCTAATATAAGGAGTAGACTTCTCCAGTACATTTCTCTTGAACAATGTTCTTAACCTACAACATTTGAGGGAGTAGATTTTTCATTTTCCTTTACGTAAATCTAATAATATTACCGATAAAGAATCCATCAAGTCAAATTACCCAAAAGTCCTATAATTTCTATCTTCAGTTGGAAAGAACAATTAAAGGAAGTCAATCTATACCATACAAAACACATAATCGGTGATTGTGACCATAGCAACTAATGAAAGCCAGACATATACAAATCTTTGACCTATTATTTTACACTCGATGTGGTGTCCACGTGACGTGGACGGTGAGTCAGCCCAGTCAAGTCTTCCCGTGTGTGCAGGTTGGTCATCGTCCGACAATAGGTGGTGAGCCTCCTTTGGGCTCGCCCCGAATACTTGCAACAAGACCTTGTCGAGCTGTGGGAGCTCGGTCGGGTACCTTCGATGCTGAAGTCAGAGTCCTGGTTGACCTTGTTCAAGGGGTGAGGTAGGAAAAAGTTCCCATAGAGGAGTCCCTTTGACGGTTCCCTCGGAGAGACTTTTATACCTGCAGTCGAGGGAGCCATCGTACTTGATCATTCATTACTGCTACAGTACCTAGTTGTTCTGAGTATGGCTATGAGGGATTCTCGGGTCCTTATGCGGCGCCGCATGCTGCGTGCCGCTTCATGTCCCGGTTGGTGCGACGGGTTTCAAGGTTGTACTTTCGGAGGGCTGGTCGGCTTTTGCTATGCTAGGTCAGCATCCGATGTAGGGATTGCCTTGGCAGGTTGATGTGGCCTCAGGAGATGACGTGTCGAAGAGCGATCGGGTTGGCCCATTAACTGTCCTATCATTCTCTCCCCCCTGCAAAAAATCATTTTCATTTGTTTCTTAAGGAGACATGCTCGGAAAGGGTTTTACCTGCTTGACTTCAGCGAGCTGCTGGGCGTATGGCCGTTTGTTTGGCCGAGCTACTGTTATCTATTGGTTTGGTCGAGCTGCTGATTCTTGGCATGGTGGTCTATCTGGCTGAGCTGCTATTCTTGGCAAATCTGGCTGTTGGCCGAGTTGTTGGTCTCGGCATATCTGGTTGTCTGGCCAAGCTACTGGTCTCAGGCAAATCTGGTTGCCTGGCTGAGCTGTTGGTCTTAGTAAATCTGGTTGCTTAGTCGAGCTGTTGGTCTTGGCAAGTCTGGTTGGCTGGCCGAGCTGCTGGTCTCGGCAAATCCGATTGTCTGGCCGAGCTGTTGGTCTCGGCAAGTCTGGTTGGCTGGCTGAGCTACTGGTCTCGACATAAGGGATTTGATTGTGGCCAAGCTGGGCAACTCAGGCACAAGTTATCTGGCTTGTGCTGAGTTGGCGACTCAGGCACAAGGGATTTGGTTGTGGCCGAGCTGGGCAACTCGGGCACGAGTTATCTGGCTTGTGCCGAGCTGGGCAACTTGGGCACAAGGGATATGGTTGTGGTTGAGCTGGGTAACTCAGACACAAGTTATCCAGCTTATGTTGAGCTGGGCGACTCGTGCACAAGGGATTTGGTTGTGGCCAAGCTGGGCAACTCGGGTACAAGTTATTCGGCTTATGCTGAGCTGGGCGACTCGAGCACAAGGGATCTAGTTGTGGCTGAGCTAGGTAACTCGGGCATAATGTATCCAGCTTGCGTCGAGCTGGGCAACTCAAGCACAAGGGATATGGTTGTGGCAAAGCTGGGCAATTCGGGCATGAGTTATCTAGCTTGTGCCGAGTTGGGCGACTCGAGCATAAGTTATCTAGCCTGTGTTGTGCTAGGTGACTCGAGCAAAGGGATCTGGTCATGGCCGAGCTAAGCGACTCGGGCACAAGTTATCTAGCTTGTGTTGAGCTGGGCCTACATGACTCACTCATGTGTCTTGCCCACGTGACTTGCTCGCATGGTTCACCCACGTGATTTGCTCACGTGATTCGCCCATGTGATTTGCTCACGTGACTTGCTCGTGTGATTTGCCCACGTGATCTGCTCACGTGATTCGCCCACGTGGCTTGCTTACGTGATTCGCCCATGTGACTTGCTCACGTGACCCATGCAAGTGATTTGTCCTATAGCTTAGGGCTGATGTGGCATGTTTGATGTAGGCACCCTCATTTAATGACTTTGCGAGTTCCCCAGGCTAAGTCATTTCTCTGCCTTGGGGAGATGAACCATCCCTTCTGTGCCCTAGAACTTTCCTCTCCGGCTATAGAAGCGTCTCACTTGTGTTTTCGCCCAATTTCCTCTGCCACCTCGGACCTCTTAGTCTCTTCAGTCGGTCGATTAGGTCGGATGTCCTCCTCGGGCTCATCTAGTGATAGGTCTATTCCTTCTGCTAGGTCGGGAGGAACAAGGTTGGGAAGCCCCAAGGCCAACACTTCGGGGTCATCATCATCAGGGATACCATCTCCGATCGATGCCAAGTCCTTGAGAGATCTCGAGGTCATGAAGTCATGTCATGACATTGCATTGGTCATGATCGAAGAGTTCCTTAGCATGATCTAGTAGTGCTGTAGTATTCCGAATGAGTACGCCTTGCATGCTCCGCTGCCCGAGCAGCGTTCGTACAACCCGGGGATCATCAAGCTGAGTATCCCGATCGATGCCCTGGAGGCCAACTTGCGCTTCCCTCTCCACCTCATCATCGAAGAATGCCTTAGGTGGTGGAGAATTTCCCCAAGCCAGGTGGCGCCCAACTCGTGGCGTTACCTTATTGCATTCCTCAGGGAATGCCGATGATCAGGTATCATTCCCTCTCGGACCTTGTTCACGACGTGCTTTCGCCTTTGCAAGAGCCAAGGAGGCCATTACTTAACTGCCTAAGCCGGGTTCAAGGTCAATGGGGTGCCTACCAACAACAAAGTTTGGAAGGCTCAGTATGTTTTCATTAGTGGCTCGAGTTGGGGGTTTAGGGTCGACTAGTCGATTCATCCGATCAGTAACATTACCCCTTGCTTGTCCGAGGAGGAGTCTAAACTGGTCAATAGACTAAAGGGAATCCTTTCCCTCTCCTAGGCAATCTGAGACATGATCGAGCTGTGACTAGTCGAGGCGAGTCTTAGTCCCGCTTATAGTGGTATAATGGATTTAGCACTAGCTATTCCTACTTGTTGTTGTTTACATTCTAACATGTCGATAAGACTATAGGTACGATGGATCTGTCTTCTTTGTGTGGGATGCCCAAGGTGTCGATCGGGAAGCCTGCTTCGGTCGCTCGAGCTACCAGTTCTCCGTCGAAGGTGGAGGAGGTGTGAGTAGAGGCCACACTGAAGAGGCCTGCCAAGACGTGTGCGCCGTAGTGGGAGGCCATCGTCTGAGCCGAGAAATGGATAAAAGATGATTGTGGGAAAACACAAGTTATGCTACGACGAGGGGAGTTCTCGGGCACCATCCCGAGATAAAGAGGCTGCACCCCCTAGTGAAGGGCCTATACCTCAACCTTATCGCAAGTCGAGCTCGATGAAGGACTTGTGCGGAACGATGGTCTGAAAGAATGATGTAGGTTATTCTGTCCCGCAGATGAATGACATGACTCCCAAAGATCCAGAGTCGGTGATGCGACGGGCGCGATGGCCAAACCTGACGTACTCGGCTCAGGTCTGGGATGACCCCTAAGCAGCTTCAGAGTTCGGGAGGGGTGTCCTGCACCCTCAACTAGCCAAGAAGCTATATACTCTCCCCTCCAAGGCGCTAATGGCATAGGTCACAAAACAAATTGCGTTGGTAAGTCATGTCTCGGTTTATAACGCTTTATGTTCTGCTTTTTGGGCTCAAACTTCTCGTCTTGCAGGGGCACCACTACCAGATGGCTCTTCTGGATCGGTTGCATGATGCAGATCGGTTGGTGACCAACTTGGATCACTAATCACGGAACTTGAAAGAGAAACTTGAGAAGCTAAAATTCGAGAGTGGTCCTGAGCAAGTGGCAGCGGCTGATCAGTGAGCTAATGAGGCCGAGCAACAAGTTGCTAGCCTTAGAATTGATAATGAAAAATTAATGGCTCAACTGGTTGAGGCGACCCAAAGGATGGAGTTCTCTGACAAGGAGCTGAACGACGTTCGGGCTGACCTGGCCATCGCACAGCACGACCTGAAGGAGTAATGGGTGAGTAGTCGAAAGGCAGATGATGACCTTCTGAAGACTATGAAGGAAAATGAGGCACTGAAGACCGAGCTACCCAAGAAGTCCATCGAGGAAGACAAGGAATTTGTTGGGTTCAGGTGGGGGCTGTCGGATGGGTCAAATCTCGTATAAGTACAGATACCGAGTCAGTCACTTTAGCTCGGTTCCAACCCCGGTACCCTGATTTGGAGGTCGATGCTGATCTGTTTACAAAAAAGCCTGAGGACAGCTCGGTACCAATGGAGACTCAGCAGGCCTTTGACGACTCCCCCCCTTCCGAGCCATGACTTTGTGTACTGTTGTTTTGTGGGTTAGGATCTATAAGCATATTGTAAGTCGGGATGTGTCTTATGTCTCTAGCTCCTGACCCTTTTGGTGTCTAGGTCAGATTTGGCACTATTTTGTAATCGACCCTTTTGTAAGCACATATTTAAATCAATGACAAACTTGCTTTCTTCATTTCTGATTTATGCATAAAATTTCCTAAGATTGGATATATGTCATGTCCTTGGCAACTGTTTGTCATTCAGAGTTGCGAGTATTCAAGCTACCTTCTCGGACGACTTTAATGACTCGGTAAGAACCTTCCCAATTGGGTGCTAGCTTTCCTTTGGCTCGGGTCGGGTCATTGACCTCAGCTTTCTGCTGGACGAGGTCTCCGAGATGACTTGACGAGGCCATATTTTGTGGTTATGGAGTCTAGCAATGGCTTTTCTATACGCCAGCTCCCGTAGGTGGGCCTTGGCCCACTTTTCTTCCAGCAAATTGAGATTCTCTCGCAACTGGCTGTTCGAACTTCCTTCCTTCCTCACACAACTCCACTCTGAGGGTCGGGAAGACCACCTTGAGGGGTAAGATCGAATATGTTCCAAAGGCAAGCTGAAGGGTGATTCTCCTATTGCTGTCTTCGAGGTCGTCCTGGATGCCCACAGGATGCTAGGGAGCTCATCGGCCCAGGACTCTTGGGTGCCAACGACTCTCCTCTTTAGCCCTTCTAAGATGGCTTGGTTGGTAACTTCGGCAAGTCCATTGGCCTGGGGATGGGCGACCGAGCTGAACTTCAACTGGATGTTGAAACATTGGCACAACGGTTTGAACTTGGGATTATTAAATTGCATTCCGTTGTCGGTAATATGATTCTACGTATGTCAAACCGGGTGATTATATTCTTCCAAACAAGGCCTTCGACCTGTTACTTTGTGATTAATGCCAACGGCTCGGCCTCGACCCACTTGGTTAAATAGTCGACCCCGACTATAAGAAACCTACGTTGTCCCGAGGCAGGGGGGAATGGGCCGAGTAGATCCATTCCCCATTGGGCGAACGACCATGTGGTGTCAGATTTTGATAGAGGCATCACTGGTTGGTGCTGCACACGGGCGTGTCGCTAGCACTGCTCGAATCTATACGTAGGCCTAGGTGTCTCTGTGCATGGTCGACCAATAATATCTTTGCCTTAGGATTTTATGATCTAACGTCCGAGTGCCAATGTGTTCACCACATATTCCTTCGTGCACCTCAGCCAGTGTTGTCTGTGCTCCAATAGGGCATAGGCAGCAAAGCAATGGTCAGCTGAACCCTCTTTGATATAGGCATCCATTAATAATGCAGTACCAAGCTGCCATCCTCCTGACTCGATGCGTGTTGGTTCTCTCTTCAGGAAGAATGCCTTTATTTTTGTAGCGGAGGAGCTCGTCGACCCAGCTTTGCTCAGTCTCTCGACCGTAACCACCTCGGGTGATGAATAGATGATCGGGGGATCTGAGTCAACCATGGTGGTTGTTCGTTGGCCCCCTAGTCTGAGGCTAATTTGGCCAATGTATCTACATGTAAATTCTCATATCGGGGCACTTTGGTGATGGTGAAGTGATGAAAAGCATCAATCAATTGACGCACCTCGGTTACATATTTGACCATCGTCTCCTCCTGGGCTTTGAACTCACCTCGGATTTGTCCGACTACCAGTGGAGAATCGATGTAGACTTCAATTTCTTCCACTTGAAGCTCGGTGGTCAACTTTAATCCAAACAACAACGCTTCATACTCGGCCTCATTATTAGTAGCTTTGAATTTAAGGTGTAGTGCTTGCTCGTAGATTTGATTCGTCGGGCTTTCTAGGACGAGTCGGTGCCTCCTATCTTAGAATTTGCCAACTCATCCACATGTAGCTTCTAGAGGGAGCTTGGGTCGGGTCAATCGCGTGGGGCTATGAATTCCGGTATGAAGTCAGCCATCACATGTGCCTTTATGGTTGTCCTTGGTACATACTCGAGGTCGAACTCCCCCAGCTCTACCAACCATTTCAACATTCGACCTGTAATGTCAAACTTTAACAAAATCTGTTGTAGTGGTTGTCAGTAATTACCTTGATGGGGTGCCCCTGAAAGTACGGTCTCAGCTTTCTTGTCACCATCACCGAGGCCAAGGCTAGTCTTTCGATTGGACGGTAATGCTCCTCAGGGCCGTTGAGAATATGACTGAAGTAATACACCGACCTTTCTCCTTCACTACTGAGCTTCACTAAGACCAAGCTAACCGATGATTCCGATGCGGTAAGATATAGGCCGAGGGGCTCCCCTGGGGAGGTTGATGCGAGTTGAGGTAGTCGAGCAAGGTGGTCCTTCAGTTGTTCGAATGATTCCTCACATTGTGGAGTCCAGTTGAAGTCCTTCGCCTTTTTCAAGGCTCGGATAAAGGGTTGGCTATTATCCCCTACTCAGGAGATGAACTGACTTAGTGCCGCCAGCCTCCCGGTGAGTTGCTACACTTCCTTAGCCATCCGAGGGGACTTCATTTGAAGAATGGCCTCCACCTTTTCTGGGTTTGCATCGATTCCCTAGTGGTGGATCACAAACCTAAGAAACTTTCCCAAGATGACACCAAAAATGCATTTGCTGGGGTTGAGGCGCAACTCGAATCGTCGCATGGTCTGGAACACCTCGGCCAGGTCGGAGAGATAGGTGTCAGCCTTTTGACTTTTAACTATCATGTCGTCGACATAGACTTTCATGTTCCTTCCAACTTGGTCTTTGAATAAATAGTTCACCATCCTTTGGTACGTGGCTTCGACGTTCTTCAATCCGAATAACATAACCCTGTAACAGTATGTACCAATAAAGGCTGTGTTCTCCCAATCTCAAGGTGCCATCTGGATTTGATTATATCCCGAAAAGGTGTCCATGAATGAAAGCAGCTCATGTCTCGAGGTGGCGTTGACCAACTGGTCGATCCTATAGAGGGGAACAATCTTTCAGGCAAGCCCGATTGAGATTGGTATAATCCACACACATCCGATAATTTCCATTAGCTTTCTTTACAAGTACAATATTAGATAACCAGGTTGGATACGTGACTTCTGTAATAAAGCCAACCACCAACAACCAGGCCACTTCATCTTCAACAGCTCTTTGTCAGTTGGGGCCAAACCTTCTTGGCTTTTGTTTGATTGGTCGGGCATCGGGAGATATGTTAAGACGGTGCTCGGCCACTTCCGGACTAATGCCAGGCATATCTTTCGGGGTCTAGGTGAACAGGTCGACATTCTTCCCAAGGAGCTCTATCAACTGGACTCGGCTTTCTCCTTAAAGCCGAGCTGATCCTTAGGGTCTTGCTTGGCTGCTTTGGATCAACGGGGATTTCTCCTACTTCTTCCACGGGCTCAGGGTTAAGGGTAAGCTTGCTCAGCTCCTTGGGATCGATGGTGGTCATCATGATTCGAGGCTTCTTTGGGAGCGTTGTCGTTCTCAAGTAACATTGGCAGGACTCCCTAAGGTCACTTCGTGCCTCATCGACCCCAGAGTTAGTCGGGAATTTCATGGAGCGATGAAATGCTGATACGATGGCCCTCATCTTGTTGAGTGTTAGCCGACTAATGATTGCATTATATGCTCATAGGAGGCCGACCACCATGAAAGTGACCATTAGTGTCTTTGTTCTTGGCTCCTTCTGTTGGAAAACCTCAACAAGTGCATCACATGCGCAATGAAAATCAAAATAAAAATTGATTTCCCACGCAGATCAAATCGTCATGCAAAAGATTGCGGTCGCGAGAAAAATGTAAAAACTGATAAAACCACGATGTGAGAGAGATTGATTTTTCCTAGGGAGATCACATATCCCTGTATTCCAGATCTGGATGGCGAAGATGAAGGAGGTCAAGCGTCCTCCTCTCTAGTGGTATCCACACGATGGATCTCTGCAGCGAAACTCCTCCAATCTGATCTCGCAACTCTTACTCAGAGGGAGGGAGGAGAATAGGAGGTGGTGGCTAAAGCTGTAGCCTATCAACCATGAGTCTCCCCTCCTATTTATAGAGAGCCACCAAAAACCCTAGGGCTTTTACCTTAGTGGGTATTGGATCTCCATCCAATAACCTACTAAACTTGTATTATTGGATCTCTATCTAATAATCTCCTTAGGCCACTAATTGGGCATTAAGCAAGGAGCCCATCAACAAAGGGTCTCATCTAATAAGAATAGGGGCTAGTTGGATCTTCATCCAATCCTCTATTCGCTGAAGCATCCACCATATGTATGTGACCCTCTAGGCCCGATACCGAGCTAGTCATGAGTCACTCCCATCAGAACTCCTTCTGATATAGTGAATTATTATCCCCATAATAATTCACTCGACTCATCGACTATGGACGTACTAGGCCACTACGCCATAGTCCCCAGATGGTACAGGGGGAATCAAATCCATCGGACCTATTTGTCCACAGTTATCGTGTATCTATAATCCCTCATCCAACTAATATCCCAGAGACCGTATATTGGATATGGTACTGTCAGGTCATATATGGAATCTGTTATAGTCTCGCTCTAATCGGATTCTCCTAGAGAACTCTTTCTCTCAATCTGAATGACTTTTGCTAGGGATTTGTCTAAGCAAGCACATATGAGATATTCCTCTCGTGACACCGAGAGTGGATGATCCTCTATTGACACTCAATTGTCTTCGTAATGTTAGCTACCAATCCCGATAACTAGTTGTACCAGATCTAGAACTTTCTAAACCTATAAGTCTGGCGTCAAAGAAAGAAGTACTCATACAAGGCATCCTTGGTGTCTCAAGTCTAAGAACCAGATACATAACTGAAACTATGGAATCGCTGAATGACATTAGGTATCATTAACTATACAACATTCTATAAGCGGATCAATCAGTTAACTCATTCTCCAATGAGCACCTGTACTATATCCTTAGCCTCCATCATATGAATGGGTATATAGTACACCGATCTATCTGGTTATCTCAATGTCCCTCTTGAGTAACCTATGACCGGGATTATTTAGGATCTGTGTTTAAAGGTGAATCGATCTCATTATCGTGATCTCATCACGATCTGACTCTCATTGCACAGAACTAAGGACATCACAATATATATGTAACAGATAATGTGAGAATATGCCAATATTAACCATAAGCAAAAAGATCACCCACGTGCCATCACTCACGTGATTGGCTTGCGGGGCACCTGTAACCAACAATCTCCCACTTGACCAAAAGCCAATCACCTATGTGTCTGATCCCCATAAGACCCCTGTGACGCTCAAATACAATCTGAACCAGTGGCTTCGTTAGTGGATATGCAATGTTATCCTCGGATGGAACTCTTTCTATTGTTATATCTTTTCGGGTCATGATCGCTTTAATCAGATGGAACCTCATCAGAATCATTCTGTTGAGACCTGAGTTCCTTTGTTAGAGTTATCGCTCTGTCGGTGTCACAATATATGGGAGTCAACTCCACGCTGCTTGGTATGACTCTCAAATCCTTGATGAACTTCTTCATCCAAACCCCTTCCTTTGCTACTTCTGCTACAGCAATGTATTCCACCTCTGTGGTCAAGTCAGCAGTAGTATCTTGCTTGGAACTCTTCCAGCTTACTGCTCCTCCATTCAGGGTGAAAATATACCCTGAATTTGACTTGCTATCATCAATGTCAGACTGAAAACTCGAGTCCGTGTAGCCCTTAACTTAGAAGTTATCTCCTTCATATACCAGTAAAAGATCCTTAGTCCTTCTCAAGTACTTAAGGATACACTTTACTACTTTCTAGTATTCTAAACCTGGATCTGCCTGATACTTGCTCGTGACACTCAGAGTATGTGTTATATCAGGCTTGGTACATAGCATCATATACATGATAGACTCTATCGCTGAGGCATAAGATATCTTATCCATGTCTGCCCTTTCTTCAGGAGTTTTTGGGGACATACTCCTATAAAGTGATATTTCATGTCTCATCTGTATAAGACCTCTCTTGGAATTCTCCATTCCAAACCTTTTGACAATGGAGTCTATGTACCTATACTGGGACAAGCCAAACATCCTTTTAGATCTATCTCTATAGATCTAGAACCCCAAAATATAGGATGCTTCCCCTAAGTCTTTCATGGAGAATTTCTAGATAGCCAATCATTTACTGTGGAGAGCATTCCTACATCATTCCTAATGATTAGGATGTTATCCACATATAGTACTAAGAAGGTGATAACGCTTCCACTTACCTATACACACAAGGCTCATCTTCGTTCTTAACAAAGTCATAAGATCTGATCACCTCATCAAATCTTATGTTCTAACTTCGAAAGCTTGCTCCAATCCATAAATGGATCTAAGCAACCTTCACACTTTATCTGGACTCTCTTTGGATACAAATCCCTCTTGCTGTATTATATACACCTCCTCCTCGAGGTTGCCATTGAGGAATACCATTTTGACATCCATATACCAGATCTCATAATCATAGTGTGCTGCAATGGATAAAATAAGGCTACAGGTGAAAAGGTTTCGTTATAGTCAACTCCTTATTTTTGACGATATCCTTTAGCTACCAGCCTTGCTTTATAGGTCTCTACCTTTCCATCCACTCTGATCTTCTTCTTAAAGATCCATTTGCAGTCGATGGGTACAATACCCTCAGGTGCATCCACAAGGTTCCAAACCTCGTTAGAGTACATAGAATCTATCTCAGAATTCATGGCTTCTTTTTACTTCCCGAAGTCTATACACATAATAGCATCATCGTAAGTCTGAGGATCAACATACTAAGAGTCATCTCCATTGATATGTCCCTCATATCTTTCAGGAGGGTGAGATACTCTACTCGACCTACGTAAAGTTGGAACTTATGTGTTAGGTACCTGAATAGACTCGGGCTTTGGAATGGTGCTTGAGCTAGGTTCTCCAACCTTGCTCAATTTTATCTTGCTCTCAGTGTTTCCACCAAGAATATATTGCTCTCTTGACAACAAAGACCTTTCGGTCCTCGGGGTGATAGAAATAATACCTACAAGTTTTCTTTGGGTATCTCACGAATGTGCACCATTCTGTCCTTGATTCTAACTTATCGGGGTTGTGTCTTCTAACGTGGGCAGGACATCCCTAAATCTTAACAATCTTAAGATTGGGCTTTTTTCCTTTCCATATCTCATATGGCATAGACTCTATCGACTTTGATAGAATTATGTTCAAAAGGTAAGTTACGATCTCTAGGGCGTACCCCCAGAACGAGACGGGTAGATCAGCGAAACTCATCATAGACCACGCCATGTCTAACAACATGCGATTCCTCCTTTCTGATACACTATTGAGCTGAACTCTGTACTCAAGTACTCTCCTCCTCGATCTGATCGAAGAATTTTAATACTCTCTCCAATTTGGTTCTCTACCTCATTCTTATATTCCCTGAATTTATCAAAGGCATAAGATTTAAACTTCATTAAGTACACATGTCCATACCTAGAGAAATCATCAGTGAATGTAATGAAGTATGAGTAACCACCTATAGCTTGAGTCGACATAGGACCACATAAATCACTATGTATGAGTTCCAATAACTCAGTGGCTCTCTCTCCAGTTCCACTAAAAGGAGAGTTGGTCATTTTCCCACGAAAGCAAGGTTTGCAAGTTGTATATGACTCATAGTCAAATGGATCTAAGTATCCATCTTTTAGCAACTTTTGAATCCTTCCCTATGTATATGACCTAACCTACAATGTCATAGGTATGCATTATTCACCTCATCTCTTTTCTTCTTAGACATGTTTATATTCATGATGTGTGGAGAAGTGTCTAACACATATAATCCATTTGTAAAGGTCCCTCTAGTGATGATCTTATCATTCATAATTATTGAACAACTATTGTTCTTAAAAACTAATTTATATCACTAATTATCAAATAAGAGATAGAAATAATATTTTTGATAATAGAGGGAACAAAATACCATGCATCTAATGCAATAATAGCTTCACCAGGCAGATGTAGGGTGACCTCTCCAACATTAACTACAGCAACTCTTGCTCCATTACCCATCTTGAGGTCCATCTCGCCTTTGGCCAATCTCCTAGGTCTTGCCAGAACCTGCAATGAATTACAGATATGATAAGCACTCCCGGTATCCAATACCCATGATTTACCATGAAAATCTAACAAGTGGAGACTGATCATGAATATAACTGAAGCTTCTCTAAGCTTCTCTATCGCCTTATCTGCAAGGTAGTCCTTATAGTTCCTCTTCCAATGCCCGTCTTGGCCGGGTCTTTCTTGGCAACCTTTGTCTTATCTGGTCTTTCTTTGCCCTTGCCCTTCTTAAGGGTCTTGCTGGTCTTCTTTTTCCTTTTGGTCTCACCAATATAAAGAACTGACTTCTCTTTCTTGATGGTACTCTTAGCTTCCCTCAACATATTGAGGAGCTCAGGTAGAGTCACCTCAAACTTGTTCATATTAAAGTTAATAATGAACTATATAAAGGAATCTAGTAGGGACTGAAGTATAAGATCAACATCCAGGTTATCCTTGACTATTTTTATACTTCACAAAGCAAGCGATCTCATCCTCGCTTGTCCTTTCCTCCAGCCTGGGCACAATCGTATTTAAGGACATTTACGATTTTTTCTTTCGTTAGAATAATTCTCAAATTACGGAGCCTTTGGACAAATGAGGTGGTTGGCATTAAATATGCCACATAGGGGGTGTGAGCGACATGTTGAAAAATAAGATATAGTAAAAAATAAATAACATGCAAACTTTGTAGAAAATACTAATTAAGATATGGACTTCTATCTTAATGTACTCTCACTATTTTTCTAGCGAATCATGCGACACCCTCGATGCGTGAGACGAAAGTCTCCGACAGATTCCTAGTGGGGATCGGGATCCAATTGGCGTCTTAGTGTAATCTCGAGGGACTCAACCAACTACACTAAGCCCAAAAGGTAGACAACTTTTGTCAATCACAACTCCTTGTGATTCCCATCATGTTCAGCTTCCGAATCATCATGGTCTCGACTGCTCGACCAACCATGAAGTTCAGTTAAGTCATCACCATTGTTACAAGATGAGTCTGATTCGATGGATATGCTCTCGATTGCTCGACCAAGTTATACCATGTCCTCAGGTCACCGGTGACATATATATGTCGTAGGCAAGAACTCGATCACGTAGATAGGTGAGCCTTGAGTGACTCGACCAACTCAACCTATGTTGGGATTCAATTTCTTCATATAACAATGGAAGGCCACGTGGGTCAATCTTATTACCTCACGCTTACCGACTTAATATTATCGTAGGAGGGGTTTTTGTTTTCTATCGGTCTCCTAATATGTCGTGTCACACATATACATATTTAATATATATCTATATCGCATGTATATATATATATATATATATATATATATATATATATATATATATATATATATAATAGGTGTATAACACATCACACATGCAAGCCACACCGGATGATCATGAGCCATCACCTAATATGATTAAGCCTGAGCCAATGGGCCTAAACACTCACAATAGGATCTATGTGTGCATCGGCGCATCTCCATGCCCTGTGATTGTTGATCTCGTCATCATCGGTTCCGTCGGATTGTCGCATCACCATACGTTATAATCTCCCGCCACGGCATCGTGTGTCCTACTGTCATCTATACGCTCCCGATGCACCTTTCCATGTAATGACAAATAATCACAAGCACGCACGCCCGACAATAAATGAGAAAAACATAGGCACGTAGGCCCCAATAATAATAATAATAATAATCATAATTACACACATCACAACACATGACTCATGATCATCCATCCATATTATACATCACATGTACATCACATCATATGTAAGATTACTAGATATATATAATAATTAATTAAACTATTTAGCTAATTAATTTTCTAGAAATCAGGACATGTTCGGAATTTCCAGAATTGTCTAGGACATTTTTATAATTCTAGAAGATAGTCATTGGAATTTTTATAATTATTGAGGGTATTATGGGAATTATATACACGTAGATAGTCCTTGAAATTTTTTGAATTCATAGGGGCAAGATCATCCTTTTCTCAAAAGGATGCCCTAACCCCTCTTTCCCCTTCTGCGTTGTCGCCGTCGCCGCTGTCCTGCCAAGGGGCAGCCACCCCTGCAGCTGGCGCCGTCGCCCCTACTAGCGACAGCCCCTTACAGGCGCCGCGCTTCAAACGGCTGCCACCCCTGCGGGCTGGTTGCAGTCGGCCGTGCCCGCGGGCGGCTACTGCCCCCGTGGGCGACGCTTCTGCCCGCAGGCGCCGCCCCTTGCGGGCGTCGCTGGCCTCCATTTCGGGTTGGCCGCGACCTAGCCGTGGGTGGCCGACCCTACATGGGGGTTGGCCGTGACTGGCCGCCCCTCATCCTCACTGCCTTCGCTGTGAAAATGTAACAAGAACACATAGAATAATTCTACGTGATACAATCTCATCATACAAAGTTTAAAACCAATCTTTCGCATGAAAACCTTGGCTCTGATGCCACTATTGAGAAATCTCAGTGGATGCATCACATGCGTAGCGAAAATCAAAACAAAAATCAGTTTCCCATGCAGATCAAATTGTCGTGCAAAAGATTAGGGTCGCAAGAAAAATACAAAAATCGATAAAACCGTGATGTGAGAGAGATTTTACCTAAGGAGATCGTATATCCCTATATTCCAGATTCGGATAGAGAAGATGAAGGAGGTCAAGCATCCTCCTCTCTAGCAGTATCCACACGATGGATCTCTGCAGCGAAACTCCTCCAATCTGATCTTGTAACTCTTGCTCAGAGGGAGGGAGGAGAATATGAGGTAGTGGCTAAAGCTGCCGCCTATCAACCATGAGTCTCCCCTCCTATTTATAGAGAGCCACCAAAAACCCTAAGGCTTCTGCCTTAGTGGGTGTTGGATCTCCATCCAATAACCCACTAACCGTGTATTATTGGATTTCTATCCAATAATCTCCTTAGGCCTTTATTGGGCCTTAAGCAAGGAGCCCATCAGCATAGGGTTTCATCTAATGAGAATCGGGCTAATTGGATCTCCATCTAATCCTCTATTCGCTGAAGCATCCACCATATGTGTGTGACCCTCTAGGCCCGATACCGATTTGGCCGTGAGTCACTCCCATCAGAACTCTTTCTGATATAGTGAATTATTATCCCCATAATAATTCACTCGACTCATCGACTATGGACGTACTATGCCACTACGCCATAGTCCCAGACGATACAGGGGGGATCAAATCCATCGGACCTGTCTGTCCATAGTTATCGTGTATATATAATCCCTCATCCAACTAATATCCCAGAGACCGTATATTGGACATGATACTATCAGGTCATATACGGAATCCGTCATAATGTTGCTCTAATCGGATTCTCTTGGAGAACTCTTTATTTCTCAATCCGAATGACCCTGGCCAGAGATTTGTCTAAGCAAGCACATATGAGATATTTCTCTCGTGATACTAAGAGTGGATGATCCTCTATTGACACTCAATTGCCTTTATAAGGTTGGCTACCAATCCCGATAACCAGTTGTACCAGATTTGTAACTTTCTAAACCTGTAAGTCTGGTGTCAAAGAAAGGAGTACTCATACAAGGCATCCTTGATGTCTCAAGTCTAAGGACCAGATACACAACTGGGACTATGGAATCGTTGTCTGACATTAGGTATCATTAACCATACAATATTCCATAAGCGGATCAATTAGTGAACTCATTCTCCAATGAGCAACTGTACTATATCCTTAGTGTCTCCACACAAGTGGCCATAAGCCCAGCCGCCTCCATCATATGAACGGGTATATAGTACACTGATCTATTTGGCTATCTCAATGTCCCTCTCGATTAACTTATGACCGGGATTATTTAGGATCCGTGTTTAAAGGTGAATCGATCTCATTATCGTGATCTCATCACGATCTGACTCCCATTGCATAGAACCAAGGACATCATAATATATATATATAATATATAATATGAGAATATGCCAATATTAACCATAAACAAAAAGATCACACAGCGTATCACACGTGTCATCACTCACGTGATTAGCTTGCAGGGCACCTGTAACCAGCACCTTCCTAACTGTTACTTGAATCCTGCCGAGGGGGGAGATTGGGTCTCTCGTGAATCCTGTTAAGGTGGAAATTATAAGAGCCAAATCCTTATCAGTTAGACCCAACTTTTGGGTGGCATCAAAGTACAAAATGTCGACCAAACTCCTTGTGTCGATCATTATCCATTTGACCCGGGCATTCACAATGCGCACCGAGATGACCAGAGTATCTATCGTCGTGGTCAGGATACTCTTCACCTTCAGGCTGGAAAGTGATTTCAGGATCATGGTGGTGCCACAATCTTTTTTCAACTGCGGCACGAGCATAAGCTTTGCGCGTCGATGAGCTATCTCCCCCGGCGGCCGGCTCACCCACGATGATGTCGATCCGCTTTTCAACTAGTTTTTTTGGATGGTGTGAACGATCTTGGGCATGTTGTCCTTAGGAAGTTAGCTTCTGACCTCGGATATAATGTCCGAGGCACCCCTGGCAAATAAGATATGTTAGGATCAATTGACACTATGAGGAGGGGGGGGGGGGGGGGTGAATTAGTGCAAGTGTAAATTATCTTTTTAACAAAAAAACTTTTCGCTTGAAGCAAGATAGGAAAATCGGAAGCTTTTCGTTCAAGTAAAGCAAGTGAATGATTCAAAATAAAATACTAAGTTTCTTAGAAGTGCTTAACTTGAAACTTTGCTTTCAAAGAGTAAATAAAATCGGAAGTGTCACTTGATTTGTTGAACATAATTAAGAACCCGACAATTGTAAGTAGTAAATGAAACAAGGAGCACTTACAATTTATAGTGGTTCAGCCTCAACCTTGGCCTATGTCCACTTTTCGAGTCCTCCTCCTTAAGGCACACTGGTGTCCACTACCGATCTTCTTTGGGTGAAGCCCAAACCCTTACACTTTGCTTACAAGGGAGACTTCAAGAATTTTCTAACTCTAAGTTCTCTCCCTTTCCTTTTTCTTTTTCTTATAATTCACACATAATATTTTTCATAAAATATAATCCCCAAATTTATTGTGTAGAATGCAGGAAAACTTGGGATGTTTATAGGCCCCCCAAATGGCTTCATAAATTGGAGTCAAAATTCAAACATACCTAGAAAAATCGGGTACAGGCGGTTCACCTGCTGGGGGCCGAGCGGTTCAGCCGCTGACAACCACCCAAAATCTTGGTACGGGCGATTTACTCACTAGTCCTGGGTGGTTTAGCTGCTGACAGTCGCCCTGTTTCCAGGGTACGGGCAGTCCAACCCCTGTTCACCAGCGATCTACCCGTCGGAATCTAAAAAAAGTGGTTCCCTCCATTTTTTAAATTTTTGCTTGAACCTAATGTTGACCAATTCTTTGGTTAACTAATTGAGCTCAACCTGAGCTCAATCAAACGCCACAGTGGACCCGGTTGTCTTATTGAGTTGATTTAGATTCCTTCTAAATCACACTCAATTATGACTCAATCCCTAACCTACGACTTAAGGATTACAATCATACATGACCACCAAGTTTAATGATTTCACTCCTGCAATCCGACAACATCTGACATTCCCTATGGCGAGTCTCATGGTCTTCCTCCGGCGATCTCTCGGCATGTTCCTAGCGATCATCTCGATACCTTCGACGAAGTCCTAGCGAACTCCCGATGAGCTCCCACCGCATCGTCCAAACCCTGACCCGATGCCTAAGCTTGATCCTGGGTCCATGTCTGATATGTAACTCATTTTTGTCGTCGTGGTTAAACATGCACGATGCTAACTATAACTTAATTAATTACAATCAACATGGCCACAAATCCACTTCATGACCTTCCCAACTCTCGGCAAGCCTTTCAGCTACCCCAGATAATCTTCCAGCAAGTCTCGATCCTCTTCCAGCGAACTCCCTTATGCCATCCTGGCACGCTCTTGATACCCTCGGCAAGCGCCCGACGCACTCTAGGCGAGTTCCCAACCGCAATGTTTGAACCCTGGCCCGATGCTTGGACTTGACTCTGGCCAAACCTCTGATTGTAATAATATCTCTGTCATAGTTAATCATGCATCAATCAACTCTAACAATCTTGTTAGATCAAACACTCATCAAATGAATTCATCATCAAAATCCAAGATTCAACAATCTTTCCCTTTTTTCTAATGACAATCAATTGATGATAGGAGCTAATCCTAACTCCCCTAAATCCATGTCTAAATAAAGAAAACTTAAATTTAAGAGAACCACATCCTTTTAATTCAAGTATCATGAAACAAATCTTATTTCAAGCAAATTTCAACACGAATTTGCATCAAGTCCTCGAATCATGAATTTCATTAAAAATTATGCATCCATATCCAAGATATCCAAGTATATATCATCAATATCATATGTCATTAATGTATATCATTAATATTATGTGTCATCAATATATATTTATCCCCCTTTGTTATCAATAAAAAGGTGAAATTATAGCTAATAATTTCAAAGCACATGATAACATTACTCTTCCTTAATAAAATAGAATATGCATTATAAAATTTTCCTCTCCTTCTAGATTAATAAGGAGAGAAACAAAGGAGTTGTGAAAGCATCATTAACAAGAGCTCTTAGTAAATTTAAAAAATAATATTAAGATGAGCTCAAAAGTCTAAGTTGAAACTATTTTAATCACATCATATGCAATACATCATATCATCACAACAAAATCATGATTATTATTCCAAATCATCATGTATATTTTCAAAATCAACATGCATTATCGTCATACATGATTTCACGTTAATCATGCATCAATCAACTCTAACAACCTTGTTAGATCAAACACTCATCAATTG
This sequence comes from Ensete ventricosum, assembly GCA_029747655.1. NCBI lineage: Eukaryota > Viridiplantae > Streptophyta > Magnoliopsida > Zingiberales > Musaceae > Ensete > Ensete ventricosum. Next base: position 23,637,262 of record JAQQAF010000002.1, read on the forward strand.
ATTTCATCATCAAAATCCGAGATTCAACAAGATCTTCACTCTGGTTCTTGAGATCACGACATTCCTCGATGTTGTGTTTGTATTCCTTTTAGAAATGACAATACCTTCTTCAGCCTCGTCCCTCAGGAGGAGTCTTGATTGGATTTGGAGGCCTTAGGAGCCCTTTTTCTCGTATCTGGAGAAATATCTCAGTTCGAGTGGAGTTGAGAGGGGTTGATGGCAGTCTCGAACGTTGGAACTTAGGTCCATCAATTCTCCTCCTCAAAGGTCCCGAGGGCAGTCCTCGAGGTTGCTCTACTCAAGGGCGCTTCTGTTTGGCCCTTTACATCATCTCAGGGATCATGGTCGGTGGGTTTGACCAATGACCAGAAGAATCTAGAAGGTCGAGGCCCCATCAGGAAGGCTTGAATGGCCAGGGAGGGGTATACATCAGGCACCGCTCATATCTCTGTTGCAAATCGCCCCACAAACTGGGCAAGCAGCTCCTTGCTCCCCTGAGTTATGCCAAGGAGTGAAGTGGCAGTGGGTCCCAATCGAGCGCTCGCTAGGAAGTTCAACTCGAACTCCTTCGCGAGCTAATCGAACGAGGAGATCATGGTTGGCTTGAGCCGACTATACCACATCCGAGTCGGTCTTCTCAAAGTGGTGGGAAAGATGTAGCATATGAGCGCGTCCGAAGTGTCATACAGGGCCATCTAGCTTGGAAGGCCGCCACATGCTAGGCAAGATCCGGGTAGCCATCGCAGGATTCAAGGGTAGGCAATCAAAAATTGGTCGGGATTGGCTTGTCTTTTACCCCATGCATGAATGGCGATCCCCTATTGGAGCCTTCACATACTTCTTCCTTGGACTTCATAAACTCTTTGTACTTCATCCAACCATCAGTTCACCTGATGGAGCTGTACCCTGAGCGAGTCGGTCGAGTCTAACGATAAAGTGTCAGGCTCTCGAGGAGTATGCAAAGTTTTGTGGGGTGTGTAGCCAACCCTCCAAGAGCAGTGATTGGAGCTTCCGATCTATTTTCTGGTGGGTGGTCCAGTGTCATGGGGTCACCTCGCAGAGGAGCCACGTCCCAAGGGCTGGCATGACTTACCCACCGTTGTTGAGGTTCTGGCTGAAAGAACACTATCGATTGCGCAGTTGAGGAATATGAGGAATGATAACTTGTATCATCCCGGCCAACGCTTGGACCTGATGGGTGAGGCCGAAGAAAGCCTCGGCTGAGACGATTGGAGGCTGGGATTGGTGACCGGGGGGGAGAGCCCCGGGTCATTAAACAACCGCCAGTATCGATTGGGGGTTAGTGCGGGCAAACCCGTGTCGTTGGCAAGGCTTGGGAGACAGAGCCTCCCACGTCAAATAGTGGCACCGCAGCCGAGGCCTCCTCGCCCGAGCGATCTGGAAGAGTGTTCGAGGGACGCTTCTACGACATCGGACCCTCCTTCTAGCGCTAAATGATGTGGTCCTCGTGACATGGCCGGCGAGTCTGCCCGGTCATCTTCCCGCGTGCGAAGGTTCGTCCTCGTCCAGCAACAGGTCCCCGAATACCTGCAACAAGACCCTGGCGAGCTGTGGGAGCTCGGTCGGGTCCCTCCGATGTTGAAGTCAGAGTCTTAGTTGACCTTGTCAAGGGGGTGTGGTAGGAAAGAGTTCTCCTAGAGGAGTCCCTTTGACGGTTCCCTCGGAGAGGCTTTTATATCTGCGGTCGAGGGAGCTGTTGTACCGGGTCATTCATTACTGCTACAGTTCTCGACTGCATTCAGTACGACTTTACGGGATTCTCGGGTCCTTATGCGGCGCCGCACGCCGCATGTTGTTTCATGTCTCGGTCGGTGTGGCGGGTTTCAAGGTTGTACTTTCGGAGGGCTAGTCGACCTTTGACGTGGATACTATGTCAGGTCGGCATCCGACGTAGGGATTGCTCTGATCATGGCAAGCTAGTGTGACCTTAAGGGATGACGTGTCGAAGAGCGATCGGGCTGGCCCATTAACTGTCCTATCAACACCTAACTTAGAAAGCAAGATTATTATAATTACCATTCATTTATCATCTTCTACTTTTCATCTTTGTATTTCTTTAATTTAAGTATATAATGGGTATTTTTTTTGGGATTTGTGATCACCCCATTAATATATCTTGATGCATCATATGCCATGATGTATTCTAAAGCAGTATATGTACGATGAACACGCAGTGCTATGTTGCTCTCTGAAGCCGTTGGGCTGCCATTTTTCTCACGGACAATCTGTAGAACGAGTGGGCGGCGCTTCAGAGGACTTCGAGCGCTTCCGTGCGTGTTCATCGTACCAAAACAAAATTGAGAATGAAAACACGAGAGCACATCCAAAGGTTTTCGACCGATCCATGAGCACTCTTCAGCTTCCTGGGGCAATCCTTCGGACGTCAATCCACTTCGAACACCCGTTTCAGCACCATAAAGCATAGACAGCATGTTAACTTTGGGTGGAAATAAGATCTAATAATTTCAACGATATAATTATTGATTCAGCAATAATAAAATCTTAGGTGATTTCATGAATGAAGGATACTGTTTACAATCCCTCTTTTATTAATTTTTTTAATATTTCTAAATTACATCTTCATAAATGAACGTACGCCCTTTTCCCTCCTCTTCTTCCACCGCAACAACCGTGCCGTTTCCGCCGTCAAGTTCTCCCCCGACGGCTCCCTCCTTCGCCTCATGCTACAATTCCACTCGAATAGAAAGATTCAACAGGCAAAACAAATCAGAACTTTCAATTATTTTTCTTGCCAAAAACCCTGCAGTTCATGAAAGCCAATATATGCAATACAACTGAGAGCAGGACAAGATATTCGTGAGCAAAAAACTACAACCTTTAAATCCAAACAAAAAAGAATGAACCTTTAGCAGATGCATGTGCACATCATCCAGCGTGCTCAAGCTCCTCCACTGATAACTCTACCACGATTTCAACAGTGGCCTGAAAGTCTAGGGAAGCAAAAACAAGAACAGCAGCAACCCTCAGAATCCCTAGGGAACAAAGAATTTTCCCTGCAAAGGGAGACACCTTCAAGACAGGAGGCGCTCAGATGGAAGAAACTCGAGGACGGGGGCGAGCGGTGGCTGGACAAGCGGGGTGATCACCCACCCAGCCTTCTGCCGCTCCTCCTTCTCCATTCGGGTTGACGGGGCGACGCTCCGACAGAGGAGGCTGCGCGGCGGGTGGGGAAGGCTCAGCTGGAACGCGTCGTGAGTCGTTTTCAGTCGTTTTCTGATTGGGAGGACCCTTCCGCTGGTGGGGGCGGACGGTGGGGAATCGTAAAAATAATTTTATTAAAAAAAATCAGAATTAGAGTGAATATAAATAAATAAAAATATTATTTTAACATTTTAAAAATTATAAATAGCAATAAGGTTGTTAACAGTAAAAAGGAAGCCTAAAATAATTAGCTCCTTCCCCATTCATTTTTTTAATTTTTTCAAAGGTGCCTTGGGATTTCTCAAATGATAACTTATTTTAAATAATGTCTAAGATACTCTTGCACCGGACTTAATGATATTTTTCTCATTAGGTTTATAGTCGTTAGTGGATGAATTCAATATTGAATCTCGAATTTTGATTATAAATCAATTGATAAATTTATGATCTAACATTTGTGTTAGGATTAAATATGACCGGAAAAAGATAAGAATAATTATAGAATAATCCGTTGTTGGGCCGGAGACAAGATCGGGCATTAGGCTGGGGTTCGGACGATGCGGCGGGAGCTTGTCGGGAATTTGTCGGAGGTTGCCTAGAGAGTTCACCGATAAGTGGTCGGGAGCTCGTTGAGAGTTCGCGAAGTTTTGTCTAGAGTTCGTCGACAAGAGATCGGGAGCTCACCGAGGGTTTGTTGGAATGATGCCGGGAGATTGCCGAAAGATCAATTGATGTGCTCGGACAACATAGATTGCATGTTGTAATTATTTATTTTAAATGTCGTAGTTAGTATCTTGATTAGAGTTAGTTTTACTAACTCAATTAGAGGCCAATCGGGTCCACTTTGGGTTTGATTTGAGCTCATGATAGAGCTTATTTTGATAACCTGGAAGGAGGAACAACCAGGTCAAAAGAAAGTATAGCTTAGGTATGAAAAATACTAGAAGTACTTTTTTTGGGATTCTAGGCGGTGGTACCATCGGTTGTCGGGGGTGGTACTGTTAGTCAACAGTAATACTGCTGCCATCCAGAAACTCGGGCTCTGTTTGATAGTAATATCGTTAGTGCTAGTAGTGGTACCACCCGTATCCCGAAATCTTGGGGTGTTTGATTTTTTTGCTTCAATTTGTGAAGTCAATTGAAGTCTATAATTACCCCATGTATTCTTGCTTGGGAGAGCAAGAAAGTGGAAAAAAATACTTAGGTAAATTTTGTGAAAATTGATTGAGAGCTTCTCTTTGTCTTTCAAGTGAAAAGTGACTTTAAGGGAAGAGTTGATTGAGTTGTAAAAGTTGATATCCTGAGCATGAGAGAAGGAGGGTGTAAAGATTGTTCTTGAGCCTATGAAAAGGAGAAAGGTGCGTAAAGGAGTGTTTGGTCTTCGCATGTAAAAGAAGATTGATAGTGGACATCGGTTGGCCTCAAGTGAATAGGGATCAGTAGTGGACATAGGTCAAAGTTTTGATCGAACCACTATAAAATACTATGAGCATCTCTTCCTTTCCTTTCTTTTCTTTCTATTTGCTCTTGATTTTAGTAGCTTATAACTAGTTCTAAGAAAAGCTCGAGCTTCTCCATCGGTTTTAAATCTTTATCTAATTTTCTCTTAATAAATTCTAACAAAAAATATTTACGATTTATGTTTTACTTCAAATGAAATTTTTGGAACCAAGTTTTTCTTTTAACACTTGCACCAATTCACTCTCCCCTTTTTAGTGCCAACTTGATCCTAACAGTTTGTATAAGAGTCATGTTCGACTCAATTGGATTAACACCCAAGTAAGTTTAATGGCTATTTTTGGCATTAACAAGAGTCATTTTATCACACGTCCTCCTATGTTTAATAAGACGATCTACACTTATTGAAAAACTAGGATGAGAATTTTATTGATTTCTATAGATTTTGAATTATGAAATTTAGTTGAAAATGGCTTTCAGAAGTCTTCCTATCCTATAAATGATTGGATGATTATGAAAGAAAGATGTTTTCTTTAAATATCAAAGCCATGAATGCTTGGTTTTGTGCTTTAGACAAAAAAACTTTAACCAATTTTTACTTGTGATTCTTCTTTTCATATATGACATACATTAGAACAAGTGGAGACTGATCATAAATGTACCTCAAGCTTCTTCAAGCTTTTATTTCGCCTTGTCTGTAAGGTAATCCTTATAATTCCTTTTCTAGTGCCTGTCTTTGTCATAGTGGAAGCACTGTCCTTTGTCCTTGAGACTTTCTTGGTAACCTTTGCTTTACACAGTCTTTTCTTGCCCTTGCCCTTGCCCTTGTTAAGGGACTTACTGGCCTTCCTTTTCTTCTTGGTCTCACTAATATAAAGAACTGACTTCTCTTTCTTGATGGCACTCTCAACTTCCTTTAACATTTTGAGGAGCTTAGGGAGAGTCACCTCAAACTTACTCATGTTAAAATTCATGATGAAGTGAATTTTAGTGGCTCTCTATAAATAGGAGAGGAGACTCATAGTTAATATGCTACAACTTTAGCCACCACTTCCTATTCTCCTCCTTCCCTCTGAGCAAGAGTTGTAAGATCATAATGGAGGAGTTTCGTTACAGAGATCCATCGTGTGGATACCGCTAGAGAGGAGAACGTTTCACCTCCTTCATCTTCTCCATCCAGATCTGGAATACAGGGATATATGATCTCCCTAGGTAAAATCAATCTCTCACGTATCACAGTTTTTTCGATTTTTGTGGTTTTCTCGCGACCCCAATCTTTTGTATGATGATTTGATCTGTGTGAGAAATCGATTTATTATTTTTATTTCCGTTGCGCATGTGATGCACCCACTGAGGTTTCCCAATGGTGGTATCATAACCAAGGTTTTCATGCAAAAGATTAGTTTTAAACTGCATGTGATGAGATTAAATCACGTAGAATTGTTCTACGCGTTCTTGCTGTGTTTTTACAGCGAAGGCAGTGAGGAAAGGGGGTGGCCAGCCATGGCCAGGCCCTCTACAAGGCGGTCGACCTTGGCCACAGCTGCGGGGGCAACCACTAGCAAAAGGGCCGCTAGCAGCCGCGGCCGCCCGCGGGCATGGCTGCCGCCTACGAGCGTAGGCAACACCCGTAAGAGGTGGCCGCCCGCGGTGAGGCTGCAAGGGGCAGCCCCGTGGCCAGGGCTATCGCTTGCAAGGGCGGTCGCTGGCAGGAGTGGCCGCCAGCAAGGGCAGCACCCACGCAAGGCGGCGTCGCCTGCCCGCAAGGTGCCATCCGAGGGCAATGGCTACGGCGACGGCCAAAGAGGGAAATGGCTAGGGCATCTTTTTTAGAAAAGGACAATCCTACCCCTATCAATTCGAGAAACTTTGAGGACTGTCCTCGTGCATATAATTCTTATAATACCCTCAATAATTCTAAAAATTTCGAGGACTGTCCTCTCATCCAGAATTATAAAAATGCCCTTGATAATTCTAGAAATTTCGAGCATGTCCTGATTTTCAAAAAATAATTAATTAAATAGTTTAATTAATTATTATATATATCTAGTAATCCTACATATGATGTGATGTATATGTGATGTATGATGTGGATGGATAATCATGAGCTATGTGTTGTGATGTGTGTAATTATGATTATTATTATTATTATTATTAGGGCCTGCGAGACTTTATTTTTCTCATTTATTCTCGGGCCTGCGTGCCAGTGATTATTTGTAATTACATAGAGAGGCACAACGGGAGCGTGGAGGTGACAACGGGACTCACGATGTCGTGGTGGGAGATTACGACGTATGGTGATGCGACGATCCGACGGAACCGATGATAACGAGATCAACAATCACAGGGCATGGAGATGCATCGATGCACACATAGAACTTATTCTGAGTAATTAGGCCCATTGGCTCGAGCTTAATCATATTAGGTGACGGGTCATGATCATCCGGTGTGGCTTGCATATGTAATGTGTTATACACCTACTAGATATATGTATATATTTGCATGCGATGTAGATATATATTAAATATGTATGTGTGTGACACAACATATTAGGAGACCAATACGAAACAAAAACCCCTCCTACGATAATATTAAGTCGGTAAGAGTTAGATAATAAGATTAACCCACGTGGCCTTCCATCGTTATAGGAAGAAATTGAATCACGACATATGTTGAGTTGGTCGAGTCCCTCGAGGCTTACATATCAACGTGATCGAGTTCTTACCTATGACATAGAGATGTCATCGGTGACCTGAGGACATGGTATGCTTGGTCGAGTCCCTCGAGGGCATATCATCAAATCAGACTCATCTTGTAACGATGGTGATAACTTAACTGAATATCGTGGTTGGTCGAGTCCCTCGAGACAATGATGATTCGGAGGCCAAACATGACGGGAATCATAAGGAGTTGTGATTGGCAAGAGTTGCCTACCTTTTGGGCTTATTGTAATTGGTCAAGTCCCTCGAGGTTGCACTAAGACGCTAATTAGATCCCGATCCCCACTAGGAGTCTGCCAAAGACTTTAGTCTTACATGTCGAGGGTGTCACGTGATTCGCTAGGAAAATAGGGGGAGTACATTAAGATAAAAGCTCATATCTTAATTAGTATTTTTTACAAAGTCTGCATATTATTTATTTATGCTATATCTTATTTGTCGCTTGCAAAACCCCTATGTGACATACTTGATGCCAACAACCTCATTAGTCCAAATGCTCTGTAATTTGAGAATTATTCTCACAAAAGAGAAAATTGTATATGTCCTTAACATGATTGTGCCCATGCTGGAGGAAAGGACAAGTGAGGATGAGATTGTTCGCTTTGTGAAGTATAAGGATAGTCCTAAAGGATAACCTGTATGTTGACCTTATATTTCAGTCCCTACCAGATTCTTTTTCACTGTTCATTATTAACTTTAATATGAACAAGTTTGAGGTGACTCTACCTGAGCTCCTCAATATGTTGAGGGGAGCTGAGAGTACCATTAAGAAAGAGAAGTCAGTTCTCTATATTTGTGAGACCAATAGGAAAAGGAAGGCTAGTAAAGACCCTTACGAAGGGCAAGGGTAAAGAAAGACCAAGTAAGGCAAAGGTTGCCAAGAGAGACCCGACAAAGGATAAAGGACAGTGCTTCCACTATGGTCAAGATGGGCGTTGGAAGATGAACTATAAGGACTACCTTGTAGATAAGGCGAAACAAAAGCTTAGAGAAGCTTCAGGTATATTCATGATCAGTCTTCACTTGTCATATTTTCATGATAACACATAGGTATTGGATACTGGGAGTGCTTATCACATCTATAATTCGTTGCAAGTTCGGGCAAGACCTAGAAGACTGCCCAAAGGCAAGATGGACCTCAAGATGGGCAATGGAGTAAGAGTCGCTGTAGTTGCCATTGGGGAGGTCACCCTACATTTGCTTGGTGGAGCTATCATTACATTGGATGTATGCTATTTTATTCTCTCTATTATAAAAAAATAGTATATCCATCTCTTGTTTGACAATAAGTGGATATAAATTAGCTTTTGAGAATAATAATTATTCAATAATTATGGATGATGAGATTATCACTAGAGGGACCCTTGTAAATAGCTTATATATGTTAGACACTTCTCCACACATCATAAACATAAATATGTCTAAGAAGAAAAGAGATGAGGTGAATAATACAAACCTATGACATTATAGGCTAGGTCATATACATGAGGGGATGATTCAAAAGTTGCTGAAAGATGGATACTTAAATCCATTTGACTATGAGTCATATGCAACTTGTGAACCTTGCCCCTGTGGGAAGATAACCAACTCTACTTTTAGTGAAACTGGAGAGAGAGCCATCGAGTTATTTGAACTTATATATAGTGATGTATGTGGTCCTATGTCGACTCAAGCTATATGAGGTTACTCATACTTTATTACATTCGCTGATGATTTCTCTAGGTATGGATATATGTACTTAATGAAATACAAATCTGAGGCTTTTGAGAAATTTAGGGAATATAAGAATGAGGTAGAGAACCAAATTGGAAAGAGTATTAAGACTCTTTGATCAGATCGAGGAGGAGAGTACTTGAGTATGGAGTTCACCCATTTCCTCAAGGACAATGAGATTCTATCCCAATGGATACCTCCTTATACACCTCAACTCAATGGTGTATCAGAAAGAAGGAATCACACGCTGTTAGACATAGTGCAGTCTATGATGAGTTTCGCTGACCTACCCATCTCATTCTGGGGGTACGCCCTAGAGATCGCAGCTTACCTTCTGAACAGAGTTTCATCAAAGTCGGTAGTGTCTACATCATATGAGATATGGAAAAGAAAGAAGCCCAATCTTAAGGTCGTTAAGATTTGCAACTGTCCTGCCCACGTTAGAAGATACAACTTCGACAAGTTAGAATCAAGAACGGAATGGTGCGCATGTGTGGGATACCCTAAGGAGACTTTGGGGTATTATTTCTATCATCCTGAAGATCGAAAGGTCTTTGTTGCCAAGAGAGCTGTGTTCCTTAAGAAGGAACACATTCTTAGTGAAAATAGTGGAAGTGATATGGAATTGAGCGAGGTTGGAGAACCTAGCTTAAGCACCATTCTAGAGCTCGAGTCTATTCAAATACCTAACACACAAATTTTAATTTTATATAGGTCTAGTAGAGTATCTCACCCTCCTGAAAGATATATGGGACATATCAGAGGAGATGACTCTCAGGATGTTGATCCTCAGACCAACGAGGAGGCTATTATGAGTATAGATTCCAGGAAGTGGTAAGAAGCCATGAATTCTGAGATGGGTTCCATGTACTCTAATAAGGTTTAGAACCTTGTGGATGCACCTGAGGGTATTGTACACATCGGTTGCAAATGGATCTTTAAGAAAAAGATTGGAATCGATGGAAAGGTAGAGACCTATAAAGCAAGGCTGGTAGCTAAAGGATATCGTCAAAGACAAGGAGTTGACTGTGACAAAATATTTTCACCTATAGCTAAGCTTAAGTCCATTAAAATTATTTTGGTCATTACCGCACACTATGACTATGAGATCTGGTAGATGAATGTCAAAATGATATTTCTCAATGGCAACCTCTATGAGAAGGTGCATATGATACAAGCAGAGGGATTCGTATCCAAAGAGAGTCCAGATAAAGTGTGCAAGTTGCTTAGATCCATTTATAGATTGAAATAAGCTTCCAAAGTTGGAACATAAGATTTGATAAGGTGATCAGATCTTATGACTTCGTTAAGAATGAAGATGAGCCTTGTGTGTACAGGAAGGTAAGTGGAAGCGCTATCACCTTCTTGGTGCTATATGTGGATGACATCCTAATTATTGGAAATGATGTAGGAATGCTCTCCACAGTAAAGGTTTGGCTATTCAAAAACTTCTCCATGAAAGACTTAGGTGAAGCATTCTATATTTTGGGGATCTGGATCTATAGGGATAGAACCAAAAGGATGTTTGGCTTGTCCCAGTTTAGGTACATAGACTCCATTATCAAAAAGTTTGGCATGGAGAATTCCAAGATATGTCTCATACCGATGAGACATGGAATATCACTTTCTAGGAGTATGGCCCCAAAGACTCCTAAAGAAAGGGCAGACATAGATCAGATACCTTATACCTCAGCGATAGGGTCTATCATGTATGCGATACTATATACTAGACCTGATATAGCACATGCTCTGAGTGTCATGAGCAGGTATTAGATAGATCTAGGTTTAGAACATTGGAAGGTAGTAAAGTGTATCCTTAAGTACTTGAGAAGCACTAAGGATTTTTTACTGATATATAAAGAAGGTAGCCTCCAGGTTGAGGGCTATACGGACTCGAGTTTTCAGTCTGACATTGATGATAGCAAGTCAAATTCAGGGTTTATTTTCACCCTGAATGGAGGAGTAGTAAACTGGAGGAGTTTCATGCAAGATACTACTGCTACTCAACCATAGAGGCAGAATACATTGTTGTAGCAGAAGTAGTAAGGGAAGGGGTGTGGATGAAGAAGTTCATCAAGGATTTGGGAGTCATACCAAGCAGCGTGGAGCTGACTCCCATATATTGTGACAATGATAGAGCGGTAACTCTAGCAAGGGAACTCAGGTCTCATCAGAATTATTCTGAGGAGGTTTCATCTGATTAGAGTGATCATGACCCAAAAAGATATAGCAATGGAAAGAGTTCCATCCGAAGATAACATTGTAGATCCACTGATGAAGCCCCTAGCTCAGATTGTATTTGAGCGTCACAAGGGTCTGATGAGGATCAGACACATAGGTGATTGGCTTTTGGTCAAGTGAGAGATTGCTGTTTATAGGTGCCCTACAAGCTAATCACATAAGTGATGGCACGTGTGACACGCGGTGTGATCTTTATGCTTATGATTAATATTAGCATATTCTCACATTATCTATTACATATATATTGTGATGTCCTTGGTTCTATGCAATGGGAGTCGGATCATGATGAGATCATGATAATGAGATCGATTCACCTTTAAACACAGATCCTAAATAATCCTGGTCATAGGTTACTCAAGATGAACATTGAGATAACTAGACAGATCGGTGTACTATATACCCATCCATATAATGGAGGCGACTGGTCTCATAGTCACTTGTGTGGAGACACTAAGGATATAGCACAGGTGCTCATTGGAGAATGAGTTCACTGATTGATCCGCTTATGGAATGCTGTATGGCTAATGATACCTAATGTCAAACAGTGATTTCATAGTCTCAGTTATGTATCTGGTCCTTAGACTTGAGACACCAAGGATGCCTTGTATAAGTACTTTTTTCTTTAATGCCAGACTTATAGGTTTGAAAAGTTTCAGATCTTGATACAGTTGGTTATCGGGATTGGTAGCCAAACCTTACAAAGGTAATTAAGTGTCAATTGAGGATCATCCACTTTCGGTATCAGGAGAGGAATATCTCATATATGCTTGCTCAAATAAATCCCTAGCCATGATCGTTCAAATTAAAAGAGAAAGAGTTCTCTCGGAGAATCTGATTAAAGCGAGACTATGAAGGATTCTGTATGTGGCCTGATAGTACCATATCCAATATACGGTCTCTGGGATATTAGTTGAATGAAGGATTATAGATACACAGTAACTGTGGACAAACAGGTCCGATGGATTTGATCCCCGTTGTACCTTCTGGGGACTATGACGTAGTGGCCTAGTACGTCCATAGTTGATGAGTCGAGTGAATTATTATGGGGATAATAATTCACTATATCAGAAGGAGTTCTGATGGGAGTGACTCACGTCCAGCTCGGTATCAGGCCTAGAGGGTCACACACATACGGTAGATGCTTCAATGAATAGAGGATTGGATGGAGACCCAATTAGCCACTATTCTCATAAGATGAGACTATATGCTGATGGGCTCCTTGATTAAGGCCCAATTAGAAGCCTAAGGAGATTATTGGATAGAGATCCAATAATGCAAGGCTAGTGGGTAATTGGATGAAGATACAATACCCACTAAGGCAGAAGCCCTAGGGTTCTTTGGTGGCTCTCTATAAATAGGATGAGAGACTCATGGTTGATAGACTGCAGCTTTAGCCACCACCTCCTATTCTCCTCCCTCCCTCTGAGCAAGAGTTGCAAGATCAGAATGGAGGAGTTTCGCTGCAGAGATCCATTATGTGGATACTACTAGAGAGGAGGACGCTTGATCTCCTTCATCTTCTCCATCCAGATCTGAAATACAGGGTATATACGATCTCCCTAGATAAAATCAATCTCTCACATATCGTGATTTTTTTAGTTTTTATGGTTTTCTCGTGACCCCAATCTTTTGCACGACGATTTGATTTGCGTGGGAAATCAGTTTTTTTTTTTATGTTGCGCATGTGATGCACCCATTGAGGTTTTCTAACAGAACCACTATAAAATTATTAGTGTTTCATACTTGCATTGCTTGAATGTTGTTGAATTGATGATTCTAACTTAACTAAACTCCTTGAAAGCAAGACGATAAGTTCTTTTCCTCAAACTTGATTATCTTTCTAGCTTCCTTAACAACTTACTCTTAATCACTCACTTATTTTATTAAAAATGAAAAGCTTCGGATTTCCTATTTTATCTTATTTGAAAAGCTTTTGCTTTAGAAAGAAAATTTTTAGCTTGTACTAATTCGCCCCACCCCCCCCCCCCCCCCCCCACCCCCCCCCCCCCCTTCCTCCTATTAGTGTCAATTGATTCTAACAATTGGTATCAGAGGAAGGTTATTACTCATTTACCCCACTTGAGTAAATGAGTTATTTTGACATGAATGAGAGACATTCCATTTCACGTCCACGCATATTCAATGGGACGGATTACTCATATTGGAAAACACGGATGCGTATTTTCCTCATCTCTTTGGACTTTGATTTATGGAATATAATTGAAAACAGATTTGAAAAGTCTTCTATTCCAATGAATAATTGGAATGATTCGGAGAAAATGACTTTCTCTTTAAACGCAAAGGCTATGAATGTCTTGCTTTATGCTCTCGATATGAATGAGTTTAATCGTGTTTCCGCTTGTGATTCGGCTTTCGATATTTGGCATACTTTGAAAATCACACATGGAATCACAACTAATATAAATGAATCAATTAATAAAATATATTATAAAAATAAACTTGAAGAACACCTTCCAAAGAACAGGAAGGATTGTGAACTAAGAATGACATATGACTCCTCGAGTGAAATCTCAAGTGATGAGAACCTTGGACATGAACTTTTGAAAAATAAACCAGAAAAATTAATGAACTTGAACCTTATAAAAATTATGGTCACAACCTCTTGTTATGAACATAAGAAGCTGAGGAGCTTCAAAAATCAAATGTTAAACCAAGAAGTGGAGAACCTTGCTTTAATGGCGATCAAAGATGAGGCTAGTGAGTCTTTAGATTTTTTATTTTCAAAATTATCAAGCATGTTTAATAATTTATTTAATGAGTTTAGAAAAATTAGCAAATCTTTTAAACTGCTTAAAGTTGATCATAATTTGATAGTTAAAAGACTTGATGAAATGCATGACTCCTTAGCTTCACCTAAACCATGTTTAAAATGCGATATGCTAGATAATGTTAAAATAGAGAAATGTATACTTAAAACTACAATAGAGAAATTTGAGATAGGGAATAAATCCCTAAATATGATCCTTGCCAATAAGGGTCATATCAATAATAGACATGACATAGGCTTTGTTGGAAATATTCAACAAAAGCCAACCATATTCGTAAGAGGACCTACATTAAAAATGTGGCACCAAGAGTTAAATATAATTCTTGTGAAAAATTAGGACATCATACCTACAAATGTTTATTTAGAAATTATAGTCCACATAAATTAATTTGGGTTCCTAAAGGAATCATAAACGACCTTAAGCCATTAGAGAAAATGAGAAGAACATATTATGAAGAACCCAATGTTAAATGGGTACCTAAATCAAAACCTCCCATAATATAAAGTTATTTTCTAATAAGACTAGGAGTAATAAGTAATGTTTTGAAAGTAGATGCTCAAGACTTGAGATCTAATACTCTTTCAAAGCTCACTAGCCTATATAATAATAACAAAAATAATTATTTGAATTAAGATGTTTGAAGCATAATGATCCTTGTTCTGTTATAACAAATCCTTTTACTAAAAATAGTTCATCATTATATAATTAATCTTGATAATACATAGCTAGAGCATGCTAAGACTAGAACTAAAAGAACCCAAATTATTATTAATAAAAATTACTCATATTGAAATTTACATAAATGAGATTTTAATGATGATTGAAAAATTGGTTTAAATGTAAAAACAATTGTTAAATGGTTCAAATATTGACAAAGTCTATAGAATGATTGATTTAAATGTTACATTAATTAAAATACTATGATTAATTTGAATGATATAATTTTAGCATAGAATAATATAGAAAAGGGAGAGAAAGAAATCACATGAAACAACCAAAAGGAGAATAATTAATCTTAAATATCATTGTATTCTTGAAATAAATTTCAAAAGAAGGATAATTATTCTTGAAAGAATATTTCTATCCTATGAATCCTTTAACAAGAGATAAAACGATACTAGTGTTGAATCTCTTTAACTACAAAAATGAATTATAAAACTTTTAGCTATTTTCTTTTGAAAAATAATCTATGATGACTTTATTGAAATTTTTTGAAAAATGATTTTTGATGATGATTTTGGATATGTTTTCAAATAATTTTATTTTAAAGAATGGATATGTTTGAATCTATCCAACTTTATTGATATGTTGCTTTTGATTATTTGATAACTTAAATCATGATCTTGAAATCTTAAAAATTATAATTTGAGATCTTTTTATTTACTAAGATTCCTTTCATCCTAAACATGATCTTGACTTATCAATATTTATAACTTGATATTTCTATAAGAATCAAGATCCTTCTTACATTGTCTCATAAGATTTTAAAAGCTCTAAAATTTCATCTAGGAAGAAATGTGTCAAAATAAATCATGTTCTTGGCATTTATGATTTGATAATAATATTCTTTATGACATGATTACTTATGGCTTTCTTCTTAGTATAACTTATCACCAAAATTGGTATTTCTTAACATTGTGATAAGTTGAAAATCAAAAGAGATTTGTATTATCATGAATATTCTCTTAACTTCTTGACTTGACTTATATGTTATGGGAATCACATTATTGATCTCTATGATTTTTTTTAAAAGGAGATTTATGATCTTAACAATAATAATTAAAAAATTTATTAAGATCATTCTTTTTTCTATTAAAAAGATTTATCTTGGATAAATTATGATTATCCCCTAAGACTCATTTGTAATATTTATAAAAGAGGAGAAAGAAAACTTATTAAACGGAAACATATCTTTTAGATTTGAATTTTTAATGACATGATATCTCTTATACTTTTTGACATAAATTGAACATATATGAAAAGAAATTATGCAATCATATTTCTCTCTTGACAATAACAAAAAGTAGGAGATAAAATTTTTAATATGATTAGAAGCAAACATTGAATGATGAACAAGTGCTTAGAAGAAAATTAGAACTTTCTAAATGCATACAAAATCCTTGATTTACAATTTGAGCTTGATCTACCATCATGCCTTCTTATGAAATTCTTGATGTTTTTTGTCCAAATTACATGAGATGATTTTAAATGTATGAGTAGCTCTTAAACTTTTGAATCTCCTTGAATATCTTGAAGTTTTGAGCTTAATTTCAAAATTCACATCTTTAAAATTGAATATTTTGTGATATGATATTTTTTATTTCTCTACCTTCTTATTGACACAAAATAGAGAAAGAAAATCATAAGTATTTCAAGAGACTAATAAGTCTATTAATTACATTTTGAATCTCTTGAAAGTAATTTTGATGATTTTAAAATTAAATGATATCATGATTTTGATTTCTTAGAATTATAACTTAAAATCTTTTATGAATCAAAATCTTTTGTTATGTGTTTTCATATTATTTAAAAGGAGATTTTTATGTAAATCATGAACTTGACAACTTAAGATTTCTTATGGATGAATCAAGAGATTTTATTTTAATTGTTTCTCCTACAAATTTGTCTCCTTATATTCATAATTTACCTTCATGAATTGTACATCTCATCACTATATTAATCTTTCATGATATATTTCATGTGATGATATTGAAAAATGGTGAAATGGGAAAAGTTTTGTACTATTGCAACCATCCCCTTTTTTGTATAATGACAAAGGGGGAACAAAATTTGTTAGCTTGTAAAATTACAAGCTTAAACAATGCAAAGGAAGCAAAATTTTGCTAGCTTGTAATTCCCTAAAGAGAATAAAGAACCTACTAAATTTATTTATTATATTGTCTTAAAATTTACATGAGAAAAATGTGTTGAGCTCATATTTGAATTTTATAAATCTACAAGATTGAGGTTGAGATCTAGAAATGATAAATCATGAAAATATATAAATTGCTAATCTAGATTTCATGAGATTAAGCTTTTTGTGATAACATTTTTAGAAACTTTCTCCATGATTTGGTATCTTATTATTTTCAAAAAATGCATGAAGATGTGCCACATTAGAAATTTACAAGAGATGATTTTATATATCAAGAGATGACTTTTACTATATTTGAAATACATAAGTAGTCTTTAAGTCTCTTGAACTTTTGAGCTCATCTTAATATTGCTTTTAAAATTTATTAAGAGCTCTTCTCATGATGAAATAATTCAACAACACCTCCCATGTTTCTCTCCTTATTAATTATAAAAGGTATGATTGATGACTAGAGATGAATTTTTAAATATATTAAATTTATTGAGAAAGGTATGCTTAATGACTTAAAAATCTTCTATACTCTATGACTTGAAAATTTTCTATGCTTATTGATTTGAAAATTTTCTATGCTTGATAATTTGAAGAAAAATTCTTAAATATTTTCAACTTCATGGCAATCCTTGAAAATTCTTGATAAGTTGAAAAGTTTAAAAAGTAAATCTTTGTTATACTTGAAAGGTTATATGCTTGAAATGCTTATTGCTTTGATTTACTCGAATTCAAGATGACGTGACTCTCTTGAATTTAAGTCTTCTATATTAATGCATATACTAAGGGGGAGTAATGTTATCATATGTTTTTGAAATTATTAGCTCTATATTTTACCTTTTTATTGATGACAAAGAGGGAGAAATATATATTGATGGCACATGACATTGAAAAGTATTAATTGATAACACTTGATATAAGTTAGATATTTGCAATTCATAATTTGATGACTTGATGCAAATTTATGTTGAAATTTGCATTGAATGATTGATTGCTTAAATTTAAGAGTGAGTGCGTCTCTTAAATTTAAGTGATATGGTTTTAGGGGGAGTTAGGATTCACTCCTGTCATTAATTGATTCTCATCATAAAAAGGAGGAAGATTATTGAATCTTAGATTTTGATGATGAAATCAATTAATGGATTATTGATCTAATACGATTGTTAGAGTTGATTGATGCAGGATTACGATAGAAGGATTATTACAATCATGGTTGGCTAAGGTTAAGTTCATACATCGAGTCGATGCATTTGGGAACCCACCAGGAGTGTGTCAGAAGCTCGTCGAGGGTATCAGGAGTTTGCCACGATGGCACAAGGGAGTTCCCCAAAAGAAGACCGAGACTCGTTGGAAGATTATCGGGGGTAGCCGAAAAGCTTGTCGAGAGTCGGGATGGTCTTGTAATAGATATATTAGCAATTATGATTATATTTAATTAAATCATAATTAGCATCATGCAAGTCTAACTATAGCAAGATTAATGAAGTTACAACCAGATGATTGGCCAAGATAAAGCCTAAGTATCAGGCCGAGTTCGGACGATGCAGTAGGAGCTCACCGGAAGTTCGCCAGGAGATTCGCCAAAGGAATCGGGAAGCTCGCTGGGAACGCGAAAGGAGATCGCCGGAAAGAAGATCGGAGTACTTGCCGCAAGATTACCGGAGGTTGCCGGAGTATATGGGAGTTAGGTCTTAATTAGGCTTAATTGGACATTAAGTGTTGTAATCATTGAGTCGTAGTTAGGGTTAAAGTCCTAATTGAGTTGGATTTGGAAGGAATCCAAATCAACTCAATGAGGTTGAGCTCAATCAGTTTGGTTGAGCTCAGGTTGAGCTCAATCAGTTGACCAAAGAGGTGGTCAACATAAAAGTAAAGCTGGAATTCGAAATGTGGAGGGAACCACTTTTACAAAAAATTTGATGGGTAAACCGTCGGTGAGTGATGGTTGGACCGCCCGTACTACAGAATCCAGGCGGTGGCCAGCAAGTGTCAATGGGTAAATCGCCCAGATGGCGGTTGGACCGCCAATACCACAGATTATGGGCTGTGACCAACGGCTGATGGTGCGTAAACTGCCCAGAATGATGGGTAAATCGCTCGTACCCGATTTTTCTGGGTATGTTTGATTTTTGACTTCAAAAATCTGAAGCTACTTGGGGTCTATAAATACCCAAGTATTCTTACATTCACCAACAACACTTTTGGGGGATTATATTCTGAGAAAATATTGTGTGAGAATTATAAGAAAAAGAAAAGGGGTAAGGGAGAGAGCTTACAGTTGTAAATCTAGTCTCCATTGTAAGCTTAAGTGTAAGGGTTTGATCTTCACCCAAAAAAGATTGATAGTGGATGCCGGTGTGCCTCAAGAATGAGGACTTGGAAGTGGACGTAGGCCGTTGGCACTGAACCACTATAAAATTGTAAGTGTTTCATACTTGTATTACTTGAATATTATTGAATTGACGCTTCTAACTTAACTAAACTCCTTAAAAGCAACACGATAAGTTCTTTTCCTCAAACGTGATTATCTTTTTGGCTTCCTTAACAACTTACTTTTAATCACTCACTTGTTTTATTAAAACTGAAAAGCTTCAGATTTCCTATTCTATCTTATTCGAAAAACTTTTGCTTTAGAAATAAAATTTTTAGTTTGCACTAATTCACCCCCCCCTCTTAGTGTCAATTGATCCTAACAAATATATCAAGAAGTATATCAATCATCACATGAAATATATCAAGAACAATTAACATGGTGATGAGATATTCAATTTATGAAAATAAATTGTGAATATCAAGACATAAATCATAGAATATCTTGATTCATGTATAATAATTCTCAAGTTGTCAATATCATGATTTATGCAAAAATCTCCTTTTAAATAATATGAGAAGACATAAGAGATTTAATTATAAAAAAATTTTAATTTATAATTCCAATAAATCAAAATCATGATATAGGTAAAGAGCTTATTCAAAATCATCAAAATCAATTTTAAGAGATTCAAAAATGATATTGATAGTCTTATCGATCTCTTGAAATACTAGTGATTTTCTTTCTCTATTTTGTGTGAGCAAGGTAGAATCAAGGTAGAGAAATGAAAAATATCATATTACAAAAATACAGAATTTTAGTGATGTAAATTTTATACCAAAATTTAAAAAATCAAGAGCTACTCATGTATTTTAATTTGTCTTAGACAAATTTTAAGCAAGGTAGCAAATCAAGCAAATTATTGATTTAGCATGCAAATTTTGATAAGAAGGCCAATTTACAAAGTCCAAGAAATCCAAAGGAAAATAGTAAATCAAGCTTGCATTTCACATGTATTTAGAAAATTTACTATTCATGTAAAGAGTCTCCCTTGTAAGCTTAAGTTTGTAAGGGTTTGGTGTTCACCTAAATAAGATCGATAATGGACACCTGTACCAAGATTGGTGCCGAACCACTATAAAATCACAAGTGTTCTCTATTTGGCTTATTCTCTACTTTCAATTATTCTTAATTAGAAAAGCAAGAATATCATCATTCGATTGTAATTTTAAATCGTTTACTTATTCTCCTTCAAGTTCAAGAAACGCTTATTATTTCATTTTTTCTTAAACAAAAAGTTGTCATTAAAATGTTATTTTACACTTTTACTAATTCACCCCCCCCCCCCCCCCCCCCCCCCCCCCCTCTTTTTCTTAGTGCCAATTAATCATAACACAACAATTCATGAAACATATTTAATAACTTGGTAAAGAAAATACTTAAAGAATCACTAACCTCGTTTTGGATCGTTATTAGAGCATAGTTAGTAATTTCTTCTTTGGAGTGGTATTCTTCATCTTAGGAGCTTGAGTGATCACAAGTTACCGAAAAAACTTTTTTCTTATAAGATGCCTCCTTCTTCAATTACGGACATTCATTTTTGAAATGTCTCGATTTTTTACATTCAAAGCATATGACATTGTCCTTTTTTTATTCTTTTTTATTTTTATTTTTTTATTTTTTTTATAAACTTTTTAAACTTTCTTGATAACAGTGTAATATGTCCTTATCACTCGAGGTTTCACTCGAGGAGTCATTTGTAGTTCTTAGTGCTATATCCTTCCTGTTCTTTGGAAGGAGTTCATCAAGCTAATCATGAGCTTTACAGTTCAGTTCACATGTCATGAGTGAGCCAATAAGTTCTTCAAGAGGCAAGTTATTTAAATCTTTGGCTTCTTGTATAACAGTTACTTCAACATCCTAATTTTTAGGTATAGTTCTTAAAATTTTACTCACAAGTTCAAAATTTGAAAAATATTTTTCAAGTGCTTTAAGACTATTGATGACATCCGTGAAACATGTATACATATCTCCAATGGACTCACTTAGTTTCATTCTAAATAATTCATAACTATGAACTAAAATGTTAATCTTAGATTTTTTAACTCTACTAGTGCCTTCGTGTGTGATTTTTAATGTATGCCAAATATCATATGCGGATTCACAAATGGAAACACGATTAAATTTGTTCTTTTCAAGAGCACAAAATAAGGCAATCATAACCTTTGTATTCAAAGAAAAAAAATTTCTTTCCAAATCATTCTATTTGTTCATTGGTTTAGAAGATTTTTTAAATCCATTCTCTACAATGTGCCATAATTTAAAATCCATAGAAATGAGAAAAATACGCATCCTTGTTTTTCAATATGTGTAATTCGTCATATTGAATATGAGAGGACATGAAATGGAATGTCCCTCATTCATGCTAAACAAGGCCATTAACTTAATTGGGTATTAATCCAATGAGTAAGTACGTTGCTCTGATATCAATTACTAGGATCAATTGGCACTATGGGTGAATTAGTACGAAAGTGAAAGTACTCGATTCAAAAATCTTACTTTCAAGAAATAAAGAAATAAATTGGAACCATCTTTTGTATTTTATTTAAAAATGATTAAGAACCTAATTTAAGAGAAAATGTCATGAGAATGATGATCGTATCTTTCTATGAACTAATTAAGAGCAATAGAAGATATTTAACAAGACAAGTAAAGAGCACTCACAATTTATAGTGGTTCGGCCCCAATCTTGACCTATGTCCACTTCCAATTCCTCTTCATCGAGGTCCATCGATGTCCACTACCGATCTTCTCTAGGTGAAGACCAAACCCTTACAAACTTTTAACTTATAAGAGAGACACTTTATAAGAATACAACACTTAGTTCACTCCCTTCCCTCTTTTCTTTTTCTTACACACTTTTAGCACACACTTTTTTTACAAATTATTGCTCAATGACTTATGTAAATACTTGTGCTAAATGCAATAAAACTTGGGATATTTATATACCCCATTTAGCTTAAGAAGAATAGAGCCAAAATTCAAATACACTCGAAAAAAATCGGGTACGAGTGATACAATCGTCGGTGCTAGTGGTACAACTGCCGAAAGCTATCCTGAAAATAGGGTACATATGATACAATCGTCGGCCTGAATGGTCTAACTACCAATGCTGCACGAAATCCTAGGCAACGACAATACAACCGCCAGGATTTCCGAAAAAGTGATTCCCTTCACTTTTTCAATCCCGACTTGTACCTCATATTGACCAATTTTCAGGTCAACCAATTGAGCTCAATCTGAGCTCAATCCATCCCCTTAGTGGATCCGGTTGCCTCACATTGAGTCAATTTGGATTCCTTCCAAATCAAACTTAATTATGACTCAATTTCTAACTACGACTCAATGATTACAATCATAAGGACCATCAAGCTAAACAATGACCTAACTCTCATCAATCCGACAGCCTTCGACGTTCTCGTCGAAGTCTTACGATCTTCCTCCGGTGAACTCCTGGCGTGTTCCCAACGAGGTTCCCGATTCCCTCGACGAACTCCCGATGAGCTCTCTCTGCATCGTCCGAACATTGGCCCGATGTCCAAACTTGATCTTAGCCCATTATTTGGTTGTAGTTCCTTTTCTCCATCATAGTTAGACTTACATTAGTTCTTCTAACATACAAGTTAGATTAAATCTTTATCAATTGATTTTATCATCAAAATCTGAGATTTAACAAAGAGTTCACCTTTGCCAAAAGAAAAATGATGGAATGGATCTCAAATTGTTGGAAAATTAGGTATGTGTGTAATGTTATTAGAAAATATAAATAATTATGTGTAGTCTCAGTTGAGGATACAAATGTGGGAGAACAGATTAAGGAGGCTATATATAGATTTTATAGTTAAAAGAGGTTTTGCAATCAGTATTAGTGATACAGATACAAGTAGATAAAAATCTAAGAAGATTTTTAAATATAAAAGGATAAATATGTAAAGAGGGATATAATATTTCTAATGCATATTCATAGTGGCAGCGATAAATCGATCTCATGCCAAAAGTTTTCATAACCATCCAATGGTGTGGGAAGGCTTACGGTGGGTGCTCAAATTGGGGCTGGAGGGGATCTCGCAATTGGGTGTTGTATCCTCGTGTATTTAGTTGCAGCCAATTCACCTGATGGAATACTGTAACTGTACGATACTACGACCGGATCACTTACCCCCATGCATCTGTATATCTCTCTTGTTCTCCCTTCGTCAACCTACTATGCTTTCTCTCTCTATTGTTGGGCAGACGATCCAAATTCATTTCATAATGGGTTTTAGTGAAGTCTATAATCTATAACTTCTCTTATATTAATCTAAACTTTAAATTAGGTAGCTAAAGGTATAAATTAAGAGGACAACGACAGCTGAAAATATGGGAGAGAGAAACAAGACTACAAATTGACAATAGAGACCAGAAAATAAGAGATCTAGGAAAGGGAAGAAGACAAGAACATGAAAAGACTATTCTTAATCATTCATATCTCATGTTAGATCAGTTTGCAGTGGATTATTATTGTGATATCTTGGGAAGGTTTTGGATATTGTGCTTAGTATTATAGTCCTTGTATCCCTGTGATTCTCTTGTGGCTGTTGCTTTGGGCTTCGGCAAAAAACCTTGAGATCTGTATATTCATTATTTTGATAGTGTTTCTCTGGCTTGTTCCGTGGTTTTTACCCTTCAAGTTGAAGGGGTTTTTCACGTAAATCTTGGTGTTCATTTGATTGTGATTTATGTTTGATTCCACTGTGTGTGACGGTCTGTTAGTATTTGTTCATATATAAAGTTTATTCCTATTTTATTTCCATCAACTGGTATAAGAGCAGGGTTTTGGTGGCATTTAATCTTTTGTATTTGAACATTAAGGCCGGTAATATTTCTCGCATGATTAGTTTAAACGAAAACAATTGGATGATATAGAAACCAAGAATATAAGATCTCTTGTATTGCAAAGATTTGTATGGACCTTTGCAAAGGGATAACACAAAGCCCACAACTATGACAGATGATGAGTGGAAGAGGTTAGATCGAAAAACTGTCGGCTTTATTCATCAGTGGCTTGATGATAGTGTCTTTCACCATGTTTTTACTGAAAGTTCTGCTTACTCTCTTTGGAAAAAATTAGAAGGTCTTTATGAAGGAAAAACAGCTGGTAACAAAGCTTTTTTAATTAGAAAACTTATGAACTTGAAATATAAAGAGGGTACTTCTATTCCTGAGCATTTGAATGAAATACAGTGTATTACTAACTAGTTATCCTTTATGAAAATATCTCTTGACGATGAGTTGCAGGCATTGTTACTTCTCAGTTCTTTACTAGAAAGTTGAGAGACACTTATGGTTTTCCTCAATAATTCTGCACTAGATTGTGTTATCACCATGAGTCAAGTAACAAACAGTTTGTTGAATGAGGAGTTAAGGAGAAAGAATTCAGTAACTTCTCATATTGATTCACAGGCACTTGTCTGAGGAAGGTCAAAGTCAAAGGATAGAAGTGGTTCATACATAGGTAGAAGCAAGTCAAGATCAAGGAAATATATTGTTTACTACAATTGTAGTAAAAAAGGATATTACAAGAATCAGTGCAACTTAAGAAGAATAAGAAAAAGGGAAAAGAAGTAGAGCATACAGAGTCAAAAGAGAATATCACAGCTGCAGTGCAAGGTAATGATTATTTGATTTTATCTACTTCTGATGATATTTTTTCTTGTGTGTGCTAGGATCTCAAGTGGATAATTGACACAAGTGCTTCTTATCATGCTACACCACAAAGGGAGTTCTTTGCTACTTACAGGTTTGGAAATTTTGGTGTTGTCAAGATGGGCAACTATAGGACAGTAGACATCATTGGCATTGGAGATATCCATATAAAGACCAACCTTGGTTGCAAGTTGGTGCTTAAGGATGTGAGGCATGTGGTTGACTTAAGACTGAATTTAATTTCAGTTGGAAGGCTGAATGATAAAGACTTTGATGTCAAATTTCACAGAGGGCAGTGGAAGCTCACTAAGGGTTCTCTTATTATAGCTAACGGGAAGAAATATCATACATTGTACAGATTACAGGCTAAAGCTTGTGATGAATAGTTGAATGCTACAGAGAAAGACTTCAGCATGGAGTTATGACATAGGCGATTGGGACATATGAGCGAGAAGGGGCTGCAAGAACTTTCCAAGAGAGAGGTATTGCCAGACCTCAGAGGTACATGTTTGAACCCTTGTATTGATTGTTTGACTAGTAAACAACATAGAGTTTCCTTTATTAGTCCTGCTTTATCTAGAAAAATGCATGCCTTGGACCGTATTTATACAGATAAGTGTGGTTCTTTTAGGACAAAAGTTTCTAGTGGATCTGTTAATATTCATAGTATTAGTGGTGCACTTTATTTTGTTACTTTTATAAATGACTTTTCCGGGAAAGTTTGGGTCTATGCTTTGAAGACCAAAGATCAGGTTATTAATGTCTTCAAGGAGTTTCATGCCAGAGTTGAAAGGGAGACAGAAAGATAATTGAAATGCATAAGATCATATAATGGTGGTGAGTACACAAGATTGTTTAATGATTATTGCAGGTCACATGACATCTAGCATGAGTTGACAGTTTCTAGTACGCCTTAGCATAATCCAATTGCAGAGGATGAATCACACCATCATGGAAAAGATCAGATGAATGCTTTCACAGGCCAAGCTACCCAAAAGGTTTTGAGATGAGACTTTGAGGACTGCAGTTGATGTAATCAACTTATCACCATGTACAACTCTAGATGGTGATGTTGCAGAGCATGTATGGTCAGGGAAAGATATCTCCTATAGGCATTTAAGAGTATTTGGTTGTCGTGTATTTACACATGTTCCAGACAATGAGAGGTCCAAGCTGGATGGTAAGACAAAAGAGTGTATTTTTCTTGGTTACTCACATGATCAGTTTAGTTACAGACTTTGGGATCCAGAAAAGCAGAAGGTGTTCAGAAGCAGAGATGTTGTCTTCTTTGAGGATCAAACCATTGAGGATTTAAAGAAGGAGGCAGCAACTACGACTTCTGCAGAGGGATTTATAGACTGTGACCCATTTATTTCTCCAGTATATCAGGGTGATGGGAGAGATGTGTAGGAAGATGGTGCAGAGCTAGATGTTTATCTACCTACAGGACATATTGAGCAGGAAGAAGAAAGAGAGCAAGTTCCTACAGAACCTCAGTTAAGAAGATCTTCTAGACCATGTCAACATTTCATAAGATACTCTATAGATAAGTATGTGATGCTTATTGATGCAGGTGAACCAGAGAGTTACCAAGAAGCAATTGAAAGTGAGCAGAAAAAGAAGTGATTTATTACTATGCAGGAAGAGATGGATTCTCTGTAAAAGAACCACACATATGATTTGGTGCAACTACCAAAGGGAAGTAAAGCCTTAAAGAACAAGTGGGTCAGGGAAGTAAAGCCTTAAAGAACAAGTGGGTCTTCAGGTTGAAGACTCAAGAATATTATTCTCAACCAAAGTATAAAACTATATTAGCTGTGAAAGGCTTTGGTCAAAAGAAAGGTATTGACTTTGAAGAGATTTTTCTCTTGTTGTTAAATATCTTCTATTCGTGTTGCTCTTGGTATTGCTGCTAACCTAGACTTGGAGATTGAGCAGTTAGATGTGAAAATAGCTTTCCTTTATGGTGATTTGTAGGAGAAAATTTATATGGAGCAACTAGAAGTCTTCAAAGTCAAAGGTAAAGAAAATCTTGTTTGCAAGTTGAGGAAGAGCTTGTATGGGCTGAAGCAAGCTCCAAGACAATGGTATAAAAAGTTTGATTCATTTATGATTGAAAATGAATACAAAAGAACAGCTTCAGATCATTGTGTGTACATCAAACGGTTTAGTGAAGATTTTATTATTCTCTTATTTTATGTTGATGATATGCTTATCCTTAGGAAATATATGTCTATGATTGACAGGTTGAAGAAGGAATTGAGTGAGTCTTTTGCAATGAAAGACATGGGGCCAACAAAATAAATACTAGGCATGCAGATTTCTCGTGACAAAAGAAAGAGGAAGATTTGGTTGTCACAGGAGAAATACATTGAGAAAGTATTGGATAGGTTCAGTATGAGCAATGCAAAGCCAGTTGGTTCTCCTCTTGCAGGTCACTTCAAGTTGTGCTCAGATCAGAGTCTGTCTAGTAATGAGGAGAAGAAGAAAATGCAAAAGGTTCTTTATGCTTCAGTAGTTGGAAGTTTAATGTACGTGATGGTATACACGAGGCCAGACATCGTATATGCAGTGGGTGTTACTAGTAGATTTCTTGCAAATCCAGGCAAAGAGCACTGAGCAACAATAAAGTAGATTTTTAGATATCTCTACACAAATGTAGATATGGCAAGAGATATTAACACAAGAAAGTTCACATCAGGTTTTGTACTTACTTTTGTAGGGGGGAGCTGTGTCATGACAATCCAAATTGCAAAGATATATTGCTCTCTCCACTATAGAGGCAGAATATATTGCTGCTACAAGGTTTGCAAAGAAATGTTATGGATGAAATGATTCTTACAAAAATTGGGGCTGAAACAGAAAAACTATGTAGTGTATTGTGACAGCCAAAGTGCTATCCATTTGTGCAAGAACCCAACATTTCATTCCAAGTCAAAACATATAGATGTCAGATATCACTAGATCAGAAATGTGCTTGAAGAGAAGTAACTACAATTTTAGCAAATTCACACATATGATAATGGGGTAAATACGTTGACAAAGGCTTTACCGAAAGAGAGATAGGAGATGTGACGATAGTTGGTCGGCATGGTTTCACATCGATGAGTCATGAGATAGCCTCCCTTATGGGCTGAAGGGGAGGTTGTTGGGCAGATGTCCTAGATTTAACCTATAATGGGCTTTAGTGAAGCCCACAACCCAGAACTTTACTTATATTAACCTAAACCCTAGATTATGTGGCTAAGGGTTGAGATTAAGATGATAGCGATGATTGAAAATGTGGGAGAGAGAAACAAGACTGTAGATTGATAGTAGATGCCAGAAAATAAGAGATCCAGGAAAGAGAAGAAGACAAGGATAGGAAAAGACTATTCTCAATCATTCATATCTCAGGTTAGATCCGTTTGCAGTGGATTATTACTGTGATCTCTTAGAAAGATTTTGAATATTGTGCCTAGTATTATAGTCCTTGTATCTCTATGATTCTCTTGTGTCTATTGCTTTGGGCTTGAGCAAGAAGCCTTGAGATCTATATATTCATTATTTTGATAGTAGATTTTCTCTAGCTTGTCCCGTGATTTTTATCCTTCGAGTTGAAAGGGTTTTTTATGTAAATCTTGGTATTCATTTAATTATGATTTCTGTTTGATTCGACTGTGTGTGACGGTATGTTAGTATTTGTTCGTATATAAAATTTATTTATATTTTATTCCTATCATATATATATATATATATATATATATATATATATATATATATATATCAGTTATTAAAATATATTAGAGTCATATATTGACTTTTGTGTAAATCAAGAATGATGCTGCTCGTCACATGTACATGAGAGACCTAGCACTTGTAATCTAAAAGAGGTATGAGAAAGTAAATGTCTATCCTGTTTTATCTTTATCTGTCGGATGATACAGAGTATGATGAGATAATAATCGGACTGTAGACAAACAGGACTTCGACTAGAAGAGGTTGAGCTCCAACAACCCCCATTCCACCAAATCCAAGAATTGAGGGACTCTCATATTAACTAAAATAGGAATTAAACCGAATAAAGCAACCCTACAATTAGTTGGTAAAGTCATGATTAATTACTGTAATCCCTAACCTCACATTGTGAGGAAAAAAAAGATAGCAATAATAGTATGCAAGTGCTACGATATATAAGATCACTTTGGCACCATCAAGAGATGAATGTGAGGAAAAAAAATAGCAATAATAGTATGCAAGTGCTACGATATATAAGATCACTTTGGGACCATCAAGGTGGTGAGAATTGATTCATGGTAGTTACATAGGTAGTTAACATGTTTAGGAGTAGTGACTCATGTTTAGGAGTTATGGAGGTAGTTTAAGAGTTAGTGGGGGTAGTTATTAATCATGGGTGAGATAGTGGGATGAAGGAAGTGATGTGAGGTAGTTATTATTATGTCATATAAATAGGACCTTAGAGAATGAAGCAAGAGAGAAGAGAGTGTGTGAAGAGAAGAGATTGTGTGCATTTGGAGATAATCTTGTAAGTGTTCTTATTCTTTTACCTCCTGTATAATAATACTACGTCGTTTTCTTGATTGAAAGCGTTTTCGTTAATTGGATCGTAGTATTCTGTTTTATCGTTTCCTTGCTCCTCATTCCCCAACATTTGTGGTATCTTAGCCTTGTTTCAATCTGAACTGGGCATTATGGCTTTTAATGACAATTTTATGTCTCAACCCCTTATTCCCATCTTCTCGGGCAAATCCTACGAATTTTGGAGTATCAAGATGAAGACTCTATTCAAGTCTCAAGATCTTTGGGACTTGATAGAGAATGGATATGCAGATCCAGATGAAGAAACCAGGCTGAGGGAGAATAGAAAGAAGGACTCAAAGGCATTGTTCTTCATTCAACAAGTTGTGCATGATATAATCTTCTCAAGAATTGCAGCATCAACAACCTCAAGACAAGCTTGGTTGATACTTCAAAATGAATTTCAAGACTCATCGAGGGTGATCATAGTAAAACTTCAAACCCTTCGCCGTGAGTTTGAAATTTTGTTTGTGAAAAGCAATGAATCAGTGCAAGATTTTCTTTCTCGAGTGACTGAAATTGTTAGTCAAATGAAATCCTATGATGAACATCTACATGATCAAATAATTGTTGCAAAAGTTTTGAGAAGTTTTACTCCGAAATTTGATCATGTTGTTGCGGCAATTGAAGAGTCAAAGGACTTATCTACTTATTCATTTGATGAACTAATGGGTTCCTTGCAAGCATTTCAGGTTAAGGGGGAGTCTTCTACTTCAAAAGAAGACAAAAAATCAATAGGAAGAGGACGTGACAGAGGAGGATTTCGTGGTAGAGGAAATGGAAGAGGAAGAGGAAGAGGACACTTTGATGGGCATGATGAAAGGCAATCAAACTATAATCAGAAAAACTACAAGAGTGGAATTCAATGTCACTATTGTAAGAAGTTTGGTCATATGAAGGCAGATTGCTGGAAAAGAGAAAAGCAAGCAAGCTATGTGGAAGAAAATGAAGACAATAGTAAGTTGTTTATGACTCATTCACAAGTTAATGATATCTCAAATGACATTTGGTTTTTGGATAGTGGATGTTCTAATCATATGTCAGACATAAGATCAATATTTAGAGATATTGATGAAACTCACAAGTTGAAAGTTAAACTTGGAGATAGCAAGCAAATCCAAGTAGAAGGAAAAGGAACAATTGA
Source organism: Ensete ventricosum (assembly GCA_029747655.1). Lineage (NCBI taxonomy): Eukaryota > Viridiplantae > Streptophyta > Magnoliopsida > Zingiberales > Musaceae > Ensete > Ensete ventricosum. The sequence continues at coordinate 23,668,007 of JAQQAF010000002.1, forward strand.
GGTGAAGACAAATCAAGGGAAGGTAAAACACCTTGATAATGTTTTCTATGTTCCTAGCTTATCACATAACTTGTTGAGTGTTGGACAATTGATAGATATTGGATATTCAGTTATATTTGATGATGTTTCATGCACTATTAAAGATAAGAAATCTGGCTTGATTATAGCAAATGTTTGTATGATGCAAAATAAGATGTTTCCAATTGATGTTTCAAATATTGAGAAACATGCTCTTGTTGCAAATCAAAAGAATGAGATAAATTTATGGCATTTGAGATATGGACACCTTAATATTAAGGGTTTAAGGTTGTTAAATCAAAAAGAAATGGTTTATGAATTGCCTAAAATTAATACATTTGATGTATGTGAAGGATGTATTTATGACAAACAAAGTAAGAAATCATTTCCTGTTGGAAAAGCATGGAGAGCATCTAATTGTCTTGAATTAATTCATCCTGACTTATGTGGACCTATGAATACAAAATCATTTGGGGGAAGTCGATATTTTCTGTTATTTACTGATGATTATAGCCGCATGAGTTGGGTATATTTTCTGGAATTGAAATATGAAGCATTTGATAACTTTCAAAAATTCAAGGCACTTATAGAAAGGCAAAGTGGTAAATGCATAAAGACACTTCGGACAGATAGAGGTGGTGAATTTATGTCTAATGAGTTTAATTCCTTTTGTGAAGAAAATGGTATTCGCAGGGAATTAACAGCACTATATACACCGGAGCAAAATGGTGTAGCTGAACGTAAGAATCGAACTGTTGTCGAAATGGCAAGAAGTTTGCTTAAAGGAAAGCATCTTCCGAATCAGTTTTGGGCAAAAGCAGTTGCAACAGTAGTTTATTTGTTGAATATTTCACCGACAAAGGCTATTATGAATCGAACTCCTTTTGAAGCTTGGTATGGTATAAAGTCAACTATAAGCCATCTAAGAATTTTTGGTTGTATTGCTTATGCTTTGGTAAATTCACAAAATCATCATAAGCTTGATGAAAAATCAGAAAAATGCATCTTAATTGGATATTCTGCATAATCCAAAGCATATCGATTATATAATCCTGTAAATGACAAAGTTATTATTAACAGAAATGTTGTATTTGATGAAAGGGCAAGTTGGAATTGGGAGATTAATGAAGGTGATGCACAAATTCGTGTTCCAGTAGAACTAGTTACTCCACCAAATCAAGTGACAGATTCTGCTCTAACAAGATCAACGTCAACCTCACCCAATAGCAGTTCAAATTCAACAAATGATTCCTCAGATGAAACCCCTCCAGGAAGGTTTAGATCATTAACAGAGATTTATGATTCAACATTTGCTTTATCTATTTCAGATCCTATAAGTTTTGAAGAAGCAGTTGAGGAATATCGAAAAACAAAGAATGAGAAAATCAAGACAATAAAGAAGAATGAAATCTGGGAGCTAATGGATCAACCGAAAGAAAAGAAAGCTTTTGGATCGAAATGGGTGTTCAAAACAAAGTATAATGCTGATGAAAATATCCAAAAGCATAAGACTCGGTTTGTAGCAAATGGAGCCATAACATGAAGTATTTATGACACAGATGAACAAGTTGCAGATATTCTCACCAAGTCACTTCCAGTTAAGAAACATATTTATTTTATGTCTCAAATTGGTGTATGTAACTATGAATCAAGGGGGAGTGTTGAGAATTGATTCATGGTAGTTACATAAGTAGTTAACATGTTTAGGAGTAGTGGCTCATGTTTAGGAGTTGTGGAGGTAGTTTAAGTGTTAGTGGGGGTAGTTATTAATCATGGGTGAAATAGTGGGATGAAGGAAGTGGTGTGAGGTAGTTATTATTATGTCCTATAAATAGGACTTTAGAGAATGAAGCAAGAGAGAAGAGAGTGTGTGAAGAGAAGAGATTGTGTGCATTTGGAGATAATCTTGTAAGTGTTCTTATTCTTTTACCTCCTGTATAATACTACGTCGTTTTCTTGATTGAAAGCGTTTTTGTTAATTGAATCATAGTATTCTGTTTTATCGTTTCCTTGCTCCTCCTTCCCCAACACAAGGGATGTATCCAGAAGCCTTTACTTTTGGTGCGTTCACAACATCAACAAGTTACAATCTTTCAATTCTCATCATACATGTTATAAGCAATGCCACTAATGAGCTACTGTTCCTCATGTCTTCACCACCAAAAAGATCAAAGTAAGTGGCAACTGCAACTAGCTCAGCTTTGCGGACCTTCGAGGAGCCACCGCTCTGAGAGCAAAGTAGAAGCATACGATCAATATTTCTTTGAGGTGCATGTATCTGTCTGTCCATTTATCTATCTATCTGTCTTCTTTTCCCGACCACATCGATGCTGCTGGGGTAGTTCGGCATGAAGGCTCGGAGCTTAATTTGATGGAGGATGAATGGTTTAAGGAACAAGGAATAGTGACTTTAAAATGGTGCAATATGCTTGAACCATCTCTCTCTCTCTCTCTCAAGTAAATGTAGAAAGGATAACATTAATAGGCAGGTGATAACATTTTTAGAGAAATACATATGTATTTATATGTATATTCCTCCAACCTCCAATTTAAGTTGATATATATATATATATATATATATTATAATTCTTAACTGAAAAAGACTATTGATAACTATGGTTGGCAGTAATTAATCCAATTTTTATTTTGAGAATGGATATTAACATGAGAGATATATGTGCATAATCTTAGTATTTGATCGATTCAATACATGCTATATAAAAATACATTATTTCCAATCTTTGCTATAATAGATAGATAAATTAAACAACTTATGGGTTAATTCCTTTTCCCAAAAGGTTTTTACCGTCGATCCTGTTTTGATTCAAGAGAAAGATAAATAATACTCGAGTATAAAGAACCAGAAAAAATTTGTAAGTTAACCTTCACAAATCTTGGACAGTGGGCTATCACTTAGAAAAATCACTGCTAGGTTTCCTTCATCTTTGGATCATTATCTGTAGTGGTGGGGGCATGAACTTTTCCAGTGATATTCAGATTTTTTTCTTGAGGAAGCTCATGGGTGAGTTCCCGTGATGCTTCTTACTGCCCTGGTTCGGGAATATTAAGTCTGACAAGGAAATATCCATCACAAACTTCTCTCTCTTAGTGGTCTTCTCTTGCAACTGTTTCACAGACCTTCGTCAAACTTGCATGGCTCGCTTGTGGAGTAGCATGAGAGATGGTTGCACCAATCGATATGGTTTTTTTTGGCCTTGGTTTGTTGGGATGTAAATGACATAGAGATGGATGGTATAACGTTGATTGGAATATAGCTAGGAAGCGTCTCCTTCCAATAACTTGAGTTCCTAACCTTTCTCCATTGGGACCCAAGCAGGAAGCTAGGTGAAAATGGCGGCCAATCCCATGAATCACATCGATCTTATGACTGGTGATGCTGCCACTCACGCTTTTCTCTAGTCGTTTGTTTCATCATGGAAACATGCAATGGCCGTCTTCAGTACCATCACAGGCAATACAATCTAATGCAACCATCAAAAGTTCCTCAAGACATATATCTAGATGGAATACTGCGTCAGTGGGATTAATTATTAGGATCACTTGAATATTTTTGAGAACACCGATGATAGCAAAACAAGGAGATAGGGAAAAAGAATTGAGAGGTGGTGAGAGTACCGAGGAGAGGCCACTCTCCTATTAAAAAACTCCACTGAAAAAATCACTGATGCCCGCTCTAGTTATTTATATTCTAATGTCGTTATTTATATTTTATTCTACTCCTAGGGAGTTCTGGACTTCTCTGAAACCATTGATTGAGTATAGTTATTGGTTGAAAAGAGATTTGCTACAGGATCAACAATTGGATAAATAAAATACTCAGCAAGATTCAATTGCTAATGGTTTTTGATGCTTGTGGAACAATTGAAATGATGCCAAATTTCACAGCCACAGATCAATTCCTTCCTCTCTCGTGTGAAGTCTTTGCATTTACAAATTATTTTCTATGCTCCACATCCATGATGTTGAGGAAATGATACAGAAATGTAATGTGGACAGGAAAGACAAAGAGGTTAGCTTTGACTTCATTTTGGAGGTGGATGGTTCTTATATCTCTTCTACTTCTATTATGAGGACAAGTTTCTTATTTGAAATATATTTTTTCATTTATTTAAAAAGAAATTATCGAGGTTTATGTCCGATCGAAGACTCCTCAGGTAATAAATCAAACACAACCCATGATCGAAGAGTAAAAGAAAGAGAGTTATTGTCTTTTACCTTCATTGCATCAGAAATATTAGGCAAAGGATTGGATTCAGAGATGATAAGTAGAGTGGATCCGTTGGCTGCTTTTGATCATTGGATTGACCACGTGTCGTTTAGTCGTTGGCGTGGCTCGTGGGACTTTGTTTCGTCTCCCACATCAGTATATCAAACGCATGGCGTAACTTAGAGATCCATGATGAGTTCAATCACTTCCGACTTTGTTTAAGCTATTCGATTTGATGTTGTAAGTCTAAATTTTGAAGCTGCTCGCAGACGCCCAATGTCGGTTAGCTATTTGCTTTCGTCGGGAGATGAAGAATAAGAGGTTGGCGATTCTGATGAGAGCTCGAATGGCGTCGCCCACCCACCCCGTTCACCGGCAGCAGCTCCTCCGCCCCGATCTCCCCCCTCTTCCACCGCAGGTAGTTGTGCGATGGACGCGAGTCCTCCTTTTATTAACTCTTTTTCTGATCTTCCTTCTTGAACCCTTCTTTCATTCGCGTACCTGAAGCCTATCCTGATCTGTGGTTTCCAGGGAGCCACCTGCTCTGGCGACGCTGATGACGACGGGAGCAACACCGCCCGGAGGTCCTCTTCATCCCGCCCTCCTGACCCGGTTCTTTGTTCTTTTTAGCGTTCTCGCCGGTATGTCGGGTTCGTTACCTGTCTTTCTTCTCCTTTTTAGGGTTTCTTTGAAGGATGTCAAAGAATTGATGCGGGCGTCCTTCTCGATCCCCACCGACAAAACCGATCCGATGGACACCAATCTTGAAGAATTCTCGCAGGTCAGACGATGATCTCTTCTTGATGTCAATTTAAGCCTTGAAGCATTATCTGAATATCGTGACTGGTTCTTGTAGGCTTATTTGGGCCTATCTCAAGAAGGGCGCAGGGAACTGCTTCTGGGCCTTGCCAGGGATTATGATGTCGACAGAGCTCGAGTTTGTGAGCTCATGCGGCAGTATCTTAGTGTCGAGCTTCCTCATAGTGTTGGTGCCGATGGTGTGCTTTGTTTCCTCCATATTCTTTTGGTTCTTTAAAATTATTGATTCCCTTATGGAGGATCTCTGTTGAAAGATTCTCTCTCTGTTTAATCAGCCGTCCATGTGAATCAAGAGTATCGTGTGCTTGAAGATGGGGGTATTCTTGCTGTGTTTTATAGAATGGAGCGTAATCTTCGTGATGCTCTGAAGCCTACATATGCTGGTTTCTTTGAACGACTGAACGCACATCCTGGTGGACTGAAGCTGTTGACCGTCCTTCGTGCTGATCTTCTCTCTCTGTTAGCGTAAGAATCATATCTGCTTTTGCAAATTCGCCTAAATTTTTGAATATATATTGCAGGCAACTCGAATGTAGCTAGTTTAATCAAATTTGATATGTAGTCATGCATATTGGCCTCACATTTCTTTGTGCCAATTGACCAACTCTTGAAGTTTAAGTCTCACTCCATATAACCTTGTTGTGATCTTATGGCAGCATCTTTTATCATGATATGAATAATTGCTCATTAATGTTGCTGGGATACATGTCTTATGTGATTCAAAATTTTGTTGTTTTTGTAATTCTAGACTTGATTGTTATTGACTATATAATCTATAAGAGCAAAATATCTTGAAAGAGGAAACACAGTTGTAATCGTACATAAGCTGACTAACCATGAAATTGTAAATGCAAGAAAGAATTTAGTTTTTCTGGGACCCCTGTTATCAGCTTTAGCCATAAGGTTACTCTGTTGTAACCTGTGTAACTAGAATTTGATTCATGGAAATAAGGTAACACTCTGTATTTTGATAATCTCTAGACACATTGCAATGGAAGAAGCCTCACACACTGGGTTCAGTCTTTTTTTAATCTTATTGCCAATTTACATTTGGCCATCATCGTATACTGTTTTAACTCCACATCCTACATTGATTGATAATTTTGAAAATCTATAGACTTCAAATGCCATATCAAGGGGTCCTTGTAACTTGTAACAAAATAGAGGCCTCTCTGTTGCCATCTATCATACTGCCTGAAGCATGTTGCTTAAAAGCCCTTGTGATATGACACTGCACAAATATCATAATCAATATCCTTTTGTGTAATACCATGTTACCTTTTTCATAAGCAACCTATTATGAGGTGCAAATCCATTAACTCCAACAGAGTTTTGTAAGAAGTCAAGATAATCAATAACATACTAAAACTGTATTGAAAGACTACTTTTAAGCATCAAAGGTATTTATTATAATGGAATAATGCTAGTAGCCTGGTTAATCACCATCTGCTATCAAAGGTGACATGAAACATTGTAATGCAAGCCAAAATAGTGGTATGAAATACATAAAAAGATCACCATGAATCCAACAAAAGGCCCATATTTCTGGAGTCTCTAAGAACTGAGACAATGACATAATTCAACTGGATTCTGGTTTTAGTTGACCTTAATCCATTAGAGATGGTTTTTCATGTCAGTTTGAAGGCTCCTGCTTTTCTAGGTTATAAGCAGATTTTCTTGACATGCCATAAAATAGTTTTAATTTGGCAAAACCAGACATCTTCATTATGTCATTCATTTATTGTTATTGTTGATTAACACATATACCTTCTAATAGTCTGGATTTTCAATTTAGACTATCTGACAAGGCAATTGGGGTTGGTTGTGTAATTTTTTTTCTTTTAGGCATAGTAGCAGGGTGCAATCTTATATATTATTAAGAGGGGGTCATTTGTATGCATTACTAATATGCATGAGTGTTGAGAGGACTTACTGACATTATCCACATCAAGGAGAGCTTGCCTTCATCAGTTGCTAAATCCATAATATTATTATAAAGGGGGATTTGCTGTGGTACATCTAAATCAAGATGCCTGTCCACTTTTAATATATAATTACAGATAATGGTGATTTTGAATAGGTCTGTTGAATTTTGGTGGCTCCTTGAAGTGTGCCTATTAGAGTCATGTGCATAAAAGAGTGTTCATGTGCAAGCACCACGACTAGTCACAATTAATAGAAGAGCTAGAATAGTTTGACTGCATGTATATTGATGGAGTCTTCTTTTTCATGTTGATCATTTTCTTACTTTCAGCCAAGGTTCGTAATTTTATTTACTGGTTCTGTATCGGTTAGGACTCAGACCAGTATCACACTGGCCCATGGTAGCAATTTTTGCCGTATTACACATCCATTGGTTTACAAAGACGGTGGTATTCCAAGCCTTGCTTTCAGAGCTACTCCACATTTCTTTTCTTTCTAATTTTACTATTTTGCTTATCATTGTACCAAGTTTCTCATCTGACTTTCTGATTGCAGCTGTTAAATTGTTCCTTGATTCAATCTAGATCTTGTTCAGTTTCTTGTTTGGTCTTCCATGAAATATATAGAAAATTATTCTGATCAGAACTTGAAATTTACCACCTTCGTTTGATCTGATATTTGCAGTGATTGGCTGTTTGATCATGAGCATGATTGTTGTTTTTGTAGAACCTAAATTTCAACATAATAGTTTTTACTTTTTAATAAATTTGTCTATGCCATCATGGTGTTTGATAGCATATTTAGCTAATGTATGTTGAATAAGCTTGCAGCCTTGCAGCCATGGTAACCACTACTCTCTATTTCTCCCATGCTAGGTAAAGGAGGCGTATGTGAGGATTTTTTTTTTCTTTTTTTTTTGTGATGGGGGTGGGGGAGGGGATGCATGGCACTAAGCATCTGAGTTATATATTCAATCAAGCTTGTTGATAGCATATAAACCTGGTATTCACAAAAAGCTATAAGATAATCAAAGACAAAGTTCACATAGTTTGTCATGATTCTAAAGCAAGTTGGAACAACCTTTGGATTGATAAGTAGTTAAGTACTTGCTTTAAAGATAGTTATCCAAGTACTATATATTTTTCAATTTTGGATGAGATCAGGCCATGGACAGCTTATTTGACATGTACTGCATGTATTTTATTTTATCTTTTTAACAAAGCATATAAGCATAATCATGCCCTCTGAACCTGATATACTACTGTGTAAGGTTTTGAAGGTGAAAAAATGCATTTAGTGCTGGCAGTATACGGTTGAGTTATGTTAAATGTCTAATAATTAAGATGGAATCTGATAAAGTAATTTCAAGAGTCGAAGTTGTTTCACTTTCACAAGTTGGTTACAAGTTTTAAGATGAGACCATGAGGTTTTCTGAATGGACAGTTCATTTTGCGCTATTTCACAGAAAGCTTTTCTTTTATTTTTGAGAATATAGGAAGGAAAATGTGCCATCTTTGCGTGCTTTAGAGACATATTTGAAGGAAAAGCTTATCACCTGGCTTAGTCCAGCATCCTTGGAGCTTCACCAGATCACATGGGATGATTCTGCATCCTTGCTGGAGAAAATTGTGGCATATGAGGTGGGACATCTTCCAAATATAACAATGTCAGCAATCATTGTCATTAAACTAATAATATTTAAAGAAATATTAAGAGTTGCAAAATAAAATTTTTATTCTATTTAGGCTGTCCATCCAATCAGAAACTTGCTAGATCTAAAGAGAAGACTAAGTGAAGGTCGTCGCTGCTTTGGATATTTACATCCAGCTATTCCAGGTTAGCTAGCTTTGGCATTATAGGAAGTTAACACCTTGTCTTTTCCTTGTTGATTGCATTTGAAAATTTCAACATAGACTTGATTAGAGGCTTATTTAGAGCAAGAACTTTGTCCAGAAAGTACCACTGATTAACTTCTCTTAAGGTGTAACTTCCTATGTATGAATCAACTTTTGCATGTAATTGTAACATCTCATAGTGTGTGTGAAACCCACCAATTAATTGTAACTCATATTCTATATGTTGGTTAGCTCTAAACATATTTTTAGGGAAACCGAGAAGTAAATTATCTATTTACAAGCCAAAGCCCCCTTCTTCATTTTCATGTGGCTTAGGAATATTGGATTTCAAGGGGAAAGGGTGACATCGTGATAGGACTCCAACAGGGTTCGAGTCCTAATCTCCCTAGAAGTAATCAATAAAACCCTGCTAGATTGTAATAAAGCCATTCCTATCTTATAAAGGAGTATGACTAGGGTTTAGATTAGCCCTTAGGGCTTAGTGGTCGCCGCCCCCCTTACTTGGTTGGTTGGCCAGGGTTTCCCTTGCTTAGGTCGGCTATAAAGCCAACCTAGCCGCCCTCTGTTCCTATTAATGCAAGTTGGCTATAAGAGGGGCAAAAAGATAATTTTACTTAGGCAAGCACCCCCTTAGGCTAGGGTTTTGATCCCTATATAATGATGTAGCCGTTCCCTCTCTTGAATCAAGCAATCTACAATTTTCATTCAGCCTTGTGCCGAGTCTAGGAGGGAGGAACCCCTACAGCGTTCCAAGGGTTGATTCCTCTCAAGGATCAAAATCTATAGAGCTTCTTCTGGGGTTCTATCACATCGTTTGAGGTAGGCCTCTACACTATTTTTATTATTTAGATACATTTATTTAGTTGTTTTCTATAAATAGAATTATATTTCTTTTCATTGCTGTGTTTGACATAAATCATGAAATATATTTTTATAAATCATGTATTTAGTTATAAAGAAAAACCAAATTATGTATATGATATTATGTTTTAGAATTTGGGCATCATGTTGAATTTATTAATTGATGTTGATAGTATAATATTGATTTATATTTTGTAAATTAATTGATTAAAATTATTTGTTGTTGTTGTAAATCATGATTTAATTCTTCAATAATTAAATCATGATTTATCAATTTTGAATTTTAATTAATTACATTATTCCCATGATGTTTTACTTTAGAAATTGGGCATCATCTTTAATTTATCAATTGTTGTTAATGGATATTTTTTAATTTATATTTTAGGTTAATTTAACTATTTAATTATTTGTGAATGTATGATTATACATGTGTCTATGTGTGTTAAATTTTAATATCACTAATTTAATATTTATTCATTTTAATTGTTATGAAATTTTACATCATGAATAAATAATTTATGAATGACTTTGATGTTATTCATCTTTTACTTTATTCATAAATTATTTGGTATTAATTATATGGTTGAACATTAAAAATGGAATTTGAATTTGTTATGGGAATTAAAATTCTTAAACTTAAGAATAAAAAGGGGCTATGTTAGACCCAGCTGGACATAAGTCTAGCTCGGGTCAAAACCAGGTCACTTGTGAACTTGACCTTATGCGAGTCAAACCTATATTAGATTTGCAAGTGCTAGCTTAGCTGTACCTAGTCCAATAGCTTTGGTTTGAGTCATGTTGAGATAAATTTGAGTTTGGCTCAAATCTCAGATTGATTTTCAAAGATCGAACTTGGCTATTAATTTTTAAATAATTTGTTTATTATTTATTTGCCTACTATATCATGAGTATGCTTATTATAATACTTGATATTTATGATTTGATAAATTCTTTCTTGTATGAAAGTGAAACTTTGAAAACATATCATGAATTCTATAATATATGTAAGGTACTGATATATTATACAATAGTTGAATGAATACTTGTTTGATTTAATGAATGAAACATTGATCAATATGATATGAGATAATGATATGTTCAGATGTGGTTTCTTGCTAAGGTTGGGTAAGTCAATATTGATAGGGCAATTCCCTTTGGGATCAGCGATCTGTCACGGACTTAGCGGAAATTGCCTAAGTCGTGTGGCACCCTTGCGACAAACTTGTAGACTTAGCTGGAATTGCCTAAGTCGTGAAACAATCTTTGCCTAATGTTCCGGACTTAGCTGGGATTGCCTAAGTTATGAAACGCCGAAGCGTATTTGCCCGCAAAGGGTCAGCCCAATTGCAATCTCGTGCGGGTCCCGAAGGACTTGCAAAAAGAGAAGTTGATTAGTTTTGAAGATGAGCGACGGACAAGTCTCGACGTCTCGCCAAGAGGGCAGCTCTTACAAGCAATTCGTCGAACATCTTGTGTGCAACAGAAAAAGAGAGAAAGAGAGCGAAACAGGACTTTAGAGAGCTATAAGAATGGTCACAAGTCCACAAACAACGGTTCCCAAGGGTGTCGGACGTAAAACACTTCATTTTCTTTGAGTGCTCACGCCCGACTACTATCCCGAAGCCCTATCCAGCCCTGTGCCACCCGGGGAGTTCCAGAGGGCTGAGATGCTGACGTTTTGCTCCGCTCAGTTCGATCGTCGTAGCACACAAAAATGACCCAAAATTGGGTAGTTTTGGGGCAGTTTAGACCTATTCTGGCTTCGCGCAGCGAGCGACCATTCTGCAGCCTGACAGACTGTTTCTACTCACAATTCCTAGGCAAAATCACCCAAAACCAAGGCAAAACAGGTTGCCCAACATTTGTACAAGTAACAAAAAGTGACGAACGGTTCACGGAACGAAGAGTTGCGATTGAGCGACGACCGTTCGTGACATTCTCCCCCACTTAACTCGTCGACGCCCTCATTGACGCTTGTTGATAGGCTTTAATGCAGGCTTCTTCATGTCGTAGGGCGTCTTCTGGCTCCCAACTGGCTTCTGTCCGGGGAAGTTTTTGTCACTTCACTAAGTACTCAGTTTGCTCTGCTCCGTTAGGTAGCTTAGTCTTGCGATCCGCTAGAATTGTCTCAACTCGCTTTTTGTAGGAGGCTCTGATTAGGGGTAGTCGAGTTGAAATATTTCGTGAGGCGTCTTGCGAATCTGAATGGTAGGCTTTCAAGTTGCTTGCATGGAAGACATTATGAATTTTGAACCATGCTGGCAGCTGCAACTTGTAGGAGACGTTGCCTACTCGACTGATGATTGGGAAAGACCCTTCATACTTGCGTACCAATCCTTTGTGCACTTTATGCCTCAAGAATTGGAATGATGTCGGTTGGAGCTTCACCAACACCAAGTCGCCGACTTTAAATTCCTGGGGTCGCCTTCCCAAGTCTGCCCACTTCTTCATCTTTTTAGCCGCCTTCTCCAAGTAGGCCCGAGCAATATCTGCATTTCGATATCATTCCTTTGCAAAGTGATATGCTGACGGACTACTCCCCGTATATCCAATGGCCAATGTGTGAGGAGTCGACGGCTGCTGTCCTGTGATAATCTCGAAGGGGCTCTTGTTGGACGCAGAGCTCTGTTGCAAGTTGTAGGAGAATTGGGCTATGTCCAACAGCTTCACCCAATCTCGTTGATTAGCACTCACATAGTGCCGGAGATACTGTTCTAACAGTGAGTTAATTCTTTCGGTTTGACCATCCGTCTGGGGGTGGAGGCTTGTGGAGAAGTATAACTTCGATCCCAACAGCTTGAATAACTCGATCCAGAATCGTTCCAAGAATCGAGAATCTCGATCACTAATGATATTGTGGGGAACACCCCAATACTTCACCACATTCTTCATCATCAACTTGGCCACCTCTTCTGCTGAACAATGTAGGGGTGCAGCAATAAACGTTGCATACTTTGAAAACCGATTGACAACTATAAGTATCGATCCAAGTCCCCCTACTGCGGGCAAGCTTGATATGAAGTCCAAGGAAATGCTCTCCCATGGCCTTTCTGGTATCGGCAGCGGCTCCAAAAGTCCCACTGGATTTCGCTGCTCTACCTTATCTTGTTGGCACGTAAGGCATGTACGAACATAATCCTCCACATCTATCCCCATCTTTGGCCAATAGAATGCCCTCTCCACGAGAGCCATTGTTCGATGAATGCTCGGATGTCCGACCCAAAGGGAATCGTGACACTCTCTTAAGAGTTCATGCCTCAAGTTGTTCGCTCGCGGAACATAAACTCTATTCCCTTTAGTATAGAGGAGTCCCTCCTGGACCCAAAATCGTCGCGCCTTGCCCTCTTTAATGAGTTGCATCAGGGTTACTGCTTGAGGATCACTGTACAGTCCATCCCTGATCCGGGAAAGAAAGTTGGAGTGCAACTGACTTGCTTGGCCTCCGCTTTCAAACAGTATAGCATTCACCAGTTCCACTTTCCGGCTCAATGCATCGGCCATGACATTTGCCTTTCCGGGTTTGTACTCCATTACCATGTCGAATTCGGCCGAGAAGTCTTGCCATCTTACTTGTTTCGGGAAGAGTTTCTTTTGAGTCTGGAAGTAACTCAATGCGACATTGTCCGTCCTTATCATGAATGGTGCTCCCAAAAGGTAGTGTCGCCAGACTCGTAGACAGTGGACCACCGCTGTCATCTCTTTCTCATGCACTGGATATCGCCGCTCGGTCTCATTGAACTTGCGACTCTCATAGGCCACTGGATGACCCTCTTGCATGAGTACTCCCCCGATAGCGAAGTCAGAAGCATCTGTCTGGACTTTAAAAGGCTTCCCGTAGTCTGGTAATCTGAGTACTGGTTCCTCCAACACAACAGTCTTTAGATCTTGGAAAGCCGTTTCACACTTGTCCGACCATCTCCAAGACTGCTCCTTTAGCAACTTCGTCAATGGAGCTGCGCGCTTCGAATATCTAGAAATGAAGCGCCGATAATAGTTGACGAAACCAAGGAAGGATCTCAACTCAGGTACCTTCTTTGGTGTTCGTTATTCTGCCACAGCTTGCACCTTTGACTCGTCCATCCGAATGGAACCACCGTTGATTCGATGCCCCAAGAACAGAATTTCTGTCTGCGCAAAGTAGCACTTCTCCCTCTTCACAAACAAGGTGTTCTCCTTGAGAACTCTGAAGATTGTCCGAAGGTGCTCAACGTGGTCCTCGAGCGTCTGGCTGTAGACGATGATATCATCTAGGTAGACGACCACAAACTTGTCCAAATACTCTTTGAAAAGCTGGTTTATCAGAGTACAAAATATGGCCGGAGCGTTGGTTAAACCGAAAGGCATCACCAGAAACTCGAATGCTCCATACCTGGTTACACAATTAGTCGTCGCCTCATCACCTTCTGCAATGCGCACTTGCCAATACCTCGACCGAAGGTTGAGTTTGGAGAAATACTTGGCCTTGCCCAGTTGATCGAACAAATCCGCGATGAGCGGATTAGGATATTTGTTCTTCACCGTCACTTTGTTCAGGGCTCGATAATCGACACATAATCGGAGGCTCCCATCTTGTTTCTTCTGAAAGAGAACTGGAGCTCCGAATGGTGCCTTTGAACTGCGGATGAGACCACCGCTTAGCAGTTCATCTAACTGCTTCCTCAGTTCTGCTAACTCTGGAGGAGCCATGCGGCAGGGTGGTCTCGCTGGAGGCTTAACTCCCGGCTCCAACTCAATGTTATGATCCACGCCTCTGCGTGGTGGTAGAGTCTTCGGCAACTCGGGTGGCATGACGTCTATGAACTCCTTCAGAACGTTTGCCACCACAGTAGGTTTGTGAATGGCCTCCCCGTCAAGTGGCTCCAGCTTCACAACAGCCACGAAAGTTAATTCACCTTTCTGCACCCCTTTCTTCAATTGTAATGCTGATATTTGCTGTGGGTCCTTGGTTCTCCCTTGGGAAACTGGAACTACGCAGGGGTCGTCGCCTCCCATTAAGCATAAAGAGTTTAGGAACGACATCGACACTAACTTCGCCGCGCGCATGCACTCCATTCCAAGAATCACTTAGAAGTCGTCTAATGGCACCGCCATCATGTTTGTGCACCCGCTCCACGTTCCAATCTTAATTAGGGACCCCTTTTGCTAATCCGGAGATCTGCTTGGCCTCCGAGTTCACAGCCTTCATACGACTGGGTTCTTCTCCAAGATAAGTCCAAGTCATTTGCTTCACGATCGGCAATAAAGTTGTGGGTAGCTCTGGTGTCCACCATTGCAAGGGTTGTTCGACCATTAAGCTTGATGTCCACATACATTAGCTCGCTACTTGCCGCCTTCTGCACCTTTGTCTTTGTTCTCTCCCCCACTTGACCCCGTAATGCATTCAACAAACGCATCGTTCCCATTCGGGGTGCTTGCGACTCCTCGTCGTCGCTGCTAGATTCTGAACTGCTCGAACTAAGGGCGATTGCTTTGCCCTTGTCCGACTTGTGGGGGTGTATTGATGTCGTTAAGGCGTTGAGTGCTTGCTTCTGCAGGCACTCCCTCACCATGTGCGGTCCTTCGCACAAGAAGCATCCGCCAGATTTCGAGGCTTTGCCTTTTGAGCTCGGTCCTTTGTGGAAGTTCTTTTTCTTCTGTTCGTCCCCAGACTCTTTTGCACGAGAGTATTTTGCTGGGCGATTTCCCGAGGATTGTTTCTTCTTTCCTAAGTCCTCCGAAGAAACGAAATCAGTTAGCCTTTCTGCGGCTGCAATTGCCTCGACCACGTTGGTGACATTCCTTCGATTTAGTTCTTGTTGTGCCTATGGCTTTAAGCCATCGAGGAAGCTGAATAGTTTGTTCTTTTCGGACATGTCTTGTATATCCAGCATCAGTGTCGAAAATTGCTTCACATAGTCTCGGATGGAAGTACTTTGGCAGAGTTGTCTCAGTTTCCTTCTTGCGACGAACTCAGTGTTCTCGGGCAAAAACTGCGTTTCAACTCGCGTTTCAAGTCTTCCCATGTATCCACTCGGCATCGGCCTTGTTGGATCTCTTCCCAACGGGTTCACCACCAAAGTTTTGCATCTCCATTCAGATACATGGTTACTATAGAAACTTTGGTTTCCTCCGAATCGGGTCTCATAGCATGAAAATACTGTTCCATGTCGAACAGGAAATTCTCGAGCTCTTTGGCATCTCTAGCGCCCTCGTAGCAATGCGGCTCTGGTGCACTAAAGCTTTGTGGCGGTGCAACGCGGGTATTGTTCCCTCCGCATTAAGAGTTCTAGTGAGCAACATCACTTTTGGCCGTGAGTTCCATCATAACTTCATGTAGATGTCGTACGGAGTCTTTAGTATCCTCCGTCAGTCGATCGACTAGGGACTCAACCCTGTCGATCCGAGATTTAGCTTCTTCTTGGGGGTCTCTACCCCAAGGAGCTTCCTTGGCCTTGATAGAGTTCCTCCAAGCTCGCTTCAAGAATATCGAGGTGGGTTTCCATCGTTGAAAGTCTCTACTTGTGACTCCTTTTCCCAGTTGGTGCACCAGATTGTGCTTCCTCCGCTCGCGGAGAGTACCCAATTTCACGCTCGTCATGTTCACTTCCGCGGTCCTCATGAGTGGCTCCAGCAGTTTGCGAGCGAGTTTGCACTTGCAGCCCACTTGCGGCTGCTTGGGGCAAAGGTCCGGCTTGCCCCATCTTGCTCGATTCACCACGGTGCTTCGCCATGGCGAGATTGCGAATCATCTTCGCTTGCTTGTTCGAATTGCTTGCTTGCTATGATACCACAATGTCACGGACTTAGCGGAAATTGCCTAAGTCGTGTGGCACCCTTGCGACAAACTTGTAGACTTAGCTGGAATTGCCTAAGTCGCGAAGCAATCTTTGCCCAATGTTCCGGACTTAGCTGGGATTGCCGAAGTCATGAAACGCCGAAGCGTATGCGCCCGCAAAGGGTCAGCCCAATTGCAACCTCGTGCGGGTCCCGAAGGACCTGCAAAAAGAGAAGTTGATTAGTTTTGAAGACAAGCGACGGACAAGTCCCGACATCTCGCCAAGAGGGCAACTCTTACAAGCAATTCGTTGAACACCTTGTGTGCAGCAGAAAAAGAGAGAAAGAGAGCGAAACAAGACTTTAAAGGGCTGTAAGAACGGTTGAGTCCATAAACGACGGTTTCCAAGGGTGTCGGACGCAAAACACTTCAATTTCTTTGAGTGCTCACGCTCGACTACTATCCCAAAGCCCCATCCAGCCCTGTGCCACCCTGGGGGTTCCAGAGGGCTGAGATGGCTGACGTTTTGCTCCGCTCAGTTCGGTCGTCGCAACACGCGAAAATGACCCAAAACTGGGTAGTTTTGGGGCAGTTTTGGCCTGATCTGGCTCCGTGCAGCGAGCAACCGTTCTGCAGCCTGACAGACTGTTTCTGCTCACAATTCCTAGGCAAAATCACCCAAAACCAAGGCAAAACAGGCTGCCCAACATTTGTACAAGCAACAAAAAGCGACGAACGGTTCACGGAACGAAGAGTTGATTTAGCGACGACCGTTCGTGACAGATCGTTAAATGAGGCGACGGTTCCTCCATCTGACGTTGGAAGGAATGTGCCCCTACTTTGGCAGGTAAGGGGCACCATGCTATCTGTCATTGGGAGTACGATTTGGATTCTCTCTATTCGTCGTTGGGAGAGTAAAAACTTAACTTGAAAATGTAAACCTCTCTGTCCACCATTGGGACAATAAACTCATCTCGAGGACGTAAGCCTCTGGGTTCTATCGTGGAGGAAGAAGGTGAAAAAGGGAGATAATCGATCTCTTCAAGGGGATCGGGCCTTCTAGATCACTTCGAGGGGATTTGTCTCCTAGGGTTTTGCCTTTAGCTAAAACTAATATTTCTTCATTGATTGATGTCTATAAAAGAGCTTACAACCTTATTTATAGGGTTCTGCCAAGAGTCCCACTAATCTTTGACTCTTAACTAATTTGATAAACTCCTAACTGAAAATAATAACTGACTTTGTCTCAACCAAAGATAAAAACCAACTCTAACCACTTATAACTGACTTGATAAGGTTCACTCGACCCATAACCGACTCTGACTAACATGACTCAACTTGATTATATGGACCCGACTTAGCTAGGGTTGTAACAGACTCGAACTTCGAACTTGTCGTCAAGGCTGAGCAGCATCGAACTTCGGGGGTACTTCGGTCCAGGATATTTGTCACGCGTCACAATCTTTTGGTCAATTAAATAAGGTCTCCACTTTGTGTAAGCAATAGGTCGGCCTTCTGGTGCAGCCGTTATTGAAGTCTTGTGAGGAAGCCTCTCCATTCGATGGTTATTAGCAGTTGTGATCTTGCTTCCACGTCTTCCTTTGAGGATCACCTGCTTTCCATTAATAAAAAACTTCATAATTAGTTTAGAAAGATTCTAGGTGACATCACCCAGAGTTGACAACCATTCAATTCCAAGCACTATTTCGATGTCCTCCAAGGGTACCAGAAAGAATCCACCCGTAGTTCTTGGCCTTGTACCATCAGTGTGATTTTGAGCACTTTTACAAGTTAGAATTTGACCATCAGCAACCTTGACTTCAAATCTGTCACAGTCTTCAATTTGATGAGCTAATTGGTCAGCAAGCCTTCTATCCATGAAATTATTAGTGCTACCAGTATCGATTAAAACAGTAACAGGCTGTTGTTTCAAAATTCCCTCGATTTTCATGGTTTGCGGGTTAGAGTAGCCTATTATTGCATGTATAGTATGTACGATAGGTCCAATAGCGTTGTCGGAATCCGTACCTTCTCGATCAAAGTCCACGTCATCATTCTCTGGTTCCTCTTTAATTGGTTCTATCATCAGAAGATGGTCCTGTTTGCATCGATGTCCTCTACTCCATTTTTCATCACAATGCCAGCACAACCCTTTTGTTGATCTTTCCTGGAGTTCTTCTCTGGTAAGTCTTTGTGGGTTTGGAGTGGAGGGAGGTGGAGCCGTCGGCTTGCTTACTACTGGTTAATTTATGCTTTTATTTCTACGATTGTCCCTGTTGAGCTTTTCTTTGTGTATGCGAGCGAATGATATGGCAGCCATCACGGTACGAGGTTGTCGAGACTTAACTTCGCACCGAATCTCTAGATTGAGCCCTTCAATAAATGGTCCCAGCAGTTGTTTTTCGGACCAGTCTTGGGTTTGGTTTGAGAGGCGCTCAAATCTACTCTGGTACTCTTGTACGGTAGAGGTCTGATGGATTTTGGTGAGTTGTCCATCCATATTTTCGTACTCCGATGGTCCGAAGCGAATCAAAAGCTCGCTTTTGAATTGCTCCCACGAGGGTTCTCTATTAGTATGCTCATACCAATCGTACCATTGGATCGCGTCTCCTTCAAGTTGAATGGGGGCGATCTCCACCTTGGATTCATCCGGAGTCCTGTGAACACGAAATTTTTTTTCAGCACGTGAAATCCAGCCAATCCGGTTTCTATCTTCCCATCTGGGGAACTCCACCCTCATGCGTGTGGATCCTGTGTCCTGCCCCTGATCATACTTTTCAGATCGACTCCCTTTGGAACTTTCACCATGTTGAGTTTTCTTGGGACTCTCTGATCGGCTTTTTCTAATTTCGTGGAGGAGCTCTTGAAATCTATCTTCCATACAAGCCTCAAAGGCTTTAAACCTTGCATCAAGTGCATTATCTGTAGTCATCTTGTTGTAGATCAGTGATGCTTAGTTCTTTTTTCTGCTATCGAGTCAGGGGCATGAGTTTGCGTAGTAGATATGGTAGGACTTGGTCGCAACGAGATTGTCGGTGTAAGAATCACCAATATATCGAAAAGCTGGTTGGAGATGGTGGGGGCAGCAGTGGTAGCGAGTTGCACCGGTGGCAGCAGGGAGGTGCAGCGGCAAGGGCGCGGTTGGAAACGACTGTGGCAGCGAGGGCAGCAGCGGCAAGGGAGGAGGCAGCGACGGGTGGCAGCGGCGATTGGCGACAGGTGGCAGCGTTGTGGGCTGGCAGCAATGGCGATGCTGCTAGCAGAGGACGAGATTGGAGAGGGGCAGCGATTGTGGCCTGCAATGGCTACGGCTGCGGGGAAGAGGTTGGGCAGCGCTGGATCCGACAGTTGGCAGCGGCGGTGGTGGAGATGCAGGGGAAGGAAGGCACGGTTGAGAGTAAGGGACGTAGGGGATGCAGCGGCAGCGACAATAAGGAGGCGGCGGCAGGGAAGAAAGGGGAGGAAGAGAGATGCCAGAGGCGGCTGCGGCAGAGGTGCGGGTGCGCTGCGGCAGCAAGCGGGTGAAGGATAGCGACGATCGGCGGGTGGCAGCAGCTGCAAGGGTAGTGCGCTGCCGAAGGCTGGCCGGCGACAGATGAGGAGAGGAGGAACAGAGGTGGCCGGTGGCAGTCCTCCTTTGGGTAGGATGATGATGCGGCCGAGGGAGAGGGCAGCGATTGTGGCTGGCGATGGCGGTTGGAAAATTACTGCAGAGAGCAAGGGAAGGAAGAGGGCAGTGTGAAACAGGGGACAGAAGGTTGGAAATGCGGTAGGGGAGGCAGCAACGTCGATGCTGGCTATGTGCTGTTGAGGTCTAACCGGCGGTAGTGGCAGGGAGGAGGAAGATGCGGCTGCGGCTACGATTGAGGAGGGTAGGAGATGACAGCGGCTGGTGGCAGCAAGGGTGGAGGAAGGGTAGCGGCTGCGATTATTGGAGCAGGGGATCGGTGGCTGTGCGCGGGTGGAGCAGCGGACGAGGGCTGCAGGTGGCAAGGGAGGCTGCTGTGGGAAGGAGGTTCCGATAGTGGGTTGCAGCGGCTGCAGTGGGAGATGGGAGGGATGGCCGGCGGGGTGGGGCTGCAAGCAGCAGATGGGGGCGGCAGAAGCAATCAGTAGAGGCACGAGTGCGCTGCAGCAGTAGGAAGCAGAGGCGGCGCTGCTGTGCGTCGGTGCGGAAGGAGTGGCCGGCAGCAGCGAGCGCTGAGGCACGTGTGCGCACCAACTGGGTGGGGCTGCGGTTGATGTCGCTGCCGGTGGAGAAGAGTGGCTGGCGGCAGCGATTGAGGAGGCGAGCAACGCAGCGGTGAAGAAGGCCGGCTGGAAGCTGCTAGGCAATGACAGGGGGCGTGCGGCTATTGCGGCAGGAAAGGAGGAAGGGAAGAGCAACGTGGCAGCGGTGCTCTTCTCTCTCTTTCTTCTTTTTCCCTCTTTTTTTTTTGTTGTTGGCTGCTGCAACAAAGATGTTTGTTGTAACAATGATGATGGTGAGTTTGCAGCGAAGTGGCAACACGGAGACGAGAAAGAAGATGTGATGAGGATGACGACGACGATGATATAAGGTAGCAAAGGGAAGCGGTGAGGATGATGAATGGTAGCAGCAAAAGAGCCGAGGAACGGTAACTCTGATACCAAATGATAGAACCCTAGGGTTCTATCGTGGAGGAAGAAGGTGGAAAAGGGAGATAATCGATCTCTTCGAAGGGATTGGGCCTCCTAGATCACTTCGAGGGGATCTGCCTCCTAGGGTTTTGTCTTTGGCTAAAACTAATACTTCTTCATTAATTGATGTCCATAAAAGAGTTTACAACCTTATTTATAGGGCTCTGCCAAGAGTCCCACTAATCTTTGACTCTTAACTAACTTGATAAACTCCTAACTGAAAAATAATAATTGATTTTGTCTCAACCGAAGATAAAAATCAACTCTAACCACTTATAACTGATTTGATAAGATTCACCCGACCTATAATTGACTCTGACTAACATGACTCAACCTGAATATATGGATCCGACTTAGCTAGGGTCTTAACAGCCTCTCTGTCTGTCGTTCGGAGAGCATCCTGCGGGTGTCCAACTTTATGCCTATATTGTTTGATGATGCTACGATTGTGCATGCATATTAATGCTATTGCATCAACGATTTAAATCGGTGCCCGAGCGCCTCGCTCAATCCCCAGGCGGCGCGCTTCAAAGAGGCGATTGCCTGAGCCTAGGCGACAGGCGATTCGGGCGACCGAACCAGGCTTTTAGCTCTGGTTCAGTCGGTCGCGTTAGTTGGTTCAATCGAACTAACTAACGCAGCTATATATCTCTCGTTACTCAACCCTAATCCTTATCTCGAATCGGGATTAACATCTCGCCGTTGCCTTATTTGTTGCCACTGCCGCTATTGCTTTCTTCGCCGCCTCGCTACTGCTGTCTTCGCCGCGGTCACTGCTCTCGCCCGAGTGCCCGAGAGCCCGAGAGCCCGAGAGCCTGCTTTAGTCGCTTGGATTACGTCGCTGACACCATCGTTGCTGTCGTTTCTCTTCGCCGTCGTTTGCTGCTACTCGCCGCCGTCACTACTGCTCGCCGCCGTCACTGCTGCCGCTTGCTGCCGTCGCTGTCGCTGCCGCTCCTCTCGCCTTCGGTCAAGTCAGCTCGTCACTTCGATTCTACTGTTAACAGTATATTAACACTTAACAGGATACTGTTAAGTTGACTAATTATTAACAGTATACTATACTATTAACAGTATGACAATATACTGTTAATATATTGTTAACACTTATCAATATATTAACAATATATTGTATACAGTATACTGTATAATGTATATTAAATATTAACAGTATACTTGTTAATATTTATTAAATATACAGTATATTGTCCATAGATATTATTGAAAACACAGAGAATGAAACATATTTTGATGAAGAGGAAGAGAAAGAACAAGAGGACGAACTCAATGAAGAGGATTTGTATGAAAATGACTATGATAATGATTATGATTATGATGAGTGATTTTGATGTAAAACTTTATTGTTTTGACTTTTGAAACTTTTGTTAATGTACATTGTGACTTGTAGTTTATACTTCAGATTTGTTAATTAAATATCATATTTTTATTTTAATAATTATATTATATATTTTTTTATATTTTGGCGCCTCGCTTCGCTCGGGCGTTTTAGGACCCTAGTGCCTAGCACTTTTTTAATCACTGTATTGCATAATGATTATGCATGCATGTTAATGCTATTGCACATGATTTTTTTGCATGGTATATGTATATATATTAGATATTTGACATGATTACGTTGGTGAGACTTCAATTTAATCTATTGATGTATTTGATAAAAAAACTATGTATTATGAATTTATAGATTTGTCGAGGATCCCTATTCAGCATGTTTGCTGAATTATTTTTATTTAATTATTTTTCAGAGGAGTCTTTTGAGCCTAGATGAGAATGTTGAGATGAATGTGTGGAGTTACTAGGAAAGATAGGTAAAGAAATACTTTTATCCGTGAACAATTAAGTATTTGCTTCAATAGAGGATAATATGAGAGAAAATCATTAAGATTGTATAAACATGTGATTAGGAGACCTCCGGATGTGATAGTCAGAAGAGGTGAAATGATTACTGTTAGTGGTATGAGAATAGATAGAGGAAGACCTAAAAAGACTTTAATAAAAACTATAAATAAAGATTTATGTACTCTGAACTTAAATAAGCATATGACTTTTTATATATCTCAATAAAGATCCATGTAGCAGATCCCAAATAGTTAGGACTTGCGGCTTTGTTGTTGTTGTTGTAGTAGTAGTAGTAGTAGTTTTTTGAGGGAGAAAAGATCTCCCTCTACCACTAGGTAGTTCATCTCGAGAAATTCAATTATTGTGTTTTTTGATTTAAAGACCATTGGTTATTGAAATAATATTGTAATAAAGAAGACTTATGACCTTTATTAAGAACTTGAATCTGTTTTGGTCACTCTGAATATATTGTGAAGATGGTCACCTTTTGGATATCCTATGTCTTTTGTATATTGTATCCGGGACCTGACATAAGGTCTGTGGATCAGTAGTCCAAGGTGAATAGCACTGGAACCACACAAAATTCATGACTTATGCAGATCTGGAAGTTGGCTTCAGTTGCTCATATTTGGTGCATTTGATCTATGATTTTCTTTCCAAAGGTCATCTTGCAACAGTCTGCCTATCTGTAAAGCTTTTGTTCACTTGGATCTTTAATGGGACTGCCCGTAACTGGCTTAAAATGGAATATCTATAATGTTATTTATGGGCTCCTATTTCTTTTATAAATTTAAAAAGCATCAACATGTTTTATACTATAATAGTTTCCCAATTATTTGTAGACCGGTAATACAACATATGCTTCGGTAGTCACTACAGAGTTTAATGATATGAGCCGAAATGACTGTTGCAAATTAGCACTTTTATGTGAATCTGATTGCTGTTTTCTCTGTTTTTATTAGGTGAACCACTTATTTTTATTGAGGTTGCACTTTTGAAGGATGTTGCTACATCTATACAGGTGATCAAGTTTGACACACTAATTTATTTCATTGTATATAGTTATGTATATCTTTGAAACATTCTTCCTTTAATTTTATAACTTCATGGTTTTGGTGGTAAATAGGAGGTATTGTGGGATAGTCCTCCAACTCCTGAATTTGAAGCTACGTGTGCGTTGTTATATTCAATATCAGCAACTCAGGCAAGCTGGGTCTTATTCTGATACTCTAGAAGTTTTTTTTCTTGTCTCAGAAGTCTTTTGGCAATGAACTTGATACTGCATGGATTTGAATGCTAAATTTGCTCAAGTGCCTAATTTTATTTTTGAAAAGAAATACTATTGCACATAGCACTTCGTTGGTGTGATATTAAGATGATGCTCATTTGTTTATATCTATGAACCAGTTCAAAGAGAGTGGTGATAGCTTCGATGTATCTTCCAGAAGGAAGATGTTTCTTAGTCTACAATTGCCTCCTCTCTCAGTTACTGCAATGGCAAATCAGTCAGGTGGATTTAGCATTGTGACCTACCCTTAGTTGCTATATTTGTTTATAGGTTATACTATAAACCAAGGTCTGTAATACTGATGGATACCGCCCGTACCGGGCGGTACATACCAGTCTGCCTGCTGATCGGAACGCCGACCGCCCGCTACCGGGCGTACCATCGATTGGGGCTGTTTCTGCCCCATTACCACCCGAAATCTGCCGGTAACGGTCGATTTCGATCGTCGTGGGCCGTTGTAGCGCAGTAATGATTGATTTCGATTATCGGCGGCCGATTTCAGGTAGTTTCAACCGAAGGAGAAAGAAGAAGAGGGAGAAGAAGAAGAGAGAGAAGAAGAGGGAGAAGAAAAGGGAGAACTTAGAGTTGGCGTTACTCTCCCGTTCCCTTGGCCCGTGTGATCCATCGCTCGTGAGCGATTTCGGGAGAAGGAACAAGGTGATGTCGTCCTCTTTTTTAATTTTTTTAACTTTATAGTATATATATATATATGTACCATACTGTACCGAGCTGATGGTACAGTATGGTTTGGCGAACCTTGCTACTCATATGTTCATAGAATTGTAAAGTAATATCATCTGTGATGTTCTAATTACTTTACGTTTTTGGTGCTTTTCACTATTTGTGACACGCCGAATTTTCACTAGCTTGGATAGTTAAGACACTTGGGTAATTTTAAAGTGGTCACTAGTTCAAATCTTATGTCTGTTTCTTCCCACCCTTAGTTGCAGAGGATTGCCTGCCTTGTGGGGTTTGACCATCCCACAGGGGCAATGTAAAAAGGGAAAAATTGTGACTTACATCCGCTTTGGCATATCCAATGTTTTATGTTTCAGCTCGTACAGAGTGTGCACAGCTGGTTTGCCTCTGGAACAGAACACCAGAAACAATTTTTTAAGCAAAGTTTGAGAAATAACTGATCCTTTCAAAGTTCTAAATCCATGAACCAAAAGATCATTTGATAAGTTTTTAAATGATGACTTGGAGCAGGACTGCTCTGGTTATTGATCAATACAATTGTTCAACCCAAAAACTGACCAAGAAACGGTAACACATACCCAGTTAGTGGGTCTTGTTCCCATATTGGAGCACGGTGTTATTTGCCAATAAACATAAGTTGGCTGTTTCTGTGTCATTTTGTGTCAACACCCATGTTAATATCCATGCTTCATGGATTTCAATCCTTTAAGTTCCTATAGGTTTGTTCACCAAAGAACCATGATAATAATTCTACAGAATTTTAGATTGCCTTGCAGGATATGTGATCATAATATTAAAACTTGTGCAATAGTTCAAGCATAAATTTCTGTTTGAGACATTTTGTTTGAGATGAGTGTTGGGGAAAATTTACTCAGGCTAAATGTAAAGCGTGAGTAGTGTTAACATTACGGATTAGACTTACATAATGGACTACTTAAATATGTAAGTTTGACAAGATTTATATTACTACGTCAAACTGGGTTACCAGCATAGAGCTATCTTGGTGACATACTTTGAAAGATCACTACTGCAAGCATGCTTTTCAGATCTAGAATGATTTGTTTATTCCAAGGATTGCAATTTCGATTTGTACTGCCCGGTATGGGCGGTACATACCGGTCCGCTAGGTTATCGGTACCCGACCGCTCGCTATCGGGCGGTATCGCTAAAATCGACCGTCGGCAGTCGATTTCGACCGTCGGCGGTCGATTGAGGGAGAAATCGACACTAGGCGGTCGATTGAGGGAGAAAAAGGGAAGAAGAAGAAGAAGAAGAAGAGGAAAAGAAGAAAGAAGAAGAAGAGGGGAAGAAAAAAGAAGTACCTTATGTCGTCCTTGCCCGCGCGCCGTCACCGCCCGTGGGTTGCTCGTGAGCCGTCGCCGCCCTGGCTCGCGGGTGATTTTTCTCCCGCGCGAGGAGACGGAACATCTACTCGCGCGAGGAGAAAGATCGAGGCGACGTCGCCCCTTTTTCTTTCTTTTTTTAATATATTAATATTATATTTAATATTATATAATATAATATTATAATATATTTTAATATACCGGATGGTATGCACTGTGCATACCGCTTGGTACCGGTACTATACTGGCACCGAGAAAATGTTGGTGCACCGGTACGGACCGGTAGGTAAAACCTTGGTTTATTCCAAAGTTGTCATAATTTTATATGCTATGGCTCTTTTCCTTTGCTTAGTCTTTCAGATCTGCATAAAAGAATAGATATCATCTCCTTTTTTCTTGTGTTTTCTACTCCTCAACGAAAAAAATCACCTCAATAATTATTTTAATTTCAATTTTGTTTTTTATCTTTGGACCAGCAAAGACACTATAGTTGCATTCCAAGTTTACTGTACCACCCAAAATGATATGGTGTGGGCGGTATGTACCAGTCCGGTAATGGGCCGATATGTGGACCACCCTCATTTCATGCAATCTAGTTGAATTAATAAAAAAAATCAAAGAAATGGTGGAGCCCCTGCCCAAATCAGCATTAGAAAAAAAAAAGAGATTCACAAGCTCTCTTCTCGTGTAAGATGCCATCACCACTACTGCCGTTGTTGCTTTGCCATCGCATAAGATGCTGTCAACTCATCATCACAAATGCAAGCCCTCTTCTTGCGTAAGATGCCGCTGTCGTCGCTGTCGCTTCATTTTTGCTTCCCAAGTATGTTGCCGCTTCTCATTTCCTCCTCTTCTTTCTTCTTTTTCCTTCTTCCTCTACTTCCCTCTTCCTTCTTTCCTCCTTCCTACTATGTTCCTCCAATGCCCCTTCTACTTCTCTGCTTCACTCTTTTTCTTGATTTCTTCCTTGCTGAACCACTGGTACACACTAGCATACCGTGTGTTGGTTTATCGGTATGCACCAGTCCAACAGATTGCCGAAACGGGTTTGGTACTTGAAAAGGCAAACCTTGGTTGCATTGATAACTTGGTTTCATATTGTTCAGACTTTAGATTGTCATACATATCTGCTTAATGGCCTTATATCTTTTGATTGGTCAAAGCAAAGAACTTGGTTTTTTTTCTAGATTGGTCCATACTGACAGGTCGGAGCATGAACCAAGATGCGGACTGCCCTCTTTCGATTGATCTGGTCCCTTTTCTTTAGGAAGCTGTTTTTTTTTTTCTTTTAAGGGTCCGATGAATTAGGGCCCACGAGCATTTCCCTCCCCCGCTTTCAGTCGCTCGACCGCTGCAGCCCATCCACTGCCACTTATGAGCCCGCTGCCTCCTTTTCCTTCATTCCCCCATCCCAAACAAAATGTAATATGGTACACTCTGACATACCATGTGTTGGTAATTATTGCAACGGATCGGATCTGTAGTCTGTACTGATCTGGCCACTGACCGGCACAAATCTGTTATCTGAAATGAAAACCTTTGGCCAAAGAAGTATGGGTAATTTCCTTAATTATTATATGAGGTTGTATACTTGCTTCATATAAGCAATTTAAAAATCTTTGATTTATTTTAAAAATGCAATTTTGTTTATAAATAAGTTTGACAAGGAAAACTACATG
This sequence comes from Ensete ventricosum, assembly GCA_029747655.1. Classification (NCBI taxonomy): domain Eukaryota; kingdom Viridiplantae; phylum Streptophyta; class Magnoliopsida; order Zingiberales; family Musaceae; genus Ensete; species Ensete ventricosum. Next base: position 23,695,991 of record JAQQAF010000002.1, read on the forward strand.
ACAAATATAATTCAGCAGATCTCACATGATAAATATGTTGCATGAATTATTTGTAGCAACTTCTTATTGAGGTTCTTGTTAGATCTTTCAGCACTATTTTTGTTTTTACTTTGCAGTTAGGAGCCACTAATTGGTTTAAGTTTAATATATAATTATACTCTTCATAACTTGTGATGTTAGTAGTTTTGTTCTCAAATAAAATATCAAAGTACTAGTCAGGAGAAATTCTTCATTCCATGTTAAAGAACTTCAAAGAAGCTATGATTTTTACGTTACTCTTTTTTAAATTGCCTGTGAACAAATGAATCAATGCATTGAATTGATTGAATCATTTTTGTACTTTATATTCATTAACTTTCTTTTAACCTTATTGCTTGTTGTAATTTCCCTTGAGGTGTTATATAAATTTGCCATACCATTTATCCTTTACCATGCCATGTCACAAAGTTGAAGACTTCTGATGATTGGCAGCCAGGTTTATCAGGAATCAATCTAGGGAAGTTTCTTATCAAACGGGTGATCCATCTGCTAAGAAGAGATATGCCACATATTTCAGTAAGTGCTCTTATTCTCTACAGCTTTTTTATAAAGCTATAAGATCTTAAAATCTAGACCCTAAAGAATTAATGGCCCCATTCTTCACTTTCTGACACGTATAGTAATGGTTTTCATACTCTTAAATGCCTTTTACATTCCATTCAGTTGAAGCTGAAGCTTACTTTGTTTTAGAACTTCAGTTTCTACCATGTCACATGGTTAAAACTCAAAGTATCATAAAAGCAATGAATGATGTTTAGCTGGTTGATGCTTGAAATGGGTGGTACATACTTGTTTGGGCATCAACTGGTATGTGAACTGCCCTCGGTCTGATTCGCCCATATAAAAGGGAAACTTTCCTAACCCTAATCACTTCTCAGTTCTCATGCACGTAGCCTCCGTTTCTCACGCATGCTGCCTTCGCTTCTCACACATCTGCGACCTCAGTATCTCGTCGCGATCAACCTCCATTCTCACACGGGCCGCAACCTTACTGCACACAGTGACCTCTGCTTGCCCGACTTCGTTCACAATTTAACCACACTTGGCCTTTGCCCTAATCGCTTCTTAGATACGCCTCTTCTCTTCCTCTACCTCCTTTTGCTTCTTCCTCCTCTTCTGTTACTATCTCCTCTTCTTCATTCCTCTTTCCTCCTCTTCCTCCACTGCCTCTTTCTCTTCTTCTCTTAAACACTAGTTTGTACCAACACAAGTTACACCGGTATTGACCGATATGTACCGGTCTAATTAGAACACCGAAATGGGTACACGATCCATGCATAAAAGTACATTAGTTGTTGAGAGGATACAGTGAAGTTGGAGAGGACGGAGAAAAAATATGAGAGAAAGATGGATGTGGTAGCAATAGTAGTAAGAAAAGTAAGTGTTGTTTGGATTATGTAGCCTCTTAAATTGCTGTGTTCAGCAACTTTTGATACTTTGCTTGTCTTCTGTGTTATTTTGTTGGCCAAATTTAGAAGTTCAATTATACCTTGCATGAAATTATTTTGTTGGTGCAATTTCCTTTACAATTTCTTCTAAGCTTTCTTACAATATCATTGGAAACAAGACTAAGTGGGTGGATAGTGTCAACTAGAAGGAAGAGCGTAAGTTTTTTTCTTTTTCCCAAAAGAAAAACTAAACTTTACTAATTAAAATGAAAAGTTACATCTTTGTTCTCATTTGAGTGAACTAAAAAATTTACATAAGTAGGCCAACCCTCTCTCCATAAGCCAAGGCCCAACAATCTGTTACTTTGGATACATGGGTGACTCTGTACTTGAGAAGTTCTCTATAAAATATAGAGTTAAGGTTCATTTTAGCCCATATAGTTTTGGCCGTAGACCATTTAGGCCCTTGTGGTTTACTCGTGTCTAAAATAACCCATACATTTTAAAAAATGTAGCATATAAACTCCTCCCGTCAAGTTTGAGTTAACAGACATTAGTAGTAAGTGTTGTTTGGATTATGTAACCTCTTAAATTGCTGTGTTCAGCAACTTTTGATACTTTGCTTGTCTTCTGTGTTATTTTGTTGGCCAAATTTAGAAGTTCAATTATACCTTGCATGAAATTATTTTGTTGGTGCAATTTCCTTTACAATTTCTTCTAAGCCTTCTTACAATATCATTGGAAACAAGACTAAGTGGGTGGATAGTGTCAACTAGAAGGAAGAGCGTAAGTTTTTTTCTTTTTCCCAAAAGAAAAACTAAACTTTACTAATTAAAATGAAAAGTTACATCTTTGTTCTTATTTGAGTGAACTAAAAAATTTACATAAGTAGGCCAACCCTCTCTCCATAAGCCAAGGCCCAACAATCTGTTACTTTGGATACATGGGTGACTCTGTACTTGAGAAGTTCTCTATAAAATATAGAGTTAAGGTTCATTTTAGCCCATATAGTTTTGGCCGTAGACCACTTAGGCCCTTGTGGTTTACTCGTGTCTAAAATAACCCATACATTTTAAAAAATGTAGCATATAAACTCCTCCCGTCAAGTTTGAGTTAACAGACATTAGAGTTTGCTTATGTGACATACTGACTCATAATAAACTATTAATATAATGCCATAATTGTTTTTAAAAAAATTCATTTTAGTCTTATAGTTTTGGCCATGGACCACTTAAGCCCTTATGATTTTACTTGTGTCTAAAATAACCCATACATTTTTTAAAACGTAGCATATAAGCCCCTCCTGTCAAGTCTGAGTTAAGAGACGTTAAAATCTACTTACGTGATAAGCTGACTCACAATAAATCATTAATATTATAACCAAGGATTCTCGTATCGATCCATATCGGCATACCAAGCTCAGCTCGGTATGGTACCTGGTACCGAGCGGTACGTACAGGGCATATCGCTTGGTATAATATAATATAAAAAAGTTAAAAATAAAAAAAGGGCGATGTCGCCTCGTTCCTTCTCCCCGCGCGGGGAGAAGAAATCGCCTGTGGGCGAAGTGGAATCGGCTGATACCGCACGAAATCGGTCGGCGACAGTCGAGATTAGTCGGCGACAATCGAAATCGACCGTTACCACCCGACAGCGGCTGATGACGGTCGAAATCGATCGTTACCGATCAATTTCACGTGGTAACGGGTGGAAAACAGCGGCTGATGACGGCAGTCTGCATATTGATCAGCCGGCGGACCGATACGTACCACTCGGTATTATAATCCTTGATTATAACACATATAATTTAAATTAAAAAAATTGAGATCACCATCAATGGCTAGAGGAGGTGTAGTCGTGGAAGCAACCACTAGTAGTAGCACCAAGCCGCTGTTGCCTAGCAGGATGTCGTGCGCATGCAGCCTCTCCCGCGTTGACGACGAGCTCAGGATCTTCTGGTCCTGCCTTAGGTGGATGTGCGTCGACCTATTCGACAGTCGGCACGCAATGGTCTTTTGGTCCCTCTTCCTCCTCTTGGGCATTTTCGTCCCCACTGCCTCTCACTTCATCCTCTTTTGCGCCTTCACCCACCGTGCCTATGACGTGGTGGTCCAGCTCTCCCTCACCTCTGCCTCCGGCCTCTCCTACCTCTGTCTCTTTGCCTTTGTTCGCTGCTACAGCCTCCGCCCAGTGATTTAAATAGGCTCTCAGGCGCTCGCCTAAGCGCTCAGGCGAGGCGAGGCCCGAGCGCCTCACTTGAGCTCCAGGCGGCGCGCTTCAAAGAGGCGCCGCCTAGGTGCTCGCCCGAGCCCAGGCGCCGGGCGCTTCGGACGAGCGCCCGGGTTATACCAAACGATAATATCATTGTCGCTGTCGTGGACGTCGAGTTCAGGCAAGAAGGAACAGGAGTAACACTGCTGCAAAAGGAAAACAAGGGGAGAAATGAACCTTCGTCCGAGAGCGGTGAGACAGGTGGTGCGATGAGGAGCATCACTGCAGCAGGAAAACGTGGAGCCACGGTCCCTCTTCCTCCCCCCTCTCTCTCTCCCCCTGTACTCTCCTCTCTCTCTCTCTCTCTCTCTTTATCCCTATAGAGAGCCAAGCTGCAGCAGTATACTGCAGCTACTGCTGCAGCACACCTGCAGCAGTATGCTGCAGAGCTACTGCTGCAGCAGTAGTAGCTGCAGTAGTCTACGCACGTACTGCAGCTACTGTAGGTGTGCAGACCGCTGTAGCACACCTACTGCAGCAGTAGTAGCTGCAGCAGTCTGCACACCTACTGTAGCTACCGTAGGTGTGCAGACCGTTGCAGCACACCTACTACAGCTACTGCTGCAACAATACACTGCAGCACACCTGCTATGCTGCAGAGCTACTGCTGCAACATTCTACTATACAATTACTGCTGCAGCACACCTACTGCAACAGTATTGCAGCAGTCTGCACACCTACTGCAGTAGTATAGTAGTATACTGTTACTTTTATATATTTATTAATTATTTAAAGTATTAATTTTTTATATATTTTTATATATTTTATATATTTATTGATTATATTATATTTTTTTATTTTAGCGCCTTGCTTTGCTCGGGCGAGTGCCTAGGCGAACGCCTAGCGCCTCAGGCGTTTTGAGACCCTGGCGCCTTTTAGCGCCTCACGCTTTTTAAATCACTGCCTCCGCCGCTCCTTCCTCGTGAAGATGAACTTTTTTTTAACTTAAATTACACGTGTTATTATGTTAATAGTTTATTGTGAGTTAACATACCATGTAAGTAGAATCTAACATTTATTAACTCAGACTTGACGGGAGGGGCTTATATGCTACGTTTTTTGAAAATATAGGGGTTATTTTAGACACGAGCAAAACCATAAGGGCTTATGTGGTCCATGGTGAAAACCATAGGAGCTAAAATGAGTCTTTTTTCAAAAATTTCAATTACACATGTTATTAAAGTTAATAGTTTATCGTGAGTCAGCATGTGACGTAAGCACTCTCTTATGCCTGTTAACTTAGACTTGATGGGAGGGGCTTATATACTATGTTTTTGAAAATGTAAGTGTTATTTTAGGCATGAGTAAATCATAAGGGCTTAAGTGGTCTATAACCAAAACCACATGGGCTAAAATGGACCTTAACCCTAAAATATAAGATGTCCTAAATTATATTCAATATCTTTCATGGTGAATTGTATCGTTTGTTATCCACCACAAGCATGGAGTCAGTCTCTATATGGGTCAATCACAAGTCTTGCATGATAGTTGCTGCTTCAATATATGAAGCATCCTGGCACTCGAAGTACCCACAACCAAGGTTTGCAATTTCGATATTTACTGCCCGGTATAGGCGGTACATACTGGTCCGCCAGGTTGCTGGTACGCGGACCGTCCGCTACCAGGAGGTTCAGCCAAAAATCAACCATCGGCGGTCGATTAAAGGGAGAAATCGATTGCCGACGGTCGATTGAGGGAGAAATCGACCATCGGCGGTCGATTGAGCGAGAAAAAGGGAGGAAGAAGAAGAGGAAAAAGAAGAAAAAAAAAGAAAAGAGGAGAAAAAGAATACCTATCGCCTGCCCGCGGTCCTCGTCCGTGCGCCGTCGCCGCCTGCGGGTCACTAGCGCCCGCGCGCCCGCGGGTCGCAGATGCTCTTTTTCCTGCGGGCGGAGAAAGATCGAGGTGACGTCGCCCCTTTTTCTTCTTTTTTTAATATATTTTAATATTTTTAATATTATATTATATAATATTATATTATAAATATTTATATTATATTTTAATATACTGGGCGGTATGCACTGTGTGTACCGCCCAGTACCAGTACTATACCGGTACCGAGATTAACTCGATACGCCGGTACGGACCGGTAAGTCATACCTTGCCTACAACCAATAAAAAGACGAGAGGCATCATCTGTTCTTGCCACAAAACCATCACCTCCATCCAAGTGATGGTCCAAAGACTCATCACAATTAATCTTGACCCAATTCTGAATAGGCCTTGCCCATCTAACAAATGTAGGACAATTCACAGGCCTCTCAGACAAAGATTGTTGATCGACAACAGAAAATTGAGCCAAAACCTTATTCAATAGAGTATTAGCTTTAGGATTAACTCCATGAAACTCAACATTATTACAAGCTTTCCACACAATCCAGAGCGCAGTAGCAGTCAATGAGTTTGACATATCAGCAACACAACATGAGGCATTTCTCCTTCCTCAATCCAAGCACCCTGAGACCATTTAGAAAACATTTCAAATTGCATGTCAACATGAGCCTCAATAAGGTGCCACAGATTAAGAACGAAGGTGCAATGAAAGGATAGATGATTAATGGACTCAGGGATATAATTGTGTTAAAGCACAAATTCCCAGTTTCGCCAACCTTTCAAAAGTCGGGAGGTGGCAATGCAGTGACTTCCAATAGAAGACCTTGATGCATGGAATCGTAGGAAGCTGCAACAAGTATTGCCACCCATCCAAATATTTGAGGGGTCAAAAACTTGGGATTGAAAAAACCTGAAAGCAGATCTTGCTGTTGCTAAGCCATGCTTCTCATGAGCCCAAATCCAAGAATTGTTGCTGATGTCAGTGGAATATCAATCCTACTAACCTTATTAGATAGGGAAGATTTAAACAATTGGGACATTTTGGAATGATTCCAATTACCATTAGCAAACAACTCATTAACAAAAAAAAAAAAAAAAATTCAGATCTCAAACTAATACTAAAGAGAGCTGTTTCATTTCAAGAGGAAGATAACAAATCCAGCTATCAGAAACCTTATAGCGGACCCAGTACCAACATGCTTCAAACCAAAACGTAAGTGTTTCAAAGCTTTGAGGAAAATTTTCTAGCTCCAACTACACGTTACACTATGGACAGATGCCAAGGACTAATGTACCCATATTTAGCCCTTGACCATTTTAACCCACAAATTATCATCCTCATTCAAGTATTGAAAAATTCACATAGCATGTAAAGCCAATTTAGTCAAATGAATCTCATGAATACCTAATGCCCCCAGCAGAGTAGAACAATCTCCTATGAAATCAAATGAAGGCCATGAGAGTGATCACCTTTAGTCCAAAGAAAATATCTAATAATACGATTAATATTGTTAGGAATAGAATCCGACCTCCAAGTAACAACAAGAGAGTGCAAAGGGATAACATTAGGTAGAGAGTTAACAAGGAAAATCCTCTCGGCCTATGACAAATATGATCCGTGCCAAGAGCTAAGCTGCATCTTGATGGAGCAAAAGCCTCTTGATGTATGCTGAGAAGTGTATCCTGTTGGATCAGAGCTACAGCTGAGGAGCACGTATGAAATTCTTCACATCACAAGGAAGTGGTTCAACTAGTGGTTCCAACTCACCTAGTTCTTCCTCTTCTTCAAGAAACACTTGTTCCTCCTCATCATCTTAATGCAAGATTATATAAGATTTGAAAAGGTCTCTTGTGTCCCAAGGTCCACTTCTCACCACAGAATACTTTACTCCCTTTCTCTCTACCAACTCTAGTATAGTAAGGGATTGTGTTGACTTTGGAGCCATAAGACCTTAAAATAATATGAGTATGAGACAGTAGTGTAGAAAATTTTAGTAACAAAATAGGTCATGACATGGCTATTGGTCTGGAAGTGGTAATGGCAAGCCTAGTCATATGCATAGTGGTGTAGGACAACCGTAAAGGGGATGCTTAATATGATGAGAGAATTGGTAGGTGGGTAATAAATAAAAGACAAGGCTAAAAGGAAGAGAGAGGAAAAGAAAATTTGATTTGCAGAAATATTAATTTATGCAATAAAGAACAAATGCTAGAGTTCAACACGTACTAAGATGGTCAAGGAGGGCTTTGAACATCCTTCTAACTGGCTTATGATGTTGAGAGCAAGGTTTTCCATACTGCAGCGTACTGTTTGATACCGTATTGGTTCGATAGGCGATCGGTATGGGCAGTGCATCGGTACATACCATACCGACAGTTGGTCGGTACATTGGACCAGTAGCGCGAACCATGGTTGAGAGATCGATCTATGGGTTTTCATTGCAAATTGACCAAGGAGAGGAGAGGAGAAAAAGGCAGGGGGTAATCTTAGATTCACTCCAAACTGTGGCCTCACAACACTTACATTTTGTGGGAAATAACATTATTATTCATTCTAAAACCGATCCCAATACAATTCTTGATATCTTTATATAGGCCACCAATATAAGCAGAAAAGTAATAACAAAGAAGAAAATAAAAATCACATCAAGACGATTCAATACATTGTATATGGTCAACTTTTGAAAAGATAAAGCTTCCAGAACAGTCTTGTAAAATAATCTTCTTTCTTTGTGCATGATTCGGATTGGTCCATTTTCTTTCCACGTCTGCAAAATATTGCCTGATTTCCATCACATAGAGGAGGGTGTGGGTCTTAATCGGGACAAAATCCGATGAGTTACCAAATGTGCTTTATCATAAATGTCAACGACATGGTGGACTTTTCTTCCGAAACTTAAGTGAAATTTCTTTTCTATGTAGAGAACCAAAAGGACAAACTCCCTGTTAAGTTCTTTTTTAGCTAAAAAACAATATAAGAACACTTGAGCATCTTAATTTTATTTTGATTTTGTTGGTACATGTCAGTTTGTTGTGCTTGCTGAAACTAATATACTTCCATTTGTTGTTAAATATATGTGAAGACTTTTGCTACTCTTAGCCCAATCCCTGGATATATGCACTGGCTTCTTCCAAAGTTGGCTTCTCAAATAAAACTTTCTAAATCAGAGACTGAGGATATGAAGCACTTCTTAGAAAAAGGCTCTGGTTCAAATTTCATAGAGGACCTCCTTCTTCCAGAAGAAAAAGAGATGATACTCAGTGGCTACCTTAAATGGCTGCAGTCGGGTACAGCTTCTGAAATTGAGTTTGATAAATCAGAGTGCATGGACACAAGGTACATGGCAATAAAAGAATATAGCAAAATTTTCAGGAATGACATCTTGTTCTCGAGGATGAAATGATAACATCCTTCATAACTGTTATGGCACTATACGTCGATCAACATCACATGACTTTTATAGAGCATATGATTAAAGAAATATGATGAATTTTTTCCTTAGGATGTTAAATCCTCCTAGAATGAATATTTTTAATAGGAACACCAGCTTGCCTATATTCTTGAATATCTTTGCAATTTTGGTCTTTTAATAACCAACAAATCAACGTAGCAAATCCAACTTAAACTAAAGACTTGTTGCAAACTAAAGAAAATGTCTCCTCCATTGTCACCAAAGAGCCTGGAGAGAAGACTGCAAGGACATTAAGACTGAAAAAATATGCTTGAAGTATCTTGGCTAAGAGGAGAGACAAATTCCAGGCTTGACACCAATACCACCGAAAAAGAAAAGAAGGGCTCTACATAGTGCGAAATGTTAAGAATCTATGAAATTATCCTGATATGATGCTTAATACAAATAATACATAAAAAATCTATTTATCATTTATCCATCTAATATTTTTCATCTTTGTTGAAAAATCAACATCTAAAATATCTCCCAGGAAGTATTTGGAAAATATCCTTAAAATTCTATTGTGATGAATGAATTGATAAGATATCAGATACTTTCCATTCATCCAAGAAGTATTATAAAATTATCACATTGGATATGTACCTAATACAGATAAAACTGACAATTCATTCTATCCATGTTCAAGTTGACCAGAATTTAGGGTTGACAAGGCTGTGTAAAGGAAATGGATAAATATCAGTGAGAAAGAAGAGAGAAAGAAGTTACAAGGAGAGGAAGGATTAAGTTGAATTTTTCAAGCTGTGTCTACGTATTATAAGGTAAAAATAGTGTACCCAGTGCACGAGGCTCCCGCCAATGCAGGATTTGAGGAGGGTCATTGTATTTAAATATTTAAAGAGGCTGTTCTCGTGACTCGAATATTGGTCTCCAAGGTCGCAAAGGCGCAACCTTACTTTTGTACCAAGGCCCACCCTCGTTTGCTTATTATGAATGCAATAGCCTAAATATGTCAAGGAATGGCAATGAGCCAACAAAATGGCCCATTAAATTATGATGCTAACTAGTTATTGAGATTCTTGTTAGGTGTCACATTATCTACATATTTTATTTGAATTTTATTTGTTATATTTCCATATCTAATATCATTAGCATCATAGTACTGGGCTCTGTTTTGTCACAGGGAACATGATCCTGGGAAAGATGTTCTGGAAATAATGTATAAATTACTGACATCAAGAGAGTGGAACAAGTCTGATATCTTGAGTGAAGCACTAAAACCCTCTCTACTTCGTTTGTGTGCAAGGTTTGTGGATAAAGTAAATATATGAATTTTTAAAATATTTTTATGAACTTTAAAAGGGATTGATTGTGTGTCTTATTCAAGAATATGATTGGATATTAACAATTTGAAGAATATTGCAGCAATCAGAAAATCCAATTTTGTCACTTGGTAATTACCAAGAATGATTTCCAATTTTGTCTTTCATTTTCTTTTCACTATTTTGTTACTTTATATGTCCCTATTGCTGATTCAGAGTCAAATCTTGTCCCAGTATCTGATCATGTTACCCAGTTGTGTGAAGTGAACCCTCTACAACTACAAAGTTTTTAGTGGAACTTTTCTTAATTAGTATGCATAACAGGTTCTTGTCATGAATCTTCACAGTTGAAACTAAAAATTGTTGGTCATGAATCTTCATAGTGTGACTTTTGTCTTTATGTGTTACTGGAATCTTTGGTTGGTAATGTTCCTTTCAACCTGTGAGCTCAAAATAACAAATAATCTTCATGTATTCAGTTCCTAATGTGTCATGAATAAGATGGATGACATTATTTTTGCTCTACTTATACTATTTAAGTAGTCATGATTATTAAGATGAATCTCCATTTCTTTCTTCTTTGCCAAGTGGGTGACGAGATTTGGCTGTGAAACTAACAAGCAAAATTTTCAAGCTTAAATGTCTTAACTGCATTTTTTTTCCTCTGTTAGACTAGGCAATACCAAGTGATGGGATTTCACTATTAACTAACAAACAATATTTTCAATCTCAAATGTCATATTTGAAACTTCTTTTTCTTCTGTTAAACTAAGCAATTACAATGTTTGAAAGGATATAAATTTGTTTCTTAAAATATTAGTTTAACAGACCCAATTAAGCATATTATAGGTAAAAGAATGATAATCTTAATTGTTGGGAAAATAGATATCAGTTTCTTGTAGAGATAGGGAACACCTTAAACCAATATTATATGTTTTTGATCAAAATCATATAGAATCTTGATTACATTTTTATGACTATTGTTTGTGCTATCACTTGTAGGTACCTCCTTAAAGAGAAGAAGCGAGGGAAAGCATTTGATGTGGTCGCTAACTTCCATTTGCAAAATGGATCGGTATGCCATGTCATATATATCTTTATTGATAAGTTGGATACAACGTTTTGATGTTTTGTTTTTATATTTCCTATTTGTTTATTATCTTTGTCTTGTCTGAACCGTTTGAGCCTCTTGACCTTAGTCTTGGTGTTTTGGCTTGTTATTGGCATAGAATAGTTTCGACAAAGTAGATGCATCTATTATTAAGATGAATGTGCATACGACAGCGATCTCACTATGATTCTGAGCCTAAATTTAGGGTTATGCATGTTATGGATATAGGCTCAAGTGTAGTGGTATAAATTGGATAATTTGGGATACCTAAGGATGCTTTGTTGATACTTCTAATTCTAACAAGGATTTGTTTTTCTTGAATGTTAACTTTTTAATTCTAAATAAGATGGATAAATGATTTTTGAACTACCGTACTATCACGAACTTAGCTGGTTTTGCCTAAATCGTGTGACTCCCTTGTGTGTCCATCCGCAAAGGTCAGCCTTCCCGAAGCTCTGAACGGTTGCACACAAAGGATCATAGACTCTTACTTAAGCAACCACTTTAGCAAACACTTTATATAGCCAATACAAATTACAATAATGGACTTTACAAGCTCTGAACGGTTGCACACAAAGGATCAAGGTCCATTACAGACCAAAGTCCCCACAAGTGTCCACATGACACAACTCTCATTTACAAGCCGAAACTGGTCATAAGGCTAACCAAACTAGGGCTACCAAGTCTATTGCAAGCCCGTTACTTGTCATATAAAGCATGTACAAAAATCGAAAGACAGACAAAAATGAGCATTACAACGAACACCTTGTTTATATTTTTGTCCGTGACATTCTCCCCCACTTATTCCTTCGACGTTCTCGTCGAAGCCGCTGCAGACGCAGGATCTTCTCGCCTTTTGTTGAATCTTCGATCTTTTACTCTGGCTGCAACTCGCCTCTTGGCTCCTTGTTGCTCTCCGCCGCTGTTGTTCAGTAGTCGAACTCTAATCCGCCATGTTGCTTCAACTCGCCAATGACTGACTCGTGTGTGGGGTCGGTTGAGTTGTGCTGATCTTGTTGATTCTTGCGGATTCTTTTGATAAAGGAAAAGACCTTCCTTGTTTTGCGTTGGTATCTCAAATGTCTCATGCCGCTTAAACTGGGTGGATGCTTGTTGGAGCTTTAACGAGTATCGCCTCACAGATTTTGAAGTTTTTGAGGTCCTTCATGAAATTTGCCCATCAATTCTTCTTCAACTTAGTTGTCACTTCTAAGTAGGTTCGCATCACTTTTGCTTTTGATTGACTTTCTATTGGGAAATGAAGCGGACAATCTACTCTCAGTAGCACTGATCACCATTGGTAAGGATTTGATAACTCGTCTTCCATTAGATTTCTTTGAAGGGTTTTTGAACTTGTGTAGAGCTCCTCTGCAAGATAAATAAGAGAACTGGGGTACTCAGTTTCGCCCATTCTCTTAGGAGTTGAGAAAACAAAGTTATTTGACTTCGCTCGCCTCCTTAAGGTTGTACTTCATGCATCGAGCTGGTTACTAGCCTTCACACGCTCTTTGCTCACACTTCTGAAGCACCCGAAGTGTTTGCACTCCTTGCGTTATGTTAGCTACTATGGTCCGCCTTCTCTCTACTATCGAACTTTCGGAATGCAAGAAGTTTTATCTGAAAAGAGTAAAATTTCACCCCAATTGGAGCAAGTCTTCGATAGTTTTGGTCGTCTTTGGGATTATACTGTCTTCTCCATCATTTTTGTCGCCTACCCCTCTGAGTAGAAAAGGTACAACACCGCGTACTGCCTACTTCGTTCCTTGGTCGAGCACTCCTACATCAACCTGAAGTCCCCCACTTTCGACTATCTTGATGAGAAGCTTGTTGACACCGGTCTTATGAAGTTCCTTGGCCTTTGCCCTCCAGCCTTGTCCTAGTACTTGGAGTTTGCCTCTACATTCTCCACCTCCTCGGCCCCTTCATGATCAACGCTCTCCCTCCATGACAGCAAGGGATCGATGACTCCATGGAAGTCCCACCTCTATAGTTCCATGGCGCTGCCAAGCCCATGGCCTTACTATCCGTTGCCTTGCATCTGCATCCCTTTCTTCACGATCGGTAAATCCGCCTCTGCGGCACTCCTCCGAGTCCACCTCCTTTCTGACCGATGCTTTGCTTTTGGGTAGCTGAGCCCCTCCCGACTCATCATCGCTTCCTTGCCCCTTTCAATCGCCTTCTTCAACACCCCTATGTTCTTTGAGCAGTTTCCCTTGGTCGATGGAAAGACAGACTGCAACTCTCATGCATGGCCTCCGCCATCTTATTGCATGGCTCGCGTTGATTCTGTTCTCCTTAGCTTCATTAGTAGCAACGTTCGCTTACTCGGCGTTGTCCTCTGACTTGCCGGGCTCCCTTAAGCGAATATAAGCACTGAAGCAGTCCAACTCTCCAGTCGCTCCGATACCTCTGTATGATCAAGTCCCCCCATGAGACTCACTGGGACTTGCAATCTGAATTCTCCCTTGGTGGTACATAGCTTCTATATCTTGATGACCAAGCTTTCATCCGATGCAAGATTTGATGCGCACACACGGAAGACCCGTCGCTGCGTGTCATGACATTCACTCCTTGAATCCATAGCCCTTCTTGTCGTTGTGTTGTTCACCGAAGTGGAGCTCCCAGTAGCTCGTGATCATACCTCCGAATGATCACGTCCCTCATGGGACTTCTCCCGCATGTGTTGTATTGCCTCGAACTATTCCACCACGATCCGCTGCACCATGTAGCCTCCTAGTGCACTCAGATTCTTATGTGATGAACTCGGACTGCAATCTCTCTATGTGTGGCCTCTGCTAGCACATCGTAGGTCCTCCGCCACCTCCGATCGTGTTCGCTCCTTTGGCAATTTACCTTCGCCCACCCATTCTTGGGTCACACCTGGACGAAGCATCACTCTAAGACAGTCCATCGCCTAGTAGCTCTCGAAATCCCTAGACTTCGCTAATTGGTGCACCATTGTCTGGATCCTGGGCCTCTATCCCCCCATCATCACAATCTCTACTGCACACCACTTTCTTCATGACAACTCGAATGATAGCACTTTGGCATATTCTTCAAGAGTACCCATGCTAAGGCCTTCTGATCCCAACTTCACCTTCGCAAGTTATATCACCTTAGTTCCTCCGTCAAATGCATCTCTGAGACAAGGTGCATGTGCCTCGAAGCTCCCTTCGTCTTTGGCACCATGCAAGATGAGTTCGCCCTGTCAGAATAAAGAACCCATGGAACGACATGATCTCACTCTTGCCTCTACAAGAGTTCATGTCCTTGACCTCTGTCCAAGGAAAGCTCCGTGCCTCCGCTCCATGTTCTATCTTCTACGTCGACTCCCTTCATGCGGCTTCGATACTTCGCTAAGTTCCACCCAAGTTGCTCCGCTCCTCGATTTGCGTTGAGTTGATGGTGGCCCTCGCGCCCACCATTCCACGGGTCAGCCCTCCGTTGAGTCTGATTTTCACATCGATTCTAAGTGTGCCTTCATATGATGTTGCCATTGTCGCTTTCCCACTTGATCTCGCAATGCATCTACCAATGCATCACTTCATTCGAGATCATGCAACGACTCATCGTTGCTGGCTCGGTCCGTTGAGCTTTGTAGAGATATTGTCTTGAGGTACTCTTCCTCAATATGTGCAGTTCGCTGCACATGATTCTCCCTCTGGAGAACCAGGACCTATCCTAGTTGGATATCTGTCCTGTTGGAGCAACTTTCCTCTTTCCATTCTTCCCTTTGGAAGTTTCGGAGACCACCATCCCCTTGGACTATTCCGTCTTGCTGAACAACCTGTTCATTGTTTTGCTACCGTAAATGCGCTTATTAGATTGCGACTCTTCGCCAATGCAACCCCCGTTGCACTCTTCAAGGCCTAGTAACGTGCTGAACTTGTTGCACACTTCAGCCTCCTACGGACGTATCATTTCTATACCGAAGAGAAAGTTTTGATGCTCCATGGCGCTGAGTTCTGGTCGCCTTAGGATGGCCACGAACACTCCATCCGCATACAAACCCTTGCATGAGTACCAAATTCTTCAAGTTAGCAATTGCCCTCACCTCTGTGAGCTTTGCATAACTCTTTCGGTTGTTGCGCAACACATCTCAGTTTGCACGGTCTCATCTTTTACCAAGCGCCCCGCTTGCCTTGAGCACCGTCAAGTTTGGTTGCCAACATCGAGCCATAGCTCGAACTCAGCCATCCCAACCTTTGTGCGCTACACATTCTTTCTAGCTTGCTTGTCCTCGTGGTGCCTCTCGCGTAAAGGGTTGGCCATTCCTCTGAATGCCAATCATGGATGCTCGCTCCTCTGAGCGACTCCTTCCCCTACATCTCAATGTCTGTTTCCCCCCAAACGGTCGCTCGTGCTGGTTGCCCTCCATGCAGCCTAGCTAAGTCCCCCACGTTTGTATGACAATTGTTTCTGCGTGTGCTTGTCCCACTCTGATACCATCTATCACGAACTTAGCTGGGTTTGCCTAAGTCGTGCGGCACCCTTGTGTGTCCGTCCGCAAAGGTCAGCCTCCCCGAAACCTCCTAGGGTCCCTTAGGACCTACAAAAGAAAAAACGGGTTAGAGAAAGCATTTCCCACGGGATCCACAAGCAACCACTTTAGCAAGCTCACTTTATCGAGCGGTATGCACTGTGTGTACCGCTAAATACCGGGTACTGTATCATACCATATCGATGAGATACCGGTACACCGGTACGGACCGATATGACAAACCTTGCTACAAACTATGGTTTATGATCTTTGAGACATAGCTTCAGTAAAAATATTGAATCCAACTAATATGACATTTGTCTAGGGGTGTGTTTGCGAACACATTTGAAATGTGCATTGAGGGCCCAATCCGTATTTTAAATATTTATTGGTGTTTGGTAAACCTTTTTAAAATCATATCTGGTCTGGATGTTACATTTAAAATGCTCGCATTAGCATTTCAGCATTTGTGGGATTCTAATATAATTTTTTAAATTCCCAATGTACCCTGTAGCATTTTTTAAAATCACAAGATTACCATAGAAATTTGTAACCCTTATTTTCTCATCAATTGTTTCGATTTTTGTTGACATTTTCTCACAAGTCTGAAATTTTATTTATTTATTTTCAAATATTATTTTACCTTCATTTATATGATATATTTTTTTATTATATATATATGGGCCATACAAAATTTTTGTAAGATTATATGCATTTATTTTATTTATTTATTTAAATAAAAATATGTATTTATTTTTGAATAAATATAAAAATGTTAGAAGGGTTTTCAAATATCTATTGAATAATATTCAATAGATATTTGAAATCAAGGTTTTCCATACCGAACGGTAAGACCCGTACCGCCCGGTACATACCGGTCCGGCAACTGACCGGTATGCGGACCGGTCGCTACCGGGCGGTAGCACTAAGATCGGCCGTCGACAGTCGATTTCCGTTGTCGATGGTCGATTTCCACTGTTTGCGGTCGATTTAAGGAGAAATCGATCGTCAGCGATCGATTAAGGAAGAAAAAGGAAAGAAGAAGAAGAGGAAAAGAAGAAGAAGAAGAAGAAGAAGAAGAAGAAGAAGAAGAGGAGGAGAAGTACCTTGCGCCGCCCTAGCAGCGACTCCGCCCGGGGGTCGCCCGCGAGCCGTCGCCGCCCGCGGGTTCTTTTCTCCCCGCGCGGGGAGACGGAACGTCTCCCCATGCGGGAGAGAATTCGAGATGACGTCGCCCCTTTTTATTTTTTTAATATATTTTAATATAATATAATATAATATTATATTATAAAAATATTTATAATATATTTAATATACCGGGCGATATGCACTGTGCATACCGCCCGGGTACCGGTACCATACCGGTACCGATAAAATATCGGCACACCGGTACAGACCGGTATGTCAATCCTTGTTTGAAATATAATTTTATCAAACAACACTTATGTCAAAACACATTTAAAATGCAGTTTTCATCTATTATTTACCAAATAGTCAAAGCATTTCATAACTGCACATTACAAATGTGTTCCCAAACACAGTCTAAATGCCTCACACAACAGCCATGCCACCCCTTTTTCTTCCCTTTTTTTTTTGTCTCATGAGATATATCATCTCCACACATGGAAGTAGAGCTATTTCATCCCAGCAAGATGAAGGCAGACCCCTGCTCACTAGTTTCACCCCTCCAAAAATGCTCAAAACTCAAGTTGAATTTTCATAGGCAATATCTTTATCAATGTGTGTTGATCCTTTGTTCCTCTTTTCTGGACATAATGTGGCATGCTGGTGGCATGGGTGGAAAACTGTGAACCTTTGATGTCTATTAGAAGTTGGCTTGTCGCAATTTGGTTAAGATTTAATATCCATGTTAGTCATCTTATTATTTATGTTTCACACGCTAGTGGTACATTGGAATGAAAAATTTCAGCTGAAAATGTTCTATTTCAACCAAAACATAGATCCATTGTAGACTTTGGAAGATTTGTTTTTGCTTACTGTTGAGTCATACTCTATTTGTGAAATTATTGTTTCATTCCTGGAGTAGGATTATGATAGAATGACATTACCAGAAGATGCAGCTATTATAGCTAAACCTTTGTATGTAAAGGGAACTCATTCTACAAATTACCAATATTGACTTAATGAGAGAGAAATTTGCAAGGATCTTCAATAGAAATATTATATTTGCTGATGATTGAATGATTTATCCAATTAGTTAAATCAAAGTTGGTCTTGACTAGTATGATGTGAATAGAGAAATACATATTTTGCTAGGGTTGGATGAGACCTGTATATACTTAAATATAGCACTTTAAATAATGAGAGAATCTTGTAGCTAAGTAGGCATTGGTAACCAGTTTGACCGCAGTGTTCAAATATTAGGATGGATGCTGTAACATCTTCTGGAACTCCTTGCATCAGGAAACATGTACTGCAACTCTGCTTAATGAAAGAATGAATTGGAGTTTTGAGGAATTAGTCAATTAATGAACGAGTGAAATATGAAGTTGTGCCGACATTTAGAATTGAATAGGCTATGGCCTATTCTTTGCTTCACAAAAGAAAAAGATGAAATAAGAAGAAAAGCATTTAGGATAGATGGAACAGACTATTAAGTTCTTTATAAATAAATATTTTCTGCCATTATTTGTTGATCCTTGTTAATTGCTTGAAGCATATATTTCAATATTTCATGATTTAGTGCATATAAAGTCCTTTCTTGAATGGACAAGGGGATCTAAGTAGCTACTCCACTCATTCATATTTGTTGTTAAACCCTTTTCACAGTCAATGCCAACCACAGAATAAAGGGGGTTGTATTAGGTATCTTAAAACTTTGTCAGACGCTATAATTAGTTATCATGCTAGTCATACACTGGAGGTCCCCTGTTCAGATTTGGGCATGGACAAAAAAA
This sequence comes from Ensete ventricosum, assembly GCA_029747655.1. Lineage (NCBI taxonomy): Eukaryota > Viridiplantae > Streptophyta > Magnoliopsida > Zingiberales > Musaceae > Ensete > Ensete ventricosum. Next base: position 23,714,763 of record JAQQAF010000002.1, read on the forward strand.
GAATGAAGTTTTTACCCTCAAAGTTCTGGGAGCATGGCCTGTCCTTGTAATTTATCCCTTTTTATGAGCCTCCATGCAAATTTCTCCTATATTTCAATTTTGTTGGGCTTACTTGACATGGTTAGTAAAATATAGAGTATGAAATATTGAATCCTTATGCAATACTGAACAAAAAAAAAAATCGTACCATTATCATTGAAATAATAGTCCAAGATGCACATTGGCAGTTATTGATGTTCTGAAGAGCAAGTAGTATCATTATTTGTCAAATTTTTTTCATGTATTATGACTATATAGTTTCTAAATAAATTTGTAGCTTTTATGTTGTAACCCTAGATAATCATTGCAATAGCTTCATTCCATTTGGGAACAAAGTTATTTTAAGTATCTAAACATGTTATCCACTTCATTAATGCATTTTTTGAGGAACTCAATGCTTGCCAACTGTTGTTATAGATGATTGAAAGGTTAAACTGGATGGCAGATAGGTCAGACAAGGGCATTGAACAAAGTGGAGGCATCATGGTGAATTATGTATACAGGTAAATCCTTTCTAGAAAATTCTACGTTTATTATTTAGTACATTCATGACTTCATGCTCATGCAAATTGGATTTATAAAAAAATTTCAGGCTAGACAAGATTGATGAATATGCACGGTCATATTTGAACACTGGTTATATCCATGCTTCAAGTAGCCTTTACCAATATCTTGAGGTAATTGTATGCTATTCTTTTGAACGTTATGAATAAGTAGTTGTATAGCCCCCTTACGCGTCTAATTTTTTGTTGATTGAATAAATGCTCTCTAATGTGTCATTTTGGCAGCTGAGCCTAAGAGCACGATCTTAAAACCACAGTTAACCACATCTTACACTTTAGTCAACCTGATTTGAAATCCTTGTTTAACTGAATCAACCACATACCAAAACTCAGCCAACAACATAGAACTTCTTTCCAACTGTTCCATATATGGATCACTGTGTCTTGATTTGGCGTTACAAAATGTGTCATTACTTGCTGAAGTAGATAGCAGATTCACCAATTCTTTGACTATTTCTAGATTTAGAAAATGCTCTATTATTTGTGTACTGGGGGCTATATAACTAATTAATCCACAGAAGTACATTGGTCAACTCCGAACTTCTAATGGCAGCCTCAAATAATAAATATTCCTGTTCTAGTTTTGTAGAATTCTACCCTACATTTTTTTTCTATTCCCCCTTGAACCTATCTTTTCTCTAAAAATAAAATATAGCTAATGTTTGTCTTAATAATTTGATAACAGTAAAATTCTATGCTAAGAAATTTTTACTCTGTTAAACCAGTTCATATTTGGTACATCTATGCACAGTTTTCTTTAGCCTTCTCTATCACTGTTGTAAATTTGAGCCATTTTCCAGGTTGGGGAACCTTCACAGATTTCCAGGTTTGAGTGCCCATCTCATGTGCTTTAAATTATTATGTTATTTTAGTTGAGAAATATGATTTAAAGTTTTGTAAATATTGAAGGCTGAGTCTCAAGTCAGTTGCTAGATCATTGGTGGCAGCAAAATTGTTCTTATACAGAAAATCATTGAACAAAGGGCTGGTTAAGCAAGTGGTAGATGCATAGAGTTCCCAGACATGCTAGTTAATGAAAACCAAATTTCTGGCATTATGTTATCCATGTGAAGTATTTTACATTGGTCTGGATGAATTTAGCATCTCTGGCACCTATTGTACCTAGAGTGAAAGAAATCATTTATGCTTGTTATAGTGTTTCATCCCATTTATTCACTTTTGCATTTCTCATCCATTTAGGCACTCTAGCATTTCACATCCATTTAGGCATACTTATTACAGATATTAAGTACAATATGCAACTCAAAAAACATTAATCAGCGATTATTTTCAGTATAGTATTTCATTCTTTTCTGAAATTTCTTTTACCTATAGGATGTGATTTTTATTTATTTATTTTTTTTGCAGCTACACTGACAGATAAATGTGACCACGAGAAGCAACTTGTAGAAACTACTGATGAAGATTGAACATATCATTAAATACTGAATTATAGTGGATATTTTCAGGTAAACAGATTCGATGTTCAAATTGATGCTTAGTTTTGATAAAGAGTTTTTATTTCTATGTATAGTAAGTAGTATTATGCTTTAAGTTTCTTTTCTTCAGGATATGTTCTTCTCATAAGAAATCGTGCCAGTATTTAGAATCATAGTGTATAACCGAAGTCGTGCCAGTATTTCTCATAAGAAATGTGAAGAAAGTCCACCCCTCCGGCCCCCACTTCCCCTCCCTCCCCCCCCGTGGGCAGAGTTGCTGTGCTATTGTTTGCGCTCTATGAGCCGTATAAATACAACCAGTGCTTGTGTTGTAGATATGTTGTGAACGAATAGCAAACATATGCCACGCGTCTGATTTAGTGACCGATGTTTTCGGTGGAGGCTAATGTTTTCCATTGGTAATGGATTCCTGATGACGTGAAACGATCATTTCCTTCACCTGAATGGGAGAGACTATGTTCATTGTAGACATCTCAAGTTGAGGGATGATTGGTATGATTATAACAACTCATTTGTCTGCTTTCATGTGCTTAACTTAGCACTATCCCTTAGCAAAAACGGCCACAATTTATTATATCCTGCATATGGCGAAGATCAAACATAGGTAAAAGCTGAGATTGAGTGCTCCATTGGGCCATGCTGAACCCTTAGATTTGCAGAATAATAAGGTCAAGTAAGATAACATAGGTAAAAGCTGAGATTGAGTGCTCCATTGGGCCATGCTGAACCCTTAGATTTGCAGAATAATAAGGTCAAGTAAGATAATGGCAAGGACCGATCTTTAACTACAGTGGCCTACCAAACCTTTATAAGATTGACCGCACTCTTTCATATATGAGAATATAAGAATCCCTATATAAGATTGATTCCACTCTTATCCGTTGAACCTTTGTTTTCGTATTACCAAACAATCGACACCAACTTTTTTCTTTCAATCTAAAATTCAATTCATCAGGACAGTGCTTACCAAGACCTTCAACTAAGAACTTTAAAAGGCCTGCTAACCCAATATTTGATCTTTTTAAATCAGGCTAGAAATATTAAATGGCCTTGAAGTTGTAGCTTGCTAAAAATCAATCCAAATCTCTTCCCCTGCAATCTGATCGTGCAGACTAAAACAACTTCACTCTCCACTAATTCCACGGAAGGAATTGAGAAAAACTCAGTAATGGTTTAATCATTTCCAGTGTTGAACGTTCTGATCATGCGTTCGGTTGATACGTCCAAGGGGAGATTATTATCTGATTATTTCATCACCTTTGTCCAATTGTCCATATATTTTTTGAGCTTTAATTGATTCAAAGGTCATGCTCAATCTAGTTTCATCTAGGATCTGTCCTTCCACACTGAAGGCTTGCTTAACAACTATCGTCAATACTAGTCATTAGTATTTACTTCGAGTTTCATTGTCAAGATTGGAAATAATCTGATGGAATTTTGTAAAAGTAACTCGTTTATTTTGATTTCATCGTCATTGTTTTCCATGTACTCTAACAAGGTTTGGAACCTTATGGATGCACCTGAGGGTATTGTACCCATCAATTGCAAATGGATCTTCAAGAAGAAGATCAGAGTGGATGGAAAGGTAGAGATCTATAAAGTAAGGCTGGTAGCTAAAGAATATCGTCAAAGACAAGGAGTTGACTATGATGAAACATTTTCACCTGTAGCCATGCTTAAGTCCATTATAATTATTTTGGCCATTGCAACACACTATGACTATGAGATCTGACAGATGGATATTAAAATGATATTCCTCAATGACAACCTCGAGGAGGAGGTGTATATGATACAGCCAGAGGGATTCGTATCCAAAGTGAGTCCAGATAAAGTGTGCAGGTTGCTTAGATCCATTTATGGATTGAAGTAAGCTTCCCAAAGTTAGAACATAAGATTTGATGAGGTAATCAGATCTTATGACTTTGTTAAGAACGAAGATTAGCCTTGTGTGTACAGGAAGGTAAGTGGAAGCGCTATCACCTTCTTAGTGTTATATGTGGATGACATCCTAATTATTGGGAATGATGTAGGAATGCTCTCCATAGTAAAGACTTGGCTATCCAGAAACTTCTCCACGAAAGACTTTGGGGAAGTATCCTATATTTTGGGGATCCAGATCTATAGAGATAGATCCAAAAGGATGCTTGGCTTATCCCAGTATAGGTACATAGACTCCATTATCAAAAGGTTTGGCATGGAGAATTCCAAGAGAAGTCTCATACTGTTGAGACATGAAATATCACTTTCTAGGAGTATGTCCCCAAAGACTCCTGAAGAAAGGACAGACATGGATAAGATACCTTATGCCTTAGCGATAGGGTCTATCATGTATGCGATGCTATGTAGCAGGCCTAATATAGCACATTCTCTGAGTGTCACGAGTATGTATCAGGCACATGCACCTTATCTCAGAGAAGCATTTGATAAAGGGTCTAAGGCAACTCAATTTGCAGAGGCGAAGTTAGGATCAAAAGGCCTTAGTTTGGGGCAAGAGGACATATAGGCAGGTACTCTTAAAGAATATACCATAGAGCTATCATTCGAGTTGTCGGTACGCAATAGAGATTATGCAAGCAAGTGGATAGAGGCCTAGGATCTAGATAATAGTGCATCGATTTCAGTGAAGTCTTTAGACTTCTAGAGCTACTAAGCGATAAACTATCCTAGAGCTATGCTTCATCTGGGTGTGACCCGAGAATGGGTGGATGAAGGTCAATTGCCAAAGTAACGAAAACAATCAGAGGTGGCAGAGGCCTTACGATATGTTGGCAGAGGCCACATATAGAGAGCTTGTAGTCTAAGTTGATCACACAAGAATCTGAATGCAATGGAGATGTCACCAGGAGGTGGTATGGTGCAGCAAATCATTGTGAAATAGTTCGAGGCAATACAACATATGTGGGAGAAGTCCCGCGAGGGACGTGATCATGCAGAGGTATGATCAGGAACTACTAAGAGCTCTACTTCGGTGAACAACACGACAACAAGGGCTATGAATTTAAGGAATGAATGCCATGGTACCACAAATGTGGGTCTTTCATGTGTGCATCGAATCTTACATTGGATGAAAGCCTTAGTCATCAACATATGAGGGCTGTGTACCATCGGGGGAGAATTTTGAGTGCAAGTACTAGTGAGTCCCATGGGGGAACTTGATTATACAGAGGTATAATCGAAGCAATCAGAGAGTTGGATTGCTCTAGTGCTTATATTCGCTTAATGGAGCCCGACAAGTCAGAGGATAAGGTCGAGTAAGCGAACGTTGCTACTAAGTAAACTAAGGAGAATCAAATTAGCGTGAGCCCCGCAAGAGAATGGCGAAGGCCATACATGGGAGTTGCAATTTGTCTTTCCATCGACCAAGAAGAACTGCTCGCAGAACACAGAGGTGTTGAAGTAGGTGGTTGAAAGGGGCGAGGAAGCAACGATGAGTCCAAAAGGGCTCAACTACCCAAAAGCTAAGCATCAGTCATAATAGATGTGGACTCGGAAGAGTGCTATAGTACCGCAGAGACAGATCTACCGATCACGAAAAAATGGAGGTAGATACGAGGCAATGGATAGTAGTGTCATGGGCTTGGCAGCGCCATGGTACTGAAGTGGCGTGATAAGACCCTAGAAGGAGCCCTATAGATTTTGATCCTTGAGGGGGATCAACCCTTGGAACGCTATAGGGGTTCCTCCCTCCTAGACTCGGCACAAAGGCTGAATTGAATATGATAATTGCTTGCTTTCAAAGAAGGGGGCGGCTATATCTTAAATAGGGATCAAAGTCCTAGCCCAAGGGGGCACTTATCTAGGTGAAATTATCCTTTTGCCCCTCCTATAGCCATCCTACCTTAATAGGAACAAGGGGTTTATAGCCGACCTAAGCAGGGGGAAACCCTGGCCGACTTGCCCAGTAAGGGGGGGTGGCGACTTCTAAGCCCTAAGGCCTAATCTAAACTCTAGCCATACTCCTTTATAAGATAGGAGTGACTTTATTACAATCTAGCAGAGTTTTATTGACTACTTCTAGGGAGATTAGGACTCAACCCTGCTGGAGTCCTATCAAACCCGCCCTCTTAAAATCAGTCTTGTTCTCAAGGCTGAAGTTCCATGAACTCAGGGAATCGGGTCTTCAGCTCCTCTTCAGCTTGGGTGTCAGTTGGAAGAACTTGAGCTGAGTCGTCGTCTTTAAATTTCCATTTGAGGTGGGATACTTAGAGGATTAATTGTAATTTTGATCTGGTGCACCCATCTGATCTCCAAGTTGGGGCCCCAATATGATCCCCAATTTTGCAAGGCCTAAAGAAATAGGGAGACCAATTTCTTGATGCTTGAATTTCATGTTGGTGGAGTTGGAAATGTAGGGGGACTTGATCTTTCTCAAAAAAATTTCTTCTGCTTCGGCGTTTGTCAGGGGGAAGTTTTTTCCTTGCATAGGTTGCCAGATGGTTAGTCTTTAGTGATAGCCAATCTTTCTTCTGGAATAGTGACTGCCCTCTGGTATGGTTCAGGATGATGAGAGCCCAATCTAGTGTGAGCATGAATTACAATTCTTCTAGTTTAACTCCTCTTTCGTGCCATGGACATGTATCCAATCATATTTTAAATTTGGTAGTAATTAGTATCTCTTGTAAAAACCTCATATGAAGTGTAGGGGAAGCCTCGGTGTAAATTAGGAGTCGACTATCTTGCATAAGAATAGCCCAAATTCTAACTCCTGACGCATCAGCCTCAAGGACCAAAGTGCGGCCGAAATCGGGCAGCGCTAGGACCGACGTTATCGTCATGGCTGCCTTGAGTCGCTCGAAGGCTGCAGAGGCTTTATCCGACCATAAGGAGTCTTTATTCAGTAAGGACGTGAGCGGGGCACTGATCTTGCCATAATCTTTTATAAAATTTTGGTAGTAGCCCGTGAGTCTAAGGAAACCGCGTAATGATTGTACGTTTGTAGGTCTCGACCATCCTTGCATTGCCTCGATCTTCGTCGAGTCTACCGCCACTCCGTCCTCTGATATAATATACCCAAGACACTCCATTTTACGCTGTAAGAAACTACACTTTGACTGTTTCACATAAAGAGTATTATCCCGGAGAATTGTTAGAACAGTTCATAAGTGCTGAAAATGTATATCAAGCGTAGGGCTATAAATGAGGATATCATCAAAGAACACTAATACAAACTTGCGTAGAAAACTCTGAAAGATGTCATTCATCAGGCTTTGGAAAGTAGAAGGAGCATTCATAAGTCCAAAAGGTATTACCAGAAACTCGTAGTGGCCGTTATGCATGTGGAATACAGTTTTCGGAATGTCTTCAATGCATACCTGAATCTGGTGATAACCGGAATGGAGATCCAGTTTAGTGAAGACTCGGGCTCCTTTTAATTCATTCAGGAGCTCATCTACGATGGGTATATGATATTTATCCTTGACGGTGATAGCGTTCAAGGCCCGATAATCAATACACATCTGCCATGTATCATCCTTCTTGCGCACTGGCAAAACCGGTAAAGAATAAGGGTTGCAACTCGGTCGAATTACCCCGGTGTCCAGCATCTCTTTGACGATGTTCTCGATCTCATTCTTCTGCAAGTGAGGGTAGTGATATGGATGCAAGCTTGCTGGAGGTTTGCCCGGCAAAATAGGAATATAGTGGTCATGTTGTCGCTTAGGGGGCAGCCCACGCGGCTCCATGAAAACGTCCGCGAATTCATCCAGCAAGAGGGCAAGCTTAGGATCTGAAATTTGTATATTCTCCCCTTTAGATGGCTGCTGGATATGTATAAAAAATCCTCCATCCGCTTTGTGCAAAACTTTCTCCATTTGTTGTGACGAAACGATGGAAATTTGGCTCCCACGCTTGCCTCGTAACGTGACCTGTCTCCCTTTGCAATAAAATTTCATGATTAATTTAGAAAAATTTCAGGAGATATCACCTAGTATTGTAAGCCATTTGATCCTGAGTTTGGCTTCATAATCATCGATGGGTAGGAGGAAGAAATCAGCTACCACTTCTTGGTCTTGAAGGAGTAGTTTCACCCGCGGGCACCGTTGGTCGCAATTAAAGATTCGACCGTCGGCGACCTTTACGTCAAACTTGTTGCAACCTTTGATTTGAAGCGCCAAACGTGTAGCAACCTTATTGTTGAGGAAGTTATTGGTGCTGCCCGTGTCGATGAGAACCGTGATGGGTTACTGTTTTAGAAGTCTTCCAACTTCCATCATCTGTGGGTTAGAATAGCTGGCCAATGCGTGCACTGCGTAGTCGGCCAGTTGGGACTCTTCCTCCATGGCTTCTTCCTTGGGTTCAAGGGCTTCTTCAGATGTTTTATTATTCTCATCCTCCGCTGGTTTAATCACGAGGAATCAGCCCTTTTTGCAGTGATGTTCACGGCTCCATGGTTCGTCGTGATGCCAACACAACCCCTTGGCCGATCGTTCGCGAAGCTCGTCTTTAGTCAACTTTTTTGGTGCGGGGGATTGGATGGCAGTAAAGGGGGCAGTAGGCCTTGGCATGGCTGGTCGGGGAGTGACCCTTGTCCTTCGTACCTTGTGGTTCAATTGTTCTTCCTGGATACGTGCGAAGGAAATCGCCGCCCTAAGAGTGTACGGTTGCCACGCCTTTACTTCTCCTCGGATCTCCGGCTTTAGGCTCTCGATAAAAGTACCTAAAAGTTGTTTCTCAGACCAATTCTCAGTTTGGTTAGATAAACGCTCAAACCTTGTTTGGTATTCTTGTATTATAGAGGTTTGACGAATCTTTGCCAATTGTCCGTCGATGTTGTTGAAATCGGTTGGTCCGAAACGGTTTAGTAGTCCTTCCTTGAATCGCTGCCAAGAGAGTCCTCCATGGGTGTGCTTAAACCAATTAAACCACTGAATAGCATCTCCCTCAAGGTGGATGGAAGCAATCTCCACTCGTGTGGCCTCGACGGTTCGGTAGAACCGAAAATAGCGCTCCGCGCGCGAGATCCACCCGATCGGGTCTCCTTCTTCCCATCTAGGGAAGTCAACCTTCATGCGTGGATTATTGAGATCAGAGGTGATGTGGCCATGTTCTTGAGGATCATCTTGCCGATCTGAAGTTTCTCCGTGTTGTGATTTTCTCGGGCTCGATGGTCGGTCAATGCTGAATTCGGCGAAAAGGGATCGCATCTTCTCTTCCATGCGGTTTCCAAAGGTTTCAAGCTTTGCATCGATAGCCTTCTCTGATGCCATAGTATATGCCTCAAGATCTATAATATTGAGATCTTTTTTCTATTATCGGGTTAGTGGCATGGGAATTTTGGAGAAGGGGGTGGCCGGTTGGAAGGTGAATTGGTTTGGATGGAAGTAGGCTGCGGTTTAGGGCAGATTTGGGGCTGCAGTTTTGTGGAGTTTAGGCTGCAAATTGGTATGGTTTTAGGGCTGTGATAGCAGTAGATGAAGGTTAGGAAAATAGATTTTAGATCTGGGATAGATGGCAGCAAAGGTAGGTGTCTCGGTAAGGAAAGTTAGCTAAAAAGGTAAGTAGATCGATAAGGATGTAGGCTGATTTGGGTGGCTGATTTGGGGGGTTGTTTGGTTTCGGTTTAGGGTAGGGTTTTGAAGAGTTTTTGGTAAGGATGGTAGGGTTTGGTGATGAGGAAAAGAGAGTCTGAAATCCCACAAAAAACAGCACTCAAATCCGATAGAATTCGATGAAAAAAAGTGCGGCGATGTGCAGTCCTGCCGAACAGATTTTATGTTGGAGAAACGCTGACTTCTCGACGTAATTTCCAGAGGAAAGTTCAAGGAAATTATGCAGAAACCCTTGATTCAGATGTTGTTAACACCAGTAAAAAATTTGACAAAATTTTGGCTGCATAATAGTAGGGAAATAGGCCAAAAAATGAAAGGCAGATTCCTTCGTCGTAAAATTTCAGAACTGCGTGATGGTCAAAGATTGCACAAAAAAACCAGTTCCAGAAGGAGTTTTTTTGTGAAATCAAACCCAGATGAAAGCCAACTTGATCTTGAGAATTGTGTAAAAATTTCAGTCAAAAAAGATAAACAAAAGTTTGGTTTCAAGAGGCCAATAGACAGAAGGCAGATTCTGCGTTGTAAAATTTTAGTACTGTGCAACAAAGAATCGCAGTGCTATAAGTCCAGATCCAGAAGGAGTTTTTTCACGAGATCAGTCTTAGATGAAAGCTAAGACGATCTATGAAATTGTATAAAAGTTTCAGCCAAAAAGGACAACTAAAAGTTTAGTTTCAATAAGCAACAATCGGCTGAAAATTTCTGCAGCGTTTCATCTTTGCAATGATGATAACGTTTGCGACGAACTAATTTTGCAGCGGATAAAATTAAGAGAAAATCTTCAAAATATAAAGTAAGGAATCTTGCAGTATTGAAGAGGCATGGATGATAAAAAAATATCAGATTTTCAGATCAAACGTAGGGGGCAGCGGTAGACTGATTTGATCTGCTGCTGGGGTGGAAGGTGGAGGCGCGTGTCGTAGCAATTGCTTGGGAAGGTGGAGGCGGCTGGGATGGCTACAGGGGCAGCAAAATCGCTGCTCTGATACCAGATGATAAGACCCCAGAAGGAGCCCTATAGATTTTGATCCTTGAGGGGGATCAACCCTTGGAACGCTATTGGGGTTCCTCCCTCCTAGACTCGGCACAAAGGCTGAATTGAAGATGATAATTGCTTCCTTTCAAAGAGGGGGGTGGCTACATCTTAAATAGGGATCAAAGTCCTAGCCCAAGGGGGCACTTATCTAGGTAAAATTATCCTTTTGCCCCTCCTATAGCCATCCTACCTTAATAGGAACAAGGGGCGGCTAGGTTGGCTCTATAGCCGACCTAAGTAGGGGGAAACCCTAGCCGACTTGCCCAGTAAGGGGGGGTGGCGACTTCTAAGCCCTAAGGGCTAATCTAAACTCTAACCATACTCCTTTATAAGATAGGAGTGACTTTATTATAATCTAGCAGGGTTTTATTGACTACTTCTAGGGAGATTAGGACTCAACCCTATTGGAGTCCTATCATGGCGGGACTTTCATGGAGTCATCAAACCCTTGCTCTCATGGAGGGAGAGTGTTAGTCATGAAAGGGGCTGATGAGGTGGAGAATGTAGAGATAAACCCTAAGTACTAAGACAAGGTTGAAGGGTAGAAGCTAGGAAACTTCATAAGATTAGTGTTAACGAGCTTCTCATCAAGATAGCCAAAAGTGGGGAACTTTATATTAATACAAGAGTGCTCAGCCAATGAACAAAGTATGTAGTACGTGGTGATGTACCTTTTCTATTCAGAGGAGTAGGCAATAAAAATGATGGAGAAGAGGGTACAATCATAGAGGCAACCAAAACTATCAAAGATTTGCTCCAAGTTGAGGTGAAAAATTTCTCTTTTTTGAGCAAAACTTCTTGCATTCCGGAAGTTCGATGGCAGTAAGAAGGCAAATCTCAGTAGCTAACTCAACGTAGAGAGTGCAAATACTTCGAGTGCTTTAGAAGTATGAGCAAAGAGTGGGCAAAGACTAGTAACTAGCTCAATGCATGAAGTACAACCTCGAGGAGGTGGGTGAAGACAAGTAACCTTTGCCTTCTCAACTCTTAAAAGAATGGACGAAATCAAGTACCCTAGTTCTCTTATTGATCTAGCAGAGGAGCTCTGCACAAGTTCAAAGACCATTCAAGGAAATCTAATAGAAGAAAATAGTTTTCAAATCCTCACCATTGGTGATTAGTGCTACTGAGAGTAGATTGTCCGTTTCATTTTCTAACTAAAAGTCAATCGAAAGCAAAATTGATGCAAACCTACTTAGAAGCGACCACTAAGTTGAAGAAGAATCGATAGGCAGATTTTGTGAAGGAAGGACCTCAAAAACTTCAAATTCTATGAGACGATGCTCGCTAAAGCTCCAACAATCATCCACCTAGTTTAAGCGGCTTGAGATATTTCAAATACTAGCATAAAATAAAGAAGGTATTTTCCTTTATCAGAAGGATCCGTAGGAATCAACAAGGATCAACACAACTCAGCCGATCCTACACCAGATTCATTATTGGTGAGTTGATGTAGCATGGTGGATCAAAAGTTTAACTACTCAATAATAGTGGTGGAGAGCAATTGGGAGCCAAGAGACATATTACAGCTAGAGCAGAAGATTGAAGATTCAACAAAAGGCAAAAAGATGCAGCATCTGTAGTGGCTTCGATGAGGATGTCGAAGGAATGAGTTGGGGAGAATGTCATGGACAAAAATGTAAACAATGTGCTCAATATAATGCTCATATATGTTTGTCTTTTAGTTTTTTTGTATATGCTTTGTACAGCAAGTAGCGGGCTTGGAATAGGTTTGGCAGCCCTAGTTTGGTTAGCTTTTATGGTCGGTTTTGGCTTGTAAATGAGAATTGTATCATGTAGACACTTGTGGGGACTTTGGTTTATAATGGATCATGATCTTTTGTGTGCGACCGTTCAGAGTTTCTAAAGTCTATGGTTGTGATTTGCGTTAGCTATATAAAGTGTTTGCTAAAATGATTACTTATGGATCTCGTGGGAAATGCTTTCTCTAACCCGTTTTCTCTTTTATAGGTCTTAAGGGACTATAGGAGGTTTTGGGGAGGTTGACCTTTGCGGATGGACACACGATGGTGCAGCACGACTTAAGCAAAACCAGCTAAGTTCGTGACAACATAGTGGACGTAGCAATGATGCTTCTCAGATTGTTGCCAGATCTCCCTCTCCAAGATCTATCACCGAAGGAGAGAGGAGCCTGAGGAGAATAGGAGGGCAGCCCCCAGAAGCTCTAGCATATGAACCCTTTAGCCCCCTCCTATTTATAAAGATCTCGATAAACTTAAACCTAATGAATCCTGCCATATTGGGTATTGGATCTCTATCCAATAATATCTTATTAGCTCTTATTAGATCTCATCCATAGGATTCAATAATACAAGGGCTTATTGGATATCCAATAAAACATGGACTCTACAAATATCTCATATCCGAACCTCCACTCGTCGCAACATTCACCATATGTGTGTAACTCTCTAGTCTCAATACTAAGCTGGTCATGAGTTGCACCTATCAAAACTCCTTCTAACTCAAAACTCTTTCTAACTTAGTGAATTATTATTCCATAACAATTCACTCAGCTCATTGACTATGGAGGTACTAGGCCACTATGCTATAGTCCCCAAATGGTATAGAGGGATCTAATCTATTTGACTTGCCTGTCCATAATTACTATATATCTATAGTCCCTCATCCATCTAATATAGCAGTGACTATATTGGGCATGGTACTATCAGGTCTCATATGAAATCCATCCAAGTTTCACTCTAATTGGATTTTCCTAGAAAACTCATTCTCTCTTAATATAAATGATTGACCAGAGATTTCTAGTAGTATCAGATCTGAAACTTCTAGAGCTATAAGTCCGACATCAAAGAAATGAGTATTCAAACAATGCATCTATGGTGTCTTAAGTCTAAGGATCAGACACACAACTAAGACTATGAAATTACTGTCTGACATCAGGTATCATTAATAACGCATCATTCCGTAAGCAGATTAATCAATAAACTCATTCTCCAATGAGCACTTGTACTATATTCTCAGTGTCCCCACACGAGTGGCTCTAAGACTAGCCACCTCTATCATATGGATGTGTATATAATACATCGATCTGTCTGGTTATTTCGATGTAACTCTTAAGTAACCTATGATCATGATTATTTAGGATCTATGTTTAAAGGTGAATCGATCTCATTATCGTGATTCTCATTGCAGAGATAAAAAAACATTACACTATATGCAACATGCAACATAAAGTAAGAATATGCCAATAATAATAATAAGCAAAACGATTGTACAGTGTGTCGCATATGCCATCACTCATGTGATTGGCTTGTAGGGCACCTGTAACCAGTATGTTTTGTCTATTCCTAACGACGAGGTTCATCCTTTTCACTGTCATTCATATTATAAGCGGTAAGAATTTGGCACCATCTGGGCGGGGGGAATGTTTCTTCCTCTTTGTAGACGTCATGGAGGTAGGATTTTTCTTGCCTCTTCCTCTTGTGGTGGCTTCTTGTCTGGGTTATTGGCTGATTTCACCTTCTTAGATGGTGCCAAATTCTTAGCGCTTCTTTCTTAAAGCGTGCAATGCCATGGGGGGTGGCGTCATCTCATGACCTTTTTTGCTCATACTTCCGATTCAGCTGGTGGTTGAACAGTTACTACTTATCCCCTCGTGTGGGTTTTAAGATAAGTGAGCGGCCTCTGGAAACAAGGGATAGAGGAGTCACTTCTTCATCATCTATAGAATCAAAGACTAGGCAATGCACACCATCGACAATGTGCTACCCGCTCAATCTATGAGTGAAACTGAATCCTTGGAGAAGATACGAGTGTTCTTCTTGTCTGGGGCCGCAAAACGTGAGGAGGAAGCCCATTCGGTGGATGCCACTCCCCCTCCGACCCCTTATGGTAGTGTCATTGTTTTTCTTTTCTATCGATTCTTCCTTAACTGTTTATGACCTTTGCTCTATGGTTCTTTAGCAGGTGTGTATCTCCAGCAGGTGAAGAGTCAAGGTCCTGTAGCTCCTCTTTCCGGGCCCGTTGAGGGGTTGCCAATAGGCGAGCGATCATCGTGGGCCTCGGGCTCCTCTCGCGACCCTTCTATTGTGGCCTCTAGAGGCTCCATGGCGAGTGCTAACTTGTTCAAGGGGACTTGAAACCCTTGACGAGGATTTCGACTTCTTCGGAGTCCTCGAAGATGAGGCAGATCTACGCCCTCGGAAGAGGCATCAGAGGGTCCTCACTGAGCCTCCAGAGTCACTGCTCATGGTAGGGTTGCCACCCTCGGTAATAGAACTAGCCCTGGCTCTTGGGTTGGGATCACTTGTTGGGGCGGAGGCCTCTCAGGGGTCACCCCTTGTCTCTCTTGTGGAGCCCTCAACTGGGGTCCTCACCTTGTTGCTGACACTTCTTCGGGGCCCTTGTCTGGTTAGACCCCGTAACCATCTGAAGAGGCTGTCTCTGGGCAGCCTGCATCATCACTTTGGCCCTCTACTACTCCATAAGTTGGGGCTGCAGCTCCCCATATGGAGCCATTAATCGAAGAGATCCCAAACTCATACTATCTCCGATAAGAGAGAGTCCACCCGTAACTTCTTTGGACCCATCCTTGGATCCACTTGCGACAACATCATTGTGTGAGGAGCTGACCAGGGAGCCCTCCACTTCCGAGGAGGAAGGCGCCCGCTTGATGGTTGTCCCTCATCTTCTATCTTTGACTTTTGTTTTGAAAAATATCCTAAAGAAACTAGTTAAATTATCTAGTATTTATTTATAATGATAAAAAACTTAGAAAAATGAATATTATCTCTAAACTAAAAGATGAAGGAGTCCGAGGGATTTATTTGTTAAGCAAATAACAAATAGTAGAGTTGGAAGGTGATAATGTTCTCCCATCTCTTCTTTCATTGTCCATATTTTATTTAATCAGTGACTTCTCAGAAATTTAATATACATTTTAAATATCATGATTCAGTTTCAATACTATTATTCTTTAACTGGTATGGCAGGCTAGAAATGATGCTAAATGTTTTTTCTCATGGTGGCCGATCTAGGTCTTATCGAATTTTTTTTTCTAAAAGTTGTGGCTTTCCCATGGTGCATTGATATAAGAGAATAATTTTCTCGCTTGATTGTCCAATGGAGCTTTCCGCTGGTGCTTCTGTAGAAGTTAATTATAGATGGTTTCGTTAACACTATTCTTGGGATCAGCTTCATTCTTAGGAACAATAATGGCTTGTCTATGTTTGCTTGGTTACTTGTTGCATATTTCTGGATAATCGTTGTGATTCATTAAGGCTTGAGAGCTTTTGCTCTAAAGGAAGGAGTGTAGAAAATTTATACCGAGTGTGATGCTGAATGTGGAGGATATTTACTAAGATTTTGTAATATATTCTCCTTACAAAATTTACTAAGATTAATGTAGAGGATATTTTTTTGGCGGGGCCATTGGCTCTCATATCTATATTTTTTGATCGACTCTGATGATAGGAGAGATGATTATATTAGACTGATTTTATAATATATTCTTTCTTTTGAAAAATATTCTTATCAATAAAATTGAATGGGATGCCATGTTCTGACAAATTTCTAAAATTGGTTGAGCCACAATGCTGCTCTTCGCTTATCTTCTTTATTCTATTCTTATTATGACTTGCCCATCCATTGCTGCTCTTCGCTTATCTTCTTTATTCTATTCTACCTTTGTTCCCAGGCCGTAAATGAAACCAAATCCCTATGGCCACAATTACAATCTCGAGCCCTATAATATAGATTAATACACAATGACCCCTTCTTCCCATAAAGTCTCTAAATCACCTCTTGACATAAATTCTCTAGCCCTATAATATATATAGATTAAGTAGCTTCAAAATTCAAATTTTAGTATTTTAACAAAATTCAAGTATCAGATCTTTTGATTCTTAACAACATTCAACTTTAACAAATCTTTTGTTCTACTTGAATTCTCAAAACATTTAGTCTTTCCCATGCCTCTTCAAAATTATAGTTTATTGTCTATCCCATCATTCCTTCTTAACAGCATTATTCTTTAACAAATCTTTTGAGAATTTAATTGTGCATACGTTTTGCTCGATCAGCTTAATAATCATCATTATTCACAATATAAACTAATCAATTTTCTCCCATATTTAAAAGTAAGATTGGTGTAGGAAGTTTAAGTTGTGTTGTTTTATAGACACAACTGAGTTGTTTTTCTTTAGAAGATGATTCGAATGGCATGTCCATTTCCAATAAATATCTCTCAGTTCCATACTTCTTATACAGAATATAATAGCGTTTGTATATACTCACTTGATAAACTCTAGAAAGAGTTCTATAGATTTTGATCTCTGAAGAATATCAATCCTCAAAATGCTATAGGGGTTTCTCTCTCCTAAACTCGACACAAGGCTGAATAAAAAATTAATCTTGCTTGATAAAAGAGAGGGGGCGGTTACATCATTAAATAGGAATTAAATCCTAGCCCTAAGGGGTGCTTGCCTAAGTAGAATTATCCTTTTGTCTCTCCTTTAGTCGACCTACCTTAGTAGGTGTAGGCAACGACTAGGTTGGTTTTATAGCTGACCTAAGCAGGTGGAAACTCTGGCCAACCAGCTCAGTAAAATGGGCGGCGGCCACTAAGCCCTAAGGCCTCAATCTAAACCCTAGCCACACTTCTTTATAGGATAAAAGTGGCTAGGTGAGGTTTTATTACAATCTCACAGGATTTTTATTGACTACTTCTAGGGTCATTATGATTCAACCCTACTGGAGTCCTATTAAGCCCGCCCTCTTAAAATTAGTCTTGTCCTCAAGGCTAAGGGTCCATGAACTCTGGGAACCGGTTTTTTAGCTCCTCCTAAGACTCCCACGTTGCATATTCGGATGGTAAATTATTCCACTTCACGAGTACTTCAGTTAAAGGTCATCCACAACATATCACAATCCTCCGATTAAGTATAGCTTCAGGTTGAGCTTCAATCTCGCCATCATTTGTAGTGTGTGGTAGTTGAGTCTGCGGCAACTCGCATTATCCCAATTTTGGCTTTTTAGAAAGGATACATGGAAGACGGGATGGATCTTAGCGTCATCCAGAAGCTTTAATTTGTATGCCACAGCCCCAATACGCTCCAAAATCTGATATGGTCCATAGAATCGTGGAGATAGCTTTATTGACGCTTTGGTATTGATTGACAGTTGCTTGTATGGTTGTAGGCGAAGGTAGACCCAATCTCCTACTGAAAATTCTCGCTCGCTCTGGTGAGTGTCTGCTTGTTGCTTCATGCGGGCTTGAGCGGTAGGTAGGTTGTCTTTCAGCAGCTATAGAAGCTTGTCCCTGTCAATTAAGTTTTAATCAACGTGATCTACTTTGGTAGTACCAATTATATATTTCGGTATTACAAGGGGCGGTCGACCATACAATGCCTCATAAGGGGTACATTTAGTTGATAAATGATAAGTTATGGCTTTGAGGAAGTTGGTGGAGGGAAGGGAGATGGCTGAAATTTTGGCTTGTCTCGGTAGCCGTGATAGAGCATCTACAATAACATTCTTTTTTCCCTTTCGATAAATAATTTCATAATCAAAAGCAAGAAGTTTAGTTACCCATCATTGCTACTCTGGGAAAGATATTTTCTGCTCTAAAAAAATACTTAAGACTTCGGTGGTCGTTCTTAATCTGGAAGCGTCGGTCGATCAAGTAAGGTCTCCACTTCGTGACAGCGTGCATGATGGCAAGCATTTCCTTATCATACATGGACATTTTAAGATATGAGGGAGACAAAGCTTTGCTGGTGTAAGCAAAGGGTCGGCCAAATTACATTAGAACAGCCCCAATTCTAACTCTGGACACGTCGGCCTCAATCACGAAGGTGCGGCTGAAATCGGGTAGCGCTACGACTAGCGTCATCGTCATGGCTGTCTTGAGTCGTTCAAAGACTACGGAGGTTTTATCCGACTATAAGAAGGAGTCTTTCTTCAGTAAGGATGTGAGTGAGACACTGATCTTATCGTAATCTTTCACGAATTTTTGGTAGTAGCCCGTGAGTCCAAGGAAGCCGCGCAATGATTTTATGTTCATAGGTCTTGGCTATCCTTGCATTGCCTCAATCTTCATCGGGTCTATCGCCACTCCATCCTCTGATATAATGTGCCATGGATAATCCACTTTACATTGTAAAAAGCTACACTTTAACTGTTTAACATAAAGGTGTTCTCCTGAAGAATCGTTAAAACAGTTCGTAAGTGTTGAAAATGCATATCAAGTGTAGGGCTATAAGTGAGGATATCATAAAAAAATACCAATACGAACTTGTATAGAAACCTCCAAAAAATGTTGTTCATCAAGCTTTGAAAAGTAGAAGGAGCATTCGTAAGTCCGAAAGGCATTACCAAAAACTCGTAGTGATCATTATGTGTGCAGAATACAGTCTTTGGAACATCTTCAGTGCATACCCGAATTTGATGATAATCGAAATAGAGATCCAATTTAGTGAAGCCTTGGGCTCCCTTTAGTTCATCCATATCTATGACTGGTATATGATATTTGTCTTTGACGGTGATGGCATTCAAAGCCCGGTAATCAATGTACATCCGTCACGTACTAACCTTCTTGCGCACTAGCAACGCCGGGGAGGAGTAAGGGCTGCAGTTTGGTCGAATTACTCTGGTGTCGAGCATCTCCTTGACGATATTCTTAGTCTTGTCCTTCTGCAAGTGAGGATAGTGGTACAGTCTTAAATTTGCTATAGGTTTGCTCGGCAAAATAGGTATGCGATGGTCATATGCAGCCGGTTAGGGGGAAGCCCTCGCGGCTCCATGAAAACATATGTAAATTCATCCAGCAAGTAGGCAAGCTTAGGATCTGAATTTTGCACTTTTCCTCCCTTGATAGCTGTTAGATATGCATTAAAAATTCACCATTTATTTTATGTAGCACATTATCCATTCGCTGCGTCGAAACAGTGAAAATATGGCTCCCGCGCTTGCCTCGCAATGTGACCTATCTCCCTTTACAATAAAACTTCATGATTAGTTTAGAGAAATTCAAGGAGATGTCACCTAATGTTGTGAGACATTCAATCCCAAGTACAGCTTCATGATCATCGATGGGTAGGAGGAAGTAATCGGCTACCACTTCTTGGTCTTGTAGGAGCAATTTTACATGCAGGCACCGTTGGTCGCAATTAAGAATTCGATCGTCAGTAACCTTTATGTCGAACTTGTTGCAACCTTCGATTTGAAGCGCCATACGTGCAGCAACCTTACTGTTGAGGAAGTTATTTGTGTTGCCCGTATCGATGAGAACGGTGATGGGTTGCTGTTTAAAAGTCCTCCAACTTTCATTGTTTGCGGGTTGGAGTAGCCGGCCAACGCGTGCACTGCATAGTCGATCAGTTGGGGCTCTTTATTTGTGGCTTCATCTTCGGGTTCGAGACTTTCTTCAGATGGTTCACCATCCTCATCCTCTACTGGTTCAATCATGAGGAGCCCGTCCTTTTTGCAGCGATGTTCTCCGCTCCACGGTTCATCACAGTGCCAACATAACCCCTTGACCGATCATTCACGAAGCTCATCTCTTGTTAATTTTTTTAGTGCGGGGGCTCGGATGGCAGTAGAGGGGGCTGAAGGCTTCGGCATAGCTAGTCCGGGAGTGACCCTTGTCCTTCGTACTTCGTGGTTCAATCGTTCTTCTTGGATTCTCGCGAAGGAAATCATGCCGTGAGAGTGTATAGTTGCTATGCCTTTACTTCTCGAATCTCTGGCTTTAGGCCCTCGATAAAAGTCCCTAAAAGTTACTTTTTAGAACAATCAACATTTTGGTTAGATACATGTTCAATCCTTGTTTGGTATTCATGTCAAACCTTGTTGAGGTTTGTCGAATCTTCATCAATTATCCGTCGATGTTGTCAAAATCGGTTGGTCTGAAGTGATTTAGTAGTCCTTCCTTGAATCGCTACCAAGAGAGACCTCCATGGGTGTGCTCATACCAATTAAACCACTAAATAGCATCTCTCTCGAGATGGATGGTGGCAATCTCCACCCTTGTAGCATCGGTGGTTTGGTAGAACCGAAAATAGTGTTCCGTGCACGCGATCCATCCGATCGGGTCTCCTTCTTCCCATCTAGGGAAGTCAACATTCATGCGTGAAGTATTTGGATCAGGGATGATGTGGCCATGCTATGGAGGATCGTCTCACTGATATGAAGTTTCTCCTTGTTGCGATTTCTTTAGGCTAGGTGGTCGGCCCATGCTGAATTCTGTGAAAAAGGATCTCATCTTCTCCTCCATGCGGCTTTCAAAGGCTTTAAACTTAGCGTTGATGGCCTCCTCTGATGCCATGGTGTGTGCCTCTAGATCTGTAATATTAAGATCTTTTTTCTATTGTCGGGTTAGCGTCATGAGAATTTTTTGGGGAGGGGATGGCCGGTTGGATGGGTGGATTGGTGTAGATGGGGTAGGCTGCGTTTTAGGGCTGATTTGGGTGGTTTTTCGGGATCAGTTTAGGGTGCGGTTTAGAAAGGTTTTTGGTGAGGATGTTAGCGTTTGTAGATAAGAAAAAGAGAGTCTAAAAACCTGCAAAAAATAGCACTCAAATCCGATAGAATTCGACAAAGAAAGGTGTTGCGATGTGTTATCCTGCTGAGCAGATTTTACGTCGAAGAAACGATGAATTCTAAAAATAAATTTCAGAGAAAATTTTGTGAAAAATATGTAGAGACCCTCGGTTCAGATATGATCGATATCAGCAAAAATTTTGACAAAATTTCAGTAGAGTAATGGTAGGAAAATAGGGTAAAAGATGGACGGTAGATCCTTTGTTATAAAATTCTAGCACTGCGTGATGACGATTTAAGGCACAATAAAACTGGTTCTAGAAGGAATTTTTTTCAGAGATCAATCTGAGATGGAAGCTAAGATGATCTATGAAATTGTGTAAAAATATCAGCCAAAAAGGAGACAATAAACTAGTTTCAAGAGGCAAGTAGGCGGCTAAAATTTTCTACAGCGTTTCGCCTTCACAACAACGATAACATTTGCGACGGTCGAAATTTGCAGTGGATAAAATATGAAAAATCTCTTCAACATGTAAGGTAAAGGATTTTGCAGTATTGAAGAGGCGTGGGTGATGAAAATATACGAGATCTCTAGATCAAACATAGGAGGCAGCGACAGACTGATTTGATCTGCAATTGGGGTGGAAGGTGGAGGCGTGTGCCGTAATAATTATGGGAATTGCTTGGGAAGGTGAGGGCGGCTGAGATGACTATAAGGGTAGCAAGAACGCTACTATGGTACTAGATGATAGAACCCCAGAAGGAGCTCTATAGATTTTGATCTCTGAGGGGGATCAATCCTTGGAACACTATAGGGGTTCCTCCCTTCTAGAACTTGACACAAGGCTGAATAAAAGATTGATCTTGTTTGATAAAAGAGAGGGGGTAGCTACATCATTAAATAGGACTCAAACCCTAGCCCTAGGGGGTGTTTGCCTAAATAGAATTACCCCTTTGCCCCTCCTCTAACCGACCTGCCTTAGTAGGTGTAGGCAGTGGCTAGGTTGGCTCTATAGCCAACCTAAGCAGGTGAAAACCCTAGCTGACCAGCACAGTAAAGTGGGCGATGGCCACTGAGCCTTAAGGCCCCAATCTAAACCCTAGCCACACTTCTTTATAGGATAGAAGTGGCTAGGTGAGGTTTTATTAGAATCTCACAAGATTTTTATTGACTAATTCTAGGGTGATTAGGACTCAATCCTGCTAGAGTCCTATCATCACTATCAAATCTCATATAATTAAGTTTGTTTAAAGTAACACAGAATGTATCATGCCTCAATATATTTTTTGATATGATAAATTTGTTATGCGAGCACTGAACACATAGCTAAGTGATCATACCACCACCACCCATTATGACAAGAAAACATGGAGAGCTTTAGATTATTATCGTAGAGTAGTATGGGCCCAAAACGTCATGGAAGATTCATCCTATATATATTTTGATTTTTTACTAGATTATAGTAGGATCTAAACAAGAGACAATATATTAGGCTTTGGATTTAAGCTTACATGAGGCTCATTAGAAGACATGTCATGTATATATTTTGAAGTGTGATATATGTCTCCATCATATTAATTTCTATCCATCTCTCTTGTAGAAGGGATATATGTTATTCATCCAAGGATTGGATATATGTGTTAATGAGTCTTCGAAAGTGTTAGGATTGTAATGACACAAATATGGAGGTGAATTAGTGATGTCACAAAAAGATTTGATTTGAAAAGTTTGATCAATAAAAATATTTACCAAAAGTGCAAGTAAGGATAATGAGTGAAGTAAATCAATAAGCAATAATAAAGCAAAGCAAGAGAATGATACAAATTGATTTATAGTGGTTCTGTCATCCTAACCTACATCCATAATAGAACCCCAAAGGAGCTATATGGGATTTTGATCTTTGAGGGGGATCAACCCTTAGAACACTATAGGGGTTCCTCCCTCCTAGGGTCGGCCACAAGGTTGAAATAAAAGTATTCTTACTTGATTGAAAAGAGGTGGAGGCTATAAGCTTATATAGGCTCAAAACCCTAGCCCTAGGGGATGCTTCCTAAGTAAATTTATCCCCTTACCCTTCCTATAGTCGCCCTGGCTTAATAGGGATGGGCGACAGCCTAAGTGGCTTCATAACCGACTCTAACAGATTGAAACCTTGGCCGATCAACCTAGTAAAGGGGCAACGACTGCTATGCCCTAAGGCCCAAAATAAACCTTAGCCACACTTCTTTATAAGATAAATGTGACTAGGTGGGGTTTTATTATAATTTCACAGTTTTATTGATTCCTACTAGGGTGTAGGACCCAACCCTACTAGGGATCTATCAAGTCTGTCCTCTTTAAATCAGCCTTGTTCTCAAGGCTGAGGTTCCATGAACTCAGGAAACCTGGTCTTCAGCTCCTCGTAAGACTCCTATATGACATCTTCAAGTGGTAAGTTGTTCCAATGCACTAATACTTCAGCGGAAGGGCATCGATGGTGCATTATAATTCTTCGATCAAGAATGGCTCGTGGCTGGACTTGAATTTCTCCATTATCTATGTTGCTCGACAATTAAGTATGGGCTGACTCGTGTTCTCCCAGTTTGGGCATCAAGCAGGATACATGGAAGATTGGATGGATTTTAGCATCTTTTGGTAACTTTAATTTGTATGCCACAGCTCCAATTCGCTCGATGATCTGATATAGTCCATAAAATCGAGGAGATAGCTTCATCGAGGCTCTTGTGTTGATGGACAGTTGTTTGTATGGTTGTAGGCAAAGATAGACCCAATCTCCTACTGAAAACTCCTGCTCACTATGATGAGTGTCAGCTTGTTGCTTAATTCGGGCTTGAGTTGCAAATAAATTATCCTTCAGTAATTGTAGGAGTTTGTCCCTATCAATTAAACTTTTCTCGACCTGGTCTACTTTGATGAGTGTCAGCTTGTTGCTTAATTCGGGCTTGAGTTGCAAATAAATTATCCTTCAGTAATTGTAGGAGTTTGTCCCTATCAATTAAACTTTTCTCGACCTAGTCTACTTTGATCGCATCAATTACATACTTGGGTATTACAGGGGGCAGTCAGCCATATAATGCCTCATAGGGGATACATTTTATGGATGAGTGATAAGTAGTAATGTACCACCATTCGACCCAAGGGAGTCACTTCATCCACTATCTTGGCTGATCATTGGTGAAGCACCGAAGATAGGTCTCTAGACACATGTTCATCACTTCTGTTTGGCCATCCGTCCGTAGATGAAAGGCTATGCTTATCTTGAGTTGGGTGCCCTGTAGTTGAAATAGTTCGGTCCAAAATTTGCTTATGAATATCTTGTCATGGTCGTTCACAATCGACCTTGGCATCCCATGTCGTTTAATAATATTTTCAACAAAGAGCTGAGCAATATTGGCAGCGGTATAAGGGTATCTCACAGCATAGAAATGAGCATATTTTGTTAAGCGATCTACCAACAAAAATATTATACTTTTACCTTGAGATGGTGGTAGCCCTACAATGAAGTCCATGGAGATGTCAGTCCATGCTGAGTTCGGTGTGGGTAGTGGTTGTAGCTTTCCTGGACTAGCCACTGTTTCACTTTTTTGCTGTTGGCATACATCACTTTAGCTACATAATCAGAAATAGATTTTTTCATGCCTCTCCAATAAAAGTTTTGCTTCACCCTTTTGTATGTTCTTAGATATCCAGAGTGCCCTATTGACGATGAAGAGTGCATTTCATGCATAATAATTTTGATGCAAGGAGAAGTGGGAATAAGCACAATTCGGCCCTTGTAGCGTAGATCCCTTGAATCCCAAGTGTAGTGGGCTATGGCGCTTGAATCATTCTCTAATTTTTCTATGATGTTTCGGGTCTCTGGGTCCCTCTTCTATTCCTCCCTAATGTCCTTGAGGAAGCTGGTGGAAGGAAGAGAAATGGTTGAAATTTTGACTTGCTCTGGTAGTCATGATAGTGCATCTGCAACAACATTTTTTCCCCTTTCGGTAAGTAATTTCATAATCGAAACCAAGGAGTTTAGTTACCCATCTTTACTGCTCTAGGCATGATATTTTCTACTCCAAAAAAATTTGAGGCTTCGGCGGTCAATTTTGATTTAGAAGCATCGGTCGATCAAGTAGGGTCTCCACTTTGTAACGACGTGCACAATTGCAAGCATCTCCTTGTCATATACGGATATTTTGTGATAAGAGGGAGATAAAGCTTTGCTAGTATAGGTAAGTCGACCGATTGGGGCTCTTCCTCTGTAATTTCTTCTTCGGGTTCAAGGCTCTCTTTAGGTGGTTCAATATCCTCATCTTCTACCAGTTCAATCACAAGAAGCCATCCTTTCTTGCAGAGATGTTCATAGCTCCATGGTTTGTCGCAGTGCCAGCACAATCCCTTAAAGAATCGTTCCCAAAGTTCATCTCTTGTCAATTTTTTTGGTGCAAGGGCTCAGATGATAGTAGAGGGGGCTGAAGGCTTCGACATTGCTAGTCGGGAAGTGACCCTAGTCCTTTGGACTTTGTGGTTCAATCGTTCTTCTTATAGCCGTGCGAAGGAGATGGCCGCTATAAGTGTGTACGATTATTGCGCCTTCACTTCTCCTCGTATCTCCGGTTTTAAGCCATCAATGAAAGTTCCTAAAAGTTACTTTTTCAACCAATCATGAGTTTGGTTAGATAATTACTCAAGCCTCGTTTGGTATTCTTGTACAGTAGTGGTTTGTCAGATCTTCGCCAATTGTCCCTCGATGTTCTCATAATCAGTAGGTTCGAAGCGGTTCAATAGTCCTTCTTTGAATTACCGCCAGGAAAGGCCTCCATGAGTATGCTCAAACCAATCAAACCATTGAATTGCATCTCCTTCAAGGTGGATGACCACAATCTCCACCATGGAAGCATCGGTGGTTCGGTGGAATCGAAAGTAGCGCTTCGCGTGTGAGATCCAATCGATCGGGTCTTCCATTGAATTGCGTCTCCTTCAAGGTGGATGACCACAATCTCCACCATAGAAGTATCGGTGGTTCGGTGGAACTGAAAGTAGCGCTTCGCATGTGAGATCCAATCGATCGGGTCTTCCATTGAATTGCATCTCCTTCAAGGTGGATGGCTACAATCAACACCATGGAAGCATCGGTGGTTCGGTGGAACCGAAAGTAGCACTTCGCGTGTGAGATCCAATAGATCGGGTCTTCTTCTTCCCATCTTGGGAAGTTTACCCTCATACGTGGATTATATGGATCGGTGATGGTGCATCCTCGCTCTTAGAATTCTTCTTTCTCATCTGAAGTTTCCCCTTGTTGTGATTTCCTTGGGCTCGGTGGTCGGCCCATAATGAGTTCGGTGAAGATAGTCTGAATTTTCTCCTCCATGTGGGTCTCAAAGGCTTCAAACTTAGCATTGACAACCACTTCTGTTGCCATGGCATAAGCCTCCAGATCTTTGATGTTGAGGTCTTTCTTTTATTATCGGGTTAAGGGCATGAGAGGTTTCGGAGAAAGGGTGGCCGAAAAAAGGTCGGTGGATCGGTGAAAAGCAGGCTACGGTTAGGGGTGTTTGGGGGCTAATTTGGATCGTTTTTTTATTGTGGTTTGTTAGGGTTTTTGGTCTGTGAGGGTAGGGGTTAAAGATGAGAAAGAGGGAGTTAAAAAACACGAAAAAGACAGCAGCAAAATCTGATAGAATTCAACGAGAAGATGCTGCATACTTAGTGTCCTGTCGAACATAATTTACGTCAAAGAAATAGCTAATTCTCGATGTAAATTCTAGAAGAAATCCGAGGAAATCGAACAGAATTTTAATGTCAAAGCCTTGGTTCATATGAGAGTATCAGCAACAATTTAGATCAATGAAATTTTGGCAGCGTAACGGTAGGAAAACTGAGGCAAAGTAAGAAGGCAGATTCTTGTCACAAAAATCCAATA
Source organism: Ensete ventricosum (assembly GCA_029747655.1). Classification (NCBI taxonomy): domain Eukaryota; kingdom Viridiplantae; phylum Streptophyta; class Magnoliopsida; order Zingiberales; family Musaceae; genus Ensete; species Ensete ventricosum. The sequence goes on from JAQQAF010000002.1 coordinate 23,741,835, forward strand.
GTATGCAGCGATGAATTGCAGCAATATAGGATCGATTTCAAAGAGAATTTTCATGATAAATCAATCTCAGATGGAAGCTAAGTTGATCTATGAGAACATGTAAAACTTTCATCCACTAAAAATATTCAATAACCTGGTTTCAATAAGCCTCTATGCGGTTGGAATATTTCTGCAGCGTTTCCCCTTCGCAACGATGATCACGTTTGCGATGGTAAGAATTTACAGTAAGGTAAGGATAGAAAAACTTCTTCGGTATATAAGGATAAAAGTTTGTAGTAGTAACTATTGGGAAATCTCAGCGGGAGCATCACATGTGCAGCGGAAGATTAAAACAAAATAGGTTTCCCATGCAGATTAAATCATCGTGCAAAAGATGGGGTCGTGAAAAAGTCGCAAACATTGAAAAATCGTGATATGTGAGAGATTGATTTTACATAAGGAGATCGTATATCCCTGTATTCCAGATCCGGATGGAGAGGATGAAGGAAGTCGAGCGTCTTCCTCTCTAGCGATATCCACACGATGGATCTCAGCAGCGAAACTCCTCCAATCTGATCTCGTAACTCTTGTATAGATGGAAGGAGGAGAATAGGTGGGGTGGCCAAAGCTGTAACCTATCAACTATGAGCCTTCCCTCCTATTTATTGAGAGCCACCAAAAACTCTAAGGTTCCTGTCTTAGTGGGTATTAGATCTTCATCCAATTACCCACTAACCTTGTATTATTAGATTTTTATCTAATAATCTCCTTTGACCTTTAATTGGGCCTCATGCAAGGAGCCCATCAGTGTAGGGTCTCATCTATTGAGAATATGGGCTAATTGGATCTCTATCTAATCCTCTATTCGCTGAAGCATCCACCATATGTATGTGACCCTCTAGGCCCGATACCGAGCTGGCCGTGAGTCACTCCCATCAGAACTCTTTCTGATATAGTGAATTATTATCCCCATAATAATTCACTCGACTCATCGACTATAGATGTACTAGGACACTATGCCATAGTCCCAAGACGAAGACGATATAGGGGGATCGAATCCATCGGACCTATCTATCCGCAGTTACCATATATCTATAGTCCCTCATCCAACTAATATCTCAGAGACCATATATTGGATATGGTACTATCAGGTCACATACAGAATCTATTTGAGATTCGCTCTAATCAGATTCTCTCAGAGAACTCTCTCAATCCGAATGACCCTAGTTAGGGATTTATCTGAGTAAGCACATGTGAGATATTTCTCTCGCGATACCTAGAGTAGATGATCCTTTATTGACACTCAATTGCCTTCGTAAGGTTGGCTACCAATCCTGATAATCGATTGTACTAGATCTGAAACTTTTCAAACATGTATGTCCAGCGTCAAAGAAAAGAGTACTCATATAAGACATTCTTGGTATCTCAAGTCGAAGGACTAGATACACAAATGAGACTATGAAATCGCTGTCTAACATCAGGTATCATGAACCATACAACATTCCATAAGTGGATCAATCAGTGAACTCATTCTCTAATGAGTATCCGTACTATATCCTTAGTGTCTCCACACAAGTAGCTATGAGACCAGCTACCTCCATCATATGGATGGGTATATAATATACCGGTCTGTCCGGTTATCTTAATGTCCCTCTCGAGTAACTTATGACTAGGATTATTTAGGATGTGTCTAAAGGTGAATCGATCTCATTATCGTGATCTCATCACGATCCAATTCCTATTGCATAAAACTAAGGACATCACAATATATATGCAACAGATAATATAATATGAGAATATGCCAATAATCATAAGCAAAAAGATCACCTAAGGTGTCAAACGTTCCATCACTCACGTGATTGGCTTATATGACACTTATAACCAGTAATTTCTCATTTGACCAAAAGTCAATCACTTATGTGTCTGATCCCCATCAGACCCTTATGATGCTCAAATACAATTTGAGCCAATGGCTTCGTCAGTGGATCTACAATGTTATCTTCGGATGGAACTCTTTGTATTGCTATATCTTTACGGGTCATGATTGCTCTAATCGGTTGGAACCTCCTCAGAATAATTCTGATGAGACCTGGGTTCCCTTGCTAGAGCTGTCACCCTATCGCTATCGCGGTATATGGGAATCGGCTTCACGCTACTTGGTACGACTCTTAAATCCCTGATGAACTTCTTCATCCACATCCTTTTGCTGCTTCTGCTATAGCAATATATTTCACCTCTTTGGTCGAGTCAACAGTAGTATCTTGCTTGGAACTCTTCTAGCTTACTGCTCCTCTATTCAGGGTGAAAATATACCCTGAGTTCTACTTGCTATCATCGATGTTGAACTGGAAACTTGAGTCTGTATAACCCTCAACCTAGAGGCTACCTCCTCTATATAGTAGTAAAATATCCTTAGTCCTTCTCAAGTACTTAAGAATACACTTTACTGTCTTCCAGTATTCTAAACCTGAATCTGCCTGATACTAGCTTGTGCCACTCAAAGCATGTGTTATATCAGGCCTGGTACATAGCATACATGATAGACTCTATCGTTGAAGTATAGTGTATCATATCCATGTCCACCCTTTCTTTAGGAGTCTTTAGGGATATACTCCTAGAAAGTGATATTTCATGTCTCATCGATATGAGACCTCTCTCGAAATTCTCCATACCAAACCTTTTGACAATGGAGTCTATGTACTTAGACTATGACAAGTCAAGCATCCTCTTAGATCTATCTCTATAGATCTGGATCCTCAAAATATAGAATGTTTCCCCTGAGTCTTTCATGGAGAAGTTTTTGAATAGCCAAGCCTTTACTCTGGAGAGCATTCCTATATTATTCTCAATGATTAAGATGTCATCCACATACAACACCAAGAAAGTGATAGCGCTCCCACTTACCTTCATGTACACACAAGGCTCATCTCGTTCTTAACGAAGTCATAAGATCTGATCGCCTCATCAAATCTTATGTTCCAACTTTGGGAAGCTTGCTTCAATCCATAAATGGATCGAAGTAACCTGCACACTTTATATGGACTTAATCTGGATACGAATCCCTCTAACTATATCATATACACCTCCTTCTCAAGGTTGCCATTGAGGAATGTCGTTTTCACATCTATCTGCCAGATCTTATAGTCATAATGTTCTGCAATGGCCAAAAGAATTCTGATGGATTTAAGCATAGCTATAAGTGAAAAGGTTTCATCATAGTCAAACCCTTTTCTTTAACGATATCTTTTAGCTATCAGTCTTGCCTTATAGGTCTCCACCTTTCCATCCACTCTGGCCTTCTTCTTGAATATCCACTTGCACCCGATGGGTATAATACCCTCTGGGACATCCACAAGGTTTCAAACCCTGTTAGAGTACATGTAATTCATCTCAGAATTTATGGCTTCTTGCCACTTCCCAGAGTCTATGCTCATAGCAGCCTCCTTGTAAGTCTGAGGATCAACATCCTAAGAGTCCTCTCTACTGATATGTCCCACATCTTTCAGGAGGGTGAGATACTTTGCTAGTCCTACGTAAAGTTGGAACCTGTGTGCTATGTACTTGAACATATTCGGACTCTAGAATGGTGCTTGAGCTAGGTTCTCCAACCTCACCCAACTCTATCTTACTCCCACTGTTTCCACCAAGAATGTGTTCCTTCTCAAGGAACACAACTCTCTTGGCAATAAAGACCCTAAAGTATTTTTAGGGTATCCCACAAACATGCACTGCTACATCCTTGATTCCAACTTATCGAGGTTGTCTTATAACGTGGGCAGGACAGCCCCAAATCTTAACCACCTTAAGATCGGACTTCTTTCCTTTCCATATATTATACGGTGTAGACACTACCAACTTTTATGAAACTCTGTTCAGAAGGTAAGCTGTGGTCTTTAGGGCGTACCCCTAGAATGAGATGGGTAGTCAGCGAAACTCATCATAGACCGCACAATGTCTAACAGCGTGCGATTCCATCTTTTTGGTACACTATTGAGATGAGGGGTATGAAGGTGTCCATTGGGATAGAATCCCATAGTCCGTGAGGAAATGAGTGAACTCTATACTCAAGTACTCTCCTCCTCGATCTGATCGAAGAGTCTTAATACTCTTTCCAATCTGGTTCTCTACCTCATTCTTCTATTTCCTCAATTTCTCAAAGGCCTCGGACTTGTACTTCATTAAGTACATGTGTTCATTCCTAGAGAAATCATCAGAGAACGTAATGAAGTATGAGTAACCCCCTATAGCCTGAGTCGATATGGGACCACATACATTAGTATGTAGAGTTCCAACGACTCAGTGGCTCTCTCTCTCCAGTTCCCCTAAAAGGAGAGTTGGTCATCTTCCCACGAAGGCAAGGTTCATAAGTTGCATACGACTCATAGTCAAATGGATCTAAGTATCCATCTTTAAGCAACTTTTGAATCCTTCCCTCATGTATATGACCTAGCCTACAATGCTATAGGTATGCATTATTCGTCTTATCTCTTTTCCTCTTAGATATATTTATATTCATGATGTGTGGAGAAGTATCTAACATATATAAACCATTTATCAGTGTCCCTCTAGTGATGATCTCATCATCTATAATTATTAAACAACTATTGTTCTCAAAAATAAATTTATATACACTAATTGTCAAATAAGAGATAGATATAATATTTTTGATAATAGAGGGAACAAAATAACAAGCATCTAATGTAATAATAGCTCCACCATGCAGATGTAGGGTGACCTCCTCAATAGCAATTGCAGCAACTCTTGCTCCATTTCCCATCTTGAGGTCCATCTCACCTCTAACCAATCTCCTAGGTCTTGCTAGAAACTGCAACGAATTGCAGATATGATAAACACTTCCAATATCCAATACCCATGTGTTATCATTAAAATCTGATAAGTGGAGACTGATCATGAATATATCTGAAGCTTCTTCAAGCTTTTGTTTCGCCTTATCTGTAAGGTAGTCCTTACAGTTCCTCTTCCAATGCCCATCTTGGCCATAATGGAAGTACTATCCTTTGTCCTTTGTCGGGTCTTTCTTGGCAACCTTTACATTACCCGATCTTTCTTTGCCCTTGCCCTTCTTAAGGGTCTTACTAGCCTTCCTTTTCTTATTGGTCTCACCAATATAGAGAACTAGCTTCTCTTTCATGATGGCACTCTTAGCTTCCCTCGACATATTGAGGAGATTAGGTGAAATCACCAAAAATTTGTTCATATTAAAGTTAATAATAAACTATGAAAAGGAACCTGGCAGGGACTGAAGTATAAGATCAACACATATGTTATCATCTAGGACTATTCCTAGACCTGTGAGTTTCTTGATCCACTCTATCATTTTTAGGACATGGTTCTCAACTGATGCATCCATGCTCTTATGTTGCCTCTGTAACTCAAGAGTCGTGGAGATCAACATGTAACATTTTGCCAATGTGGAATCATCTATATACTTCATATAGCAAGCAATCTTATCCTCGCTTTCCCCTTCTTCCAGCGTGGGCATAGTTGTATCAAGGATGTATGCGTTTTTCTCCATCGTGAGAACAATTCTTAAATTACAGAGCCAATCTGTGTAGTTAGGACCAGTGAGGCGGTTGACATCAAGTATGCTACGCAGGGGGTTTGCAAGCGACATGTTTCTGACAAACAAGATATAGCACAAATAAATAACATGCAGACTTTGTAGAAAAATTAATTAAGATATGAACTTCTATCTTAATGTACTCCCACTATTTTCCTAGTGAATCACGCGACACCCTCGACACGTAAGACGAAAGTCTCCGGCAGACTCCTAGTGGGGATCGAGATCCAATTGGCATCTTAGTGCAACCTCGAGGGACTCGACCAATTACACTGAGCCCAAAAGGTAGGTAACTCTTGTCAATCATAATTTCTTGTAATTCTTTTAATCATGTAGGACTACAAGATAAATAATAATAGTCAATTAAATTTTTTAATTAACTATATTTTCTAAAATTTGGGATATATCAAGAATTTTTAAAAATGTTAAAGTTATTTTTAAAATTTGGGACAGAAGGACTAGTCTCAGAATTTCTCAAATTCCTAAGGCAGAATCATCTTTTCATTAAAAAGAAACCTTAATCCCTCTGTCGCCTACCAGTAGGCGACTACCTCCACCCTTGCGCAACCAGCATCGCTTCGCGTCACCGTAAGTAGGCCCAGCCCTTGAGCGGTCGCCCCTATAGGCGGGCACCACTTTTGCCCACAGGTGGCTTGCTCATGGGTGACGTGCCCACAAGTGCCACCTCCATGGGCGCCGCCCCTACAAGTGGCCAGGCTGCGGGCAACAACCCCTGCAAGTGGCCTGGCAGTGGGTGGCCTACCAACAGTGGCCGCCCTCGCCCGCAGGCAGTTTACCCATGGGCGTTACCATTCGGTCAAGCACGCACGTCATCACTCCGCAGGCATCTTTAGGGACAACAAGAATGCGTAGAACAATTCTACATGATTCAACATAACTCACACAGTTTATAAGCCAATCATCGGATGATAAATCTGGCTTTGATACTACTATTAGGAACCTTGAGAGAGCATCACATGCATAGCAGTAAACAAAACAACAAGGGTTTCCCACGTATATCAAGTCGTCGTGCAACGATTGGTGCATAAAAAATCATAAAATCAAAAACTGTGAGTCGTGTAAGATTTATTGCCTAGGGAAATTGCATATCCCTGAAACTTCCAAATCCTATGGAAGAGGATTAAGGAAGTTAGATGTCCTCCTCTCTAACAGTATCCAAATGGTGGATCGATGCAGTGATGCTCCTCAAATCGCAGCAAAAAGTCTACAACTCTTGCGGACCTTCTTCATAGCTTTTGCACACCACCTTGCAGTGAACGTGGAAGAAGATCTCCTATCTTCTTCAATGTCTTCTTGTGGTAGAGAGAAGGTTGGTCAGCTGAAAAAATATGGGAGCGAGGAGAATAGGAGGGGTGGGCCAAAGATACAGCCTATCAACTTGTTGGCCACCTGTACCTCCTATTTATAGAGAGCTACATAAAATCCTAATGGATCCTACCTTAGTGGGGTATTATATCTCTATCTAATTACCCAAACTTCTTAGATTATTGGATCTCTATCTAATAATCTTAATTTACCTCCAATTGGGCCTCATGCAAGAAGTCAATTAATATTGGGTCTCATCCAATGACAATAGGGACTTATTGGATAACTCATATCCAATCCTCTACTCGTTGCAATCATCCACCATATGTATGTGACCCTCTGGGCTCAATACCGAGTTAGTCGTGAGTCGTAACTATCAGAACTCCTTCTAACTCAGTGAATTATTATCTCATAATAATTCACTCAACTCATGACCATGAATATACTAGGCAACTATGTCATAGTCCCTAGACAGCATAGGGGATCTAGTCTATTGGACCTTTCTGTCCTCAATTACCATGTATCGATAGTCTCTCATTCATCTAATATTCTAAATATCGTATATTTGGCATGGTACTACTATCAGGCCATATACGGAATTCATTCGAGTCTCACTTTAATCAGACTCTCTAAAAGAACTCTCTCTTAATCCGAACAACCCTAGCCAGATATTTACATGAGCGATAAGACAGAATATTCCTCTCGTGATACTGATAGTGGATGATCCTCTGTTGACATTCAATTACCTTTATAAGTTTGGCTACCAATCCCGATAACTGATTGTACTATATCTTGAACTTTCGAGACCTATAAGTCTGACATCAAAGAAAGGAGTACTTAAACAAGGCATCTTTGGTGTCTCAAATCTAGGGACTAGACACACAACTTGGACTACGAAATCACTGTCTGACATTAGATATCATTAACCATCTAGCATTCCATAAACGGATCAATTAGCGAACTCATTCTCCAATGAGCACCTGTACTATATCCTTAGTGTTCCCACATAAGTGGTTATGAGACCAGCCACCTCCATCATATAGATGAAAATACAGTACATCGATCTATACGGTTATCTCGATTTTTCTCTCGAGTAACATATGATCGGGATTATTTAGGGTCTATGTTTTGAATCGAGTCGGTCTCACTATCGTGATCTCATCACGATTCGATTTTCATTGCACAGATCTAAGAACATCATAATATATGTAACAAGCAACATAAAATGAGAATATACCAATATAATCATAATGCAAAAAGACTGTGCTGTATGTCACACGTATCATCACTCACATGATTGTTTGTAGGGCACCTGTAACTAATAGTACCCTTAGTGTCCCCACATGAGCAACTATGAGATTAATCACCTCCATCATGTGGATGGGTATACAGTATACCAATCTATATGATTATCTCGATGTCCATCTCGAGTAGCCAATGATCGAGATTATTTATGGTCTCATTATCATGATCTCATCATGATCCAATTGTCATTGCACATATCTAAGGACATCACAATATATACAAGAGGCAACATAAAGTGAGAATATATTAATAAAAATAATAATAAGTAAAAAGATCACGTAACGTGTCACTCGTGTCATCACTCATATGATTGGCTTGCAGGGCACCTGTAACTAGCACATGATAGAGTTGAGCAAAGTTGAAGAATTTAGCTCAAGCACCATTTAGGAGGTTGAGTTTATTCAGAAATCTAATACACAAGTTTCAATTTTACATAGGTCTAGTAGAGTGTTCCACCCTCCTAAGAGATATATAGGACGTATCAGTGGAGAGGCTACTTAGGATGTTGATCATCAGACCTACGAGGAGGCTATTACGAGTATAGAATCCAGAAAGTGTTAAAAAATTATAAATTCTGAGATGGATTCCATATACTCCAATAAGGTCTGGAACCTTATTGATGCACCTGAGGGTATCGTACCCATAAGATGCAAATGGATTTTTAAGAAAAAAATCAGAGTAGATAAAAAGGTGGAGACCTATAAGGTAAGACTAGTGGCTAAGGGGTATCGTCAAAGACAAGGTGTTGACTATGACAAAACCTTATCATTCATAGTCATATGAAATCCATTTATAATTCTTTTAGCTATTGAAGTACACTATGACTATGTGATCTGGTAGATGGACGTAAAAACTGTATTTCTCAACGGCAACCTCTCGAAGGTGGTGTATATGATATACTATGAGGGATCGTGTCCAAAGAAAGTCTAGATAAGGTGTGCAATGCTTAGGTTTATCTTTAGACTAAAGCAAGCTTCCTAAACATGGAACATGATATTTGATAAGGTGATCAGATCTTATGACTTTCTTAAGAACGAAAATGAGCCTTATTTATATAGTAAGATAAGTGGGAGCGCTATCACCTTTTCGATATTGTATGTGAATAACATCCTCATCATTGGGAATGATGTAAGAATGCTCTCCACGATTAATGCTTAGCTTTCTAGACACTTCTCTATGAAGGACTTAGGGGAAGCATCCTACATTTTGGGGATTTAGATCTATAGAGATAAATCTAAGAAGATGCTTGACTTGTCCCAATCTAAGTACATAGTACCATTGTCAAAATATTTAGCATGAAAAATTTCAGAGGATGTCTCATACCAATGAGACAGAATATCACTTTTTAGAAGTATGTCCCAAAAGACTCCTAAAAAAAGAACACACATGGGTATGATACCCTATGCCTCTGTGATATGGTATATCATGTATGTTATGTTATGTACTAGGCCTGATATAGCACATACTTTGAGTGTCACGAGTAGGTATCAAGAAAATCAAGGTTTGAAACACTGAAAAGTAGTAAAGTATATCCTTAAGACTTTAGAAGGACTAATGATATTTTACTAGTATATAGAGGAGATAGCATACATGTTGATGTCTACATAGACTCTAGTTTTCTATCGATATTGATGATAGTAAGTCGAATTCAATGTATGTTCACAATAAATAGAGGAGTAGTAAGCTATAAGAGTTCCAATTAAGACAATAATGTTACTCGACCACAAAGGCAGAGTACATTGCTACGACAGAGGTAGTAAAGGAGGGAGTTTGGATGAAGAAGTTCATCGCAGATTTAAGAGTCATATCGAACAGCAAGGAATTAATTCTCATATATTGCAACAACAACGAGGCGATTGCTCAAGCAAAGGAACTCAAGTCCCATCAGAAGTCCAAGTATATTTTAAGGATATTCCACCTAATTAGAGAGATCGTGGCCTGTGGAGATGTAATGATAGGACCCAGTAAGGTTGGGTCCTACTCAACTAAGTAGCAATTAATAAAATTCTGCAAGATTGTAATAAAACCCCACCTAGTCACCTCTATCCTAAAAGAAGTATGGCTAGGATTTATTGTGGGGCCTTAGGGCTTACTAGTCACTGCCCCATTTACTGGGCTGATTGGCTAGGGTTTCTAGTAGGTAGCCTCGGCTTGGGCAGCCACTTAGGCTGTAGCCCCCCTAGTTAGGTAGGGCGCTATAGGAGGGGCAAGGGGAGAAATTTACCTAGGAATTACCCCTAGGGCTAGGGCTTGGAGCCCTATATAAGCTTGTAGCCTCCACCTTTTTTTATCAAGCAAGAATCTTTTTGTTTTAGCCTTGTGGCCAACCCTAGGAGGGAGGAACCCCTATAGTGTTCCAAGGGTTGATCTCCCTCAAAGATCAAAGCTCTATAGAGCTCCTTTGGGATTCTATCATCTGGTATCAGAGCAGCAATTTTGCTGTTCTTGCCGCCATCTCTACCGACTCCACCAAGCTAAGCAATTCCCATAATTGCTGTTGACATCACCTCCACCATCATCCCCATGTCATAGATCAAATCAATCTGCTACTGCGTCCATCGATTACATTTAAGATCTGGTAAATTCCTACCTTGTTGCTATTGTAATTTTTTATCATTACGTTCCAAAGAGAATTTCCTATCCTTACTTTACTGTGAATTCCTTCCGTCGCAAACATGATCATCATTGCAAAAGAGGAATTGCTGAAGAAAATTTTCAACCGCATAGAGGCTTATTGAAACTGATCTATTGATTACCTTTCTTGGACAAAATTTTTACATGTTTTCATAGATTAACTTGGCTTTCATCTAAGATTGATCTATCATAAAACTTTTCTCTGAAACTGATCTTATACTGCTGCAAATAATCATTACAAATTGCTGAGGTTTTCCGATAAGGATTTTGCCCTCTTACTTTGCATCGATTTTTCTACCATTATGCTATTAAAATTTCTTTGATCCAAATTGCTATTGTTGCTCTAATCTGAACCGAAGTTTTGCCATCAAAATTCTACATAATTTCCTTGGATTTCTATTGGAATTTATGTCGAGAATTCGTTGTTTTTTCGACGTAAATTCTGTTCGGGAGAATAGTACATACGCAATGATATTTCATTAAATTTTATCACATTTCGCTATTGTCTTTTCCAGATTGGAAACTCCCTATTCCTCATCTTTAACCCCTGCTATCATAGACCAAAAAACCTACTAAATCATAGCTAAAACTTCGTCCAGATTAGCCACCAAAACAGCCCTAACCGTAGCCTATTCCTTCACCGATCCACCTACCCCTTGGTCATCCCTTTTTCGAACCATCTCATGCCCTTAACCCATCAAAAAAAAAAAGACCTCAACATCATAGATTTGGAGGCTTATACCATGGCAATAAAGGAGGCCATCAATGCTATGTTTGAAGCCTTTGAGACCCGCATGGAGGAGAAGATCCGGTCTCTTTTGTCGAACTCAGCATGGGCTGGCCACCGAGCCCAAGGAAATCTCAACAAGGGGAGACTTCAGATCAGAAAGAGGACTTCCAAGAGCGAGGAGGCACTATGATCGATCCATATAATCCATGCATGAGGGTAGACTTCCCTAGATGGGAAGGAGACCCGATCAGTTGGATCTCACGCTTGGATCGCTACTTTCGGTTCCACCAAACCATAGATGCTACCATGGTGGAGATTGCAGCCATCCATCTTGAAGGGGATGCAATTAAGTGGTTTGATTAGTTCGAGCACACCTATGGAGCTCTTTCTTGGCTACATTTCAAGGATGGACTATTGAACCATTTCAGACCTACCGACTATGAGAATATCGATGGACAATTGGCAAATATTCGATAAACTACTACTATACAAGAATACCAAACAAGGTTTGAATGATTATCTAACCAAACTCATGATTGGTCAAAAAACAACTTTTAGGAACCTTAAGCCAAAGATCCGAGGCGAAGTGAAAGCGCGATAACCGTACACACTTATGGCATCTTCGTGCGATTACAAGAGGAGCGATTTAACCCCTTCCCGACCAACAATACCGAAGCCCTCAGCCCCCTCTACTGCCATCCGAGCTTTCACACCCAAAAAGTTGACAAGAGAATAACTTTGAGAGCGTTCTGCCAAGGGATTATATTGGCACTATGACAGGCCATGGAGCTACGAACATCGCTGCAAGAAGGGGTGACTTCTTGTGATTGAACCAGTAGAGGATGAAGATATTGAACCATCAAAAGAGAGCCTCAAAACCGAAGAAGTTACGAAGGAAGAGCCCCAATCGACTGATTTTATGGTGCACGCACTAATCGGCTATTCAAACCCGCAAACGATGAAAGTAGGAGGCCTTCTCAAGCAACACCCATCATCGTTCTTATCGACACGGGGTGCACAAATAATTTCCTCAATAGCAAGTTGATACTCGTATGGTGCTCCATATTGAAGGTTGTAATAAATTTGACGTAAAGGTCACTGACAGTCAGATCCTAAAGTACGACCAACAGTGCTCACGGGTGAAACTGCTTCTACAAGATCAAGAGATTTTAGCTGACTTCTTTCTCCTACTCGTTGATGACTATGAAGCCATGCTCGGAATCGAATGGTTAATGACACTAGGTGACATCTCTTGGAACTTCTCTAAACTGATTATGAAATTTTATTGCAAAGGCAGACAGGTCACCCGCGGCAAGTGCGAAAGTCATATCTCTACCATTTCGACACAACGGATGGAGAAAGTTCTACATAAGGCATATGATGTTTTTTTGATGCATATCTGGTAGCCATTAGAGGAGAAAAACATGCAAATTGCATATTGAAAACTCGCCCAATTGTTGGAAGAATCGTCAATGTTTTTGTTGAACCACATAGACTCTCCCCCTACTCGGTAACATGCACGATACCCGAGTGATTCGGCCAAGCTGCAACCCCTATTCCTCGTCGGTACTACTAGTGTGCAAGAAGGACGTAACTTGGCGGATGTGCATCGACTATCGGGCTTTAAACACCATCACCATCAAGAATAAGTACCCCATACCAGTAGTGGATGAACTCTTGGATGAACTAAAAGGAGCCCGAGTCTTCACGAAGTTGGACCTCTGTTCCGAGTTCTATCATATTCGGGTATGTGCTGAAGACATCCCAAAAACAGCATTCTGTACGCACAACAGACACTACGAATTCTAAGTAATGTCTTTCAGACTTACTAATGCTCTTTCCACCTTCCAAAGCCTAATGAAGGACATTTTCCGAAGCTTCTTATGTAAATTTGTGCTGGTATTCTTTGACAATATTCTCGTTTTCAACCCTACTCTTGATATTCATTTTCAGCACTTACAAATTGTTCTAACGATTCTTCGGGAGAATGCCCTCCATATTAAACAATCAAAATATAGCTTCCTACAGCGTAAAGTGAAGTACCTTGGGCACAAAATATCATAAGATGGAGTGGTGGGAGACCCTACGAAGATAGAAGCGATGCAAGGTTGGCCGAGACCTGCAAACATGAAATCGCTGCGCAGTTTCCTTGGACTTACAGGCTACTACCAAAAATTTGTAAAGGACTATGAAAAGATCAGTGCCCCGCTCACCTCCCTATTGAAAAAGGACTCATTCCAGTGGTCGGACAAAGCTTCCACAGCCTTTAATAAGCTCAAGGCAGCCATGACGACGACACCGATCCTAGCGCTACCCGATTTTAGCCAACCCTTCATCATTAAGTTCAATGCATCTAGAGTTGGAATCAGAGCCGTTCTAATGCAAGATGGCCGACCACTTGCATATACCAACAAGGCATTATCTCCCTCTCATCACAAAATATCCATATATGACAAGGAGATGCTTGCAATTGTGCATGCCATGATAAAGTGGAGACCGTACCTGAACGGTCGACGCTTCCAGATCAAAACCGACCGCCGAAGCCTCAAGTATATTTTGGAATATAAAATATCATCCCCTGAGCAGCAAAAATGGGTAACTAAACTCTTTGGTTTTGATTATGAAATTATTTATCAAAAGGGGAAAGAAAACGTTGTTGCAAATGCACTATCACGGCTACCGGAGCAGGCCAAAATTTCAGCCATCTCCCTTCCTTCTACCAACTTTCTCGAAGACATTAAGGAAGAATGGAAAAAATGATCCAGAGACTCGAGACATCATAGAAAAATTGGAGAAGGATCCAAGCGCAAAATCATCATCCAGAGACCCACTACACTTGAGATTTGAGGGATCTATGCTACAAGGGTCGTATTGTGCTTACTCCAACTTCCCCTTGCATCAAAATCATCATGCATGAAATGGATTCTTCATGTTCCGTAGGGCACTCCGGATTTCTGAGAACATACAAGAGGTTGAAGTAAAATTGTTATTGGAGAGGCACGAAAAAAATTTATTTCTGCTTATGTAGCAAAATGCGATATATGTCAATAGCAAAAAAGTGAAATAGTGGCAAGTCCAGGAAAGCTACAACCACTACCCATACTGGACTCAGCGTGGACTGACATATCCATGAACTTTATCGAAGGGCTGCCAACATCTTAGGTAAAAGTACTATCTTCGTGGTGGTAGATCGATTGACAAAACATGCCCATTTATGTGTTGTGAGACACACTTATACTACTGCTAGTATTGCTCAGCCATTTGTTGAAAATATTATTAAACTACATGGAAGCTAAGGTCCATTATGAGCAATTGTGACAGGACTTTTACAAACAAATTTTGGACCGAGCTATTCAAACTACAGGGCACCCAACTCAAAATGAGCACAACCTACCATCCACAAACAGACGGCCAAACAAAGGTTGTGAACAGGTGTCTAGAGACCTATCTTCGATGCTTCACCAATGATTGGCCAAAAGAGTGGACGAAGTGGCTCCCTTGGGCTGAATGGTGGTACAACACTACTTATCACTCTTCTACAAAATGTACTCCAATTAGGCATTGTATGGCTGACCGCCCCCCGTAATTCCAAAGTATGTAACTAGTACGGTCAAAGTAGATCAGGTCGACCAAAATTTGATTGACAGGGACAAGCTCCTATAGCTGCTGAAAGATAATCTCTCTACCGCTCAAGCTAGGATGAAGCAATAGGCTGATACACATCGTAGCGAGCGAGAGTTTTCAGTTGGAAATTAGGTCTATCTTCGCCTACAACCATACAAGCATCTATCCATCAACACGGGAACCTTGATGAAGCTATCTCCTCGATTTTATGGACATTATCAAATCACGAAGCATATTAGAGATGTGGCATATAAGCTTAAGTTATAAGATGATGCCAAAATTCATCATGTCTTCCATGTATCCTGCTTGAAGCCTAAATTAGGAGAACACCAAAATTGGGAGAACATGAGTTAGCCCAGACTCAACTGTCGAGCGCCATTGATGATGGAGAAATTCAAACCTAACCACAAGCCATCCTTGATTAAAGAATTGTGATGTATCGTCGACGGCCCTCTACTGAAGTACTAGTGCATTGGGGCAACTTACCACCTGAAGATGTCACATGAGAGTCATGAAGAGCTAAAGACTCGGTTCCCTGAGTTCATTGAACCTTAGCCCTGAGGAAAAAGCTGATTTGAAGAGGACGGGCTTGATAGGACCCCGGTAGGGTTGGGTCCTACTCAACTAAGTAGCAATAAAACTCCGTAAGATTGTAATAAAACATCACCTAGTCACCTCTATCCTATAAAGAAGTGTGGCTAGGATTTATTTTGGGGTCTTAGGGCTTACTGGTCGTCGCCCCCTTTATTGGGTTGGTCGGCCAAGGTTTCTAGCAGGTAGCCTCAGCTTGGGCAGCCACTTAGGTCGTCGCCCCCCACCCCCCTAGTTAGGCAAGGAAGCTATAGGAGGGGCAAGGGGCGAAATTTTACCTAGGAAGCATCCCCCTAGGTCTAGGGTTTTGAGCCCTATATAAGCTTGTAGCATCCACCTCTTTTTTATCAAGCAAGAATCCTTTTATTTCAGCCTTATGACCAACCCTAGGAGGGAGGAACCCCTATAGTGTTCCAAGGGTTGATCCCCCTTAAAGATCAAAGCTCCATAGAGCTACTTTGGGGTTCTATCATGTAGTAGTGAAAAGAGTTTCATATGAAAATATCCATTGATAAAGCTATTGTCTCATATTATTTTTACGTGATATTGGCATCTAATGGGGATCAGGCATGTAGGTGATTAGCATTAGGCCAAGTCTGAGATTGCTAGTTATAGGTGCCCTACAAGCCAATCACATAAGTGATGACACATGTTACACGCTGCATAGTCTTTTTGCTTATTATTATTATTAGTATTTTTTTACTTTATATATTGTCTGTTGGATTAATATATTGTGATGTTCTTGGATCTGAATGACAATTGAATCATGATGAGATTATGATAATGAGACCAATTTGCTTCACAAATTTCAAACAATCTCAGTCATAGGCTACTTGAGAGGGACATCAAGATAATGGACATACCAGTGTGCTATATACCTATGCATATGATGGAGCCAGCTGGTTTCAAAGTTGCTTGTGTGGGGACACTAGGGATATAGTGCATGTGCTCATTAGGGTATGAGTTCACTTATTGATTCGCTTATGTAATTTTGGATGGTAATGATACGTAATGTCAGACAGTGATTTTATAGTCCCAACTATGTGTTTGGTCCTTAGACTTAAGAACCAAGGATGTCTTGTTTGAGTACTCTATTCTTTGACCCCGAACTTATAGGTCTGGAAGTTCTAGATTCGATATAACTGATTATCGGGAATGTCAGCTAACCTTATGAAGGCAATTGAGTGTCAATAGAAGATCATCCGCTCTCAGTATCATGAGAGGAATATCTCATATATTCTCACTTAGGCAAATCCCTAGTCAGGCTCATTCGGATTAAAAGAGAAAGAGTTCTCTAGAAGAATCTGATTAGAGTAAAACTCGGATGGATTTTGTATAAGGCTTGATAGTACCATGTCTGATATACGATAGCTGTGATATTAGATGGATGAGGGACTATAGATACATGTTAATTGAGGGCAGACGGCTCCAATGGATTAGATCCTTGTACTGTCTAGGGACTATGTCGTAGTGGCCTAGTATGTCCATAGTCGATGAGTTGAGTGAATTATTATGGGATAATAATTCATTGAGTCAAAAAGAGTTTTAAGCCAGAAGGAGTTCTGACATATACAACTCACGGTTAGTTCGATATTAAATCTAAAGTATCACACACATATGGTAGATGTTGCGACGAGTAGAGGTTGAGATATGAGATATCTAAGGAGCCCCTATTTTATTAGATATTCAATAAGCCCCTATATTGTTAGATCATGTGGATGAGATCCAATAATAACTAATAAGATATTATTGGATAGAGATCCACCAATCCAAGAGGCTTAGGTAATTGGATAGAAATCCAGTACCCAATAGGGTAGAATTCATTAGGATTAAGCTGGCATTAACCTCTATAAATAGGATAGGACCACAGGAATCCTAGGCTGGACTCCTATTGGTTGCCCCTCCTCATCCCCTCCCTCTCCTCTCCTCCTTAGCCGACAACCCTTGTTTGGGGCATGTGTACAGCAAGAAGGGCCAGTTCCTTCGTGAAAATAGTGTAGCCTTGTAGTGCGCGTGGAGAGAAAGATCATGCTGCGATTTGAGGAGCGTCATCGTCCCACATGCCATGTGGATCACCACTAGAGAGGAGGACAATTGACCTCCTTCATCGTCTCCTACAGATCTAGAATTTTCAGGGCTATGCAATCTCTCCATTACATAACACATGAAGTGTAGATTTTTCTGTTTCGTAGTTTCTCGTACACCAATCATTGCATGACAAGCAGATAAACTATCTTTAAGATATCTAGTTTTTTATTTTATTTTTCATTGTGTATGTGATGCTCTATTAATATTTTTCAATATAAGACCTTACCTCCTTCATGTACGGAGAGGTGAGAATATCTCACACATATACAATTTTTATTTTCATGAGTTCTCGTTCACAATCATCATACGACGATTCGATAAACTTGTCTTGGGAAATTAGTTTTGTTTTTATTTTTCTGCTGCGTATGTGATGTTCCCCCTAAGGTTTCTCAATATTTTCATCTAGCAAACTAGGATTTATATTTTTAAAGGATATATGAGTTCCCCTAGATAAGAATGTTTCACCTTTTGATACAATTTTATCTTTTTGAGTTTTATGCTTCCGATCATTTCTCAAGGATCCGATGCTTTTGTTTGAGAAAAAAATTAGTTTTTAGTTTTAGTTACACATATAATGCATACATTTCCCAACAACATGTAATAACGTGAAAATGAATATGTGAAAAAATCCTCAACGTGATATTATGATCATTCCTTTGGTTGATAGATCAAATAAGCTTTCATTGTCTTTGTGGAGACTCTTGATTATGTTGCTCCGTTTTGGTCTTGTTATCAATATATGCTTAGGCCTCAGCTAATTTAGGGATTCATATTTAAGTGGGTTTCATCTGAAATATATTCCCTCGCATTCAAGATTATTCTACAACTACTGTTGACAATCCTATACTTGAAGTTAGCCCTAACCACAGTTCAGTTCGAATCGAGACTAAATCAGTCTAGTGGTTCAATGATTTCAAATCGAGCCAAAACTGACTAGGGGGGTTTCAATTTCGATTCATATGTTTGCGAAATCGAAACTGTAAATTCTAAAACCGACCATTTTTTGTATAAAAAAAAAACGGAGCCTAGTCAAATAGACTCAAGCGGTTAGGCTCCAACAGTCCTTGCTGAGCCCAACAATTAGTGGAGAGATAAATGATCAGTTTAGCCTCTCAATAGCCATATAAATGGCTATATTCAAAGGTATTTTATTTTAGAATAAAAAAATAAAATTCATAAAAGGATATATTTTCCCCTTCCAACACCCAAATAACAATTAGTTTTGATGGTATTTTAAGAAAAAATATTTGAAAACCTATAATATCTCTCAAATCCCTTATTCTTTTCTCACTCCTTTGATTAAGCACATTAAACTTTGAACGATCTTAAGCTCCTAAGCTATCTTCTTGATTTCATGGCATGTTGAAGCCATCACTTCACTGCTAAGGAGGCTTTCAAAAATTTGATCGTGACAACTCAAGAAAGCTAACATATCAACCTTGATGTTGAGTCGGAGAAACTAATACGGTGACCAAAATCAAGTTGAACATATTCAAGCTACACTCTAAAAAGATCTGAAAAAAACTGATGGTTCATTTCATGTCATATGCAATTACAGTGATCAAAATTTTAAATTCAAAGGAGGATACTAAATATTCTGAAAGCATATTAAGAAGAAATATCTAACATAGGCCGGTTTAGAGAGAAGTCAAATGTAAATTTTCGGGTAACCTACTAATCCCTCTTTTTATTCTTTTTGTTGAAAAAAATCATAAAGCATTAGCTAGATTAAAATCGTAAAATATTTATCTTTTAATTTTAGTAAAATATTGGATTTGTTGATTATTACCAAGAGGCTTTAAATCATTATTACTCACACTTTATATATTCTTTATAAAAATAAAACAGAGATTTATAAAATAATTTTGAGCTTTGGACGATCTTGTTTCATTTGGAGTGATCATTCGCAAATACACTCGCATATGGGAATCATTTGTCATTGGATTGATAGTGATTGGACCATGAAAAATGAATTAGTACTTTTAGAGTTCTCAATGAATGACATATAATCGATAATTTTTTTTAAATAACAAAAATAATTTTAATAGAATATTATTTGACTTTTAAATTTTTTGTATTGGTTTTGACAATATAGCAATAAATACCACTTCTATTTCAGAATTACAAGAAATTTATCAATGTACTTTTTCTGGTCCTTTTTTTTATAATATTAGATATGCTCATCATATTTTGTATTTATGTGTATAAGAATTTAGATCATTGAAACTTTTCTTTCTTCTATTAAGCAAGCTATTTTAATCTTATGGGGTCATCATAAGTAATGAAATTAAATATCAAAAGGTCTAAAAGATTTTCTATGCCGATGAAATTCTATATATGAATTGCTTAAAGAATCTTTTAAATATAAAGAATTATTATGCACTTCATTACTTAATAATATTTAACAAGTTAATTTATATCATAGCACTGGAATGTGTATGAAATAATTTTAGAAATTTTAAATATTTTTAATAATGTAAACATATACTTTGTCTGGTGTTTATTATCCTACTACATATATTTTTTAAGTTATTTATATTAATATTATTTATGTATTAGAAGAATATCAATATGATAATGATTTATATCTCAGAATTCATGATTTATTGTCACTTCCCGGAGTCTATACTCATAATAGCCTCCTTGTAGATCTGAGGATCAACATCAAGAGAGTCATCTCCACTGATATGTCCCACATATCTTTCAGGAGGGTGAGATACTCTACTAGACCTACGTAAAATTAGAATTTGTGTGTTAGGTACCGGAACAAACTCGGGCTCTGGAATGGTGCTTGAGCTAGGTTCTCCAATATCGCTCAATTCTATCTCACTCCCATTGTTTCCACCAAGAATGTGTTCCTTCTCAAGGAACACAGCTCTCTTGGCAATAAAGACCTTTCGATCCTCGGGATGATAGAAATAATACCCACAAGTTTTCTTTGGATATCCCACGAATATGCACCATTCTGTCATTGATTCCAACTTATCGGGGTTGTGTCTTCTAATGTGGGCAGGATAGCCTCAAATCTTAACAATCTTAAGATCGGGCTTCTTTCCTTTCCATATCTCATATGGTGTAGAGACTACCGACATTGATGGAACTCTATTCAGAAGGTAAGCTGCAGTCTCTAGGGCATACCCCTAGAATAAGACGGGTAGGTCAGCGAAACTCATCATGGACCACACCATGTCTAACAGTGTACGATTCCTCCTTTCTGATACACCATTGAGTTGAGGTGTATAAGGAGGTTTCCACTGGGATAGAATCCCATTGTCCTTGAGGAAATTGGTGAACTCCGTACTCAAGTACTCTCCTCCTTGATCTGATCGAAGAGACTTAATACTCTTTCCAATTTGGTTCTCTACCTCATTCTTATATTCCCTAAATTTCTTGAAGGCCTCAGATTTGTACTTTATTAATTACACGTGTCCATACCTAGAGAAATCATCAGTGAATGTAATGAAGTATGAGTAACCACCTATAGCATGAGTCGACATGGGACCACATACATCACTATGTATGAGTTCCAATAACTCGGTTGCTCTCTCTCTAGTTCCACTAAAATGAGAGTTGGTCATCTTCCCACGAAGGCAAGGTTCCAAGTTGCATATGTCTCATAGTCAAATGGATCTAAGTATCCATCTTTCAACAACTTTTGAATCATTCACTCATGTATATGACCTAGCCTATAATGTCATAGGTATGCATTATTCACCTCATCTCTTTTCCTCTTAGACGTATTTATATTCATGATATGTGGAGAAGTGTCTAACACATATAAGCCATTTATAAGGGTCCCTATAGTGATGATCTCATCATCCATAATCATTGAACAACTATTATTTTCAAAAACTAATTTATATCCACTAATTGTCAAACAAGAGATAGAAATAATATTTTTGATAATAGAGGGAATAAAATAGCATGCATCTAATGCAATAATAGCTCCACCAGGCAGATGTAGGGTGATCTCTCCAATAGCAACTGCAACAACTCTTGCTTCATTGCCCATCTTGCCTCTAGCCAATCTCCTAGGTCTTGTCAGAACCTGTAATGAATTACAGATATGATAAACACTCCCAGTATTTAATACCCATGTATTATCATGAAAATCTGACAAGTGGAGACTGATCATGAATATACCTGAAGCTTCTCCAAGCTTTTATCTCGCCTTCTCTGCAAGGTAGTCCTTATAGTTCCTCTTCCAATGCCCATCTTGGCCATTGTGGAAGCACTGTCCGTTGTCCTTTCCTGGGTATTTCTTGGCAACCTTTGTCTTACCTGATCTTTCTTTACCCTTGCCCTTCTTAAGCGTCTTGCTAGCCTTCCTTTTCTTATTGGTCTCACAAATAGAGAACTAGCTTCTCTTTCTTGATGGTGCTCTCAGTTTCCCTCAACATATTGAGGAGCTCAGATAGAGTCACCTCAAGCTTGTTCATATTAAAGTTAATAATGAACTATGAAAGGAATTTGATAGGGACTGAAATATAAGATCATACATAGGTCATCCATCCTCTTAGGTTATCCTCTAGGACTATCTATATACTTCATAAAGCGAGTGATATCATCCTCGCTTGTCCTTTCCTCCGGTATGGGCACAATCATGTTAAGGACATTTAGGATTTTCTCCTTCGTGAGAATAATTCTCAAATTACGGAGCCTTTGGACCAATGAGGCGGTTGACATCGAGTATGCCACATAGGGGTTTTGTAAGCGACAAACAAGATATAGCGAAAATAAATAACATGCAGATTTTGTAAAAAATACTAATTAAGATATGGACTTCTATCTTAATATACTCCCACTATTTTTCTAGCGAATCACTTGACACCCTCGACACGTGAGACGAAAGTTTTTGACAAACTCCTAGTGGGGATCGGGATCCAATTGGCATCTTAGTGTAATCTCGAGAGACTCGACCAACTACACTAAGCCCAAAAGGTAGATAACTCTTGTCAATCACAACTCCTTGTGATTCCCATCATGTTCGGCCTTTGAATCATCATGGTCTCGACTGCTCGACCAACCATGAAGTTCAGTTAAGTCATCACCACCGTTACAAGATGAGTCTGATTTGATGGATATGCTCTTGACTGCTCGATCAAGTCATACCATGTTCTCAGGTCACCGGTGACATATATATGTCGTAGGCAAGAACTCGATCACGTAGATAGGTGAGCCTCGAGTGACTCGACCAACTCAACCTATGTCGGGATTCAATTTCTTTATATAACGATGGAAGGCCACGTGGGTCAATCTTATTGCCTCACGCTTACCGACTTAATATTATCGTAGGAGGGGTTTTTTGTTTTCTATCGATCTCCTAATATATCGTGTCACACACATACATATTTAATATATATCTACATCGCATGCAAATATATATATACATATATCTAGTAGGTGTATAACACATCATACATGCAAGCCACACCGGATGATCATGAGCCGTCACCTAATATGATTAAGCCCAAGCCAATGGGCCTAATCACTCACAATAGGATCTATGTGTGCATTGGCGCATCTCCATGCCCTGTGATTGTTGATCTCGTCATCATCGGTTTCGTCGGATCGTTGCATCACCATGCGTCGTGATCTCCGCCAGTGTATCGTGGGTCCCGTTGTAACCTCCACGCTCCCGCTGCGCCTCTCCATGTAATTACAAATAATCACAGGCACGCATGCCCAATAATAAACGAGAAAAACGTAAGCTCGTAGGCCCCAATAATAATAATAATCATAATTACACACATCACAATACTTGGCTCATGATCATCCATCCACATCATACATCACATGTACATCACATCATATGTGGGATTACTAGATATCTATAATAATTAATTAAACTATTTAATTAATTATTTTTGGAAATCAAGATATGCTCAAAATTTCTAGAATTGTCAAGGGTATTTTCATAATTCTAGATAAGAGGACAGTCCTCAAAATTTCCAGAATTGGTGAGGGTATTTTTAAAATTCTAGACACGAGGACAGTCCTTGGAATTTTTGAAATTTAAAGGGGTAGCATCATCTTTTTTCAAAAGGATGCCCTAATCCCTCTTGCCCCATCTGTGCCACCGTCGCCGCTGCTACCCCTGCGCAAGCGGCGATTGCCCTTGCCTGTCGGCATCCACCCTACCAAGGGGTAGCCACCCCTGTGGTCGGCGCTGTCGCCCTTGCTGGCGGCAGGGCTGGCCACAGGCGACAGCCCCTTGCGGGCGCCTTGCAACCGGCCCCCTTTGCGGGCGTCGCGCTGCAAGCAAGTATGCCCGCAAGCGACTGTCGCCCCTGCGGGATGCTGCCCCCACGAGCGGCGCCGGCCTCCCTTGCGGGCGGATGCCCCTGCGAGTGACGTTGGCCTCCCTTGCGGGCAGGCCCTGGCCACAGCCGACCACCCCCTTGTAGGGGGCCTTGCCTGCAGCCTGGACGCCCCTCCTCGCTATCTTCGTTGTAAAAACACCGCAAGAACGTGTAGAACGATTCTACGCGATTCAATCTCATTACACGTAGTTTAAAACCAATCTTTCGCACAAAAATCATGGCTCTGATACCACTGCCGGAAAACCTCAGTGGGAGCATCACATGCATAGCGAAAATCAAAATAAAAATCAATTTCCCATGCAGATCAAGTCATCGTGCAAAAGATTGGAGTCGCGAGAAAAATACAAAAATCGATAAAATCGCGATGTGTGAGAGATTGATTTTACATAGGAGATCGTATATCCCTGTATTCCAGATCCGAATGGAGAAGATGAAGGAGGTCAAGCGTCCTCCTCTCTAGCGGTATCCACACGTTGGATCTCTGTAGCGAAACTCCTCCAATCTGATCTCGTAACTCTTTCACAGAGAGAGGGAGGAGAATAGGAGGTGGTGGCTAAAGCTGCAGCCTATCAACCATGAGTCTCCTCTCATATTTATAAAGAGCCACTAAAAACCCTAGGGCTCCTGCCTTAGTGGGTATTGGATCTCCATCCAATTACTCACTAACGTTACATTATTGGATCTCTATCCAATAATCTCCTTAGGCCTCTAATAGGGCCTTAATCAAGGAGCCCATCAGCATAGAGTCTTATCTAATGAGAATAGGGGCTAATTGGATCTCTATCTAGTCCTCTATTCGCTGAAGCATCCACCATATGTGTGTGACCCTCTAGGCCCGATACCGAGCTAGCCGTGAGTCACTCCCATCAGAACTCCTTCTAATATAGTGAATTATTATCCCTATAATAATTTACTCGACTTATCGACTATGGACATACTAGGCCACTACGCTATAGTCTCCAGACGGTACAGGGGGTATTAAATCCATTGGACTTATCTGTCCATAGTTATCGTGTATCTATAATCCCTCATCTAACTAATATCCCAAAGACCGTATATTGGACATGGTACTATCAGGCCACATACAGAATCCGTCATAGTCTCGCTCTAATCGAATTCTCTCGGAGAACGCTTTCTCTCTCAATCTAAATGACCCTGGCCAGAGATTTGTCTGAGCAAGCACATATGAGAGATTCCTATCGTGATACCAAGAGTGGATGATCCTCTATTGACACTCAATTGCCTTTGTAAGGTTGGCTACCAATCCCGATAACAGTTGTACTAGATCTGAAACTTTCCAAACCTGTAAGTCTGGTGTCAAAGGAGTACTCATACAAGACATCCTTGGTGTCTCAAGTCCAAGGACCAGATACACAACTGGGACTATGGAATCGCTGTCTGATATTATGTATCATTAACCATACAACATTCCATAAGCGGATCAATCAGTGAACTCATTCTCAAATGAGCACCTGTACTATATCCTTAGTGTCTCCACACAAGTGCCTATGAGACCAACCGCCTCCATCATATGGACATGTATATAGTACATCGATCTGTCCGGTTATCTCAATGTCCGTCTCGAGTAACATATGACCGAAATTATTTAGGATATGTGTTTAAAGATGAATCGATCTCATTATCGTGATCTCATCATGATCTGATTCCCATTGCATAAAACCAGGGACATCACAATATATATGCAACAAATAATATAATGTGAGAATATACCAATATTAATCATAAGCAAAAAGATTACGTAGTGTATCACACGTGCCATCAATCACGTGATTGGCTTGTAGGGCACCTGTAACTAGCATCTCCCTCTTGAGAACTAGGACTTATTCCTCCTGGATATCTGTCCTATTGGAGCAACTTTCCTTATCGCATTCTTCCCTCTAGAAGATTCGGAGACCACCAACCCCTTGGACTACTCTGCCTTGATGAACAAACTGTGCATTATTCTGCCCCCACAAATGCACTTGCTAGATTGCGACTCTTCAACAATACACCCCCCACTACACCATTCAAGGCCTAGTGACGTGCTAAACTTATTGCACACTTCAGCCTCCTAAGAACATATCTTTTTCATGCTAAAGAGAAAAGTTACAATGCTCCATGGCACCAAGTCTCGGTCACCTTGGGATAGCCACAAACACTCCATCGTCCCATTTGTAAACTTATTGCCTGAGTACTGAATTATTCGAGTTAGTAATTTCTCTCACCTCTATGAGCTTTGCACAATTCTTTCGATCGTTGTGTAACACATCCCACTTTACACGGTCTCATCTTTTACTAAGCGTCATGCTTGCCTTGAGCACCATCAAGTTTGGTTGCCAATGTCAAGCCATAACTCCTCAGCCATCCCAACCTTCGTGCACTACGCCTTCTTACTAGCTTGCTTGTCCTCATGATGCCTCTCGCACAAAGGATCAACCATTCCTCTGAATGCCAATCTTGGATGTCTACTTCTTTGAGTAACTCATTTTCCTACATCTCAATATCCATTTCCCCCAAATGGTCATGCGTGCTAGCTACCCTCCATGCAGCCTAGCTAGGTCCCTCCCCAATGTTTACATGTTAAGTGTTTCTACGTGCTGTCACGGGCTTAGCTGAATTTGCCTAAGCCATGCGGCACCCATGCGTGTCCGTCCGTAAAGGTCAGCCTTCCCTGAGATCTCCTAAGGTCTCTTAGACTTACAAAAGAGAAAACGGGCTAGAAGAAGCAATTCCATCGAGATCCACAAGCAACTACTCAAGCAAACACTTTATAAAGCCAGATACAAATTACACCCATGGACATTACAAACTCAGAGAGGTTGCACACAAAGGATAATGGTCCATTACAGACCGAAGTCCACACAAGTGCTTACAAAACACACTTGTATTTACAAGCCAAAATCGGTCACAAAGCAAACCAAACTAGGGCTGCTAAGCTACTACAAGTCTGCTACTTGCTGTACAAGGTATGTACACAAATCGAAGGACATGGACAAACATGAGCATTCCATCGAACACCTTGTAGATGCTGCATCTCCTCGTATTTTGCTGAATCTTCAATCTTTTGTTTTGGCTGCAACCGCCCCTTTGGCTCCCAACCGCTCTCTGCCGCTGTTGTTGAGTATTCAAACTCTGATATGCCATGTTGCTTCAACTCACTAATGACTGAATCTGGTGTGGGGTTGGTTGAGTTGTGATGATCCTTGTTGGTTCTTGTGGATCCTTCTGATGAAGGAAAAGACCTGTCTTATTATGGATGCTTGTTGGAACTTTGACGAGCATCGCCTCGTTGACATTAAGGTTTTTGAGGTCCTTTCTCCATAATGTTTGCCCATTGATCCCTCTTCCACGTTTAGTTGTCACTTCCAAGTAGGTTCACATCACTCCCACTTTCAATTGGCATTCAATTGGGAAATGAAGTAAACAATCTACTCTCAGTAGTACTGATCACCAATAGTGAGGATTTGACAACTATTATCTTCTAAAAGCTTTTTTTGAAGGGTCACTGAACTTATGCAAAGCTCCTCTGCTAGATAGGTAAGAGAACTGAGGTGCTCGACTTCACCAATTCTTTTAGTAGTTGAGAAGGCAAGGTTACTTGGTTTCGCTCATCTCCTCGAGTTAAGAGAATTAGGGTACTCAGTTTCGCCCATTCTCTTGAGTTGAGAAGACAAAGGTTACTCGATTTCGCCTACCTCCTCGAGTTTGTACTTCATGCATTGAGCTGGTTACTAACATTCACCCGCTCTTTGTTCACACTTCTGAAGCACTAGAAGTGTTTGCACTCCTTGCGTTGAGTTAGCTACTATGATTCGCCTTCCCACTGCCATTGAACTTCTGGAATGCAAGAAGTTTTGCCCGAAAAGAGCAAAAAGTCTACCCCAACTTGGAGTCCCCAAACTTGGAGTAAGTCTTTGATAGATCTGGTCGCTTCTGGGATTGTACCGTCTTCTCCATCACCTTTGCCGCCTACTCATCTGAATAGAAAAGGTATAGTACCACGTACTGCCTACTTTGTTCCTTAGTCTAGCACTCCTGCATCAACCCAAAGTCCCTCACTTTCGGTTATCTTGATGAGAAGCCCTTCGACACCGGTCTTATGAAGTTCCTTGGCCTCTGCCCTTCCATCCTGTCTTAGTACTTGGAGTTTGTCATTGCATTCTCCACCTCCTTGGCCCCTTTTACGACCAATGCTCTCCCTCCATGAGAGCAAGGGATCGATGACTCCACGGAAGTCCCATCTCTGCGGTACCATGGTGCTGCTAATCCCATAGCCCTACTATCCGTTGCCTTCCATCTGCATCCCTTCCTTCATAATCGGTAGATCCGCCTCTATGGCACTGTGGTGCTCCTCCGAGTCCACCTCCTTTCTAACCGACGTTTTGCTTTTAAGTAGCTGAGCCCCACTGGACTCGTCGTCGCTTCCTCGCCTCTTTCGACCACTTGCTTCAACACTACTGTGTCCTCCTAGCAGTTCTTCTTGGTCGATGGAAAGACAAACTACAACTCTCATGCATGGCCTCCACCATCTTGTTGCAAGGCTCGCGCCAATTCTGTTCTCCTTAGCTTTCTTGGTAGCAACGTTCGCTTACTCGACCTTGTCCTCTGACTTGCCGGGCTCCCTTAAGCGAATGTGAGCACTAAAATAGTCCAACTCTCCAACTGCTCTAATCATACCCTTGTATAATCAAGTCCCCTCTATAGGACTCACTGGTACTTACAATCTGACTTCTCTTTCAGTGGTACATAGCCTCCCATATGCTGATGACCAAGGCTTTCATCTGATGCAAGCTTCGATGCACGCACACGGAAGACCCACCTCTGCTGTACCATGGCATTCACCCCTTGAATCCACAGCCCTTCTTGTCGTTCCATTGTTTACCGAAGTGGAGCTCCTAGCAGCTCCTAATCATTAACATGATCACCTCCCCCTTCATGGGACTCACTGGTACTTGCACTTGGACTTCTTCCTCGATGGTATAAAGCCCCCATATACTGATGAGTAAGGCCTTTATCCAATCCAAGCTTCGATGCACACACGAAGACCGCCTCTGTGGTACCATGGCATTCACTCCTTGAATACATAGCCCTTCTTCTTGTTGTGTCGTACACCAAAGTGGAGCTCCCAATAGCTCCTGATCATACCTCTGCATGATCCTGTCCCTCACGGGACACGATCGCCTGCGTTACATTGCCAGGAACTATTTCACCATGATCCGTTGTACCATGTCGCCTCTTGGTGATATCTCCATTGAATACAGATTCTCGTGTGATGAACTCGGACTACGACTTCTCCATGTGTGGCCTCTGCCAACACATCATAGGGCCTCTGCCATCTCTGATTTTTTTTTGTTCGCTCCCTTGGCAATTCACCTTCGTCCACCCACTCTTGGTCACACCTGGATGAAGCATAGCTCTAGGACAGTCCGTCGCCTAGTAGCTCCTGAAGTCTCCTGACTTTGCTAGGATTGGTGCACCATTGTCTGGATCCTGGGCCTCTATCCCCTACCAGCATAATCTCCACTGTACACCACTTATTTTTGACAACTTGAATGGCAACACTATGGCATATTCTTCAAGAGTACCCGCTTCTGCATCCTCTTGCCCTGTGCTAAGGTATCCTGATCTCAACTTCACCTTTACAAGTTGAATCACCTTTGTTACTCCGTCAAATGCATCTCTGGGTAACTTGCATATGCCTCGAAGCTCCCTTTGTCTTTGCCACCATGCAAGATAAGTTCGCCCCATCAGAATGAAGAACCCATGGAACGACATGATCTCACTCTTGCCTCTACAAGAGTTCATGCTCTTGACCCTTGTCCAAGGAAAGCTCTGTGCCTCTGCTCCATGTTTCATCTTCTATGTCGACTCCCTTCATGCGGCTTGGATACTTCACTAAGTTCCACCCAAGTCGCTCCACTTCTCGATTTGCATTGAGTTGATAGTGGCCCTCGCGTCCACCATTCCACGGGTCAGCCCTCTGTTGAGTTTGATTTCCATATCAACTTGAAATGTGCCTTCATATGATGATTGCTCCCCCACTTGATCTCGAAATGCATCCATAAATGCATTACCTCATTCGAGATCATGCGACGACTCTTCATCACTTGCTCAGTCCGTTGAGCTTTGTGGAGATATTACCTTGAGAAACTCTTCCTCAATATGTGCGAACTATTGCACACGATTCTCCCTCTAGAGAACTAGGACTTATCCCTCCTGGATATCTGTCATGTTACAACAACTTTCCTCTTTACATTCTTTCCATTGAAAGTTTCAGAGACCACCATCCCCTTTAGACTACTCCATCTTGCTGAACAACTTGTGCCTTGTTCCGCTCCCGTAAATGCACTTGCTAGATTGTGACTTTTCGCCAATACAGTCCCCACTGCACCCTTCAAGGTCTAGCAATATGTTGAACTTGTTGCACACTTCAACCGCCTACGGACATATCCTTTCCATATCGAAGAGAAAGTTATGATGCTCCATGGCATCTAGTTCCGATCGCACCTTAGGATGGCCATGAACACTCCATCATCCGTGTACAAGCCCTTGCATGAGTACCGAATCCTTCAAGTTAGCAATTTCCCTCACCTTTGTGAGCTTTGCACAACTTTTTCGATCGTTACGCAACACCTCCTACTTTGCATGGTCTCATCTTTCACCAAGCGCCCCGCTTTGCCTTGAGCACCGTTAAGTTTGGTTGCCAACGTCGAGCCGTAGCTTGAACTCAGCCATCCCAATCTTTGTGTGCTACATATTCTTCTTCGCTTGCTTGTCCTCGTGATGTCTCTCACACAAAGGGTTGGTCATTCCTCTGAATGCCAAACCAAGATGCCCGCTCCTCTTAGCGACTCCTTTCCCTACATCTCAGTGTCCGTTTTCCCAAACGGTTGCACGTGCTAGCTGTCCTCCATACAACCCAGCTAGGTCCCCCATGTTTGTATGGCGAGTGTTTTTACGTGTGATAGTCTCGCTCTGATATCATAATGTCACGAGCTTAGCTTAATTTGCCTAAGCTGTGCGGCACCCATGCGTGTCCGTCCGCAAAAGTCATCCTTCCCCGAGATCTCCTAAGGTCCCTTAGACTTACAAAAGAGAAAACAGGCCAGAGTAAGCAATTCCATCGGGATCCACAAGCAACTGCTCAAGCAAACACTTTATAAAGTCAGATACAAATTACACCTATGGACATTAAAAACTCAGAGAGGTTGCACATAAAGGATAATGGTCCATTACAGACCGAAGTCCCCACAAGTGCTTACAAGATACACTCATATTTATAAGCCAAAATCGGCCATAAAGTAAACCAAACTAGAGCTGCTAAGCTTACTGCAAGTCTGTTACTTACTGTACAAGGTATATATACAAACCGAAGGACACGAACAAACATGAGCATTTCATCGAACACCTTATTTACATTGTTGTCTGTGACAATACGCATGTCCCGCTCTGATACTAAATATCTCGAACCTAGCTAGTTTTGTCTAAGTCGTGCGCCATAATCGCATGTCAATCCACAAAGGTTAGCCTCCTCGAAACTACATATGGTCCCTTAGGACCTATAAAAGAGAAAATAGGTTAGAGAAAGTGTTTCTCACGAGATCCATAAGCAACTATTTCATTAAACACTTTATATAGCCAATACAAATTACAATCATGGACTTTACAAACTCTAATAGTCGCACACAAGATATCATAGTCTATTACAGACCGAAGTCCCCACAAGTGTCTACATGACAACTCTCATTTATAAGCTGAAACCAACCACGAAAACTAACCAAACTAGGGCTACTAAGCCTACTGCAAGCCCGCTACTTACTATACAAAGCATGTATAGAAAAACTGAAAGACACGGACATATATGAGCATTACATTGAGCACCCTCTTTATATTTTTTGTTCGTGACAGTGTGGATATCGCTAGAGCAGAGGAAAACTAACCTCCTTTTTATCCTCTCCTTAGGATCTAATTTTTTAAGGATGTACGATCTCCCTAGGTAAAACATCTAACACACAATGCATATTTTTTTCGATTTTATGATTTTTTCATGCACCAATCATCGCACGACGATATGATAAACATAGGAGACCTTTTTCTTTTATTTTTTTGATGCGCATGTGATACTTATGATAAGGATTCCCAACAAAATGAACACCATCGGAACCCTAAAGCGGGCATACAGCTCCTTCAACTACGGTGAGTCACCACAGAACAACAGTCGCGGGCCTCCTTAATCTATACCAGGTCCCGCAAGTCCATGGGAGCCTTATAGGCTCACTCCCACAGATGAGGAGCTCGCCTAAACCACCTTCCGTGAAAAGGCAATTGACTTTTTGGTACCTCGTCGGCACTTAAAAATTAAACGAAAAATGATCAGAAGGTCATTGCCGGAAGAGGATGACCCCACAAGAGAAGGCAAAGTCTTGTTAGAAGAGAAAGATATCTCAGTTCGCACTGTGGTATCTAATAGCCAATAGCAAGAACAACGATGGAGGAAGAGGATCAAGAGAACACCAAATAAAAGTAACTCCCCGCCCAGTAGGCATTAGTTTGATGTAACGGTATGCTTAGGAACCACCCGAGCAATGATAGCGAATATCACATCGCTTACCCCAGTGCCACCACATAAAATAATAAAGGAAAGCTTTGATTCCTAGACAAATCAAACCCATGGAAGAGAACCCCGTAGAAAGGGGCATATCATATCCTAGATGAGATGCCCCGCAACAACCAAAAACCATCCATAGGCGAATTTGACCCCAGGCGGATCCAGTTTCCCACCTTAATGCGATTGAGCCAAACCTCTGGATGAGTCTAGACCACTGCTTCAACACGGCTAAGTCAGACCTTGGACGAGTGGTAGAACCCCACAGGATTCTATCACTGGAACGATCTATATAGGGGATCAACCTCCTTAGAATTCTAAAGGGGTTCCTCCCTCCTTAGTAATCGACATAATGGCTTGAAGAAAAGTGGTGTTGCTTAATAAAAAAGTGGGGTACGCCTACATGCTTATATAGGCATCTAAAGCCTTAATTCCCAGAGAGACCAATAACTTACCCCCTAAACCCTAGTTGCCACCTTTTACTGCTCTAACCGACTTCCATGATAGAGCGGGCGACACCTATAGCTAGGTTTTACATACGACTCAGGGTTTTATTTACATAAACTGGTTGAATAGGACCCGACCCTGTTAGGATCCTATCAGACCCGTCCGCTTCAGATCAACCTTGTCTTCAAGGCTGAGGTTCCATGAACTAGAAACATAATCTTCAAGTCTTCATAGGACTCCCACATGGCATCTTCTTTAGGTAGATTTGCCCATTGCACCAGCATTTTAGTAGAGGACATCGACGATGCATCATGACCCTTCGGTCTAGAATTGCCTCCGATTGCATCTGGATCTCTCCATCGGACGTCATGTTCGATAGATGACTTTGGGCTAACTCATTCTCCCCAAGCTTGAGCTTTAGACAGGATATGCGGAAGACTAGATGGATCTTGGCCTCGGCAGGTAGGTCTAGTTTATATGCCACAACTCCGATGCACTCAGTGATCCGGTAAGGTCCATAAAAGCGGGGAGACAGCTTTGATGTGCCGATTATATATTTTGGAATTATAGGGGGTTTTCAACCATACACAGCTTCAAAAGGGGCACACTTCGATGAAGAGTGATAAGTTGTGTTGTACAACCACTCAGCCCAAGAGAGCCATTTTGTCCATTCTCTTGGCCGATCGCTGGTGAAACATCGTTGGTAGGTTTCCAAACATCTGTTCACCACTTCAATCTGACCATCGGTCTGTGGGTGGTATGTCGAGCTCATCTTCAATTTTGTGCCCTGTAATTGGAAGAGTTCCATCCAGAACTTGCTAGTAAAGATCCAGTCAAGATCAATTATAATAGATCTAGACATCCTATGCAATTTTGTGATATTGTCCATGAAGATCCGAGCAATGCTAGTGGCGGTGTAGGGGTTACGGACGGTGCAAAAGTGAGCATATTTAGTGAGGCGATCAATCACAACCAGGATAGTACCTTTCCATTGGGACGGGGGCAATTCTTCGATGAAGTCCATGGACACATCGGTTCATACTGAGTCTAGAATTGGTAGTAATTGTAGTTTTCTAGGGCTCGCCATCATTTCACCTTTATGTTATTGACATGTGTCACACCGTGCTACAAAATCAACAATGTAGTTCTTCATTCCCTTCCAATAGAAATTTTGTTGAATCCTTTTGTAGGTTCAAAGGAATCCAGAGTGCCCAGCCACCAGTGAGGAATGCATCTCCTATAGGATGATATTTAAACAGGCAGAATTAGGCACTAGTATTATACGCCATTTGTACCATAGCTCTTTTGAATCCCAACTATAATATGCCACGGAGCTCGGTTCTTCTTCTAGCTTCTTAATAATCTCCCGAATCTTTGGGTCATCTTGTCATTCTTTCCTGATGTCTTCAAGGAGGTTATTGATTAAAAAGGAAATGGCTTAAAGTTCAGGTTGCTCGAGTATTCGGGAGAGCGCAATTGCAACCGCATTCTCCTTTCCCTTTTTTTAAGTTATTTCATAGTCATATCCAAAGAGTTTTGTTACCCATTTTTATTGTTCGGGCAATGAAATTTTCTACTACAAGAAGTATTTGAGGCTCTTATGGTTGGTTTTTATCTGGAAGCGTTGGTCGACCAGGTAGGGCCTCCATTTTATCATCATGCATTATCACTGGCATCTCCTTGTCATAGATAGATAAGTGTGATGGTGGTGTAGGTGAGAGGTAGGCCTTATTGCATGAGGACTACTCTAATCCCAGCTTCCGATGTGTGTTCTTCAATTATGAATATTTTGTTGAAGTTGGGTAGCGCCAACACGGGTGTAGACATCATGGTAGACTTAAGAGCATCAAAGGTTGTGGATGCTTTGTCCGACCACTGAAAGCATCTTTCTTCAGCAAGGATGTGAGGGGGGCACTGATCTTTCCGTAATCTTTAACAAATCTAAGGTAGTAGCCCTTTAGTCTGAGGAATCCCCGCAACGCCTTTATGTTCTTAGGCGTCAGCCAACCTTACATTGCCTTGATCTTTTTTGAAGGATCTACTGCCATGCACTCCTTTGAGATTGTGTGCTCGAGATACTCCACCTTGTTCTGTAAGAAACTGTACTTCAACCTTTTAACAAAAAAGGTATGTTCTTGAAGTATCGATAAAATAAATCGTAAGTGAGAAAGGTGACTTTCAATCTAAGGGTTGTAAATAAGGATGTCGTCGAAGAAGACTAGCACAAACTTACAAAAGAACTCTGGAAAATATCATTTATGAGGCTTTGAAAAGTGAAGAGAGCATTGGTGAGGCCGAAGGGCATTACCAAAAATTTGTAGTGGCTATCATGCATCCGAAAAGCGATCTTCGATATGTCTTCTTCGTGTACTCAAATCTGGTGATATCCGAAGTGCATATCTAACTTCGTGAAGACTTGTGCTCCCTTTAATTCATCAAGTAGCTCATCCACCATTGGAATAAGATATTTATCTTTGATCATAATGTTGTTGAGAGCTCGATAGTCCATGCACATTTGCCATATCCTGTCTTTCTTGCGTACGAGGAGCACCGGTGAAGAGTAGGGGCTACAACTTGGCATAATGGACCCTGTCTCAAGCATCTCCTACACAATCATCTCAATTTTGGCCTTCTGAAGATGTGGATAGTAGTACAGTCAAGTATTGGTTGGTGGTTTGCTCGGCAAGATTGGTATCTGGTGGTCGTGCAATCGGGTAGGAGGTAGGCTGCACGGTTCGACGAAGACGTCTGAAAATTCAACAAGTAATTAGAGAAGGTTCGGATCTTCAACCATCACAGTTCCTTCATATGTATCTGCTAAAGTTGCATTAGGAAGCCGTTGTGCATTTTCTGTAGGACCTTCTCCATATGCTGCATCGAAACCATCGTCACGTTGCTCCTATGTTTCCCATGTAGGATCACTTATTTCCCTTTACTAAAAAGTTTCATAATTAATTTCAAAAAAATTCCAAGAAACATCACTTAATATGGACAACTATTCTATATTGAGCACTGCTTCATAATCGTCAAGTGGGAGGAGGAAGAAGTTAGCAATAATTTCTTGTCCTTGCAGCACCAATCTCACCCGTGGGTATTTTCGGTCGCACTTCAAGACGTGACCATCAGCTACCTTTACATCGAACCTGCTGCAATCCTTAATTTAAAATATCATTCGAGTAGTAACCTTGTTGTCCATGAGGTTATTGGTGCTCTTGGTGTCGACAAGGACGGTGATGGGCTGCTGCTTGAGGAAACCTCCAATCTTCATTGTTTACGGGTTTGCATAGCTGGCAAGAGCATGAACCATACAATCAGTCGACTATCGATCTTCCTTTATGTTCTCCTCCTTGTTCTTGAGGTCCTCCTCTTCTTGTTTAGATTTATCAGTGGGCTCAATTAGGAGAAGACGTCCCTTCTTGCATCGGTGGTTGTGGCTCCACAGTTCGTAGCAATGCCAACACACCCCTTCGCGGATCTATTGTGAATCTCTTTTCTCATAAATTTCTTTGGCTGAGGGGGTCAGCTGGAAGTTGATGGGGCTGGAGGTTTGTATGCTACTGGTCATGGTGTGGGTCTCATCCTTCAAACATCTTGATTAAGCTACTCCTCTTAAAGTCGTGTGAAGGATATCATTGTCGTCAATGTATAGGACTGTCGCGTCTTAACTTCTCATGTATCTTTGGCTTTAATCCTTCAATAAAGGTCCTAGTAATTGTTTTACAAACCATTAATGGGCTTAGTTATATAACCTTTCAAACCTGGTATGGTATTCTTGGATCAAAGAAGTTTGT
Source organism: Ensete ventricosum (assembly GCA_029747655.1). Classification (NCBI taxonomy): domain Eukaryota; kingdom Viridiplantae; phylum Streptophyta; class Magnoliopsida; order Zingiberales; family Musaceae; genus Ensete; species Ensete ventricosum. The sequence goes on from JAQQAF010000002.1 coordinate 23,778,859, forward strand.
TGAATCTTCGCGAGTTGTTTGTCGATGTTCTCGTACTCAGGCAGTCCAAAGCGGACCAGCAGACCACTTTTGAATTGCCTTCATGTCAGAACTCCTTGGGTATGTTTGTACCAATTATACCATTGTATGACATCTCCTTCAAGGTGGAGGCGGCGATGCCCACCATGGAAGCTTCCGGGGTCCGGTGATAATGGAAATAGCGCTCCACATGCGAAAGCCATCCCGTCGGATCTCCACCTTCCCATCTAGGGAAGTCCATCTTCATGCATGGGTATGGTGAGTCTGTCACGTGTTCTCCTCTCTCTTGAAGGCTCTCTTTGCAATCTGAACTCTCACCGTTGTGGGATCTTCTTGGGCTTGGTGGTCGGCCCAAACTGAATTCCGCAAGGAGAGTGCTAGTTTGTCCTCCAAACGTGTCTCGAAAGCCTCCAGTTTTGCATCGATCAATTCTTCCAATGCCATGGCGTAAGACTCTAAATCTGTAATGTTGAGGTCCTTCTTTTGCTATCAGGTTAAGGGTATTGATTGGTGGTGGAAATAGATTAGGGAAGAGGGGCTATGGTAGGCTGTTGTTTCGGTATGGTTTGTACGACTTTTCGGGGCTGTTGTTGAAGGTGTTGTGGAGATTGTTAAAAAAAGGATTCAGTGGTAGTGATTTGGGGCTTTTTGAAGGAAGGTCTAGAGTTGTAATTGGCTAGCAACTGATTTGGTGTGGCTACAGCAAGATGTGCCAAGAGATGTTACTGCATAATTCTTCATCGAAAATAGTAGTTTTGCTGCGAAAGATTGTAGCAGTATATTGAGAATTTGAGGAAGTTCTTTTCTAGAAAAAAGTGTATGCTAATAGCAATGAGTAAGCAGAAATATTGATAGCAATTGAGTCGGTAAAGATCTATTGTGTATGAAGCAAATAACGTCAAAAAGTTGTAGCAAAATTTTCGTCGAAGAGACAGCAGTTTTATGACAAAAATTTCCAATAGCATACCAATAATTTGGGATGGTTTTGACAATAAAGAATGAGTGATGTTGACAGCAAGAGTTGATAGCAACTTCGCAGCAATTTGACAGAGATACAACAAGAAGTATCGATAATTCTTTTGGCAGTAGAATTTTTATCAAAAAAATCAGCAGTTTTATAATAAAAAAGTTTCAACAATATACCAATATTATAGAGATGATTTTAGCAAGGAATTGATGATGATGAAAGCCAAGCTAATGTAAAATATGTAGAAGATTTCATCAAAAAAAGATGGCAGGAAGATCGGCAAATGGCAAAAAGTATGCGGCTAAAACTTTACAACGTAACTTTTGTCGTAAAGATAGCAGCTTCGCGACGATAAGTTTTTGTAGCATGTGAAATGGCTTATAGGGCGTTTGCAGCAAGGATTAGATGTAACTTTTTTTGTTTTTAGAAAAAAAATTATAGCAGCAGTAAGGTTCTTGCGAGAAGAGTAATACTAGATCCTATTGCAATTGGTGTAGCAGCAGTAGATGATGGATCTGCAGCAAAGGGTGATGACGGTGGAGTTGGCGATGATCACAGCAATTGTGGGAATTGCTTGGGAGGTGATGGGCGACTAGATGGTAGCAGCAAAGGTGAAAGAGCAACGAAGCACCAAGATTGTGACTCTGATACCAAATGATAGAACCCCGTAGGATTCTAACGCTAGAATGATCTCTGTAGGGGATTAGCCTCCTTGGAACTCTAAAGGGGTTCCCCCCTCCTTGATAATCAGCACAATGGCTTAAAGAGAATTAGTGTTGCTCGATGAAAAAGTGAAGTGTGGCTACATGCTTATATAGGCATCTAAAGCCCTAATTCTAATAGACTCCAACAACTTACTCCTTAAACCCTAGCCGCCACCTCTTACTACTCTAACCGAATTCCATGATGCAGTGGGCGATGCCTATAGCTAGGTTTTACATATGACAGGGTTTTATTTACGTAAACTGGTTAAATAGGACCCGACCCTATTAGGATCTTATCAACGAGCCGAGTCCCCTAACTCGATACGACTGAGCCTAGACTCGAGGATTGTGCCTAGGCCGGGCTTACATGCTCCATAACCGTACACTTAGCGAGAAGCTCCGAGGGTTGCACCTAGGTTGAGCTTATATGCTCCCTAGCCATACACTCAACATGAAGACCCAAGGGTGACACCTAAGATGAGTGGAGTCAAAAAGGACTCGCTCTTGAGTCAAGCTCCAAGGGTTATACCTAGGCTGAGCTTACACGCTCCCTAGTCGTACACTCGGTGAGAAGCTCCAAGGGTTGTACCTAGGCCGAGCCTACATGCTCCTTAGTCATGCACTCAAGGTGAAGACTCGAGGATTGTGCCTAGGTTTCGCTTACATGCTCCTGATAGAACCATAGAGGAATTATATTGAGATTGATCTTTAAGGGGGATCAACCCTTGGAACGCTACAGTGGTTCCTCTCTCCTTGTAGTCGGTCAGATGGCTGAATGAAAAATGATCTCTCGCTTATTCAAAAGAGGTGGAGGCTACAAACTTATATAGGGCTCCAAGCCCTAGCCCTAGGAGGGTGCTTCCTAAATGAATTCCCCCTTTTACCCTCCATCTAGCCAACTTGCCCTATTAAGGGGGGCGACAGCCTAAGGGGGCGGCACAACTATGCACCCCTACTAGAAACCCTAGCCGACCAACCTAGTAAAGGAGACAGCAACTAGGAAGCCCTAAGGCCCTAAATATAAACTCTAGCCACTCTTATTTATAGGATAGAGGTGGCTAGGTGGGGTTTATCACAGTCTCACATGGTTGTTTATTAATTACTACTTGGTTGAGTAGGACCCAACCCTACTAGAGTCCTATCAAGCCCGCCCTCTTCAAATCAATCTTGTCCTAAAGGCTAAAGTTCCATGAACTCAAGGAACCAGATCTTCAACTCCTCATATGATTCCCATGTGGCATCTTTAGGTGATAAATTATTCTAATGCACTAGTACTTCAGTGGAAGGTCGTCGACGATGCATCATAATTCTTTGGTCAAGGATGGCTTGTGGTTGGGCTTGAATTTCCCCATCATCAGTGGTGTTCAACAGTTGAGTTTGGGCTAACTCGTGTTCTCCCAACTTGGGCTTCAAGTAAGATATATGGAAGACAGGATGAATTTTGGCATCCTCCGATAATTGAAGTCTATACGCCATAGCTCCAATATGCTTTGTGATTTGATAAGGCCCATAGAAGCGAGGGGATAGCTTCATGGAGGCTCGTATATTGATGGGTAGTTGCTTGTATGGTTACAGGCGAAGATAAACCCAATCTCCTACTGAAAACTCCCTTTTGCTTCGATGTGTGTCAGCTTGTTACTTCATTCTGGCTTGAGTGGCAGAGAGATTATCCTTCAGCAGCTGTAAGAGTTTGTCCCTGTCAATTAAATTTTAGTCGACCTGATCCACTTTGGCCGCACCAATTACATACTTTGGAATCACAGGGGTCGGTCAGCCATATAATGCCTCATATGGAGTACATTTCGTAGATGAATGATATATAGTGTTATACCACCATTTGGCCCAAGGGAGCCATTTCATCTACTCCTTTAGTCGATCACTGGTAAAGCACCGAAGGCATGTCTCCAGACACATATTCACTACCTCTATTTGGCCACCGATTTATAGGTGGTATGTTGTGCTCATCTTGAGTTTGGTGCCCTATAGTTAAAATAATTTGGTCCAAAATTTACTTGTGAAAAACTTATCACAGTCACTCATAATGGACCTTGGCATCTCATACAGTTTAACAATATTTTCAATGAAAATCTGAGCAATACCAGCAGCAGTGTAAGGATGTCACACAGCACCGAAATGAACATCTTCCGTCAATCGATCAACCACCACAAGGATTGTAGCAGCCCCTTAATGAAATCTATAGAGATGTCAATCCATATTGAGTTCGGTATGGGTAGAGGTTGTAGCTTCCCTGGACTTGCCACCGTTTCACCCTTTTGCTGTTGACATACATCACATTGTGTTACATATTCAGAAATAATTTTTTTCATCCCTCTCAAATAAAAATTTTGCTTCATTCTTTTGTAGGTTCTCAAAAATCTAGACTGCCTTGCTGAAGGTGTGGAGTGCATTTTATGTAGGATGACTTTGATGCAAGGAGAGTCGGGTACAAGCACAATGTGACCTTTGTAACGAAGATCCCTCAAATTCCAAGTTTAGTGGGCTATTACGCTTGGATCATTCTCCAATTTTTCTATGATGTTGCTAATCTCTAGATCCTTCTTCCCTTCCTTCCTAATGTCCTCGAGGAAGCTGGTGGAAGGAAAGGAGATGGCTGTAATTATAGCTTGTTCGAGTAGCCGAGAGAGTGCATCTGCAACAACATTTTCTTTCCCCTTTTTATAAATAATTTCATAATCAAATCCAAGAAGTTTGGTTACCCATTTTTGCTGCTCAGGGGATGATATCTTCTACTCCAAAAAATACTTACGACGTGCACAATAACGAGCATCTCCTTATCATATATTGACATTTAGTTATAGGAGGGAGATAAGGCCTTGCTGGTATATGCAAATGGTCAACCATCTTGCATTATAATGGTTCCAATTTCAACTCTAGATGCGTCGGCCTCAATGATGAAGGGTCGGCTGAAATCTGGCAATGCTAGCACCAATGTTGTCGTCATGGCTGTCTTAAGTTTGTCAAAGGCAGCGGATGCTTCATCCGATCATAGGAAAGCATCTTTTTTCAGTAGAAAGGTGAGTGGTCTACTTATCTTCCTATAGTCCTTCACAAACTTTCGGTAGTAGCCTGTTGGTCCAAGGAACCCATGTAGTAATTTCAGATTTGTAGGTTTCGGCCAGCCTTACATTGCATCAATTTTTGTCAGGTCGAACACCACTCCTTCTGATATTATGTGCCCAAGGTACTCTACTTTTTGCTGGAGGAAGCTATAATTTGATTGTTTAACAAAAAAGTGTTCTCCTGAAGGATCGTTGAACAAATCGTAAGTGCTAAAAATGAGTCTCAAGAGTAGGGTTGTAAATGAGAATATCGTCAAAAAAACACCAGCACAAATTTGCATAGAAAGCTCTGAAAAATATCGTTCATCAGACTTTGGAAGGTGGAAGAGCATTAGTGAGTACAAAAGGCATTATCAAGAATTCATAATGTTTGTTGTGCGTTCAGAATGCTATTTTTGGAATATCTTCTGCACATACCCGAATTTGATGGTACCCGGATCGGAGGTCCAACTTCGTGAAGACCCGGGCTCCTTTTAATTCATCCAAGAGTTCATCCACCACTAGTATTGCATTTAAAGCTCATCAGACTTGTCCTTGATGGTGATGGCATTTAAAGCTCAGTAGTCGATCCACATCTGCCAAGTTTTATCCTTTTTGTGCACTAGCAATAACGGCGAGGAATAGGGGCTGCAGCATGGCCGAATCACCCCTGTGTCAAGCATATCTTTTACAATATTTTTAATCCCATCCTTCTGGAGGTGAGGATAGCAATACAACTGAGAGTTCGCTGGTGGTTTGCTCGAGAGAATTGGAATTTTGTGATCATGTTGCCAGGTAGGAGGAAGATCGTGCGATTCAGCAAAAACATCGGCGAATCCAGCAAGCAGTTGGGCGAGGTTTTAATCTTTAATTTTTATATTCTTCTCCTCTAATTGATGCTGGAGATGCATCAAAAAATCACCACGTGCCTTGTGTATGACTTTCTCCATTCGTTGCGTCAAAACGGTAGAGATGTGGCTTCCGCGCTTGCATTGTAGGGTGACCTGCCTTTGCAATATAATTTCATAATCAATTTAGAAAAATTCCAGGAGATATCAACTAGCATCGTTAGCCATTCTATGCTGAGCACAGCTTCATAATCATCAATAGGTAGGAGGAAGGAGCCGGTAATGATTTCTTGGTCTTGCAGCAATAGTTTCACCCACGAGCACCTTTGGTTGAGGATTCAGTTGTCGGCGACCTTTATGTCGAACTCATTACAACCTTCCATATGAGTAGCAACCTTACTATTTAGGAAATTATTAGTGTTGCCTGTGGTGATAAGAACAGTGATCGACTGCTGTTTGAGAAGGCCTCAAACTTTTATCGTTTGCGGGTTAGAGTAGCCGGCTAGTTCATGTACTATAAAGTCGGTCAGTTGGGGCTCTTCTTTTGCAACTTCCTTTTCATGTTTGAGGCTCTCTTATCCTTTGCCCCTTCTTGCAGCGATGTTCGCGGCTCCACGGCTCATCGTAGTGCCAACATAAGAGGCCTTCGTTGAATTGCCTCTTTGAATTGCTGCCATTAGACCTCCATGAGTGTGTTCAAACCAATCAAACCACTGTAGGGCATCCCCATCAAGATGAATAGCCACAATTTCCACCATAGAAGCATCTATGGTTCGATGGAACCGAAAATAATGCTTCGCGCATGAGATCCAACCAATCGGGTCTCCTTCCCATCTAGGGAAGTCCACCCTCATGCATGGATTGTAAGGGTCAGTCATAGAGACTCCCTCTCCTGGAAGTCATCTATTCAATCCGAGCTTTCTCCTTGTTGTGATTTCCTCGGGCTCGATGGTCAGCCCAAATTGAGTTTAGCAAAGATAGTTCATATCTTTTTCCTCCATTTGTGTCTCGAAGGCTTTGAATTTAGCATTGGTGGCCTCCTCTGATGCCATAGTATAGGCCTCCAGATCTATAATGTTAGGATATCTCTTTTGTTGTTCGGTTAAGGGCATGGATTGGTTCGAGAAAGTTGTGGCTGAAAGGGGGTAGATCGTTGGATATGTAGGCTACGGGTTAGGGCTAATTTGTGGCTGATTTGAGTGTCGTTTTGGCTACTGTTTGGCAAGGTTTTGGGGTTGTGATTATAGGGGATGAAGGTTAGGGAAGCAGTAATAGCAATTTGGATCAAGAAAATTTTGGCTGTCTAACGGTAAGAAAACTGGTGCAAGATAAGATGGAAGAATTCTCGTTGTAAAATTTCAGCAGTTTGTAATGACAATTTGTAGCATTATAAGAATTGTTTCAAGGATGAGTTTCATAGTAGATCAATCTCAAATGAAAGCCAAGACGATATATGAAATGTGTGAAAGATTTTGTCCACAAAAGATGCCAAATAGATCGGTTCAAAAAGCCTATATGTGGCTGAAATTTTCTATAGCAATTCTTCGTTCGCAAAAATGATCACTTTTGCGATGGAAGGAATTCGCAACAAGTAAATGATAGAAAATTCTTTTTGCTATTTTGTAGATGGAAAATTGCAATAGCAAGAGGTATTAGTGATAGGAAAATACTAGATTTCTAATGCAATTAGTGGTGGCAGCAGCAGATTGATTTGATATGCAACAGGAGGATGATGGTGGAGACGACATCAAGAGCAATTATGGAAATTACTTGGCTTGATGGAGGCGGCAGAGATAGCAACAAGGGCAGCAAGATCACTACATTGATACCAGATGATAAAACCCCAGAGGAATTCTATGGAGATAGATCTTTGAGGGGGATCAACCCTTGAAACATTATAGGGGTTCCTCTCTCCCTGTAGTTGGCCATATGGCTAAATGAAAACTGATCTCTTGCTTATTCAAAAGATGTGAAGGCTACAAGCTTATATAGGGCTCCAAACCTTAGCCCTAGAGGGATGCTTCCTACATGAATTCCCCTTTTACCCTCCATCTAGCCGACTTGCCCTGTTAAAGGGGGCAACGGCCTAAGGGGCTGCACAACAATGCACCCCTACTAGAAACCCTAACCGACCATCCTAGTAAAGGGGGTAGCGGCTAGGAATCCTTAAGGCCCTAAATATAAACCCTAGCCACTCTTCTTTATAGGATAGAGGTGGCTAGGTGGGCTTTATTACAATCTCACAGGGTTATTTATTTAATTGCTATTTGGTTAAGTATGACCCAATCCTGCTGGAGTCCTATCAACTCCCTAGTCGTACACTTGGAAAGAAGCTTCGAGGGTTGTACCTAGGCCAAGCTTCTTGTTCCCTAGCCATACACTCGGCATAAGGACTCGAGGGTGGCATATGGGATGAGTGGAATCAAGAAAATACTCGCTCCCGAGCCAAACACCTTAATAAGAAGATCCAAGGCTTGCACCTCAACTAAGTTTACAACATGAAGGACCCAGGCTAACTAGTATGCTCTCATCATTCTCCAGCTAGTAGGTTTTCATTATGGCACACACCCAACAGAAGAGCATGCATCCAAGTCGCATGAAGCGTGCCCTCCAGAAAAGGGCCCTGAAGGCAAATGATAGGGATGATTTTGTCCCCTGTCAACTCATCTGCCATATAAGCTGACACCGAAGTAGGGCTCTGTGTCACTAGCTCCAAAATGACACTGGAATGCATCCTGATGATCAATAATAATCGGCTACCTTATCAGGATCATAGACTAGAATGATCGGGTGGTTAACATGATCTTATCCTGGGCTAACCCTTAGGAAGGCCTAGAGATCAGGTATAAAAGAACCCATCAGCTCATGTTGAGGGAGGAATCTCTCTATATTCACTTACTTAACCATATAGTTTATGTTATGGTCTTCTCCCCTTTACTGACTTAAGTATTAGAGAGGTCGCGCCGAGCAATCTCGGGTGCTAGCTTGTCATACAAGATCGTCGAACAACTGAGGATACATGGACAACCTGACCCTCAAAGGAGGAACCACGTAGCTAGGAAGATATCGATCCGTTTGCCCGACCACCCAGAGTCGAGTCCTCACCAACAAAACAGCTTCCGGATTAGATCGTCCACACCCCCACCAAGTCTCTCACGTTAGCCAGGAAGAACACTTGGGTGAGCCTGCACTAATCAATCATGCTGACACTCATTAGTCAACTTTACTTGTGACAACATCAATCAGATTTTGAGTTTATTTGCTTCAGTTTTAGAGATTTTAAATAGTCTTACATTATTTGAGTGGAAGTGTAAAACAATAGTGTAAGCCTATTCAAAAATATTAAATCTTTGTATTTGGTTGTTTTTATTGTTATTCAAAAATCATATTTTCAAATGTGAGTTGCTTTTTATTTAGTTTTGAGTCAATTTATCTCAATTATAATATTTTTTTTAGTAAACATACAATATTTTGATAGAGGTGTTAAAAACACTATAAGTCTATTCAAAATATTATAATTGACATAGAAATCTCCCTATTTATTTTTTAATTAATAGGATAATTATTTGAAACCTTATTTGGTTTTCAGTCCATTTACCTTAGATATAATGTTTTTAAATAAACTTATAGTGTTTCGATGGAGGTACCAAAAATATTATAAATCTATTAAAAAATATTATAATCAATAATGAAAGTCTTATACATATGGGATTGACCTGATTCGCTTATAGACCAATAAAACCATAAGATATTTGAGCGGAAAAATTATGATGTGTCATGTTAGGTGTATTTCAAAGATTAAGAAAAGGTAGGGGTGCCACTAAATAAATTTGAAAATAAGAGGCACCTCCTTAAAAAAGTTCAAAAAGAGAGATTTTTTTTTTAAGAAAATCATCATTATTTTTAAAAAAATATATTACTAATATATAGTGGGACAAAAAACTTTCTTAGAATCAAAGAGCAAAAGATACTATTAGAATTAGAAAACACCTGAGAGGGCCACTCCCCTCTCTAAGAAAACAGAAAAAAAAAAAACATTCATCGCCTTTAAAACAAAATTAATCGTTATGGTTGTACTCAGAAATTGTTACACATCTTTCTTCACCATAATTATGATCAAGTTGGTAGGAGTATTATCAGGAATAGTCAAATCCCATTTGTGCACATAAGGGTCAAATCATGTTGTGTAATCAAATTAAATTCCTAACTATATTTGAAAACAATAATATGATAATATTAAGTAAGTGATAGCTATGTTATTTCCCAAAGACTTTTTGCATTTATGATCGGAAAAGATGTGCAATCGTTAGTAATATTTAACCATGACCCTAAATGCAACTGTATCTAGGGTTGTTCAAACGAGTTCGAACCAAATCATTAAGGGTCAAACTAAACCGAACTATTATTTTGGTTCTAACTTGATTAAAGGTAGTCCAAACTGAAACTTTTTTTAACTTGATTTGAATACCCATAATTGTCTCAGGCCATATTATAAAAAAATATCTTAGGTACACTTTATAGATTAGATATAGATTAGATACTTTGACCGAATCCTCTAACTAAAATACTATCTTAAACATCAAAGGAGCCTTGTTTTGTTACTAACATAGTTTTGCATCGTCTCAACTCTTAACTTTTTGCTTGCCCGATACTAAATCACAAATTTAGAAAAGTAACTCGATTGGATCTAAATCAACCTCCAGATTCATTAACTAAAATTTGACTTAATATATTAGCACGCTAGAAGGAGGCTCAAGTAAACCAATAAAAACTAGATCTCCTCACCTTCCAATTTTTGACATTTGTTCAACAACCTAGTTGTGAATCATCCACCATTCATGCCATAACAAAAATCACTTTTTGCCTACTATCACCCTCCCTAATAAAGACTTCGTGAACCTGACTCCAGAAGTCTAAGCATGAGCAAGCATGTACAAACTGTTCTATTTTTACCTCAACTCACCCAGTTGGTTCAATACAGACTTATTTCCCTACCTACTCCTCTAGCTCTAGCTCTAGCTCTAAGCACCATTGTTGAGTCTCGACTAATACCACAAGAGGCTCTTCGTGAAGTGCAATCTCCCCATCTAGGAGCTAGAATTATCGAGGGGATCAAAAATTTATTTATAGGACTTACACTCGAAGTCGAAGATCAACTCTTTGAGATGGTCTACCGACATAAAGTGGGAGATCAAAACCCTACCTACCTTTTGTCCAAACCATCCGGGAGGAGCTCATTCCCCAGTGATTCTACCTACCCATAAAATTCAAAGCTATTAGAGCATTTCATAACTTTGACCACCCAAATGACATTCTATGGAACAATCGATACCCTATGTGTTGGTTCTACCTAACCACACTCAGCAGAGTGGTTCACAAGACTGCCTCCAAATCCATCACTTTATTCAACTAGTTGGCAAAGAAGTTCAAACCAACTTTATCAGCTACAAGCTTATGAAGAAGTTAGCAACCACCCAACTAACCATACAATAAGAAAATAATGAGCCAGTAGCTAGTTACACCATAAGTTTCAACGATGAAGGATGATTTCAGATTCTCATCAACACCTTCATTATTGGCTTCACCCATCCCGCTTCTTCTGGTTGATCATTACAAACTACCAACAACTTACCTAGAGCTCCATCAAAGACAAATCAGCATACTGTGATAGAATCTGTAATAGTTAAAAAGACAAAAAAAATGAAAGGGAAGAAGCCTGCAAATCCTTGTTCGCCAAATCACAATGACTAGCCACATAATCAAAGTCTAGTCGGCAACCGACTCAATAGAAATCCTATCATCATCTTTAAGGAAGAAGAGCTATTAGAATCTTATGATTCTAAGTTTAGGTTGACCTCTATATGGGATCGGCCCTCCTTAAAATTTTATTGGAGTTTCACCCTCCTGGATAGTCAGTCATAATGGCTAAAAAAGATTGATCTATTGCATGATGAAAAGGGATGACTATAAGTGTTTATATAGGGTTCCCAAACCCTAATTCTAATATGACTTCTACTTCTATTAAACTTCTTTTTAATAAGACTCTAACTCGTAATCAAACTTCTACTCAAACCCTATAGAGAGTCAGTCCCAAGCAAAGTGAAACTTCTCCTCTCTAACCCTAGTCGACTTCCCCTCATCAAGGTGGGTGACCAATTGGGTTGATTACAAGCTTGACTTGGTTGACCCAACCCGAATCCAACTCCGACTCCTAACCAGACTCCAGTTCAATCGGATCTTAACCCTATTAGGATTTGTGCTAATTTAATACAATGGACTCAAATCTCCTCATAGTCGACCTAATATCATGTCTAGACCAGCCAACAAGGCCCAATCTAGGGACTCAACTTAATCGACTAGGAACTGGTGTCCTAACAGACTCGTTGCCCTTTTCAAATTAGCTTTGTCCTCAAGACTGAGACTCCATGAACTTTGCGTCCTAGTCTGTAATTCTTCTTGAAGCTTCCTCGTGATATCTATGGTAGGTGCACCATGATCCTGCATTCCAGCATTATCTTGTATCTCTCCATTAGTGGTAGTAGTGTATGAACGGTGGTGCATCGCGATCCTGCGATCCCACGTGATCATCAGTTGAACTTGGACCTCCTTATCAGCCGAGATATCCGATGGGTGGATTTGGGCTGAGTCATCCTCTCTAAACTTCAATTTGGGATGAGATATTTGGAGGATTAATTGTATTTTTGAATTAGTGCGTAGATCTGATCCATAAGTCACGTCTCTAATGTGATCTCCAATTTTACATGGTCCAAAGAAATAGGACGATCAATTCATTAAGGCTCGAGTCTTTACATATTCCTACTGGTAGATTTGAATATGAAGGAAGACTCGATCTTCAATAGTAATCTTCCTTTACTCCGACGTTTGTTGGACGACTGCTTCTTTCTTCCGTGGGCTGACGTGTAGTTATTCTTTAATGATAGTCAGACTTTCCTCTAAGATGATGGCTAATCTCTGGTAGAATCTATGATAATGTAAACCCGATCTGAGTTTAGAGTGAGTAGAAGCTACAATTTTCCCGGGTTTGCATCGTACAGACAAACAACATTACCATCTGCTAATTCTACCAAAAAAATTGAGGAAAACCCACTAATGATTTAGTACTGCAAACAAAGCATTTTATTTGATCGAACACCAAGCGGGACCTGAAACAACTCAACCAGTCTCGAACGAAAGCCTCCTAGGGAGTTCGTCTTCATGCAAATCACACAGCAACCGTTCTAGAAAAGAAGATGTTCATTCACCTTTCCATGAGGATAAGGGAGGAGTATCGGACATTCTCCATGTATTCATTGCAGCGCCATACCTATCACCCTTGACAGCATCTGCCGAAGCATATGATTCAAGTTCAGCCATCTCCTCAGGTGTGAGTTCTACTGATAGTGCTCCGATATTCTGGTTAAAGTTTTCAATCTTGGTAGTGCCAGGTATAGGGCACACATCACTTCCTTGATGGTGAACCCAGGCCAATGCAAGTTGTGAAGGGGTGCATCCCTTCCTCTTGGCCATTTCGTTTACACGTTCAAAGATAAGTGCATTTTGAGCGAGATTCTCAGGCTGAAACCTAGGCATGAGCTGCACACATAATTCATCATTCAGAATATCACTAGACCGAATAAGTTTAGTTTAAGATAAACATAATGAACTCAAAAGGAAAATAAAAGAATGGAGGGGAATATACAATCCTATTGACACTACGGAATACATAAATGTTCCATTCGAGGTGATTGTAGTCATGGATGTTTAGTAGGCATTCACTAATGTGATTAAAATCCCTTGTCTGGTTTGATATATCAAACATCTAGACCCGGACTATGATAAGCCCAACTCTGTCAAAATCATCAACAACTTGAGTCTAAAACATATATATGATAATTTTCAACAGGAGGCTTTGGCATACACTACTGTGTTTCTTTTACTTTACACATCATTAATCTAACTGATAAGCAAGCATATCACACTCCAATGACATCCTGTCGATTGAATTATCATTTAAACATAAACTTCAACTTTTGCATGTAATGCAATAATATGTATTTATCAGCTGGTAACAATGGTCAGTAGTCGAGATGATTAGTAGTTTCAATAGTTGTTCATCAATTCTATTCTTGCATTCAAAACATTTTCAATAAATAAGAGCATAAAAGGATTTTTTAAATCTTTTCCTAACTATCGTATATGATCACCTTACGGAAGTCATGTTCAGACAGAGTTTCAACCATCTTTGGTCCAGAAGAAAAGAAGCCCCTTCCCAGTGGACTGTATGCAACAATGCCTATACCGAGTTCTCTGAAAAAGAAAAAGTTAAAAATCAATATCACAATAGAATATTAAAATAGTGTTCTATATAAAAGATAAAGCCAATCAGCAAGCTCTACCTGCAAGTAGGAATTATATCTTCTTCGACATCTCTTGTCCACAAAGACCATTCCAGTTGCACAGCAGTTATTGGGTGAACAGCATGCGCCCTTCTGATTGTCGATGCAGAAGCTTCAGACAGTCCAATGTACTTTATTTTTCCTTCTTCGACCAACTTCTTAAGTTCTCCCATCTAAAACAAAATAAAAGTCAAAAGAGAACTTTGCTTAAATATACTTAGAAAACAGGAAACTGACCTTATAAGAAAAACTAAGAACATTTCCAAATATGAACTTAAGAGCCCATAAAGACATGACATCTATGGCAAAGAATGTCATAGATGAATACTTCCAAGCATAATTGCGAAATCTGATAAATCAAGGTTTCATACTCTTATTAATTCAATATTTTGGTCATTTGCAGCAAGAGCATGATGCTGGGTAACACTCAACAATTAAAAAAAAAATCCTACAAGCAATGTACAAGACGAACCTCCAAGGAGCAGAGAGGTTGTTCCATGACTCACATCACTGGTTTCAACAAAATAAGATCGGGTGGTCTGATTTAATCCGTAACATGCTTAAAATGCTTAATTGGAAGAGAAACAATTTAAAGGTTTTGGAATATAAAGTTGGATGAATGATTGTGATTTATTTATGACATGCTATTCTCGAGGCTGAAAAATAGTGCCCAACCTTCTTTAGCATAGTGGACCATCACATCCAAAAGAGAATTACAGTAGCCACAAAACAAATACTTCTTTTAGCCATTCACTTCCACAAGAATCTTACTGCATGCCAGATTCTTCAGTGACACACCGGCTATAGAATGTCACATTTGATAGCAGTTGCATGAAATTAATGTCATTTAGTTATTGTCTATATAGAAATATCCAAGTGCCATCGATGTCTATACTAGGGGTCTACAGAAGACGGTTCAATTCCAATCATCATGGACTGATAATTGCTTTAGCTTTAGTTACTAATGTGGTTAGCTTAATGCTTTCAAGTCTTTTGTTTTTGTCTATTTGTAATTCACACTGAGCCCGAACCTAAACCTGTGCTCGAGAGATAGCTGTCCATACACCGATAAGGGATGTATAGATTCTCGACAAGGAACTGTTGCAAGACAAATAGTTTTCACATGGCAACAACCAAATATACAAGGGGAAAAGAAGATAGTGGAAATATTATACACAACAAGATAGGGTCATTCATCCAAAAGAAACAACTTGGGCTGCTATAGGAGGTGATCTATGATGATATCAACAGTGAATATAGCATATGATAACTGGTGGAGGATTCTTTGGTACATTGGATATAAGTGGCTCTTATCAGAAGTACAAAACCCTCTCAAACCAAGGTCTGAGCTGAAATGAATAGTTTTGTAGGAGGCAGAAGATATAGTATAATCAGTAATATTTTAATGTAAGATGACACAGGAGTGCCTACTTTGCTATAATCAGCTCAAGTAAATCTTGTTGATCCTATGGTAGTCTCTACAACTCACAATGCTTGTCTTATAACCTTTTATCCAAACCTCTCAAATATGATAGCTCGTGAACATTTTAACTAGAGAAAGTTAAAGCTACTTCATTAATAGGTGGTTTGGAGGTCAAAAGTTAAAGCTATTTCAAGATACTTTTCTTCATGACCAAGGAATGCGTTAAAGGGGTTAGTTAGTAGATGTAAAGCACTTAATTTTATAGTTCCCTATGTATAAAAGGTTGTTTCATACACTAGTACTTATTTTGCTGTTTTAGGGCTAGAAAAAAGTTTTTGAAGAACCTGATTTGTATTGGCAGAAGCTCTTTGGAGTCTCTCTAAAATCCTGTATCTCTTGGATGTTTTCTTGAGTGGTGAGTCTTTTGATTCAATTCTATATCCTTGTTTAATTTCCTTGAGGTGGTGAATTTTTTGTATCTTCTTATGACATTAAACTTGGTGGTGAACATTTTATCTATTTTATGCAAGTTCTATCCTGAGTTTGTTTCTTTTCTACAACTCGACTATCGGTTTTCTCTTTTTTCTCGAATTCTATTCCTCTTTCTCCTTTCCCGATATCAGTTTGATATCAGAGCTAAAGGCTAGAGATAATGACATAACAAAATGGAAAAGTAGTGGTGAAGGTAGTGACAATGAAGATGATGTTGAATCCTTGAGGTTGCAACTACAAAGAGTGCTACACAGTCTACATGAAAAAAATAAAATCATTGAAGAACTTTGAAGCAAAAACAATCAGCATAAAAATGATTCCCAAAAGTTTGGTTATGTTGATGATACACCTCATTACCCAAGAGAGTTGCAAAAATTTCAATCGAAGCATAGAGACCAAGACGAGTGGCAGAACAAATACAACCCAAAGTTGGATATTCCGGAGTTTGAAGGTAGAATCACTGTTGATGACTTTATTGATTAGCTTAATACGGTGGAAAGAATATTTGATTTTTATAAACCACTAGAACAAAAGAAGGTAAAGCTTATGACACTGAAACTCAGAAGGAATGTATATTTTTGGTGGGAAAATCTGAAGAAGCAAAGAGAACGTGAGGAGAAGAGTAAGATCGTGATATAGGAGAAAATGAAAAGGGAGTTAAACAAAAAATACTTACCTGACAACGATAGACAAGAGATCTTTCTCAAAATTTATGAAAAGGGTTCTCGATACGGGTCGAAAGATAGTTATACGAAAGGAGAAAATTCCAAGCCTACTCTCCAAAGCAAAGTGGTGTAGAAGGTGCATGATAAGGGTGAAGCAATCAACTACCTAATTCATCTACACCAAGTGGTAAAAAATACTTCGAATGTCATAGTCTTGGTTATATTACTTCAGATTGTCCAAATAAGAGAATTGTTACATTTGTTGTAGAACATAGTGATGGAGAAAGAAATGAAACCAATGACGATCCAAAATATGATGATGATAAGGAAGAGGTTACTTATGTTGATCATGGTTTGTCTTTTATCTCCTACGATGAATGCAAGGGTGAATTAGAAAGGGGTGGTCATGTTTTGGCTTTAGTAGTAATAGAGGAGAATGAACAACACGATGAGCCACCAGCAATCTTGAAACTAATCTTGAAGGAGTTCCAAGATGTTATATCATAAGAGATCCCACATAACCTTCCACTTTTGACAAACAACCAGCATCGTGTTGGTCTTATTCCGAGGGCCAATACGATCCTTTGGATTTAGTCAAGAATAAATAACACAAGGAGCCACCAGCAATCATGAAACCAATCCTGGAGGATTTCTAAGATGTTGTACCGGAAGAGATCCCACATAACCTTCCACCTTTAGGAGACATCGAGCATCACGTTGATCTTATTCCGAGGGCCAATCCTACAAATCTTTTGGATTTAGTTCCTCATTCTACATTTAAGCAATTTAGTGAAAATGCAGATGAGAGGGTTAAACAGATAAAGAAGTTGTATGAGAAAGTTAAAGCAATCACTGAAAATCAAAATGAGAGGTACATACAAGCTGCCAACAAACACATAAAGCATATGGAGTGTAATACAAGTAATTTGATCTGGACTTATCTAAGGAATGAGATGAAACCAAAGACTGATGGTCCAACAATTTTCTTAAGAGAATTGACAAGAATGCTTGTGAGACAAGCTACCAGAAATGGGGTGTTCTCAACATTCAATATGGTTGAATTTAGTCCTTATCATGTGGTTGGAACAAATGAGGACTTGAGGACAAATCTTTTTCAACTAGAGGAGATTGACGCAGGAGTGCCTACTTTGCTACAGTCAGCTCAAGTAAATCTTGTTGATCCCATGGTATTTTCCACAACTCGACTATCGGTTTTCTCTTTTTTCTCGAATTAGATTCTTCTTTCTCCTTTTCCGGTATCATAAGAGAAAGGAGGAGGATCCTTTAGTTTCTCTTTTGCAATTTTCCATTTTCTTTGTTCTGATTTCTTTTTTTATTTTACTGCTACGTTGACAAAGTTTGGATATTGATCAGTCAAGTGAATCAGTGAAGATATCTCCTCTGCATATGATTTCCTATATCGAGTCTAAGTGCATAACTTTCTTCTAAATTCCTCCTCTTATGCCTTCTAATTTCTCCTTACCATCCTCAAAGCTACCGAGTCATCAAATGTCCCCATTAAAGCACAGGGTCGATACCTCAACCCATCATAAACATTGTTCCATCTTTCTTCTACCACAATATGGTCTTCCACCTATTAATGAGATTCTCGTTGATGGAGGATCCGACAAGGATTGATGTACGAAATCTTGTCCTAAAAGGAGAGTGGTTGTTTTCTGAGTTGAACCTCAATCACCTAGGTTGTGAAGTTTTACCATGGCATCGAGTATCAACTACTTAAAATGACATGGATTTTAGTTCTGAACAATGTATCGCTTCCAATGAATTCAACCTCAACAAACCACCAATCTAAGAAGGTGTTCGATGGGATAGATTAACTCACCGTGACCTCGATGGGAACCCGGGTGTCGACGCGGTGCTGATAATAGAGATCGATGCAGTCGATGCCGAGCCTCTGCAAGCTGCCCTCGCAGGCGGCCCTGACGTATGCCGGATCTCCACGAATCTCCCTCTTCCCGTCCTGGAAGCTGATCCCGAACTTTGTGGCCAATTCCACCTTCTCCCTCAACCCGCCTTGCAGTGCCTACACCAGAAACCAAAGCTGTCGATCCATCGGTCGATGCACAATTATTAACGATGAGGAGTACCTTGCCGAGGAGGATCTCGTTAGTGCAAGGGCCATAGATGTCGGAGGTGTCGAAGAAGGTGACACCGGAGCGGATAGCGTAGTGGACGAGGGCGATCATGTCAGTCTCCGGCTTGGGCGGCCCGTAGAAGGCCGACATGCCCATGCAGCCGAGGCCCTGTCTGGAGACCTCCAGGCCCTGTGAGCCCAGCTTCATCCGCCCCACAACCACGCCCCCGTCGCCGCCGCTCCCCGACTCTCCGGCCATCTTCCACCTCTCCTGTCTCTCTCTCCCTCGACTCCCCCTTCCACCACATCCAACCCTGCTCCCTTATATCGTGGAAAGAGCACCGTGGGTTTTACTGGTCATCGCGATTCCACGCTCGATAATTCATTGGGGCGGGTCGCGTGGCAGTCAGTAACGCCATCGCTTGCGTCAGCTTTAGTCCTTTTGTGTAAATACAAATATTCAATAATGATATGTGCTAAAAAAATATATTATGATAATACTCACTTATCTAAAAAAAGTGACCCTCAATCATTTTTACCAAATTCTTAATTAGTGCTTATTTTTTCAAAAATTCTGCTACATAGTTTCAATTTTTTTAATTACAAAAGTGACCCTCAATCATTTTTTATTTTTTTCTTTGAAAGCTGTCTCTCTATTTTTCTTTTACATAAATCAAATCATTTAGCTAAACCGGCTATATGAATCCAAAACATGAATCGATTTATATTAAATAATAATAAATAATTTATCAGTTAGTTCCCCAGAAAAGCCCTAATATTTTAAAATGATAAAAATAACCTCAACCACTTTTTATCTCTTCTTCTTAAAAATTACATCTTCTTCCTCCCCTTTTCATATTGTATCAAATCACTCATTTGAACCGATTGAACTAACTCAAAACTTGAATCGATTTAAAATATATCATATTAAATAATTTATTAACATATCAATTTATACTAATATGAAATAATAAAAATATATTTTTTAAAAAATATAAAATATTAAAATATACTTAATATAAATAAGAAATTTTAATAATATCTATAATGTAAAAAATATAAACATAGTATTTATATATATTCGAATTAATAATAAAATTATTTAAAATAAATTGAGAGGTTTATACGGTCATTATTTTTTATTTTAGGCAAAAAAAATTTAACTAATTTTGACCTTTAATAGTTAAATTATCTAGAAAATATGAAAACAATTTGACATAGTATGATGCTTCCATGAAATATTTTTTTAAGAACTTCAAAATAGGCTTGATGCCTATTCTAAAAACTTGGTCTAGAAAAACCAAGAGTTGACCCACTTACACTATTTTTTAGGTAATTAAAAAACAATATAATTGGATTAAATCCTATTCAAAAATATGTTGGAACCTTATTGAAACTTTTGAATTATAGTCATCTAGACATAAATCCAACTTTTCTATTTTAGGATATTTATTTCATTTTTTATTCTTCAGGATCTAAACACTATATATTTTATAAATTTTCTATTTTCTTTTAATTGTGACAAAATGCAACACTTTCTTGGAATGTTTTCTAACATGTAAGCTTGTAAATAGGTTTGATAAATATTCTAAAATTTGGTCAAAAATACCAAGGCCTTGACCCGCTTACATTATTTTTGGTGCAAACTTAAAAACAGTGTAATTAGGTTAAGTCATGGTCAAAACAAGATGACATTTTCAAAAAGTTTTTGGATTGCACCTATATAGATATAGATCCATGTATTTTATTTTAGGAAATTTATTTCATATTTTTTCTATTTTTTTAGTGTTTAAGCACACTATAATTTTTATTTTTTAAATTTTTTTATAATTTTGACAAAATATGATGCTTCCATGGAATATTGTTTAGTATTTGAGCTTATCAATATGTAAGAAACCTATTGTAAAAAATTTAGCGAAAGAACCTAAGGGAGAAAGAGGAATGGAATTCGGAAAGAATGAGAAAATCGAATGACGATTTGTAAAAAATGAACAAATTCAAAAGAGAACTTGCGTAAAATGGATAAAAAGTTCACCACCAAGTTTAATGACGTAAGAGGATACAGAAAATTCACCACCTCAAGGAAATTAAACAAGGATACAGAACTAGATCAAAAGACGCATCCAAGAGATACAGAGTTTTAGAGACTCCAGAGAGCTTTTGCCTATACAAATCAGTTATCTAAAATTTTTTTTCTAGCCCTAGAATATCAAAATAAGTACTAGTACATGAAACATCTCTTCATGCATAGGAAACTATGACATTAAGTGCTTGACATCTTCCAACTAACCCCTTTATGTATTCCTTGGTCATGAAGAAAGACATCTCGAAATAACTTTAACTTTGTCCAAGGAATGTGCTCATGAATAGGCTGAGTTAAAAACTCTGAAATGTTATAGTGGACTGTGGAAAATACCATAGGATCAACAAGATGCATAAGTGTTGATTGTAGCAAATTAGACACTCCCGTGTCAATCTCCCCTGGTTGAAAAAGACTTATCCTCAAGTCTTCATTTGTTTTATCACCATGATAAGGACTTAAATTAGCCACATTGAATATTGATGATACCTCATAATCTTCAGATAGATCAATCTCATAAGCATTCTCTCTAATTTTTTTAAGCATTTTGAATGGACCATCAGCCTTTGGTTTTAACTTCCCAAATTTACCTAGTGGAAACCTCTCCTTCCTTACATGAATCCAGACCAAATCACCCTCATTAAATCTCATATATTTTATGTGTTTGTTAATTGCTTGCATGTACCTTTCATTTGACTTCTCAATGGTTGCTTTAACATCGTCATACAACTTCTTTATCTATTTAGTCCTCTCGTTAGCATATCCACTAAATTGCTTAGTTATAAAATGAGGGACTAAGTCCAAAGGACCGGTAGGATTAGCATCATAAACAATCTCAAAAGGACTCTTACCAATGCTATTATGCATGATGTTCTTGCCAACATAGCTTCTAAGCAAGTTTCCCAAGCTTCTGTTCGTTACCTCTATTTGCCTATCGGTTTGTGGATGATGAGAGCTGCTAAAATTCAAAGACATGCCAAGTTTCCTCCATAGAGTCCTCCAAAAATGGTTAAGAAATTTTGAATCTCGATCAAACACCATAGTTCTTGGAATGCCATGTAATCTAATGATCTCCTTGAAGTACAAATCTATAGTAGGAGATGCATCATTTGATTTATTGTAGGGAACAAAGTGGAGATATCTTTAAGAATTTGTCAACAATAACCATGATAGAATCTTTGTTCCTTTGAGTTCTTGGCAGTCCCAAGACAAAATCAAGACTCACATCCTCCTCTGGAGCATTTGACACTAGCAATGGAGTGTACAAACCTAAATTTTGCCTTTTTGTCTTGGCCAAGTGACACACTTTGCATTGCTTTACAAATCTCTTCACATCTCTGAACATCTTAGGCTAATATAAATTTGATTGAATAAGAGTTAGAGTTTTATCCCTACCAAAATGTCCACCTAAAGTATCACCATGAGCTTCAGCTAGAATTACATATATAAAAGAACAAGATGAAACACAAAGACATTAGCTCGAAAAAAAAAATCAATCAAAGATAGTAAATTACTAAAAAGAACCTGATTTACAATTATACCATATTGAGCTGAAGTCCACATCATCCTGATAGAGATAGAGATCTTTGAATGTCTTAAATCCAATCACTTTAACTTCCATGGTAGGTAATAAATAATGTTTTCTGCTCAATGCATCAACAACTACATTTTGAACACCAGATTTATACTTGATTGTAAAGTTATTGTTGGGAAACCTACAGCGGGTGCTTCACATGTGTAGCGGAAATCAAAAACAAAAATCGATTTCCCACATAGATCAAATCGTCGTGCAAAATATTGGGGTCGCGAGAAAAACACAAAAATCGATAAAATCGTGAAGTGTGAGAGATTGATTTTACCTAGAGAGATCGTATATCCCTGTATTCCAGATACGAATGGAGAAGATGAAGGAGGTCAAGCGTCCTCCTCTCTAGCGGTATCCACACGATTGATCTCTGCAGCGAAACTCCTCCAATCTGGTCTTGCAACTCTTGCTCAAAGGGAGAGAGGAGAATAGGAGGTGGTGGCTAAAGCTGCAGCCTATCAACCCTGAGTCTCCCTCCTATTTATAGAGAGCCACCAAAACCCTAGGGCTCCTTCCTTAGTGGGTATTTAGATCTTCATCCAATAACCCACTAATCTTGCATTATTGGATCTTTATCCAATAATCTCCTTAGGCCTATAATTGGGCCTTAATCAAGGAGCTCATCAACATAGGGTCTCATATAATAAGAATAGGGGCTAATTGGATCTTCATCCAATCCTTTATTCGCTGAAGCATCCACCATATATGTGTGACCCTCTAGGCCCGATACCGAGCTAACCGTGAGTTACTCCCATCAGAACTCCTTCTGATATAGTAAATTATTATCCCCATAATAATTCACTCGACTCATCAACTATGGACGTACTAGGCCACTATGTCATAGTCCCTAGATGGTACAGAGGGGATCAAATCCGTCGGACCTGTCTATCCACAGTTACCATGTATCTATAATCCCTCATCGAAATAATATCCCAGAGACCGTATATTGGACATGGTACTGTCAGGTCACATACGAAATCAGTTTGTCTTGCTCTAATCGGATTCTACCGGAGAACTTCTTCTCTCTCAATCCGAATGACCCTGGCTAGGGATTTGTTTAAGCAAGCATATATGAGATATTCCTCTCATGATACCGAGAGTGGATGATTCTCTATTGACACTTAATTTCCTTCGTAAGGTTGGCTACTAATCTCGATAACCAACTGTACCAGATCTGGAGCTTTCCAAACCTGTAAGTCTGGCGTCAAAGAAAGGAGTACTCATACAAGGCATCCTTGGTGTCTCAAGTCTAAGGATCAGATACACAACTGGGACTATGAAATCGCTATCTAATATTAGGTATCATTAACCATAGAGTATTTCATAAGCGGATCAATCAGTGAACTCATTCTCCAATGAGCACCTGTACTATATTCTTAGTGTCTCCACACAAGTGGCTATGAGACCAACCGCCTCCATCATATGGACGGGTATATAGTACACCGATCTGTTCGGTTATCTCGATATCCCTCTCGAGTAACCTATGACCGGGATTATTTAGGATCTGTGTTTAAAGATGAATCGATCTCATTATTGTGATCTCATTATGATCTGATTCCCATTGCACAGAACCAAGGACATCACAATATATATGTAACAAATAATATAATGTGAGAATATATCGATATTAATAATAAGCAAAAAGATCATACAGCGTGTCACACGTGTCATCACTCACGTGATTGACATGCAAGGCACCTGTAACCAGCAGTTATAAGATTGCAGGAACTTCACCCAAGCTGCATGCCTCTTGTTTAGCTTGTGTTGGTGATTAATAAACTTCAATGCCTCATGATCAGAATATAAGACAAACGGTTGGGCAAGAAGATATTGACTCCAATGAGATAAAACTCGATAAATGGCATAGAATTCCTTGTCATAGGTAGAATATTTCTTCCTTGTATCATTCAGCTTCTCACTAAAAAATGTAATGGGCTTTGATTTTTGACTCAAAATAGCACTAATTCCCATATTGGAGGCATCACATTCAACCTCAAACACTTTATCAAAATTATGTAGTATCAAAATAGGAGATTCGATTACCTTTCTTTTTAATAACTAAAAAGCTTCATCAGCCTCATTAGTCCACTTGAATTTATCACATTTCAGACATTCGGTGATTGGAGCAATAATCAAGCTGAAACCATTGATGAATATTCTGTAAAAGGAAGTTAAACCATGGAAACTCCTCACATCATGCAATGAAGTCGGTGTTGGGCAATTAAGAATAGCTTCTACCTTACTTTGATCCATCATGATTCCATATTTTGAAACAACATATCCAAGAAACACCATATTAGAGTAAAAAAGTCACACTTCTTCAGATTAGCATAAAGCTTTTGCTGCCTCAAGATAAAAAAAATCTTCTTAAGATGATTCATATGTTCTTCCTCACTTTTGCTATACACCAATATGTCATCAAAATAAACCATAACAAAAGTTCTAATGCATGCCTTAAGTCTATGATTCATAAATCTCATGAAAGTACTAGGAGCATTAGATAACTCAAATGACATAACCAACCATTCATACAAGCATTCTCTAGTTTTAAATATTATTTTCCACTCATCTCCAAGCCTCATTCTTATTTGGTGATAGTCACTCCTCAAGTCAATTTTAGAGAAAATAGAAGTACCATATAATTGATCAAGTAAACCATCTAACCTTAGAATGGAAAAATGATAGGCAATAGTGATTTTGTTGATGGCACGAGTGTCTACACATATTCTCCAAGAACCATCTTTTTTAGGCACCAATAAGGCTGGAACAACATAAGGACTCATGCTCTCCCGAATCAATCCCTTTTTCACCAGCTCATCTACTTGCCTTTAAAATTCTTCATGGCCCTTAGGACTCATTCTGTAAGCTGCATTGTTAGGTAGGATAGCCTCCGGAATAAGATTAATATGATGCTGGATGTCTCTTAATGGTGGAAGACATTGTGGAATCTCTTCTAGTATAAGATCTTGAAACTCCTCCAGGATTGGTTTCATGTTTGTCGATGGCTCCTTGTAATGTTCATTCTCTTCTATGACTACTAGAACCAAGATATGACTACCCCTTTCCAGTTCACCCTTGCATTCACCATAGGACATAAAATAACTAATTTCCTTCTTTGGTGCATTGATTTTAGAAGGCTGTAATGGAGCTAAAATAATCTTCTTTTCATTCACCTTAAAAGAATAAGTATATTTATAGCCATCATACAATACCCTCCTATCATAATGCCAAGGTCTGCCCAACAGCAAATGATAAGCATCCATAGGAGCAACATCACATCATACTTCATCTTTATAATACGTGCGAATAGAAAATGAAACTAAACATCTTTTAGTTACCTTGATGTCATTTTCCTTTTGCAGCTAGCATAATTGGTAAGGATGCAGATGAGTGATTGTGTCCAACTTTAGCTTTTGTACCGCATTCTCAAAGGTGCCACTGTCAATGATCACCAAGCACACCTTGCCAATAGAGGTATATTTAGTATGAGGCACATTCTTTCTCACCCAACTTTCATCCTCAGCCACATAAGATACTTGTAAGCTACGTTGTAACACAATAGATAAATCACGATCAACATAAGTAACCTCTTCCTCATCATCATCAGATTTTTGTTCGTCATTGGTTTTATTTCCTTCTCCGTCACTGTATTCTTCAACTAATGTAACAATCCTCCTATTTGGATAATCTGAAGTAATATGCCTAAAACCATGACATTTAAAGTATTTTTGGCCATTAGGTGTAGAAGAATTAGGTGGCAGTTTGCTATTGACTGATCATTCACCCTTTTCTTGCCCCTTGGGCACTACTTTGCTTTGGGGAGTAGGCTTAGAATTTTCTCCTCTCGTATAGTTATTTTTCACCCCACATCGAGAATCATTTTCAAACTTTTGCATTTTCTCCACTTTTAAAGTCAACTTACTCACATCATTCAAAGACCAATATGGTTGGAGTTGAACCACTTTGGCAATCTCATATTTCAGACCACCTAAGTATTTTGCAATGGTTTGTTCTTCTAGTTCTATAAGCTCTTCTTTTAACATAAGATTATCAAACTCTACTGTGTACTCCTCCACACTAAGATTTTTTTTGCTTAAAATCATGGATTTTTAGAAAGATTTCTTGCTTATAGTTGTCAAGTAAGTATTTTCTTTTTAGCTCCCTTTTCATTTTCTCTCATTTTACTCTTTCCCTCATGTTCTCTTTGCTTCTTCAAATTTTCCCACCAAAAAAATACATTTCTTCCGAGTTTTAGTGCCACAAGCTTTACCTTCTTTTATTTTGGCGGTTCATAAAAATCAAATATTTTTTTCACCGTATTAAGCCAATCAATAAAGCCATCAACATTGATTTTCCTTTTAAACTCTGGAATATACATTCTTGGGTTATATTTGTTCTGCCATTCATCTTGGTCTCTATGCCTTGGCTAAAATTTTTGAAATCCTCTTGGGTAAGATGTCATATCATCATCATAATCATACATTTACCCGATATTTTCATGCTGATTATTTTTGGTTATGAAGTTCTTCAATAATTTTATTTTTTTCTTGTAGACTATGTAACAAACTATGTAGCTGCAACTTCAAGGATTCAACGTCATCTTCATGGCCACTATCTTCTCCAACTATATCTTTTCCACTCCGTCTTGCCATGATCTTTAGCCTTCAGCTCTGATACTAAACTGATATCGGGAAGGGAGAAAGAAGAATGAAATTCAGAAAGAAACAAGAAAACCAAAAAATGATTTATAGAAAATAAATAAACTCAGAATAGAACATGCATAAAATGGATAAAAAGTTCACCACCAAGTTTAATGACGTAAGAGGATACAAAAAATTTACCACCTTAAGGAAATTAAACAATGATACAGAACTAGATTAAAAGACTCACCACTCAATAACGCATCCAAGAGATACAGAGTTTTAGAGACTCCAGAGAGCTTCTGTCAATACAAATCAGTTATCTAAAAGTTTTTTCTAGCCCTAAAATATAAAAATAAGTATTAGTGCATGAAACATCCCTTCATACATAGGGAACTATGATATTGAGTGCTTCACATCTGCCAACTAACCCCTTTATGTATTCCTTGGTCATGAAGAAAGGTATCTTGAAACAGCTTTAACTTTGTCAAAGGAATATACTTATGAGTTGTCATTTTTGAGTGGGCTGGGTTAAAAATTCTGAAATGTTGTAGTGGACTGTAGGAAATATCATAGGATCAGTAAGATGCATAAGTACTGATTATAACAAATTAAATATTCTATTGTCACCTAAGGCCTTGACATGGTTGTATGGGTCTGCGGACCAACTCCAAAATAGAGGAAGTAGGCTAAAGCCTAGTCAAAACAAGGTGAGATCAAATTCCACTCAGATGGACATAAATATCACTTTTCTATTTTTAAATTATTTTAAATATATATATTTTTTAGCATTTGAACACACTAGAATTTTAGTAAATTTCTTCAATCTATTATAATTTTGATAAAAATATAATACTTTCGAGAAATATTGTTTTACATTTGAGCTTATAAATAGGTAAAAAATCCATCTTAAAAATTTGGTTCGTAAAACTCTTGGTCTTGACCCACTTATACTGCTTTTGGGGCCAACTTCAAAAACAATATAACCAAGTCAAATTCTAAGTCACATTTTCTTAAAACCTTTGAATTACACCTTGGTGGACATAAATCCTATTTTTTTATTTTATAGTTTTTAGTTTTTCACTATTTTAGGGACCAACTTAAAAATAGTATAACTAGGGCAAATCTTGGTCAAAACAAGGTAAGGATTTTAAAACCTTTTAATTGACTCAAATAGACATAAATAATTTTTTATTTTATAATTTTTCAAAAACAATTAGTTTTTCAGTATTTGAACTCACTAATTTTTTTTTTATTTCTTATAAATTTGATGAAAATATGATACTTCCATATGATGTTGTTTAACATTTGAACTTATAAATAGGTAGTAAACCTATTCTGAAATTTTGGTTCAAATAACCCAAGGCCTTGAACTAGTGATATTATTTTTTGAGTCAACCCAAAAATAATATAATTAAGTCAAATGCTGATAAAAAAGGGTGAAGTTTTCAAGAAACTTTGAATTGCACTCAGTTAGACAAAGATCATATTTTTACTATTTTAGAATTTCTTTATTTTTTGAGCAACCTAACACAATATTTTTTTTCTAATTTTCTTAATTTTTTATAATTTGTTAAAATATGATGCTTCAATGGAATATTACTTACCATTTGAGCTTATAACTAGCTAGGAAACCTAGTATGAACTTAGTTAAGAAAACCTCAGCCATGACCCACTTACAATGGTTTTTTTGGGGGCAACTCAAAAATAGTATAATTAGGTGATAGGGCATATTTTAGCCCATCCAACATATACTTCTATGTCGCCTTCCAAAAGTCAAGTAGACACGATCGACTCAACACAGATCAATGTCTCAGGAAAAAGCATTGTCTCAGACAATCGATCGAGGAGCTAGGCCCAGGTTGCATCCATTGCCTTCACCATAATGTTTCCTTCTGTACACAATAGGAGGACCAGTTTTAACCCAGACAACAACACATGAAATGATCATGCCTACAACAGATACTTAATAAAAGCAACCAGCATAACAGACAAAATTGGTAGACAATTTGGAGGTTCAGTGATAGGACCCTAGTAGGGTCGGGTCCTAGTCTATTGAGTCGACTCCACTGATTGGGCCCTGTTGGCCAGCGTAGACCAGACATTGAGTTAGCCAAGAGCCGATTTGGATGGCCCAAATCCTAGTTGGAGTTGGATTCGGCTAAACTAGGAGTCATAGCAGAAGTGTGAGTTCTATTCCTAGTAGGATCTTAGTTGGAGTCCAGGGTTAGGGGGTCTCTTCATGGAACCCTATAAATAAGCATGTAATTATTCTTTTCGCAGCAATGAAAGATTGATTCTTGTTTTCAGCCTTGTAGTCGAGACCCTAGGAGGGTCAATCCCCTATAAAGATCTAGTGTCGATCCCCTACAGAGATCGATTATCCTCGATAGAAACCTTTGGGTTCCTATCATATAGTATCAGAGCAGCATTTTTGGTGTCTCACTGTTCATCTACTCCACCGTCGCCCTACCATCCTATTGATGTCGCCATCTACAACTCAAATTTACAATCATCGACTTTCATCTCTTACTGCCACCCTCATGTTGCTGCACCACCAGCAATTATCACAACCATCTAACCCTAGATTGCTACCACCACCACCACCTTCACCCTCTATTGCGCCACCATCAGCAGCAATTTACCGCAACCATCTAACCTTAGATCACTGCTGCTACCTCCTCCTCCCTCCCTACTATTGCCGCCAACACCATCTAGCACAAATCTCATGCCCCTGACTCGATAATAGATGAAGGAGTTGAAAATCACAGATCTTCAATCTTACACGATGGCCTCGGATGTTGCTCTCGACACAAGGTTTAAAGCCTTCGAGGCTCACATGGAGGATAGATTGCAAGTACTCTTCCATGAATTCAGAATAGGTTGATCGAAGAGCCCAAACATATCTCAGCGTAGAGAAAGTTCAGATCGCAATAAGAACCAATCTGAGAAGGGTGATCAAGTGTCGGACTTCAGATACCCGCGCATGAGGGTGGAGTTCCCTAGATGGGAAGATGGAGATCCAACCAGATGGATTGCGCATGCTAAATGGTTCTTCCATTTCCACAAGACTTCAAAAGGATCTATGGTGGACATCACCGTCATACACCTCGAGGGAGATGATATTCAGTGGTATTACTGGTTCGAGCACAAACACGACGTACCCACATGGAGGCAATTCAAAAGTGGTATGTCGATCTATTTTGGATTACCGGAGTATGAGAACACGAACAACCAACTTGCGAAGATTCATCAAACCTCTACCGTGCAAGAATACCAAACCAAGTTTGAACGTCTCTCAAATCAAACTCGTGATTGGTCTGAAAAGTAATTGTTAGGGACATTCATCGAAGGACTTAAATTGAAGATTCGATGTGAAGTTAAAGCCCATCAACCATATACTTTGATAGATACCATCTCCTTCGCCTGTATCTAAAAAGAAAAGCTTAACATCGATGCCCAAAGGACCAAGATTGTGCATAGGCTAGTAGTCATCAAACCACCAGCCTCCCCTGCTGCTAACCGAACTCCTATGATGAAGAAGCTTATCCAAGAAGAACTTCGAGAGAGATCGGCTAAAGGGCTATATTGGCACTATAACGAATCATGGAGCTAAGATCATCACTACAAAAGAGGGAGACTTTTGATGATTAAACCAATTGAAGAGCCAGAACCCAAGGACGTAGATCCTGAAGCCAAGGAGGAAGATGCCAAGGAAGAAGCTGAGCTAGTCATCAGCACTGTCCATGCCCTAGCAGGCTATGCCAACCCTCAAACGATGAAGATCGAATGATTCCTCAAGCACCAACCGGTCACAATCCTAATCGACACTGAAAGCACCAACAATTTCATGGACAACAAGGTTGCTGCTTGATTAACCTACCGAGTCGAAGATTGTGACAAGTTCGACGTGAAGGTAGCAGATAGCCGAACCCTATCTTGCAGCCACAAGTGCTCGCGGGTGAAACTGATCATGAAGGACCAAGAGATAATCACAGATGTTTTCTTGCTACCATTGGAAGACTACGAAGTGATGCTTGGCATTGAGTGGCTAACGACTCTATGTGATGTTTCCTAGAACTTCTCTAAACTCCTAATGAAGTTTTTCATTGATGGGAAATATGTGATCCTAAGAGACAAATGCGGGGGCAAGGTTTCCACTGTTACAAGTCAAAGGATGGAAAGGGTGCTACACAAGATGCATATCGATTTCCTAATCCAATTCAAGGGCTACAACTATTGTAAACCAAGCGGGAGCATCACATGCGCACTGAAAGATCAAAACATAACAAGTTTCCCACGTAGATCAAATCATTGTGCAAAAGATTGGGTCGCAAGAAAAATCACAAAAATAAAAAACAGCATACTATGAGAGACTGTTTACCTAGGGAGATCATATATCCCTATTTTTTCAGATCTGGATGAGAGAATGAAGGAGGTCAAACGTCTTCCTCTCTAGCGGTATCCACATGATGCATCACTGCAGCGATACTCCTCTAATCGCAGCTCTAAGTCTCACAACTTTTGCATAAAGAGAGGGAGGAGAATAAGATAGGGTGGCTAATGATGCAACCTATCATCTATGTGCCTCATCTCCTATTTATAGAGAGCCACCAAAAACCCTATGGGTCCTGCCTTAGTGGGTATTGGATTTCCATCCAATTATTGGGAAATCAAGCGAGAGCATCACATGCGCAGTAAAAGATAAAAACAAAATAGGTTTCCCACGTAGATCAAATCATCGTGTAAAAGATTGAGTTGTGAGAAAAAAATACAAAATCGAAAACTGCATCGTTGGACAGATTGTTTATCTAGGGAGGTCTTTTAGATCAGGATGGAGAGGATGAAGGAAGTCAAGCGTCCTCATCTCTAGTGGTATCCACACGATGGATCGCTACAGCAATACTCCTCCAATTGTAATCCCAGGTCTCGCAACTCTTGAGTAGAGGGAGGGAGGAGAATACGAGGGGGCGACCAAAGATGTAGCCTAAAATCTGTGTCTCCCCTCCTATTTATAGAGAGCCACCAAAACCCATAGGGGTCATGCCTTAGTAGGTATTAGATATCCATCCAATTACTCATTAATCTTGCATTATTGGATCTCTATCCAATAATCACCTTTGGCCTCTAATTGGGCATCATGCAAGGAGCTCATCAGTTGATTGTCTCATCTATTGAGAGTAAGGGCTAATTGGATCTCTATCCAATCCTCTATTCACTAACGCATCCACCATATGTGTGTGACCCTCTAGGCCCAATACTGAGCTGGCCATAACTCGCTCCCATCAGAACTCCTTTTGATATAGTGAATTATTATCCCCATAATAATTCACTAGACTCATTGACTATGGGCGTACTAGGCCGCTATGCCATAGTCCCCAAATGAGACAAAGGATCAAACCTATCGGATCTGTCTGTCTATAGTTATCATGTATCTATAATCCATCATCCAACTAATATCTCAGAGATCATATAATGGACATGGTACTATCAGACCACATACGGAATCTATCCGAGTCTCGCTCTAATAAGATTCCCCAGAAGAACTCATTCTCTCTCAATTCGAATGACCCTGGCCAAGGATATGTTTGAGCAAGTACACATGAGATATTCCTCTCGTGATATTGAGAGTGGATGATCATTTATTGACACTCAATTACCTTCGTAAAGTTGGCTACCAATCCCAATAACCGACTGTACCATATCTCAAACTTTCTAAACCTGTAAGTCTAGCGTCAAAGAAAGAGTACTCAAACAAAGCATCCTTGGTGTATCGAGTCTAAGACCAGATACACAACTAGGACTATAGAATCACTGTTTGACATTAGGTATCATTTGCTAGTTACAGGTGCCCTGCAAGCCAATCACGTGAGTGATAACACGTATGACATGCTGTGTGATCTTTTTGCTTATCATTAATATTGGCATATTCTCACATTATATTATTTGTTACATATATATTGTGATGTCTTTAGTTCTGTATAATGGGAATTGGATCATGATGAGATCACGATAATGAGATCGTTTCACCTTTAAACACAAATCCTAAATAATCCCGGTCATAGGTTACTCAAGAGGGATATTGAGATAACCGGATAGATCAGTGTACTATATACTCGTCCATATGATAGAGGCGGCTAGTCTTATAGCCACTTGTGTGGAGACACTAAGGATATATAACATGTGCTCATTGGAGAATGAGTTCACTGATTGATCCGCTTATGGATTATTGTATGGTTAATGATACCTAATGTCAGACAACGATTCTATAGTCCCAATTGTATCTCTGGTCCTTAGACTTGAGACACCATGGATGTCTTGTATGAGTACTCCTTTCTTTGACGCCAGACTTACAAGTTTGGAAAGCTCCAGATCTGGTACATTTGGTTATCGGGATTGGTAGCCAACCTTACAAAGGCAATTGAGTGTCATTAGAGGATCATCCACTCTCGGTATCACGAGAGGAATATCTCATATATGCTTGCTTAGATAAATCCCTGGCCAGGGTCATTCGGATTGAGAGAGAATGAGTTATCCGGTAGAATCCGAATAGAGCAAGACAAAGTGATTCTGTATGTGACCTGACAGTACCATATCCAATATACGTTCTTTGGGATATTATTTAGATGAAGGATTATAGATACATGATAACTGTGGACAAATAGGTCCGATGGATTTGATCCCCCCTGTACCGTCTGGGGAACTATGGCGTAGTGGCCTAGTACGTCCATAGTCGATGAATCGAGTGAATTATTATCCCATAATAATTCACTATATCAGAAGGAGTTCTGATGGGAGTGACTCACGGCCAGCTCGGTATCGGGCCTAGAGGGTCACATACATATGGTGGATGCTTCAGCGAATAGAGGATTGGATGAAGATCCAATTAGCCCTTATTCTCATTAGATGAGACCCTATGTTGATGGGCTCCTTGATTAAGGTCCAATTATAGGCCTAAAGATATTATTGGATAGAGAACCAATAATACAAGGTTAGTGATATTGGATGGAGATCCAATACCCACTAAGGAAGGAGCCCTAGGGTTTTGGTGGCTCTTTATAAATAGGAGGGGAGACTCAGGGTTGATAGGCTGCAGCTTTAGCCACTACCTCATATTCTCCTCCCTCCCTCTGAGCAAGAGTTGCAAGATCAGAGAGGAGGAGTTTCGCTGTAGAGATCCATCGTGTGGATACCGCTAGAGAGGATGACGCTTGACCTCCTTCATCTTCTCCATCCGGATCTGGAATACAGGGATATATAATCTCCTTAGGTAAAATCAATCTATCACACATCGTGATTTTTTTATTTTTACGATTTTTCTCGCGACCCCAATCTTTTGCATGACGATTTGATCTGCGTGGGAAACCGGTTTTTGTTTTGATTTTCGCTGTGCATGTGATGCACTCGCTGTAGGTTTCCCAACAGTGGTATCAGAGCCAAGGTTTTCGTGTGAAAGATTAGTTTTAAATTACGTGTGATGAGATTGAATCGCGTAGAATCGTTCTACGCGTTCTTGCTGCGTTTTCGCAGCGAAGGAAGCCCTTGCAAGGGGCAGCCGGGCATGGCGCCAACCCCCTTGAAGGGGTGGCCGACCACCTGCAAGGGGGCGACCGGCTGCGGCCAAGGCCCCTATGCAGGGGGGCGGCTGGCTACAGCTAAGGCCCCCATGCAAAGGGACAGCCGGCTGCGGCCAGGGCCAGCCCGCAAGGGGGCTGCGCCCGCCCGCAGCCGACTACAGGGGCAGCCACCCGAGGGTAGCCGGCTGCAACGCGGCACCCGCAAGGGGCGGCAGCCGCCGACGGACACCCCGTAGGGGCTGCTGCCAACGGTCTGCAGACGGCCGCCCACGGCCAGCCCGCAAGGTGCGGTCGACTGCGGGTTCGACTCCCGCAGGAAGGTAGCCTGCGGGCAGAGGCACCGCCCGCAAGGGCTGCCGCCTACAAGGGCGGCTGCTAGCAGCGGTAGCGCCTGCAGGGGCGGTGCCCGTGGAGGTGTCGGCGGGCAAGGGCAACCGTCACCTGCGTAGGGGCAACATCAGCGGTGGCAGCGTAGTGAGGGTGAAGGAAGGTTAGGGCAACTTTTCTAAAAAGATGGTTATGCCCCTCAGTATTTGGGAAATTCCAGCTCTGTCCTTGTATACAGAATTCCATAAATACCCTCAATAATTTTGAAAATTTCGAGGACTGTCCTCTCATCCAGAATTATGAAAATACCCTTGATAATTCTGGAAATTTTGAGCATGTCCTGATTTCCAAAAAAATAATTAATTAAATAATTTAATTAATTATTATATATATCTAGTAATCCTACATATGATGTGATGTACATGTGATGTATGACGTGGATGGATGATCATGAGTCATGTGTTGTGAAGTGTATAATTGTGATTATTATTATTATTGGGGCTTGTGAGCCTGCGTTTTTCTCGTTTATTGTTGGGCCTGCGTGCCTGTGATTATTTGTAATTACATGGAGAGGCGCAGCGGGAGCGTGGAGATGACAACGGGACCCACGATGCTATGACGGGAGATCACGACGCATGGTGATGCGATGATCCGACGAAACCGATAATGACGAGATCAACAATCACAGGGCATGAAGATGCGCCAATGCACACATAGATCCTATTGTGAGTGATTAGGCCCATTGGCTCGGGCTTAATCATATTAGGTCACGGCTCATGATCATCCGGTGTGGTTTGCATATGTGATGTGTTATACGCCTACTAAATATATGTATATATATATATTTGCATGCGATGTAGATATATATATTAAATATGTATTTATGTGACACGACATATTAGGAGATCGATACGAAATAAAAACCCCTCCTATGATAATATTAAGTCGACAAGCATGAGGCAATAAGATTGACCAACGCGGCCTTCCATCGTTATAGGAAGAAATTGAATCACGACATAGGTCAAGTTGGTCGAGTCCCTCGAGGCTCACCTATCTATGTGATCGAGTTCTTGCCTACGACATAGAGATGTCACCGGCGACCTGAGGACATGGTATGCTTGGTCGAGTCCCTCGAGGGCCTATCATCGAATCAGACTCATCTTGTAACGATGGTGATGACTTAACTGAACGTCATAGTTGGTCGAGTCCCTCGAGACCATGATGATTCAGAGGTCGAACGTGACGGGAATCACAAGGAGTTGTGATTGGCAAGAGTTGCCTACCTTTTGGGCTTAGTGCAATCGGTCGAGTCCCTCGAGGTTGCACTAAGATGCCAATTGGATTCCGATCCCCACTAGGAGTCTGTCGGAGACTTCCGTCTCACGTGTCGAGGGTGTCGCGTGATTCAGTAAGAAAATAGTGGGAGTATATTAAGATATAAGTCCATATCTTAATTAGTATTTTCTGCGAAATCAACATGTTATTTATTTTTGCTATATCTTGTTTTGTTAGAAACATGTCGCTAACAAACCCCCTACGTGGCATACTTGATGCCAACCACCTCACTGGTCCAAACTATACAAATTGGCTCTGTAATTTGAGAATTATTCTCACGGCGGAGAAAATCGCATACGTCCTTGATATAATCGTGCCCACGCCGGAAGAAGGGGCAACCGAGGATGAGATTGGTCGCTATGGGAAGTACATAGATGATTTCACGTTAGCAAAATGTTACATGTGATAGAAGATAAGATGAAGTTAGGATTTAGATATGATTTCCTTAACTGAATGAGGAAATCACGTAGGTTAGTTGAGGAATTCATCTTATCTTCTATCAACATGTTGGCCTCCATGACTCCTGAGTTACAAAGGCAACATGAGAGCATGGATGCAGATTCTATTCTTCTTCATCTCCGTCAGCTGTTTGAGAAACAGGGAAGAACTCAAAGATATGAGATATCTAAGAAACTCTTGCAAGCTAGGATGACAGAAGGGACATCGATTGAGAACCATGTCCTAAAGATGATAGAGTGGATCGAGAAACTCATAGATCTGGGAATAGTCCTAAAGGATAACCTGTGCGTTGATCTTATACTTCAGTCCCTACCAGATTCCTTTTCTCACTTCATCATGAATTTTAACATGAGCAAGTTTGAGGTAACTCTCCTTGAGCTCCTCAATATGTTGAGAGAAGCTGAGAGTGCCATCAAAAAGGAGAAGTTAGTTCTCTATATTGGTGAGATCAAAAAGAAAAGGAAGGCCAGCAAGACTCTTAAGAAGGGCAAGAGCAAAGAAAGACCAGGTAAGGCAAAGGTTGCCAAGAAATACCCGACAAAGGACAAATGACAATGCTTCCACTATGGCCAAGACGGACATTGGAAGAGGAACTGTAAGGACTACCTTGTAGAGAAGGCAAGATAGAAGCCTGGAGAAGTTTCAAGTATATTTATGATCAGTCTCCACTTGTCAGATTTTCATGATAACACATGGGTATTGGATACCGGGAGTGTTTATCATATCTATAATTCGTTGCAGGTTCTGGCAAGACCTAGGAGATTGGCTAGAGGCGAGATGGACCTCAAGATGAGCAATGGAGCAAGAGTTGCTGCAGTTGCTATTGGAGAGGTCACCCTACATCTGCCTGGTGGAGCTATTATTGCATTAGATGTATGCTATTTTGTTCCCTCTATTATTAAAAATATTATTTTTATCTCTTGTTTGACAATTAATGGATATAAATTAGTTTTTTAGAATAATAGTTGTTCAATAATAATGGATGATAAGATCATCACTAGAGGGACCCTAATAAATGGCTTATATGTGTTAGACACTTCTCCACATATCATGAATATAAATATGTCTAAGAGGAAAAGAGATGAGGTGAATAATGCATACCTATGACATTGTAGGCTAGGTCATATACATGAGGGAAGGATTCAAAAGTTGTTGAAAGATGGATACTTAGATCCATTTGACTATGAGACATATGCAACTTACGAACCTTGCCTTTGTGGGAAGATGACCAACTCTCCTTGTAGTGGAACTAGAGAGAGAGCCACCGAGTTATTAGAACTCATACATAGTGATGTATGTGGTCCCATGTCGACTCAAGCTATAGGTGGTTACTCATACTTCATTACATTCACTGATGATTTCTCTAGGTATAGACACGTGTACTTAATGAAGTACAAATCTGAGGCCTTCGAGAAATCCAGGGAATATAAGAATGAGGTAGAGAACCAAATTGGAAAGAGTATTAAGACTCTTCGATCAGATCGAGGAGGAG
This sequence comes from Ensete ventricosum, assembly GCA_029747655.1. NCBI lineage: Eukaryota > Viridiplantae > Streptophyta > Magnoliopsida > Zingiberales > Musaceae > Ensete > Ensete ventricosum. Next base: position 23,817,021 of record JAQQAF010000002.1, read on the forward strand.
AGTACTTGAGTACGGAGTTCACCCATTTCCTCAGGGACAATGTGATTCTATCCCAATGGACACCTCCTTATACACCTCAGCTCAATGGTGTATCAGAAAGGAGGAATCGCAAGCTGTTAGACATGGTGCGATCCATGATGAGTTTCACTAACCTACCCATCTCATTCTTGGGGTACGCCCTAGAGACTGTAGCTTACCTTCTGAACAGAGTTCCATCAAAATCGGTATTGTCTACACCATATGAGATGTAGAAAGGAAAGAAGCCCGATCTTAAAATTGTTAAGATTTGGGGCTGTCCTACTCATGTTGGAAGACACAACCCCGATAAGTTGGAATCAATGACAGAATGGTGCACATTCATGGGATACCCAAAGAAAACTTGTGGGTATTATTTCTATCATCCCGAGGACCGAAAGGTCTTTTTGTTGCCAAGAGAGCCGTGTTCCTTGAGAAGGAACATGTTCTTGGTGGAAACAGTGGGAGTGAGATAGAATTGAGCGAGGTTGGAGAACATAGCTCAAACACCATTCTAGAGCCCGAGTCTGTTCAGGTACATAACACACAAATTCTAAATTTACGTAGGTCTAGTAGAGTATCTCACCCTCCTGAAAGATATGTGGGACATATCAATGGAGATGACTCTCAGGATGTTGATCCTTAAACCTACGATGAGGCTATTATGAGTATAGACTCTGGGAAGTGGCAAGAAGCCATGAATTCTGAGATGGATTCCATTTACTCTAACAAGGTTTGGAACCTTGTAGATACACCTGAGGGTATTGTACCCATCGACTGCAAATGGATCTTCAAGAAGAAGATCAGAGTGGATGGAAAAGTAGAGACTTATAAAGTAAGGCTCGTAGCTAAAGGATATCGTCAAAGACAAGGAGTTGACTATGACAAAACCTTTTCACCTGTAACCATGCTTAAGTCCATTAGAATTATTTTGGCCATTGCAGCACATTATGACTATGAGATCTGGCAGATGGATGTCAAAACGACATTCCTCAATGGCAACCTCGAGGAAGAGGTGTATATGATACAACCAGAGGGATTCATATCCAAAGAGAGTCCAAATAAAGTGTGCAAGTTGCTTAGATCTATTTATGGCTTGAAGCAAGCTTCCCGAAGTTGGAACACAAGATTTGATAAGGTGATCAGATCTTATGACTTCGTTAAGAACGAAGATGAGCCTTGTGTGTACAAGAAGGTAAGTGGAAGTGCTATCACCTTCTTGCTGCTATATGTGGATGACATCTTAATCATTGAGAATGATATAGGAATGCTCTCCACAGTAAAGACTTGGCTATCTAGAAACTTCTCCGTGAAAGACTTAGGGGGAGCATCCTATATTTTGGGGATCCGGATCTATAGAGATAGATCCAAAAGGATGCTTGGCTTGTCCCAGTCTAGGTACATAGACTCCATTGTCAAAAGGTTTGGCATGAAAAATTCCAAGAGAGGTCTCATACCGATGAGACATGGAATATCACTTTCTAGGAGTATGTCCCCAAAAGACTCCTGAAGAAAGGATAGACATGGATAATATACCTTATGCCTCAGCGATAGGATCTATCATGTATGCGATGCTATGTACTAGACCTGATATAGCACATGCTCTTAGTGTCACGAGCAGGTATCAAGCAGATCGAGGTTTAGAACACTGGAAGACAGTAAAGTGTATCCTTAAGTACTTCAGAATGACTAAGGATCTTTTACTAGTATATGGAGGAGGTAGCCTCAAGGTTGAGGGCTACACAGACTCAAGTTTTCAGTCTGATATTAATGATAGCAAGTCAAATTCAGGGTATGTTTTCACCATGAATGGAGGAGCAGTAAGCTGGAAGAGTTCCAAGCAAGATACTACTGCTGACTCGACCACAAAGGCGGAATACATTACTGTAGTAGAAGTAGTAAGACAAAGGGGTGTGGATGAAGAAGTTCATCAAGGATTTGGGAGTCATACCAAGCAGCGTAGAGCTGACTCCCATATATTGTGACGGCAACAGAGCGATAACTCTAGCAAGGGAACCCAGGTCTCATCAGAATTATTCTGAGGAGGTTCCATCTGATTAGAGCGATCATGACCCGAAAAGATATAGCAATAGAAATAGTTTCACCCGAAGATAACATTACAGATCCACTGATGAAGCCGTTGGCTCATATTATATTTGAGCGTCATAGGGGTTTGATGGGGATCAGACACATAAGTGATTAACTTTTGATCAAGTGGGAGATTGCTAGTTACAGGTGCCCTGCAAGCCAATCACGTGAGTGATGGCACGTGTGACATGCTGTGATCTTTTTGCTTATGATTAATATTGGCATATTCTCACATTATATTATTTGTTACATATATATTGTGATGTCCTTAGTTCTGTGCAATGGGAATCAAATCGTGATGAGATCACGATAATGAGATCGATTCACCTTTAAACACAGATCCTAAATAATCCCGCTCATAGGTTACTCAAGAGGGACATTGAGATAACCGGATAGATCGGTGTACTATATACTCGTCCATATGATGGAGGCGGCTGGTCTCATAGCCACTTGTGTGGAGACACTAAGGATATAGTACAGGTGCTCATTAGAGAATGAGTTCCCTGATTGATCCGCTTATGGAATATTGTATAGTTAATGATACCTAATGTCAGACAGCGATTCCATAGTCTCAGTTGTATATCTGGTCCTCAGACTTGAGACACCAAGGATGCCTTGTATGAGTACTCCTTTCTTTGACACCAGACTTACAGGTTTGGAAAGCTCCAAATCTGGTACATCTGGTTATCGGGATTGGTAGCCAACTTTACGAAGGTCATTGAGTGTCAATAGAGGATCATCCGCTCTCGGTATCATGAGAGGAATATCTCATATGTGCTTGCTTAGACAAATCTCTGGCCATGGTCATTTGGATTGAGAGAGAAGGAGTTCTCCGGTAGAATCCGATTAGAGCAAGACAAATTGATTATGTATATGACCCGACAGTAACATATCCAATATACGATCTCTGGGATATTATTTAGATGAGGGATTATAGATACATTGTAACTGTGGACAGACAAGTCCGATGGATTTGATCCCCCATGTACCGTCTAGGGACTATGGTGTAGTGACCTAGTACGTCCATAGTCGATGAGTCGAGTGAATTATTATGGGGATAATAATTCACTATATCAGAAGGAGTTCTGATGAGGGTGACTCACGGCCTGCTCGGTATCGGGCCTAGAGGGTCACATACATATGGTGGATGCTTCAGCGAATAGAGGATTGGATGAAGATCCAATTAGCCCCTATTCTCATTAGATGAGACTCTATGTTGATGGGCTCCTTGATTAAGACCCAATTATAGGCCTAAGACGATTATTGGATAAAGATCCAATAATGCAAGGTTAGTGGGTTATTGGATGGAGATCCAATACCCACTAAGGAAGGAGCCCTAGGGTTTTGGTGGCTCTCTATAAATAGGAGGGGAGACTCAGGGTTGATAGGCTGCAGCTTTAGCCACCACCTCCTATTCTCCTCCCTCCCTCTGAGCAAGAGTTGCAAGATCAGAGAGGAGGAGTTTCACTGCAGAGATCCATCGTGTAGATATCGCTAAAGAGGACGACGCTTGACCTCCTTCATCTTCTCCATCCGGATATGAAATACAGGGATATACAATCTCCCTAGGTAAAATCAATCTCTCACATATCGCGGTTTTTCAATTTTGTGGTTTTTCTCACGACCTCAATCTTTTGCACGATGATTTGATCTACGTAGAAAATCGGTTTTTGTTTTGATTTCCGCTGCGCATGTGATGCACCCGCTGTAGGTTTCCCAACATCATTAACCATACAACATTCTATAAGCGGATCAATTAGTGAATTCATTCTACAATGAGCACTTGTATTGTATCCTTAGTGTCTCCACATAAGTGGCTATGAGATCAGCCACCTCCATCACATGGATGGGTATACAGTAAGTACACTGGTTTGTCCGGTTATCTCGATGTCCCTCTCGAGTAACCTATGACCGAGATTATTTATGATCTGTGTTTCAGGGTAAATCGATGTCATTATCGTGATCTCATCATGATCTGATTCTCATTGCACAGAACCAAGGATATCACAATATATATAAATATAAATATATATGCATATATATATATATATATGTATATATATATATGTATATGTATATATATATATATATATATATATATATATATATATATATATATATATATATATATATGTATATATATATATGTATATATATATATGTATATATATATATGTATATATATATATGTATATATATATATATATACATATACATATATATACATATACATACATATACATATACATACATATACATATACATACATATACATATACATATATATATATATATATATATATATATATATATATATATATATATATATACATATATATATATACATATATATATATATACATATATATATGCATATAGGGCTTGTAGGGCACATATAACCAGTAATCACCCATTTGACATAAAGTCAATCATCTATATGTCTGATCCCCATCAGACCCCTGTGACGCTCAAATACAATCTGAGCGAGTGGCTTCGTTAGTGAATCTTCAACTTTATCTTCAGATGAAACTCTTTCCATTGCTATATCTTTCTAGACTATGATCTCTCGAATCAATTGGAATCTCCTCAGAATAATTCTGATGAGACCCGGGTTCCCTTGCTAGAGTTATTGCCCCGTTTGTGTCGCTACATATAGGAATCAACTTCACATTGCTCGGTACGACTCCTAAATCTCTAATGAAATTCTTCATCCACACCCCTTCCTTTGTTGCTTCTACTACAGTAATATATTCTACCTCTATAGTCGAGTCAGTAGTAGTATCTTGCTTGAAACTCTTCTAGCTTACTACTCCTCCATTCAAGGTGTAAATATACCTCGAGTTTGACTTGTTATCATCAATGTCGAACTAGAAACTCGAGTCCATATAGACCTCAACTTAGAGGCTACCTTCTCCATATACCAGTAAAAGATCTTTAGTCCTTCTCAAATACCTAAGGATATACTTTACTACCTTCTAATATTCTAAACCTAGATCCGCCTGATACCTGCTCGTGACACTCAGAGCATGCGCTATATCAAGCCTGGTACATAGACCCTATCACTAAGGCATATGGTATCCTAAGTCCTTCATGGAGAAGTTTCTAGATAGCCAAGCTTTTACGCATTCCTACATCATTCTCAATGATTAGGATGTTATCCACATACAACACCAAGAAAGTGATAGTGCTCCCACTTACCTTCCTATACACACAAGGCTCGTCTTCATTCTTAATGAAGTCATAAGATCTGATCGCTCCATCAAAACTTATGTTTTGACTTTGGGAAGCTTGCTTCAATCTATATATGGACTTGAGCAACCTACATACTTTATCTGAACTCTCTCTAGATACAAATCCCTTTGGTTGTATAATATACACCTTCTCCTCGAGGTTGTCATTGAGGAATGTCATTTTCACATCATCTGCCAGATCCTATAGTCATAGCGTGCTGCAATAGCCAAAAGAATACTGATGGATTTAAGCATGACTACAGGTTTTATCGTAGTCAACTTCTTGCCTTTGATGATATCCTTTAGCTACCAGCCTTGTCTTGTAGGTCTCCACCTTTCTATCCACTCCGATCTTCTTCTTGAAGATCCATTTGTAATCAATGGGTACGATACCCTCAGGTGCATCCACAAGGTTTCAAACCTTATTGGAGTACATGAAATCTATATCAAAATTCAAGGCTTCTTGCCACTTCCCATAGTCTATATGTTAGAACCCTTGTGGATTCTAAGCTTGGGGTGATCTCTATAGGGGATCGGCCTTATTGGAACTCTATAGGAGTTTCTCTCTCCTATTGATGATTAAAAGAGGCTAAAAATAATTACAAGGCTATTTATTGGGTTTCTAAACCCTAACTCCTAATATGACTCTTACTCAAGACTCCTACTTCTAACAACTCCAACTCCAACTCTAAGAAGCAACTCCTAGCTGGCCTATCTACGGGTGGTTGGTTACTTATTAACTCCAAATCTACTTCCAACTCAACCCTACCTTAGTCGACCCCCCTTTAACTAGAGTAAGGGTTGGCTAACTAAGGTATACACATGCCCAATATCTCATCCAAATACCTTAACCTAGCCGGGCCCCTTCATTTGCTAATAGGGGGCGACTAGATAGGATTTACATGTGTGCTCAATAAATTAAAAATTAAGACCTATTAGCTAGAGTCCAAACAGACCCTCTTTAAATCAGCCTTATCCTTGAGGCTGACACTCCATGAACTCTGGGATTTAATCTTCAAGTCATCATAATCCTCCTAGGTGGTATCTTATGCAAGTAGATTTGTCCATTGTACTAGCACCTCAGTAGTGGGGTCACCATCGTCGAGTTATGATTCATCGATCAATGATGGCACTTGGCTAGATCTGGAGTTCTCCTTGGGTTGTAATATTCAGCAGGTGGTTCTAGGCCATCTCATTTTGCCCCAACTTGGGCTTCAAGTGTGACACATGAAAAATTGGGTGAATCCGGGAACTGGCGGGTAAGTCCAATCTGTATGCCACTACTCCGACGCTCTCCATGATCTGGTAGGGTCCATAGAACCAAGGTGAAAGCTTCATGGATGCTTTGGTCTGGACCGATGTTTGCTTATATGGTTGGAGCCGAAGTAAAACCCAATCTCCCACTGAAAATTCTCTCTCACTTTTGTGTTGATCATACTGTTGTTTCATCCTTGCCTGAGTGATAGAGAGATTATCTTTTAGCAGCTTCAGAATTTTATCCCTGTTCTCGAGCTCCCTGTCTACCTGTTCTACTTTAGATGTGCCCAATACATATTTTGGAATTACAATGGGTGGTCGACCATATAAAGCCTCATAAGGAGTACATTTTGTCAATGAATGATAAGTCATGTTATACCACCACTCAGCCCAAGGAAGCCACTTTGCCCACTCTTTTGGCTGGTCACTGGTGAAGCATCTAAGGTATGTCTCCAAGCACCTATTCACCACTTTAGTTTGGTTGTCGGTTTGTGGATGGTATGTCGTGCTCATTTTCAATTTAGTGCCCTGCAACTGGGAATAATTATATCCAAAATTTGTTGGTGAAGACCCTATCATGATCACTTATAATAGATCTTGGCATCCTATGTAATTTTATAATATTTTTTATAAAGATCTAAGCAATGCTAGAAGCAGTGTAGGGGTTACGGACAAACAAAAGTGGGTGTACTTTGTAAAGTGATCAACCACAACAAGAATTGTACCTTTTTCTTATGATAAGGGCAGCCCTTCGATGAAGTCCATTGATATATCGGTCCATATCGAGTCCGGGATGGGTAGAGGTTATAACTTTCCGGGGCTTGTTACTGCATCGCCTTTATGTCGTTGGCATACATTAGATTGTGCTATAAATTTAGTAATAATATTTTTCATCTCTACCCAATAAATTTTTTACTTAATTCCCTTATAGGTTCTAAGGAATCCGGAGTGCCCCACCACTAGTGTGAAATGCATCTTTTGAAGGATAGTCTTTATGCAAGTAGAATTTGACACAAAGCATAATGCATCCCTTATAGCAAGTCTTTTAAATCCCAACTGTAATGAGCCACGGAGCTTCATTCTTTCTCGAATTTTTTTATGATCTTACTAGTCTCTAGATCATTTCTCCATTCCCTCCTAATGTCCTTGAGAAAGTCACTGGTTTGAAAGGGAGACGACCGAAAATTCAGCTTGCTCGGGTAGCCGTGAAAGTGCATGTGCAACAATATTTTCTTTCCCCTTTTTGTATGTTATTTCATAATCATACCCAAGAAGCTTTGTTACCCATTTTTGCTTTTCGGGAGAGGATATCTTCTGCTCCAAAAAATATTTGAGGCTCTTATGGTCGGCATTGATTTGGGAAGTGCCACCCTATCAAGTACGGTCCTCCATTTTGCCACCACATGCATAATTATGAGCATCTCCTTGTCATAAATAGTCATCATTAGATAGGAATGAGACAATGCCAACTCCGGAGGTATCGGCTTTAATGACAAAAGTTTTATCGAAGTCGGGTAGCGCTGGTATGAGCATTGTTGTCATGGCTGCCTTAAGTTCGTTGAAGGCAGCAGAGGCCTTATCCGATCACTAGAAAGTATCTTTTTTCAATAAGGATGTGAGAGGTGCACTGATCTTTCCATAGCTTTTGATGAATTTACTGTAGTAGCCCGTCAAACCGAGGAAATCGCATAGCGATTTTATGTTTTTTGGGCTCGGACAACTTTGCATTGCCTCGATTTTGGAAGGGTCCACCACCATACCTTCCTCTGATATGATGTGCCCAAGATACTCTACCATCTGTTGAAGAAAGTTACACTTTAATTTTTTGACAAAAAGAACATGCTCTCAAAGGAATCGTCAAAATAAGACGTAAGTGTTTGAAAATGACTCTCTAGAGAAGGGCTGTAAATGAGGATGTCGTCAAAGAAAAACCAATACGAATATACGAAGATAACTCTTGAAAATATCATTCATAAGACTCTGAAAGGTGGAGGGAGCATTAGTGAGATGAAGGACATTACCAAAAATTCGTAGTGGCCATTATGCGTCCGAAAGGTGTTTTTTGGTATATCTTATTCGCACACTCGTATTTGATGGTATCCGGATCAAAGGTCCAGCTTTGTGAAGAATCATGCTCCCCTTAATTCGTCAAATAATTCATCTACTACTGGAATAGGGTACTTGTCCTTGACAATTATAATGTTGAGAGCTCAGTAGTCGACAAACATTCGCCATGTTCCGTCCTTCTTTTGTACGAGGAGCACCGGTGAAGAGTAGGGGCTGCAACTTGACCGAATGACTCATGTTTCGAGCATCTCCTTTACAATCCTTTATATTTCATCCTTTTGGAGATGAGGATACTGATATGCTAAATGTTTTGCTAGAGGTTTTCATGGAAGAATGGGGATACAATGATCATGCCGGTGGGTAGGAGGTAGACTGCGCAATTCATCAAGTATGTCTGAAAATTCAGCAAGCAAGGGAAGTAGGTTCGGGTCTTCAAATTTGGTAGGCTCCCCCCATAGATTGCTACTCAAGTTGTATTAAGAAGCCGCTGCATGCCTTGTGCAAAACGTTCTCCATTCGTTGGGTGCAAATCATTGTTACATCGCTCCCCCGTTTGTCGCGTAGTACCACATGTTTTCCTTTGCTGTAAAATTTCATGATTAGCTTTGAAAAATTTCAGGAAAAAATCACATAATATCATCAGCTATTCGATGCCAAGCACAGCCTCATAATCATCATGAGGGAGGAGGAAAAAATATGCAATTATCTCTTGGTCCTATAGCAACAGTTTCACTCGCGGGCACCTACGATCACACTTCAAAATTCGTCCGTCGATGACCTTAACGTCAAATATATTGCAATCCCTCAATAGGTAAGGCCATCCGGGTAGCAACCTTGATGTTCATAAAATTATTAGTGCCCCTAGTATCAATAAGAATGGTGATCAGTTGTTGCTTTAGAAGTCCTCCTACTTTCATCGTCTGCGGGTTCGCGTAGCCGGCAAGAGCATGCATCGTAATATCAACCGGCTACTATTCTTCATCCACAACCTCTTCCTCATGCTCCTAGACCTCCTCCTCCATTTCTTCAAGGGGTTCAATCAGTAGGAGGTGCCCCTTCTTGCAGTGATGATCGTGGCTCCACGGTTCATCACAAATGCTAATAAAGACCCTTTGCCGATCTGTCGTGTAGTTCTTCTCTCGTCAATTTTTTTGGCAGCGAAGGATGGCTGAGAATAGAAGGAGGTTTATATGCCAGAGACCTAGGAGTGATCCTCATCCTCCGAGCATCTTAGTTGAGCTATTCCTCTTATAATCGAGCGAAAGAAATCGCAGCCATTATGGTGTGGGGTTGTCGTGCCTTAACCTCTCCTCTAATCTCCGATTTGAGTCCCTCGATGAATGTCCCTAACAATTATCAGTCAATCCAATCACGAGCAAGATAGGATAACTTCTCAAACCTAGTTTGGTACTCTTGGATCGTGGAGGTTTATTGGATCTTTGCGAGTTGGTCGTCGATATTTTTCGTACTCAGTTGGTCCAAAGTCGTTCAGCATTGCGTTCTTAAATTGAATCCACATTGGAGCCCCATGGTTGTATTCAAGCCAATTGTACCACTATATAGCATCTCCTTCAAGGTGGATGATAGTGATTTCCATCATAGCATCATCCGACGTTCGGTAGTAGCGGAAGTAACGTGTTAGGACCCTAGCTAAGTCAGGTCCATCTATTTAGGTTGAGTCATGTTAGCCAGAGTCAGTTATGAATTGGGTGAATCTCATCAAGTCAGTTATGAGTGGATTGAGTGATTTTTATCTTCAGTTGGAATTGAGTCCGTTGTTATTTTTAGTTAATTGTTTATCAAGTTAGTTAAGAGTCAAAGATTAGTGAAACTCTTGGTAGAACCCTATAAATAAGGTTGTAAACTATTTTATAGAAATCAATCAAGGAATGAATATTAGTTTTAATCACAGGAAAAACCCTAGGAGGCAGATCCCCCTCGAAGTGATCTAGGAGGCCCGATCTCCTCGAAGAGATCGATTATCCCCCTTTTCACCTTCATCCTCCACGATAGAACCCTAGGGTTCTACCATCTAGTAACAGAGCAGCAATCCTTGGCATTTCCTATTGTGATTCTGCGGTTGCTCCTCTCATCATCGTCGTTGCCGTCGCCATCATTGTCAACATCATCGTCGTCATATCTACCATCTTGTTATAAAAAGAGAGAGAGAGAGAGAGAGAGAGAGAGAGAAATAAGCCGCAGCCACCCCCTCCTTTCTCCACATTTGGCAAAAAAAAAGAGAGAGAGAAGAAGAAGGGGCCCCGCACCTTCCCCCCCATCTTCCCCACCTACGTGCTGCTAGCTACCATGTCACCGTTGCCCATTTCACCGGCCGCTGCCTTGCTCTCCTCAATCATTGTCGCCAACCACCTCATCTGCCAACCCACTGCCTTGCTCTCCTCCTCAATCGCCGCCGCCAGCCACTCTTCTCCACCGGCAGTGACATCAGCCGAGCCCATCGCCGACGCCCCTACTACTCGTAGCCATCGCCGGACCCCCAGTCGCTGCCCTCATCTTCTTCCTCTCCTCATCAACCATCGGCCATACCCCTCCTCGGCCGCTGCTCCAACCGCTCCCTCCTCACCTTCCTCCCTTGCTTGCTCGTCGGACCTCGCTGCCCTCCTTCTCTTCCAGGCAACCATCTCCTCTCCTCCTCAACCACAACCGCAGTCGCATCCAGCTGACCATACCCCTCCTCGGCTGTTGCTCTAGCCGCACCCTCCTCACCTTCCTCCCTCGCTTCCTCGCTGGACCCCCGCTGCCGCAACCCTCGCCAGACCCCGCTGCCTCCTTCTCTTCCCAGCCGCTTCTACCGCAGCCAAGCCCTTCTTCACCGTAGCTAAGCCCTCCTCTGCCTTTTCTTTCTTCGGCCGCCTCTTCCTCCGCCAGCCACCTCTGTTCCTCTCCTCCCTGCCACCGCCGCCGGCCATCCCAGCTTCTCCACTACTTCCCCTCTGCTTCCCATCCCATCTTCCCCTGCGACCCACACAAACCACCGCCGCCGTTGCTACTGCCTTGCTTATCGTTGCTGCTTCCTCTTCCTCGACTCCTTCCGAGATCTGCGATCGTAACCCACTCCCACACAGCAACGTCACCGTCGCTGCAACTATCGGATCCAGCATTGCCCAACCTCTTCCCCGTAGCCGCAGCCATCATCGGCCATAAACACACTGCCTCCTCCTTTGCCGCTGTTGTCTTCTAGCCCTCAACTGCATCACCGTCGCCCATTCTTCTTTCCCGTTGTGCGACCGAAGGCTGCAGCCATCCTCCCTTGCTGTCACAGTTGCCTCCAGCAACACCCCCCCACCCCCCCCCCCCCCCCCCCCCCCCCCCCCCCCCCACCTTCTTCCCTCTGCCACCAACCACATCTACCGCAGCCACCCTCATCCTATTGATGTCACCTAGCTAAGTTCCAGCAGCCATATCCATCTTTCTCTCCTCCCCATTACTTGTCTACACCAACAATCTTGTTGCGACCAAGTCATACCACATCTACGACATACACTCATGCCCTTGACTCGACAGCAAAAAGAAGAACTGAACATCACTAATCTACAATCCTACACGATGACTACAGATGATGCACTTGATGCGAGGTTTAAAGCCTTCGAGGCTTGCATGGAGGATAGATTTCGAGAGCACCTTCGTGAAATTAGAAGAAGCCGATTAGAGAGTCCCAACAAAACTCAATAAGGTGGAGATCGCCTCCATTCAACTTGAAGGAGACGTGATCCAGTGGTATAATTGGTACGAGCATACTCATGGAGAACCCTAGTGGGAGCAATTCAAAAGCGAACTTTTGATTCACTTCGGACCATCGGAGTATGAAAACATGGATGGACAACTCGCCAAAATCTGTCAGACCTCTACCGTACAAAAGTACTAGAGCAGATTTGAGCGCCTCTCAAACCAAACCCAAGACTGGTCCGAAAAATAACTGTTGAGAATATTTATTGAAGGGCTCAATCCAGATATTTGGTGCGAAGTTAAGGCTCGACAACCTCGTATCGTGGTGGCTACCATATCATTCGCTCGCATATACGAAGAAAAGCTCAATAGGGACATCGTAGAAATAAAAATATAAATCAACTAGTAATAAGCAAGTTGACAGCCCCACCTCCCTCCACTCTAAACCCTTGAAGACTTACCAGAGAAGAGCTCTAGAAAAGATCAGTAAAAGGGTTATGTTGGCATTGCGATGAAAAATGGAGTAGAGGACATCGATGCAAACAGGGTCATCTTATGATGATAGAACCAATTGAAGAGGAACCAGAGAATGATGTCGTGGACTCTGATCGGGAAGGTATAGATTCTGACAATGCTATTGGACCTTTTGTACATAAGGTACATGCAATAGTAGGCTACTATAACCTGTAAACTATGAAAATCGAGGAAATTTTGAAACAACAGCCTGTTACTGTTTTAATCGATACTGGTAGCACTAACAATTTTATGGACAAAAGGCTTGCTGACCGATTGGCCTATCAAATTGAAGACTATGACAGATTTGAAGTCAAGGTTGCTAATGGTCGAATTCTAACTTGTAATAATAAGTACTCAAGAATCAAACTAATGGTACAAGGCAAAAAACTATGGGTGGATTTCTTTCCGATACCACCGGAGGACATCGAAATAGTGCTTGGAATCGAATGGCTGTCAACCCTGGGTGATGTCACCTGGAATCTTTCTAAACTAATTATGAAGTTTTTTATTAATGAAAAACAAGTAATACTCAAAGGAAGATGTGGAAGCAAGATCACAACTGCCAGTAACCATCGAATGGAGAGGTCTCCTCACAAGACTTCAATGATGGCTACACCAGAAGGCTGACCTATTGCTTACACAAAGTGGAGACCTTATTTAATTGATCAAAAGATTGTGACGTGTGACAAATATCTTGGATCGAAGTACCCTCGAAATTTGATGCTGCTCAGCCTTGAGGACAAGACTGATTTGAAGAGTCTGTTAGGACCCTAGCTAAGTCAGGTCCATCTATTCAGGTTGAGTCATGTGGATGAAATTTTTACATATTCTCATAGATAAACTTAGCCTCCATCTAAGATTAATCTATTATAAAAATTATCTCAAAAACCGATCCTATATTGCTGCAATTGTTCGCTGTGTATTGCTAGATTTTTCTTATGAAGAATTTACCTTTTTTCCTTGCATCAATTTTCCTACCATTATGCTGCCAAAATTTTACCAATCTTATTTGTTGATATTACCCACATCTGAACCGAGGTTTTGCTATCAAAATTCTATATATTTTCCTTAGATTCTCTTTTCGAATTTACGTCGAGAACATGTTGTTTCTCCGATGCAAATTCTGTTCGGCAGGATAGCACGTACGTAGCATCTTCTTCGTTGAATTCCATCATATTTTGTTGCTGCCTTTCTCAGTTTCTTGGATTCTCTCATCATCTTCAATCCCTACCATCATAGCCCAAATTTCTTAATTTTTTACTGGAATTCTCATTGAGAAACTGTTGTTTCTTCAATAATAATTTTGCTTCTGCAAGGCAGCATATGCTACAGTAAACTTCATCGAATTCTATCAAACCTTTGCTGCCATCTCTTCCAGAAATAAACCTATATTTCCCTAACCTTCACCCTCTACCATCACAGCCCCAAATATCTCGGTCCTTCGCTGAAAATTTCATCGAGAAACTGTTATTTCTTCAGTGACAATTCTGCTTCTGCGAGGACAGCATCTACCATAGCCAGCCTTCACCGACTTCTCCCACTTCCATCTCAGCCCTAAAACCACATGAAATCATAGCCAAAAATCCATAAAACCGTAGCCCCAAACCGCACCCAAAACAACCATAAAAGAAGCCCTAAAAACCACAACCTTCAACCTTCGATCCACCAACATTTCAGCTAACCAATCTCCCTTATCTCTTCAACCGTAGCACGCATCTCTCATTGCACAATGCTGCTAGCAGCGATCTCTTACTGCCATCCTCCCTGATCATAACCAACAGCTATCCCTTGTGGCACAAACACTACCAGTAGCGATCTGTCGCCGCCATCTATCTTCATCGTAGTCGTAGCAATCTTTCGCTGCCAACTGCCTTGATCGCGGCCAGCGTCAAAGAGACCAACAGTGGTCTCTCACTCCATACCGCCCCTGTCCTCCTATGCAATAGTCATGCACTTCATTGTCCCGTCTTCCCCCTATTGCAGTCGCACCCTTGTTGCAACCAACTCTACCTGCAGCCACGAAGTCGCACCGCAGCCGCAGCCGACGTAGCTGCTACCCTCTTCTTCCTCCACCATCACTATTGCCTCCCGATTCAGATCCCTCGGCTGCCATCTTCCAACATATATCAGCCACTTGAAAATCGTAGCCTTGACGACCTTGCAGCATCACCAAGGAACTATAGCCAACATTGCTATTGTTGTCTTCTTCATCCACCGTTGCTGCTACCCTTGGCTACTATCCCCTATCAACGCAGCAGCTACTCAGAGACTTCATCACCGCAACCCTGACATTTCTGTAGCATCATCATAGCAGCACTTTCTCATCCTTTTGCTGCCACTGTTGCTTTCAACCTGAAGATTACAGCTACACTCTTCAATTGGTTATTTGACAGGTTTGAGATCCCTATGTCATGGCACCGGTGGGCCTATTCAAAGCCAAATTGGAGGCTATTGAGATGCGTATAGATGCTAGACTATGTGCTCTCTTCAAGGAGCTTAGATTTGGCCAATCGTCGAGCCCAAGAAGATCACAACATGGAGCAAATTCAAATTACAAAAAGAACCCACTAGAGATAAGAAGCGAAGTTAAGACACGATAGCCCTACACCTCGACGACATCAATCTCCTTTGCCCAATTTAAAAAAGGGTACCTCAATCAAGATGCTCAGAGCATGAGAGCCACATTCCAACCAATAGCATATAAACCTTCAATACCAATCGATTATAAGAACCTTGACGAAGAACTAGCGATGATCTGTCAAACCCCCACCATCCAAGAGTACCAAACCAGGTTTGAAAGATTATTTAATCAAACTTACGATTGGTCTAAAAAATAGATATTGAGGACTTTCATTGAGGGATTGAAGCCAGAGATTTAGGAAGAAGTTAAAGTGTGACACTTAAGGCAGCCATCTCCTTCGTGTGACGTCAAGAGGAGTGATTGAGCTATGAAGCCCGGAGGACTAGGATCGCTCCCCGACCAATGACACCAAAGCTTCCACCTCCTCCTACTGTCAACCGAAGAAATTAAACAAAGAAGACCCTTATGATGGATCGACAAAGGGCCTATGTGGGTGTTGTGATAAACCGTGGAGCCTCGAACAAGATTGTAAAATGGAGAGACCTTTGATGATTGTGGCCATTGAAGAACCCAAACTTGAAGATACGGCTCCCGAGCCTAAGGAAAATGATACACCGCAATCGGCCACCCACATGGTCCCTACCTTAGCTAGCTGTACAAACCTGTAAAAATTGAAGATCGAAGGGTTTCTCGAGCAGTAGTCTGTCATCATCCTCATCGACGTCGGGAGCACACACAACTTCATGAGCAGCAAGGTTGCTACCCGTTTGATGCTCCAAAAAGAAGATTACAGCGGGTTCGAAGTCAAGGGAGCTAACAACCAAATTCAGAAGTGCAACCAGAAGTGCCCGTGGGTAAAATTGATCCTACAGGAGCAAGACATAGCTCCTAATTTGTTCCTCCTCCCTCCCAATGAATATGATATAGTGCTCAACATTGATTGGTTGTCTACGATTGGAGATATTTTCTGAAATTTTTCAAAGCTAACCATGAAATTTTTCAGCAAAGGAAAACAAGTGGTTCTACGAGAGAGCCAAGCGACTACGACCACAACACAACACTTGGAGAGGGTACCGAAAGAAGAATCCAGCAACTTCTCAATCCAAATTCAAGAGTTTCAGGAGATGAAGCTAAAGGAGATTAAAGACAATAACCCTCTTCCACAGCTTGCTGAAATTTTAGGAGTCTCCACCGAATTGAGCCTATAACCTCCTATTAGGATGCCCGACCCACCTATTTTGAACTGTCTAAAACTTCCACCAGCTAATGCTAGACCATAATGCTACCCATAGAAGATCAAAGCTAAGAGGGTCACCCAAGAGATGACTAAGACATAGATTCTTCGGCCGTGCTTATTTTCTATTACGACACATCCCTACATCCTTTTCCCTAGGGATAAGTTACTTCTGAAGTGTTACATCCCGTCGAACTCACCATGGTTGCTGATGCAGCACTTTCAGATCTCAGGTGACTTCCATGATGTTCCCCAGGATTGGACCATGATGCTCAAAGACTTCCTTGATAATGATCTCCGATCTACGGCCCAAGACCACGAGAAAATGAAGCCCCTCTAGTGGCGAAATTAGAGTAAGAGAATGATCATTTGCAGGTCTCAATAAAACATCATCCCTCTTACTATTAAGAAAGATGCACCATCTTAGCCGAGTGGAACTATAGCCCTCATGACCATGATGTCCTCCATGCCAAATTATGGCCAAATATTTTTTATCTGAGCAGACACATCCAGAGTTGAGATCGGTGTCACCCTTATGCAAGATGGTCCATTGCACGAAAGAAGAGTAAGCCTAGAAGAATTACAATTCATGCTCATGCCAGATTGGACTCTCATCATCCTAAACCATACCAGAGGGCAGTCACCATTCCAAATAAAGATTTGCTATTACTAAAGACTAACCATATGGTAGCACATGTAAAGAAGAAACAACCACCCGACAAACTTCAGAATGGATGAAAAATTGAAGATCCACCTCCAGCCCGATCAGCAGGAAACTCAAGCCTTCAGGAAGTGGTCTCCCTATTTCTTTGGGCCTTGCAAAATTAGGGATCACATTGGGGCTCTAACCTGGAGATCAGATCCGCGTACTAGATCAAGATTACAATTGATCCTCCAGGTATCCCACCTCAAATGGAAATTTAAAAAAGACGGCTCAACCCAAATCCTTCCAACTGACACCCAAGCTAATGAGAAGGCCAAAGTTCAGCTGACGATCACATAGGATCACAGGATCGTGACACATCACAGTCTTGCCACTACTACTGAGGCTAGATCACAGGAGCAAGAAATGCCTATTATATTTGTCACATGGGAGTCTTATAAGGAGCCGAAGACCTGATTTCTAGAGTTTATGGATATTAACCTTGAGGACAAGGCTAACTCAAAGAGGACGAGCTTGATAGGACTCTAACAGGGTTGAGTCCTAATCACCCTAGAAGTAATCAATAAGAACCCTGTGAGATTGTAATAAAACCCCACCTAGTCACTTATATATATCCTATAAATAAATGAGGCTATGGTTTATTTTGGGGCCTTAGGGCTTCGTAGCCGCCATCCCCCTTACTGGGCTGGTCGGCTAGGGTTTCTAGCAGAGGGGCATGGCTTGTGCAGCCACTTAGGCTGTCACCCCCTTTATTTAGGCATGGTAGCTATAGGAGGGGCAAAAGGGGGAATTCACTTAGGAAGCACCCCCCCTAGAGCTAGGGTTTTGAGCCCTATATAAGCTTGTAGCCTCCACATCTTTTCATCAAGCAAGTGATCTATTCTATTCAGCCTTGTTGGCCGACCCTAGGATGGAGGAACACTTATAGCGTTCCAAGGGTTGATCCCCTTCAATGATCAAAATCTATAGAGCTTCTTCTAGGGTTCTATCATGCTGCAGGAATTATAGCTCGACTGGACATATGTTTGATTAATCAAGAATTGTTAGCAGTTTACCTGGATTTACTTCTTGAGTTCAGTGCTTAGCTATTTTCATATCACTCTATTCTGCATATACACGCAGATAAAACAGTACTCAGCGGTAACCTTTTTAATTCTTTAATATGTTGAGTAATCACCCTCAGTTCCTCGAGTTTATTAGGTCAACTTGGAACATTCATGTGTTTGGTTCTCCCCCTTACATCTTATGTCAAAAGATAAAAGCATATAAAGCAGCACTTAAGGAGTAGAATACAACTACCTTCGGAAATATCACCAATTGGGTCTAGTTATGCAAAAAAGAACTTATGGCAATACAACATGAGCTAAATCTTCAGCCCCTTGATGAGAATCTTATACGCAAAGAGGCTGACACTAGATATAACTTTATGCAAGCTTTAAAGCAGAAGGAATGCTTTTTGAAACAGAAGTCTTGACAGCATTGGCTTACTCTAGGGGATTCCACTACTAAGATTTTCTATGCTGCTATTGCTACCAGAAGGGCTATTAATCACATCAAATAAATGTAAATACACATATGGTAATCTTATTGAGGATTTGGATGAGATTAAAAAATATACTAAGCATTTTTTTTTTATTCCCTACTCAATTAGGAGGAGCAGCCTAATAATATTCATGTGGAACCCACTATATGACTTGATTTTGAAGCTATCTCTTTCCTTAATGCCCCAATTACAGTTGATGAAATTGTGAGAGTTATCTTTAAGTCCCAAAAGCACAAAAGGTCCAGACGGATTTTAAGTTGAGTTTTATCAAATTGCATGGTCTATCGTAGGCAACGATGTGATTAAAGTTTGTCGACACTTTTTCTCCTCAGGTCGTATCCTTAAAAAAAATGAATTGCACTTCTATTTCTTTAGTGTCCAAGAATGCTGGAGCTAATTCATTAGAGAACTATCGACCTATTTCACTATGTAACTTTATTTATAAGGTCTCTCCAAGATGCTGGCAGATAGAATGCAAAAGGTTATGAACAAGGTCATTAATCCAAATCAAGCTGCTTTTCTTAAAGGGAGGAGAATTCACCATAATTTTCTTCTTGCTAATGATTTGGTTAAGGATCTGCACTCAAAACAAGAGGGAAGAAAATCTATTTTAAAGCTAATTTATGAAAAATATTTGATTCAGTTAATAGGTATTTTATTTACAAGATGCTCCAACACATGAGCTTCCCTCAGCACTGGGTTAATTGGATTCAATGTTACTTGGAAACTCTAAAATTTTTTGTTCTCTTTAATGGTTCACCTATTGGTTTCTTTGGAGTAAGAATGGTAGCCGGTAAGGAGATCCACTATCTCCTTATCTTTTTGCCATTGTAATGGAAGGGCTCAATTGTATGTTTGGAGAGGCAGTTCCAAATGGCAAAATTAAGGTACCATTTTTTGGTTCCGTTTATATCTCTCACATAATATTTGCTGATGACCTTATTATCTTCCTTCGGGATGACCTAGTTTCTGTGAGTAATCTGGCTGTTATTTTTGATGAATTTGGTATAATTTCTGGTCTTAAGCTAAACCATGCAAAGAGCAAAGTCTATGTGGGTGCTTGTATTGAAGTCGATGACTATATTGCTCAAACATTAAGCGTTGCTGAGAGAAGTTTACCAGTTCTTTACTTGGGTCTTCCATCATATCCACTTGAATCAACAAAGTCTACTGTCAACCTATCCTACAAAAAATTAAGAACATAATTTTCTCTTACAAAAATAGGCTTCTTTCTAAAGCAGGACGACTTGAACTTATTCGATCTGTGTTGATCTCTTACTCTATTTATTGGTCACATGCATTTTTTCTACCTGTTGAGCTTCTCCAGGATATTGATAGATTTCTGATGAACTTCTTTTGGAATGACACAGATGGTGAGGCAATGCACATGGTAAATTGGGGCAGCATTTGCAAATCAAAGGATGAAGGGGGGTTGAATCTAAGAAATATTAGAGATTGGAATAAAGCTTATTTGGTAAAATAATTGTGAGATATTTTACAAAACAAAACTCCTTATGGTCACAATGGGTTTCTGCTAGGTACCTTTCCAAGGAATCAATCTGGGAAGCTTCTGTAAAAATATTTCATTCTGTTGCTTAGAAAGGGATTTTGAAGACAAGGAGGTGGCTAAGCAACAACATTTCTTATGTGATCTCTTCTAGGACTAACACTAATATGTGATATGACCCTTGGGTGAATGGAAAAATTATATTTTAATTATTTGGTGATAAAGTATGATAGGATCTGAGGGCTCCCAAAGATTGGAAGGTTTCTGAATTCATTGACAATGATACATGGTGTCTTCCCAACCCTACCTCCCGTGAAATGTTATCACTTTGGCCGACTATTATGGCTATTCCGATCAGAAACAACTCTTTATATATGTTTATTTGGCTTCATAATAATGGTAAATTTAGTGCTACATCTACATGGAACCAAATTAGACAACGAAACAATAAGTGAATCCCAAGCAATTAGACATGGGATAAACCGTGCTCACAAAGACATTCTTTATGCACATGGCAGGCCCTTCTTGGCAAACTTCCTATGATGGACAATATGAAGCAAAGAGGTATTTATATTGTAAGTTGGTGCTCTCTGTGTATGCAAAAGAAAGAAAGTATTGACCATCTCTATTTTGATTGTGACTACATTTCTTGGATATGGAATAAGATCTTAAAGCGATCTGATCTTCATAGGCCACCATGGCCAAACTTGCATAATGAATTAGAAATGCTTATGCAAAACTTCTCAAGAAAGGAGCCTCTTACACAACTGACAAGGTTTACTTTCAGACATGCTATTTGATGGATTTGAAAGGAGAGGTGTGGCAGAATCTTTGAGTGTCACAACACAAACAAAGCTCAACTTCTGATAGAGATTCTTTAAGATTGACAATCATGTATGGAGCAAGAGCTAATCACGGAGCACTTAACAAGAAGAGAGAAAGAGATCTTCACAAGATTCAATTTTACCATTAGTAATAATCTCAAGAATGATGATGAAGATTGTAATGTATTCAGTTGTGCAAAGCTTTCATTATGCGATGTATTCACAAGTAGTTCAAGACTATCTAGATATTTCATTTTATTATTTATTGACTATAGTATTGCATCATAGTCTACAGCAAGTTGATAGAACCCCAGAAGGAGCTCTATATGTTTTGATCTTTGAGGGGGATCAAACCTTGGAACGGTATAGGGGTTCCTCCCTCCTAGAACTAGGCACAAGGCCGAATAAAAGATGATTCTTGCTTGATAGAAAAAGGGGGCAGCTACATGATTATATAGGGTTCTAAACCCTAGCTCATGGGGGTACTTACCTAAGTAATATTATCCCTTTATCCCTCCTATAGCCGACCTGCCTTAGTAGGAATAGGCGATGGCCAAGTTAGCTCTATGGCCGACTCTAACTGATGGAAACCCTAGCCGACCAGCCCAATAAGGGGGGCGATGGCCACTAAGCCCTAAGGCCCCAATCTAAACCCTAGCCACATTTCTTTATACGATAGAAGTGACTAGGTAGGATTTTATTATAATCTCACAAGGTTTTATTGAATACTTCTAGGGTGATTAGGACTCAACCTTGTTGGAGTCCTATCAAGCCCGTCCTCTTTGAATCAACCTTGTCCTTAAGGCCGAGGGTCCATAAACTCTAGGAACTAGGTCTTCAGCTCCTTGTAAGACTCCCATGTTGCATCTTCGGATGGTAAATTATTCTACTTCACGAGTTCTTTAGTTGAGGAGCGTCGAGGGTGCATCACAATCCTCCGATCAAGTATAGCTTGAGGTTGAGCTTGAATCTTGCCATTATTTATAGTGCTTGGCAACTGGGTGTGAGCCAACTCACATTCTCCCAATTTCGGCTTTAGCAAGGATACGTGGAAGACGGGATAGATCTTGGCATCATTTGGAAGCTTTAATCTTTATGCCACGGCCCCAATCCACTCCAAGATCTGATATGGTCCTTCGAATCATGGAGATAGGTTCATCGACGCTCTAGTGTTGATTGGCAGCTGCTTGTATGGTAGTAGGCGAAGGTAAACCTAGTTTCCTACCAAAAATTCTCGCTCTCTTCGGTGAGTGTCTGCTTGTTGCTTCATGCGGGCTTGGGCAGCAGTTAAGTTGTCTTTCAATAACTATAGAAGCTTGTCCATGTCAATTAAGTTTTGGTCAACCTGATCCATTTTAGTCGTATCAATTACATATTTAGGTATTACAGGAGGCGATCGACCATACAATACCTCATAGGGGGTACATTTAGTTGATGAATGATAGGTTATATTGTACCACCATTCGACCCAAGGAAGCCACCTTGTCCACTCCTTTGGTCGGTCACTGGTGAAGCACCATAGGTAAGTCTTGAGGCATCTGTTCGCCACTTCTGTTTGGTCGTCTGTCTGTGGATGATAGGCTGTGCTAATCTTCAATTGGGTGCCTTGTAGTTGGAAGAGCTCGGTCCAAAATTTACTTGTAAACATCCTGTCACGATCGCTCACAATCGACCTTGGCATCCCCTACAATTTTACAATATTTTTCATAAAAAGCTGAGCAATACTAGCAGCGGTATAAGGATGACTCATAATATAAAAATGAGCATATTTGGTTAGACGATCTACCACTACAAAGATCGTGCTTTTACCTTGAGATGGTGGTAGCCCTTCGATAAAGTCCATGAAGTTGTCAGTCCATGCTGAGTCCGGTATAGGTAGTGGTTGTAGTTTTGCCGGACTTGCCATCATTTCACCATTTTGCTACTGGCATACATCACATTTAGATACATAATCATAAATCGATCTTTTTATGCCTCTCCAAAAGAAGTTTTGCTTCACCCTCTTATATGTTCTCAGAAATCCGGAGTACCCTGCTGAAGGTGAAGAGTGCATCTCATGTAAAATAATTTTGATGCAAGGGGAAGAAGGAACAATCACAATTCGGTCTTTGTAGTGCAAGTCCTTCGAATCCCAAGTGTAATGACCCATGGAACCCGAATTCTTCTTCAATTTTTCTATGATACCTTGGGTTTCTGGGTTGCTCTTCCATTCCTCTCTAATGTCTTTAAGGAAATCGACGGAGGGAAGGGAGATGGCTAAAATTTTGACTTGTCCCGGTAGCCGAGATAGAGCATATGCAATAACATTCTCTTTCCCCTTTTCATAAATAATTTTATAATCAAAGCCAAGAACTTTAGTTACCCATCTTGTTGCTCCGGGGAAGATATTTTTTGCTCCCAAAAATACTTGAGGCTTCAGTGGTCAGTCTTAATCTGAAAGCGTCGGTCGATCAAGTAGGGTCTCCACTTTGTGACGGCGTATACAATAGCAAGCTTTTCTTTGTCATACACGGACATTTTAAGATGGGAGGGAGATAAAGCCTTGCTGGTGTAGGTAAGAGGTCAGCCATCTTACATTAGAACAGTCCCAATTCTAACTCCGGATGCATCGACCTCAATCACGAAGGTGAAGCCGAAATTAGGCAGCGCTAGGACCAGCGTCATTGTCATGGCTGCCTTGAGTCGTTCAAAGACTGTGAAAGCTTTATCTGACCATAAGAAGGAGTCTTTCTTCAGTAGGGATGTGAGTGGAACACTGATCTTGCCATAATTTTTCATAAAGTTTTGATAGTAGCCCGTGAGTCCAAGGAAGCCACGTAGTGATTTTATGTTCATAGGTCTCGGCCATCCTTGCATTGCTTCGATCTTTGTAGGGTCTACTGCCACTCCACCCTCTAATATAATGTGCCCTAGATACTCCACTTTACGCTGTAGAATGCTATACTTTGATTGTTTAACATAAAGGGTATTCTTTCGAAGGATATCGTTAGAACAATTCACAAGTGCTGAAAATGCATATCAAGTGTAGGACTATAAATGAGGATGTCATCAAAAAATACTAGCACAAATTTGCATAGAGACCTCCGGAAGATGTCATTCATCAAGCTTTGACAAGTAGAAGGAGCATTCGTAAGTTTGAAGGGCATTACCAAAAACTCATAGTGGTCGTTATGTGTGCGGAATGTAGTTTTCAGAATATCTTCAGTGCATACCTGAATTTGATGGTATCTGGAACGAAGATCCAATTTAGTGAAGACTTGAGCTCCTTTTAGTTCATCCAAGAGCTCATCTACTACTGGTATAGGATATTTATATTTGATAGTGATGGCGTTCAAAGCATGGTAATCAATGCACATCTGCCATGTACCATCCTTTTTGCGCACTAGCAACACCAGTGATGAGTAAGGGTTGTAGCTTGGCCGAATTACTCCGGTGTCGAGCATCTCCTTAATGATGTTCTCACTCTCATCCTTCTACAAGTGAGGATAGTGATACGGTCTCAAGTTCTCTAGAGGTTTGCTCGGCAATACTGGGATGCGGTGGTCATGCGGCCGATTAGGGGGAACCCCATGCGGCTCTGTGAAAACATCTGTGAATTCATCTAGCAAAAGGGCAAGCTTAGGATCTGAAATTTGTATGTTGTCCTCCTTTGATGGCTGCTGGATATGCATAAAAAATCTGCCATACATCTTGTGTAGCACTTTCTCCATTTGTTGCGTCGAAATGGTAGAGATATGGCTCCTGCGCTTGCCTCGCAAGGTGACCTGTTTCCCTTTATAAGCTTCATGATTAATTTAGAGAAATTACAGGAGATGTTACCTAATGTTGTGAGCCATTCAATCCTAAGCACAGATTTGTAGTCATCGATGGGTAGGAGGAAGAAATTGGCTACCACTTCTTGGTCTTGAAGGAGTAATTTTACCCGTGGGCACCATTGGTCGCAATTAAGGATTCGATCGTCGGTGACCTTTACACCAAACTTGTTGCAATCTTCAATTTGAAGCACCATACATGCAACAACCTTGTTGTTGAGAAAGTTATTGGTGCTGCCCTTATCTATAAGAACGGTGATGGGTTGCTGTTTAAGGAGTCCTCCAACTTTCATCGTCTGTGGGTTGGAGTCACCGGCCAGCGCGTGCACTACATAATCGGTCGATTGAGGCTCTTCCTCCATGGCTTCATCTTCGAGTTCAAGGTCTTCTTTAGATGGTACGGTGTCCTCATCCTCTACTAGTTTGATGACGAGGAGCCACCCCTTTTTACAACAATGTTCTCGGCTCCACAGTTTATCACAATGCCAACACAACCCCTTGGCCAATCATTTACGAAGCTCGTCTCTTGTTAATTTTTTTTTGTGCGGGGGCTTGGATGGCAGTAGAGGGGGCTAAAGGTTTCCGCATGGCCGGTCGGGGAGTGACCCTTGTCCTTCGTACTTCATGGTTCAATCGTTCTTCTTGGATTCTTGCGAAGGAAATCATCGCTATAATAGTGTACGGTTGCCGCACCTTTACTTCTCTCGAATCTTTGGCTTTAGGTCCTCAATAAAAGTCCCTAAAAGTTGCTTTTTAAACCAATCTACAATTTGGTTAGATAAACATTCAAACCATGTTTGATATTCTTGTATTGTAGATGTTTGTCGAATCTTCATCAATTGTCCATCGATGTTGTCGAAATCGGTTGGTCCGAAGCGATTTAGTAGTCCTTCCTTGAATCGCTGCCAAGAGAGACCTTCATGGGTGTGCTCAAATCAATTGAACCATTGAATAGCATCTCCCTCGAGGTGGATGGCAGTGATCTCCACCCGTGTAGCGTCGACGGTTTGGCAGAACCGAAACTAGAGCTCCATGCATGAGATCCATCTGATCGGGTCTCCTTCTTCCCATCTAGGGAAGTCATGAGATCCATCTGTTTGGATCAGGAATGATGTAACCACTCTCTTGAGGATCATCTCACTAATCTAAAGTTTCTCCTTGTTGTGATTTCCTCAGGCTCGATGGTCGGCCCATGCTGAATTCGACAAAAAGGGATCGGATCTTTTCCTTCATGCGGCTTTCAAAGGCTTCAAACTTGGCGTTGATGGCCTCTAGATCTGTAATGTTGAGGTCTTTTTTCTGTTGTCGGGTTAGTGGCATGAGAATTTTTTTAGAAGAGGTGGCTGGTTGGATGGGTGGATCGGGTAGATGGAAGTAGGCTGCAGTTAGGGCTGATTTGGGAGGTTGTTTAGGATCGGTTTAGGGTGTGGTTTGGAAGCGTTCTTGGTGAGGATGGTAGGGTTTGAGGGTAAGAGGAAGAGAGTCCAAAAACCTACAAAAGACAGCACTCAAATTTGATGGAATTCGACGAAGAAAGGGCTATGTACATGATGTCTTACCGAACAGAATTTGCATCGATGAAACACTGAATTCTTGACATAAATTCTAGAGAAAAACCTGAGTAAAACATGTAGAAATTTGTCACAAATCTTTGGTTCAGGAACAGATTGATTTGATCTGTGGCTTGGGGTGGAAGATGGAAGCGTGTGTTGCAGCAATTGTGGGAATTGCTTAGAAGGGTGGGGGCGGCAGAGATGGCATCAGGAGCAGTAGGAACATAGCTCTGATACTAGATGATAGAACCCCAAAAGGAGCTCTATAGGTTTTGATATTTGAGGGGGATTAACCCTTGGAATGCTATAGGGGTTCCTCCCTCCTAGAACTCGGCACAACGCTGAATAAAAATGATTCTTGCTTAATAGAAAAAGGGGGCGGCTACATGATTATATAGGGTTCTAAACCCTAGCCCATGGGGGTACTTACCTAAGTAAAATTATCCCTTTGCTCCTCTTATAGTCGACCTGCTTTAGTAGGTAGGAATAGGCGGCGGCCAAGTTGGCTCTATAGTCGACTCCAACTGATGGAAACCCTAGCCGACCAGCCCAGTAAGGGGGGCGATGACCACTAAGCCCTAAGGCCCCAATCTAAACTCTAGCCACACTTCTTTATAGGATAGAAGTGACTAGGTGGGGTTTCATTATAATCTCTAGGATTTTTCTTGACTACTTCTAAGGTGATTAGGACTCAACCTGCTGAGTCCTATCACAAGTGTAGGCATGATTACATTTTAGTTTGGCTACTCTTGGAGATGAGCTAGATGGAGTGAGCCCACCACCTTTTTGAGGCAGGGTGCAATCTTCTCGACTGCTCTAAGAGGCTTCAAGCTTTAGTCTATGGCTTGTGTAGACAAAGTTATTTTGTATAAACTTTACACATAATACACTAATTTTACTTACAAAAAGAAAAGTTATATCTAGCGTCAGCCTCTTTACATATAAGATTCTTATCAAGGGGCTGAAGATTTAGCTTGTGTTGTACTGTCATAAATTATTTCTTGTAAAACTGGACCATATTGGTGATATTTCCAAAGGTATATATTTCACTCTGTAAGTGCTGCTTTACATGCTTTTAGCTTTTGATATAATATGTAAGGGGGAGAACTAAACACATTAATGTTCCAAGCTAACCTGATAACCTCGAGGAACTGAGGGTGAGTACTCCACATATTAAAGAATCGAAAAGGTTTCTTGCAATTGGGTATTGCTTTATCTGTGTGTATATGCATAATAGAGTGATCTGAAAATAGTTCCCGTACTCAAGAAGTGAATTCGGGTAAACTACTAACCATTTTCGATTAATCAAATATTTATCAAGTCGAGCCATAATTTTCTTGTGGGCATCACTTTGATTACTCCATGAGAGCCAATCACCTACATATTTTATGCCAATTTATGTGGCAGTATCTATGCAATTATTAAAACTTTGAAGCTGGCATTCTGAAAGCACTCTACCCCCCACTTTCTCATTTGTGTATCTAATAGTATTAAAGTCACCAAAAATAATTCAAGGCACTGTAGGATAACTATTTGCAATACTAATCAGATCACGCCATTGAGCATTTCTGTCAGACATACTATTATAGGCATAAATACCAGTAATATTGAATTGACATTCAGTCTATTTGTCTTCTGCCTTAAGGTAGATGAATTGATCAGTAGCAGAAATAAACCAAGCACTAACAAAGTTAGGATGTCATAAGACCCAAACTCGACCATAAGTGTCATGAGAATCATTAGTAAAAATTTCTACCTCAGGCCATATTAAATTCTTTTGAACACAAACACGAGGAGTTTTAATTTTTGTTTCCACAAGAATAACAATACCACATGTAGCAAAACAAATTATTTTATTGAGCTCCTGACATTTCCCATGCTTATTAAGTCCACGAATATTCAAACAGATTATCTTCATCAAAACTAGATAGAAGGAAGAGCATGCGACTTCGGGAGGACATTACCATCCTTTTTTTATCTTTTGATTTTGCATGTTCCTTCCGCACAATATCTTTACCTTTTAAACCTTTATTTCTATATTTATCCACCTCATCCATAGCTTGTAAATGTTTAAATTTTTTAGTACCTTGAGTCAAGAAGTCCTGAATAGCGGGAGGTGTTGGAGCGCGATGAGGTGCAATGTCTTGGTTGACTGATTTGTTGGCACAAGAGGTTATGGAGACATAATTTCCTGATTAGCTGAATGAATGGTTCTTGAAGGAGAGGTTGTTATTGGAGTGCGAGTACTATAGGAAACTCCTGTTGTGTAAGGCTCCGATATAATAGGAAGAGATGAAAGTCCTGACTTGTCTGTCTCCTGTCCGTGTCGCTACTCCAACGAATCAGAGTGCTGACTCATCTTCTCCACCACCATCGTTGTTGGCACTGGATGAGAATTATCTTGGGAATCAGTGCTCGGAATAGTAGTAGTGACCCCATGCTGAGACTCTTGACGTGGTCAGTAGAGCTGTGTGATTTGTTTCGAAGGTTACTGGCAAGCACCATTTGCTTGACCAAAAGACAAACAAACCTTGTATCGTTGTGACTTCCAAGAATATGAGACATGCACCTTTCAGGTGCTCCCATCAAGATCATGATAAAAAACCTCATTAAATAAATCCCCATCAGAAGAAACCATTACACAGGCTCTTGCAAAAGCTAATCTTGTTTGCGCAGCTGTTGCCTTATCGATATATAATGGTTGTCCTAGGGTGTTGCATAGCTTTGCAATAAAATGATGACTCTAAAGATGTAGCGAAAGTCCATGGAAAGATACTCATAAAGGAATAGAGTGTAGACTGTCTAACTCCAATTGTACGTTAGGTGACCAATGTGATAGGATCATCGGATGGACGTAGATAGTCCAGAATCCTTCAAAGTCCTTTGTAAATCTTCTTCAAAGTAGAGCTTGCATACAAAGAAACTATTCTCGAACATATGAAGGTCAAATGTCGATGTTCTCTATCGAGTCCTGATGAATGAGGATAGCAAAAAAAAAGATGTTGTGGCATGTAGCCAACAATTATCATGGACCATGTCTTAATCAGCTCTGCAGAATCAACAGTCTCATATACAACAATCTTCTGATCAGCCTAGACTTCTGGAGCAAAGAAATCCAAGGAAAGATCCAGACTTCCTATTGGAGCCTTGAAAAGGCTATTCCAAGGCCGAGGATCTCAAGAAATGGGAGCAAGAGGTCGTGATCTAGAGTATGAGCGACCTCTGGGCTGGTTCGTTAGAGGAGCATACTGTTGGGAAGAAACCAACGGAGGAGCATCCCGCTGGGAAGAAACCAGCGGAGTCCGTTGGGAAGAAACTGTATCCCGCTAGGAACAAACCAACAGAGGACACTGAGAAGAAATCGCATCCTGTTAGGAAGAAAGCAGAGGAGCTGCTTGCGAGGCAGTGTGTCGTGCCGTCTAGCTACTCGCATCCATGGTGAGGAGAGCCTGCCGCTACCATCTCTCGCCATAAGGGCTGTCAGCTCTGCTTAAGGGAGAAACAACTGCCACCTTTCCCATGCCTGAAATCACCCAGCACCAATCGCAGAAGTAGTTGTCACCCTTCCCACGCCTGAAATCAATGTGGACCAAGCACCGATCGCAGAAGCAGCTGTCACCCTTCCAATCATCATGGACCCAACACCAATCGCAGAAGCAGCCACCTCTTCTCACGCCTGAAATCGTCACGGACCCAACACCGATCGCAACTGGCACTCTAGTCGCCCGCCCCAGGGAGAAGTAGTCGTTGCCCTTCCGTCGATAAGGAGAATGAGAAGCCACCATCCCCAGCGTCGATCATAGTCGCAAGCACTATGGAAATGCTCGAGGGAAGAAGAAATCACCCTTCATAGTAAAGCGCAAGCTGTCGTCCCCAGCACTGATCGTAGGTGAGCGCTAGGGAGTGAGCCCGAGGGAAGACTTCACCTTGAGGCCTTGGGAGAAGCACCGTCGCCCTTATCTCCGATAAAATTGGAACGTTATCTCCGTAAGTTCATAAATTCTATTATCCTTCTTATTTTACAAAGGAGGAGAAATGGACTAAATTCTTTCTTTGTGTACTAAATATTATAATAAATGTTTAAAAATGCTCAAATATAAGTTGAGCATTTCTCCTTTTTGTTGATGACAAAGGGGAGAAATGACATAATTGATGACATAAGAAATGTTTTGAGATCTTTAAAATGTTTAAATTTTTTATGTGATACCAAGAAGCTAGATGTTGTATCACGATTGATGATATGTTTATCATGTGAAACATATTTTTGGTTGAAATTATTTGTCATATAATACCAAGAAGATGAATGCTTTGAAAATTTTATCATGTATGTTATCATGAATAGTTAATTTGTGAAAATTTTAATATTATAAAAATGCTATACTTGAATTCAAAAGTGATGGGTTCTTTTGAATTCAAGTTTGCTCTATTTATCCTATGACATATACATAGGGGAATTAATGTTAACTCCCGTTATCAGTTGGTTGTCATCGTCAAAAAGGGGGAGATTGTTGAATCTGAAATTTTGATGATGAAATCAATTGATGGGTTTTATGATCTAACTTATGTGTTAGAGAAAGTGATGTAAGATTAACTACGACGGTGAAAAAGTAATACAATCTGATGTTGGTCCGGAGTCAAGTTCAGGCATCAAGCCGAGGGACGATGTAGTGGGAGCTCATCAGGAGTTCGGTAGGAGTTCGCCGAAGGTGATTGGGAGCACGTCGGAGTTCGTCAAAAGATGAATGAGGGACTCATTGGGAGTTTGTCGGAGGATGTCAAGAAGTTCATGGAGAGTTTGGAAGATCGATTGACATGTCAGGCAACAAGAATAATTGTAATTGTGTCTTAGTATGTCGTAGTTACCATTGTGTGTTTTGAGTCCTAATTGAGTTAGATTTGAAGAAATCTAAATTAACTCAATTATAGGCAATCAGGTCCACTTTGGGTTAGATTTGAGCTTAGGTTGAGCTCATTTCATTGACCTGGAAAGGGGTCAATAAGAGGTACGAGTTGGGTACAAAACAGTACAAGAAAAGTGCTATTTCAGGATTCCCGATAGTAGTACCACCGATTGCTGACAGTGGTACCACCCCAAGTGATGGTAGTACCATCACCGTCCAGGTTTTTTGGCGGCTGCCGATGGTGGTGCCACCGGTGCCGACAATAGTATCGCCCTTACTCGAGCTTTCTAGCAAAGGTTGAATTTTGGCTTCATTTTTTTAAGCCAATTGGGGTTTATAAATAGCCCAAGTCTTGCATGGCAAAGCAAGAAAGTGTAAAAAAAGTGGTCATAGTAATCTTGGTTAAAATTCTATAAAATTTGAGAGCTTTCCTTGAGTACTTCAAAGTATAGAGTCTAAGGGAAGAGACAAAAAGAAAAATCTAAAGGTTCCTCTCCTAAACTTATGAAAAGGAGAAAAGTGTAAGGGGTTTTAATCTTCACCCGCAGAAGAAGATCATTAGTAGACACCGACAAGCCTTGAACATAGGTCAAGCTTTTGGCCAAACCACTATAAATTTGTGAGCCTTCTTTACTTGCTTTTTATTTTAGCATTATGTGGCTAAATAGAGATTCTTCATTCGGTCTTAAACCTTTGCCCATTAATCTAGCCTTGTTTCGAACCATGATATCATATTCATCTTGCTTATTCCTAAAGACTCATTTAGTGCTAATTAAAAGATGGTCACTAGGTCTAGGAACAAGCGTTCATACCTTATTTCTCTCTAATTGATTTAACTCCTCATGCATTGTAAAAACCTTTGAATAATCTTTTAGAGCATCGTCAGTGTATTTTGGTTCAATTTGAGATAAAAATGTGACATTAGCACAAAAATTTTTAAATGATAAACAAGTTTGAATACATTTTGATGTATCTCAACTGATTGGCTCCTTAGGATGAGCATCTACATACTTTTATTCCTTAGGTAAGGATTTTTTAGAAGTAGATATATCCAAGTTGTTTGAGAGACGAGACTTTTCATTCAAATTTAAAATACCAAAATCAAAATTATCATCAAAATCATTTTTCTTTGATTCAGGAAACTCGTTAAAAACAATATGGATGGATTCCTCAATAACTAAAGTTCTTCTATTAAAGACACGATAAGCTTTTAAAATAGAGGAATATCCAAGAAATATACCTTCATCCGATTTTACATCAAACTTTCATAAAGCATCTTTTTTATTTAAAATAAAACATTTACAACCAAAAATTTAAAATATAAAATTTGGTTTTTTATTGTTTCACAATTCATAGGGAGTTTTAGTAAGTAGTGGTCTTACGAGAACCCTATTCATGACATAGCATGTCGTGTTAATGACTTTAGACCAAAAGTATTTAGGTAGGCTATGTTCATTTAGTATGGTACTTGACATCTCTTGTAAACTCCTATTTTTTCTCTCAACAACTCAATTTTGTTATGGATTTCTTGGAGTGGAGAAATTATGGTCATACCCATTTAACTCACAAAAATCTTATAAATCATGGTTTTTAAATTCACCACTCTGATCACTACGAATAGATAAAATCATAAAACCCTTTCATTTTAAACTAGTTTATGAAATTTTAAAAAATATTTAAAGTAATCACTTTTATGTGTCAAACAGTATGTCCAAGTAACTCGAGTATAGTTATCAACGATTACAAAGGCATATTTACTATATCCCATATTTGTGGTATCAATTGGCCCAAATAATTACATATGGATTAATTGTAGTGGTCGAGATATGCTTACTTGATTTTTAGATTTAAAACTACTCTTTGTTTGTTTACCTAGTTGGCATACATCATAAACTTTGTCTTTAACAAACTTAATTCTAGGCATACCTCTTATAAGTTCTTTAGTTATAATTTATAAAATTAATTTTATGCTTGAATGACCTAATCTTCTATGCCAAAGTCATGCATCATCGTTTAAAATTAAAAAATAAGTTTCATCACAAAAGTCATAAAGATCAATAGTGTACATACATATTATTAGTTCTTAAGGAAATTATTGATCTATTTTTGTGAGGTATCTCTATAATTCAAGCATTATATTCAAATTTGATGCTATAATTGACTAATGCTAAGTAGATTATATTTTAAACCATCTACTAATAAGACATCTTCAATCAAAAGATTTGACTTGTTACCTATATTTCATTTGCCAATAATTTTTCCTTTGTTGTTATCTCCGTAGGTGACACACCCTCCATCTCGACTAATGAGCTCTAAAAATTGTATTGGATCTCCAATCATGTGTCTTAAGCATCCACTATCAATATACTATTTTTTGCTCCTAACTTTTGCTTGGAGATATACATACAAAACAAGGGGATTACTTTAGGTATCCATTTAATTTTAGGTATTAAGTAATTAATTTTTTCTTTATGAACCCAAATTAATTTATAAGAGCTATATTTTTTAATGGACATGTATAGGCATAATGACCAAATCTTCTACAGAAGTTACATTTATCTTTGGGAGAATATATAGTGTGAAACTTTTTACAAATTTTGTTAGCTTTGGTTGAGTATTACTACCTACAAAATAGATTTGTTCCTTTTCATAGACACAACCATAGTTAGCAAGAATCATATTTAATGATTTATTTCCAATTTAACTTTTCTAAGGTTTGTTGTAATAACATATTTTCTTTTTTTAGTGCCTAACTCTTCACATTTAGAGCAAGTAGTACATGATGTTGATGTTTCATACAAAGTTTTAAATTTACTAGTAAATAATGCATGATCTTTTTTTAGTGATTTATATTTCTTACTAACCTTTTTAAGTTCATCATATAAATCATGAAATACATTAAACAATTCATCATAGGAAAAAGATGCTTCAGGTGAGTCATATACCTCATCGTTAAGGGCCATCATGCATAGTTTACCACTTCATCTTTGTTGTTTTGCTCTTCATCTTATGATGCATCGAATCATCCCAAGTTGCATTGAATGTTTTCTTCTTCTTTTGAGTCGATAACTTTTTCATCAATTGTGGACAGTCATTTTTTAAGTGCTCTAGTTTCTTGCATTCATAACAATTATAACATCATTTTTTGATTCATTTTTATTCTTATGTTTTTTGTTTCTTTTTATGATTTTTTTAAATCTTCTTGTTAGAAGTGCAATATCATTATCCTTGTCACTTGAGCTTTCGCCCGAGGAATCTTCTTTTGTTCTCAATATAATATCATTCATATTCTTTGAAAGGTTTTCCTCTTGTTTGACATATGCTTTACAAATCATTTCATAGGTCATTAATGACCCTATAAGTTCTTTAAGAGGAAAATTATTCAAATCCTTTGCCTCTTGAATGACAATTGCTTTTGGATCCCAACATTTAGAAAGATATCTTGAAATTTTATTTACTAGTTCAGGGTTAGTATAACATTTACTAACTGATTTCAAACCATTGACAACATCTGTAAAATAGGTGTACATGTCACCAATGATTTCACTTGACTTCATTTTAAACATTTGTACTAAGAGATTAATTTTTGACTTTTTACCCTACTTGCACCTCAATTGTATGACTTCTAGTGTGTGCCATATGTCAGATGTAGTGTCACATGTAAAAACATGGTTAAATTCATTTTTATCCAAGGCACAAACCAAGAGCTCATAGCTTTAACATTTAAAGAAAATATTTTCTTTTCGAAATCATTCCAATCATTCATTGAATTGGAAAAAGTTATAAAACCATTTTCAATAATGTTCCATAGCTCGAAATCCATAAAAATCAGAAAAATTCTCATTCGTGATTCTAATAAGTGGTCTGTCTCATTGAACATAGGAGGACGAGTGATAGAGTGACCCTCGTTAATACCAGAAAAAACATTAAAAGTCACTTGAGTGTTAATATACTGAGTGAACATAGCTCTGATATCAACTGTTATGATCGAATCGACACTAAGAGGGGGGGATGTGAATTAGTGCTTCCATAAAAACCTCAGTTTGAATTTTTTGTTCGATGAAAACCAATATTTAAAGTGTCCTTTTGACTTGGAAAGTGTTATAAGCAGTTAAATTAGAAAGTAATAGTAATGAAGAGCATAAAAGGAAATGCACACTGAGTTTATAGTGGTTCAGTTATCATGACCTACGTCCATTTCTGATTCCTCCTCCGTCGAGGCCACCAGTGTTCACTAATGATCTTCCTTCAATTGGCAAAGATCAACTACTCTTTTACAAACCTATCTCATTTTCACATGATTAGGAGAGAACTTTTACAAGTCTCACACCTCCCTTAGAATTAACTCTAAACTTTTAAGAGGAGGGGAACTCTCAAGAGATTACACCAATGTTTGCAAACTTAGAATCACAAGCTTTTTATCTTAGTTCTTGCTACCTCAAGCAAGAATGAGTAGGATATTTATAGAATCCAAATGGCTTAAAAACTTAGAGCAAAAAAATTTAAATTTTTTATTTCTCAAGATACGGGCAGTACCACTACCATTAATGGGTGGTACCACTGCCACCGAACAATCTCGGAGATTAGGCTCTAGCGGTACCACCGCCAGCCTAGGTGATACCACCACTTGACACAGTCTAGGAGACTATCTTTGGGCGGTACCACTACCTGACACAGTCTCAAAGACTGTCTTTTAGGCGGTACCACCAACTGGTCTGGCGATGCCACTGCCTGACCTAGCATTGGGTCACTAAATAGACCTTCTAATTGGCCCAAATGAGCCCTAATTAAGGTCTAATTAGCCCTTACTTGAGTTACCATGGTTACACCTAAAACTAACTCAATTAAGACCTAAACTATGATGATCATGACATAAACGATTACAAAGCATAAATCTTATGTTATCCGACATGTCATTAGTTCATCCGAACTTTCGGTGCATCATGTTCTCATTCGGCATATTACTCAATCCATCGGCATGTCGACTCCCACAACATCTTATCTTGATGCAATGTCTGATTCTTCTACCCCGATGCCCTATCTCTGACTCTAGCCCAACGTCTAATTATCCTACTTCAATCATTTTGCCTTTTTATGATCGAAGATAGTCCTACATCACTTTTCTCAAACATTGATTAGATCACAACTTCATCAATTGATGTTATCATCAAAATCCAAGATTCAACAAGTCCAGCGTCAAAGAAAGGAGTATCCAAACAAGGCATCCTTGGTGTCTCAAGTCTAATAATCAGATACATAATTGGGATTATAGAATCACTGTCTGACATTAGGTATCATTATCCATCTATTATGTAAGCGAATCAATCGATGAA
Organism: Ensete ventricosum; assembly: GCA_029747655.1. Classification (NCBI taxonomy): domain Eukaryota; kingdom Viridiplantae; phylum Streptophyta; class Magnoliopsida; order Zingiberales; family Musaceae; genus Ensete; species Ensete ventricosum. The sequence goes on from JAQQAF010000002.1 coordinate 23,853,833, forward strand.
TTCATTCTCCAATGAGTACATGTATTATACCTTTAGTGTCCCCACACAAGTGGCTTTGAGATAAGCTACCTCCATCATATGGATGGGTATACAGTACACTGGTTTATCCGGTTACCTCAATGTCCCTCTCGAGTAACCTATGACCAAGATTATTAAGGGTCTATGTTTAAAGGTGAATTAGTATCATTATCGTGAGCTTATTATGATCTAATTCTCACTACACAGATCCAAGGATATCACAATATATGCAACAAGCAACATAAGTGAAAATATGCCAATAATAATAATAAGCAAAAGATTGTGCAATATGTAAAACATGTCATCACTCACGTGATTGGCTTGTTGGGCACTTGTAACCAGTAGTCTGATTATCTTGATGCCCCTCTCGAGTAACTTATAATCAAAATTACTTAAGGTTGTGTTTAAATATGATTTGGTCTTATTATCATGATCTCATCATTCAATTCTTATTACACAGCTCCAAGGACATCACAATATATGTAATAGGCAACATAAAGTGAGAAAAAATACCAATAATAATAATATGTAAAAAGATTTTATAGTGTGTCACACGCGCCATCACTCACATGATTGGTTTGCAGAGTACTTATAACCAGCAAGGATATGGTATGCTTGGTCGAGTTCCTTGAGGGCATATCATCAAATCAGACTCATCTTGTAATGATGGTGATTACTTAACTGTACATCATGGTTGGTCAAGTCCATTGAGACCATTGGTTCGAAGGCCAAAAAGGATGGGAATCAAAAAGAGTTGTGATTGGTAAGAGTTACCTACCGTTTTGGGCTTAATATGATTGGTCGAGTCCCTCGAGGTTATACTAAGACATCGATTGGATCTCAATCCCCACTAAAAGTTTGTCGGAGATAAATAGTAGGGTGTTACGTGACTCGCTAGAAAAATAGTAGGAATAGCTTAAGATATAAGTTCATGTCTTAATTGTTTACTTTTTTATAAAATATGTATGTTATTTACTTATGTTACATCTCTTGTTTGTCAGAAATATATCACTTGCAAACCCTCCTACGTGGCATACTTGATGCCAACTACTTTATTGGTCCTAACTATAAAGATTGGCTCCGCAACCTGAGAATCGTTCTCACGGCGGAGAAATCGCACATGTCCTTGACACAATATTACCTATGCTAGAGGAAGGGGCAAGTAAGGATGAGATCGCTCGCTATGTGAAGTACACAAACGATTCCACTCTGGCTAAGTGCTATATGTTGGCCTCTATACCTCTTTTTTTTGTAAGTAAAGTTAATGTATTATGTATAAAGTTTGTACAAAATAACTTTGTCTACACAAACTATAGACTAAAGCTTGAAGCCTCTTAGAGCAGTCAAGAAGATTGCACCCCGCCTCAAAAAGGTGGTGGGCTAACTTCATCTAACGCATCTCCAAGATTAGCCAAACTAAAATATAGTTATACCTACACATGCTATAGACTATGACGTCATACTATAGTCAATAAATAATAAAATATAATATCTAGACAGTCCAGAACTACTTGTGAATCCATCACATAATGAAAGCTTTGCACCACTGAATACATTACAATCTTCATCATCATTCTTGATATTATTAACTAATGGTAAAATTTAATCTTGTAAAGATCCCTTTCTCTCTTCTTGTTAAGTGCTCCGTGTTCAGTTTCTGCTCCATACATGATCTGGAATCTTGAAGAATCTATATTAGAAGTTAAGCTTTATTTGTGTTGTGACACTCACAAATTATGTCACGCCTCTCCTTCCAAATCCATCAAATAACACATCTAAAGTAACCCTTATCAGTTGTGTAAGAGGCCCCTTTCTTGAGAAGTTTTGCATAAGCATTTCTAATTCATGATGCAAGTTTGGCCGTGGTAGCCTATGAAGATCAAATCGCTTCAAGATCTCCTTCCATATCCAAGAAGTGTAGTCACAAGCAAAATAGAGATGGTTAACACTTTCTTCCTTTTGCATACACAGAGAGCACCGATTTACAATATAAATACCTCTTCGCTTCATATTGTCTATCGTAGGAAGTTTGCTAAGAAGGGCCTACCATGTGTATAAAAAATGTCTCTGTGAGCACGGTCTACCCCATGTCCAACTGCTTAGGATCCACTTATTATTCCATTGTCTAATTTGGTTCCATACAGATGTAGCACTAAATTTACCATTATCATAAAGTCAAATAAGCATATCTGAAGAGCTGATCCTGATCGAAATAGCCATAATAGTAGCTAAAGTGATAATATTTCAGTTGAGGTAGGGTTGGGAAGATATCATGTACCATTATCAATGAATTCAGAAACCTTCCAATCTTTAAGAGCCTCTAAATCTTGTCGTACTCTATCACCAAATAATTGAAATATACTTTTCTCATTCACCCAAGGGTCATACCACATATTAGTGTTGGTCCTGGAAGAGATCACATAAGAAATGTTGTTGATTAGCCACCTCCTTACCTTCAAAATTCCTTTCCAAGCAGCAGAATGAAATGTTTTTACAGAAGCTTCCCAGATTAATTCTTTGGATAGGTACCTAGTAGAAACCCATTGTGACCATAAGGAAGATTTGTTTTGTAAAATATCTAATAATTATTTTACCAAATAAGCTTTATTCCAATCTCTAATATTTCTTAGATTCAGCCCCCTTTCATCCTTCGATTTGTAAATGCTATCCCAATTTACCATGTGTATTGTCTTACCATCTGTGTCATTCTAGAAGAAGTTCATCAATAATCTATCAATATCCTGGAGAAGCCCAACAGGTAGAAGAAATGCATGAGACCAATAGATAGAGTAAGAGATCAACATAGATCAAATAAGTTCAAGTCGTCCTGCTTTAGAAAGAAGCCTATTTTTTCAAGAGAAAATTTTGTTCTTAATTTTTTGCAAGATACGTTGATAGTAGACTTTGTTGATTCATGTAGATATGAGTGGGATACCCAGGTAAGGAACTGGTGAACTTCCATTGGCAACCCCCAATATTTGAGCAATATAGTCCTTATCTTCAATACAGGCACCCACATAGACTTTGTGCATGATTTAGCTTAAGACTAGAAACTATACCAAATTCATCAAGAATAACTGCTAGATTACTCATAAAAATTGGATCATCCCGAAGAAAGATAATAAGGTCGTCAACAAATGTTATGTGAGAGACATGAACAGAACTAGAATATGGTACCTTAATTTTGCCATTGGAAACTGCCTCTTCCAACATACAACTTACCCCTTCCATTGCAATGGTAAAAAGATAAGGAGATAGTGGATCTCCTTATCGGATGTCATTCTTACTCCCAAAGAAACCAATATGTGAACTATTAAAGAGAACCAAAAATTTTTGAGTTTTCAAACAACATTGAATCCAATTAACCTAGGGCTGAGGGAAGCCCATGTGTTGGAGCATCTTGTAAATAAAATGTCTATTAACTGAATCAAAGGTTTTTATAAATTAGCTTTAAAATAGATTTTCTTCTCTCTTATTTTTTAGTGCAGATCTTTAACCAAATCATTAGCAAGAAGGACATTATGATGAATACTCTTCTCTTTAAGAAAAGTAACTTGATTAGGACTAATGACCTTGTTCATAACCTTTTGCATTCTATCTGCCAGCACCTTAGAGATGACCTTATAAATAAAGTTGCACAGTGAAATAGGTCGATAGTTCTCCAAAGAATCAGCTCCAACATTCTTGGGCACTAAAGAAATAAAAGTGCAATTCATTTCTTTAAGGATACGACCTGAGGGGGAAAAGTGCCAACAAGCTTTAATCACATCGCTGCCTACGATAGACCATGCAATTTGATAAAACTTAGCTAGAAATTCATCTGGACTAGGGGTTTTGTGCTTTGGGGACTTAAAGATAACTCGCTCACAATTTCATCATCTACAATTGAGGCATTAAGGAAAGAGATAGCTTCAGAATCAAGCCTTCTAGTGGGTTCTACATGAATACTATTAGGTTGCTCCTCCTGATTGAGTAGGGAATAAAAAAATTGCTTAGTGTATTTTTTATCATCTAAATCCTCAATAAGATTACCATCTGTGTCTTTACAATTTTTTGATGTGATTAATAGTCCTTCTGGTAGCAATAGCAGCATAGAAAAACTTAGTATTGGAATCCCCTAGAGTAAGCCAATGTTGTCGAGACTTCTATTTCAGAAAGCATTCCTTCTACTTTAAAGCTTGCATAAAGTTATATCTAGCATCAGCCTCTTTGCATATAACATTCTCATCAAAGGGCTGAAGATTTGACTCGTGTTGTACTGCCATAAGTTCTTTATTGCATAATTGGACCCAGTTGGTGATATTTCCAATAGTAGTTGTATTCCACTCCTTAAGTGCTGCTTTACATGCTTTTAGCTTTTGACATAAGATGTAAGGGGGAGAATCAAACACATTAATGTTCCAAGCTGACCTTATAACCTCGAGGAACTGAGGGTTTCAGATCACTCTATTGCTTTATCTGTGTGTATATGCATAATAGAGTGATCTGAAAAAAGCTAAGCACTATACTCAAGAAGTGAATCTAGGTAAATTGTTAACCGTTCCTAATTAATCAAACATCTATCAACTCGAGCCATAATTTTTCTATGGGCAGCACTTTGATTACTCCATGAGAGCCAATCACCTACATATTTCATGTCAATCAATGCAGCAGTATCTATGCAATCATTAAAACTTTAAAGCTGGCATTCTGAAAGCACTCTACCCCCCACTTTCTCATTTGTGTATCGGACAGTATTAAAGTCACTAAGAACAATCCAAGGCACTGTAAGATAAACATTTACAATACTAATCAGATCATGCCATAGAGCATTTTTGTTAGACATACTATTAGAGGCATAAATACCAGTAATATTGAATTGACATCAAGTCTATTTGCTTATCGCCCTCCATTCCACTTAGCTTCCAGTTCTATTTGCTCGTCAGCAAATGTTATGTAAGAGCTGCATTATTATTTTACCTCTATAACTCTTGAGCTATAAAGGCAACATGAGAGCATGGATGCTAATTTCATCCTCCTTCATTTTTGCCAGTTGTTTAAGGAATAGGGAAGAACTCCAAATATGAGATATCCAAGAGTCTCTTCCGTACTAGGATGACATAGGAGACATTGGTTCGGAGCCATGTCTTGAGGATGATTAAGTGGAATGAGAAACTCATAAGTCTAAGAATGGTTTTTGAGGATAACCTATGTGTAGACCTTATACTTTAATCCCTCCATACTCCTTTTCATAATTTATCATGAATTTTAATATGAATAAACTTTAGGTAACACTCCTAGAGCTCATCAATATGTTGAGGGAGGTAGAGAGTACCATCAAGAAAGAGAAATCAGTTCTCTATATTGGTGAGACCAAAAGGAAAAGGAATGTTGATAAATCCCTTAAGAAGAGCAAAGGCAAGGGCAAACTGGATAAGACAAAAGTTGCTAAGAAAGACTCGACAAAATATAAAAGTCAGTGCTTCTATTGTGGTAAAGATAAGCATTGGAAGAGGAACTACAAAGAGTACCTTGCAGAGAGGGCGAAACAGAAGCTTGATACCGGGAGTGCTCATCATGCACCTGAGGATATCATACCCATCAACTGTAAATGAATCTTCAAGAAGAAGATCAAAGTAGATAGAAAGTTGTAGGCCTATAAGACAAGGCTAGTAGCTAAGGTGTATCGTCAAAGAAAATGTATTGATTATGATGAATCCTTCTCACCCGTAGCCATACTGAAATCCATCAGAATTCTTTTAGCCACGCAGCATACTTTGACTCTGAGATATGGTAGATGGACATAAAAACCATGTTCCTCAATGACAACCTTGAGGAGGAGGTGTATATGATACAGCCTGAGGGATCTGTGTCTAAGGAGAGCCCAAATAAGATATGTAGACTGGTTAAGTCCATCTACTAACTGAAACAAGATTCTCAAAGTTGGAACATAAGATTTGATTAGGCAATTAGATCTTATGACTTTATTAAGAATAAAGATAAGCCTTGTATATACAAGAAGGTAAATGGAGTGCTATTGCCTTCTTAGTATTATATGTGGATGACATCCTAATCATTGAGAATGATCTATGAATGCTCTTCACAGTTAAGGCTTAGCTATCTAGACACTTATCTATGAAGGACTTAGGGAAAACATCCTACATCTTGGGAATTTGGATCTATAAAGATAGATCTATGATGATGCTTACCTTGTCCAGTCCAAATACATAGACACTATTGTCAAAATGTTAGAACCCTTACGGATTCTAAGCATAGGGTGATCTCTATAGGGGATCGGCCTCCTTAGAACTTTATAGGGGTTCCTCCCTCCTTGGTTTCCTACACAAAGGCTGAAAATAATATTGATCTATTGATGATGAAAAGAGGCTTATTACAAGGCTATTTATAGGTCTTTTAAACCCTAACTCCTAATAAGATTCCTACTCAAGACTCCTACTCCTAATAACTCCTACTCCAACTCTACGAAGAAACTCCTAGCCAGCCCCAAATAGGGGTGACCAGCGGTTAAGACTCCTAATCCTCCTCTACTTTGGCCCTAATCCTCCTCTACTTTAATCACTCACCCTAGCCGGCCTCTTTAACTATAGTAGGGGACAGCTAGCTAAGGTTTACATAAGCTCAATGCCTAACCCAAGACCCCAACATAGCTGGCCCCTTCATCTATTAATAGGGCTAGCCATATAGGGTTTTACATGTGTACTCCCTCGATAAATTTAAAATTATGACTTCATTAGTTGGAGTCCTAACAAACCTGTCCTCTTCAAATCAGCCTTGTCCTCAAGGTTGACGCTCCATGAACTTTAAAAATTTGATCTTCAAGTCATCATAATCCTCCCAGGTGGCATCTTATGCAGATAAATTCGCCCACTGTACTAGCACCTCAATAATGGGTCGTCGTCGTTGAGTTATGATTCATCGATCAATGATGGCACGCGGCTGGACCTAGAGTTCTCCTTAGGTAGTAATATCTGACAGGTGGTTCTGGGCCGTCTCATTTTACCTCAAATTGGGCTTTAAGCATGACACATGAAAAACTGGGTGAATCCAAGAGCTGGCAGGTAAGTCTAATCTGTATGCCATTATTCTGATGCGCTCCATGATTTAGTAGGGTCCATAGAATCGTGATGAAAGCTTCATGGATGCTCTGGTCTAAACTAATGTTTGCTTATACAGTTGGAGCCGAAGAAAAACCCAATCTCCCACTGAAAATTCTCTCTCACTTTTTTGTTGATCATATTGTTGTTTCATCCTTGCTTGGGCTGTAGAGAGATTATCTTTTAGCAAATTTAGAATTTTATCCTTATCCTTAGGCTCCCTGTCTACCTGTTCTACTTTAGATGTGCCCAATATATATTTTGGGATTACAGGGGGTGGTCGGTCATACAAAGCCTCATAAGGAGTATATTTTGTCGATGAATGATAAGCCTTATAAGGTCTACCTGTTCTACTTTAGATATGCCAAATATATATTGTGCACTCTTTTGGCTGGTCACTAGTGAAACATCTGAGGACCAAGCACCTGTTCACCACTTCAGTTTGACTGTCGATTTATGGATGGTACACCGTGCTTATCTTCAATATAGTGTCCTGCAACTAGAATAATTCTATCCAAAATTTGCTGGTAAAGACTCTATCACAATCACTCATAATAGATCTTGGCATCCCATGAAATTTTACAATATTCTCCATAAAGATTCGAACAATGCTAGAAGCGGTATAGGGGTTACGGACAGTATAAAAGTGGGCATAGTTCGTAAGGCGATCAACCATAACAAAAATTGTACCTTTTCCTTATGATGAGGGCAGCCCTTCGATGAAGTCCATTGATATATCGGTCTATATCGAGTCTGGGATGGGTAGATGTTGCAGTTTTTCGAGGCTTGCCACTGTCTCGCCTTTATGTCGTTGGCATACATCACATTGCACTACAAATTCAGTCATAATATTTTTCATCCCTACCCAATAAAAATTTTATTTAATTCTCTTATACTTCTAAGAAATCCGGAGTGCCCCACCACTAGTGTGAAATGCATCTCCTGAAGGATAGTCTTTATGCAAGTAGAATTTGGCACAAGCACAATGCATCCCTTATAGCGTAAGTCTTTTGAATCCTAATTGTAATGAGCCACGGAGCTTCATTCTTCCTCCAATTGTTTTATGATCTTACTGGTATCTGGATCATTTCTCCATTCCCTCCTAATGTCCTCAAGAAAGTTGTTTGTTGGAAGGGAGACGGTCAAAAATTTAGCTTGCTCGGGTAACCGCGAAAGCGCATCTGCAACAACATTTTATTTCCCTTTTTTATAAGTTATTTCATAATCATACCCAAGAAGCTTTGTTACCCATTTTTGCTATTTGGGGGAGGATATCTTCTACTCTAAAAAAATATTTGAGGCTCTTATGGTCCGTCTTGATTTGATACTTGCATAATCACGAGCATCTCTTTCTCGTAAATAGTCATCTTTAGATGGGAAGGACACAACGCCTTGCTAGTGTAAGTGAGGGGGAGGCCATATTCCATGAGAACAGCACCAATCCCAACCCCGGAGGCATCAACTTCAATGACAAGTTTTGTCAAAGTGGGGTAGCGCTAGTACAGGCGTTGTTGTCATGATTGTCTTAAGTTCATCGAAGGCAGCAAACGCTTTGTCCGACAATTAGAAAATATCTTTTTTCAGCAAGAATGTGAGGGGTGCACTGATCTTTCCATAGTCTTTGATGAATTTACAATAGTAGCTTGTTAAATCGAGGAAACAACACGATGATTTTATGTTTTTCAGGGTCGGCCAGCTTTGCATTGCCTCGATTTTGGAAGGGTCCACTGCCACGCCTTCCTCTGATATGATGTGCCCAAGATTCTCCATCCTATGTTGAAGAAAAATATACTTTGATTTTTTAACAAAAAGAACATGCTCTCGAAGAATCGTCAAACAAGTCGTAAGTGCTGAAAATGACTTTCAAGAGAAGGGTTGTAAATAAGGATGTCATTGAAAAAAAAACCAATACAAACTTACAAAGACAACTCCAGAAAATATCATTCATAAGGCTCTGGAAGATGAAGGGAGCATTAATGAGACCAAAGAATATTACAAAAAATTTGTAGTGGCCGTTGTGCGTCTGAAAGGCAGTTTTTGGTATGTCTTCTTCGCACACCCGTATTTGACGATATTCGGATCGAAGGTCCAACTTCGTGAAGATTCATGCTCCCCTTAATTCATCAAACAACTCATCCACTATTGGAATAGGGTATTTGTCTTTGAAAGTTATGTCATTGAGAGCTTGGTAGTCGATGCACATTCGCCACGTTCCGTCCTTCTTTCGTACAAGGAGCACTGGCGAAGAGTAGGGGCTGCAATTTGGCCGAACAACTCCTGTTTCAAGTATCTCCTTTACAATCTTCTCTATTTCATCTTTTTGGAGGTAAGGATAGCGATATGGCTGAGTGTTCACTGGTGGTTTACCAGGAAGAAACGAAATATGATGATCATGCAGCGAGTAGGAGGTATGATGCACGGTTCGACGAATACACCTAAAAATTCAACAAGCAAGTCGAGTAGGTTTGGGTCTTCAGATTTTGTTGGCTTCTCCATAGATTGACACTCAAGTTGCATCAAGAAGCCGATGCATGCTTTGTGCAAAACTTTCTCCATTTGTTGTGTACAAATCGTTGTTACATCACTCCCACATTTCTCGGGCAGTATCACATGTTTTTCTTTGCTGTAAAATTTCATAATTAATTTTGAAAAATTCAAGAAACATCACCTATTGTTGTCAGCCATTCGATGCCAAGCACAGCCTCATAATCATCAAGAGGGAGGAAGAAGAAATCTACAATTATCTCTTGGTCCTACAGCAACAGTTTCACCCGTGGGCACCTGCAGTCACCCGTGGGCGACCTTAATGTCAAACCTACTACAATCCTCAATAGGTAAGGCCAAACATCAACCTTATTGTTCATGAAATTATTAGTACTTCCAGTGTCAATAAGAACGGTGATCAATTGCTATTTTAGAAGTCATCTGATAGGACTCCAGCAGGGTTGAGTCCTAATCACCCTAGAAGTAGATAGATAAAACCCTGTGAGATTGTAATAAAACCTCACCTAGCCACTTTTATCCTATAAAGAAGTGTGGCTAGGGTTTAGAATTAGGCGTTAGGGCTTAGTGGCCGTCGTCTCCCTTACTGGGCTGGTCGGCCAGGGTTTCCCCCTGCTAGGGTCGGCTATAGAGCCAACCTAGCTGTCACTTGTTCCCTCCAAGGTAGGTAGACTACAGAAGGGGCAAAAGGTTAATTTTAGTTAGGCAAGCAACCCATGGGCTAGGGTTTAGAATCCTATATAATGATGTAGCTGCCCCCTCTCTTGAATCAAGCAATTATCAACATTTATTCAGCCTTGTGCCGAGTCTAGGAGGGAGGAACCCCTACAGCGTTCCAAGGGTTGATCCCCCTCAAGGGTCAAAAATCTATAGAGCTTCTTCTGGGATTCTATCATATGGTATCAGAGCCACGTTCCTGCTGCCCTGTAGTCATCTCTACTGCCTCCACCTTCACAAGCAATTCCTACAATTGCTTTTGACGTCGCCTTCATCCACTGTCGCCCACCAAGCCACAGATCTATCAATCTGCTGTCATCTTCTACATCAACATCATAGATATGGTAAAACTCTAAAGCCCACGCCTCTTGCTACTACTATTCCTTTATCTTTTACATGGGAGAAGTTTTTCCAAAGTTTTCTTATTGCAAAATTCAACCATCGTAAACATTATCATCGTTGCGAAGGGGAAACGCTGTAGAAAAAATTTTAGCTGATTGTTGGTTCTTAAACCTAAACTTTTGATTATCCTTTTTGGCTGAAACTTTTATACAAATTCCTAGATCATCTTAGCTTTCATCTAAGATTGATCTCTAGAAAATATTCCTTCTGGATCCAGACTTATAGTGCTACAATTCTTTGTTACGCAGTGCTAAAATTTTACGATGAAGAATCTACCTTCCACCTGTTGGCCTCTTGAACCTAAACTTGTATTCATCCTTTTTGGCCGAAACCTTTACACAATTTCATAAATCGTCTTTGCTTTCATCTAAGATTGATCTCTAAGAAAAATTCTTTCTGAAATTGGAGTTTTAGTGCTGCAATTCTTCATTGCGCAATGCTGAAATTTTACGACACGAATTCTGTGATCTTGTTTGCAACAGTTTTCCTACAGTTACGTTGTCAAAATTTTCTTGATCCAAATTACTACTACTATCACCATCTGAACTGAGATTCTAATATTAAAATTCTCCATAAATTTCTTAGATTTTTGCTGGAATTAACGTCGAGAAACTACTGCTTATTCGACAGGAATTCTGTTCGGCAGTACAGCATATACCACAGCGATCTTTCATCGAAACTTTATCATATTCACTGCCATTATTTCCAAATTTGAAACTCTCTTTTCCTCATCTCACCCCCTAACACCACAGCCCCAAAGTTCACAATTTTTGGCTGGAATTTTCGTTGAGAAATTGTTGTTTCTTCGATGACAATTCCGCTTCTGCAAGGCAGCATACGTTGCAGCGAACTTCGTCGAATTCTATCAAACCTTCACTACCATCTCTTCCAGATCTGAAATCATCTTTCCCTAACCTTCACCCTTTACCATCACAGCCCCAAAACCCTACCAAACCACAGCCAAAACCATACCCAAATCAGCCACAAAACAACCTAAAATCGCAGCCTCTTACAACCAGCACCTATTGCAACATACCCTTACCGATCCCTATCAAACCTTTACTGCCATCTATCCCAGATTCAAAACCCTTTTTTCTAACTTTCATCTACTACTATCATAGCCCTAAAATCATACCAATTCGTAGCCAAAACTCCACAAAACCGTAGCCCCAAATCACATCCAAAATAACCAAAATCGCACCCAAAAATCATAGCCTTCAATCCACCAATCTTTCAGCCACCCAATCTCCCTTATCCCTTCAACTACAGCACGTATGTTTCATTGCACAACGCTGCCAACAGTGACCTCTCTCTGTCATCCTCCTTGATCTTAGCCAGCAGTGATCCTTGCGGCAAAAAGCTACCAGCAACGATCATTCGCTATAATCTATTTACATCGTAGCCCGCAATAATCGTTCGCTGCCAACTATCTTGATCATGGCCAGCAATAAATTAAACACGATAGCAGTCATCTCTCGCTCCATACTGCTACTTCCATCCTCTGCAATAGCCATACACACCACTTACAGCCACGAAGTCGTAGCACAGTCACCACTTACAGCCACGAAGTCGTAGCACAGTCGCAGCCAACGTTGTTGCTGCCCTCTTCTTCCTCTACCATCACTGCTACCTTTTAACTCAAATCTCTTGGCTGCCATCTTTCGATAGATATCAGCCACCTAAAAAATCGTAGCCTCGACGACATTGTAGAATCACCGAAGGACCGCAGCTGACATTGCTGCTACCATCTTCCTCCTCCACCATCGCTGCTACCATTGGCTGCCATCCTCCACTTGGAGACTTCACCATCATAGCCCCAACATTACTGCCTTCAACCTGAAAATTACAGCTACACTCTTCAGTTGGTTTGTTTGACAGGTTGGAGATTCTTACGTTATGACGTCGGTGGGCTTATTCGAAGCCAAATTGGAGGCTTTCGAGACATGTATGGATGCTAAATTATGGGCTCTCTTCGAGGAGTTTAGGTTGGGCCGATCGTTGAGCCCAAGAATATCACAACGTGATGCAAATTCAGATTATAAAAAGAACCCACCAGAGATATGAAACGAAGTTAAGACACGACAGCCCTACACCTCGACGACATCAACCTCCTTTGAATAACTTCAAGAAGGGCACCTCAATCAAGATGCTCATAGCATGAGAGTCACATCCCAACCAACAACATATAAACCTTCAGCACCAATTGATTACAAGAACCGTGATGAAGAACTAACGATGATCCATCAAACCTCTACCATCCAAGAGTACCAAACCAGGTTTGAAAGGTTATCTAATCAAACTTATGATTGGTCAGAAAAGCAAATATTGAGGACTTTTATTGAGGGTTTGAAGCCGGAGATTCGCGAAGAAATTAAAGCGCGACAGCCATACACACTTAAGGCAGCCATCTCCTTTGCATGACATCAAGAGGAGCGGTTTGAACTATGAAGCCCGGAGGAGGACTAGGGTCACTCCTCGACTAATGGCACCAAAGCTTTCACCTCCCCCTACTATCAACTGATCCCCTCAATCGAACAAACTAATAAGAGAAGACTTTCATGATGGATCAACAAAGGAACCCAAACTTGAAGATACGATTCTCGAGCCTAAGGAGAAGGATACACTACAACCGGCCACCTGTATGGTCCCTACCTTAACCGGCTATACCAACCTGCAAAAATTGAAGATCGAAGGGTTTCTCGAGCAGCAGTTCGTCATCGTCCTCGTCGACGCCGGGAGCACACACAACTTCATGAGCAGTAAGGTTGCTGCCCACTTAATGCTCCAAAAAGAAGATTACAATGGGTTCGAAGTTAAGGTAGCTAACGGTCAAATTCTGAAGTGCAATTGGAAGTGCCCACATGTTAAATTGAGCCTACAAGAGCAAGACATAGTTGCTGATTTTTTCCTCCTCCCTCTCGATGATTTTGATATAGTACTCGGCATTGATTGATTGTCCACAATTAGAGATGTTTTCTAGAATTTTTCGAGGCTAACCATGAAATTTTTCAGCAAAGAAAAATAGGTGGTCCTACGAGGGAGCCCAGCGACTATAACCACAACACCACACTTGGATGGGGTATCAAAAGAAAAATCCAGTGGTTTCCCAATTCAAATTCAAGAGTTTCATGAGATTGAAGATAAGAACCCTCTCCCACAGCTTGCTAAAATTTTGGGTATCTCCACCAAACCGAGCTGATTACCTCCTCTTAAGCTGTCCGACCCCCTTAAACTGAATAGGCCGAAACTTCTATCAGTTGTTGCTCGACCAAATTGCTTCCTACAACCTTAGAAGGTAGAAGATAAAAGGGTCGTCCAAGAGATGACAGAGACACAAATCATTTGGCCATGGTTATTTCCCGCTATGACACATCTGTACATCTTTTTTCCCGGAGATAAGCTACTTCTAAAGTGTTACATCCTGCCGAACTCACGATGGTTGTTGATGTAGCACTTCTAGATCTCAGGTGACTTCCATGACTTTCCCCATGATCGGACCATGATGCTTAAAGACTTCCTTGATGATGACCTTCAATCTACGGCCCAAGACCATGATAAAATTGAGCCCCTCCAATGGCGAAATCAGAAAAGGGGAAGGATTATTTGCAGGACTCAACAAAGCATGAACATCATCCCTCTCATTATAAAGAAAGATGCACCACCTTGGCCAAGTGGAACTATAGCCCTCATGACCACGATGTCGTCCACACCAAATCGTAGTCAGATGTTTATCATTGGAGCAGACACATCCAAAGTGGGGGTCAGCATCATCCTCATGCAAGATGGTCAACAGTATGAAGAAGTGAAAATGGGCCCCGAAAAATCACCACTCTTACCCACCTCAGACTCAGATCAGGCTCACACCACTAGAGATTTTATCAGAGGATAGCCCTCACTCCAAAAGAAGGCACGACTACTATTACAGAGCAACCATGTGGCAACCCATGCAAGGAAGAAACTTCCCCTTGACAAATGCCGGAGCAGAAGAAAGTTTCCTGAGAAAGACCAAGTCCCCTTACATCTCCAGCTCCACCAATATAAAATTCAAGCCTCAAGAAAGTGGTCACCCTATTTATTTGGACCTTGAAAAATTGGGGATCACATTGGGGCCCTAACATGGAGATCATATATGTGCACCAGCTCAAGATTATAGTTAATCCTCTAGGTGTCCCACCTTAGATGGAAATTTAAAGATGATGACACAGCCCAAATTCTTCCAACTGACACCCAACCTGATGAGGAGCTGAAGACCCGGTTCCCTAAGTTCATGGAACCCAACCTTGAGGACAAGGCTGATTTTAAGAGGACATATTTAATAGGACTCCAGCAGTCATAATCACCCTAGAAATAGTCAAATAAAATCCTGTGAGATTGTAATAAAACTCCACATAGCCACTTCTATCCTATAAAGAAGTGTGGTTAGGGTTTAGATTGGAGCCTTAGGGCTTAGTGGTCGTCGCCTCTCTTACTGGGCTGGTCAGCCAGGGTTTCCCCCTGCTAGGGTCGGCTATTAAGTCAACCTTGATGCCACCTATTTCCTCTAAGGCAGATAGGCTATATAAGGGGCAAAAGGATAATTTTAGTTAGGTAAGCACCCCATGGGCTAGGGTTTAGAACCCTATATAATGATGTAGCCGCCCCCTCTCTTGAATCAAACAATTATCAATTTTTATTCAGCCTTGTGCCGAGTCTAGGAGGGAGGAACCCCTACAACGTTCCAAGGGTTGATCCCCTCAAGGGTCAAAAATCTATAGAGCTCCTTCTGGGGTTTATCATCCTCTCACTTTCATCGTCTGTAGGTTCGTGTAGCCGGCAAGAGCATGCATCGTAAAATCAACCGGTTGTTGTTCTTCCTCTATGACCTCTTCCTCATGCTTATAGACCTCCTCCTCCATATCTTTAGAGGGTTCAATTAGTAGGAGATGCCCCTTTTTGCAGCAATGTTCGTGGCTCCATGGTTCATCACAATGCTAACAAAGACCCTTTGTTGATCTGTTGTGTAGTTCTTATCTCGTCAATTTTTTTAGCAATGAAGGACGGCTGGGGGTAGAAGGAGGTTTATATACTGTTGGTCTAGAAGTGGTTCTCATCCTCCATGCATCTTAGTTGAGTCGCTCCTCTTGGATTCGAGCGAAAGAAATTACGATTGTTATGGTGCGGGGCTACCGCACCTTAAACTTTCTTTTAATCTCTGGCTTGAGTCCTTCGATGAACATCCCTAATAATTGCTTATCAGTCCAATCATGAGTGAGGTAGGATAACTTCTCAAACCTGATTTGGTATTCTTGGATCGTGGAGATTTGTCGGATCTTTGCGAGTTGGTCGTCGATATTTTCATACTCCATCGGTCCAAAGCGGTTCAGTAGTGCATTTTTGAATTGTATCCATGTTGAGGCCCCATGGTTGTATTCAAGCTAATTGTACCACTGAATAGCATCTCCTTCAAGGTGGATGACAGCGATGTCCACCATAGAATAATTCGATGTTCGGTAGTAGCGGAAGTAATGTTCGGCGCGTAAAATCCACCCTGCCAGGTCTCCTTCTTCCCATTGAGGGAAGTCTACCCTCATGCATGGTTGAAGCATGTCTGAGGGTTGTCTATCCTTCTCTAGGGACCTCTCTGAACTCTCTCCTTACTGGAACTTTGTTGGATTTGGTGCTTGTCCAATTTTGAATTCTATAAACAAAGCGCGTAATTTTTACTCCAAGCGTGATTCAAGCCGTGATTCCAATGCCTCAAATTTGGTATCAATTAGATCTTGAGATTCCATTGCGTTTGCCTCCAGATCTGAGATGTCTTTGTCTTTTTTCTATTAACGAGTTAAGGGCATTGGTGATGAAGGTTTGGAAGATAACATCGGTGGTGGAAGGTTGTGGCTACGATGGTTTACTATTTTGGGCTACGGTTTTGGGTGCTGTTAGGATTATGAAAATAGATTATGACAGTTGCATCTTAAGGCTAGAAGGGTGCCCTCAAGACGTTGTGGTTGGTGGCAGCAAGGTGGTTAGGATTTGGTGAGTTAAGAGAAGAAGAAAGATAAAGGTACAGTAGTAGATTTTTTTCATTGAAAAAATTCTAGTAGTAAAAATGTAATTTTTTTCAGCAATTCGCAACAAGGATTCAAGTAAAACTCAAGGGGAATCCACTGGTAAGGGAGAGATATTGCTATCAAAAAATTCATGGAAGACGACAGCAAAAGATTTGGTAAGATCAAAGGTCATGGAAAGGTACTATGACAGATGTTTACATCTAAAGTGCAACAGTTTAGACATAAAAGATTAGTGGTTTATATTGAGAATTTTTTAATAAAACCAAAAGAAAATCTGTCATTAAAGAGTCTAAGGCTATCGTAAAAACTTGTGGAAGATTGGACAAAACAATCATAGCAGCAAGATTAAAATAAGTAGTTGTATGGGACTGAATTCTGTAGCGCAGCTTTCGTCGTAGAGATGGAAACTTTACGATGAATATTTTATGCAGCAAGATAGGAACAATTTTTTTGGGAGTTTTTGGAATAAGGATAACTAAATTGCAGCGGCAGTAAGGTAGGAAACCAAAACCTGTTACAATTCACGGGGAAATCAAAGGATGATCTACAGTAGTGGAGATGATAGCGGAATTCGACGACGATCTAAGCAATTATGGGAATTGCTTGAGCGACCGTGGAGGGGTGATGGACGGCTATTGAAGGACAGCGAGACGCTAAGAATGCTGCTCTAATACCAAGTGTTAGAACCCTTATAAATTCTAAGCTTGGGGTGATCTCTATTGGGGATCGACCTCCTTGGAACTAACTCTATAGGGTTCCTCCCTCTTTGGTTTTCTACACAAAGGCTGAAAATAATATTGATATATTGATGATGAAAAGAGACTTATTACAAGGCTATTTATATGCATTCTAATCCCTAACTCCTAATAGGATTCCTACTCAAGACTCCTATTCCTAACAACTCCTACTCCAACTCTAAGAATCAACTCATAGCCGGCCCCAACTAGGGGTGGCCAGCGATTAAAACTCCTAATCCTCCTCTACTTTGGCCCTATCCTCCTCTACTTTAATCCCTCACCCTAGTCGGCCCTTTTAACTATAGTAAGGGGCGGCTAGCTAAGGTTTACATAAGCTCAATGCCTAACCCAAGACCCCAACATAGCCGGCCCCTTCATCTATTAATAGGGCTAGCCATATAGAGTTTTACATGTGCACTCTCTCAATAAATTTAAAATTATGACTTCATTAGCTGGAGTCCTAACACAAAAAGTTTGGCATGAAAAATTCCAAGAGATCTCTCACACCGATGAGATATGTAATACCACTATCTAGAAGTATATCCCCAAATACTCATGAAGAAAACGCAAACACGGATAATATATACTATGCCTCTACCATAGAGTCTATCATATATGTTATATTGTGCACCAAGTCTGATATAGCACATGCTCTGAGTGTCACGAGCAAGTATCAGGCGGATCCAGGTTTAAAATACTGAAAGACAGTAAAGTGCATCCTTAAGTACTTGAGAATCACTAAGGATCTTTTATCGGTATACGGGGGAGGTAGCCTCCAGGTTGAAGGCTACATAGACTCGAGTTTCCAGTCTGAAGCCGATGATAGCAAGTTGAACTTATGGTATATCTTCACCCTGAATGGAGGAGTAAGAAACTGGAAGAGTTCTAAGCAAGATACTACTACTGACTTGACCATAGAGACGAAGTACATTGATGCGACAGAAGCAAAGGAGGGAGTCTGGATGAAGAAGTTTATCACGAATTTGGAAGTCGTACCGAACAATGAGGAGTTGATTCCCTGATATTGTGACAACAATGGGGCGATTGATCAAGCAAATGAACCCAGGTCTCATTAGAAGTATGTTTTAAGGAGGCTCCACTTGATCAGAAAGATCGTATCTCGTAGAGATGTAGCAATGGAAAGGATTCCATCTGAAGGTAACATTACGGATCCACTAACGAAGTCATTGTCTTAAATTATCTTTGATCGTCACATGGCTCTAATGGAAATTAGACACAGGTGATTGACTTTAGTTCAAGTGGTAGATGGCTAGTTATAGGTACCCTGCAAGCTAATCATGTGAGTGATGACACATGTGACACACTGCACGATCTTTTTGTATATTATTAATATTGGTAATTTCTCACTTTATATTACCTATTGCATATTGTGATGTCTTTGGATTTGTGTAATAAGAATCAGATCGTGATAAAATCACGATAATGAGATCGATTCACCTTTAAACACAGACTATAAATAATCTTAGTCATAGGTTTCTCCAAATTGATATTGAGATAATCGGACAAATTGGTGTACTATATACTCATCTATATGATTCAGGTAGTTGGTCTCATAGCCACTCGTGTGGTGATACTAAGGGTACAACATAAGTGCTCATTAGAGAATGAGTTCACTGAGTCCTCCGCTTGCAGTATACTAGATGGTTAATGATACCTAACGTCAAACAGTGATTCTGTAGTCTCAATTATATGTCTGGTTCTTGGACTTGAGACGCCAAGGATGTCATGTTTGAGTACTCTTTTTTTTTATGCCAGACTTATAGGTTTGAAAGTTCAAGAATTGGTAGAGTAGGTTATCAAAACTAGTAACTAACCTTACGAAGTTAATTGAGTATCAATAGTGGATCGTCCACTATCGGTATCACAAGATAAATATCTTATGTACTCTTGCTCAGACAAATCCCTGGCTAGGGTCATTCGAATTGAGAGATACTGAGTTCTCCAAGAGAATCTGATAAGAGCGAGACTTAGATTTCATATGAGGCCTGACGATTTATGTGATATTAGATGGATGAGAGACTATAGATACATGGTAATTGAGGATAAATAGGTCCAATGGATGAGATCTCCCTATACCGTTGGGGACTATAACGTAGTGGCCTAGTATGTCCATAATCGATGTGTTGATAAATTATTATGGGATAACAATTCATTGAGTCAAAAAACGTTCTGAGTCAGAAGGAGTTCTGACAGACGCGACTCATAGCTAGTTCAATATTGGTCCTAAAGGGTCACACATGTGTGGTAGATATTACAACGAGTAGATGTTTGAATATGAGGTATTCGCGGAACCCTTGTTTTATTGGATATCCAATAAGGCCCTATATTATTAGATCTTATGAATGAGATTCATTAAGAACTAATAAGAGATTATTAGGTACAAATCCACTCATCCAAGAGGCTTAGGTAATTTGATGGAGATCTAGTATCTTATAGGGCAAGATCCACTAGAGTTAAATTGATAAGAATATCTATAAATAGGAAGGGGCCATAGGGCTCATAAGCTAAAGACTTTTTTGGTCATCGCCTCTTATTCTCCTCCCTCCCTCTCCTCCTCAACCAACATCCCCTATTTGAGGTGTGTGGATAACAAGAAGGGCTGACCCCTTCTTGGAGAAAGTGTAGCCTTTTTAGTGCGCGTGGAGAGGAAGATCGTGCTGCAATTTGAGGAGCATTATCGTGCTATCTGTTGTGTAGATCGCCACTAAGAAGGAGGACTTCTGACCTCCTTCATCTATATCTACGGATTTGAATTTTCAGGAATATAAAATCTCTCTAAGTAAAATAATACCCTGTTGACATGCAATTTTTTTGTTTTACAATTTTACACAAACTAATTATTGCATAAACATGAAAAATCAATTTTATTTTTATTTATTTTTTACTATTCATTTGATGCTCCTAATAGGTTTCCAACAGATGTCGCCCCCTTTGCCTTCCACCAGCACTATCGCCCCACCCCTTCTTGCTAGCAATAGGGGCCCTTCCTCCTCGCCACTACTAAAGGGTAAGGAAGAGGGATCAAAGAGCTCCCACCAGGATCATGGAGTGATAGGGCGGGGGAGTTTGGAGGAGGCGATGGCAGTGCTAATGGTAGTGGCAAGGAGGAAGGGCCCTTGTCGCCAACGAGAATAGGTGAGGCAGGGCAACAACAATGTTGGAAGGTGAACGGAGCAGTGGTGACACCGAAAGGCGACGGAGGTGATGATGACAAAGGAAGGCAAGGTGGTGCAACCATGGAGGAGGAAAGTGAAGGAAGCAACAATGGTGCTAGTGGCAATGGCAAGGAAGGGTCAACAATTGGGGCTATGTACTCACAGTGAAAGCAGGAGGTGCAGGCGATGAATGACATTGCTTGTGATGGGCGAAGATGAATAGCAATGCCACTCTCGATGGGTGGCTGGTGAAGGATGAAGGGGTATTCTTATTAATTCGGTGAAAAGGGGTGCTCTTAGGTAAAAATTAATTTTGGGGCGTTATTTGGTAAAAGGTTGGCTTTTCTAGGTAAAATATCTAATGTTTTTATATTTTTTATTAATATATATTAATATATTATTATTATTTATTTTAAACTGATCCATGGTCCAACGGGTTCAATTGAGTGGTTTGGTTTAATTTAAAAAGAAGAAGAGAGAAAGCAGTTTTTTTAAGAGAAAAACAAAAATGGTTGAGGGTTGCTTTTGTTATTTTAAAAAAATTTAAGACTATAAAATTTTAGAAAATAATACTAATTGAGAATTTGATAAAATAAGAATTTTTATAAAATTTATAAAATATTTTATAATAATAAAAATACCTCAGTCCTCTATCTTTTTTTCTCTTTTTTCCCTACATTAGGATGAACCGAACCTATTACAGTGTTTTTATATAATATTTTCAGAAATATAAAAAACACAGTAATGTAATATAAAATATTTTATTATAATATTCTATATTATGTTATAATTTTTTATTATTGTTAAGAACAATAATAGAAAAGCTCTGTCTGTCAAATCAAGAATATTTCTATTATTAAGTTAAAAAATGACAGATAATTTTAGAAATGGTGGAGACTAAAAAAAGCTTTTATAAGAATTCGCCCAATAAAGTCAAACGCGGCAGCTTATCATTTCCTTTTTAATTCTGGACTTCTTCTAACGGATCCGTTTGGGCTCCGTGACTCGGCACGCAAAGTCCAACCACCGATCCCAACTTGTTGCGGATATCCTCCGGCGGAGACCAACCCAAAGTCCAGCCGCAGCTCGGCCATCCGTTCCCAAATTGTTGCGGATATCCTCTGGCGGAGACCAACCCGAAGACAGAAGAAGAGGGAGATGTTGACGACGATGGACTTCGCCCTCGCAAACGGTCTGCTGCCTTCGCCGTTGCGGTCACCTCTGTCGCTTCTCGTGGGCGCCGCCCCCAAGTGCTGTCGCCGTGGCGTCGGCGTTGGCAACCAGAGGTTCTTTGGACGAGGAATTTGGGATCTTCAGCACGCGTGGTATTTGTTCCCCCCCTTCTTTCTCTATAGAAGCACCTACATGAGCCATTCTCCTCGCCAGGACGAAATCGAGAGTCCGTTCTGCGCTAGAGAATGCGGATTCGCTGAGAAGAAACTCGAAGCCACTATACCACCCTTTCGAGGAAATCGAAGAGTTAGTTGCTTCCATTGACGATGAGGAGAGGCGCCTCACTGACGCCGAGACCGCAAGAACCATAATTGAGGTAACAATTATGCTATTGAGAGGGTGAGCTCACCAGAATGTTTGCTTATTTAAAGATAATGAATCCTGGTTTTAGAAGAAAATTTCTTGCAAACTATATCTGACTGGCTTTATCTCTTCTTTTCTTCCTGAACTCAGCTTATCGGCGTGTATTGGTAGCTCAAAATTCATGCTAATTTTGCTCTGCCACTGATGAATGCCAAGACTCGTTGGATCCGTTGCTTATAGTTTCTATATGTGACTTCATCCATATTATCTTATAAAGGGTTCTTAAATATAGTTTGGAGTTTAATTTGACTACTCTGCATGACCTGTAGGCCTATGTGCACAAAAACAACCTAAGAACTTGTACATTGTACCAGATGCTTGTCATGATAATTGTAAGGGGGTGTAGGAAACATAAGGACCGGTTTGAGGCTAAAATATTTCTTTTCTTCAGTAGGCCAACACTGACACAGTGAGGTTCTAAATCGACAGATTTACACTCCTGTTGGATCAGCATTAGTACTAGAAATATTGCGATACTCAACTAGAAAAGAAGCATAAAATGCATTTCAGACTTGCTTTGGAAAAGAAAAATTGCTAACTCAGAAATCACAGTTGGGAAACAAGACAGTCCATGTACTGCAAGCTTCAGTAAATATTTGATATTAATACATAGTAAGTAGTCCCACAAAAGTTGAAGGATAAGTCATTTGGCAAACATAATTTGTCATGAACAAATTAATAATTTAGCAAACTTAGGATAGTTATGTATACCATGGTATCACAGTCCAACTACAACAAACAACTAATATCAATCCTATTGTTGTGAAGGTAAATAGCATAAAATAGAGTTGTATTTTCTCTTGCTTGCACTTGATATCCACTAGTTTTTCTTGTTTTGTACAAAACTTTGAGTTATGAAGAGTAATAATACAATAACGAGGTATGCTTTATGATTCCTTCATATTTCTAATATTTCTAAATCTATCTAATTCTATAAGAACCAGAAAAACGTACTTTTGAACTGGAAACACATTTACATCCTAAAGCTGGAACTTAGTGTTATATCCCAAAAACTTGGACATCTACAATGAACTTGGTCGTCTATGATATGGTGTTATATGCTTCTACAATGTTAATGTGGAATTTACTTTATCCTTTGATGTTGTATTATCCATGCTATGTGTAGGTCAATAGCAAAGCGACCATCATGTTTTCAGGATTTATTGATGATGAAGTCCATGAGAATATTATTTGGTCTGAAGTTCCCTATCTAACTGATGAACAAGGAGGTACACTGTTAATAATTTTTTATTTTTTTGTTTGTCTTAGAGCCAATTATTTTTGTATCCTTTTCTCCCCCACACTCTTGAAGTTTCTGTAGCACTTTGAACAGATATCTATTTTGAGGTGAATAAGGAGAAAGAAGTTCTTCAAAGTTTGGTTACAGATGATAAATTAGTGGTACTTGAATTCCTTCATCGGTCCATTTTGTCATCCCTTTTATTATTTTTCTTCAGATTTGAGGCTTGCAATGCTTCAACTAATACTAATCTTCAGTGCAGAAAGTTATAATTGGCTTGGACAATATAGAAATGCTAGCTGAGATGGAAGTGTTAGGGCCATCTGATCTTGAATTTGGAGTAGAAGAAATCTCAAGCAGTGAAGATGACATTGATGATGAATCCGAGGAGGTGAGGAGACAAAACAACTTTTATTAAATTATTTTACCTTTTTGATATCAAATTAAGGTATATGTGACATTTCTTAGCAGGATGTGATGGCCATTCTTGACGAAGTATATCAACTTCTCTTGTCTGACAATATAAGTGATTGGACAAATTTGGAAACAATGCAGTCTTGTCATCCAATATATTTTGCTAAGAAAATGGAGGAGGTATGCAGTTATCTCTAATGCTTGTTCAATATCTAATGTGAAAACTTTGAACTGTGAAGGTTATGTCACTTAACCTAAAGTCCTATTTTATTCGCATGTGCAACATTGTCTTCGGCTGTGTAATACTCTTGGTTGTTTTCTTGTTTAGTATATAACAAATGTCAATTTGGACTGGATGGATCAGCCTCCTGCTAGCATTGTCATCCAAGGTCATTTGAGACCTGCCTTTGCTGAAGAGAGCATAAATGTCAAAAAGCTTCCTTATGCTGGTACAAAAAATATATATGCAACTTCCACCTTTTGAGAATTGATTTAAAGCATGATATATGAGCATAAACATTCTTTGTCTTTATTTGATGTACTTCTGTTTTCCACATTTTCAAACGTATTTTCTTATGTAGGAGAATTTGATATGGATCAAAGTCTGCAGAGTGGAGCTACATTTTACAAACTGGAGATGCTTAATATTCAGATAGTCTCTGCATACGGAAATCAGGAATGCCTTTACTTAGCATGTTTTCTTTAAATGAGTTGAAAATAATTTTTTAATAGACTGATCGGCTTGTGATAATTGTAGTTTATCTGTTTGTCCTAACTGTAAAACATGCAACTTCATGATGACATGTTTGCAAGGTTTCAAGTCTCGATCATATATTTACTGATACAATAAGTATCAGTACTGTAACAAATAGTTTGACACTAGTACAATACTATACTTTTTATCTTATTCAGTGACGCTGAACAGTATGTGCTGGTATTTCACCAGGTAACCTGGTACCGTACCAGTCTGATAGATTACAAAACCTAGATGAGGACCAAGAGTTAAATCTTTGTAAAATTCTAGAATGCATAAGCTGTGGAGTTTACTTTATTAAGCTGCCTCTATTATGTTGAAATGACAGTGGATTATCACTATCACTCATTTTGTGAGTGCTTCACTAATACTGTTTTAATTGTTTCAAACATATTATCAAGCCTGTGCCTTGTTTCTTCGAGCCTTGACCTATTGCTACATGGTATTGGTAGTTTTTCAATCTCACTGTCGGCATAGATTTTATTCCACTTCTCTTGTCACTATTTTGGGGCTTATGACTTGAGGGATAGATCTGCAATTTATCTACCTTTGGTTAATGTTCATTGAATTTATTCTCATCATGTTGCTTAACAGTCAACAGTAAAAATTCATAATTTTCGGGAAGCCCAACCAGATGTTATTGCACATTCTGCTGCGAAGATCATATCTCGCTTAAAAGCTGGTGGGGAAAAGATATCTCAAGCTCTTATATTGCTATGTATTAGGCAAAAGGGTATTCATGTGGAGGTATTGTGGTAATCCATTTGCCTTTTCTTATTGCTGCCTGCATCTCATTCCAAATCAGGTTCTTGATGACTATTCTAGTTTTCTTATTGACTTTTTAATTTATCTTTTGTTTCTTTGTGGCTTGTAACATGTTAATTTAACATAAATTTTAGTGGTGTTTTCATTGCTTAGTACTCATATAGCAAGTTTCCCATATCTAAAGAAGATTGTCTGACATGATTCATTCTGTGTGTTAGTTTAAACTTAATAATATAAGGGTAGATGGAGTGAGTGTATTAGAACTTTGTATATACATATAAGAATTAAGTAACTGAGAAAAATTTGTAAGAATAAGCAGTAGAGCAACATGGCATTGCATGTTTAAGTTTGTGACTTTTTCCTTATGACCATGGCAGTTGAACATGGTATGAGATTCATCCTATAAAGCAAGGACTACTGTACCACTCGAAACTATACAAAACGAGCAGTATATATCGGTCCGAATGTTGAACGATACAGAATAGTCCATGTTTTGAGTGTTCCTCAACTCAGTACAAGAAAACCTAAACAAGCAATTAGGGCTCACAAATGTGAGCCCTCTTCTCCCGACGCCGGTCACGCTGTTGCTACTATTCGATGTCATTGAGGCTGACAGTTTGTAGGCAAGGTGTTTAATATAATGTCCGTGTCTTTTAGTTTGTTCATACCTTAGACAACATCTAAAGGGCTTGCAATAGGCTTGATAGTCCAATTATGGTTAGGTTTTGTGGTCGTTTCTAGCTTATAAATGTTGCTTATGTATGGTCGTCGTGCGGATTGCCTTGGACACGTTGTTATACGACCATTTAGAGATTACAATGTATCTTTGTATTTTGCTTTGCCTATCAAATGTTTGTTGAAATCCCGAGTTAACGCCCTTGGGATCTCGAGTTAGTGCTTTCACTAACCAATTTTCTCTTTTAAAAGTCCTTATGGAACCCTGTGAGATTCAAGGGACACTGACCTTGTGTGGACGAACACGTAGGGTGTTGTACAACTTAGGCAAATCAGTTAAGTCTATGATAAATGGTATCAAAACAGGACAAATACACTAAGAAACACTTGACATTACCAATGGGAGGGACCTAGCAGAGCTGCATGGAGGGTAGGTAGCACGCACGACCGTTTGAGATGTAGGGAAAGGAGTCACTCAAAGGAGTAGACGTTTGAGATTGACATTCAAAGGAATGACCAACCTTTCACACGAGAGACACTATGAGGACAAATGACTTAGGAAAAACTTGTAGCGTACAAAGGTTGAGATGGCCAAATTGAGCCACAACTCGACGTCATCAACCTAATTTGATGGTACTCGATGCAAGCAGGGGTGCTTGGCAAAGGATGAGACCTTGGAAGTAGGGATAGGTTGCTTGACGATTGAAAGAGTTTGTACAAGGCTCACGAAAGCAAGGGAAATTATCGACTCGAAGAATTTGGTATTTATGCAATGGAACCAGGAGTGTCTGTGGTCATCCCCAGGCTATTGAAATTCAGTGCCATATAGCATGGGAACCTTTTCTTCGACATGAGGGAAAAGGATATCCGTGAGACAGTAAACTGTGCAGTAGCTTCAACATGTTGATAGCCCTTGAGGGTTATATTGGTGAAGAGTCACAATCTAACAAGTTTGTTCATGGTGACGAAACAATGCGGTGTTGTGTCTTGGCAGACATACATAGTAAGTAGTTCAAGGAGATGGTAATCTTTAAAACTTCAAGATGAAAGCCTACAAAGAGGAAGTTGCTTTAATGGACAATCCAGGGGATAAGACTCAGTTTTCTAGCAGAGGATTCATGTGTAGTAAACCACACATGCTAAGGGAGGTACCTCAAGATGGAAGCTCCGTAAGCCTAAAGAGGGCCAGAATTGAGGAAGCGACAAGGAGTCATTACATGATCTCACTGGAGGAGAATGAGTTGGTGGACACATTACAAGATTATGTAGGAGAGAGACCGAAAGTAACACCAAAGGAAGCCACACTTGGAGCTTATGAGGAGAATATTATGCTCAACAAAGGGTTGACTCATTAAATGGTGGACACAAACCACCATATCTTAATGCAAACCGAGCAAAGCAACTTGGGTGGGACTCTGTGAAGTAGTTAAGCTACATGAATGGAGTTGGCTTAGAAGTTGAAACATGGAGCAAATGCACCAACTTCATGGAGCTTTTCTTGGACAAGGGTCGAGGACATGAAATCTTATGGAGGCAAGAACGTAATCATATTGTTTCTTAATTTTCTTATTCTAATATAACGAACTCATCTTGCATGATGCTAAAGTCAAAGGGAGGTGTTGAGACACATGCATCTTATTTGGCGAGATGATTGATAGACATACTAAAGCAAAAGGTTGTCTCAACTTGTAGTGGTGAAGTTGGAGTCAAATGCCTTGGCATAGGCTAAGAGGCAGCGAGGGCAGGCACTTTGGAGGAATATGCCGAAGTGCTACTATTGAGTTGCCATAGGAGAAGCTAGTGTGAGATTATGCTAGGGTAGAGGTCTAGGATCCAAACAATGACACTAATTTTCAGCAACATCAGGGGACTTAAAGAGCTACTAGGTAACGGACTGACTCAGAGCTGTGCTTCGTTCGTGAGTGACCTGATTGCAAGTGGACAAAGGTGGATTGCCAAAAGAGCGAACACAATTGGAGGTGATTAGCGCCCTGCAATGTGTCAGTGGAGGCCACATAAGGAGAGATCATAGTCCGAGTTCACTACACCAAGATCAGAGTGCAATGTAGACATCACCAGGAGGCAATGCAATGCAGTAGATCAACCTTACAAGAAATTAAGTGCATCAGCTAGGAATGTTTTTTTAAAGGATAAATGAGCAGTAGTTGTTAGCTATTGAGTTGCATCAGCTCTTGATGCATGCAACAAATCTAGTTTAACAAGATTCATGTACCTTACATTAATTATGTCAGCAATATGTAGTATCAAAACTCCATACCTTATGCTGGATTTGGTTTTCACAGTTGAATTTATATGTCTATGTAGATTTGTTATAGTCAATTTTTCCTCTGTTTGGAAACCTAAGCATGCTGGGCTCTGATCAATACCCATTGCCTGGCATTTAAGCTACTTCTGAAGCATCTTTATTCAACCACAAGTAGACATCTCATATGTTCTTTATCAGGAGGCTGTTGTAATTGGGGTGGACAGTCTTGGTTTCGACTTGAGAATTTGCTCAGGAAGGCAAGTCCAAACTCTAAGATTTGCATTCGTCACACGTGTAAGTCCAAATTGTTGATATGATTTTGCAAGTCCAAATTCAATGTTATTAGAGCTTTTGTATGATGATGGACATAGGAGAAAGACCAATTATAGTCATTTGTCTGATTTCTCTGAGGACAGTAGGCCATATGTTAGAGTGAGAGTAGTTCATGTGTCCGCAAACATTGGAATTGTGGTTTGTGATCTGATGTATAGTTTGTAAGATGACTACTGGTACTTTGTTAGGAATGAAGCAATTGGATTGGTAGGGTAGTCAAAATGAAATTGGTATTCATTGATATATATATATATATATACATATATATATATATATATATATTTATATGTATATATATATATGTATATATATAAACAACATTTAGAGAAAGAAGTCTATTATATGTTAAAATATAAGTCTACTTTTGTATTTCATATCTATCCAACTATGTAAAAATCCATATGAATTCAAAATGTAAAAATAAAAATATATAGGATATAACAATAAAAATAATTGAAATAATAAATCATCAAAAATTTGTTTGTATCTGTTAAAAAATAAATATTAGTCATACACAACAAAAAATATTAATGCAATAAATAATTACTATTGTATCTTATAACAGATTTAGAAATTATTTAGATAAAATAATTATCTTATAATTACTATTGTATCTTATGCAAAAACTATTGTATAAATATTAGTCATAGATGTATTAATTTTAGGTAAAGTAAATACAAGCAAGGAAATGTAAAAATTCCCTTTTAGATAATGTTTTGGAATTGCAGTAGTTTTCTCCAAACATCAATGTCATGGTTGACATACTACCTAAATATTCACATTGAGAAAATTTTTGGGTAAGTTCAGCTTTTTGAGGTTTATCAGAAACCAATGTTTAGTGTAATTAAAATTATAACTATCTGTATGTTTGAATTAGAATTATCTTCTTCACTGTGCTTGATCATCTATTTGTGATAGATTGTTCAGGATTTATGTCAACTATATATATGTTGCCGGGCGTCAGAGTTTACTGCAGAATGGCAACTCATCATTTCACACTATATTATTAGGCCATATCAGAGTTTGGCGCGGAAAAACAGCTCCATGATCTTCTATTTCCGAGGCTTCAGCAGACATGGCAACAAGCTCATCGGTGAGTCGACAGTAGACACGTTTGATCCATGCTTTTGCAGTTGAATCTTGCTGCGGGGTTGTGTGGGGATCGACAGCAGCGGTGAGTTCTGTTATATGTTTTCCTAATCTGTAAGAGCTAATGTTGCTCCCTCTTATGTATGAATTTTAGGCCTTTTACTGCATGTGTAACTACTTGCCTGTCTATGCCTCAGTTGTATCTTACATGTCGACTTTCTAATTTCATCCGGTAGTGAACTGTAGCGGAGGATCCATTTTTTAGGCATATTTTCATGGGCAAACTGGGACTTCTTTTTTGGTTTTTGGTTTTGAGTTGGTCATTATTTGTCACGATTTGTAATGTTGAATAATGAAAACAGTCCCATGCATTTGGACACGTTTCCATCCTCTTTGATCAACAAAATATACTCTTTTTCCACTACCATTTGATGGGTTTTTTTTAAAAAAACTGTGTTGGTTCATTTCGAATTCCTCGTGATTACATCCAAATTCAACTCTCCTCTCACTAACAATTTAGTATATATATTTTGAGCAATACTTGAGTTAAGTGAGACATCCGAGTTGGCTAGTATATTGTTGCATTAGTAATAGTCATACAAGTTATTTAATATAATATTTTTAAAAAAGATTAAAATATTTAAATTGAAAAAATATTTTTAAAAAAGTAAAATAATCATTAGACGAGTATAATTTTGGTTTTTTTAATAGTATCTATTTTCATAAATCCTAAACAGTCACCTCCTATTTTTAATTTTTTAAAAATATTTCTTCAACAAGTTATCTTTTTTTATCCAAATCTATTTTTTGTCATCTATTTAAAATAATTTGTGGATTAGTTTTTATCCATAAAATATATATAATGTTTTAAAAATATTATATAATATTGTTGACCTAGTCTTGTAGTACTTTTATAATATTATAAAGTGAGTTCAAAAACACTATATAGTATTTTTGAACTAAATATTGATGTCCTTGTGTTTTTGAAATAAAAATATTATAAATATTTTTAAAATAAGAATATTATATAGTATTTTTAAAATAAAATACTGTGAACAATTGACAAAAAAAAATTGGATTTAGGTAAAAAAAATAAGAGCTTTTTGGGATATTTTTGAAATTTTAAAATTAAGAGTGATTATGAAAACTATGAAATGAGATATCATCCAAAAAAAAAACAGGGATATTTGGTCGGACAGTCACCCTTTTTATTACTTATTTTATTTACTTACAAAAACCTGCAACTAATTGTCAAGTCGTCATTCATCGAACTCCGAAGAGGAAACAGAGGCATGGACGGAACGACAATTGCCTGGGCAAACAGAAATGCCCTCCATGTTGGACAGATGGCTCAGATTCAGTCTATAATGGACTTTAGTGAAGCCCACAGTTCAAAACCTCACTTATATTAACCTAAAACCTAGATTAGGTGGCTGGGGTTGAGATTAAGAGAGTCGCAGCGGTTGAAAACGTGGGAGAGAGAAAGAAGACTATAGATTGACAGTAGAGGCCAGAAAACAAGAGATCTAGGAAAGGAAATAAGGCAATGACAAGAAAAGACTATTCTCAATCATTCAAATCTCAGGTTAGATCAGTTTGCAGTGGATTCTTACTGTGATCTCTTAGGAAGGTTTTGGATATTGTGCTTAGGATTATAGTCCTTGTATCCCTGTGATTCTCTTGTGACTATTGCTTTGGGCTTGGGCAAAAAGCCTTGAGATCTGTATATTCATTATTTTGATAGTGGATTTTCTCTGGCTTATCCCATGATTTTTACCCTTCGAGTTGAAGGGGTTTTCCATGTAAATCTTAATGTTCATCTAATTGTGATTTCTGTTTGATTCTGTTGTGTGTGTGACGGTCTGCTAGTATTTGTTCGTATACAAAGTTTATTCCTGTTTTATTCCCATCAATTGGTATCAGAGCAGGATTTTTTGTGGCATTTAATCTTTTGTATCTGAACATGGAGACCGGTAATGTTTCTCGCATAATTAGTTTAAACGGAAACAATTGGATGATATGGAAACTAAGAATGAAATATCTCTTGTATTGCAAAGATTTGTATGGACCTTTGCGGGGAATAGTGCAAAGCCCATAACTATAACAGATGATGAGTGGAAGATGTTAGATCGAAAAATAGTTGGATTTATTCGTCAATGGCTTAATGATAGTATCTTTCACCATGTTTCTACTAAATGTCATGCTTACTCTCTTTGAAAAAAGTTAGAATGTCTTTATGAAAGAAAAACGGTTGACAGCAAAGCTTTCTTGATCAGAAACTTGTGAACTTGAAATATAAATAGGGTACTTCTATTCCTCAGCATTTGAATGAAATGCAGAGTATTACTAACCAGTTATCCTCTATGAAAATGTCTCTTGATGATGAGTTGCAGGCATTGTTACTTCTCAGTTCTTTGCTAGAAAGTTGGGAGACACTAGTGATTTTCCTCAGTAATTCGGCACCGGATGGTATTGTCACCATGAGTCAAGTAACAAGCAGTTTGTTGAATAAGGAGTTAAGGAGAAAGAATTCAGCAACTTCTCATATTGATTCATAAGCACTTGTCTTAGAGAACAGAGGAAAGTCAAAGTCAAAGGATGAAAGTGGTAGAAGCAAGTCAAGAGCAAGGAAAGATATTATTTGCTACAATTATGGTGAAAAATGACATTACAAGAATCAGTGCAAGCAACCTAAAAAGAACAAGAAAAGGGGGAAATAAGTGGAGCATACAGAGTCAAAAGAGAATATCACAACTATAGTACAAGGTAATGATTATTTGATTTTATCTACTTCCGATGATATTTTTTCTTGTGTGTGCCAGGATCTCGAGTGGATAATTGATGCAGGTGCTTCTTATCATGCTACACCATGGAGGGAGTTCTTTACAACATACAGATCTGAAAATTTTGGTGTTGTCAAAATGGGTAACTATGGCACAGCAAACATTATTGGCATGGGAGATATCCATATAAAGACCAACCTGGGCTGCAAGTTGGTGCTTAAGGATGTAAGGCATGTGATTGACTTAAGACTGAATTTAATTTCAGTTGGAAGGCTGGACGATGAAGACTTTGAGGTCAGATTTCACAGAGGGCAATGGAAGCTCAGTAAGGGTTCTCTTATTGTAGCTAATGGGAAGAAATGTCATACATTGTATAGATTACAAGCTAAAGCTTGTGGTGAGCAATTGAATGCTACAGAGAAAGACTTCAGCATGGAGTTGTGGCATAGGCGATTGGGACACATGAGCGAGAAAGGGCTGCAAGAACTTTCTAAGAGAGAGGTATTACCATACCTCAGAGGTACATGTTTGAACCCTTGTATTGATTGTTTGGCTGGTAAACAATATAGAGTTTTCTTTGTTAGTCCTGCTTTATCTAGAAAAATGCATGTCTTGGACCGTGTCTATACAGATGTGTGTGGTCCTTTGAGGACAAAAACTCCTGGTGGATCTGTTAATGTTCCTAGTATCAGTGGTTGACTTTATTTTGTTACTTTTATAGATGACTTTTCTAGGAAAGTTTGGGCCTATGCTTTGAAGACTAAATATCAGGTTATTAATGTCTTCAAGAAGTTTCATGCCAAAGTTGAAAGGGAGATAGAAAGGCAATTGAAATGTATAAGATCAGATAATGGTGGTGAATACATAGGATTATTTAATGATTATTACAGGTCACATGACATCCAGCATGAGTTGACAGTCCCTGATACGCCTCAGCATAATATAATTGCAGAGAGGATGAACCGCACCATCATGGAAAAGATCAAATGTATGCTTTCACAGGCCAAGCTACCCAAAAGGTTTTGGGATGAGACTTTGAGGACTGCAATTAGTATAATCAACTTATCACCATGTATAACTCTAGACGGTGATGTTACAGAGCATGTATGGTCAGGGAAAGATGTCTCTTATAGGTATTTAAGATTGTTTGGTTGTTGTGCATTTGCATATGTTCCAAACAATGAGAGGTCCAAGCTGGATAGTAAGACAAAAGAGTGTATTTTTCTTGGTTACTCACATGATCAGTTTGGTTACAAGCTTTGGGATCCAGAAAAGCAGAAGGTGTTCAGAAGCAGAGATGTCGTCTTCTTTGAGGATCAAACCATTAAGGATTTGAAGAATGAGTCACCAGCTAAGACTTCTACAGAGGGATTTATAGATTGTGACCCGATTATTCCTCCAGTATATCAGGGTAATGGGGGAGATGTGTAGGAAGATGGTGTAGAGCCAAATGTTGATATACCTGCAGGACATGTTGAGCAGAAAGAAGAAAGAGAGCAAGTTCCCACAGAACCTCAGTTAAAAAGATCTTCTAGACCACGTCAACCTTCCAGAAGATACTCTACATATGAGTATGTGATGCTTACTGATGCAGGTGAACCAGAGAGTTACCAGGAAGCAGTTGAAAGTGAGCAGAAAAAGAAGTGATTTATTGCTATACAGGAAGAGATGGATTCTCTGCAAAAAGAACCACACATATGATTTGGTGCAACTACCATAGGGAAGTAAGGCCTTGAAGAACAAGTGAGTTTTCAGGTTGAAGACTCAAGAATATTGTTCTCTACCAAAGTAGAAAGCTAGATTGGTTGTGAAAGACTTTGGTCAAAAGAAAGGTATTGACTTTGAAGAAATTTTTTCTCCTATTGTTAAATGTCTTCTATCCGTGTTGCTCTTGGTATTGCTGCTAACCTAGACTTGGAGATTGAACAGTTAGATGTGAAAATAGCTTTCCTTCATGGTGATTTGGAGGAGAAAATTTATATGGAGCAACCAGAATGCTTCAAAGTCAAAGGTAAAGAAAATCTTGTCTGTAAGTTGAAGAAGAGCTTGTATGGGTTGAAACAAGCTCCAAGACAGTGGTATAAAAAGTTTAATTCATTTATGATTAAAAATAAATATAAAAGAACAGCTTCAGATCATTGTGTGTATA
Organism: Ensete ventricosum; assembly: GCA_029747655.1. Taxonomy (NCBI): domain Eukaryota; kingdom Viridiplantae; phylum Streptophyta; class Magnoliopsida; order Zingiberales; family Musaceae; genus Ensete; species Ensete ventricosum. The sequence goes on from JAQQAF010000002.1 coordinate 23,888,593, forward strand.
ATGGTTTGGTGAGAATTTTATTATTCTCTTACTTTATGTTTATGACATGCTTATCCTCGGGAAAGATATGTCAAAGCAAATACTGGGCATGCAGATTTCTCGTGACAGAAGAAAGAGAAAGATTTGGTTGTCACATGAGAAATACATTGAGAAGGTATTGAATAGGTTCAGTATGAGTAATGCAAAGCTAGTTGGTTCTCCTCTTGCAGGTCACTTCAAGTTATGCTCAGATTAGAGTCCGTCAAGTGATGAGGAGAAGGAGAAAATGCAAAAGGTTCCTTATGCTTCAGTAGTTGGAAGTTTAATGTACGCGATGGTATGTACGAGGTCGGACATCGCATATGCAGTGGGTGTTGCTAGTAGATTTCTTGCAAATCCAGGTAAAGAGCATTGGGCAATAGTGAAGTGGATTTTTAGATATCTCAGAGGAAGTTCTAAAGTTTGTTTAAGCTTTGGAGGTGGACCACCTGTATTGACAGGTTACACAGATGCAGATATGACAAGAGATATTGACACAAGGAAGTCCACATCAAGTTTTGTACTTACTTTTGCAGGGGGAACTGTGTCATGGCAGTCCAGATTGCAAAGGTGTCTTGCTCTCTCCATCACAGAGGCAGAATATATTGCTGCTACAGAGGTTTGCAAATAAATGTTATGGATGACAGGATTCTTACAAGAATTGGGGCTGAAATAGGAAAACTATGGTGTGTATTGTAACAGCCAGAGTGTCATCCATTTATGCAAGAACCCAATATTTCATTCCAAGTCAAAGCATATAGATGTCAGATATCACTTGATCATAAATGTGCTTGAAGAGAAGCAGTTACAGCTTTAGAAAATTCACACATATGATAATGGGGCAGACATGTTGACAAAGGCTTTATCAAAAGAGAGACAGGAGATGTGTCGACAGTTGGTCGGCATGACTTTACGTTGAGGAGTCATGAGACAACCTCCCTTATGGGCTAAAGGGGGAGGTTGTTGGACAAATGACCCAGATTCAACCCATAATGGGCTTTAGTGAAGTCCACAGCCTAAAATCTCACTTATATTAACCTAAAAACTAGATTAGGTGGCCGGGGTTGAGATTAAGAGAACAACGATGACTGAAAACATGGGAGAGATAAAGAATACTGCAGATTCCCTGTGATTCTCTTGTGACTATTGCTTTGCGTTTGAGCAATAAACCTTAAGATCTGTATATTTATTATTTTGATAGTATATTTTTTTGACTTGTTTAACCTTCTTGAAGAGGTTTTATAAGTAAATCTTGATGTTTATCTAGTATGCTAGATATTATTTATTCGTGCACAAAATTTATTTATATTTTATTTTCATAACTCTAATCTATCTCTCTCTCTTCTCTCTCTCGGTCATTTACTCTGTGACACATTCCGCCTTTCCGTACTTCTCGCTCTTGATCTCTTCCTCTCTGTCCTCCGCTCTTTTCTCGTCCTCCTAATCCCGGTCGCATCGGCCGCTGAAACCGAGCGACAAAGAGGTTCGCCTCCCAACCCCGTCTGCTTTTCTTTTCTTTGCTGGAGTCCTCCCTCTGGCTCAGTCTTCTTTCTTGTTCTTCTTCCATCTTTTGCCGCAGATTGAGCGAGAGAGCGATTGGGAGATGACGGCGGCGGCAGCAGCAGCGAGGCTGGATCTCGACGGGAACCCGATCAGGCCGATGACAATCTGCATGATCGGGGCCGGGGGGTTCATCGGATCACACCTCTGCGAGAAGCTGATGGCGGAAACGCCCCACACGGTGCTGGCGGTGGACATCTACAACGACAAGATAAAGCACCTCCTTGACCTGCCGGCGCCCGCGACGGAGGCCCGCCGCCAGCCCTGGCACGGCAGGATCCAGTTCCACCGCCTCAACATCAAGCACGACTCCAGGCTTGAGGGCCTCATCAAGATGTCCAATCTGGTTGGTCTCCCCCCTTTCGCAGCAGATTCTGTTTCAGATCCCCTTGCATTGCGTCCTTCTCCTGCCTTACCTTGTGATTTCTGCCGATCTGCTTTCTCCTTTACTAAACTCTTCTCTTGCTTGACCTACCGTCTAATTGCTCGAGTGGATCTGCGTTGCCGTCACTGTTTTATACTTGTTTCACAATGAATCTTGATGTAGTTCTCGTTCACAACTTTATTTGCTCTGCAGACGATCAACCTGGCGGCAATATGCACCCCAGCGGATTACAACACCCGCCCGCTAGATACCATCTACAGCAATTTCATCGACGCGCTCCCAGTTGTAAGTTGTGGGTTTCTTTTGGCCTCTTCTCTTATATTTGGCTTTGCCGAGCTTTAATTGTTTGTGATATCTTGAGGTTTGTTGTTTATATAGGTGAGGTATTGTTCGGAGAACAACAAGCGCCTTATTCACTTCTCCACTTGTGAAGTGTATGGGAAAACAATTGGAAGCTTCCTGCCAAGGATAACCCTCTAAGTAAGGTGCGCACTTCATCTCTTTGAGTGTTTAGTCTGACTAGATTGAGAGATCATGCTATGCATGGCAAACGTTTCTAGCCTGCCCATGCTTACTAATGTTTCCTTTTCTGATGCTTAACTTTCTACTCGACCTGAAATATAGTAATTTAGACAATGTAGAAATTGCAATTTGTACATAATATAATAATGACCAACCAAATCTTGCTTTCATTTCAATATTATTTGAGTCGCATGTAGTGATTAATGGATTTAATTGCTTGGGATTGTAAGAGAAAAAGCTCTTTTGCTTTTTATATCATATCCATGACTTTTCTTGTAAGCATATGCCTCATCTGATGGACTAGTTCTGGATGGAAAGAGGACTAAAGTTTGTGTTGATATGGTAGATTAAGGTCAACTAGTCTTCAACAACTGATAATGCTATATTCTTCATGTGGTTAATAATTTCATTTGCAAGTTATTGATATCTGCTCTTTTGTCACTATTAAAATTGGTCACCCAGGATATGACTTGTTGCATATAAATGACTTACAATGAACCTTCTTTTCTGACAAACTGTGCTATTTTGTGATAGTATGTTTGTCTTTTCTTGATAAGCTTTTGTATGTTTTCCTATCCTAAAAAAATTATAGGGATATGTAGCTTTTTATTATTGTCGATGTGCTTTCTCTGTTAAAATTATGTCATACTTTATAAATTCAGGATGGGTTGCACATATGATTTGATGGTTGACATTTGCACTATATGATTTGACAAACTCTTAGAACTGTTGCACATACATGGACAAGAAATTAAATCTGGAAGCAAATTCTACTGTTAAATATGACAATTACAAGAATCTGATAATAGGTTATATGCGAGAGATGTCTCTAGTAGATTTAGGATATTTCTTTCTTCAGTGTGAAATATTCTAAGTTGATTCTGAGAAACTTTTAAACAAGGTTTTCCATACCGATCTGTACCGCCCATATTGGGCGGTACATATTGGTCCGCGAGGTTACCGGTACGCAGACAGCCCGCTACTGGGTGGTACCACCAAAATCGACTGTCGGCGGTCGATTTCAGCCGTCGCCTGTCGATTGAGGGAGAAAAAAAAAGGAAGAAGAAGAAGAAGAGGAAAAGAAGAAAGATGAAAGAAGAGGAGAAGAAGAAAGAATACCTCGTGCTGTCCTCACCCGAGCGTCGTCGCCGCCCTCGCTCACGATTTTTCTCCGACGCGGGGAGAAAGATAGAGGTGACGTCGCCTTTCTTTTTCTTTCTTTAATATATTTAATATTTAATATAACATTATAATATATTTTAATATACCGGGTTGTATGCACTGTATGTACCACCCAGTACCGGTACCATACCGGTACCGGTAATATGTCGGTACATCGGTATGGACCGGTAAGTAAAACCTTGTTTTTAAACACAAAATTTTCATTTCTTCTTTAATAGTTGTTCCTCATTTGCTCGTAAAAGTTAAATTTCGGTATGATGAAGTGGTTCATACTGCCTGATGGATTAATAAGAAACAATGTATTTTGGTTCACAATTCACGCAGCAGTTGGAATGTCAAAAAGCCCAAAATGATGAGAAAATTTTATACTGAGCAAGGCATATATGACTGTGACTTACTACTTCAATGGCAATGGCTAGTGGGAAAAGGACACAATGCAAGAGATCTGAAACAATGCTACTAGCTAATAAATATGCCATATTCCGTGGTCAATCATATTTTCCACCTTAAATGCATTATTCAGTGTAAATCAATCATAAGTCCCTTTGTCCCCATAACCATGTCTTTTTTTCATATAATATGTAAATACAATAAAACTTGTGGCTGAGAGAACTATCCTGATTTGATATATATACATGAAGAAAGTGGTAACTTTGACTTTTACACCTATTCTTGTGTATGTGTGTCTATCCCCTTTAGTAATCGGCACTAACCTTATAATGTATTTTCCTACTAGATGTACTAAAATCCTTTTCAATTATGAATGTGCACTAACAATTATTGCTTGTATTAAATTGGAAGATATATTTTCTAGGTAAAAAATGATGAATTAGTCAGCAAGGTTATATGTATGATACATCAGATTTATGCACACCAAGTGAATTTTCTTTTACTCTAATGTTGGGAGTGCTATGCAGCGTAGGAGGAGAGTTAAGGCCTGTCTTGGGTTTCAGCTTAAAGGCACAAAGTCTTTCTGTAGCGTGAAGTTAACTTCATTTGAAGACTTTTATGATATCTTTATATGGTCTAACTGTTTTTACGGTGAGGCTACCCTCTGAAGGAAATAAATTATCTGTTATGTGATCGGACATAGACATCCTACGACCTAATTCTCACACATGTTTGGTGTCACTTTTGTTTCCCTTGTATGCAGTAATTTATGTCTATTTTGTAATAGCCATAGTGTTTTCGTCTCTTTGTTGTTACCTTATTGATTCATTTATATGTTTCCCATTCCATTAATGAGAACGTACCTATATTATAAAAAAGGAACCAGAATTCTATGTTCTTAAGGAAGATGCATCCCCATGCATATTTGGACCTATCGAGAAGCAGAGGTGGTCATATGCATGTGCCAAGCACTTATAGAGAGGCTGATTTATGGTGTGTTTGTGCTTACATTTTTTTTTTTTTTGGGGTGTAAATGCAATATAAGACTATCCCTGTTCCTTATTATTATATTTTATTTGAACCATCTAAAGCTGAGGGAATGGAAAATGGCCTCGAGTTCACCATTGTGAGACCTTTCAATTGGATTGGACCAAGGATGGACTTCATCCCTGGAATTGATGGACCCAGCGAGGGTGTTCCTAGGGTTTTGGCATGCTTCAGTAATGTATGTATCATAAATGTTGAAGAAGAAAATAATTGTACTTGCCTTTATGCCTTTTTTATTAATACCATATACCATACCAACTATTTTACATGATACAGAATCTCCTGTGCCATGATGGTGGTCAGTCCCAAAGAACATTTGTCTACATCAAGGATGCCATTGAAGCTGTTGTCCTGATGATCGTATGTATTATTTATCTGTCCTCTCTCTATCTCTCTCATGTTTTTGCAGTGGAATAAACAAACAAAAAACGTTCTCATCTATCAGGAAAATTCATCTCGAGCAAATGGCCAGATTTTCAATGTGGGAAATCCCAACAATGAAGTCACTGTAAAGCAACTTGCTGAGATCATGACACAGGTACTTTGGTGCACTTTTGCTGCGGTCTAAATGCAGATTTCTGCTAATCTTTCTTATGTTACTATCACCGTCTGTGCAGGTGTACTCAAAGGTATCAGGGGAGCCTCCGTTAGAGGTGCCTATGATTGATGTGAGTTCGAAGGAATTCTATGGTGAAGGATATGATGACAGTTAATCAATGAGCAACTTGGTACATGTCCCAGTTACATTAACTAGTTTGTTGGTTTCCTAGATCAGAAGTCAGGAGAGGGTGTAGCTACTGATGACTTTAAATGCAGGTTGGAACCCAAAGACGTCTCTGTGGGACTTGCTGGATTCGACGCTCGCATATCAGCACAGGACATATGCAGAAGCCATTAGGAGAGCAATGGCAAAACCGGATGCATCCAGCTAGATGATTGGATTGCATCAGATCCAAGTCGGTCTCCACAAAAAGCACTACGGAGGCATTGATGCGTTAGTTCTTTCTCATACACCTTCATCTTCGTGAGCAGCATTTTATTCTCTTTTCCATCAGCAGTTGAGGTCGAGCATTCATGACCCGTAAGTTTTTTCTTGCTTTGAAGAACTTATTTATCCGAAGACAGGAAATTTTGGTAGTGTTAGTATGTGCTATGATATCAGTGTAATATTATTTATTCATGACCCAATGCTATTCCTTTTCTAGTTTCTTGTGATTCTTTGCTTCCATCGGACGAGCATGAAAGTGTCGTGGCTTGATGCTAAGACTGTAGCTACAGTGAAAGCTTATTATATTCACCCTACTGTTCGGCTTGCATCAAATTCATTCGTTTAACCCCAAAGGTTATATAAAGCTGCAGCATCTTATCCATACCATTCATTTGCTGATCTGTAAGCTTGTCTGATAACGGCTTATTCTTTTCAGACGAGGACATGGGATGTGCCATCCTGACGACGAGCGAAGGGGTGATATCAGAGCTAGTTTTACGAAAATGGTAAAGTAAGAAACAAAAGGAGAGAGCGTGTTTATTTTATTTTCCTCTCTCCACGGGTTTGGATAGGAATTTATCCGCTCCATCCGACATTTAATAATATGTAAATAAAAATAAGATTAGTTGACGTGGGATTTGTACTTAGTTGGCATATTAAAAATAATGCCGGATAAAATTTTGGACCCTCATCCTTTAATAAATGAAATCTACGACGTCATCATCAAATTAATATTTTTAATTAAAGGAATCTGATACCCGTTAAGGTGTAAATATAAGAATATGGAGTATCCGAGAAAAGTTGTAAATTGGGCCAACACAGTTCATCAAGATATCATCTTTTTCGATCTCGAACCAACCGTAGATAAATAGCTGACAGCCACAGAACTGATGATACTCCAAGCAACAGACGTTTGTGTAAATTTACTGATAGCATCCAATTATTTAGATGATGAGCCCCAGATCTCAACTCTGATATACAAAGCAGCGTTTTGGGTAAATTACACAAACTATGGGCAACAGTTGTTCGTTTCCATGCATTGATCAGGCAGAAAAACTAACCAACCAGCATTGCACCTTATCGCCGAGGAAGAGAAACAAAGAGAGGGTCACCACTGTGGAGCCTCGCCATCCATTAATGGTTCGAGGGCAAGACGACGGTTATCTCGTATGCATGTTTCGGCACTACAATACACCAAGCAGCACACACGACTGGCACAACAATTAGTTCATCCAAACTGACTCAACGTCGAAGATATTTGGGGCATTCGATTCAACGTCCCATGTCTTCAAAGAACAAATGTCAAGATTTTAATATGCATACCCAAGGCCGGAGCTTCCTGTATCTTCGACGCAGGTTTTCGCTGCAGCAAATTCCTGGTGTATTAACAACATAAAGAGTATATGAAAGCACCAACTCAGAAGATCACTACAACACAAGCCTGAATAACCGTCGATGCAAAAGCTGCTAAGGCACAGCACTAAAAATCGGGAATTGTCGAAGCCTCCAAACTGAATGTCCAATTTTAACTCAAGCTTCCTGCTTCAATGCAATGTCGATTATTCCCACTGGCGATTTAGGTCGATAATGTTCGTCAGTGTCAACTTCTTCAATTTCCTGAGGAAGCACATTGGAAACAAAAAACAAGCTTTAGCTTTTCGATGAATCATCCACCCTCTTCTATTTCCTCAGCAAGCATGACAGTGTTGCAAAGCATTTGTTTCAATAATTTTCCTTGCAAATAATTTCTTTGACTTAAGCGCAAGAAAGAGTTTGTAAGCTCTTGCTATTTACTCAAACAATAATAGGTAATACAAAAAGAAAATATTAGTAGCAATTTAAGAAAAGTATGAAGGGCTATAAATGCCTTTCCAACTCCCCAGAGCAATGTGCATGTCTGCTCAACAAACAATGACTTGCTACTTAACAGTTACCTGCACAGATCTTTCATTTCTCTGTTAGTCTTTAAAGGAATTCACAAACCACTACACCAAGTCAATTCTCAACCTTCCTTTTTGATATCCGTGTTTTTCTAGTCATCTTTTAGCATGTCAAATCCATTGATACTAATCATTTCACTAGTTTATCAAGATTTTTCTATGTAGTTTTTGGTAGTGCACAGCTCTTACATCATCTTTCTTGTGGACATGAAGGTGACATTTCCACATCTCCACGCATACTTCTAGGTTTTCTTTTGCCCATTGATCATACTAGTGTTTTTAATAGGCACCCGGGCGCTCACCTAGGTGTTCGGGCGACGTGAGTCAAGGCCCAAGCGCCTCGCACGACGTCCAAGCGACACGCTTCACTAAAGTGCTGCCTGGGCGCCTTGGGCGAGCGCCTGAGTGAATGTGAGCTCTAGTTCAATTGAACCGGTAACTTGGTTCAGTCAAGCCAACTAAACCTATCACTAAAACCCAAAAAAAAACCCACTCCCCCACCTGCAACCCCGACCTAGTGAAACCCTAAACCCAATGTCGTCATGCGACCCACCTCTGGTTCGTGCCATTGATGGACTGGTCTGAAGCTTCTTCTGTCATCGGCGGTTAGTTCTGAAGCTTCCTCTGCCACCACTGCTTTCCTGTGCAGTTCCATCGCGAAGGAACAAGTCTGAAGCTTCCTTAGCCCCTGACTTCAGCTTCCTCCTTCACCACCGCTGTTCAAAACTCCCTCTGTCGCCGCTGCCTTCATGTGCAGCTTCCTTCGCCACCAAGGGATAAGTCCAAAGCATCCTCTGCCATCGATGGACACATCCGAAGTTTCCTCCGCCCTTTGATGTCATCGTCTATTAGAAGCTGCAAACTTGCCCCCAACGGGCGAGTTGCTTTTATCTTATAGTATGATTTTTATAATTTCACTAGTTAAAACAATATCAGCAATACCAATTTGATAAAATTTAAATTATTTGACCAAGCACCAACAGGCCCCTTTAATATATGATAGAATTTAAATTAGCTTCCATAAGAAATATTGGATCAGATTTTATTTTATAATTATATTATTAATCATAATATATATTTTTAATTTTAATATTATAGAGTGCCTCGCGTCGCTCAGGCAAGACAATATTTTGGGACCTTGGTGCCTCTTAACGCCTAGTACTTCTAGAAACACTGGATCATACGTTGAACTCCCAAGGAAGATACATTATAATTTTGATGCATATGATAGATCCTTGTAGAACATTAAATTTTACGTTAGTGAGAAAGATATACAAGTTAACATCTCTGCTTATAAAAGTCTCCCCACAACTCATATTAATGGGAGCCTCATGCACTAAATTTACCAACTTAAATCAAATTGACAGATGATTTCCCAATTTTGAACTGAATTGAACTAATCACCACAAAAACCCAGGCCAAAATGAACTGAGTTTAATGATTCCACTGAGTTTGTGTTAATTTGTAAACCACCAGTTATCTATTGCTCTGCATCAAGCCAATTTCCAGATTTCTTTAAATTATGAGAACAAAGCAGTTAAAAATGATATGACTACAGTAAAATGTGGTTAGACTAGCAAGAGTAGACAAATAACAAAAATATATGGTGACAAAAAATACAGAGGCTAATTTCCTACCTGAACAACATCCTCCCCCTTAATGACTCGTCCAAAGACAGTAAGTTTTTCATTTAAATCAGGGATTGGTGCCGTCGTTATGAAGAGCTCAAATTCTTTACTGTCCTTATTAGGCTTTCTTGTTCCAAGCACAAAGGCCTCATGCTTTGGACTGCACATATCCAATTATAAATGGATTATTATAATTGGAAACAAAAAGCAGCATAACATAGAAAAGGTTTAGATAAGACAAAAGAACTTTTGCCACTAGAAATGAAAGCTGAATAACCTTATACCAAGCCTACTATGGGCTTTTCCCTTTGGTATCCAATCTTCTGCAACTCCAGATCTTTGTGAATGTGCCCCTTGAATTACAAAATTTTTAATAACATGATCGAAAAGCATTCCTTTGAAGTATCCTTTCCGACTGCATGAAAATTAGATCTCCATCAGACTGCTAAAGTAAACAAGATATAACAACATAAAGGATGAAAAAATCAGTAATATGCAACTACCAAACTTCGATAAGTTCAGATTATCTTGAGTGTTTACCCTAGCCATGAAAGTTAGTGATTAATCTAGATCTTCAGTAGTGACACCCTTAATCATACCCTGTATTTTCTTCTGGCAAAAGAAAATCCAATTCTAATTTTAAGATCTCTTATCAAAGAGAGGTGGATTCAGATGTGCTTAAACATATCCAAATTTGACAACTTCTGGAAAATTATCATCCAACTCTTAACTCCACTTCAGCAATATGCAACTTATACTATCATGAGTATGTATGTGAAGACAACATAACAATCCCATAGGTAAACTCTATGATTCAAAGTATTGACCAAGCAACAATTTTTCTTTTTTTGTGTGTATCATTTCTTTTTCCTTTTTTTATTTAACAAATAATGCATCACACATCATGTGATGCAGGAGCAATTTAGTTTGTTTATTATTTTAATAAATTCGATTAATTCAGGGATTCTTTTCATGTCATAAGTTGTCATTTAACAACTACTCAAGGTGAAGAAAAAAGAAACAAATGCAGAGGAAAATGAAGAAATATGATTGAAGATTATAAATTTTGACTGAAAATCTTAGGGACTCATCTCTACAAAGATTGAAGTCTATCAATCAAGAATATCAATAAAAATATTATTCTTCAAGTCAAATATAAAATATTATAATCTTTAAAGGAAAATTTAGTCTAATACAATTATAATTTTCCTTATTTTAATATCTTTCTTTTTTTATGTTACTAGTCTATAAAAAGGACTAAAACATTGTAGTCAAGATCTTCAGAAGTGGATAAATGAATTGAGTTCTTTCCTCATACTGTTCAGTAGTATAATTATGTTTTGATGATATGATTTGTCTTGCTTGGTTGTCTCAGGAGAGACAAAACCTTCTCTTACAGCAGGAGCATACCCAGGTAGCAAATGATTAGCAGCTTCAAAAGAGAATTGAAGTAAAGTGATCAAGGAATAAAAGTCAGAAGAGAATTGAGGGGAGTAACCTCACAGAAACTTACTACTAACACACAAGGGCGAAGGAATATATGAGTCTGCTGACTCTAAAGAGGAGAATGGGGGCACCCCTGAAACTCGAATAAGCATTAGTGAGCGGTGAAAGTAAGCTAACTCCTAATGCACAACATTTGGCGAAAGAAAAGAATGGAATTGAATTGAATAGAAGTGCACACATATAGTATAAGAATAGTAAATAGTAATATCTTGTTCTAAAAAGTTAGACTAAAACTCCCAACTCGGCACATAGGAGTAGAAAGGGTCTCATTCATCAAGACAAAGAAAGAATGCTTTAGAGGATTTCAAATGAATTGCGCAAGGCACCTTCTTTCAATAAAGAAAAAGAAGCTCGATCATATTGAAACCAAAACAGGATTTCCCTCGAGGAAGTGGAGCTGCCAACCACTACTTCACTGAAAGAGATGGATCGGGGTGAAAGCTAAAAAGAGATCTAATACTAATAGAAATAGGGACCATTATCTATGATATTCTTGACTTACTGCTCCATGGGCAATAGGTACCTATATTGTAGGTCAATTATGGACTTTTCATTGGCCAATAGTAAGTTAGGATCCTTGTCCAGGACCAAAAAAGCTACTGCACTAGATAAGAAAGAATATATGCTATATAATAGGACAATGGCTCGGTTCGGGATGATTCTTTATATTCAATCTAAATCTCTGAACCTTCTGAAAAGAATCCTATGGTCCATGTGTGAGACCTACAGAGGTACAAGACTTTCATCCTAGGAGGTCGCAACGAGTCCGGTAGTTATCCAAGCTATTATTTTCTATTATTTTTCAGTTATTATCTTTATTTTCACTCTTTCAATTCCTCTATTCAGAAAATAAAAATCCTTGGCTACTCGTCCTCATGTTTAATATTAGAGCTTTTGTTTTAGTCAAGATGTTCTATTATCAAGGCCAATCTGAATCTCAAATATATGAACTCGGGGCAAGTTTCCATGCAACAAAAGCATTAAATACAGGCGTAATTTAATTTGTTTATTATTTGAATAAATTTGATTAATTTAGGAGTATTTTACATACATCATAGTTATCCAAGTTTTTATTCTCTATTATTTTTCAGTTGTTATCTTTATTCAATTCTTCTATTCAGAAAATAAAAATCCTCTGCTACTCATCCTCATGTTTAATATTAGAGCTTTTGTTTTAACTAAGATGTTTTATTATCAAGGTGAATCTAAATCTCAATATATGAACTCGAGGTGAGTTTCTATGCAACAAAAGCATTTAATACAAGAGTAATTTAATTTGTTTATTATTTGAATAAATTTGATTACTTTAGGAGTATTTTGCATACATCATAAGTTATCACATGATAACATCTACTTAACGCGAAGAAAAAGAAAACAAATGTAGAGAAAAAGTAAGAAATATTGATTGGAAATTACAAATCTTGACCAAAGATTTTAAGTATTCATCTCTACAAAGACGAAAGTCTATCAATCAAAAATATCATCAAAAACATTATTTTTCATCAAGTTAAGAATACTATGTTTGTCGGAGGAAAATTTTAATTTAGTACAATTGTAATTTTTCTTAATTCTATAATTTCCTTTTCTTTCTTGTATTTGAGCCTATAAAAAAGATCATAAAAAATGGATCAATGAATTGAGTTCTTCTCTCACATTATGTGAGTGGTGCAAGACCATAATAATATTTGCGATTGTATGATTCCATTATCCACATGTGAAGTGTAGAGAGGTGAGGTTTTCATCCTGGGAGGTTGTTCCTTGAGTAGAGAGAGTCTTGTAGCTATCCAAGTTTTTATTTTCTATTATTTTTTCGGTTACTATCTTTATTTCCACTCTTTCAGTTCCCTTATTCACAAAATAAAACCCTTTGTTACTTGTCCTAGGTATCAAAATCTTTGGTTTACCAAAATGTTCTATGATTAAGGTTGATCTAAATCTTAAATATATGAACTCAAGATAAGTTCCCATGTAGCGAATGCATATGATGCAAAAGTAATTTAGTTTGTTTATTATTTAAACAAATTTGATTAATGTAGGAGTATTTTGCATATGTCATGCATTGTCAAATGACAACATCTAGGTGAAGAAAACGGAAACAAATGTAGAGGAAAAAGAAAGGAATATTGATTGAAGATTACAAATCTTTGACCAAAGATCTTAAGTATTTATCTCTATAAAAATATAAATATATTAATTAATAATATCATAAAAGACAATATTTTTTTCAAATCAAGTTAACAATATTATATTCGAACGAATATTTTAATTGATATAATTATAATTTTCTTTGTTTCTTTTTTTTTTGTACCTGACTATCTGGAGCTTATAAAAAGGGCTAGAACATTGTAATGATAATCACTAAAAATGGATCAACGAATTGACTTATTTTCTCAGATTGCGTGTTGGTGGTGTAAGGGCACAGTTATGTTTTCAATCGTATGATTCCATCGTCCACATGCGATATGTGTGGAGTTGCGATACTTTCATCCTAGGAGATATCTCCTTGGCGAAAATGAGTTTCGTAGTCATCCAAGATTTTTTATATTATTATTCATTTATTATCTTTATTTTCATTCTTAGATTCCTCTATTAACGAAAAAAATTATTGTTACTCGTCATCAAGTAGATTTAGTATCAAAGTTTTTGATTTAGCCAAGATGTTATTAATGGTATTTTTCTTTTTTTTCTTTTTTTTCTTTTACTTGAGTTTATAAAAAGGACTAGAACATTGTAATAAAATCCATCAGAAATGGATCAATAAATTAAGTTTTTTTCCCACATTGTGTGTGTGTGACGCAAGACCACCATATGTTTTTCATGGTATAGTGCAATTGTCCAATATGTTTTTCATGGTATAGTGCAATTGTCCAAGTACGAGATGTGTTAACGTGTGAGACCATTATCTTAGGAGTTCGGTCCTTAAGCTAGTATGATATGGTAACCTTTATTTTTTATTATTTTTCAGTTATCTTTATTTTCACTCTTCCAATTCCTACATACACAAAAAAGAAACCACTAACACTAGTCCTACATCATCGTGCTTCAAAGTATAATTAACAAAGAACTAAATAACCATTACGTAAGTCCAATGAAAATTTTTCTTGCTTCACATATCAACAGTAGGAAGACCATGACAGTAGAAACAAGAACAAAAATAATAATTTATAATATTTCCTTGTGAAATTTTTTTCTTTACATCTAAAGCATCATTTTGGTCATTTTCAATATCCCAGTTCCACATTATTTGCATTGATATGGCTTTCCTACCTCAGAATGCTGTACAATGCAATAATGAAAAAGATAAATATCTATAATGTACTTATACAAATTCAACTTTGGTGGCTTTATGAAAATACTTTACCAACTTTGAATCATTAACAAATGTTTAATTAATTTTAAAGCAATAATCATGGTTATTGGCCACTTCAAAATGCAACAGAAGAAGGTGACTTGTGGAGGTTGCTTCAGATCATTTTCGCTCATATGCTTGTGCACAAAATTCAATAATTCCAATTTCCACAATTCTTAAAGAAAGGAAAGAACTCCAACACAAACAAACATGGCATGTCTAGTTTTTATCATATAGACAGTTCATAAATCTTAGTTACTAATTCAATTTTAAAAAATAAACTGTCATTTTAAATGCTCAAAGCTGCATTAATTAATTTTGAAAAAGTGAATTATTTTATCTTCAAGATCTATATTATTGTTTTACTACATTTTCTTTTATTATAATATCACTTTTTCCTATAGACCAAGCTTTTTTCCTTAGTAATATGGTGTTTTTGTCCTTCACGCATCCAAAAGTTTCAGGGACTTTAAAAAAAAGGAGTTGCAGAAATATGAAAAAACACTTACCACAAATCAACAAACTTATCCACCACATCACGAGAAGAATCCTTACTGAGTTCAATAGTTATCAGACCCTTCGCCGTACTAAAGATCTATTGAAAACAAAAACAAGAATAAGTTAACTCTAGCAGGTCTATATTCATAAAGAAAAAAACTTATTTGTGTAAATCCATGAATTCTCAAGAGACCAACAGGCTACTAAAGTCAAGGTGTCCATACTGAGCTCCAATTTGCACAGAAATCGAAGATCATATATGTCTAAGATTTCATGGCACACAAACATTGACACCGCCAATCGATTCTAAGAAGGCTCCCAACATATCTACCTTGCAGCTAATAAAAAATCAAAACATCAACTAGTTGATGAAATTGTAGCTTGCAAGTAGGTGGTAAGCCTAGAAGACTTAAATTTTTACGAAAATAACCATTTTCAATTATCCTACCAACAAATTACAAAATGAAAAGGCTTGACATTTTATCAATTATTTTACAAAATAATGTAAAGAGGTCTGGTTTCAAGTTATCTGCTTTGCATTATGCATTTTTTTACATAACTAAGTAATCAAAGACGATAAGTACAAACGACAGCACATAAATGATTGGTACAAGAAGAATATGCATTCACAAATTGGCAAAAAGCATAACCATTTCAACCCAAGTGTTTCACATAATCCACCTTCCCAACAACAATGCTACTCTCTTTGTTAAAGATACAATAGTTTTTAGGTGTAAAAACCATGGATTGCCTGTTCTTTAAGCTCATCGGTCAATTTTCTGAAGTTTGACTCGTCTTAGTTAAATGAAATCCAACTAAGATCTCCACTTGCTGTCTACAGTCTCCAAAAGCATAACATTAATAGTCTGGCTAAATAATTTTTCATAATTTAGCAGATCAGGATTCTTCATTGGCATGTTCTAGTTCAATATTACATCAACATTTTTATTTTATCCGGCACAAACTCATCACTACTGATTGTTTCTTTTATTTTGCTTCTCTCACTTTGCTTCTCTTCGCAGTTCAATATCTAAAATGGTCATATGATTGGACATGAGTGGCTGAATATATTTTGTGTCTCTCAAAAACTACAGATCTACAAAGTTTTAAATGACGTAATTACTCCTGCAAAATTTGACATAATAAGAATATTCAGTTATAACTAAGATTTGTGCATTAGTCTTATTTATGGTTATATAAGCAAGAATCCAGGAGATAAATTTGCAGATATACCTTTGTAAATGTAAATAATGCTAGGATTCAACTTATTCAAATGCAAATCTATTTCAATCATTGTACGAAAAAATTGAACATCCCTAGAATTCTACTTAGATATTTATGCAATTTCCAAAAAATTGTTCAGAACATTGTGGGTTTCAAACCACAGGTAAACTTAAGACTGAGAGGCATGTTTGTTTCAGTGACTGCTTCTTAATAAATGAATCAAATCCAATTGGTGTCAAAGAAAAGGAAAAATTGCAAAAAAAAAAAAAGAAATGGAAAAATGAAACGAAAATTCAATCATAGGTTTGTTAATCATAAAGCAGGGATGACTGCTTGTTGTAACCTATAAGGCATGACTTAGTGTTAACAAGAATACTTTGATATCTAAATTCTAAAGTTTAAATAAATAACTTGCCAAGAAAAAAGACCTAACTTCTAATATTCATTCTTTAAGGCTCAACATGCAGTAAAATTTTAGTCAATTTATAGGGTTAAATAAAATGTGCAGATAATTGTTAAAAAATGCTCCAGTGGTTAAAGTTGTACCATTCTACAATTTTCTTAATGGCTGTCAAAAATTAAAAAATACAGGTAATGCATGTGCCTAAAATGGAAGCACAAAGCAAGACACAAACACATTAAAAAAAAATTAAATTCTACAAATTTAAGAACACACTTGACAAAGACATGGCTCTAATGGAAAAACTTACAGCATAACTAGGAAGATCAGATCTTGTTGATTCTCCAAATATTTCTGAATGCTTCAACAATCAACACAAAATTCAGAACAAAATGTCAAAATTCATAAACAATTATAAACTAATAATAAACTAAACCCAACAAAAGCACAGGCATGAGTACAACTAAATGCAATGAACATTGCTTTATCATAAACTTATTTTAAGTTTTCAATACTAATGTAGATTCACTACATCCATCCCACACCACTTTAAACAAATGCTTTTTTTTATTTTCTCTAGTTTTTCTCAAATCCTTGTTATGTTCTCATGATTCCTTAACTTTTTATTAGAAAAGATATCATAAAATTCATGTTTTTTTATCGAAATACAACACATCATGGAATTACTGATAATCAGTTATTAAGTGGTTGGACAAAGGTCCACTGGTTCTAAAATCCCAAAAATGATTTACATAGTTAACAAAAATTAGCCACCCTGTGAGCTATACAATATGGCATCTATTAGCATATTTAAACAAAATAACCTGGATATCATTAGCAAGGTTTAACAAAATCATGTTAGTGTTAACTAACTTGCATGAAGTTAAGAGAGTTCAAGGAGCAGTTAAAGAAAGATAACATCATCATGGAAGAGTTAAAGAAACATCAGATCTCATTAAATTTACCTCAAACTTTTCCAAGTCAGTGTCCAGTTGGTCGTTTGACCTTCAATGAATTTGAACAATGTTCAGCTTCAAAAACAATCACTATACAACATACTATGCTGCAGACTAACTAAACAATTGACTATGACTCTTTTTCAAAATACATCATGGTGAAAAAACAAATAAAATAATGACTGTAGCAATAGAGTATATGCATGAGCAAAAAACAAGCTAGAGAATTAACCTGTGATACCAATGTCTGTAAGTAGCATACAGGGACAACACAATCAGAATAACAATGACATTGCAAGAGATGATAGTACTAAGACTGATTCGAGCTGGTCCTTTCTTCTTCTTGCTTTGAAGTAGCAATGCCTGTGGTTTGATTTTGGCCATGAGGTGCTTCTTCTAAAGGAAAATGAACAAAAGTTATCTTTCAGCACACAAAGACAGCGACGATTCTTCCAGTTGCAGATAATGTCTTTCCTTGGAAGAACACTGATACTTTCTATTTCTTCCAACTTCATAAATTAGTAATTTACAAGATTCAGATAAGTCAATGATTGATCAGAGTTATACAAACAGATATCCACATGAGCTGACAATTATACAACAATTTATTAAGTTAAAAGAAATAGAAAGTATCAGTGTTCTTCCAAGGAAAGACATTATCTGCAACTGGAAGAATTAGGGTCCATCTAGGTACATAATTGCAAAGCATCACATCAACAATAATATGCAGGAATGACTACTTGAGTAACAATACTTATAAAGGATCTATTGGAAGCACTATGGTTATCTATAGTGAAAAAGCTCACCGGTAACTTCAAAACTTCAAGTGTAGAATAACAATATATATAAGTAGGAAACCAGATCAAACTCCAACCTGTCTATTCATCATCATTGTATACTTCATTGCTCTACTAGTGAATTAAGAATACAAATTGTGGATGTTTCTGGCAGATTGCAAGTGGCTACATAAAAATTCAAAAAAGAAAAATATTAATTTCATGATTTTTACTGTAAAAATATGTATAAGTATTTCCAGTGTCAAATACATGTTTTAATATTGTGCTCCTTCATTCTCCTTTACTTCCTTCTCAGAGCCCATGTAAAAAAGTCAACTCCAGCTACTTTATCCTCCGTAAGAAGCCAACATCGCATAACTATTTAGATCATCACAGCTTCAACCGACCTAGACACAAGTAGAATACAAAATGACTCTTGGATGTTGTTGCATTTTTGCTTTCCTTAAAGAGTACAGAATGACTTTTTCTTCTCTGCTATATCTTGGACTAATATTTCTTTATATTACTCGATTAGTATGAGAAAGTGATCTTAATGATAAGTGCTACAGCAGACTTGAAATAAGTTTCACTATTAACTTTGCTCAGAAATATGGATAGACAATCACCATGAAGTTTAATTTTCTTTTTTTAATCTTAAGTTGATATAATAGGCACAAAATAGTCTAAAATATTCAAAGCTCATAAAACCAACCACCTGAAACCTCCGTATAAACAAGACCTTAAAAGACATGCTCATTGATGCTCCAATCCAAATTAATCAATATAGATTGATCTAAAATGCTTGACACACAAGCTGATACGTATATAGATTGATCTAAAATGATTGACACACAAGCTGATACGTGACTTCATACAAATATCAGAAAAGCAACGATTTCAGGTACAAGCTCCACGAACCTAGGCAGCTTTTGCTTTTCGCCCCTTTCCTTAACTGAGATCTTGATTGGGAATTACCATCATCCTCTTCCACATAGTTCTTTAGTTAAATACTAATCACTTCTACATCCAACAAATACAGTAACCCTAGAGGAGCCAATCGGCAGCAATACCCCGATCCCGCTGCCGCATAATACAAACAAAATCTCGAGTACAATCAGCTCTCCAAGGACATTAAGCACAAGAATAAATAGACAGTGGGAAATCAGATGGTAAAAGTATACACGATGGTCGACCTTCAAAATCTTCCAACAAGAAGAATTAAAATTGGTTGGCCGATCTGTGAACAAAGGCAGGTTTCACCAAGCAGATATAAAGAATATTATTCATCAAGCACGCCGCGATTACAGCAGAAAGGCTTTGGGGATCAAAAGATCTAGAACCGGGATCTACACCTCAGAAGGGTTGAACGGAAAAGGAGAGAGAGAGGGAGAGCAGCACCTACGATTTAGCACCGCCACCGCTGCTGCTAGCTACTGGTCCTGTGTCCCTCGTTTGCCCTCTTAATGCCGCATCTGCTGTTTGGATCGGAGGACAGGAAGAAGACTGCCTGCGTCCGGGGGCCTTCGAGTCTCCAATGTGTTGGGTGAACGGACATGCGGGTAACCGTTCTCCGTATCGATTTAATGGAACCGCAAGTATTCGACACGCGGTCGGTGTCCGCCATGGGCTGAGCCCAAATATATATTTTAGCCCAAATCATGTTATGGATAATTATATACATAATATTTTTTTTTAACAAAATCTCTCATGTGATGATAATAATATTTAAAAACATTTATCATGTATTTACATATAAACTATTGACCATGAATATTAACTCCTGGGATTTAGATTTTGGAATATAAACTCTTTTATTTTGGTAAAACTTATGTTTTATTCTTTGTCTCATCTTTTGTTACTAAATAGTGGATAGGATAGGTGTTGTTATTTGCTTGTGAAACCAGTAAATGATGACTTGCTTCATTTGTGTTTGATTCTTTGGTTCTTCTTTTGCAATCGTTGGACTCAAAAACTCTATTTACAGGTCAAAATTTATTTACAGGCCAAAGAAATCAACTTGTCAGCAATGATGGCGATTTATTTCTCAACATCGTCATCCACCAAAAAGCTGATTCTCTCGTGATCTTATAATTCTACTGAGCCTTTCTTAAATAAAATTGGACCTCGACATTGCTTCTCTAAGTTAAACATATATAAAATATATATATTTTTTATCAAAGTTAAACATTCATAATAAGTTTCTTATCGATTAAGAAATGGCTCACTCTATTCATCATTCTAAAGGTAGAAATCCCTACGTTATGGTTTAGAATGATTGACAAATTATTCCAAAGGTCCTTCCCCTATATAATTTTCTTATCAAAGTCATGAGTTGATCAATGATTCTCTATTGATAAATACGTGCTCAGGCTTGTATAGAACGTTTAGGAAATGGCTCACTCCATATATACTTATTAATGATTCTCTATTGATTTCATAACTATATTTTAGTAATCTAATGTCCCTCATTCGTCTTCAAGCTAAATCCACTCCCTACTACGGTTAACATAGCTTGGGGGGATGCCCCCGCAAGATCAAGCTTCTGTCAAGGACATCGATCTTGGATCGATGCAAGAAAAAGAGTTTGCAAGTCAAAGTCTTCGTGAGGGAGTCTGCAAGTTGATCGACCGTATGGACATGAGAAACACGGAGCTGCTAGCGGATGACTTGATCATGCACAAAGTGAAAATCAATAGCAATATGCTTCATACGGGAGTGGAAAACTGGATTAGCACAAAGATAAGTAGCACCAATGTTATCACAATAAATAATAGGCGTAGAAGCAAGGGGAATGTGAAGCTCTATAAGTTAATGATCCAATTAAGTTCGATAGCAGCAGTGGCAATAGCACGATATTCTGCTTCAGTAGTAGACATAACAATTGTCTTTTGTTTCTTAGAACTCCAGTTAATCGGATTAGCACCAAGAAAAATGATATACCCTTATGTAAAAGTTATATCATCAATATTGTCGGCCCAGTCTGCATCGGCAAAGGCATGAAGCTAAGAGGGAGAGTGCTTGCGAAGAAAAATGTCATGATCGATGGTCCCCTTAAGATAACGTAAAATATGTTTGCCAGCAGTCCAGTGTAAAGTAGATGGTTGGTGCATGAACTGGAATAACTTATTAACTGCAAAGGAGACATCTGGATGGGTAAGAGCAAGATATTGTAATGAGCCAACTACCTGTCGATACTGAGTAGGATCTGTAGCAGGAGTGTCATCACATAATTTCAGTGATTCATCAGTAGATAGAGGAGTGGTGACCTCGTTTGCATATTGTATGTTCGTCTTCAATAGCAAATCCTGAATGTACTTTCTCTGTGAAAGGAAGATACCAGAGGATGTAAACGTAGCTTCGACACCGAGAAAATAACTCAGGTTGCCGAGATCTTTAAGAGAGAATCGATCAGCTAATAGCATGATAAATGTCCGAACTTCCATAGGATTGTCACCTATGATAATAATATCGTCGACATAGACTAGAAGATAGATGATGCCCCCATGTTGTTGACATAAAAATAGGGAGACATCAGACTTAGAGTTGATGAAGTCAACTGAAGATAAGTAGTGATCAAGCTTAGTATACCAAGCTCGTAGAGCTTGACGGAGTTCATAAATGACCTTGTGAAGTTTACAGACATGTCGTGGATATTGAGGATGTATAAATCCTGGAGGTTGCTCCATAAAGATATCGTCAGTGAGAGTCCCTTGTAAAAATACATTGTTAATATCTAATTGGCGTAAGCACCAGCCTTTGGAGATTGTCAGACTTAGGATGATCCGGATTGTAGTGGGCTTTATGACTGGACTGAATGTCTCAGTGTAGTCAGCACCAGGTCGTTGATGAAATCCTTTGGCCACAAGTCATGCTTTATAACGAGCAATCGAACCATCATGATGTCGCTTTATTCGAAAGACCCACTTACATCCGATAATGTTTTGTGTGAAGTTAGAAGGAGTAAGGATCCATGTAGCATTATGAAGGAGAGCATCATACTCCTCACACATGGCTCTACGCCAATGTGGAGATCTTTTGGCCTGAGAAAAAAAAGTTGGTTCAACAGAGTCGAAGGATGGCTCAGTGCTAGTATGTAAGTCAAGAACCTGACGTGGTTTAAAGACTCTTAGAACGAGTTTGCATAAGATGCCGGGAGGCTGTAATAGGATTGGAGGGTAGAGAAAAAGGATTATTACTGTTTGAGTCAGGCTGAATAACCACAGAAGTTTCCTGGCGAGGTGAAGATAAAGGATGCGGTTCTAGAGACAATTGTACAAGAAGAGGTGGAGCCGGAGTTGAGGAGAGAGAAGACTACAGAACAGAGGTAACAAGAGAGTATGGATCCAACGGAAATATGTCAGAGGATGAAAATGTGTTATAAGAATCCAATGGGATGATAGAGTGCTTGTGTTCCCGAAAGGAAAAGGCAAGCTCTACAAAAATAACATGCCTGAAAACAAAGATTTTAGTAGTGTGAGAGTCATAATAGTGGTATGTATTATGTTCTAGAGAGTATCCAATAAAAATGCAAGGGCGAGATCGAGGTTGCAGTTTGTGAGAATTGTAGGGACGTAACCATGGATAACATAGACAACCAAATATTTTTAATATCTGCATATTGGGGCGTTTGTGAAACAACTTTTTCAAATGGTGATTGACATTGTAGAATTAGAGTAGGCATCCGATTAATAAGGTAGATAGCAGTTTGAAATGCTACAGACCAAAAAGTGGGTGGCATGGAAGCCTGATGAAGCAGCGTTAGGCCCGTTTCGACAACATGTCGATGTTTACGTTCAGTAGAACCAACCAGTTGAGGAGTGTATGGAGAGGATTTGAGATGTTGAATACCACAAGCGGACAACTGGGATGCAAGGGCTTGATATTCACCCTCACCATCCACTTTTTGGTCTGTAGCATTTCAAAGTAATGGAAGTCTGAAAGTAATTCTTGACTAAGTTCTTAAAGTTGGAGAAGACAATAGTGACATCAGACTTTTGATGAAGGGGATATAACCATGTATACTTTGTAAAATAGTCTACAAAGATAACATAGAATCTAAACTTGGCAAAGAAGACAACTGATATAGGACCTCAAACATCAGTATAAACAACCTCAAATGGTTTAGAACAGGAAATAGAAGATGCACCAAAAGGTAATTGATGACTCTTATTGCTAAGACAAGCATCACAATGAGTAATGACATTACTAGATTTAAAAACAAGAATAAGATAGCTAGAAAGTAATTTTTGTTGAATAGAGGTCGAGGGATGACCAAGACGTTCATGCCAAATGTCGACTGGAGAAGAGTTCCAGAGTAGGGCTGGTGAGAAACAAGGCTGACGGCCATTCATAAATGTTATCTTTATTCGGGCCGCGAACTAAGGATGCTCCCGTGCTAAAGTCCTTGATAACAAATAGTCAGAAAAGAATTCAATAGAGGTATGGTTTTATTGGCAAAATTGAGAGACAAAAATAAGGTTTCTGTTAATGTGGGGTGCACATAAAACATCATCGAGTGTGAAAGAGGTGTCATGTAAAGTAAGCGATGTAGAGCCAGTATGAGTGATTAGAATTCTTTTACCATCACCGATGACAATGTCTGCATTGCCGCCATAGTTGTTGTGGATTGACAAGTTCTGAAGATCGAAAGTGATATTGTGGGAAGCACCAGAATCCACGATCTAATTAGGTTGACTTGCAGACGGAGTAGTCATGACATTCGCCGGAGGCAAGGTTAATGGAGCTACAAGACGAGGCCGAGACCAGTAAACCTTTGTAGAGTGACCGAGTTTGTCACACAACTGGAAAACGATAGGCTGATGAAATGCAGGAGGAGGACGACGTGGCCAGAAGGAAGTATTTTGACGATGGTTGAAGGTTGGAGACTGTGGAGGGGGAACAGGCGGTATTGTGCCCATAGTAGGTAAGTTGGCCACACCTTTTGAAGCATGTTTGTTGTATCTGCGGTTGGCCGTTTGGATTTGTGGTTAAATTGAGCAGTGATAGGAGGTCCTGGCTGAGGTCCTACGGGCGTATCACGACACTTTAGGTAAGCTTCAAAGTCTGTTAACTTGTCATGAAGTTCTTCAAAGGAGATTGGAGAGTCGCGAGCTCGAAGCGCTGTTGCCAGTTCCTTGAATTCTGCACCCAGTCCATTAAGTGTATGGACGAGAACTTCTTCATCAGTTAGAGAATGACATATCAAAGCTAGGTCATCCATAATCATTTTGATATATTGTAAGTAGTCGGTAATATTTCTTCTCTCCTGCTTTATGTGCATAAGACTGGAGAATAGGCTAAGCATGCGAGTCCTAGAGCGATTCGCGAATGTAGTTTATAACTTGGTGATAGGACTCTAGTAGGGTTAAGTCCTAATCTCCCTAGAAGTAGTCAATAAAACCCTGCTAGATTGTAATAAAACCACTCCTATCTTATAAAGGAGTATGGCTAGGGTTTAGATTAGCCCTTAGGGCTTAGTGGTCGTCAGTAATTATCAATTTTATTTCAGCCTTGTGCCGAGTCTAGGAGGGAGGAACCCCTATAGCGTTCCAAGGGTTGATCCCTCTCAATGATCAAAATATATAGAGCTCCTTCTGAGTTTCTATCACTTGGTCCAAGCTTTCGCAGTAGTAGTACAGGAGGACACAAGCGGGGCGATAGAGCCATCAACAGAAGCTTGAATCGCTTGGAGAATAAGACGATCTTGGCGTAACCATAGCTTATATGCAGAATTTGGCACTGGATTATGTTCTCCTGGAACATGGATTAGTGCTGGTAGACAACTAAGAGAATTATCAATATAACCCAATAAATCATAACCAAATAGAAGATTAGAAAACTGAGCTCTCCAGAATGCATAGTTGCCACCTTTGGAGAGTTTAAAGGTAGATGAAAAAGTCATTGAAGACTCACCAAAGGTGATAGTCAAGAACGTGAGAGAAAAACGCAGAAAAATGAAAGCAAAATGATGAGGTATGAACCGAAAATGAAAAGTTCAAACCACAGAGGTACATCCTTTAGATGTAGATGCGTGATATTAGTATTGCAAGCTTGGGAGAATACCATAGTGGCTGTCGCTTGAGACTGCAGAGTCCTGCTCCTGGATCTGAAAGGCTAGGTGCAGCACGCCGATGTTGCGAGAACCAACCTTGAATCAGATATGTGGCATAGTAGCAATGAAAATCTGGGAGAGGAAGAGTATGTCAGCTTTAACTAGCTGAGTCGGAGAAGAAGAAGACCAATGACACCGGCTGGAGTCTGGAAATAACAGTGGTGGCAGAGGTTGATGAGAAGCAGCAGCCACAAACCAGAACCGCTGCTGTTTGAGATGTTGCTTCCTTCGTAGGGACAATTGTTGCAGCAACTACAGTACGTTTGCTGGGAAGAACTCGTCCGCTCGTCAAGGTCACCAATTGGAAGCTCTCCTAAAGTAGTCGAAAAATGGAGCCGCAGAGGCAGTGATCAAGAAGTAGAGACAACGAGCAAGAGAAGGTAAGCAACCCACGATCAGTGGATCACTGCCGTCGGAGGAGAAGGTGCAGATCTGCTGGGTTAAGACTTCTCGTTGATGCGAAGGAGTATGGAGAAGGCAAACGATAGCAACTCAACGACGATCAATGAGTGAGTCCCGTCGTTCTTATCTTCGGCTACTATCGAGGCAAGGAAGATTCATGGATGACACAGGTTGCTGGGCTCACAAGCAGTCAACGTGGCCACCTTCAAATCACAGTACAGCCGCAAAAAAAAAAAAAAAGTTTGGGAGCCTTTGTAGCCGCCTGGTGTAGTAAGGCTGTTCTTTGAAGCTGTAGAATGCGAGGTGGAGAAGACGAGTCGACAGTGTTAGAAATAGGAAGAAATAATGAAAATGCCCAATTGATTTATTGATCCATCGTCATTTTCCTCAACTAACCTACGTGATTTCCTCATTCAGTTAGAGAAATCATATCTAAATCCTAATTAATCTTATTTAAATCAGATCTAAATCCTAACTTAATCTTATCTTCTATCATGCCCTCGCAAGATCGAACTCCTATAAGGACGTCGATCTTGAACTAAGGACACTGATCTTGAACCGATGATAATGAATCTGAAGAAAGGAGCAGACGATTCTGCTAGAGCCAAATTCGACAATCCGATTAGATCGGACTATCATGCCCCCGCAAGATCAAGCTCCTGTGAAGGACGCAGATCTTGACCCGATATCAAGGAGACCGTTGTGTTGTCAACCGCGGTGAAGGTCTGACAGCGGTTGACTTCGACGGAGGAGATGCTGCTACGGCTGGGGCGATCGGTAGATCTGAAGGGCAGCGAGAGAAGCGCTGCGATCGTAGATTTACTATCGTTTGACAGCGAGAAAGAACTTGTTGTGCCCTCTCTGCAGAGCACTGAGAGATGATGAGTGGTGGCCCGTACAGGTACTCTCGGCAAAGAGAACAGAGCAACAGAGGCTACAGGGGGGATGGCGTTGGCGAGCAGGTGTAGAAGTCATAGTTTGCTGCAGATGGGGTAGGGAAGGTGTCGCTGCTTGTTGGAGCTGATGCGACAGTGGTGGTGCACAAGGAAGATGGCCTCGTGCAAAAGAACACCTCGGTAGAGGAATTGAGAAAGCCAACGGGGTCCAACAGAAGAAGAGAAAGTCGACGCATTAGAAGTCTCCAGCTTCGACGTCAACGAGAGACTGCCGTTTGACAGCAAGAAGAGATAGATCTGCACCGATGAGGAGAGAGTTACATTCGGAGCAAAGGAAGCAGAGGATGTCCGAGAGGATGGCGGTGGATGACCCCTGGGTATCTGCAGTTTCGCAGCGGAGTTGTCCATGGACAAATGATGATAGAAGCTATCGTTTGACAGTGAAAAAGAAAAAAAAAAAAAAGATAATCTCTCTTATAGAGAGAGGGGCTCTGATACCATGTTAGAAATAGGAAGAAATAATGAAAATGCCCAATTGAATCATTGATCCATCGTCAATTTATACAGGTGAAGATAGAAGGATTTCCCTCAACTAACCTACGTGATTTCCTCATTCAGTTAGAGAAATCATATCTAAATCCTAATTTAATCTTATTTAAATCAGATCTAAATCCTAACTTAATCTTATCTTATATCAAACAGTAATGAACGAAGGTTTACTGTAGCACTGCATCGCTGGTGGAAGGTGGCAGCTTTGAGAGATGAGAAGCACATGTGGCAGTCACAGGTGCTCAAGGTGGTCACCGCGAGCGGCGGTTGTAGAAGTGCGTCGCTGGCTGTGCGCTGTGGTGTTGCTGGGCCAATCTCCGCAAAACAGAGAAAGGGAAAAGGAAACAAAGTAATGCAACGACGATTGCAGGTGACAGAAGGAAGAAGCGACTTGAAGAAGAGGGTTGTGACCAAGATTTGTCGTTTGTCAGCGGGAAGCAGCGGGGCCCTGGGCCGTCGCGGGACCCGGATCATTCGCAGGCACCGCATTTGCGGGGCCGAAGACCGCGGATGCTGGAGCGTTGGTGGGGCCGGAGACCGGGGAGGTGGCCGGGGTGGGAGCCGTGTTGGGGGATTTCGCTAGAGAATGTGTCGGCGCTGGTTGCTCAGTCTTAGCGTTGGGTTTCAGGAGATGTATTCCAAAATGAGAAGGAGAATAGCAGCGCTCGCTGTGAGAAGTTGTCTGGCGGCTGCGGCTTCGCAGAAAAGGGACAGATGATGCTGGGAGATCGGTGCTTATCTCGTTGGTTCCGTCGATAGAGGAGGCAGATGTGCCGCGATAGTAGATGGGCAAGAGTCGATGACAGAATCTGCACACGGCCAGAAACGGTGGAAGCTTGCTACCATTTGACAGCAAGAAGAGAGCTTGCTCTAAGCAAGCGGCTCTGATACCATGTTTGAGATAGAGGTAAGTAACAAAAAATATATTTTATTCATTGTTACAATACTTATTTATATAGAATTGAGGGAGTATTTTTCTGAACTGACGAACGAAGATCTTCTCGTACGATTACATAAGGCTGTTCAGCTAACACTACTACTATCCATTAGGTAGGTTTCTGTAAACCATAACACTCAACTTGGTATTCACACAAGGATCCTATCAGGCATCTTTCTGTCTCCGTAGTCGATCAACAATGCAATGCTTCTTTCCCTCACCGGCTTCCATGGCTGCTTAAAGCTTTATGCACGCCACAAGATTCAAAAACTGCTACTACGGTTGTGGAACAAAGGTGCCAACATAACCAAAGCCGACGACGAAGAAGGTGATTGCTTGGAGGAAGAGGTAGAGGTAGTAATGGTTCTTCCCGAAGGACAGGTCGTAGCAGCCACAGAGGAAGAGATAGGCTCCTGTGAAGAGCTCCAGTAGATGCAGCCTGATGTCCAAAACAACACAAACAGCACATTACTCTGATAAAGATGCAGGTTGTTGAATAAAGATGGAACTTGACATGGAAAAGATGCACGTATGAGATTGATTACCTATCGCCAATCCTAATTCTTGGCTTCCTCGCTGCTGCCTTGGCAGCCACTTTTGTCTTCGTGACATCCCCTAGCTTCTCAGTGACCACCCATTCATTCACTCTCCCTGCTTCCAAGAGGCCAACGAAGGTTGCTTTTGTTCTGTGCAAGGACATGACGTTCTCGAAAAGGATCCAGAAGACCAGCAAGTGAAGAGACCTCGGTGTTCCGACAGCATTCAGAAGTGTGATGGTGGAAGGAATATAGACTAAACCCCACTTGGGCACTTCCACCTCAGGGACCAAGACAGTCGCAGGGATCACCACGCAGTAGAATATGAAGGTCACGATGTGAGCTACAATCTTACGAACGAAGAAGAAGCTGTATATCACATGAACTTTCGTCCAGAGAGTTACATTCTGTATTTTACAGAGAGGCAGAAACAACTTGATCAGATAATATATAGTGTCAATTGGATTGTGTTCGATCTTTTTGATGTTGCAAGCTAACTTTTACCTTGTTCCTAGCGATATCCATGGCCATTTTCCTGAACAAGTTCGCTGGACCGCAAGACCATCGATGTTGCTGATAGCGGTAGGCCTTCAGAGTACTTGGTAGTTCACTTTTAACCTGAAAACAGAGAGAGATTCCATAGAAATCATGAACTGGATTAAGAAGTCATTGAAGAACTCGATTCAACTAGATTTCCCTTTTAGAATTGTTTCAACATCCATGAGGTCAGAGCCAGTAAACGCACACTTCGAGTTGCGGTAGATAATGAGTGAGCTACAATGAAGGATGACGATGATGATGAGGCAATTCTTCTAATACCTTGAGGTCTCCGAGGAATATGAATTTCCATCCCTTGAGGCTTGCTCGAACAGCCAAATCCATGTCCTCAACTGTGGTCCTGTCCTTCCAGCCTCCAGCTTCATTGAGAGCTGCGATCCTCCAAACCCCAGCAGTTCCTGTTAACAGAATCCATTCAAGACTTGTAAGGAGAACAGAATGAAGTCCTTGCCAATCTCCTTGGTTCTGAGGTGCATCAGGAACTCACCATTGAACCCGAAGAAGGCATAGGTGGAGGATCCCACTTCTTGCTCCACAGTGAAATGGTAATCCAACGACATCTCTTGCATCCTTGTCATCAAACATTCATTCGAATTCACTGCAATGCATGCACAGCAAAGGCTGGTAAGGGAATCCAATATCCGACACTCGAGACGGACGACTCCAAAAGCTGGGGATGAACAAGACAAAGAGGCGAGCGGGTCCCACCAAACCACGCGTCGCTAGGTGGCAACAGGGCGTACGTTGCTGTTTTTTGCTTCTATAATGTTACGGTGCTCCGAAACCTACCCTCCGCGACCCAAACACCGAGGAAAAGGCGATACACACGATTAACAATTGTTTGAATTCGGTGGGTTCCACGGATACGGCCACATGGGTTACTGACAAGGTCATTTGGTATGGTGCGCTATCATAATTTAGATTTTGACTCGTCTACGCTGTAGACGTGTACCCCACCCGATGTTTAGGATAGGTCGGAAGGGTAGCGAAATGACTTCTTGGATTAGACAAATAATATATTTTATTTTCGATTGAATATATATATATATATATATATATATATATATACATGATCTATTGGATTCATTAATATCCCCGCTGGCCACTGAAATCTGAAAGCAAATGCATCCGCCCGCACCTGTGCTTTGAGATGCGTGCGACATGCCTGAATGATCGATCACCAAGGAGCAATAGAAATAGCAATAACGAAATTGGTAAACATAACAGAGCTCAACAGATAATGCCGGTCAGCATTTTCCTTAAAGGAAATGGTGCTGTTAAAAAACATATGAAAATGGCTTTAAAATATTGAGAGGATATGATGCCTTCCTCCACCCATATCATCCATCCATCATAATAAGTCCAATAACGAAAGGACGTCCTATATCAAATTAAATGTTCTCGGTCCAAAAGCTAATGTTCTTAAAGAATATAGGACTAGATGTACTGTCAATATTGTTTCTATTACGTCGATGTTAATTATAAGCAACTGTGTTTGACTTTTTACCTGAGAGATGACCCCCATCCCCAACGGGACCCAAATTGAGTGCGACTCCGATCCAACGGCAATCAATGGCGCCGAGGTCTAATTTATGCGCCAAAGACGATGTCAAGGTGTAGCTGGTTCGTCTCGATCAAGATGGGGCTCTCGTAGTCTAATGTAAACCCAAACTCTATCGTACGGATGGCATAACTAACCTATACGTATAGAACGATGACCGACAGACACTCTTCCTCGTTCCAATTTGCTTCCCATGGTTGAATCGAGGTCAGTTGGGCGACTGTCAAAGTCGCTCCAAACATGATGATGCAGAGGGGACCTTTGTGAGCTCCCAAGTCTTGGTGTGAAGCAGAGCAGATGTGCAGGTAAAACAAGCACGAAGCGGAGGAAGGATGGTGAGGATGAGCTTGCAGTGTCGGCAAGGGGGAGGAGGAGAGCGTTACCGAACTTCCAGCGTCCCTGGACGAGGCCAATCCGGGGGTTGTGGACGAGGAAGGGGATGGTGCGCCACAGGAAGTCGGGTTCCGGCTGGAAGTCGGCGTCGAAGACGGCGACGTAGTCGCACTGCTTGACGTAGCTGTGCTTCATCCCCTCCTTGAGTGCCCCGGCCTTGTAGCCGTTCCTGTTGTCCCTGATCTCGTACTTGATGTTCACCCCTTTGCTTGCACACCTGCGGCACTCTATCTGCACCAGCTCCTGCCACAGCATAAAGTTAGCTGTGAGTGTAGAATGTGGAGTTCCTGCTCGAGAGAGAGAGAGAGAGAGAGAGAGAGAGAGAGAGAGAGAGTTTTTTGGTGATTAATGCAGGCAATTAATGATGCAATCAATGAGCACTCTGAGCATTGTAATCGGTGAGTACGGATGCTTTATTCTTCCCTCGCAAAAGTTAGATAGAGAACTAAGTTTCGAGCATTGATTTGATGCATTGGAAGTATTTTACCTTGATGGCGGGATCTGTGGAGTCGTCGAGTACTTGGATTATGATACGGTTTGATGGCCATGAGAGCCCGCACGCAGCTCCAATGGAGAGCTGGTACACCTGTAGGGATGCAGGCGTGACATGATGATACGGTTCAAGGGAATTTAGGGCAAATAGGAGGAGTGAGGTGAGACCTCCTTTTCGTTGTACATGGGAATTTGGACGAGGACCACTGGGTAGGCGGCATTGCCCAGCTCGGCGTCGTCCCCCATCGGCTCCCACTTGTAGCGCGTCTCGGGCC
Source organism: Ensete ventricosum (assembly GCA_029747655.1). Taxonomy (NCBI): domain Eukaryota; kingdom Viridiplantae; phylum Streptophyta; class Magnoliopsida; order Zingiberales; family Musaceae; genus Ensete; species Ensete ventricosum. Next base: position 23,920,672 of record JAQQAF010000002.1, read on the forward strand.
GCCGGCGGAAAAGCTTGACGAGGACGATGACGATGGCCATGTACACCTTCTCGACGAAGAGCATGACGGACATGGTCAGGCAGAGGAGCACGGAGAGCCGCAGCAGGGGGACGATCACCGGCGCCTTGATCTGCTGCCACACGACCCCCAGCTGCTGCGTGACGTCGTCCCTCGCCCCTTGGAACGCCTCCGGAAGAATGGCCGTCGAAGATAGCCTGTCCATCTTCTCTTGCGAAATGCACAAAGCTCAAATTGCAAAAGCTACCCGGGTGGCGCAGGACTGCCTACCTCTTCACCTACGGATATACCAATAAGAGAGAAAGAGAAACGACGAAGAGAAGAGCCCTTTCTCTGTCAAGATTCACCTAAACCAGCATGACAGCAGAGGATGATGGGAAGGAAACAAGGGGGGGTAGCAGGCGTAAGGTAGAGCGCCGTGCTCGTCTTTGAATTGTGATTCCTCCGTAGAAGTCTCAACCTTGGTCCTGTCTCTTCTCCCCCATGTCGAGAGGGAGGGAGAGAGGAAGACACTACGTAGACGGAAGGAGGGAGAGAAAACCCGGGCGGGACACGAGGGTGTGCGCACACCCTTTAAATAAACAATAGCCCATCAGCTAAAATTAAAAAAAAAAAAAAAAAGACTTTTTTTTTATATATATAGCAATTTAGCCTTAGCATCATCATTTTCTACACCAAACTTTAAATTTTACCCCTCATTTCTACTGATTGGGTTTGCAAGTCCTGATTCAAGCCACTAAATAGCCAAATGTGTAGAATAATATTATTTTCACATTAATTGTTTTGTAGATATTTTAATAGATTAAAAATATTGTATTTCTCAGATATTCATATTCGACGCATATTAGTAATCGATAATAAAATATTATTTGTTGTAGTTTATTTAATATGTGTAAGCCATACGAGTCTAAGAAGGGGTGCAGAAAAGAAGACCACCGACACAACCCAAACGAAACGAGGCAGTGCGTTTAGCATCAGGAACTAGTACTTCCCGGAACAAATAATGGGACGCCGCCGCCACCAGGGTTGCTTTCCGGTTACCTGACGCCTCCAACTCCTAGAAGCACGGGGTTCGGCTTGCTTGTTACTGCTTTACTGCTTCCCCTGTTTGCTCCGTTGCAACTGCTGCTGAGTCTCGACCGGGACATCCTTTTTGCGCATCACAATTAGAATCTGCAGCTACTGCGGTGTGCTAATATGGCAGGCATCCGGCCACCTACCTCAACGGATGCAGAAGGGATCTCAAGCTGCTGCTGAGTGCAGATATGGCATCCCGCTATCTCATATCTGATCACTCTAAGGTTAGCAACGCAAAGGATGATGGCTTTCGTTGCATCCCAATGAGAATTTGCAGCCAGTGCTTGGTGACTGACTGCTAACGTGACATCCTCTGGTAATTCACCACAAGCAGAAATAAGTTGCTGCTGCTGCTGAGTGATGACATGACACCCTGCTACCTTGTCAATGGATCCTGATGGAGACAAGGTCAGCAGAGGCAATGAGAGACAGAATTATGTTGACGAATCTCCCTATGTATGTTCGGTAAAATGAAAATATTGCGGGAGAAGTGTCTTCAAATAGGTGGTGCCATAAAGAAGAGGGGAAGAGAGGAAGGAAGAAGAGGGATGGGATCATGAAAAGATGATACAGGGTGAGATGTCTTTGTGTTTATCCCGTAACTTAGTCTGATAGCGTCAATATGGATCCCTTTCACAGAATTCTATTCTTCGTTCATCCTTCGTCATCATCTAACACTCCTATATGCGTAAGTGACTCAAATGCTATTTTCCAAAGAAAAGAACAACCTTACCATTACACTATTATTGTGATGTATTCACAGCTTCAATTACCCAAGAAGAGATAATGCTATTTGTAGTTCTCGCAATCATACCGCTGTTTCTTCTTCTTCCGCAGTCAGGAAGTCAGATGCCCGTGCTGCCTTTGCCTTTTTCTCATCATGTCACTACTTCCTGCAGAATGATAGATTATGGATGGAGAACAAAACAAATACAAGTGCTGCTTTGTGGTTTTGTCAAGAGATGAATCTCCTACCAAATCAGTTCGTCCTTGCAGACAACTAAGCACAAACCAATCAATCATTGGCCCAAAAAAAAATTCAAGTATGGTAGGAAGGAATATATCCTGCAGATTTGCTGTCACTTGTATATTAGAGTTGTATAAGCCTGCTACATATAATATTTTATGAAAGAGAACTGCTTACTGATCTCATTTAGTCAGGTGCACCACTAACAACCTCATCAATGAACAATAGAAAAAATAATTCAACAACTTGCTATATCTTCAACCCACCAAATTGTTGTTAGGATAACATATTCCTCCTCCTAACACCATGGCCATTCTACATATTAGAGAAAACAAGCATCAAACAATAAGCTTTCAAATGGCAGCTGTAAAGAACCGAGTTGTCTGCAAGTCCACTGTTTCCAGCATATAACAAAAGAGGGTAACTTCCCCAGTCTTGTTTTGGTTGTGATGTCAATTTAGTTGGTATCCCATCCATTCCATTCCTTCGGGGAATATGAATAGCATCACAAAGTAGGAGCTTCACTACATGCATTGTCTCTCATGGTAGAAAGAAGAGTCCGGTGTTTTGCCTACATCAGTGGATTGGAGATGTCTCATGGTAGAAAGAAATTTCTTGACCATTTTGAGCATGGAGAGGTGGTTCTGTCGATTTTGCTTTATTGACAAGTGGTAAATGAGATACTCAAACCATCAACTTGATTTGTTTATTCCTAAAATTTTCAGAATAGTTTATAGAACATCCAAAATGAGTTCATGTTGCTATTTCGTATGTCATATGAGTGGGGTCGAAGTATCTATCCATTACGTTTAGATTTGTGATAGGAGAGCAGTAACCCAATCAAGTGGAGCAATTAATTAGGTGTTCATATATTTTTTTTTCCAATGATTTCACGACGTCACTCACAAACCATGGACTCATCAACCACTAATATGGCCCAAATCAGGTGGTGGCATCAGTATCCACTATAGACTGAGTAATCCAAGACATTAAGATGACACTGTACCTTTCACATATAACCTACAACACAGAGGTGTGTCACGAGGAATGACACACAAGTAATAATTTTATTACCCATCATTTTAAGACGCATCGATAAAATTGTTATATGTTCTCGTTTCGTTTTTGAACCCATCATAGGGGTCTAAAGATGGTAGCTGCACAAAATGATTGATCTAGGGGAAAACCTGGGAACATACCAAGGGACCCCTTGTTGCACTCTCTTAATAGTTTGCAGCAATCTGGTGATTGTTGCAATAGGGGCTCAAAGTATGATCTCACATCGTGCTTGGATCTCAAAGATACAATAGGTTGCAGTCCTATTAGCTAGCTATTATGATTGGAACTGTGCTCCTAATACAACAACTTACCACAAAACTGCTAGCAGACTCATTAACTCATCAACCTAGTTATATAGTGAGTTCTTCACATGATTAGGAAACAGTTCTTCAATTGTATAACAACATTTCGCAACAAAATAGAAAGGAAGATTCTGAAAACTTTGATGCATCCACCAAAGAATGCAGATAGATATAGGTTTAGAAGCTATCAGCACTGGTTTAGATATGTTTCAAAGTAAACAGCTGGTCATCAAGAAGGAAAATAAAACAAGAATATCAACTGAAGATTTCGCTAGCAAATACCATGCAACAGATGTAGCAGAAAGAGGTGAAAAGATGAGGAGGAGCGAGTTAACAGTGTTTGTTGATAAGCTAAACATACTTTACAAGACAGTTTTCAGTTAAATTGTATAACTTTCGGGTGAAGCACATCAGACTAGAAAGGAAGACTCATTACCCAATCCCTAATAACAAAACAGATGTAGAATAGAATCTATAGGCATTGGGTTCGAACTATAGCTAAGTTTATAAATAAACAGATACTCATCAAGAAAGAAAAGAAAAATAAAATTCCGCTATTAATCATTCATATATGCAACAAATAATTTATAAGAGAAATGAGGAATGAAATAAATGGCCAATAAGAAAACTGAAGTTCCAGACAAAACATAAACCTAAGCATTTCCTTTTCTTTCCCTCCCTTTCTCTTCAAAATTGGTGTACAGTACTAGTTTTTCCAAGATCCATATTAAAAAACAACCTATTCCAACTATTCCAAAAAAAAAAAAAAAAACTATACTCTTTCTTCTTATCAGTCTTAAATAAGCAGATAGAGGTAACAAAAAAGCAGACAGCCATGATATTTTTTTTGTTTTGTCTCCATCCATCGAAAGCCCAATCTTAAGGCACTCTATATCCATCCAGGATTTATAAGGTGACTAATTTTAACACATAGGCTCCTATTTCTTTTCATGTTAAACTTACCATACAATTATCTCAGACAAACTTCAAATCTAAAACCCCTAACACCCAGATATCAATCAGCATACGGCACAACCAGAAGAATTAGAACAATGACAAGCAGGAAAAATATATAAAAGAAATAAAATGTATTCGCTACACAAGAGCAATTGCTAATTCTTGGAATGAATGAGGTCCGACAAATAAGGTTGCGTGCACATGCTTGCTTTGTTAGGAAATGTCCCAAACATTTTCCACGAGAATGTGCCTCTTAAAAATTGACCTATTTCTCAAGGTTTTTTTTTTTTTTTTTTTTTTTTGTAATACTCTGCTTATGTTACCCAACAACTTCCATGATGATTTCTCAATTTCTTTACTCTGGCATTTCAACAAACACATCTTCCACCCACATTATGATACCAAAACACAACCATCACGTGATTTCCAAAAAAGCCAGGAGCTAAAAACAATACACTAAAGAAGGCGTCAATGATCATAAGGTTCCCATTATTTCATGATCTGAAACCATAATAAACTGCAACCATAGCAAGATGCGATTTCTCCGAATCCAACATTATGGAGGAAACGAACAGTAGACCACCAACCTGAAGACGAAAGAGGAGGAGAAGAGAGAAGGAAGGATTGGGATCAGAGGGCGTTCAGCATGTCGTCCGCGCCGCTGAAGGTAAAGGCGCCGCCCTCTTCCAAGTTGAGGACTTTGACGATGCCGTCCTCCACCAGCATCGCGTAGCGCCGGGACCGGACGCCCAGCCCCGCGGGCTTGTCCCGCAGGTCGAGCTCCACCCCGAGGGCCCTGGTGAAGTCCCCGTTGCCGTCGGAGAGCAGCAGCACCTCGTCCCCGATCTTGAGGTCCTCTTTCCACGCCCGCATCACGAAGGCGTCGTTGACGGAGACGCAAGCGATGGTGCCCACGCCCCTGGCGCGCAGCTCCCCGGCCTTCTCCACGAATCCGGGGAGGTGCTTCTGGGTGCACGTCGGCGTGAAGGCCCCCGGGACGGCGACGAGCACGGCTCTCTTGCCCTTGGTGAGCTCGGAGACGGTGACGGTCTTGATCTCCTCGTCGGGGCCGAAGTAGGAGAGGGTGGCGTCGGGGAGCTTGTCGCCGACGGAAATGGTGGTGGAGGACGCAACGGCGGTGGGTGCCGAAGAGAAGCACCGAGGGACGGCGGCGGGGCGGAGCCGGAGGGTGGAAGTGGACTGGGGGAGGATGCGGGGCACGCGGATGGCGACGAAGGGGCGGAGGCGGACGACGACGGAGGAGCGGGAGGCGGGGGCGACGAACCTGACGCCGGCTTCGGTGAGAGAAGCTGCCATCTCCGTGAGCGATGGAATCACCCTAGTGCGACGCATGCGATGAAGAAGATAGTTATGGACCAGCTGTCGTGTTAATCCAAGCATATCACGTCTACCCACTCGCCACGTACTTGTCTCGCGTACTTCGGCGGTGATCAAGGAAGCAACGTCGAGACCTCGTATGCGAAGTGAGTCACCACCAGTCCCGGTGGGTAGGTGAGCGTGCCAACAAACCCATCGATTCATTCAGGAATCGATCGGATCGGTTCGGCGGTTCGCTTCTGAAATCATTTCCGGTTCGATTCCCCCAAAATATAAAGTAATGCAATGAAAACATAGGATAAGAACAATAATACTCCTACTAAATTACTTTTATCCCTGCGAAACTGGAAATTTTCTCGGCAAATTTTTTACCGACATGAACACGTAACACCTTAAAAAATAATATATTCATTCTTAAAGCAAAAAAAGATCAAATCAAACTAAGTAACTTATATTTGTTTTTGATTCAGATAAACGAAATTTAAATTTTTGATGGATTTCTATTTGATTCAATTTGATTTTTTATACAATATTGATTTACTAATATTTTGTTTATTCCACATGTTATGAGTTCAGATCCAGTTTGGGAGGTTGTCATGAATAACTACAATAAAAATAGCGCAGAAAAGTGCTGCAAAGGGAGTTTGGGATGGTAGGCACATCTTTGTCTTCCTTTGTCGATCATGCTTGATAGAGGAAAGACGGTATCTATGAATTTGAAACTATTCCCTTGCAGCCTATGCTTCACTTTTCCTTCCTCTCTCTTTCTTTCTCCTGGATTAAGAAAGATGCTACCATTTAGTTTTTAAATTAAATCTTAACTCAATTAATTATTTAGATACTCGAGTTCATTTTTCCTAATCCAACTCGAGTTTATTTTTCTACTTGGTACTTACTTCATCTCAAACTTGATTAATGAAGTCTATAATTTTGCTTAAGTGGGTCAAATAAAATGGTGATCTTGAAAAGAAGAAATTAAAGGATGTCATCTAATCTAGTTGATGAACATTTGACAGTTAATTGCAAGATTCTAAGAGCCAATCCCCTTCACCATCTATCCTAAGATCATTAATTGCCCACACCAAATACTAACCACAATAGTTTAATCAACTTGTTGTGACTCAAAATTAACTACAAAGCCAAAGAAGGAAAAAAAAAAAACACCAAGAAAAGAAAACGCTAAACACACATCATAAATTAGGATGCAGCAATTGGAACATCAACACACATTTTTTTTCCTCATCCAGAATTAGATCGACATGCATAATTAAGGGGCGCAAACTCAAGGCCGGCATGTACGAGGAAATGGATTCCAGAAACCCAAAGTTCACAGGATAGACATTTCGCGTATTCCTTATGAAAACCCTACTAGGGACTAATAATTACTGCCCACCCTTCGACCCCATTCCAATGATGAAGGCCAAAGAATAGCTATTGGTTCTATCAGCAAAAGAGATGGTAAATCGTATATTCCAAGTATAAGGATGCCACACATTTCGATACAAAAAGAATACTACCACAAAATAATCAATTACATAAATGAATGAATCAAGGATTGCTGCTATAACATCAACAATGACAGTTGAAATTAGTCATTATAATCTTCAGGTTAATAGAGTCCTAAAATAAGTATATGTAGTATGGGACTTCCAAAGGGTCCCAAAGGGCAGGAAATCCTATTGTTGCATGTTTTCAGGATTATCTTTCTTCAAGGATGCAGATTGATCCCCAGATTCCTGTAAACACAAGCCAGCATTGTCCCACTTATCAAACTCCAAGTTCCCATCCAAAGCATGCAAAACAGGATCCCATGGCTCATCAAGTCCAGCAGCAAAACCCAGCACAATGGGATCTTCAACAAAGTCCTCCCAGACATTTCCTTCACAACCGAAAGATTGTTGTCCAGCCTCAGTGACTGCTTCCCATACTTCTTCCTGGTCAATGATAGTATCCCTTGCTGGTCCTTTGTCACTCATTTTCTCCTCAGATGCATCTTCAGGGAATGATATGAGATACTCGGAAGCACCGTAGGTGGCATCCGAAGTGTAACTAACAGTGTTCTTTCTGTTTAAGACAAGACTAGCCAGGTCTAGTGTCATACGCTCGCTTGGAGGGACAGTTACACTGAAAGAAGTTTTCTCTGTTTCAACACCCTGAGAGACAGATGGAAAACATTCAGGAGTGATGCTAAGTTGAATCTGACTCTGATGGCTCTCAGGATTCTTGGCCATTGATGAAACAGTGGTGGCATCCAGAAACAGTGGGGCCAATGCATCGAATTCAGCTTCATCTAAGCCTTCAATAAGTTCTCCACTTGCATGAAGTCCGAGTTTCTCAACAAAATCTGGCAAAATATCTGGAATTTCTTTGTTCACAACATGTTCAGGGTCTTGCAATGTAGAAGCAGCAGCAACTTCAAAACCAAGCCTATTCTTTGCACCTTGGTCGATGGATCCAATTGCATCAGTGTTGCTACGAAGTTTTTGTTTAAGAAACTTTCTTATCACCCTTGGAGAATCAATGCTACTCTGCTCCTGCTGCTGTCTAAGATGAACCAAGAACACTGGGTTTCTAATTACCTTTGCCAAGAAAGAGACCATTTGCTTCTGCCTCTGTTCTGCTGATTGCATCCGCAGTTTGAGCATATCCATCTGTTGGACTGTTATGAGGTGTTCCTGCTGCAATCTCATGATCTCCTGCATCAGAGCACTCCTATCACTTTTAAGCATGTGGATTTCACCTTCGAATCCAGAGTTCTCCGTTTCTGCTGATAAGCTTACTTGCATGGCCATTTGGTGGACCTGAGATGACCTGCGCCTGTTTATGTTTTTCAACAAAACTCTATTTCCTTGTAAAAAATCTTCATTCGCAAATTCCCATCTATCAGCATCAATCTTGTGAAACCCCTGAAGAAATCATTAAAAAATCAGTTATATATATATTACATTGTTGGGAGAAATACTTTGTGAATCAACTTCAATTAACCTGCTTCCAGTGAAGGTATTATAATTTAGCAAAAATACATTGTAAATACAAGGACACAGGAATATTTTGTATCTTCATTGGATAGAGTTTATTGATTGAGGGATGAGAATTCACTATTACATGGATAATAACCATGCTGAAGAACAAACTTGCTAGAATGGACCTAGTCCCGGGAAGAACTCCCACATTATAGGCATCAAATTACAAGCATAAAGTACTAATTTTCAATCCAAGAACTTAAAAGATCATTTGAAGAATGTTGAATGCATAAACATTTCTCAAGAGTACTGACCAAAAGAATTACAAAACAGAATCTGGTTTTCACCTTTCAATCAATGAAAATTTGTCTTAGACATCACAGATTTCCTTCATGTATCAGATTATCAAAAAAATCTGAAGTAATATTTATGAATATAACACAAGAAAGCTTAGCAGCCTCAAAGATGAATAGAACCGAGCTAATGCACATTGTTTAAGTAAGTTTTTGTATTAGGAACTGTGGAAGAGAAGTATGCTACACTAAGTGCTTGACCTAAGAAACATAAAAATCCCTAATTATCAAGGATTGCCATATCGGTCCATACCGGCATACTGAGCTCAGCTCGGTATGGTACAGTACCCGGTACTAAGCGGTGCACACAGGATATATCGCTCGGTATAATATAATATAATATAATATGATATAAAAATAAGTTAAAAAATAAAAAAAGAGGGCCTCGTTCCTTCTCCCCACGTGGGGAGACGTTGCTTCTCCCCGCGTGGAGAGAAGAAATCGCCCGCAGGCGACAGATCACGTGGGCGATTCTTTGCCCGCGAATGACAGATAGCATAGGGGAAGAGCAGCATGACTCATAGTTTTTCTTCTCCCTCTTCTTCTTTCTCCCTCCCTCGACTGATACCACCCGAAATCGGCCGCCGACAGTCAAAATTGACCGTTACCAACGATTTCGGCGGTAACAGGGCAGAAACAACCCCAATCGACGGTACCATCCGGTAGCGAGCAATCCACGTACTAGTCATCTGGTGGACCAATATGTACCACCTGTACTGGGTGGTACATGTCGAAACGACAATCCTTGCTAATTATAACAATCAACAAATATTGCAAGTGTTATCTGGAAGAAGAGCATATAGCGAGCATATAGCCTAACATACAATCTCAATCTAACAATTAACACTTATTGCAAGTGTTATCTGGAAATAGAGCTGATAGCCATCTTCTAATAAGCTGTATAAAAATACCCATCATCTACTATTCTCCTCCATACTTCATTAGGTGAAACAATATCATGGAACTTTTGGGACTTGATGAATACCATAACTCCACTTGTAAGGTTAAGGTCATATACATTTACCCTCCCTAGACCCTGTATTGAAGGGAGACCAATGGCATGAGCTGCCCTTTAGTCAATGGATACTATCCAGAAAGATGACACAGGGAGGAAGCGTCCACAGTCTGCAGAACTTGCTTACTTGAAGACGAACACAGAACATCACTGTCCTCCCACATAAGAAAATGGACTATTCAAATGAATATCACACTCCTAAAGTACCTGCAATATAAAAAATTACCAAACTCATGTAGATTAAATTTGCTTTTTTAATTTGACTATTATTTTATCTCTTCAAACATTTTGGTCTTTTAGGACTGTTCTATTTAATATACCTAGTTGTCTTCTCTTTAGTTCTACCTATTTGCCCTCAAGCTGTTACCCAATTTTTAACTATATTATGTCACTTGATCCAGCAAATTAGGATATTTATCTTTTTAGATTTAGGTGTTCAACTTATTAAACCCATTTTGTCACCTCTTACTTCCTCTACATTCTGAAAAGTTATCCATACTGTACTCAAGCAAAGATCAATGGCTAGTTACATTTTATGTATCCTTGTCTATCCTTTCAAGCACAGCCAAATACATAAGCATCTTGGACCTTTTAATTTTGTTATCGAGACTCCTTAAACAGACATATCCTGGCTCTTTGTTCTCAGCATGACATTGGTTGCTCATATCAGAAGAAACTGAATAGGGAAAATCATTTTCCCGTCACTCAAGATCTTAAAGAGATGTGTTATGTTCTAAATGCTTCTGACACCACATGTTTAATTCTATGGTGGGCATGGTACATGCTATCAAGGTTCGCAATTTCGTACCATACAGACATACCGAGCTCTATTATGTACGGTACGATACAAGCATACTAAACGGTATGCGAGGGCATATTGCTCGATATTCCTTTTTATTCTTTTTATGATATATATATATATAACATAAAAATTTAAAAAAAAAAGAGGCCACGTTGCTCGTTTTCTCCTCCCGACACGACTGAGGAGTAGCTTCGATGACACCGCCGAGGCCTCCTCTTTTCCTCGTCACCCCAAATGAGAAGGCGACGAGGAGAAGACTATGACGAAGAAGTCGTTGCCTCATGAGGTTCTCCAAATCCGCGGTGTCGTTCCGAGGTTCTTTGGTCGTATACATCTCCCTCTTCTTCTCTCTTTTTCTCTTTCTTCTTCCTTAATTTTTCTCCCTCTTCTTCTCCATCTTTCTCGTAGCCAGACCACAGTGAGGCTGATACTGCCCGATAGTGGGTAACGATGGTCGAAATCAATTGTTACCGACTTGTTTCGGGCAGTAACGAAGCGAAACATCCCCATATCGTCCAATACAAGGTTACGTCAAGGGTCATACCCGATAGCAGGCGGTCCATGTACCGATTTGCTGGTGGACCAGTACGTACTGCTCGTATCGGGTGGTACGATGCGAAACGACAGACCATGTAAGGTTCGAAATTTCATACTGTACCGACATACCAACACCTGCTCGGTATGGTATGGGCGTATGAGCGATATGCCAAGGCATATTGCTCAATACACCTTTTTTTATTTTTTATGATATATATTTAAATATATAAAACATAAAAAGAAATTAAAAAGAGAGACGACCTCGCGTCGTTTTCTCCTCCTGACGCATGAGGAGAAGCCTCGATGATATCTCGCCAAGGCCTCCTCTTTTCCTCGTCGCCTCAGATGAGGAGAAGGCGACGAGGAGAAGACCGCGACAAAGAAGTCGTTGCCTCATGAAGTTCTCCTCATCCACGACACCATCCCAAGGTTCTCTGGCTGCAGACATCTCCCTTTTTCTTGCAGCAGCTAGGCTGAGACTGCCCGATAGCGAGCGACGACGGTAGAAATCGACCATTACCGACCTGTTTAGGGCGATAACGAGGTGGAAACAACCCCATATCGTTTGATACGGGGCTACGTCAAGGGTACCACACAATAATGGGCAGTACCAATCTACTGGCGAACCAGTACGTACCAGGCGATAACAATGTGAAATGATAGACCTTGGTTATTATTATTATGTTTGTCTCAAAAATGGAAAGCTCTAACATTATTTTCTAGCATGATATCTGAACAACTTAAAGGCCTAAAGATCCTAGTAAGCAAGTTTTCACAAAACATTAGTTGCCAAAGCTTTTGAACATGTAATTATTAAGAACTATTCCAAAAGCCTATCTAAGCGTCTAGTTTGCTAATTTCTAATGGCTTTGTAGAATGCATTGCATCCTATTCCTTCAATCAATTTGCTAAAGATTCAAGTTTATTCAAATAAGTGAGAGCTTTCATTTTAATGATTTTAGCCAGCAGAATGATTTTGCACTGAAGTTTCTAAGAAGAACAAATATAGAGCATCTCCTACATTATTCTGATAAGTCATGTCCTTACCTCCATTTCTCAACATTTTAGTGAAGCACGTTGAATTTACTTAACAATTCTTTCCTCAAATCAGCCACTACCTTAGATCTAGCAATCAACTTATATACCCCCTCACAAGACAATGTCACCGAACTGTGGTTCTCATATCAAGTGATACAAAATGAACTTCAATCATATAATTAGTGCCTCCACACTAAACATACACCTAAAAGTGCACCCAATACATCTAAGCCAACAAGTAATTAGCTTCCAAATTCTGGACGCTTTTCTCAGAAAGACCACTCCCGCTCCTGCATGCATCTGTGGCTACCACAACAAGAGCTTACCCCACTTAAGATGCAAGGAACCTATACGTGCCATAATCCAGTGGACCATGCAGGTACTAGATAGAAAAGGTACAGGATCACGATTCTTGATGTGAAAAAGGCCACATCAAAGATAGGAAATAGGCAAACGGAAGTTTACAGAGGTACAACTTCTAGTCTAACAGAAGCACAATTACGGAACACAAACATGTGTGATGACAGTGCCATCTACAAGCAAACAGTTCATCCAATTTAATATGACTTCCATTGTAAGTTTGAAGCTCACCTTTCGAGAAGATAAGCCATACTTCAAAAATTCATCCCCAGTGTGGCACCTCTCATCAACAGGGCAGTCTCGATGGCTTTGTGGCAGTTGTAGATTCCGGTTGTTAACTATTCTTGTCGAGTCTCCCATTTCATATAATTGTTACAGAACACCAATTCTTTGTGCAATTTACATAAGCAAATACAATACTTCCACCAGAAAACACACTGGCTAGGCACTAGAGGGACTAGTTTTCATGTGCAGATTCAAGAGTATGTACAACAATAAAGAAGAAAGTATATACATAATGCGAATGAAGGATACAACGTGATTTTAGGAGCCCTCAGCAGCAATCTACATAGGAATTAACACCGTTCAAAACTCAGCACCAATTAACATGGAAAAACAAGTAAAGAATACACCTTTGGGGAAACAGGATTAGACAAGGGAAGCACATAAAGACGGGAAAAGAGATTAACGAACAACGAAATGATACCCACATAAGTATTGAGTTGGCGGACGAAGCTCGAGAAGTTCTTATGCTTGAAGTGCCGGGGTAGGACCGCACGGGCGAACTCCACGGGATCCCACACCACGAAGCTTCGGCCGGCGGGGGCCCACGAGAGGACCGCGTCGAGGGCGGGGTCATCAACGAGCTCATAGGTCTTGGAGAGGAAGGGAGGGATGGGGGCAGACTGAAGCGCTTCGAGCGGCCTGGGGACCCCCTCCCCGCCGCCACCTCCGCCATCTGGCCGCAAGGCGGAAGGAGCTGCAGCGGCGGAGTCGGCCAAGGTGGAAACCGAAGGGGATCGCGGCGAGAGGCGCGACGGTTCACCCGGTGGTTCCATCTTCGGCCGCAATCGCGGGAATCGGGAGGGGTTGGAAGCAGAGCGGCCCTCGAAATCCATCAGTGGAGAACGGAGAAAGTCAATCAAGCGAGGCGAGGAGCAAATGGCGGCGAGCGGGATTCACTTGCAGCCTTCGCCTCGTCTACATATATAGTTATGCGCCTGATGCAGTCATCGTATGGACCACTAGGTTCACGGCACGTAATTGCAACCAATCGTCGGTCGACACGACACCCAGTGACCGCGTGGGACCCATTTTTCCGACGGAGGAGAGCAGATATTTTCTGGAACCGCAGATATTACGTCGCGGAGAAGGAAGCGATCCCCTGGCGATGCGAGCGGAGCTGGCGGCGGCAGTTTGTGGTCCCCTAATATAACAGATGTAACGGACAGCAGCCTGTTATTTACCTGACCGTTATATCCCAGTGGCTAAGGAATTGACACGATTGCCATCGAACGAGTCGTCATGCTGACGAAAATTCAATGGAGTTGCTTTTGTTTTTAATTCTTAAGCATCTCTGTTCGTCTAACATGAAATATTTTCGATTACGTATATATTTTTATATTTTATCCATTCGAAGTACTTTTTATTGCACTTAATATTATAAAGGCATCATACAATTCCGCCTCTACACAATGATGCATGTCATTTAATATTCTTATTAAAATATTTTATGAGACTGTTGTTATATAGCTCAACCTTTATATATGTTGCTAATTTCAGTTTTATTCCTAATCCTATAATAGGGGGCCACTCCCGGGCAAATTTTATTCGAATTGGTGATCTATTGCCGAGCGGTGTGAGATGCTAGAACTTTTTAATATTTTTATTATATTTTGTTTTAATTAATTAAGAAATAAAGCTTTCTTAGAAAAAAATAATGCATATCAATTGCAAACTTGTGGAGAAAACAATTGTCATGTTTAAGTTTCTCAATCCGCCTCCTCTTCTCATTTCCTCAACTTCACCACTTTACCACCTTTCCTTCTCTGTCTCCCTCACCCTCTCATTCTCTTTTCCCCTCTTAACCACCTTCCTCACCCCCTCCACATCCTCGTCCTACACTCAAATTATACTCTTTCACATAATATATTATAAAAATATATTAATTTTTTATATAAAATATTTTTAATTTATAATAAAATTGAAAACTTAAGTTATCCTAAAATATATTAATTTATATATATAATTACTCTAAATCACCTAGAAAAATTATTACACTCCAGTTATACTCATTCATAAAATATATTAAAAATTATATTTTTATAAAATTATCTTTAATCTATCATAAATATAAAAATTATGCTAAATATCTTATAGTAATGTGCTAATAGTTTTGAACAAGCTTGGATTGGTTTATTGAAAATTAACTTTAGTTATATTCTATTATGTATTCAACCCAAAAATAACTTATTTGAAAACTTAATCTACCTAAATTCCTAATATATTAAAAAAATTATATATTTTAGAATAAACTTCTAGTAGCTCAAGAGAAGTTTGAATTGATTTTATGAAAATTAACTTGAATTACATTCAAGTTATGTTTGATCATAGATTTAACAAAAATATCCTATTGTAAAAATTAATCACCCTAAATTCATACAAAAATAAAAAAATAATAAATATATTAACATTCAGAGAAGTTTGAATAGGTTTAATAAAAATTTAAAAAGTTACAAGATATTTTTATAATAAGTCATATATTTTTATGCTTATAAAATATATACATTCGCTCATGATGATCATATCCATCAAAACATACTTTCTAAAATATTTTATCTATGCAATAATTTATATAAATACTACTTTATAGTAAATTAAACTTATACTTACCTAATTAAATTAAAAATAATGATGCTAATGAAAGACTACATTTCTAATCGAGTGTGCTAGGAAGTGATATACGTATAAAATTGGGAGCATATAGTTATGAGATACCCGATAAAGTCTCTCATAAAATATACTATCCTTAATCTACAAATTTATCTAAATTTCATCATTAATTTTTTAATAATTCACTCAATAATTAAATGAATTAGTTAGTATCAATTAAATCATTGCATATTTCTATGAAGAAATTTTATTTCACTATTTTAGCTAACCAAACGATCTTGAATTACCATAAATTTTGTTAAGAAACTAAGAGATATATAAAACTAAATACACATCAAATTTTAGTTTGAAACATAATAATTTTGAGGCGAAAATATCTTCCTAATTCAACTACTCATACCTATTATATTATGCTAAAATTGGATTGGGACTATCTGAATTATATTAAACCTCATATCTTCGTACATATCTTCTTACATAACCAAAAGGAAACCTTTTAAACATATCAAAAGGCTAAAGCCTAATCATACACCTAAGGGGGTTAATTAAGCTCGAATAGAACCCCTTCTTAAAAAATAAGAAATTTTAAGTACCTCATATTGAGATAATAATAACTCTATGAACCAATATCTTATTAAAGTCATATCAGAGGTTTTAGAATCATAAGAGATTTATACCAAACATATCTAATAATTAAAGATAAAGCCAAAGTTTAGTTACTCCAGAGTAACTAGAACTGAAACCCTTGGTATAGTAAGGGAGGAATTAAGATTTTCTTATCTTAATCTTCCTTAAAAACGATTTTAATTTGCTGACATTTCTCTGTATTCTTGGCCACCAATAGTGCTCTTTCACGTTTTTGTACATCTTGGTTATTTTAGGGCATCCAAGTATAAAGATGAGTATGCCTTTGTTAAAATTTCTTGCTTTATGCCAGGCTCCTTTTTTAGTACACAATCTATATAAAATCTTATTACCCCTTCGTCAATGTAAAAATCTTTTTTTTTTCCCTACCTCATTCTAAGACTTCAATAGGTTCAAATAAGGGTCATCAACCTGTAACTTCTTAATTTT
Organism: Ensete ventricosum; assembly: GCA_029747655.1. Taxonomy (NCBI): domain Eukaryota; kingdom Viridiplantae; phylum Streptophyta; class Magnoliopsida; order Zingiberales; family Musaceae; genus Ensete; species Ensete ventricosum. The sequence continues at coordinate 23,937,424 of JAQQAF010000002.1, forward strand.
CCCTAGAAGGATTGGCTGTAGTGACAACATTGCCAATCTCCCAATTAAACCATTAAGGATCATCACAAATTTAAATTTTTATATTCTATATAGAGAGCTCTTTGAACGGTTGATAAAACAACTAAATTGGCTAACTTTAGACTCAACACAACAACAGTTATATTCGTTTTTCCAGAAAAATAATTGATCATATAATCATTACTCCAATCATCTCTTTTATCTCAGATCATTTTTAGTAAAAAAATATTTTAAACTCTTATGATCAATATATATTTTATATTTCTCTCTATAAAGATAATATCATTAAGTTTTTAGAGTAAATACCATAGTTGTCAATTCTAAATCATTGGTTAGATAGTTGTTATTATACTGTTTTAGTTTTCTTAAGACATTAGCTATAACTCTATCATTCTACATCAAAACAAATCCTAAACCATTTTTAGATATATTATTCCGTCTCTATGGTCGAGTCATCAGTAGTATTTTGCTTAGAACTCTTTCAACTTATTACTCCTCCATTCAGGGTGAAAACATACCTTGAATTTGACTTGCTATCATCAATGTCGGACTGAAAACTCGAGTCTGTGTAGCCCTCAATCTAGAGGCTACCTCCTCCATATACCAGTAAATGATCCTTAGTCTTTCTCAAGTACTTAAGGGTACACTTTACTACCTTAGAGTATTCTAAACCTGGCTCTGAGACCATTGTTGGGAAACCTCAGCATGTGCATCACATGTGCAGCGGAAATCAAAACAAAATACCGGTTTTCCACACGGATCAAATCATCGTGCAAAAGATTGGGGTCGCGAAAAAAATATAAAAATCGATAAAACCACGATGTGTGAGAGATTGATTTTACCTAGGAAGATCGTATATTCTTGTATTTCCAAATCCAGATGGAGAGGATGAAGGAGGTCAAACGTCCTCCTCTCTAGCGGTATCTGCACGATGGATCTCTATAGTGAAACTCCTCCAATCTAATCTCACAACTCTTGCATAGAGGGAGGGAGGAGAATAGGAGGTGGTGGCTATCAATCATGAATCTCCCCTCCTATTTATAGAGAGCCACCAAAAACCCTAGGGCTCCTGCCTTAGTGGGTATTGGATCTCCATCCAATTACCCACTAATCTTACATTATTGGATCTCTATCTCCTTAGGCCTCTAATTGGGTCTTAATCAAGGAGCCCATCAGCATAGAATCTCATCTAATGAGAATAAGGGCTATTGGATCTCCATCTAATCCTTTATACGCCGAAGCATCCACCATATGTGTGTGACCCTCTAGGCCCAATACCTAGCTGGCCATTAGTCTCTCATATCAGAACTCCTTATGATATAGTGAATTATTATCCCTAATCCAATTAATATCTCAGAGACCATATATTAGACATGGTACTGTCAGGTAACATACGGAATCCGTCATAGTCTCGCTCTAATCGGATTCTCACGGACAACTCTTTCTCTCTCAATCCGAATGACCCTGGCCAGAAATTTGTCTGAACAAACACATATGGGTTCCTCTCATGATATCGAGAGTGGATGATCCTCTATTGACACTCAATTGCCTTCGTAAGGTTGGCTACCAATCCCAATAACCAGTTGTACCAGATCTGAAACTTTTTAAACATATAAGTCTGATGTCAAAGAAAAGAGTACTCATACAAGGCATCCTTGGTGTCTCAAGTCTAAGGACTAGATACATAATTGGGACTATGAAATCACTGTTTGACATTAGATATCATTAACCTTATAGCATTCTATAATCAGATCAATTTGTGAACTCATTCTCCAATGAGCACCTGTACTATATCCTTAGTGTCTCTACATAAGTGACTATGAGACCAGCCGCCTCCATCATATGGATGAGTATATAGTACACCAGTCTGTCCGGTTATCTTAATATCCCTCTCGAGTAACCTATGATCGAAATTATTTAGAATCTGTATTTAAAGGTGAATCGATCTCATTATCGTGATCTCATCATGATCCGATTCCCATTGCACGTGTGACACGCTGTGTGATCTTTTTGCTTATGATTAACATTGACATATTCTCACATTATATTATATATAGCATATATACAACACTCATGTGATTGACTTGCAAGGCACCTGTAACTAGCACTTGTCATAGTTAATCCTATATTATTCATCTCTAACACATAGGTTAGATAAAACATCTATCAATTGATTTTATTATCAAGATATGAGATTTAACTAGATTGTGTCTTCTGGGCGGTACCACCGCTTGGTTTGGGCAGTGCCACAACTAGACTTAACCTTGGGTCATTGAAATGGGCTTCCAATAAGTCCAAATCAGCACCAATTAAGGTCTAATGACCCCTTAATTGAGTTAACAAAGTTACACTTAGAACTAACTTAATTAAGACCCAAAATACAATGATCATAACATTAAATGATTACAAAGCATTAATCATGTTGTCTAACATGTCATTTGTTCATCCTAACCCTTAGGCATCATGTTCTCCTTCGACGTTTGCTTGATCCATCGTCATATTGACTCCCACAATATTCGATCTTAATGCAATATCTGATATTTTAGCCTGTTGCCCATTTTTTTAACTTCAACCCAACATATAATTTTCTTGCTTAAATTGTTTTTCCTTTTCATAGTCGAAGATATCATACATCACTTTTTTTAAATACATATTAGATCACAACTTTATCAATTGATTTTATTATCAAAATATGAGATTCAACAATCTTCTCACCTGTAGCTATGCTAAAATCCATCGAAATTCTTTTGGCCATTGCAACACACTATGACTATGAGATCTGGCAAATAGATGTGAAAATAGTATTCCTTAACAGTAACCTCAAGGATGAGGTGTATTTGATATAACCAGAGGGATTCATATCCTGAGAGAGTCCAAATAAAGTGTGCAGGTTACTCAGGTACATCTATGGATTGAAGTAAGTTTTCAAAAGTTGAAATATAAGATTTGATGAGGCGATCGAATCTTATAATTTTGTTAAGAACGAAGATGAGCCTTGTATGTACAGGAAGGTAAGTAGAAGCGTTATCACCTTCTTGGTGCTGTATATGGATGACATCCTAATCATTGGGAATGATATAGGAATGCTCTCCACAATTAAAGCTTGGCTATCTAGAAATATTTCCATAAAGGACTTATGGGAAGCATCCTATATTTTGGAGATTCAGATCTATAGATATATATATATATATATATCTAAGAAGATACTTGGCTTGACCCAATCCAGATACATAGACACTATCATCAAAAGGTTTGGCATTAAAATTTCCAAGAGATGTCTCATACCTGTGAGACATAAAATATCACTTTCGAGGAGTATGTCCCCGAAGACTCCTATAGAAAGGGCAGACATAGATAAAAACTCTATACTTCAGCGATATGGTTTATCATGTATACTATATTATATACTAGGCCTAATATAACGTATGCTCTGAGTGTCAAGAGCAAGTATCAGGCAGATCCAGCTTTGAAACATTAGAAGGCAGTAAAGTGTGTATCCTTAAGTACTTAAGAAGGACTAAGGATCTTTTAATGGTATATAGAGGAGGTAGCATCCAAGTTGAGGGCTACATGGACTCGAGTTTTCTGACATCGACGATAACAACTCAAATTCAGAGTACGTCTTCACTCTAAATGAAGAAATAGTATGTTGGAAGAGTTCCAAGTAAGATACTACTGCTAACTCAACCACATAGGCAGAGTACATTGCTATAGTAGAAGCTATAAAGAAAGGGGTGTGGATGAAGAAGTTCATTAGGGATTTGGGAGTCGTATCGTACAGTGTGGAGCCAATTCCCATATATTGCAACAATAACAGGATAATTTCTCTAGCAAAGGAACTCAGGTCTCATCATAATTATTCCGAGGAGGTTCCAATTGATAAGAGAGATCATAAACTGAAAAGATGTAGCAATGAAAAGAGTTTCATCCGAAGATAACATTGCAGATCCACCGACAAAGCTGCTAGCTCTAATTGTCTTTGAGCGTCACAGGTGTATGATGAATATTAGATATATAGGTGATTGACTTTAGGTTAAGTAAGAGATTGCTAGTTACAGGTGCCCTGCTAGCCAATCACGTGAGTGATGACACATGTGTCACACTACATAGTCATATTACAATATTATTATCAGTATATTATCATATTATATTATTTATTACATATATATTGTGATGTCCTTGGTTATATGCAATAGGAATTGGATCGTGATGAGATCACGATAATGAGACCGATTCATCTTTAAATACAAACCCTAAATAATCCCGGTCATAAATTACTCGAGAGGGACATCAAGATAACTAAACCGACCGGTGTACTGTATACTTGTCCATATGATGGAGGTGCTTGATCTCGTAGCCACTTGTATGGGAACACTAAAGGTATAGTATAAATGCTTATTGGAGAATGAGTTTATTGATTCATTCGCTTACGAAATGTTGGATGATTAATGATACTTATCATTAGACAGTGATTGTGTAGTTCTGATTGTGTATCTGGTTCTTAGACTTAAGATACCAGGGATTCCTTATTTGAACACTCATTTCTTTGACACCAAACTTACAGGTCTGGAAAGTTCCAAATCTAGTATAATCAATTATCAGGATTGGTATCCAACCTTACGAAAGTAATTGAGTGTCAACAAAGGATCATCTACTCTTGGTATAGTGAGAGAAATATCCCGTGTGTTATCGCTCGGACAAATCCTTAGTCGGGGTCGTTCAAATTAAGAGAGGAGTTCTTTGGGAGAAACTGATTAGAGTAAGACTCAGACGAATTTCGTATGAGGCCTGATAGTACCATGCCCAATATATGATCTTTGGATTATTAGATATATGATATATTATAGATACACAATAATTGAGGATAGACAGGTCCAATATATAAGATCCCCTATACTGTTTGGGGACTACGGCGCAATGGCCTAGTATGTCCATAGTCGATGAGTCGAGTAAATTATTATGAGATAATAATTCATTGAGTTAGAAGAAGTTTGATAGGTAGGACTAATGACTTGCTCAGTATTAGGCCTAGAAGGTCACACACATATATTGGATGTTTTAGCGAGTAGATGATTAGATATGAGTTATCCAATTAGTCTCTGTTCTCATTGGATGAGACTCAACATTGATGGACTCCTTGCATAAGGCCTAGTTAGAGGCCAGTTGAGATTATTGGATAGAAATCCAATAATCCAAAATTAGTGGGTAGTTGGATGAAGATCCAATACCCATTAAGATATAATCCATTAGTTATGGTGGCTCTGAAATAAATAGGAGGCAAAGGCGACACAATAGTGAAAGGCTACACCTTTGGTTGCCCCCTTCTATTCTCTTCCCTCCCTCATCTTCTTACATAACCAGCCCTCCCTCATTCTCTCTTGTGGCGTATTATTGCCCAATTGGCAAGTTGACCTCTGCAACATCCGATCTCCTTAGCACAATGTCTGATCCTTCTGGCCTAATGCCCGAACTCATGGCACGAAGTCCTTCTGCTAGCACATCGACCATTCCTCTGGCCCAATGTCTAATCTTTTGACATGTTTAATTCTGGCCCAACATATGATTCCAACTACTTTAATCGATTTACCTTTCCTTGATCGAATCTAGTTCTATGTCACTCAAATGCATATTAGATCAAAACTTTATTAATTAATTTTATTATCAAAATATGAGATTCAACAATCTTCCCATTTTTCATGATGATAACCAATTGATGATGTAGTTTAAACTAAACTCTCCCTGTCAATATGACATATCAAAATAAACTTTAAATTTAGAAAATCATGAGTATTGCATCATTGCATGCATCATAAAATTATGTGTATTGCATGCATAATTTTAAATCATTTCAAAATATCAAGTATATTGTACCTACCATGTATGATTCAAATTTTATGTTATCATCATAACTTCTCTCCCTTAAAGTATATTATATCATATATGATTAAATCATCATCAAAACTTCTCCCCCTTTATCATCAACAAAAAGGAGAAAAGTGCAACATGCAAGTTATTGAAATATGCAATCTAGTAATTTTTGAGATTTGCAACTTTAGTAATTTTGCATCTCTTTTGAGATGTACAAGCTAGCATTTCTTGCTTCTCTTTTAAGATATGCAAACTAGCAATCTTGACTTCTCTTGAGATGTGCAAGTTAGCAAGATTCTCTCCATGAGATGTGCAAGCTAGCAAGTTTTTCTCCTTGAAATGTGCAAGCTAGTAAGTTTTTCTACCCTTTTGTTATTGTTAAAAAAGAGGGGAGGAATACAATGGTACAAGATCAATGTTCTGATCATAACATAAGATGTACAATTCAAGAATACAAGGGAGTCAAATGCAAATCATATCATGAAAGATATGATATCAAAGATCATGAAAGATCAAATTGTGAATACCAAAAGATATGATTCATTTTGACAAATATTCTCTTTAGTAAATAACAAAAAGAAATCTTAGGAGATCAAATAGTGAGCAATCTTCAAAAGAAGCCTTAAGTCATGAATTTCGAGAGATCAAAAGAAAAATCATGATTCATTTAGATAAATCTCCTCTTAAATAAACGACAAAAGAAAAAATAGGAGATCAAAAAGTAAAAGATTTCGATATGGGCGATTTATCCGTCGGCCCTGGGTGGTTTATCCGCCAGCCTTAGGTGGTTTATCCACCGTCAGCCGCTCAAAAACCTGGGCGATGGCGGTTTACCTACCTCTTACCATCAGTTTACACACTGGAAACTCCATAAAAGTGGTTCCCTCCACTTTTTGAATTCCGGCTTGAACCTAATGTTGACCAACTCTTTGACCAACCAATTGAGCTCAACCTGAGCTTAATCAAACCCTATAGTGGATCTGGTTGCATTTTTGAGTTGATTTGGATTCCATCCAAATTATACTCATTTAAAACTCAATCTTAACCTATGACTTAAAATTACAATCAAAATATGACCACCAAACTTAATAACCTTACTCCCGCAAACCGACAACCTCCGGCTTCTCCAGTGGCGAGTCTCACGGTCTTCCTCCGTGATCTCTTGGTGTGTTACTAGTGATCTTCCTGATACCTTCGGTGAAGTCATAATGAATGTCAGCGAGCTCCCATCGCATCGTCCAATCCTTGGCCCGATGCCTAAGCTTGATCCTGAGTTTATGTTTGATCTATAACTCATCATGTCATGGTTAAACCTAGACGATGCTAAATATGACTTAATTTAATACAATAATAATGGCCAATACATCCATTACAAGACCATCCCAACTCCCGGTAAGCTTTTCGGCTACCCCCGATAATCTTCCGATGAGTCTCCGTCTTCTTCTGGTGAACTCCCTTGTGCCATCCTAGCAAGCTCTCGATACCTTCGGCGAGCTCCTATTGCACTCCTGGCGAGTTCCCAACCGCATCATCCGAATCTCGGCCCGATGCATAGACTTGACATTAGCCAATCTTGATTGTAATAATCTTTCTATCATAATTAATCATGTATCAATCAACTCTAACAACATATGTTAGATCAATAACCCATCAATTGATTTCATCATCAAAATATGAGATTCAATAATTTCAGCCTTATGGCCGACCCTAGGAGGGAGGAACCCCTATAGTGTTCCAAGGGTTGATCCCCCTCAAAGATTAAAATCCTATAGAGCTCTTTTGGGGTTCTATCCTCTAGTATCAGAGTCGTGTTCCCGCTGCTCCTATTGCCATCTCTGCCGCCTCCACCCATCTAAGCAATTCCCACAATTGCTTTAGACATCGTCTCCACCATCATCCCCAAGCTGCAGATCAAATCAACCTACCACTGCATCCATCGTTTGCATTGAAGATCTGGTAAATTCACACCATCCACACCTTATTGCTACTACAAATCTCTATCCTTACATACTGAAGAAGTTTTTCTATCATTACCCTACTACAAATTCTTACCGTCGTAAACGTGATCATTGTTGCAAAGGGGAATCGCTGCATAAATTTTTTAGCCACATAGAGGCTTATTAAAACTGACCTTTTGAATATCTTTTATGGATAAAAGTTTTGCATGTTCTCATAGATCAACTTGGCTTCCATCTAAAATTGATCTATCGAGAAACTCCTCTCTGAAACTGATCTTTTATTACTGCAAATCATTATCGCATACTGTTGGAGTTTTATAATGAAGATTGTACCTTCTTATTTTGCATCGATTTTCCTACCGTTACACTGCCAAAATTTTATTGATTCAAATTGCTATTGTTACTTTCATTTAAACCGAGGTTTTGCCATCAAAATTCTGCACAATTTCCTTGGGTTTCTACTGGCATTTATGTTGAGAATCTGTTGTTCTTTTGATGTAAATTCTGTATGATAGGACAACACGAATGCAACATCCTTTTATTGAATTCTATCAGAATTCGTTACTATCTTTTACAGGTTTTTGAACTTCCTCTCCCTCACCTTCGACCTCTACCATCACAACCCAAAAAACCTACCAAACTGTAGCCAAAAACCTGATCATAATCAGCCCCCAAAACAGCCCTAACCACAGCTTACTCCTCCACCTACCTTTCGGCCACATCTTTCCCATACCTTTAACCCGTCAACAAAAGAAAGACATTAACATCACAAATCTGGAGGATTATGCCATGGCAATAGAGGAGGCTATTAATGCCAAGCTTGAAGCCTTTGAGACTTACATGGAGGAGAAAATTCAGACTATCTTCGTCGAAATCAGCATGGGCCAACCATCAAGCCCAAGGAAATCATAGCAAGGGGAAACTTCAGAACAGAAAGAAGAATTTCAGGAGCGAGGATGCATCATCACCGATCCATATAATCCACGCATGAGGGTAGACTTCCCTAGATGGGAAGAAAGAGACCCGATCGGTTGGATCTCACGCGCGGAGTGCTACTTTCGGTTCCACCAAACCACCGATGCTTCCATGGTGGAGATTGTGGCCATCCACCTTGAAGAAGATGCGATTCAATAGTATGATTGGTTCGAGCATACCCATGGAGGCCTTTCCTAGTGTAATTCAAGGAAGGACTATTCTATTGAATCTCTTCGGACCTACCGATTACAAGAACATCGACGGATAATTGGTGAAGATATGATAAACCACTATTGTACAAGAATACCAAATGAGGTTTAAGCAATTATCTAACCAAACTCATGACTGGTTTGAAAATCAACTTTTAGGAACTTTCATTGAGGGCTTGAAGCCAAAGATATGAGAAGAAGTGAAGGCGCGACAAATCTACACCCTTATGGCGGCTATCTCCTTCGTGCGGCTACAAGAAGAATGATAGAATCATGAAGCCTGAAGAACTATGGTCACTTCCCGACTAGCAATTTCGAAGCCTTTAGCCCCTTCTACTACCATTCAAGCTTCTACACTAAAAAAATTGACAAGAAATGAACTTCAGGAACGATCCGCCAAGGGATTATGCTGGCATTATGACGAACCATGGAGCCATGAACATCGCTGCAAGAAGGGATGACTTCTTATAATTGCACCAGTAGAAGATGAGGATATTAAACCAACTGAAGAGAGCCGTCAACCTGAAGAAGAATTTATAGAGGAAGAGCTCCAATCGACCGACTTTATGGTGCATGCGTTAGCTGACTGCTCTAACCCACAGATGATGAAAGTGGGAGGCCTTTTCAAGCAACAATCCATCATCGTTCTCATCGATACAGGCAACACAAATAATTTTCTCAATAGCAAGGTTGCTGCTCGTATGGTGCTTCAAATCGAAAGTTGTAACAAATTTTATGTAAAGGTCGCTGACGGTCGAATCCTTAAGTGCGACCAATAGTGCTCGCGGGTGAAACTGCTTCTACAAGATTGGAGATTGTAATCGATTTATTCTTCCTACCCATTGACAACTATGAAGCCATACTCAGGATTGAATGGCTAATAATGTTATGTGACATATCTTGGAACTTCTCTAAACTTATTATAAAATTTTATTGCAAAGGCAGAGAGGTCAACTTACGAGGCAAGTGCGGGAGCCATATCTCCACCTTTCGATGCAGCGGATGAAGAAAGTGTTGCATAAGACATATGGCAGTTTTTTGATGCATATCTAGTAGCCATCAAAGGAGAAAAACTTACAAATTACAAATCCAAAACTTACCCAATTGCTGGAAGAATTCGTCGATGTTTTTGTTAAACCGCATGGACTTTCCCCTACCAGGCAGCATCATTGCCGCATCCCTATACTTCTGAGCAAACCACCAGCAAACTCAAGGTCATACTGCTATCCTCAATTATAGAAAGATAAGATTGAAAACATTCTCAACACGGGGGTAATTTGACCAAGCTGCAGCCTCTACTCCTCGCTAGTGTTGCTAGTGCGCAAGAAGGATAGAACATGGTGGATGTGCGCTGACTATCAGGTTTTGAACGCCATCACCGTCAATGATAAGTATCCTATACCAGTCGTGGATGAGCTCTTAGATAAATTAAAAGGAGTCTGAGTCTTCACAAAATTGGATCTCTGTTTCGGGTAACATTAGATTCGGGTATGTGTTGAAGACATTCCAAAAATTACATTTCGTATGCATAACGGCCACTACGAATTTTTGGTAATGCCCGTCAGACTTACTAATGCTCCTTCCACCTTCTAAAGCTTGATGAGCGATATTTTTAGAGGTTTTTATGTAAATTTGTACTGGTTTTCTTTGATGATATTCTTATTCACAGCCCTACACTTGACATTCATTTTCAGCACTTACGAATTATTCTAACGGTTCTTCGCGAGAATATCCTTTATGTTAAATAATCAAAGTGCAGCTTCTTTTAGAAAAATTAGAGTACCTTGGGTATATTATATTAGAAGATGGAGTGGCAGTAGACTCTATAAAGATTGAAGTGATGCAAAGTTGGCCAAGACCCACAAACGTGAAATCACTGTGAGTTTTCCTTGGACTTACGGGCTACTACCAAAAGTTTGTAAAAGATTATGGAAAGATCAGTGCCCCACTCACTTCCCTACTAAAATAGAACTCCTTCTAGTGGTTGGATAAAGCCTCCATAGCCTTCAACAAGCTTAAGGCAACCGTGACGATGACACCGGCCTTAGTGCTGCCCGATTTCAGTCGACCTTTCATCATTGAAGCTGACGCATCTGGAGTTGGAATTGGAGCCATTCTAATACAAGATAGCCGACCACTTGCCTATACCAGTAAGGCTTATCTCCCTCTCATTACAAAAATGTCCGTATATGACAAGGAGATGCTTATGATTATGCATGTCGTTACAAAGTGGAGACCCTACCTAATCGGTCGATGCTTCTAAATCAAAACTAACCACCAGAGCGTTAAATATTTTTTGGAGCAGAAATATCATCCCTGTAGTAGCAAAGATGGGTATCTAACTCCTTGGTTTCAATTATGAAATTACTTATCGAAAGGGGAAATAAAATATTGTTATAGATGTACTATCACGACTACTAGAGAAAGCCAAAATTTCAGCCATCTTCCTTCCTTCCACCGGCTTCATCGAGGACATTAGGGAGGAACGGAAGAGGGACTCATAGGCCATAGGCTACTACACTTGGGATTCGAGAGATCTACACTACAAGGGTCGAATTGTGCTTATTCCCACTTCTTATTGCATCAAATTATTATGCACAAAATGCATTCTTCACCTTCAACAGGGCACTCTAGATTTCTAAGAACATACAAGAGGGTGAAGGAAAACTTTTATAGGAGAGGCATGAAAAAGTATATTTTTGATTATGTAGCTAAATGGGATGTATGCCAGTGGCAAAAGGGTGAAACAATGGCTAGTCCAAGAAAGCTGCAACCACTACCCATACCGGACTCAGTAGGATTGACATCTCCATGGACTTCATCAAAGACTACCACCATCTCAAGGTAAAAGTATAATCTTTATGGTGGTAGATTGCTTAACAAAATATGCTTATTTCTATGCTGTGAGACACCCTTATACCGCTGCCAATATTGCTTAGCTTTTTATTGAAAATATTGTTAAACTGCATGGGATACTAAGGTCGATTCTGAGCGATCGTGATAGGATATTCATAAGTAAATTTTGGACCGAACTATTTCAACTACAAGGCACCCAACTCAAGATGAGCACAGCCTGTCATCTCTAGACAGACGACTAAACAGAAGTGGTGAACATGTGTCTAGAGGCCTATCTTTGGTGCTTCACCAGTGATTGGCCAAGAGAGTGGATGAAGTGACTCCCTTGGGCCGAATGGTGGTATAACACTACTTATCACTCATATACAAAATGTACCTCCTATAAGGCATTGTATGGCTGACCATCCCCTGTAATACCCAAGTATGTAATTGGTGCCACCAAAGTAGACCAGGTTGACTAAAGTTTTATTGATAGGGACAAACTCCTACAGCCGCTGAAGGATAATTTATCTGTTGCTCAAGACCAAATGAAGCAATAAGCCGATACTCATCGTAGCGAGCGAGAGTTTTCAGCAGGAGATTGTGTCTATCTTCACCTACAATCATACAAACAACTATCCATCAACACAAGAGCTTTGATGAAGCTATCTCCTCGATTTTATGGACCTTATCAGATCACAGAGCGAATTGGAGCAAAGACATATAAATTAAAGTTACTAAAAGATACACGTATTCCGTCCCTTTGAACATAGGAGGATGGGTGATAGAATGACCCTCTTGATTGCTAGCAAAAGCTATTTAGTCTCTTTTGGGTGTTAAACCAATTGAGAAAAACTTTGCTCTGATACCAATTGTTAGGACTGTATCGTCATTTGGGGGATGGTGAATTAGTGCTTTTGTAAAATTATGTCGATTTGAAATATCGTTCGATGAAACCATATCGAAAATATATTTTGACTTGGAAAGTGGGTAAAGTGTTGTGAGCAACTAAATCAGTAAGCAATAAGAATGAAAAGCATAAGGGAACGAGCACACCAGATTTATAGTGGTTCGATCGTCGTGACCTACATCCACTCCATATTCCTCCTCCGTCGAGGCCACCGGCTTTCACTAATGATCTTCTTTCAATAGGTGAAGATCAACTACCCTTACAACTTTTTTCTCCTTTTCACAGGTTTAGGAGATAACCTTTCAAGTCTCACACCTCCCTTAGAATGAAACCTAAAACTTCAAGAGGAGGGTAACCCTCAAGAATTAAAGCTTTACAACACTTTCAATCACCATTTTTGCTCACTTTTCTTATGTTTAAACCCAATAACATTAAGTGGGCTATTTTTAGACACCAATGACTTCAAAAATAAAACCAAAATTTAAAACTTAAAATTTTCAGGATACGAGTGGTACCACCACCATTAATGGGTGGTACTACCGCTTGTTAGAGCCTGGGAGATTAGGCTTTAGCGGTACCACCGCTTGAGACAGCCTAGAAGATTGTCTTCTAGTTGTGTCACCACTTGACCCAACTTTGGATCATTAAATGAGCCTCTCAATTGGCCTAAATTAGCCCCAATTAAGACCCAATGAGCCCTTAATTGTGTTAGTATGGTTATTCCCAAAACTAACTCAATTTCAACCTAAATTATTTCGATCAAGGTATAAACTATTACAAGCATAAATCCTATGTTGTCTGATATGTCATTGGTTCATTCGACGCTTTATCCGAACTTTTGAGTGCATTATCCTCTCCTTCGGCGTATTACTCGGCCCATCAGCATGTTGATCTCCCGCAACATCCGATCTTGGCATAATGTTTGATTCTTCCGGCTCGATGCCCGATCTCTGACTCCGACCCAACATCTGATTCTTCTACTTTAATTGTTTTGTTTTTTCATGATCGAAGTTAGTTCTGCATCACTTTTCTTAAACATTGATTAGATTATAACTTCATCAATTGATTTTATCATCAAAATCTGAGATTCAACACAAGTAGAGTAAAAGAAACAAAAATTAATCTTTTGATATATACTTATGAATTATTTAAAATGAAGCCAAGCAAAACCATTAGTGACATGTACACCTATTTTATGAATATTGTCAATGGTTTAAAAGCTCTTGGTAAATACTATACTAACATTTAATTGGTAAATAAAATTTTAAGATCTCTTCCAAAATGTTAGGATCTAAAAGTAATGGCTATCTAAGAAGCAGAGGACTTGAATAATTTTTCTCTTGAAGAACTCATAGGATCGTTAATTACCTATGAAATAACTTATAAATCACATAATGAATAAGAGAAAAACCTTCCAAAGAACAAGAGAGATATTGCACTGAGACCCAATGAAGATTCCTTGAGCGAAAGCTCAAGCTACGATGATGATGACATTGCACTTCTTACAAGAAGACTTAAAAAATTCATGAAAAAGGAACAAAACTCATAAAAATAAAAATGAACCTAAAAATAATATTATACTATGCTATGGATTTAAGAAGATATAGAACTTAAAAAATGAGTGTCTACAACTAAAGAAGTTATCGACCCAAAAGAAGAAGAAAACATTCAAGGCAACTTAGGATGAATCAAGTGCATAAGAGGACGAAGAGCAAATCAATAAAGATGAAGTGGTAAACTATTAATGATCTTTAACGATGAGGTATATAACTCACCCAAAATATATTTTTCTTATGATGAATTACTTAATGTATTTTATGATTTGTTTGATGAGCTTAAAAAAGTTAATAAAAAATATAAATTGCTAAAAAGGGATCATGAATCTCTCTCTAATGAATTTGATAAATTAAAAAATAATCATGATAATTATATGTTAACATCTTGCACTATATGTGAAGAGTTAGATTCACTTAAAAAATAAAATATGTTATTACAATAAAATTTAGAAAAGTTTAAAATTGGAAACAAATAATTGAATATGATTTTTGTTAACCAAGGTTCTATCAATTAAAAAGAAAGAATCAGCTTTGTAAGTAGTAATACTCAACAAAAGATAACAAGATTTGTAAAAGGATCCACACTACATATTTCCCCTAAAGATAAATGTAATTTTTGTAGAAGATTTGGTTATTATGCTTATACTTGCTTTTTAAAAAATATAGCTCTCATAAGTTAGTTTGGATTCCTAAAGGAACAATCAATTGCTTAATGCCAAAAGTCAAGAGAGGTAGATCTAACCATGAAGGACCCAAAGTTAAATGGGTACCTAAAGTAAACCCCTCTTTTTTGTAGGTATGTCTCCAAACAAGACCTAGGAGTAAAAGATGATACCTTGATAGTAGATGCTCAAGGTACATAACTGGAGATCCAATATAATTTTTAAAGCTTACTAGCAGAGATAGAGGATATGTCACCCTCAGAGACAACAAAAAAGGATAAATTATCGATATTGAAAATATTGGTAACAAATGAAATATGTTGATTGAACTTATTAAGCATTAGTCAATTGTGTGCTAAGGGATATACTATCAAATTTGAATCTAATGCTTCCATTGTAGACATACCACATAAGAATAAATCTATGATTGCCTTAAGGAACAATAATAGCATTTCTATTATTGATCTTGATGATTTTCATGACGAAACTTATTCTTCAGTTTTAAACGATGAGGCGTGGCTTTGACATAAGAGATTAGGTCAAGCAAGTATAAAATTGATCTCACAAATAGGAAGTAATGAACTTGTAAGAGAAATGTCTAAAATTAAATAAGATTTATGATGCATGTTAATTAGGAAAATAAATAAATAGTAGCTTTAAACCTAAAAATCAAATGAGCACCTCTAGACCATTACAATTTATTCATATGGATTAATTTGGACTAGTTGATATCATAAGTTTTGTAGTAAATATGCTTTTGTGATTGTTGATGATTATAGTAATTTACTTAGACATACTTCTTGGTATATAAAAGTGATTATTTTAAATATTTTATAAAGTTTTGTAAACAAGTTCAAAATAAAAAAAGTTTTATGATTTCTTCTTTTCATAGTGATCATGGTGCTGAATTTAAAAATCATATTTTTAAGAATTTTATGATTTTAATAAATATGACCATAATTTTCTGCTCCAAGAAATCCATAATAAAATAGAGTTGTTGAGAGAAAGAATATGAGTTTACAAGAGATGACAAGAACCATGCTTAATGAATATAGCCTACCCAAATACTTTTTGTACTTAAGCGGTTAACACGATATGTTATGTCATGAACAGGGTTCTCATAAGTCATCTACTATCTAAAACTCCTTATGAATTGTGGAACAATAAAAGACAACATTTCATATTTTAAAGTTTTTGGTTGTAACTGTTTAATTTTACATGAAAAGGATGCCTTTAGGAAATTTTGATGCAAAACATGATGTATACATTTTTCTTTGATATTCCTCTATTTCTAAAGCTTTTTGAGTTTTTAATAAAAGAACTTTAGTTATTGAGGAATCTATTCATGTTATTTTTAATGAGTTTCTCAAAGTTAAGAAAAATAATTTTGATGATAATTTTGAGTTTGATAATTTGAATTTGAATGAAAACTCTCCTCTATGAAGTAACTTGGATGCATAAACTTCCAAAGAAACCTTACCCAAAGAATGGAAGTATGTAGATGCTCATCCTAAGGAGCTAATTATTGAAAATACATCAAAAAATATTCAAATTAGTTCTTCACTTAAAAATATTTGTGCAAATACTATCTTTTTATCTTAAATTGAACCTAAATCCATTGACGATGCTCTTAAAGATGACTCATAGGTCCCGACAATGCATGAAGAATTAAATCAATTTGAAAAAAATAAGTTTTGGATGCTTATTCCTAGACCTAGTGATCATATTGTGATTGACATTAAATGGGTCTTTAGGAATAAGCAATATGAACAAGGTATCATGGTTCGAAACAAGACTAGATTAATGGCCAAAGGTTTCAACTAAAAAGAATGTATTGACTGAAGAAACTTTCACTTCTATGGCAAGACTTAAAGCCATAAGGATACTCATTGTCTATGCTTGTTTTAAAAATTTCAAATGGATATCAAAAGTATCATTTTTAATGATTTTATTTTCGAAGAAGTTTATATTGCACAACCTTCAGAATTTGAAAATGATCTTTGTCCAAATCATGTTTATAAATTATCTACGACTCTATATAGATTGAAGCAAGCCTTTAGGGCTTGGTATGAGAGACTTAGCTTTTTTCTTATTTAAAATAATTTTGTTGAAGGGTAAGGTCGATACTATATTATTTATTAAATATTTTAAAATAATTTTCTTATTATTTAAATTTATATTGATGATATTATTCTTGGTTCACTAATGAATCTCTATATGAATTATATGCCAAAGTATTAGTCACGAATTTAAAATGAGTGATGGATAAATTGACATTTTCTTAGGATTATAAATTAAGCAACTAAATTATAGAGTTTTTATTATTAAAACTAAGTATACTTTGAATCTATTAAAATAATTTTATTTGGATAATGCTAAGGCCATTAACACACCATGAGCATGTCTACAAAATTAGATATAGACAATGAAGGAGAATACTTTGATCAAAAGACTTATAGAGATATGGTATAGAGCTCATTATATCTTATATATCTTATAGCAACTAGACCTGCTATAATATTTAGTGTTGGACTTTATATAAGATTTCAGTCAAATCCCAAATAATATCATTATAAAGCAATAAAAAGAATTTTTATATACTTAAAAGAAACTCCAAATCTAGGATTATGACATCCAAAATTTAAAAATTTTGAGTTAATTGCACATACTGATGCCGACTTTGTAGGATGCAGAATAGATAGAAAAAGTACCTCTGGAACATGTTAGTTCTTAGGTCATAAACTTGTTTCTTGGTCTTCCAAGAAGCAAAACTCTGTCGCATTATCCACAATCGAGGCTGAATATGTAGCGATAGACACATGTTATGCAAAAGTTGTTGAATCCTAGATTTTGATGATGAAATCAATTGATGAGTTTATGGACTAACATGTTTTTGAAATAAGTGACACAGGAAAAACTTCGATCACAGATTTAAACCATTGAAGGTAAAATTATCGAAGTAGGACAATCAGATATTGGGCCATATAAATATAATATCAAAATTTGGATATTGAGCTAGAGGATTGGTTGATGTGCCGAAGATTAGACTTCATGCCATGAGTTCAGGCGTTGTGTCGGAAGGATCGGGTATTGCGCCAAAAGATCGGATATTGTGGGAATGTTAACATGTCGTGAGCAATATGCTGAAGGAAAGGATGACGTGTTGAAGGTTCGAATGAAGTGTTAGATAATTATATAACATGACAGAATGTTAAACAATGTGCTGAAAGTTGTGATAATGCTGGAAATGTGGTTGGATTATTTATGTCTTTATCAAGGTCTTTTGGGATTAAATTTGTTGGTATTGGGTCAAAACCATGCCAACTAGTCGAGAAACCTATTAGGCTTAAACCAGGATCAAGTTGGGCCTGTTAGGAGGCCAAACTAGAGGCTTTGAATAGGCATGGGTGGTAGTATCGCTAAGCCTAGCGATGGTACCGCCTAGACAATCGACAGGCACTATTTTGTGCTTGTTTATGCAGCCAACAATGTATCACTTGGGGCGATGATAGTATCATATAGAATTCAAACTTTATGATAGTAGTAACGCTTCGAAGTCCACAATTATGATGTTAAAAGTTACGACTGCAAGATAATCCAAATCCCAAAACTTCTCATGATTTGATTTTTTTTTTCGCTCCATTTTGAAACCATTTGGGGCTATAAATATCCCCACCAAGGCTTAAATTGGAGAAAGAGACAAGTGGTAAATTTTGTAAGGGTTGTAGCTCTCTTTTTAAGCATTGTCGAGTCTCTTCCTTCTCCTTGAGTTTAGAAGCGATTCTCAGTTGTAGGAGGTGTAAGCTCTCTTGTAAAAGAGTGAGTGTGGAGGTTCTCTCATGAGCCTATTAAAAGGAGAAGAATTGTAACAAGGGTAGTTGATCTTCACCCGTGAGAAAGAAGATCGATAGTGAAAGCTGGTGATCTCGAGGGAAGAGGAATCGAGAGTAGATGTAGGTCAAGACGACTAAACCACTATAAATCGGTTTGTATTCTTTCTCTTGCCTTGATTGGTTGTTATATTCTGATTTACTTACTCGTAACCCTTACTTGCTCTTTTTGCTAATTGTATTTTCGGCACTGATTTATCGATCGAACTTCTAAAATCAGTTAAATCTACTATGGAAATAATTCACCATCCCCACCCCGACACCCCACCCTTGCCCGCCCCAAAGTGCCATTAAGATCTTAATAATTGATACCAAAGCTTGATTCTCTCAGTTAGATTAACACCTAAGAGAGATCTAGTGGTTTTTTTGGGCAACCAAGAGAGTCACTCTATCACTCATCCACGTATGTTCAATTAGATGGACTAATATATTGGAAAACATAAATGCAAATTTTTTTACTTTCAATGGATTTTGATCTATAGAACGTCGTTAAGTTGATTTTTAAAAATCTTCTAAATCAATGAATGAATAAAATGATTTTGAAAAGAAAACTTAGATGTTGAAGTTATGAATGTTTATTTTATGCTTTGGATAAAAATGAATTTAATCATGTTTCTACTTATGACATTGCACATGATATTTGACACACACTTATAGTTACTCATGAAGGCACAAGTAGAGTAAAAGAATCAGAATTTAATCTTTTAGTATATAGTTATGAACTGTTTAAAATGAAGCCAAGCGAAACCATTAGTGACATGTACACCCATTTTACAGATGTTGTCAAAGATTTAAAAGCTCTTGGTAAATGCTATATACTGACCTTGAATTGATAAATAGAAGTTTAAGATCTCTTCCAGAATATTAGGATCCAAAAGTAATGACTATTCAAGAAGCAAAAGACTTGAACAATTTTTCTCTTGAAGAACTTATAGGATATTTAATGACCTATGAAATAACTTGCAAAGCATATAATGAACAAGAGGAAAACCTCCTAAAGATTAGGAATGATATTGCATTTAGAGCCAAAGAAGACTACTTGAGCAAAAGCTCAAGTAATGATGATGATCACATGATGAATAAGAGAACAAGAGGGATACTGCAATGAGACTCAAAGAAGATTCCTCGAGCGAAAACTTAAGTGATGATGATGATAACATTGCACTTCTTACAAGAAGACTTAAAAAAATCATGAAAAGGAATACAACTTATAAGAATAAAAGTGAACCTAAAAAGGATACTACAATATGTTATGAATGTAAAAAGCCAAGACACTTCTAAAATGAGTGTCCACAACTGAAGAAGAAGTTGCCAACCCAAAAGAAGAAGAAATCATTCAAGGCAACTTGGGATGAATCAAGTGCATCAGAGGATGAAGAGCAAATCAATAAAGACGAAGTGGCAAACTACGCATTGATAGCCTTCAATGATGAGGTATATGACTCTTATAAAACAACCATATCTTATGATGATTTATTTAATGTATCTATTATTTATACGATCAACTAAAAAACATTGGTAAGAAATATATGTCGCTAAAAAGGGATCATGCATTGGTTACGAATAAATTTAAAATACATGAAACATCAACATCTTGTACTCCTTACTCTAAATATGAAGAGTTAGATTCACTTAAAAAAGAAAATATGTTATTGTAGCAAACTTAGAAAAGTTTAAAATTAGAAATAAATCATTGTATATGATTCTTGCTAACCAAAGTTGTTTATATAGAAAAGAAGGAATTGGCTTTGTAAATAGTAACACTCAACAAAAGCCAACAAGATTTATAAAAGAATTCATACTACATATTTCCCTGAAAGATCAATGTAATTTTTGCGAAAGATTTGGTCATTATGCTTATACTTGCCTTTCAAAAACTATGGCTCTTATAAATTAGTTTGGATTCCTAAAGAAATAATCAATGATTTGATGCCAAAAGTCAAGAGAGGTAGATCTAACCATCAAGGACCCAAAATTAAATGGGTACCTAAAGTAAACCCCTCTTTCTTGTATGTCTTCAAACAAAAGCTAGGAGCAAAAGATGGTATATTGATAGTGGATTCTTAAAGCATATGATCGGAGATCCAATATAATTCTTAAGACTCACTAATTGAGACAGAGTCTATATGACATTTGAAGACAACAATAAAGAAAAGATTATTAGTATTGAAAATATTGGTAACAAATCAAATCTGTTGATTGAAAATATTTTGTTAGTAGATGGTTTAAAATATAACTTACTAAGAATTAGTCAATTGTATGATAAGGGATATATTATTAAATTTAAATCTAATCCTTGTATTATAGACATACCAAATAAGAATAAATCTATCATTGTCTTGAGGAACAATAATGTTTATACTATTGATCTTGATGATTTTCATAATGAAACTTATTTTTTGGCTTTAAATGATGATGCATGACTTTAGCATAAGAGATTTGGTCATGCAAGTATGAAATTAATCTCGTAAATTAGAACTAAAGAACTTGTAAGAGGAATGCCTAGAATTAAACTTGTCAAAGAAAAAATTTGTGAAGCATGTCAACTATGAAAACAAATATAGAGTAACTTTAAACCTAAAAATCAAATGAGCACCTTTAGATCATTAAAATTAATTTATATGGATTTATTTGGATCAATTGATATCATTGCTCCAAGAGGTAGTAAATATTCTTTCATGATTATTGATGATTATAGTAGATATACTTGGACATACTTCTAGGCACATAAAAGTGATTATTTTAAATATTTTATGAAGTTTTGCAAACAAGTTCAAAATGAAATTTTTTTTATGATTTCTTCTATTCGTAGTAATCATGGTAGTGAATTTAAAAATTATGATGTTTAAGAATCTTATGATTCCATTGGGTATGACCATAATTTCTCTACTCTAAGAAATTCATAATAAAATAGAGTTGTTGAGAGAAAGAATAGAAGTTTACAAGAGATGGCAAAAACTTCCCAAATACTTTTGGGTTGAAGCTGTTAACATGATATACTATATCATGAACAGGGTTCTTATAAGACCTCTACTATCTAAAATTTCTTATAAATTATAGAACAATAAAAGACCCAATATTTCATATATTAGAGTTGTTGGTTATAAATTTTTTATTTTAAATGAAAAGGAGGCCTTAGGAAAATTTGATGCAAAATCCAATGAAGGCATGTTTCTTGGATAATCCTCTATTTCTAAAGCTTTTCAAGTTTTTAATAAAATAACTTTAGTTATTGAGAAATCTATCCATGTTATTTTTAATGAGTTTTCTAAAGTTAAGAAAAATGATTTTGATGATGATTTTAAGTTTTGATATTTTGAATTTAAATAAGAATTCTCCTATCTAAAACAATGTAGATACATGTAGTTCCAAAGATATCTTACCCAAGAAATGGAAGAATATAGATGCTCATCCTAAGGAGCTAATCATTGGAGATACATCAAAAGGTATTCAAACTTATTCTTCACCTAAAAAGATTTATGCAAATACTACCTTTTTATCTTAAACTAAACCTAAATGCATTGACGATGCTCTTAATGATAACTGATGAGTCTTAGCAATGTATGAAGAATTAAATCAGTTTTAAAGAAGGAAAGTTTGGACACATGTTCCTAGACTTAGTGATCATCTTATGATTAACACTAAATTAGTATTTATGAATAAGCAAGATGAATACTGTTTTGTGGTTCGAAACAAAACTAGATTAGTGGCCAAATGTTTCAACCAAGAAGAAAGTATAAATTATGAAGAAACTTTGATTTTCTAACTAGACTTGAAGCTATAAGAATATTCCTTGCATATACATATTTTAAAAAATTTAAATTATTTCAAATGAATACTTTTCGTAATATTTTTATTTTCGAGGAGGTTTTTGTTGAGCAACCACCAGGATTTGAAAATAATCTTTTTTCGAATCATATTTATAAATTATTAAAGACTCTTTATGGATTGAAGCAAGCCCCAAGGGCTTGGTATGAGAGACTTAGTTTCTTTCTTATTCAGAATAATTTTTAAAAGGTAAGGTCGACACTACACTATTTACTAAACATTTCAAAAATAATTTTCTTATTATTCAACTTTATGTTAATGATGTTATTTTTGTTTCTACAAATGAATCTTTATATGAATCATTTGCCAATAGTATAAGCCAAGAATTTGAAATGAGTTTAATGGGTGAAATGATATTTTTCTTAGGATTACAAATCAAGCAACTACATGATAAATTTTTTATTACTCAAACTAAATATTCTTTAGATCTATTAAGATGGTTTCACATAGATAGTGCTAAGGATATTAACACACCAATGAGAATATCTTCAAAATTAGATATGTACAATGAAGGAAAATGCTTTCATCAAAAGACTTATAAAGGAGGTATGTATTGAATCTTGAATTTTGATGATGAAATCAATTGATGAGTTATTGATCTAACATGGTTGTTAGAGTTGATTGATGCAGGATTAACTACGATAGAGAGAAAAATTACATTTAGAGGTTTGTCTAAAGTCAAGTCCAAGCATCAAGCCGGAGTGAAGACGATGCAGTTGAGAATTTGCTTGTAGTGTGTTGGGAGCTTGTCGAGGGTATCAGAAACTTGTCAGGATGGTGCAAGAGAGTTCATTAGAAGAAGACCGAGACTCAGTGGAAGATTGTTGAGGGTAATCAAAAAGTTTGTCGGGAGTTGGAAAGGTTTTTAAATGGATTTGTTGGCCATGTTGATTGTAATTAATTAAGTCATAGTTAGCATCGTTAAGGTTGAGTCATGTTTGAGTAAGATTTTAAAGGGATCCAAATTAACTCAAGTGATGCTAACCAGGTCCATAAAGGGATTGGATTGAGCTCAGGTCGAGCTCAATTAGTTCACCTGAGAATTGGTCAACAGGAGGTATAAGTTGGGATTGAAAAAGTGAAGGGAATCACTTTTTTAGAAATTTCGACGGTTGTACGCCACCGCCTAGGTTTTCGGGCAACTGCTGGTGGTTGTACCGCCTAGGCCGATAGTTGTACCACTAGTACCCTATTTTCAAGGTGCCTTCGGGGGTGGCACCGTAGCATTGGCAATTCTACCACATGTACCCGATTTTTTTGAGTGTATTTGAATTTTGGCTTGAAATACTAAAGCCAATTGAGGCCTATAAATACCCTAAGTTTTCTTGTATTTCACACAACAATTTTAGGCTAGAAATTCTATAATATATTATGTATGAAAATTGTAAGGAAAGGGGTAAGGGAGAGAGGAAAGGATTGTAAAACTTGTAAATCTCCCATGTGAGTTTGTAAGGTTACTTTTTTAAGCCTATGAAAAGGAGAGTGGGAAGTGTAAGTGTTTGATCTTCACCCAAAGAAGATTGGTAATGGACACCAGTGCACCTCAGAGAAGAGGACTCGGGAGTGGATGTTAGGCCGGTTGAGACCGAACCACTATAACTGTGAGTGTCTTTATTTACTTTATTTTTCAGTCTCTATTACTCTTAGCTTATAGTTAAAACCGAGCTTTAATCTCTCTACTTCTTTCAAATTGGCTTTAAATTAATTTTACCCAAATATCAAATGAAGTTTTTAAATTATTTATTTATTCACTTTTAAGTCCAAGAAATGCTTCTAATTCTAGTTTTGCTTAAATGAAAAGTTTTCCTTAAACCGTGATTTTACACTTACACTTGATCAGGTTTCTTCTTGTGGTTCAATTTTTGATATTTGGCATACATTGAAAATCACATATGAAAGCATAATTAAAATAAATGAATCAATGAATAAAATGTCTTATAAAAATGAACTTGAAGAACACCTTCCAAAGAACAGGAAGGAATTTGAACTAAAGAGAATATATGACTCCAGTGAAATCTTGAGTGATGAGGAGTTTGAACCTTTGATAAATGAACCAGATAAATTAATAAACATGAACTATAAAAATGATCTTAAGATGGATAAAAACCTCTTGCTATGAGTGCAAGAAGCTGAGGCACTCCAAAGATGAAGAGCACAATCAAGAAGAAGTGGAGAATCTCACACTTATAGCTATCGATGACGATGTTAGTAATTCTTTAAGCATTTCCAATCATAAATATGTTTCATGAATTGTTTGATGAATTTAAAAAAATTAGTAAATCTTTTAAGTTGCTTAAGAATGAACATGATTTGTTAGTTAATAGACTTGATAAAATGAATGATTTATTAGTATCACACAATCCTTATTCTAAATATGAAATACTAGATAATGTTAAAAAAGAAAACATCATGCTGCCTTAGAAAAATTTGAAATAGAAAATAAATCCCTTAATATGATTCTTATTGATATGGGTCATATTAACAGAAAAAATGGTATAAGATTTGTTGGTAACACTCAATAAAAGCCAACCATTTTTTTAAAAGACCTATATTAAATTTGTCATAAAAAATCAAATGTAATTTTTATGGTAGATTATGACATAAAGCCAACAAATATCTATTTAGAAAATATAGTCCATATCAATTTGTTTGGAGTTTCAAGGGAACAACAAACAACCAAAAACCATTAGAAAGGAAAGATAAAATCTTGTATAAAGGACCTAATGTAAAATGGGTACCTAAACCTAGACCCCCATATTATAAATTTGTCTTCTAACAAGACTAGGAGTACAAAATAATATTTTGAAGGTAGATGCTCAAGACATATAACTTGAGATCTAATAATTTTTCAAGCTCACTAGCCTAAGTAAATAACAAGAAATTTTTTTGAAAATAAAATAATTAGTAATGAATATTTGGATGATTCATTATTATAATTAATCTTGATAATGCATAGCTAGAGCATACTAGTATGAAAATGAACTAGAACTAAAGAACCTTAATTATTGTTAATGAAAAATATTTATATTAAAATTTATGAAAATGAGATTTTGATGATGAGTGAATGATAGGTTCAAAATCATTGGCTTGGATATTTGTTGATCTAAATGTAAAGACTATTGTTGAATGACTTAAATGTTATGATGTTTTTGGCTAAGTTAGCTTATAAACATCATTAATGAATGATTGAATAGTTGTATGTGTATTGTTAAATGATGGATTACTTTTGTATTTGAACATGGAATAAATAAAAATTTGAAAATGAGTTTGTTAACACCTTGCACTATGTGTAAAGAGTTAGACCCATTTTAAATGATTGAAATTTGAGATAGATTAAAATTTTGCTTTGAAGATGTTTTATCATTTTGATTTGTTATAGTGATGACTTTAATGATTTCTTCTAGAATGAAATTTGGTTTTTGATCTTATACGATAATATATTGATATAAAAATCATTCTTGAAACAAATCACATGAAACAACTAAAAATAGGATAATTATTCTTGAAAATATTTTTATCATATCAATCTTCAACAAGAGATAAAATGATACTATTATTGTTAAATCTCTTACAAAATGAATTAGAGAACTTTAACTATTTTCTTTTGAAAAACAATATATGTTGCCTTCATTGAAATTTACCAAAAATTGATTTTTGATAATGATTTTGGACATGTTTTCAAATGATTTTCTTAAAAGAGATTAATGAATCAATTTAACTTTATTGATATTTCAATTTTGATGATTTGATAATTTAAATCATGATCTTGACTTCTCAACATTTATAACTTGATATTTCTATATAAATCAAGATCCTTCTTATTATTTAATCTCCTAAGATTCCATTTTGTCATATGAGAGGAAATTTATTAAATCATGTCTTTTGAATGTCTTTTGATGTTAATATCTTTCTTGACATGATTTATTTATAATTTTTTATAACTCATGATGGTATAACTTATCACCAAAATTAATATTTCTTAAATTTGTGATAAGTTGAAAATTAAAGGAGTTTTATTTTATCATGAACATTTTCTTGATGAGAATCATGTTTAAACCTCTATGATTTCTTCTTTAAATAAAAAGGAGATTTATAATCTTAACAATTATAAGTTGAAACTTTTTATCAAGATCGTTCTTTCATTTTATTAAGAAGAATTATCTAAATGAATTAGGGTCTTAAGATTTATCTTGGATGAATCAAGATTATCCCCCAAGACTCATTTTCATTATTTACAAAAAAATAGGGAGAGATTTATTAAGAAAAATCATGTCTTTTAGTCCTTAAAGATTTGATTTTATTTCTAATGATACGATCTCTTTGTACTTATGGGTGTAATTTGTATTTGGATGTTAAGAAGAAATTATGCAATCATATTTCTTTCTTAACAATGACAAAAAGTGGGAGATAAAATTATCAATATGATTAGAAGCAAATTTGATAATGATAACATTGAATGAGAAATAATTTGCTTAGAAGAAAATTTAGAATTTTAAATTTTTTAAATACATGCAAAATGCATGATTTACAAATTAAGCTTGATTTACCATTAATTTTTACCTTTGGATTTCTTAGTCTTTATAAATTGCACTTATTATCAAAATTTGCATGTAAAATGCATAATTTACTTGATTAACTATCTTGCTTTAAATTTGCATAAGATGAGTTAAATTACATGAGTAGCTCCTAATTCTTCTTGGATTTCTTAAACTTTTGAACTCATTTTTGAGATGATTCTCATTAAAATTAATATAAGAAGGGGATTCAAATTTTTGTGATGAGATATTTTTTAAATAAAAAATTCTTCTTGTTTTATTAATCTTGATGATTATTTACAAAAGAAGAATATATGACATGAATTTTTATGATGCTTGATATAAATAGGCTCTATTTTTGTGATGATATTTTTTAACTCCCCTCATTGTTTCTACTAGTTTCTTATTTTAAAAAAAGGAAGACAAATTTTAATGAGAAAATTATGTTTTACTAAGGAGGAGCAATGAAGTATTAAATATTCAATAATATATGTTTTGTAAAAATATGAATATTTTGACACATGATGAGTTTATATATCATGAAATTATTTGCCCATTATTTCACCTCTTTGTGTTGATGACAAAGGGGGAGAAATAGTGTATTGGTGACACAAATATGAAAAATAATATATATATGATAAAGAGAAGAAAATTTTTCATAAGAACATTATTGCTCATATCTTATTTTACTAAGGGGGAGTAATGACACATGTGCCTTAAAATCATTTGCTCTAATATTTTACCTTTTTGTTGATGACAAAGGGAGAGACATGATAAATTGATGACACATGTAGAAAAATAAAAAATAGATATTTCTCTTATTTTTGATGATAAATAAAGAGAGAAATAATTGATAACTTAAGGAAGAGAATTTTAACTTAAAGTATGATTGATGCATAATACTTTGAAAATTTGATGATTCATTGTTGGTTAAAATTAATGTTACATCATTGATGTTTGATTTTGAAATTCAAGATATATCATTTCAGAATTTGATAAATGAATGTTATGATACTTGAATTCAAGAGTAGTTGGTTCTCTTGAATTTAAGTTTTCCTTATTTAAAATAATAATATAGATTTAGGGGGAGTAAGGTTTAACTCCTATTATCAATTGATTGTCATCATTAAAAAGGGAGAGATTGTTGAATCTTGAATTTTGATGATGAAATCAATTAATGGGTTATTGATCTAACAATGTTGTTAGAATTGATGGATGCAGGATTAACTATGACAGAGAAAAAATTACAATAAGAGGTTTGGCCAAAGTCAAGTCCAAGCAACGGGCTGGAGTGAGGACGATGCGATTGAGAACTAACATGGAGTTTGTCAGGAGCTTGCCGAGGGTATCGGGAGTTTACCAGAATGGCGCAAGGGAGTTTGCCCGAAGAAGACCAAGACTCGCTAGAAGATTATCGGGGGTAGCCAAAAAATTTGTCGGGAGTTGGGAAGGTCTTCAAGTAGATTTATTAGTCATATTGATTATAATTAATAAGTCATAGTTAGCATCGTTAAGGTTGAGTCCTATTTGAATTAGATTTTGAAGGGATTCAAATTAACTCAAGAGAGACTAACCGGGTCCACGAAGGGATTAGATTGAGCATAGGTTGAGCCTAATTAGTTGACTTAAGAATTGGTCAACATGAGGTATAAGTCGGGAATGAAAAAGTGAAGGGGTTACTTTTTTGAAAATTTCGATGATTGTACCGGTGAGCGGCGATTGTAACGTCGCCACCCAGGTTTTCAAGCAACAATCGATGATTGTATTGCTCAAGCCGATGATTGTATCGCCCAGGCTGACGATTGTACCACTAGTGTCCTATTTTTAGGGTACTTTTGGTGGTGGCACCATCGACGCCGTTATTGTACCGCCCGTACTCGATTTTTTCATATATGTCTGAATTTTGGCTCCAAATCTTGAAGCCAATTGGGGCCTATATATACCCCAAGTTTTTTGTATTTCACACAATAATTTTGAGCTAGAAATTCTGTGATAAATTATGTGCGAAAATTATATGAAAAATAAAAGGGGTAAGGGAGAGAGGAAAGGATTGTAAAACTTGTAAATCTAACTTGTGAGTTTGTAAGGTTCCTCTCCTAAGCCTGTGTAAAGGAGAGTGAGAAGTGTAAGGGTTTGATGTTCACCCAAAGAAGATTGGTAGTGGACGCGAGTGGACCTCGGAGAAGAGGACTTGGGAGTGGACGTAGGTTAGTTGAGACTGAAGCACTATAACTGTGAGTGTCTTTATTTGCTTTGCTTTTCACTCTCTATTACTCTCATTTGCTTATAGTTAAAACGAGCTTCAATATCTCTACTTCTTTCAAATTGACTTTAAATTAGTTTTATTGAAATATCAAATGAAATTTTCGTTGTTCACTCGTTCCTTTATGAAAGTAAGATTTTTAAATCATTTACTTATTCGGAAATGCTTCTAATTCTGATTTTGCTTAAATGAAAAGCTTTACTTAAATCATGATTTTACACTTGCACTAATTCACTCCCCCCCTCCTTAATGCCAATTGATACTAACAGTATATTGTAGTTTATTATATCTTACTATAACTAGACCTGATATAATATTTATATTGAGCTTTATGCAAGGTACCAGTCCAATCCTAAACAATATCATTATAAAGTAGTTAAAAGAAATTTTAAATGCTTAAAAGGAACTCCCAATATAGGATTATGGTATCCAAAGTTTAAAAATTTTAATTTGATTGCTTATGCTAATGCCGACTTTGTAGGATGTAGAGTAGATAGATAAAGTACATATGGAACTAGTCAGTTCTTAGGTCATGCACTTGTTTAGAAGAAAAACACTTTCGCTTTATCTACAGTCAAAGTTGAATATGTTGCAACAGGTGCATGTTGTGCATAGGTAATATGGATGAAAAATACTTTAGAAGATTATGGATTTTGAAGGGTGACAACACTAGTGTAATATGTTTAACAAAGAACCCTATTCAATACTCTAGGACTAAACACATTGACATTAGATATCATTTTATTGGGGATCATGTTAGCAACATGATATATCTTTATATTTCATTGATATAAAACATTAATTAGCAAATAGTTTTACTAAACTACTGAATGATGAATATTTTAATTTTATTAGAAGAGAGTTAGATATGTTAAATCTTTCAAATATATGATATCTTACTAATTCTTCTTATATGATTCTTCATTTTACTAAATATGAGATTTTTCAAACAAATCATGATATTTCATTTGACTTATCGATATTTGTAACTTGAGATTTATCTTGTATCAATTAGGAACTTTTGATATTAATTCTTTTATGATTATTTGTTTTTGTCAATGACCAAGAATGAGATTTATCCAAATGAATCATGATCTTTCACTTAACTTATCGATATTCATAACTTGAGATTTATTTTATATAAATCAATATCTTTTACTATTTGTTCTCCTATAATTCTTTCTTTTTTACTAAATAAGAGATTCATCTCAATTGATCATTATCTTGATTTTTGATGTGAGATTTATTTCATATGATTTCTTTGTATTCATGACTTATATGCTCCATCATCAATTGACCTCTCAAGGCTTGAACTTATCTTTGATATTAATATCCTTCAAGTGATATTAAAGTAGTTATATAATTGACACATGGATGTAAACAAAGAGATATAACACCATGATATTATGATATTCTTTTCCTTTTTTATGATGACAAAGGGGGAGAGAGTAGTCGGCTGCACATTTTTTCTATTTGTTGATGGCGAAGGGGGGAGAGAAGTAATGGTAACTATTTGATGATGTGGTAGCTATATATGTTAAACAAGGAGAAGTAGACTATACTATTTGATGATGTGGAAGTATTACGATGATTTTTTTATTACGGTTGAGAATCTAATTGAAATTATACATATAATGTATGTTATAATTATTTGATGATGTTAAACAAGGAGAAATAGACGGTGTACTCTTTGATGATATGGAAGTATTATGATGATGTTTTAACTTATGATGATGTTTGTTTTAACTTATGATGATGATAACGGTTGAGAATTTGATTGAAATTATGCATATAATATGTGCATCAATTATTTTAAAATTTGAACTATGCAAATGATGTGTGCAATGATTATTTTGATATTTTAACTGAAATTAGAGATATGATTTTTTGTAATGATTACGATTGAAAGTTACTAAGATTTATGATTAAAATTGTTTCAACTTGAATTTCAAAGAATAGTATTAAAATATTATTATATTTTTGAATTCGAGTTTATTATATTTCAAAATGACATATAGACAGAGGAAGCCTAGTTAAAGCTTCGTCATCAATTGGTTATCATCATCAAAAGGGGGAGATTATTGAATCTCAAATTTTAATAAAATTAATTAATGAGTTTATGAACTAATATATTCTTGAGATAAGTGACACAAAAAAAACTTCAATCATAGACTCAAATCAATGACAAATTATTGAAGTAAGAGAATCAGACATTGGGTCGGATAAGTATCATGTCAAAAATTAGACGTCGAGCCAGAGGATTGATCAACATGTTGAAGATTAGACTTTGTATCATGAGTTTGAGCATCATGCCGATCAGGTATTGCGCTAAAAGATTAGATATTATAAAAATGTTAATATGCTGATAGATTGGGCCATATGTCCAAGGGAAGGACGATGCACCGGAGGTTCAGACGAAGTATTAGATGATTGGGTGACATGATGGAACACTGGACAATATGTTGAAAGCTTTGTGATTGTGCTGAAAATATGGTTGGATTGTTTATGTCTTGATGACATGACGGAACTAAGGTCTTTCGAGGTCAAATTATGTTGGTATTAGGCTGAAACTATGCCAACTTGTCGAGAAACCTATTGGGCTTGAACCAGGATCCAGTTAGGCTCGTTAGGAGAACACACCAATGGGTTTGAATCCTAGATTTTGATGATGAAATCAATTGATGAGTTTATGGACTAATATGTTCTTGAGATGAGTGTCACATGAAAAACTTTGATCACCGACTCAAACCAACGAAGGGCAAATTGTCGAACAGGAGAATCAAATGTTGGGCTGAATGAATATCAAATTGGATGTCGAGTTGGAGGATTGGTCGCCATGTCAAAAATTAAACTTCGTGCCATGAATTTTAGCATCATGTCAAAAGGATCAGATATTATGCCAAAAGATCAGATGTTTTGGGAATGTTAACATGCTGATAGATCAGGTAATATAATGAAGGCAAGGATGATGTTTCGGAGGTTCGAACAAAATGTTAGATGATCGGATGACATGATGGACAATATACTGAAAGCTTCGTAATTGTGCCGAAAATATAGTTCGATTATTTATGTTTTGATCGGGGTCTTTTGGGGTCAAATTGAGTTAGTATTATGATGAAATCATGCCAACTTGTCAAGAAACTTATCAGGCTTGAATCAGGACCAGGTTGGGCTCGTTAGGAGGCCAAACCAGTGGCCTTGAGCAAGGTGGTACCGCTAGGCATAAGTGGTGGTACCACTTAGACAACTGATAGGCACTGTTTTGTGCCTATCAGCACATTTGGTGGTGGTACCACTTGGGGTGGTGGTAGTATCACCCAGAATTCAAATTTTATGATGCTAATATTGCCCGAAAGTCCAAAATTATAGCATCAAAAGTTGAGACAGCAGGATCATCCAAATCTTAAAATTTTCAATGATTTGATTTTTTATTGGCTCCATGTTGAAGCCATTTGGGGCTATAAGTACCCTCACTAAGGCTTGGATTGGAGAAAGAAACAAGTGGTGAAGTTTGTAACGGTAGTAGCTGTCTCTTCGAGCATTAATTGAGTCTCTTCCTCCTCCTTAAGTTTAGAAGTGATTCTAAGTTGTAGGAGGTATGAGCTCTCTTGTAAAAGAGTGAGTGTAGAGGTTCTCTCCTAAGCCTGTTAAAAGGAGAAACTTACCGGGAAAGAAGATCAACAATGAAAGTTGCTAGTTAGAAAGAAGATCAGTAATGAATGCCAGTGGCCACAAAGGAAGAGGAATCAGGAGCGGATGTAGGTCGGGACAATTGAACCACTATAAATCGTTTGACATTCTCTCTTGCCTTAATTTGTTATTGCATTCTGATTTTATTCTAACCCTTACTCACTCTTTTTGGTAATTGTATTTTCTGATATAGATTTATTGATCAAACTTCTAAAATCAGTTAAATTTGCTATAGCCCTAGTTCAACCCCCCTCTTAGTGCCATTAGTATCTTGACACAAGTAATCTAGATGAAGTGTACTTTAAAAGATTATGGACTTTACATAAAAAATATTCCTATAAATTATGATAATACAAGTGCAATTTGTTTAACAATGAACCCTATTCAACACTCTAGGACTAAACACAATAATATTAGACATCATTTTATTAGGGATCATATTAGTAATCATAATATATTTTTAGATTTCATTGACATAAAACATTAATTACAGATATTTTTACTAAACCATTGAAGGAGGAACAATTCAATTTTATTAGAAAAGAATTATGCATGTTGAATTTTTTAAATATATGAATCATGATTCTTCTTTTTTTTTTTTCTCATTGGATCATTATCTTGGTTTTAAATACATGAATAATGTGAGATTTATGTTATATGACTTCTTTGTATTAATATCCTTAATTGGCAAATTGATAATGATATCATTCCTTTTGATAATGACAAAGGGGTGAGAAAAGTAATGGCTTACTTATTCTTTTTCCTCTTTTGTTAATTACAGAGGGGAAAAAATAATAGTAATTTTTTAATGAAGTAGTACTCATATGCATGTTGTATTTGATGATATCAATTTATGATATTTGTTCGAGATGTACGAATATGATGTGAGATTATGCATATGATTCTTGCAATAATCACTATTGAAAGTTGCAATGATTTATTATTTAAGTTGTATTGACTTAAACTCAAAAAGTTGAAAGATTATCATGTTTCTTTAAACATTCAAGTTCCTTATGGTATATAAATAGGGTGAGTATAGTTAAAATTCTATTATCAATTTATTATCATCATAAAAAAGGAAGAGATTGTTGAATCCTAAATTTTGATGATTAAATCAATTGATGAATTTATAAACTAATATGCTTTCAAGATAAGTAATGTAAGAAAAACTTCGATCATGGACTTGAACCATTATAGGGCAATATATCAAAGTAGACATTGGGCCGAAAAGCATCATGTCAAAGATTAGATGTCGGGCCAGAGGATTGGTTAACGTGTGGTAGAATAAGCTTCGTGCCATGAGTTCGAGCATCGGATCGAAAGATACATCAAAGGTTCAGATGAAATATCGAATGATCAGATGACATGCTAGAATGCTGGACAACGTGCTTTGTGATTATAATTAAAATATTTAGGTTTTGATCATGGTTGTTTAGAGTCAAATTAAGCTGGTATTAGATCAAAAACTTACCAAATTGATTAGGAGCTTAGTGGGCCTAAACCAAGGCTGAATTGGGCTTGATGAAAGGCTAATTCGATAATTTAGAGTTAACCTGGGTGGTGGCACTGCTAGGTCTAGGAGGTAGTATTGTTAGGATCGTATTGGCGAGGGGGCAGGGTGAATTAGTGCTATCGAAAAATTACATCGATTCGAAAAATCATTTGATCAGACCCATTTTAAAAATACGTTAAACTTGGAATGTAAGTAAATGTACTGAGCTACTAAGTCAGTACGCAATAAGAATGAAAAACATAAGGAAAATAGCATATCAGATTATAGTGGTTTAGTTGTCGTGACCTATGTCGACTCCTGATTCCTCCACTTGAGGCCACTGGTTTCCACTATTGATCTTTCAAATGGGTGAAGATCAATCACCCTTTATGACTCTTTTTCCTTTTCACATGCTCAAGAGAGAACCTTCACACCTCTCTTTTACGGTAGACCTCACTCATCCCTTAAAAAACTTCTAACTCTAGGAGGAAGAGACTTACTAAGTCAAGAGAGATCACAACTCTTTTTTCTTCTCAAGTATTCTTTCCCATGTTTTTACTCTTTTTCTTACTACCTCAAGCAAGAATAAGTGGGGTATTTATAGGCTACAAATGACTTTAAAAAATAGAGTCAAAATTTAAATTATGAAGTTTTCAGGGTACTAACAGTACCACCACCTAGTCTGGGCGGTACCATCACTTGACATAGTTTGAGAGATTATGTCTGGATGATACCACTGCCTAACAACATGGGAGATCATGTCGCTACTGGTTACAAGTGCCTTACTGAATCTCGAATTGTGATAATAAAATCAATTGATGGTTTGTTAATCTAATATATGTATTAGAGAAAGTAACGCAAGATTAACTACGACGGAGAAAATGAGTTACAATTAAATGTTGGGCCAGAATCAAATTCGGGCATCAGGCCAATCAAGTTCGAGCATCAGATTGAGAGAGAAATCCCTCTCTATAAATAGGAGGGGAGACTCATGGTTGATAGGCTACAGCTTCGGCCTCCCCTCCTATTCTCCTCCCTCCCTTTACGCAAGAGTTGCGAGATCAGCTTGGAGGAGTTTTGCTGCAGACATCCATTATGTGGATACCGCTAGAGAGGATGACGCTTGACCTTCTTCGTCCTCTCCATCCGGATCTGGAATAGGGATATACGATCTCCCTAGGTAAAATCAATCTCTCACGTATCATGGTTTTTTACAAGAGTTACGAGATCAGATTGGAGGAGTTTTGTTGTAGACATCCATTGTGTGGATACCGCTAGAGAGGAGGATGCTTGACATCCTTCATCCTCTCTATCCAGATTTGGAATACAGGGATATATGATCTTCCTAGGTAAAATCAATCTCTTATGTATCACAGTTTTTCAATTTTACGTTTTTCTCATGATTTTAATCTTTTGCACGACGATTTGATTTGCGTGGGAAACCGATTTTTTGTTTTGATTTCCGCTGCGCATGTGATGCTCCCGCTGAGGTTTCCCAACACACATGACTTGAGATCTAACACTCTTTCAAGCTCACTAGCATAAGTAATAACAAGAATAATTATTAAAAATTAACCTTTGGATGATTCACTATTATAATAATCTTGATTACTTTAACTTTAGTATGCTAGTATAAAATAAATTAGAATAATAATATATAAAAAATAGGAGAGACTTTAGCTATTTCTAATGGAAAATTATATACATTCAAATTTATGTAAGAGAGATTTTGATGATGATTATGCTTGTATACTTGTATTGACTTGTAATGGTTAAATGAGTGTATGTTATCCTGAGATAAAATTGAATGGAATTAAAAATAAATTAGAATAATAATATATAAAAAATATGAGAGACTTTAGCTATTTCTAATGGAAAATTATATACATTCAAATTTATGAAAGAGAGACTTTGATGATGATTATGCTTGTATACTTATATTGACTTGTAATGGTTAAATGAGTGTATGTTATCTTGAGATAAAATTGAATGGAATGATTAAATACTGAATTTGAACTTAAAAAATTATATATATGAAATCATATTTTATTTTCTAATATGGTTGAAAAATTAATTTTTTTTCTAAAATGAGAAGAAAAATTTCTTGGTAACATATTAGACTTATTTAACGAGAAAAATCATTGAATTGAAAATAAACCAAAAGATTTCATTTGAAAATATTTTACTCATTTGAAAATTTTATATTTTAATAACCTTGATGACATTATGTTAATGTTAGTGTTGAATAAGTGACTTGAAATATGATTGAATGGTGGTTATTGAATGTTAGAATTTGAGCATAGAATAAAATAAAAAAAGGAGAGAAAAATCATGCTTCATTTTTTAGTATTTTTGAAAAATTAAATTTTTTTAAAATGTGAATGAAATGAGCATTGTAACTTATTTCACTAAGTCTAAAGAGTTAGACTCACTTAAAAAAGAAAAATCATTGAAATTAAGATAAATCAAAGCTCTTGTTTGAAATTTTTTATTACAATGATCTTGATGTTTTTCTCTTTTAAATGAAACTCAGTTTTTGATTTTAAATGACATTGCATAAAATCATTCTTTGAATAAATTACATAAATTAAAATAACTATAAAGAAGAAAATATTTTTAAAAATTTCTCAATCTCTATTTTATTGAGTTTTTAATAAGAGATTGATGAATCTATTCATGATAATTTTAAATCTCGATTTTGATGATTTGATGATTTAAACTTGAATAAGTTATTATCCAAATCATGATCTCGATATCTTAAATATTGTAACTTAAGATCTTCATATAAATCAAGATAGTTTACTATGATTCTTACGTTTTATTAAAGTAAATTATATAGATGAATCATTATTTATCTTTTTGATCTTTTAAAATTATAACATGAGATTTTTTTATTATGAACCATGATCTTGATAACTTAAAATTTTCAACATAAAAATCAAGATCTTTTATCTTTTCTCCCTTGCAACTTGTAAAGAAAAGTTTTTATTCTATTCATTATTTTGACTTCTTAATGTTTATTAACTTGATTATTTTTACATGAATCAAGATCTTTCTTATTACTTGATATCCTAAAATTCCTTTTTATTATCTAAGAGCAAATTTGATAAATTGAATTATAACCTTTGGTATTCATGATTTGATATCCTTCCTATCATGATTTATCCTTGACTTATATTCATGAATGGTAAAATCGTGATAAGATAAAAATTGAATATTTTTATGAACTTTCCCTTGACCTCTTGATTTGTCTTAATTCTTTTTGGGAATCAATTTTTAATCTCCATGATTTTTTAATAAAAAAGAGATTTACGATCATAACAATTATAAGTTGAGATTTTTTATCAAGATCATTCTTTTGTTAAGAAGATTTATCTAAATAAATTAGATGTCTGAAAATTTATCTTGGATGAATAAGTTTATTTAATACCCTAAGACTCATTTTCATTATTAAAAGAAACCATGTCTTTTGGTACTTAAAATTTGATCTTTAATGACATGATGCCTTGTACTTATGGTCATAATTAGGATATGGATGTAAAAAGAAAAAAAATATCATGTATTCCTTTTTAACAATCATAAAGGGAGAGAAAATTGACATCTTAACAATCAAGTCATTAAATAAAGCACAATTTGACTTTCGTAGAAGAGAGTTAATAATGCTAACCCAATGCATGATTTACTATTTTTTAGATTTTTTGAATTACTTGAAACTTATATAAGATGAATGTATAAGTGGATCTTAGATTTCTCAGATATTTGAGTTAATCTTTGAAATAATATTTTCAAAATTTATGTTTATAAGATTGAGATTAAAAGCCTTTAATTATGATGTGATCTTTATTTTCACACCCCTCCACCACCCAACCCCCCAACCCACTACCCCCCCCTCCAAATCATTTCTTCTTCTATTTTATTCACAAAGGGGTAGAAAAAATTTTGATTAGAAAATAAGAATCTTGAAATATGATGAATATTTATCTGAAAATTATTTGGTGAATATTTCATCTTTCTATTGATAATAAAGAGGGAGAAATAATATATTGATGACAAATATAGAATATTAATGAAAAATGATAAAATAGACATTTCTCTTTTTTGACCGATAACAAAGGAGGAGAAATGATTGATGACTTAATGGGGAGAATTAATGATTGATGACTTAAGGGGGAGAATTTGAAATTGATGTATAAATTTAAAATTAATATTGTTTCACAATATACGAATATATATCTTGAAAATCTTTAATATATTGATGGTTGATGAATTAAGGGGGAAAATTGTTATATGGATGTATGTTTCAAAGTTTTTGAAATATTTATGAATGATATCGTGCTTGAATTCAAAAGTGTTGGGTTCTTTTAAAATTTAAGTTTATTTTATACGATGGAGTTTACATAGGGGGAGTTAAGGTTAACTCCCATCATCAATTGATCGTCATCATCAAAAAGGGGGAGATTATTGAATATCGAATTTTGATAGTTTGTTGATCTAATGTGTTAGAGAAAGTAATGCATGTTGGGAAACCTTAGCGGGTGCATCACATGTGCAGTGAAAATCAAAATAAAAACTGATTTCCCATGCAGATCAAATCGTCATGCAAAAGATTGGGATCGTGAGAAAAACTGCAAAAATCGAAAAACCATGATGTGCGAGACATTGATTTTACATAGTGTCACGGGCTTAGCTGAATTTGCCTAAGCCGTGCGGCACCCATGCGTGTCGTTCACAAGGGTCAGCCCTCCCCGAGATCTCGTAGTGTCCCTTAGACTTACAAAAGAGAAAACGGGCCAGAAGAAGCAATTCCCACGGGATCCATAAGCAACTGCTCAAGCAAACACTTTATAAAGCCATATACAAATTACACCTATGGACATTACAAACTCAGAGAGATTTCACACCAAGGATAATGATCCATTACAGACCGAAGTCCCCACAAGTGCTTACAAGAAATACTTGTATTTACAAGCCAAAATTGGCCATAAAGCAAACCAAACTCGGGCTGCTAAGCCTACTGCAAGCTTGCTACTTGCTGTACAAGGTATGTACACAAATTGAAGGACACGGACAAACACGAGCATTTCATCAAACATCTTGTTTACATTATTGTCCGTGACATTCTCCCCCACTAATTCCTTCGTCGTCCTCGTTGAAGCCACTGTGGACGCTGTATCTCCTCGCATTCTGCTAAATCTTCAATCTTTCACTTTGGCTGTAACTCGCCCCTTTGGCTCCCAGCCACTCTCCGCCGCTGTTGTTGAGTAGTCGAACTCTAATCCGCTATGTTGCTTCAACTCACCAATGACTGAATCTAGTGTGGGGTTGGCTGAGTTGTGTTGATCCTTATTAGTTCTCGTGGATCCCTCTGATGAAGGAAAATAGCTACCTTATTATGCGCTAGTATCGCAGTATGCTCAAATTACTTGAACTGGGTGGATGCTTATTGGAGCTTTAGCGAGTATCGCCTCGCAGACTTTGAAATTTTTAAGATCCTTCCTCCATAATGTTTGCCCATTGAACCTTCTTGCACTATTAGTTGTTATTTCCAAGTATATTCGCATCACTCCCGCTTTCGATTGGTCAATTGGAAAATAAAGCGGACAATCTACTCTCAGTAGTACTGATTACCAATTGTGAGGATTTGATAACTATTATCTTCCATAAGCTTTTTTTTAGGGTCACTGAACTTATGCAGAGCTCCTCTGCTGGATAAGTAAGAGAACTGAGATACTTGACTTCACCCATTCTCTTAGTAGTTGAGAAGGCAAAGTTATTTAGTTTCGCTCACCTCCTCGAGTTTGTACTTTATGCATTGAGCTGGTTACTAACATTAGCCCGCTCTTTGCTTACAAATCTGAAGCACTTGAAGTATTTGCACTCCTTGCGTTGAGTTAGCTACTGTGATTCACCTTCCCACTGCCATTGAACTTCTGGAATGCAAGAAGTTTTGCCCAAAAAGAGTAAAACGTTTATCCCAACTTGGAGTCCCCC
The DNA here is from genome assembly GCA_029747655.1 of Ensete ventricosum. NCBI lineage: Eukaryota > Viridiplantae > Streptophyta > Magnoliopsida > Zingiberales > Musaceae > Ensete > Ensete ventricosum. The sequence goes on from JAQQAF010000002.1 coordinate 23,978,104, forward strand.
AACTTGGAACAAGTCTTTGATAGATCTGGTCACCTCTAGGATTGTACCGTCTTCTCCATCACCTTTGTCGCATACTCCTCTGAGTAGAAAGGTACAGTATAGTGTACTACCTACTTCGCTCCTTGGTCGAACACTACTGCATCAACCCGAAGTCCCCCGCTTTTGGCTATCTTGATGAGAAGCCCATCAACATCGGTCTTATGAAATTTCTTAGCCTCTGCCCTTCTGCCCTGTCTTGGTACTTGGAGTTTGTCTTTGCATTCTCCACCTCCTCGACCCCTTTTACGACCAATGCTCTCCCTCCATGAGAGCAAGGGATCGATGACTCCATGGAAGTCCTGCCTCTGCGGTACAATGGTGCTGCCAAGCCCATAGTCCTACTATCCGTTGACTTGCATCTGCATCCCTTCCTTCGCGATCGGTAGATCCGCCTCTGTGGCACTGTGGTGCTCCTCCGAGTCCACCGCCTTCTAAATGATGCTTTTAATTTTGGGTAGCTAAGCCCCATTGGACTTGTCGTCGCTTCCTCATCCCTTTCGACCACCTGCTTCGACACCACTTTGTCCTACTAGCAGTTCTCCTTGGTCGATGGAAAGATAGACTGCAACTCTCATGCATGGCCTCCGCCATCTTGTTGCAGGGCTCACGCTAATTCTGTTCTCCTTAGCTTCCTTGGTAGCAATGTTCACTTACTCAGCTTTGTCCTCTGATTTGTTGGGCTCCCTTAAGCGAATATGAGCACTGAAGCAGTCCAACTCTCCAGCTACTCCGATCATACCTTAGTATAATCAAGTCCCCTCTATGGGACTCACTGGTACTTACAATCTGACTACTCCCTCGGTGGTACATAGCTCCCATATGCTGGTGACCAAGGCTTTCATCTGATGCAAGCTTCGATGCATATACACGGAAGACCTGCCTCTACGGTACTGTGGCATTCACTCCTTGAATCCACAGCCCTTCTTGCCATTGTATTGTTCACTGAAGTGGAGCTCCCAACAGCTCCTGATCATTCACATGATCATGTCCCCTCCATGGGACTCACTGGTACTTGCACTTGGACTTCTTCCTCGTTGGTACATAACCCTCATATGCTGATGACTAAGACTTTCATCAAATGCAAGCTCCGATGCACACACGAAGACCCGCATCTGCGGTACCATGACATTCACTCATTGAATCTATAGCCCTTCTTCTTATTGTGTTGTACACCAAAGTGGAGCTCCAAGTAGCTCCTGATCATACCTCCGCATGATCTTGTCCCTCACGAGACAGGATTGCCTGTATTGCATTGCCACGAACTATTCCACCATGATCCGCTGCACCATGTCACCTCCTGGTGACATCTCAATTGCATACAAATTCTCGTGTGATGAACTCGGACTACGACTTCTCCATGTGTGGCCTTTGCCAACACATCGTAGGGCCTCTGCCATCTCTAATTTTTAGTTCGCTCCCTTGGCAATTCACCTTCGTCCCCGTCCCCCCCCCCACTCTTGGGTCTCACCTGGACGAAGCATAGCTCTAGGACAGTCCATTGCCTAGTAGCTCATGAAGTCCCCCTGACTTCATTAGAATTGGTGCACCATTGTTAGGATCCTGGGCCTTTATCCCCTACCAACATAACCTCTGCTATGCACCTCTTGTTCCTGACAACTCGAATGACAACACTATGGCATATTCTTTAAGAGTACCCGCCTCTACGTCCTCTTGCCCCGTGCTAAGGAATCCTGATCCCAGCTTTACCTCCATAAGTTGAATCACCTTAGTTACTCTATCAAATATATCTCTGAGGTAGCTTGCGCCTCGAAGCTCCCTTTATCTTTGGCACCATGGAAGATAAGTCTGCCCCATCAGAATGAAGAACTCATGGAATGACATGATCTCACTCTTGCCTCTACAAGAGTCCATGCCCTTGAACTCCATCCAAGGAAAGTTCTGTGCCTCCGCTCCATGTTCCATCTTCTATGTCGACTCCCTTCATGCGGCTTGGATACTTCACCAAGTTCCACCCAAGTCGTTTTGCTCCTCGATTTGCACTGAGTTGATAGTGGCCCTTGCATCCACTATTCCACGGGTCAGCCCTCCGTTGAGTTCGATTTCCACATCGACTCAAAGTGTGCCTTTATATGATATTGCCTTGGATTACTCCCCACTTGATCTCGAAATACATCCACCAATGAATTACCTCGTTCGAGATCATACAACGACTCTTCATCACTCGCTCGGTTTGTTGATCTTTGTGGAAATATTACCTTGAGAATCTCTTCCTTAATATGTGTGATCTGTTGCACATAATTCTCCCTCTGGAGAACTAGGACTTATCCCTCTTGGATATCTGTCATGTTGGAGCAACTTTCCTCTTTACATACTTCCCACTAGAAGTTTTGGAGACTACCATCTCCTTTGGACTACTCCATCTTACTGAACAACTTGTGCCTTGTTCTGCCCCCGTAAATGCACTTGCTATATTATGACCCTTTGCCAATATAATCCCCACTGTACCCTTCAGGGTCTAGCAACATGTTGAACTTCATGCATATTTCAGCCGCCTACGGATGTATCCTTTCCATGCCGAAGAGAAAGTTTTGATGGTCCATGGCGCTGAGTTCCGATCGTGCCTTAGGATGGCCACGTTCGTCGTCCGTGTATAAGCCCTTGCATGAGTACTGCATCATTCGAGTTAGCAATTCCTCTCACCTCTGTGAGCTTTGCGTAACTCTTTCGGTCATTATGAAATAACTCCCACTTTGCACGGTCTCATCTAACACCAAGCGCCCCGCTTTGCCTTGAGCACTGTCAAGTTTGGTTGCCAACGTCGAGCCATAGCTCGAACTCCACCATCCCAATCTTTGTGTGCTACACATTCTTCTTCGCTTGCTTGTCCTCATGGTGCCTCTCACACAAAGGGTTGGCCATTCCTTTGAATGTCAAACCTGGATGCTCGCTCCTCTGAGCGACTCCTTTCCATACATCTCAATGTTCGTTTTTCCTCAAACGATTGCGTGTGCTGGCTGTCCTTCACACAGCCCAGCTAGGTCCCATACTTTTGTATGGCAAATGTTTCTGCGTGTGCTTGTCCCGCTCTAATACCACATTGTCACGGGCTTAGCTGAATTTTCCTAAGCCATGCGACACCTATGCGTGTCCGTCCACAAGGGTCAGCCCTCCCCGAGATCTCGTAGTGTCCCTTAGACTTACAAAAGAGAAAACGGGCCAAAAGAAGCAATTCCCACGGGACCCACAAGCAACTACTCAAGCAAACACTTTATAAAGCCATATGCAAATTACACCCATGGACATTACAAACTCAGAGAGGTTGCACACTAAGGATAATGGTCAATTACAGACCGAAGTCCCCCACAAGTGCTTACAAGACATACTTGTATTTATAAACCAAAATTGGCTATAAAGCAAACCAAACTCGGGCTGCTAAGCCTACTGCAAGCCCGCTACTTGCTGTACACGGTATGTACACAAACCGAAGGATACAGACAAATATGAGCATTTCATCAAACACCTTGTTTACATTGTTGTCCGTGACAATAGGGAGATCGTATATCCCTGTATTCCAAATCCAGATGGAGAAGATGAAGGAGGTCAAGCGTCCTCCTCTCTAGTGGTATCCACACGATAAATTTCTATAGTAAAACTCCTCCAATCTAATCTCGTAACTCTTGCGCAGAGGGAGGGAGGAGAATAAGAGAGAGAGGCCAAAGCTGCAGCCTATCAACCATGAATCTCCCTTCCTATTTATAGAGAGCCACCAAAAAATACTAGGGCTCCTTCTTTAGTGGGTATTGGATCTCCATCCAATTACCCAGTAACCTTACATTATTAGATCTCTATCCAATAATCTCCTTAGGCCTTAATCAAGAAGCCTATCAACATAGGTCTCCTCTAATGAGAATAGGGGCTAATTAGATCTCCATCAAATCCTCTATTCACTGAAGCATCCACCATATGTGTGTGACTCTCTAGGCCATATACTGAGCTGACCGTGAGTCACTCCCATCAGAACACCTTCTAATATATGAATTATATCCCTATAATAATTCACTCGACTCATTGATTATGGACGTACTAGGCCACTATACCATAGTCCCCAAAAGGTACAGGGGGATCGAATCCATCGGACCTATCTATCCACCGTTACCATGTATCTATAATCCCTCATCCAACTAATATACTAGAGACCGTATATTGGACATGGTATTGTCAGGTCACATATGGAATCCGTCATAGTCTCGCTCTAATCAGATTCTCCCGGAGAACTCTTTCTCTCTCAATCTGAATGACTCTAGCATGTTTGGTCTCACCAATATAGATAACGTTTGCGACGGTAAAATTTTACAGCAAGGAAACTTTGGAAAACTTCTCCCACATATAATATGAAGGATATTGCAGTATTGAAAAGGCATGGGTTATAAAAATATATCAGAATTCCAGATCAAATGAAGGGGGCAATGGCAGACTGATTTAATCTACTACTAGGGTGCAAGGTAGAGGCACGTGCCGTAGCAATTGTAGGAATTGTTTGGGAAGGTGAAGGCGGTTGAGATGGCTATAGGGCAGCGGGAATGCGGCTCTGAAACTAGAAGATAGGACCCCAGAAGGAGCCATATAGGTTTTGATCACTAAGGGGGACAACCCTTGTAACGCTATAGGGGTTCCTCCCTCCTAGACTAGGCACAAAGGCTGAATTGAAGATGATAATTGCTTGATAAAAGAGAGGGAACGACTACATCATTTTAGCCCATGGGGTGCTTACCTAACTAAAATAACCATTTTGCCCCTTCTATACCTACCTGCCTTAGAGGGAACAGGTGTCGGTTAGGCTGGCTCTGTAGCCGACCTAAGCAAGGGGAAACCTTAGCCGACTAGCCTAGTAAAGGGGGCGACGACCACTAAGCCCTAAGGCCCCAAAATAAACCCTAGCCATACTTTTTTATAGGATAGAAGTGATTAGGTGGGGTTTTATTATAATCTCACAGGGTTCTTATTGATTACTTCTAAGTGATTATGACTCAACCTGCTGGAGTCCTATTAAGCTTATTGCCTCATGCTTACCGACTTAATATTATCGTAGGAGGGGTTTTTGTTTTGTATCGGTCTCCTAATATGTCATGTCACACACATACATATTTAATATATATCTACATCGCATGCAAATATATATATAAATATATCTAGTAGGTGTATAACACATCACATATGCAAGCCATACCGGATGATCATGAGCCATCACCTAATATGATTAAGCCCGAGCCAATGGGCATAATCACTCACAATAGGATCTATGTGTGCCGATCGCATCTCCATGCCCTATGATTGTTGATCTCGTCATCATCGGTTCAATCGGATTGTCGCATCACCATACATCATAATCTCCCACCACGACATCATGGGTCCCACTGTCACCTCCACGCTCCCATTGTGCCTTTCTATGTAATTACAAACAATCACAAGCACGCAGACCCAACAATAAATGAGAAAAATAAAGGCTCGTAGGCCCCAATAATAATAATAATAATAATAATAATAATAATAATAATAATAATAATAATAATAATAATAATTACACATATTATAATATATGGCTCATGATCATCCATCCACATCATATGTACATCACATCGTATGTAGGATTACTACATATATATAAAATAATTAATTAAATTATTTAATTAATTATTTTTTTGGAAATCAGGACATGCTTAGAATTTTTAGAATTGTCAAGGGTATTTTCATAATTCTGGATGAGAGGACTTGAATTTTCAGAATTGTTGAGGGCTTTTTCAGAATTCTGGGCATAGGACATCCCCTGGAATTTCTTAAATATAAGGCACAATATCATCCTTTGCCAAAAATAGAAACCCTAACCTAGCCCTTTCCCTACGCCGCCGCTGCCGCTACCCCTTCGCAGGCGACAGACGCCGCTACCCTTGGGTGTCACCTCGCGGGTGTGCGGCGCCGCCTTGCGTAGGCACTGTCCCTGATGGTGGCCGCTCCTGCCCGCGGTCGCCCTTGCAGGCGGTAGCCCTGGCTGTAGGGTGGCCCCTTACTGCCTCGCCACGGGCAGTCGCCCCTTGCAGCTGAGCTGCAAGCGGTGCCTACACCCGTAGGCACCGCCCCTGCAGGCGCCAACCATGCCCGCTGGCGGGTGCCCCTTGGGGGCTAGCTACCCTTGTAAGGGGCTTTGGCCATGATCGGTCACCCCTGCAGGTGGCTTGGCCATGGCTGGCCACCCATGTAGGGGGCCTGGCCATGGCTAGCCACCCATTTCCTCACTACGTTTACTGCAAAAATGCAGCAAGAATGCGTAGAATGATTCTACGCTATTTAATCTCATCACACGTAGTTTAAAACTAATTTTTCGCAAAAAAACCTTGGCTCTGATACCATTGTTGGGAAACCTCAGCAGGTGCATCACATGCACAGTGGAAATCAAAACAAAAACTGGTTTCCCATGCATATCAAATCGTCATACAAAAGATTGGGATCATGAGAAAAATCACAAAAACCAGAAAACCACGATGTGTGAGAGATTGATTTTACCTAGAGAGATCGTATATCCCTATATTTTAGATTCGAATGGAGAAGATGAAAGAGGTCATGCGTCTTCCTCTCTAGCGGTATTCACACGATGGATCTCTGTAGCGAAACTCCTCCAATATGATCTTGCAACTCTTGCACAGAGGGAGGGAGGAGAATAGGAGGGGGAGGCCAAAGCTATAGCCTATCAACCAGAGTCTCATCTTATATTTATAGAGAGCCATTAAAAAACCTAGGGCTCCTTCCTTAGTGGGTATTGGATCTCCATCCAATTACCCACTAACCTTGCATTATTGGATCTCTATCCAATAATCTTCTTAGGCCTCTAATTGGGTCTTAATCAAGAAGCCCATCAGCATAGGGTCTCATCTAATGAGAATAGGGGCTAATTGGATCTCCATCCAATCCTCTATTCGTTGAAGCATCCACCATATGTATGTAACTCTCTAGGCCCGATACCGAGCTGGCCGTGAGTCACTCCCATCAAAACTCCTTCTGATATAGTGAATTATTATCCCCATAATAATTCACTCGACTCAACGACTATAGAGTACTAGGCCACTATGCCATAGTTCCCAATCGGTACCGGGGGATTGAATCCATCGGACCTATTTGTCTACAATTACCGTGTATCTATAATCCCTCATCCAATTAATATCACAAATATCGTATATTGGATATGGTATTATCAGGCCACATACGGAATCCGTCATAGTCTCGCTCTAATCGGATTGTCCCGGAGAACTCTTTCTCTCAGAATCTGAATTACCTGGCCAGGGATTTGTCTGAGCAAGCATATATGAGATATTCCTCTCATGATATCGAGAGTGAATAATCCTTGACACTCAATTGCCTTCGTGTGGTTGGCTACCAATCTCGATAACTAGCTATACCAGATCTGGAACTTTCCAAACCTATAAGTCTAGCGTCAAAGAAAGGAGTACTCATACAAGGCATCCTTGGTGTCTCAAGTCAAAAGACCAGATACACAACTAGGACTATGGAATCGCTGTTTGACATTAGGTATCATCAACCATATAACATTCCATAAGCGGATCAATCAGTGAACTCATTCTCCAATGAGCACTTGTACTATCTCCACACAAGTGGCGATGAGACCAGTCACCTCCATCATACGGATGAGTATATCATACACCAATCTGTCCGATTATCTTGATGTTCCTCTCGAGTAATCTATGACCGAGATTATTTAGGATTTATATTTACAGATGAATCGATCTTATTATTATGATCCAATCATGATCCGATTCTCATTGCATAGAACCAAGGACATCACAGTATATATGCTACAAATAATATAATGTGAGAATATGTCAATATTAATCATAAGCAAAAAGATCACACAACGTGTCATACATGCCATCACTCAGTGATTGGCTTGCATGACACCTATATCCAACAATGCAGGATTAACTATGACAAAGAAAATGAGTTACAATAAGATGTTAGGTCAGAATCAAGTTCGGGCATCGGGTAAGGTTCAAATGATGCAGTCTGAGCTCGTTGAGAGTTTGGTAGGAGTTCGTCGAAGGGATCGGGAATCTCGCTAGGAACACATCAGGAGATCGTCAAAAGAAGAATGTAAGACTCACCGAAAGATTACCGGAGATTGTCGAATTGTTGGGGGTTAGGTCAATTGTTGAACTTGATGGTCTTGTATGATTGTAATTAATGAGTTATAGTTAGATTTGAGTCTTAATTGAGTTAAATTTAGAAGAAATCTAAATTAACTCAAGTGAGTTAAACCAGGTCCACATTTGGGTTTGGATTGAGCTCAAGTTGATCTCATTTGGTTGACCTAGAAAGGGGTTAACTGAAGGTACAAATCGAGAATAGAAAAGTATAGAAAATACTTTTTCAGAGATTCCGGTGGTAGTACTGTCGGTGGGTGTTGGTCGTACCGCCCAGGTCAATGGTTGTATAGTCATTGCCTTGTTTTAAGGGTGCTTTCGGTGGTAGTACCACTATTGCTTGTACATAGAATTTATGAAAAAGTTTAAATGTTGGCTCTATTTTTTAAGCCAATTGGGGTCTATAAATATCTCAAGTTTTCTTGCTCTAAGAAGCAAAAGTGAGATAAAATTCTATTAAAGAGTTGTAAAATTTGAGAGCTTCCCTTGAGTGCTTCAAATTATAAATCGAATCCAAGGGAAGTGAGAAAAACTTGTAAAGGTTCCTCTCCTGAACTTGTAAAATAGAGAGTGAGAAGTGTAAGGGTTTGGTCTTCACCCATAGAAAAAGATCATTTAGTAGACTCCGATGGGCCTCGACGAATGAGGACTCCAAAAAGTAGACGTAGGTCAAGTTTTGGCCAAACCACTATACAATCTGTGAGCATGTCTACTCTTGCCTTTTTTATGCATTTAATTATTCTTAATTAGTTTAAGAAAAGGCTTGAGCATCATCATTCTACTTTGTTTTAAATCACTTACTTATTCACTTTCAACGAAATTAAAAAAACGCTTTTGATTTATTTTTTACTTCAAGCAAGTTTTTCAAATCAAGTATTTTTACACTTGCACTAATTCACCCTCATCCCCACCCACATCTTAGTGTCAATTGATCCTAACATGTCCTGCAAGCCAATCACCTGAGTAATGACATGTATGACATACTATAAATTCTTTTTAAATTATTATTATTATCGATATTTTCTCATATTATATTATCTATTACATATATATTAAGAAGGGGTGTGGGAGGAGGAGAGAGAGGGGGAGGGGGGGGGGGGGGGGGGGGGGGGGGGGGGGGGGGAGGAGGGGGTGTTTGTTGGGGCGTGGGGTTTGAGGGATATAATAACTCTCTTGATTGCTACCAAAAGTCATTTAATCTCTTTTGATAAATATAAGAAACTTGACTCGCATACCAACTGTTAGGACCAAAGGGTGAATAAGTGCTTTCAAAAAATTACATCAATTTGATCAAACCCATATCGGAAATGCGTTTAACTTAAAAATGTTCATAAGAGTAGTAAGTAAATCAGTGAGTAATAGTAATGAAGAGCATAAAAGGAAATGCATACCGAGTTTATAGTGCTTCGATTGTTCCAACCTACATTTGCTCCCGATTCCTCTTCACTTGAGGCCATTGGCTTCTACTACTGATATTCATTCTACAGATGAAGATCAATTACCTCCTTTGCAACTCTTTCTCCTTTTCACAAGGACAGAAAGAACCTTTACAATCCTCTTTTATAAGGATTCCCTCATACTCTCCCTGAGCATTTGGAGAGGAAACTCAACTTTCTAATAGAGTTTTCACACTACAAATTATAAGTTTTCCTTCTCTTTTCTTGCTACCTCAAGCAAGAATAATTTGGGTATTTATAGCCTCCAAATGAATTCAAAAACTTGGAGCCAAAATTTAAATTCTCAAAATTTTTAGGTACAAGTGGTACCACCATATGGCAGAATTCATTATTGGTGGTACTAATGTCAGCCTAGGTGGTACCATCGCCTGACAAAGTCTTGGAGACTATATCAGGGTGGTACCACCCCCTGACACATCCTTGAAGACTATGTCTACTTGGCAGTGCCACCACTAGATCCAACTTTTGGGTCACTAAATGGGCCTCCTAATGGGCCCAACTCAGCTCATATCAGGCTCAATGAGCCCCTAATTGAGTTAGCATGGTTACACCCAAAACTAACTCAATTACAATCTAAACTACTTCAATCAAGACACAACTAGTTACAAAGTATGAATCTTATGTTGTCCGACTTATTATTGGTTCATCTAGTGCTTCGTCGGACCCTTCGACACATCGTCCTCTCCTTCGACATCTTGCCCTAATCCATCAGCATATTGACCTCCTGCAACATCCAATCTTCTCAGTGCAATGTTTGATCATTCTGGTCAGATGCTCAAACTCATGGCACGAAGTCCTTCCAGCATGTCGATTAGTTCTCTGACCCGACCTCCGATCTTCTAACATGTTCTATTTCAGCCCAATGTATGATTCTTCCTACTTTAATTGATTAGTCCTACATCACTCAAATGCTCATTAGATCATAACTTTATTAATTGATTTCATCATCAAAATCCAAGATTCAATAATTGTGATGTCCTTGGTTCTATACAATGGGTATCATATTGTTATAATATCACGATAATGAGATTGATTCGCCTTTAAATAAAGATCCTAAATAATCACAGTCATACGTTACTTAAGAAGGACATTGAGATAATCAGATAGTCCAGTGTACTATATATCTGTCAATATGATGGAGGCGATTAGTCTCATAGCCACTCATATAGGAATATTAATGGTATAGTATAGGTGCTCATTGGAGAATGAGTTTGCTGATTGATCCGCTTATAGAATGTTGTATAGTTAATGATACCTTATGTCAGACAATGATTCCGTAGTCCCAATTATGTGCCTTGTCCTTAGGCTTAAGACATCAAGGATATCTTATTTGAGTACCCTTTTATTTGACTTCGAACTTACAAGTTTGGAGAGTTCCAAATCTAGTACTATTGGTTATCGGGATTGGTAGTCAACATCATGAAAGTAATTGAGTTCCAATATATGACCATCTACTTTTGATATCACGAGAGGAATATCTCGTGTGTTCTTGCTTGGATAAATTCATGGTCAGGGTCATTCGGATTGAGAGAGAAAGAGTTTTCCAAGAGAATCTAATTAGAGCAAGATTCGATAGATTCCATATGTGGCCTAATAGTACCTTGCCCAATATACGATCTCTAGGATATTATATGGATGATAAACTATAGATACACGACAATAGAGGATAAACAGGTCCAATGGATTAGATCTCATATACCATCTTAGACTATGGCGTAGTGGCCAAGTACTTCCATAATCGATAAGTTGAGTGAATTATTATGGGATAATAATTCATTGAGTCAGAAAGAGTTCTGACAAGAGGAACTAATGACCAACTTAGTATTGGGCCTAGAGGGTCACACATATATGGTGGATGATTGCAGGAAGTAGAGAATTGGATATAAGATATCCAATTAGCCCTTGATCTCATTGGATGAGACCCAATATAGATGGATCCCTTACATAAGGCCCAATTAGAGGCCAATTGAAATTATTGGATAGAGATCCAATAATCTAAGGAGTGGGGGTAATTGGATGGAGATCCAATACCCACTGAGATAGGACCCATTAGGATTTTGGTGGCTCTCTATAAATAGGAGGCAAGGGCGGCACAGTAGCATGATAGGCTGCACCTTTGGTGGCCCCCTCCTATTCTCCTCCCTCCCTTATCCTCTCAGTCGACTAGGCCCTTCCTGCTATGAGAGGGAAGCGAAGAACATAATAGATCTTCTTCCATGAGTGCTGCGAGAAGATGTACAAGAGTTACAGGATTTTGGTTGCAATTAGAGGAGCATCGCTTCAACAATCCATCATCTAGATATTGCTAGAAAGAAGGTCATCTGACCTCCTTCATCTTCTCCAATTGGATCTAAAATTTCAGGGTTATATGATCTCCCTAGGTAATTTGATTTTATGATTTTTCATGGACCAATCTTTGCAGGATGACATGATAAACATGGGAAACTAGTTATGTTTTATTTTTCCATTGTACATATCATACTCTTTTATGGTTTCCTAATAGTGGTATCAGAGCCAGGTTGCTCATGCAAAAGATTGATTTTTAAACAGTGTGTGATGAAATTATGTGTAAATTATTTTTTCCGTACCTTGCTGTGATTTTTCATAGTTTTTTAGATCTTGATAACACACTCTCGCTATAAAGAGGTGCTGTAGAGAGATGTTTTAAGACTCTTTGATGTCAAAAATTGTTACATATGATGTATGATAAAGACGGATGATCATGAACTATGTGTTGTGATGTGTGTATATGTAATTATATTATTTTTTGGGCCTGCAAGCCTCAGTTTTTCTTGTTTATTATCGGGTCTACATGCATGTGATTATGTTATAATTATACAAAGATGTACGATGGGAGAGTGAAGGTGTCAACGGGACCCATAATATCGTGATGGGAGATCGTGATACATGGTGATGCATCGAGGATCTGACGGAATCGATGATGATGAGATGGATGATCTTATTGTGAATGGTTGGGCCCACTGACTTGGGCTTAATCACATTATGTGATAATTCATAATCATCTTGTGTGGTATACATATGTGATATGTGACTATATGACTACTATATATATATATATATGCATGCGATGTAGATATATATTAAATATGTATATTTGTGACATGACATATTAGGAGACCGAAATGAAACAAAATCTCTCCTACGATAATATTAAGTCGAAAAGTATGAGACAATAAGATTAACTAATGTGGCCTTCCATCATTATAGGAAGAAATTGAATCATGACATAGGTTGAGTTGGTCGAGTCTCTCGAGGTTCACCTATCTTCACGATTCGAGATCTTGCCTACGGCATATAGATGTCATTGGTGGCTTAAGGATGTGGTATATTTGGTCGAGTCTCTTGAGGATATATAATCAAATCAGACTCATACTGTAATGATAGTGATGACTTAACTGAACATCATAGTTGGTCGAGTCCTTCGAAACCATGATGGTTCGGAGGTCGAACAGGACGAGAATCACAAGTTTTAATTAGCAAGAGTTGCTTACCTTTTTGGGCTTAGTGTGATTGGTCGAGTCCCTTGAAGTTACACTAAAATGCTAATTGGATCATGATCCCCACCAGAAGTATATCAGAGACTTTCGCTTGGCGTGCCTAGGGTGACATGTGACTCATAAGAAAATTAGTGGGAGTAGATTAAGATAAAAGTCTATATCTTAATTTATTTTCTATAAAATCTATATGTTATTCATTTATGCTACATCTTGTTTGTCATAAACATGTCGCTTGGAAACTCCCTATATGACATATTTGATGTCAACCACCTCATTGGTCCAAACTATACAGATTGGCTTCATAATTTGAGAATTATTCTCATGACAAAGAAAATTACGTATGTCATTGACACGATTATACCCATGCTAGAGGAAAGGGCAAGCAAGGATGAGATCACTCGTTATGTGAAGTATATAGACGATTCCAATTTGACAAAGTGCTATATATTGGCCTCCATGACTCCTGATTTACAGAGACAACATGAGAGTAAGGATATCAATTCCATCCTTCTCTATCTTCGGTAGTTGTTTGAGGAATAAGGAAGAACTCAGAGATATGAGATATCTAAGAGTCTTTTTCGAACTAGGATGACAAAAGAGACTTCAGTTTAGAACCATATCCTGAAGATGATAGAGTAGATCGATAAACTCACTAGTCTAGGAATAGTCCTAGAGGATAACCTGTGTGTTGATCTTATACTTAAGTCGCTGCTAGATTCTTTTTCTTAGTTTATCATGAACTTCAATATGAGTAAGTTTGAGGTGACTCTCCTAGAGCTCCTTAATATGTTGAGGAAAGCTAAATGCACCATCAAGAAAGAGAAGCTAGTTCTTTATGTTAGTGAGACCAAGAAGAAAAGGAAGGTTGATAAAACCCTTAAGAAGGTTAAGGGCAAGAGTAGACCGAGTAAGATAAAGGTTGCCAAGAAAGATCCAATAAATGATAAAGGTCAGTACTTCCACTATGATAAAAACAGGCATTGGAAGAGGATCTACAAGGATTACCTTGTAGAAAGATGAAACAAAAGCTTGGAGAAGCTTCAGGTACATTCATGATCAGTCTTCATTTATCAAATTATTATGATAACACATGGGTATTGGATACTTGAAGTGTCTATCATATCTACAATTCATTATAGGATCTGGTGAAGCCTATGAGACTGGCGAGAGGTGAGATGGACCTCAAGATGAGCTATAGAGCAAGAGTTGCTGCAGTTGCTATTGGTGAGGCTACCTTACATCTACTTGGTAGAGCCAATATTTTATTAGATGCATGCTATTATGTTATCTCTATTATCAAAAATATTATTTTTATTTCTTGTTTGACAGTTAATGGATATAAATTAGTAAAAGTTGATCTCCTAAGCTTGACAAAAGGAGAGTTGTAAATGTTGTTCTCTTAAACCTGTGAAAAGAAGAAAAGTGTTTAAAGGGTAGTTGATCTTCACCCTTGAAAAAAGATCATTAGTGGACATCAGTTGGCCTCGAGTGAAGAGGGATCGAGAGTGGACGTAGGTCAGGTGGACTGAACCACTATAAAAATCTATGAGCATCTCTACTCTTGCCTTTCTTTACTATTGCTTTCTTGATTGCTCTTAACTAGTTCTAGGAAAAGCATAAGCATCACCATTTAGTTTTTCTTTACTATTGCTATCTAACTTAGTTACTCTTAACTAGTTCTGAAAAAAGTACTTTTGATTTTGGTTTTTCTTCGAATGAAAATTTTTCAAACCAAGGTTTTAAAAATTATAAAGTTCACTCATTTTGTTAGGGACCATAAGATTCTATCCCAGTGACACTTCCTTATACATCTCAGTTCAATGATGTATCAGAAAGGAGGAATTACATGCTGTTAGACATTGTGTGGTCCATGATGAGTTTCATCGACCTGCTCGTCTCATTCTAGGGATATGCCCTAGAGACCGCATCTTATCTTCTGAGCAGAGTTTCATCTAGGTCGGTCGTGTCTACACCATATGAAATATAGAAAGGGAAGAAGCTCGATCTTAAAGTTGGTATGATTTGAGGCTGCCCTGCCCACATTAGAAGACATAACCCCCACAAGTTGGAATAAAGAACGAAACGGTGTAAATTTGTAGGATACCCCAAGGAAACTTGTGGGTATTATTTCTATCATCCCAATGACTATAAAGTCTTTATTGCCAAGAGGGTTGTGTTCCTTTAGAATGAACATATTCTTAGTTAAAATAGTGGGAGTGAGATAGAGTTGAGTGAGTTTAAAGAACCTCGCTCAAGTACCATTTCAGAGTTTGAGTCTGTTCAGGTACCTTGCACACAAGTTCCAACTATACTTATGTCTAGCAGAGTGTCATACTCTCCTGAAAGATACGTGAGACATATTAATAGAGACGACACTCAGGATGTTGATTCTAAGACCTTCAAGAAGACTATTATGAGTATAGACTCTGGGAAGTAGTAAGAAGCCATAAATTCTAAGATGGACTCTATGTACTCCAATAAGGTTTAAAACCTTATGAATACACCTGAGGGTATCATACTCATCGATTACAAGTGGATCTTCAAGAAGAAGATTAGAGTAGATGGAAATGTGGAGACCTATAAGGCAAGGCTGACGACCAAAAATATATTGTCAAAGGTAAAGAGTTGACTATGTCAAAACCTTCTCACTTGTAGTCATGGTGAAATCCATCATAATTCTTTTAGCTATTGCTGCATACTATGACTATCAGATCTGGTAGATGTGAAAACTATATTCCTCAATGTAACCTCAAGGAGGAGGTGTATATGATACAGCTAGAGGGATTCGTATCTAAGGAAAGTCCAAATAAGGTGTGTAGGTTGCTTAGGTCCATATGTGGACTAAAGCAAACTTCCCGAAGTTGGAACATAAGATTGATGAGGAAATTCGATCTTTTGACTTTGTTAAGAATGAAGATGAGCATTGTGTGTACAAGAAGGTAAGTGGGAGCGTTGTCACCTTTTTGGTATTGTATGTGGATGATATCCTAATTATTGGGAATGATGTGGGAATACTCTCCACAATTAAGGTTTAGCTGTCTAAAAACTTTTCCATAAATAACTCAGGGGAAGCATCCTATATTTTAGGGATTCAGATATATAAAAATAGATCCAAGATGATGTTTGACTTGTCTCAATCTAAGTACATAGACTTCACTGTCAAAAGGTTTGGCATAAAAAATTTCAAGAGATGTCTCATACCGATGAGACATAGAATATCACTTTCTAAGAGTATGTCTCTAAAGACTCCTGAAAAAAGAGTAGATATAGATATGATACCTTATCCCTCAACGATAGGGTCTATCATATACTATATTATATACTGCCTAATATAGTGCATGCTCTGAGTGTCATGAGTAGGTTTCAAGCAAATTTAGGTTTTGAACACTGAAAGATAGTAAAGTGCATCCTTAAGTACTTAAGAAGGATTAAGGATCTTTTACTAGTATACGGAGAAGGTAGCCTTCAGGTTGATGGCTATACAGACTCAAGTTTCCAGTCCAACATCGATGATAGCAAGTCAAACTCAGGATATGTCTTCACGCTGAATAGAGGAGTAGTAAGTTGGATGAGTTTCAAGCAAGAGACTACTGCTAACTTGACCACAAAGATGGAGTACATTGCCACGAATGAAGCAACAAAGGAAGGGTAGTTCATCGGGGATTTGGGAGTTGTACCGAGTAACGTGGAGTTGATTGTCATATACTAAGACAACAATGGGGTGATTGCTCAAGCAAAGGGAACAAGGTCTCAACAGAAGTTTAAGCATGTTCTGAGGAGGTTCCACCTGATTAAAGAGAACATAGTCCATAAAGATATAGTAATAAAAATAGTTCTATTCAAAGATAACATTACAAATCCATTGACAAAGCCGCTGGCTCAAACTGCCCTTGAGCATCATAGGGGTATGATAGAGATCAGATATAGGTGATTGGCTTTAGGTTAAGTGGGAGATTGCTGGTTGTAGATGCTCTGTAAGCCAAACACATGAGTAATGGCACGTGTAACACACTGCATAATTTTTTTACATTATTATTATATTTTTCACATTATATTTATATGTTGCATATATATTATGATGTTCTTGGTTCTATGTAATGAGAATCGGATCATGATGAGATCATGATAATGAGATAGATTCACCTTTAAACATAAATCCTAAATAATCTTGGTCATACATTACTCGAAAAGGGTATCGAGATAACTAGATATATCATGTATTGTATACCCCTCTATATGATAGAGGCGGCTGATCTTATAGCCACTCATGTAGAGACACTAAGGGTACATTACAAGTGCTCATTGGAGAATGAATTTACTAATTGATCAACTTACAGATGTTGTATGGTTAATGATACCTAACGTTAGAGTATGATTCTATAATCCTAATTGTGTGTCTGGTCCTTAGACTTAAGACACCAAGTATGCCTTGTTTGAGTACTCCTTTCTTTGACGTCGGACTTTCAAGGTTGGAGAGTTCCAGATCTGGTATAATCAGTTATCGGGATTGGTAGCCAACATTACAAAGGTAATTAAGTATTAATAGAGAATCATCCACTTTTGATTTTACGAGAGGAATATCTCTTGTGTTCTTGCTTGGACAAATCCTTGTCTAGGGTCGTTCGGATTGAGAGAGTTCTCTAGGAGAATCCAATTAGAGCGAAACTCGGACGAATTTTGTATTTGGTCTGATAGTATCATACCCAATATATAGTATCTGAGATATTAGATGGATGAGGGACTATAGATATATGGTAACTAAGGATAAACAGGTCCAATGGAATAAATTTCCTATACTGTCTAGGGACTATAGCATAATGGCCTAGTACTTTCATAGCCGATGAGTTGAGTGAATTGTTATGGGATAATAATTCATTGAGTCAGACGGAGTCCTAACAGTTACTACTAGCTCGATGTTGAGCCTAGAGGGTCACATACATATGGTGGATGATTACAACAAGTAGATGATTGAATATGAGTTATCCAATTATCCCATGATTTCATTAAATGAGACTTAACATTGATAGATGCTTGCATAAGGCCTAATTAGAGGCCAATTGAGATTATTGGATAGAGATCTAATAATCTAAGGAGTGAGGGTCATTGGATGGAAATCCAACCCATTAGGGTAGGATCCATTAAGGTTTTGGTGGCTGTCTATAAATAGGAGGCAAGGGCGGCATGATAGCTTGATAGGCTGCACCTTTAGCCGCCTCGCATATTCTCCTCCCTTCCTTATCTTTTTAGCTGACCAGCCCCTCCTTGCTGTGAGAGGGCAACGAAGAAGATAGCAGATCTTCTTTCATGAGTGTTGTGAGAAGGTATATAAGAGTTACGAGATTTTAGCTACGATTGGAGGAGCATTGCTACAAAAATCCATTGTGTTGATACTACTAGAAAGGAGGACATCTAACCTCCTTCATCTTATCTAATTGAATATGAAGTTTCAAGGATATACGATCTCCCTAGGTAATCAATCTCACACTAGTCATGGTTTTCGATTTTACGATTTTTCGCATACCATTCTTTGCACGATAACATGATAAACATGGGAAACTAGTTTTATTTTATTTTTTTGTGGCCCATTTCCAAACAGTTGCTAGCTCAGAGGCGGTTCCACCACCTGGTCTGGCTGTGCCATCGCCTGATCCAATTGTGGGTCATTAAATGGGCCACCCAATGGTCTGAAATCAGCCTCAATTAAGGTCCAATGGGCCCTTAATTAAGTTGACATGGTTACACCCAAAACTAACTTAATTACAAAGTAAAGTACTTCGATCAAGACACAACCAATTACAAAACATGAATCCTATGTTGTCTAGCATGTCATTGGTTCATCCAGTACTTTGTTCGATCCTTCGACACATTATCCTCTCCTTCGGCATATTGCCTGATCAATCAACATATTGACCTCCCACAACCTCTGATCTTCTTGATGCAATACCTGATCCTTCTGGTCCGATGCCCAAACTCATGGCATAAAGTCTATCTTTTGACATGTCGACCAAGCCTCTAGCCTGACATCCAATCTTCTAACATGATTCATTCTAGCACAATGTTTGATTCTCCTACTTCAATTGATTTGCCTTTCCATTATCGAAGTTCGTTTTACATCACTCAAATGATCATTAGATCATAACTTCATCAATTGATTTCATCATCAAAGTCTGAGATTCAATAATTTCTCTATTTTTAATGATAATAAGTAATCGATGATAGAGTTTTAACTAAACTCCTCCTATCAATATGACATATCTAAATTAAGCAAACTAGAATTAAAAAAGAATGATAACCTTTGAATTCAAGTTGAAACAATTTTAATCATAGTTAAAATATCATTGCATGCATCATAAAATCATGAGTATTGCATGTATAATTTCATAGCATCATAATTTCAAAATATCAAAGTATATTATACCATGCATGATTTCAAAACATTAAAATTTCAAATCTTCATCATAACTTCTCCCCTTTTGTCATCAACAAAAAGGAGAAAAGTGCAACTAGCAAATTTTTAAACATGCAAGCTAGCAATTTTTTTGAGATGTGTTAGCGATTTTTGCTTCTCTTGAGATATGCAAGCTAGCAATTCTTGCTTCTCTTTGAGATATGCAAGCTAGTAATTTTTGCTTTTATGCCAGTTTATAAGTTTTTGTTTATTCTTGAAATACGCAATCTAGCAATTTTAGTTTTTCTTTGCAATGTGCAAGCTAGCAAGACTCTCTCCTTGAAATATGCAAGCCAGCAAGTTTTCTCTCCCCATTTTGTCATAAAAAAGAAGGAAAAAAAATGCAATCGTACAATTTTTTTTAACATCAACGTTCTAATCATAACATAAGGTATACAACCATAAATACAAAGGAAGTACATAATAAAACTCAGGTTGTCAATATCAAGAAGTCAAGTGGCATATCATGGTTTATTTGGATAAATCTCCTCTTTAGTAATAGCAAAAAAAATCATAGGAGAATATATAATAAAAGATATTGATTCATATAAAATAAATATTAAGTTATAAATATCAAGATCATGGTTTGTTTGCTTAAGTATCCTATTTAGTAGATGGTAAAAAGTAGAAATTATAGAAGATAAAAAGATTTTGATTCTCAAAAAAGACACTTCAAGTAAAGAAATAAAGAGAAAGTTCATAATTCGATTGGAAAAAAATCTCATTCAAATTCAGTTTGTCAAATCATCAAAATCACTTTCTTAGTTCAAGAGATTCAAAATAACATAAATAGAATCATCACTAAGGATCTCTATGATGAAAACTCGATATGCTTTAGAGATAACAAAATTTTCAAAAAATGCACTCCCATTATTTTTTTGGTTTAAATTTATATGATTGATTTCATACAAGCATGCCCAAGTCTTTTCTGCCAAAACCATGTACCATTATTTAAATCTCAAAAATAAATTTCATCACAAAAATCATTAAGATCAATAGTATAACCATTAACTAATACAACATCTTTTAATCAAATAATTTCAATGTCAATGATCATTCCTTTATTATTGTTGATGAGCCTATTGAGCTTAGTGAAGTGTGTTGGATCTCTAGTCATACGCTTTGAGTATCTATTATTAAGAAATTTACTCCTAGCTTTTGATTGTAGACACATCTACAAGAAAGGGGAGTTTGCTTTAGGTACATATTTAACTTCCGGTCCTTCATGAAAAGATTTACCTATCTTGACTAATGGTATTAAGTTATTTATGGTTCTTTTAGGAACCCAAACTAATTTATGTGAACTATACTTTTTAAATAAATATTTATAAGCATAATATCCACATCTACGAAAAAAATTACATTTATTTTCAAGGGAAACATGTAATATGGGTCCTTTAACAAATATAGTCGGCTTTTGTTGAGTGTTACTACTCACAAAACCTTGCTTCATTTTTATATACATGACCTTTATTAGCAAGGATCATGTTTAATGATTTGTTACCAATTTCAAAATTTTCTAACGTTTGTTATAGTAATACATTTTCCTTCTTAACTAAGTCTAACTTTTCGCATTTAGTACAAGAGATTATGTAATTTTCATGCTCATTTTTTTATTTTTAAAATTTCCTAGAGACATGATCCTTTTTTAGTAATTTATATTTTTTACCAACTAATTTAAGTTCATCGTACAAATCATAAAAAGCATCAAGTAATTCATTGTAAGGTAAAAAAGATTTGTTTGAGTCACTTATCTCATCATTAAGGGTCATTAGAGCATAATTTGCCACCTCATCTTCGTAGGTTTGCTTCTCATTTTTGGATGCACTTGATTCCTCCCTAGTCCCCTTGAGTGCTTTCTTTTTCTTTTGCAACTTCTTATTCAGTTGAGAACATTCACTTTTGAAGCGTCCTAGCCTTTTGTATTCATAGCAAGTTATTGTATTATTTTTTAGTTCATTTTTATTCTTAGGTTCTTGTTTTATAAACTGTTTAAATTTTCTTGTGAGGAGTTTAAAGTCATAGCCATCACATGAACTTTTTCTCGAGTGGTCTTCTTTTGTTCTAAGTGTCATATCTTTTCTATTTTTTGAAGGTTGTTCTCATATTCATCATATGCCAGACAAATCATTTCATAGGTCATTAATGATCTTATGAGTTCTTCAAGAGGAAAACTATTCAAGTCCTTTGTTTCTTGAATTAGAGTTACTTTTGGATCCCAACCCTTTGGAAGGGATCTTAGAATTTTTTATGAACAAATTCAATGTTAGTAAAAGATTTACCAAGGGCTTTCAAACCATTGACAACATCCGTAAAATGGGTGTACATGTCACAAATGGTTTCGCTTGGCTTCATTTGAAATAACTCAAAACTATGTAGCAAGAGATATATATTATATTCTTTAACTCTACTTGTGCCTTCATGTGTAACTTCGAGTGTGTGCCAAATATCATGTGCAGTTTCAGATATAGAAACACAATTACATTCATTTTTGTCTAAAGCACAAAATAAAGCATTTATAACTTTCACATTTAAAGAAAATGATTTTTTTTCTCCAAATCACTTCATTCATTTATTGGTCTAGAGGTAGTTACTTGATTCTTAGATTAAATCTCCTCTTTATTTGTTTACCTAGTTGGCATGCATCAAAAACTTTATCTTTGACAAATTTAATTCTAGGCATACCTCTTACGAGTTATTTAGTTGTAATTTATGAAGTTAGTTTCATACTTACATGACCTAATCTCCTGTACCAAAGCCATGCATCATCATTTAAAAACAAAAAGTAAGTTTCATCATTAAAATTATCAAGATCAATAGTACATACATTATTAGTCCTTAAGATAATCATTGATCTATTTTTGTGAGATACCTCTATAATGCAAGCATTAGATACAAATTTGATGTTATAACCTTTATTATACAATTTACTAATGCTTAGTAAGTTATGTTTCAAACCATCTACTAAAAATACATCTTTAATCAAGAGGTATGATTTGTTACCTATATTTTTTTTAATAATAATTTTTCTTTATCGTTGTCTCAGAAGGTGATATATCCTTCGTCTTGGCTAGTGAGTTTAGAGAAATGTGTTGGATCTCCGGTCATGTACCTTGAGCATCTACTATCAAGGTATCATCTCTTGCTCCTAGCTTTTGATTATAGATATATCTACAAGAAAGAGGGGATTTGCTTTAGGTACCTATTTAGCTTTGGTCCCTTATGAAAAGATCTACCTATTTTGACTAATGGCATTGAGTTATTTATAGTTCCTTTAAGAACCCAAACCAATTTGTGTGAGCTATATTTTTTAAATGAATATTTATAAGAATAATGTCCAGATTTACCATAAAAAATTACATGTATTTTTATGGGAAACATATAATGTGGGTCATTTAATAAATATAGTTGGCTTTTGTTGAGTGTCACTACTCACAAAACTAATTCTTTCTTTTCTATGTACATAACCTTTATTAGCAATGATCGTATTTAATGATTTATTTTTAATTAAAATTTTACAATATTTATTGTAGAACCATATTTTTCTTTTTAACTGAATCTAACTCTTAACTTTTAGTACAAGATGTTAACATACAATTGTCATGCTCATTTTTCAACTTTTTGAATTTACTAGAAAGAGAATCATAATCCTTTTCTAGCAATTTATATTTCTTACCAACTAATTTAAACTCATCATATAAATTATGAAAAGATAGTTTAATTTACTATAAGGTAAATAAGATTTGTTTAAGCCATATACCTTATTACCGAAAGCCATTAATGCATAGTTCGCCACTTCATCTTTGTTGGTTTGTTCATCTTGAGACACACTCAATTCATCCCAATTTGCCTTGACTGCTTTCTTTATCTTTGGTAGCTTCTTCTTCAGTTGGGGATATTCACTTTTGAAGTGTCCCGGATCTTGCATTCATAATAGATTATTGTGTCCTTTTTGAGTTTTTTTTGTTCTTAGTGTCTTGTTTTGTGTTTTTCCTTTTTATAATTTTTTTAAGTTTTCTTGTGAGGAGAGCCAAGTCATTATAATCACTTGAGCTTTCGCTTAAGTGGTCTTCATTTGTTCTTAGTTCAAGATCCTTCTTGTTCTTTGGAACTTTGTTCTTATATTTGTCATGTGTCATACAAGTAATCTCATAGGTCATTATCTAAGTTCTTTGCTTCCTGCTTCAATCAATATGCCTTTCTTTGATCGAAATTAGTCCTATGTCACTCAAATGCTCATTAGATCATAATTTCATTAATTGATTTCATCATCAAAATTCGAGATTCAACAAGTACCACCCAAACGATTGTAAAGCATCGTTTATACTTTTCTGAGCATCCCGATGATGGTACCACCACCTATCGGTGCTGGTACCACCCAACGACGATGGTACCATTTAGACTAGTGGTAGTACCACTGGAGCTCAAATTCTCGAGCTCTGTTCGATGGTAGTTGCACCCAATGTCGATGGTGGTATTGCTAATACCCTAAAAACTCGATGATTTAAATTTTTTGCTCCAATTCTGAAGTCGTTGGGGGTCTATGAATACCCCACTCATTTTTGCTTGATGAAGCATAAATAAGTATGAAAAAAATGTGAAAAGAGAAACAATTCTCAAGGTTAAAGTGTTGTAAAGTCATGAAAATGTTTGAGTCTCTTCCTCCTTGAGTTTAGCGGTTATTCTAAGGAGGTGCGAGGTCTTATATGAAAGAGTTTGTAAAGATTCTCTCCTAAGCCTAGTAAAAGGAGAAGGGGTTGTAAAAAGGGTACTTGATCTTCGCCGGCTGAAAAAAAGATCGATAATGAAAGCCGATATCCTCGAGAGAAGAAGAATTGAGAGTAGATGTAAGTCGGGATGATCGAACTACTATAAATCGGTTTACATTACTCACTACTTTTATCACACTTTCATGTTAAATGTATTTCCGATTCATATTCTCATTTAAAACTTTTAAAATCGAATCTTTTTATGATAGCACTAATTCATCCCTTCTCTTAGTGCCATTACGATACTAACAATCATTTCAAGAATCATTTGCATAATTTTAGTTAAATAATCATATCATATCCATAGTTAGAATGTCCAAATAGTTTTATATCTCAAACAAATGTCATAAGTTAATATCATTAACTACAACATGTATAAGAGTGCAACATAGTTGCTATGTTATCAAAACTTACTATTATTTCTCCCCCTTTCTCATCAACAAAAGAAAAATTATAAGCTACTACTTTCTCTCTCCCGTTGTCATCATCTAAAAGAAGAGAAGGTTATTATGGTATCATAGTGCTACTTCTCTCCCTTTACATCAAAATTCCAATTGTAAAACTACTTTGATATCATAATATGAAAGAGATTAATATCGAAGATAAGTTCAAGTTATGAGAGGTCAATATGATGAACTCGATGAACTCTCTTTATCTATGTGCCATCTTAAAAATTTGATAAACTTGAATTCAACTCATAACTTTTTCAATAGTACTCTTGAATTCAAGTTGAGATAAATTTGGTCTTGATAGTATCATTTCAAGCTCAAATATTCAATCAAGTTTCAAATTTTAAAAAATAAATCATGAAAGTTAGGCATTTGTCACTATTAATGAAAAGTTATAAGTCTCATCGTTCAACACATAAGCTAGGCATTGATCGCTATTTCTCTTGTTTTGTCATCAACACAGATTCGAGTTATTACTTCTTCTTTTCAAAGTATAATACACAAGTCTTGAATACAAAAGAGTTATATAAAATAAATTTCAAGTTGTGAATACCGAAAGATTATGATTCATTTGAATGAATTTCCTCCTTAGTCATTAGCAAAAGAAAAGGATCGTAGGAGAAAAAATAGTAAATGATCTTGATTCATATAAAATAAATCTCAAGTTATAAATATCGATAAATCAAATGAAAATTTTTTATCTTTAGCAAATAGCAAAAAGAATCATAGGAGAATAATTAGTAAAAATTCTTTATTTATAAAAAATAAATCTCAAGTCATGAATATCAAGATATTAAGTGAAAGATCATGATTCATTCAAAAACATATCCTCTTTAATAAATAATCATATGAGAACAAATAGTAAAAGATTTTGATTAATATATTTGAATAAATATTTTTTAATGAAGAGCGAGTTTAAACACCTTTTGATATATCTCCAATAATTAGCTACTTCGGATGTGCATCTATATACTTTCATTTCTGGGGCAAGGTTTCTTTGGAAGTAGATGTATCCAAGTTGCTTTGGAGAGGATAATTTTCATTCAAATCTAATATATTAAATTTAAAATTATCATCAAAATTATTTTCTTACCTTCGAAAAATTTATTGATAAAAACATGTATAGATTCCTATAAAATTAAAAAAATAATTAAAGTTTTTTAGTTCTAATTTGTGAGATTAATTTCATATTTGCATGTCATAATCTCCTATTCCAAAGCCATGGATAATTTTTTAAAGCTAAAAAATAAGTTTCATTATGAAAATCATCAAGATCAATAATATAAATATTATTACTCCTTAAGGCAATCATAGATTTATTCTTATATGGTATTTGTATGATACAATCATTAGATTTAAATTTAATATTATATATCTAATCACACAGTTTACTAATGTTTAATGAGTTATATTTCAAATCATCTACTAAAAGAACATCGTCAATCAAAAATTTTAATTTGTTACCATTTTTTCAATATCGATAATCTTTCCTTTCTTGTTATTTCTGAAGATAACATATCCTCTATCTCAATTAGTAAGCTTTGAGAATTGTGTTAGATCACAGAACATGTGTCTTGAGCATCCACTATCAAGATTCTATCTTTTGCTCCTAGCTCTTGTTTGGAGACATACCTATAAGAAAGAGGGGTTTGCATTGGGTACCCATTTAACTTTGGATCTTTCATGGTTAGATCTACCTTTCTTGACTTTTGGCATCAAACCATTTATTATTCCTTTAGAAACTCAAACTAATTTATGAGAGTTATATTTCTAAAAAGAGTATATAGAAGCATAATGACCAAATCTTCCAAAAATTATATTTAAATCTATAGGGAATATGTAATGTAGGTCCTTTTATAAATCTAATTGGGTTTTGATGTGTACCATTACTTATGAATCTAATAATTTCCTTTCTGAATCCATAATCTTGTTTTGCAAAAATTATGTTTAATGATTTTTCCAATTCTAAATTTTTATAATGTTTGTTGTAATAACATATTTTCCTTTTTGAGTGAGTTTAACTCTTCGCATCTAGAGTAAGGTGTATAAGATGTTAACGTTTCATGCATCATTTTTAATGTAACGAATTTACTAGTAAGTAATGCATGATCCTTTTTAGTGAATTTTGTTTCTTACCAATCTTTTTTAGTTCATCATATAAATCATGAAATGCATCAAATAATTTATCATAAGATAAAAATATTTTGGAAGAGTCACATACCTCATCGTTGAAGGCTTCATCTTTATTGATTAGCTCTTCATCTTCTGATGCACTTGCTTCATCCCATGTTCCCTTGATTGCTTTCTTCTTCTTTTGGGTTGACAACTTCTTCTTCAGTTGTGGACATTCATTTTTTAATTGCCTTAGTCTTTTGCATTCATAACTTTTTATAGTCTTGATTACTTTTTATATTCTTATCTTATAAAATTAGTTTTGTTTCTACCTTTTTATCTAATCCGATCTTCTTCTTGAAGATCCACTTACAACTAATAGGTACAATACCCTTAGGTACATCAACTAGGTTACAAATCTTGTTGGAGTACATAGAATTCATCTCAAAATTTATGGCCTCTTGCCACTTTATGGAGTCTATCCTCGAAGGTCTGAGGATCGATATCCTCAATGTCATCTCCCTTGACATGTCTTACATATCTCTAGAGGGTTTATACACTCTATTGGACCTACACAATGGAACATTTGTGCTAGGTACCTAAACAAATTCATACTACGGAATGGTGCTTGAGCTAGAATATATGTTCATTTTCAAGGAACACATTTCCACCAAGAATATGTTCATTTTTGGTGTATTCTCACTATTTCCATGCTCCCACTATTTCTATCACGCTCCCACTATTTCTATCACGTTCAATTCTATCACACTCCCACTATTTTCACTAAGAATGTATTCATTTTCAAGGAACACCACCCTCTCTTAGCAACAAAAACCTTTTGATCCTCAAGATGATAAAAATAATACCTGCAAGTCTCCTTAGGGTATCCTATAAATTTGTATAGTTCCATCCTTGATTCTAACTTGTCGGGATTATGTCTACTAACATAGGTAGGATAACCCCAAATCTTAACAACCTTAATATTAGGCTTATTCCCTTTAAATGGTGTAGACACTACTACTTTACATGAAAATTTACTTAGAAGGTAAGTTGTGTACTCTAGGGTGCATCACTAGAAAAATATGGGTAGGTAGGTGAAACTTATCATGGACCACATAATGTCCAATAGTCTGTGATTCCTCCTTTACGGTGTACCATTGAGCTGATGTATATTAGGAGGAGGTTGGGATAATATATTGTGGTCTTTAAGGAACTGGGTTAAGTCTTACTCTAGTACTCTCCTCCTCGATCTGATCGAAGAGTTTTGATACTCTTTCTAGTACGGTTTTCTACCTCATTCTTGTATTCTCTAAATTTTTTCGAAGGCTTCAGACTTGTACTTCATTAAGTACATATATCTATATCTAAAAAAATCATTAGTGACTTGTACTTCAAAGTTTCAGTTCCTTTTAAGAATCTAAAAATTCTTTTAACAGCTTTATAATGAGATTGTTTAGGATTGGACTGAAACTTTGTACAAAGCCCAACACTAAAAATTATATCAGGTATAGTTGCTGTAAAATATAATAAACTATCTATCATACCTCTATGAGTCTTTTGATCAAGGTATTCGTTCATTGTCTATATCTAATTTTGTAGATATGCTCATTAGTATGTTAATAGCCTTAGCACTATCTATATAAAACTATTTTAGTAGATCCAATGTATACTTAGTTTGACTAATAAAAATTCTATCATATAGTTACTTGATTTGTAATTCTAAGAAAAATGTCAATTCACCCATTAAACTTATTTCAAATTCTTGGCTCATACTCTTGGTAAATGATTCACATAAAGATTCATTTATAGAACTAAAAATAATATCATCAACATAAATTTGAATAATAAGAAAATTATTTTAGAAATGTTTAACAAAAAGTGTAGTCTTGACCTTGCCTTTTAAAAAATCAATCTAAATAAGAAAGGAACTAAGTCTCTCATACCAAGCCCTAGAGGCTTGCTTTAATTCATAGAGAGCCTTAGATAATTTATAAACATGGTTGAGAAAAAGATTATTTTCAAATCCGAGTGGTTGCTTAGTTGAAACTTCTTCATAAATAAAACCATTAAGAAAAGTATTTTTAACATCCATTTGAAATAATTTAAAATTTTTTAAACATGCATAGGTAAGGAGTATCCTTATAGCTTCAAGTCTAGCCACAGAAGTGAATGTTTCTTAATAATGTGTACCATCTTTTTAGTTGAAACCTTTAACCACTATTCTACCCTTATTTCGAACCATGACACCTTATTCATCTTACTTAGTCTTAATCACAAGATGATCATTAGGTCTAGGAACAAATGTTCAAGCCTTCTTTCTTTCAAATTGATTTAATTCTTCATCATTGCCAAGACCCATTAGTCATATTTAAGAATCATAAATGCATTTAGGTTCAATTTGAGATAAAAAAGTAGTATTTTCATAAATATTTTTAAGTGAAGAACGAGTTTGAATACCTTTTGATGTATATCCAGTGATTAGCTCTAGAGGATGAGCATTTACATACTTCCATTTCTTGGGTAAGGTATCTTTGGAAGTAGATGTATCAAAGTTGCTTTGGTGAGGAAAATTCTCATTCAAATTTAATTTATCAAATTCAAAATCATCATCAAAATTATTTTTCTTAACTTCGAAAGATTCATTAAAAATAACGTAGATAGATTCCTCAAAGACTAAAATTCTCTTATTGAAAACTTGATAAGCTTTAGAAATAGAGGAATATCCAAGAAAAATATCTCCATCAGATTTTGCATCAATTTTTCTTAAGGCAACCTTTTAGTTTAAATTAAAACATTTACAACCAAAAACTTTAAAATATAAAATATTGGGTCTTTTATTATTTCATAATTTCATAAGAAATTTTAGATAATAGAAGTCTTATGAGAACCATATTCATGACATAGCATGTCGTGTTAATGACTTTAGCCAAAAAGTATTTGGGTAGGCTATGTTCATTAAGCATGGTTCCTGCCATCTCTTGTAAACTCATATTCTTTCTCTCAACAATTCCATTTTGTTGTGGATTTCTTGGAGTAGAGAAATTTTGGCAATACCCGTTTAAATCATAAAATTTTTAAAAATCATAATTATTAAATTCACCACCATGATCACTACGAATAGAACAAATCATAATTTTTAAATTCTCTCAACAATAGTGCCTGTCGGCTGTCTGGATGGTACCACCACCTGGGCATAGCAGTACCACCACCTAAGCATGCTCAAGGCCATTGGTTTGGCCTCTTAATGAGCCCAACTCGGTCCTGATTCAAGCCCAATAAGTTTCTTGACAAGTTGGCATAGTTTCGATGCAATACCAACTCAATTTGAGCCTAGAAGACCACGATCAAGACATAAAGAATCCAACCACATTTTCGACACAATAATGAAGCTTTCAATACGTTATCCATCGTTCTGTCATATCATTCGATCATCTAACACTTCATTCGAACCTTTGGAGCTTTCTCCTTTCTTTCGGCATATTACTCGATCTATTGGTATATTAACATTCTCAAAATATCTTATCTTTTAGCTTAATACCCAATCCTTCCGGCATGATGCTCAAACTCATGGCACAAAGTCCAATTTTTGGCACGTCGACCAATCCTCCAGCTCGATATCCAATATGATACTCATTTGGTCCAACGTCTGATTATTCCGCTTCGACAATTTGCCCTTCGATTATTTGAGTCCGTGATTGAAATTTTTTCTCCATCACTTTATCATATTAGTCCATAAACTCATCAATTAATTTCATCATCAAAATTCGGTACTCAACATATAGGGTATCCTATTCATGTCTTCCGTTTCTTTGGGAGTCTTTGGGGATATACTCATAGAAAGTAATATTTTATATCTTATCAATATGAGACATCTCTTAGAATTTTTCATGCCAAACATTATGAGAATAGAGTCTATGTATCTGGATTGAGACAAGCCAAGCATTGTCTTGGATATATCTCTGTAGATCCAAATCCCCAAAATATAGGATGCTTCCCCAAAGTCCTTTATGGAGAAGTGTATAGATAACCAAGTCTTAACCATGGAGAGCATTCTTATATAATTTTCAATTACTATGATGTCATCTTGGTAGAACCATAGCTGGGTCGGGTCCTAGTCTATTAAGTCGAGCCTATAGATTGGGCCCTATTGGCCGACCTACACCATTGAATCAGCCAAGAGTTGATTTAAGTCAATTTGAATAAATTAGCATAAATCCTAGTGAGATTATGATTCAATTGAATTGGAGTCCTAGTAGGACTTGATTGGATCCAAGTCCTAATTAGACTAGGATTCAACTAGGAGAAGTTTGATTAGTAGGAGTTAGAGTTAGAGTTTTATTTCTAGTATGACTCTTATTAGGAGTCCTGGTTTAGGGGGTCTCTTCATAAACCCTATAAATAAACATATAAACTCTTTTCTTTTATCGAGAAAAACTTCAATAAATTTATTCAGCCTAGTGGCCGAATATTGGAGGGCTGAACCCCTATAGAGTTCGAGGAGGGTCGATCCCCTATAGCAATAAATTATCCCTAATAGAACCTTGGGGTTCTATCAATCTGGTATCGGAGCAGCATTCTTGGCATGTCACTGTTCTTCCACCCCCTACCACTACCATCTCCATCTCTATCCGCTGCATTCAACCCCTCTGTTGTCACTATTATCTTCATCTGTTGCAGCTGGCCCCTCTACTACTACTGTCATCACCATCATCATCTACTATAGCCAACCCCTGTGATGTTGTTACCATCCACATCTATAGCTAGCCCTGATGTTGCTACTGCCATCTTCATCTGCAGACAACCCTTGTTGCTACTGCCATCCTCATCTGCAGTCGACCCCTATTGTTGCTACCATCTTTATCTACAACCAAGCCCTATTGTTGTTGCCATCTTCTTCTCCAGCTAACCCTTGTTGCTACTGCCATCTTCATCTATAGCCAACTCCTATTACTGTTGCTACCATCTTCTTTGATTGCTGCTGTTGTCATCTTCTTCAATTGCTATTGCTGCCACTACCATCTTCTTCGGTTGCTGCCACTATCATCTTCTTCGGTTGTTGTCGCTGCCATCTTCCTCGGTTGTTGTTATTGCTATCTTCCTATTACTACTGCTACCATCTTCTTCGGTTGCTACCATTGCCATCTTCCTCGGTTACTGTCATTGCCATCTTCTTCAGTTGTTACCGCTGCCATCTTCTTTGGTTGTTGTCGTTGCCATCTTCCTTGGTTGCTGCCACTACCATCTTCCTATTGCTACTGCTACCATCTTCTTTGGTTGTTGTCATTGCCATATTCCTCAATTGTTGGTGCTGCCATATTCCTATTGCTGTCGCTACCATCTTCTTTGGTTACTGCCACTGCCATCTTCCTCGATTGCTGCCACTGCTATCTTGCTATTGCTACTACTACCATCTTCTTTGGTTGTTGTCGCTGCCTTCTTCCTCGGTTGCTGCCATTGCCATCTTCCTGTTGTTGTCGTTGCGATTGATGTCGCTACCACCCTCCCTTTTATAGCTATAGCCAACACCCTTGTTGCTGCTGTAACCCGTAACTCTAGCGTGGCTATCTAACCTTAACCTGCCGTCATTGCCATCTTTGCCCCCAGCAGCCAACCCCAACAGCAGCCATATACTGCAGCCTTCTAACCTAGATCGTTGCTGCTATTGTCCTTTTTCCTTCTCCTGTTATCGCTAGCTCCATCTACCGATCTATGCCCCTGACTCATCAACAGAAGAAGAATATAAACATCACAAATATGTAATCTTACACAATGGCCTCAGATAATGCAATTGACACAAAGCTTGAAGCCTTTGAGGCCCGCATGGAGGATAAGTTACACTCACTCTTCGAAGAATTCAAATTGGGCTGATCAGAGAGCCCAAAGATATTATAGCGTGGAGAAAGTTTAGATCCCAAAGAGAACCAATCAGAGAAGGAAGATTGAGTATAGGACTTCGCGTACCCATGCATAAGGGTGGACTTCCCTAGATGCAAAGATGGAGACCCAATTGGGTAGATCTCTCACGCTGAACGATATTTTCACTTCCACAAGACTCCAGATGTATCCATGGTCGACATCGCAATCATACACCTTGAGAGAGATGATCTAGTGGTATGATTAGTTTGAGCATACTCACGATATACCTATGTGGAAGTAATTCAAAAGTGAGCTATTGATCCGCTTTGGACCATCGGAGTGCGAAAACATAGATGGCCAACTCACGAAGATTCATCAAACCTTGGCCATCAAAGATTATCAAACTAGGGATGAATGAATTTTGAATCAAACTCGTGATTGGTCTGAAAAATAATTGCTAAGGATGTTCATTGAAGGACTAAAGCTGAAGATCATATGTGAAGTTAAAGCACAACAACTATATACATTGATGGCGGCCATTTTCTTCACTTGTATCCAAGAGGAATGACTGAACAACGATGACCGAAGGAACAAGATCATAAACCGACGAGCAACCATCAAACCTTTGGCCTCCCCTACTGCCAATCGAACCTCTCAGCCCAAGAAATTAACTCGTTAAGAACTTCACAAAGGATCTCCAAAAGGGCTATGTTAGCATTGTGACAAACCATAGAGTCGAGAGCACCACTACAAGAAGGAAAGGGT
This sequence comes from Ensete ventricosum, assembly GCA_029747655.1. Lineage (NCBI taxonomy): Eukaryota > Viridiplantae > Streptophyta > Magnoliopsida > Zingiberales > Musaceae > Ensete > Ensete ventricosum. Next base: position 24,011,685 of record JAQQAF010000002.1, read on the forward strand.
TTTGGTGATTGAACCAATTGAGAATCTAGAACCCAAGGATGTAGATCTCGAGTTCAAGGAGGAAGAACCACAGTCGATCGTCAGCATAGTACATTCCCAAGCTAGCTATGCAAACCCACAATCCATGAAGATTGATAAATTCCTTAAGCACTAATTGATTACTATTCTTATCGATACCAGAAGCACCAATAATTTTATGAATATCATGGTTGTTGCCCATTAACCCTCTGGATTGAATATTGTAGCAGGTTTGATATGAAGGTCGCAAATGGTCGAACCCTTAATTGCAACCACAAGTGTTCGCAGGTGAAACGAGTCATGTAGGGCCAAGAGATCACTACAGACTTCTTCCTTTTGCCGTTGGATGATTATGAAGTGGTGCTCGGCATTGAGTGGCTGTCTACTCTATGTGATGTTTCCTGAAATATTTTCAAATTACTTATGAAATTTTTCAGCCATGGGAAACAAGTGATCCTACAAAGAAAACATAGGGACAAAGTTTCGATTGTTTCGATGTAATGCATGGAGAGGGTGCTGCACAAGATGCATGTCGGTTTCCTAATCCAATTACAGGGACAACAAATTAAAGATTTGACAATGCACATGATAGGACTCCAGCAGGGTTGAGTCCTAATCATCTTAGTACTAGTCACTAAAAACCTTGTTAAATTGTAATAAAGCCACTCCTATCTTATAAAGGAGTATGGCTAGCGTTTAGATTAGCCCTTAGAGCTTAGTAGCTGCTGCCCCCCTTACTGGGTTGGTCGGCTAGGATTTCCCCCTGGTTAGGTCGGTTATAGAGTCAATTTAGCCACCCCCTGTTCCTATTAAGGCAGGTCAGCTATATGAGGGGCAAAGGGATAATTTTACTTAGTCAAGCACCCCCTTAGGCTAGGGTCTTGATTCCTATTTAAAGATGTAGCCACCCCCCTCTTGAAGAATACAATCATTAATTTTATTTCAGCCATGTACCGAGTCTAGGAGGGAGGAACCCCTATAACGTTCCAAGGGTTGATCCCCCTCAAGGGTCAGAATCTATAGAGCTCCTTCTGAGGTTCTATCATCTGGTATTAGAGTGGCGTTCCTGCTACCCTGTAGCCATCTTAGCCGCCTCCACCTTCCCAAGTAATTGTAGCAATTCCCACAATTGATTTTGACATCGCCTCCATCCACCGTCGCCCACTAAGCCGCAGATCCATCTATCTGCTGCCGCTCCCTGCGTGATCTGGAAATATGGTATATTTTTATCATCCATGCCTCTTCAATACTGCAATATTTCTTACTTTACATATTGAAGATTTTTCTCAAATTTTACCGCTGTAAATTTCGTTCGTCGTAAACGTTATCGTTGTTGTGAAGGCAAAACAATGCAGAAATTTTTAGCCGCATTTTTACCTCTTGAAACTAGTTTAATTCTTCTCCTTTCTGGCCAAAATTTTTACACAATTCTAAGGATCAACTTGGCTTTCATCTAAGATTGATTTCTAGAAAAAATTCCTTCTGGAACCAGTTTTCTTGTGTAATCTTTCACCATTACGCAGTACTGGAATTTTACGACGAAGGATCTGCCTTTTGTCTTTTGCCCTATTTCCCTACTATTACGCTGCCAAAATTTCATCAAACTTTTTACTGATATTAACAACATCTGAACCAAGGGTTTTTGCATAATTTTCTTGAACTTTCCTCTGGAATTTACATCAAGAAGTCATCGTTTCTCTGATATAAAACCTGTTCGGCAGGATAGCACATCGCAGCACTTTTTTTACTGAATTCTATAAGATTTGAGTGCTATTTTTTGTGAGATTTTGGACTCCCTTTTCTTCATCTCAAAGCCCCTACCATTCTCACCAAAAACTCTTTCAAACCTTACTTTAACTGAACCCAAATAGCCACCTAAATTAGCCCTAAACCGCAGCCTACTCCCATCCAAACCGACTCACCTTCCAACTGGCCACCCCCTTCTCCAAAAATTCTCATGCCACTAACCCAACAATAGAAAAAATACCTTAATATTATAGATCTAGAGGTGTATACTATGGCATTAGAGGATGCTATCGATGCAAAGCTTGAAGCCTTTGAAAACTTCATGGAAGAGAAAATTCGATCCCTTTTCGTCGAATTCAGCATTGGCCGACCGTCGAGCCTGAGGAAATCACAGCAAGGAGAAACTTCAGATCGGCGAGACGATCCTCAAGAATGTAGCCACATCATCTCTGATCCCAACAATCCATGCATGAAGGTTGACTTTCCTAGATGGGAAGAAGGAGACCCGATCGGATGGATCTCGCGTGCGGAATGCTATTTTCTGTTCTACCGAACCGCCACGCCACACGGGTGGAGATTGCTGTCATCCATCTTAAGGGAGATGTTATTCAGTGTTTAATTAGTTTAAGCACACCTATGGAGGACTCTCTTGGCAGTGATTCAAGGAAGGACTACTGAAACGCTTCGGACCAATCGGATTCGATAACATCGACGGACAATTAGTAAAGATTCGTCAAACCTCCATAATACAAGAATACCAAATAATGTTTGAATATTTATCTAATCAAACTATGGATTGGTCAGAAAAATAATTTTTAGGGACTTTCATCAAGGGCCTAATGTCGGAGATTCAGGAAGAAGTAAAGACGCGGCAACCGTACACTCTTATAGCGGTAATTTTCTTTGAACGTATTCAAGAAGAATGATTGAACCAAGAGACATGAATGACAAGGGTCACTCCCCAACCAGCAAAAATTGATGACGGATGAGCTTCGTGAATGATCAGCCAAAGGATTGTGTTAGCACTACGATGAACCGTGGAGTCGAGAACATCACTGGAAGAAGGGTCGACTCCTTGTGATTGAACTAGTGGAGGATGAGGATAATGAACCATCTGAAGAAGCCCTCGAACCTGAAGAAGAAGCCATAGAGGAAGAGCCCCAACCGGCTGACTACGTAGTGTATGCATTGGCCGGCTACTCCAACCCACATATGATGAAAGTTGGAGGACTTCTAAAATAGTAACCCATCACCGTTCTCATCGACACAAGCAGTACAAATAATGTCCTCAATAGTAAGGTTGCTGCATGTTTGGAACTTCAAACTGAAGGTTGCAACAAATTCAACGTCAAGGTCGCCGATGACCGAATCCTCAATTGCGAACAACGGTGCCTGCGAGTGAAACTACTCCTCCAAGACCAAGAAGTGGTAGCTAATTTCTTCCTCCTACCCATCGATGATTATGAAGCCATACTCGGGATCAAATGGCTCACAATGCTAGGTGATATCTCTTGGAATTTTTTCTAAATTAATCATGAAATTTTATTGCAAAGGGAACAGGTTACGTTACGAGGCAAGCGCGGGAGCCATATTTCCACTATTTCGTCGCAATGAATGGAGAAAGTTTTGTACAAAGCACATGGTGGATTCTTGATACATATCTAACAGCCATCTAAGGCGGAGAACATATAAAACTCAGATCCTAAGCTTGCCCTTTTGCTAGACAAATTCGTGGATGTTTTCTCAGAGCCACGCGGGCTGCCCCCTTACTAGCCGCATGACCACCGCATTCCTATTTTGCTAGGCGAACCTCTAGCAAATTTATGACCATACCGCTATCTTCACTTATAGAAGGATGAGATCGAGAACATTATTAAAGAGATGCTTGACACCGAGGTGATTCGACCGAGTTGCAGCCTTTACTCCTCACTGGTGTTGCTAGTGCGCAAGAAGGATAGTACGTGATGGATATGTGTTGACTACCGAGCTCTAAACACCATCACCGTCAAGGACAAATATCTAATTTCAATCATAGATGAACTCTTGGATGAATTAAAAGGAGCCCGAGTCTTCACTATATTGGATCTCTGATCTAGATACCATTAGATTCGGGTATGCACTGATGATATTCCAAAAACTTCTTTCCGCATGCATAACGGCCACTATGAGTTTTTTGTAATGCCTTTTGGACTTACAAATGCTCCTTCTACCTTTTAAAGCTTGATGAATGACATCTTCCAAAGGTTTCTACCTAAGTTCATATTGGTATTCTTTGATGATATTCTCATTTATAGCCCTACGCTTGATATACATCTTGAGCACTTATGAACTGTTCTAACCATTCTTCGAGAGAATACTCTTTATGTTAAATAATCAAAGTGCAGCTTCTTACATCATAAAGTGGAGTATCTAGGGTACATTATATTAGAGGATGGAGTGGCAGTAGACCCGACAAAGATCGAGGCAATGCAAGGATGGCCGAGACCTACAAACGTAAAATCACTATGTGGCTTCCTTGGGCTCACGGGCTACTACCGGAAGTTAATGAGAGATTATGGCAAGATCAGTGCCCCACTCATGTCCCTACTCAAGAAGGACTCCTTTTTGTGGTTGGATCAAGCCTTTGCAGCCTTTAAAAGACTCAAGACTACCATGACGACGATGTCGGTCCTAGCGCTATCCGATTTCAACCAAACTTTTGTGATTGAGGCCGATGTGTCCGGAGTTGGAATTTGGGTTGTTCTAATGCAAGATGGCCGACCCCTTCCTACACCAGCAAAGCTTTATCTCCCTCACATCTTAAAATATCTATGTATGATAAAGAAATACTTGCCATTGTACACGCAGTCACAAAGTGGAGATCCTACCTGATCGGCCAGCGCTTCCAGATTAAGACTAATCACCGAAGCCTTAAATATTTCTTGGAGCAAAAAATATCCTCCCCGAAGCAGCAACAATGGGTAACTAAACTCCTTGTATTTGATTATGAAATTACTTATCGAAAAGAAAAAGAGAATATTGTTGCAGATGCCCTATCTCAGCTACCAGGACAAGCCAAAATTCTAGCCATCTCCCTTCCCTCCACCGACTTCCTTGACAACATTAAGGAGGAATTGAAGAATGATCTAGAAGCCGGAGCCATCATAGAAAAGTTGGAGAAGGACCTAGGGTCCATGGGTCACTACTCGTAGGATTCGAAGGACTTGCGATACAAAGACCGAATTGTTATTGTTCTTTCTTCCCCTTGCATTCAAATTATTTTACACGAGATGCATTCTTCACCTTCAGCAGGGCACTCTAGATTTCTAAGGACTTACAAAAGGGTGAAGCAAAACTTCTTTTGGAAAGGCCGGAAAAAATCAATTTATGATTATATATCCAAATGTGATGTATGTCAGTAGTAGAAAGGCAAAACAGTGGCAAGTCTATGGAAACTACAGCCACTACCCATACCAGACTCAGCATGGACTGACATTTCTATGGACTTCATCGAGGGACTGCCACTATCCTAAGGTAAAAGTATGATCTTTGTGGTGGTAGATCGCCTAACCAAGTATGCTCACTTCTTTGCTGTGAAACATCCCTATACTACTGCTAGTATTGCTCAACTTTTTGTGGAACATATAGTAAAATTGCATAGGATGCCAATATCGATTGTGAGCAAGTGTGACAGGGTATTCACAAGTAAATTTTGGACATAGTTCTTTCATTTACATGGCACCCAGTTAAAGATGAGAACAACCTATCATCCCTAGATAGACGACCAAACAGAAGTAGTGAACAGATGCCTCGAGACATACCTAGGTGCCCTGCAAGCCAATCACATGAGTGATGGCATGTGTGACACACTGCATAATCTTTTTGCTTATGATTAATATTGGCATATTCTCATATTATATTATTTGTTGCATATATATTGTGATGTCCTTGGTTCTGTGCAATAGGAATCAGATCATAATGAGATCATGATAATAAAATTGATGCACCTTTAAACACAGATCCTAAATAATCCCAGTCATAGGTTACTCGAGAGGGACATTGAGATAATCGGACAGATCGGTGTACTATATACCCGTCCATATGATGGAGGCGGCTGGTCTCTTAGCCACTTGTGTGGAGACACTAAGGATATAGTACAAGTGCTCATTAGAGAATGAGTTCACTGATTGATCCGCTTATTGAGTGTTGTATGGTTATGATACCTAATATCAAACAGCGATTCCATAGTCCCAGTTGTGTATTTGGTCCTTAAACTTGAGACATCAAGGATGCCTTATATGAGTACTCCTTACTTTGACACTAGACTTACAGGTTTGAAAAGTTTCAACTAGTTATCGGGATTGATAGCCAATCTTACGAAAATAATTGAGTGTCAATAGAGGATCATCTACTCTCAGTATCACGAGAGGAATATCTCATATATGCTTGCTCAAACAAATCCCTGGCTAGGGTCATTTAGATTGAGAAAGGAGTTCTCTAGTAGAATCCAAATAGAGCAAGACAAACTAATTTAGTATGTGACTTGATAGTACCATGTCCAATATACAGTCTCTAGGATATTATTTGGATGAGGGATTATAGATACATGGTAACTATGGATAGACAGGTCCGATGGATTTGATCCCCTCTGTACCGTTTGGGGACTATAGCATAGTGGCCTAATATATTCATAGTCGATGAGTCGAGTGAATTATTATGAGGATAATAATTCACTATATCAGAAGGAGTTCTGATGGGAATGACTCACGGCCAGCTCGGTATCGGGCCTAGAGAGTCACACACATATAGTGGATGCTTTAGCAAATAGAGGATTGGATGAAGTTCCAATTAGCCTCTATTCTAATTAGTTGAGACCCTATGCTGATGGGCTCCTTGATTAAGGCACAATTAAAGACCTAAGGAGATTATTGATAGAGATCCAATAATACAAGGTTAGTGGGTTATTGGATGGCGATCCAATACCCACTAAAGAAGGAGCCCTAGGGCTTTGGTGGCTCACTATAAATAGAAGTGGAGACTCATGGTTGATAGGCTGCAGCTTTAGCCACCACCTCCTATTCTCCTCCCTCCCTCTTTGCAAGAGTTGCGAGATCAGATTGGAGGAGCTTCGTTGTAGAGATCCATCGTGTGGATACCGCTAGAGAGGAGGACGCTTGACCTCCTTCATCTTCTCCATCCGGATCTGGAATACAGGGATACACGATCTCCCTAGGTAAAATCAATCTCTCACACATCGTGATTTTATCGGTTTTTGCATTTTTCTCGCGACCCCAATCTTTTGCACGATAATTTGATCTACGTGGGAAACCAGTTTTTGTTTTGATTTCTGCTACGCATGTGATGCACCCGCTAAGGTTTCCTAGCAGTGGTATCAGAGCCAAGGTTTTCATGTGAAAGATTGGTTTAAACTGTGTGTGATAAGATTAAATCATGTAGAATCATTCTACATGTTCTTGCTGTGTTTCGCAGCGAAGGCAGCATAGAGGAGGGGCGACTAGCCACAGCCAGCCCCCATGCAGGGCCGACCACCCATGGCCAAGACGCGCCAAGGCCAGCCGGCAAGGGGTGGCCGCCCATAAGGGCAGCAACCTGCAGGGCGGCGCCTATGGGCACGGCGTGCTGTGGCCAGCCCGCAGGGGCAGTAGCCCGCAAGGGGCAGCAGCCACTAGCAGCGCGATGCCTGTAAGGGGGCTAGCTCCAGGGCGCCCGCAAGGGGCTGCTGCCCGCGGCCAACCTTGCCGCCAGCAAGGGCAGCGGCGCCAGCCATAGGGGTGGTCGCCCCTTTGCAGGGCGGCTGCCGACCACAAAGGGCAGTCGTTGCCTACATAGGGGCAGCGGCGGTGGCATCGCAGAGGGGTCAAGGAGAGGGCTAGAGCATCCTTTTGAGAAAAGGATGATCCTACCCCTCTGAATTTCAAAAATTTCGATGACTGTCCGCATGTAAAGAATTTTCAAAATGCCCTCAACAATTCTGGAAATTTCGAGGACTGTTCTCTCATCCAGAATTATAAAAATACCATTGATAATTTCAAAAATTACAAGGATTGTCCTCTCATCCAGAAGTATGAAAATACCCTTGATAATTCTGAAAATTTTGAGTATGCCCTGATTTCTAAAAAATAATTAATTAAATAATTTAATTAGTTATTATATATATCTAGTAATCCTACATATGATGTGATGTACATATGATGTATAATGTGGATGGATGATCACGAGCCATGTGTTGTGATATGTGTAATTATGATTATTACTATTATTATTATTGAAGTCTGCGTGCCTATATTTTTCTCGTTTATTGTCAGGCCTACGTACCTTTGATTATTTGTAATTACATGGAGAGGCACGTCGGGAGCGTGGAGATGTTAGCGGGACCCACGATGTCGTGGTGGGAGATTACGATGCATGGTGATACAATGATCTGACGGAACAAATGCTGACGAGATCAACAATCACAGGGCATGGAGATGCGCCGATGCACATATAGATCCTATTATGAATGATTAGGCCCATTGGCTCGGGCTTAATCATATTAAGTGATGGCCATAATCATCCAGTATGGCTTGCATATGTGATGTGTTATACACCTATTAGATATATGTATATATATATATATATATATATATATATATATTTACATGCGATGTAGATATATGTATTAAATATGTATGTGTGTGACAGGACATATTAGGAGACCGATACGAAATAAAACCCCTCCTACGATAATATTAAGTCGGTAAGCGTGAGGCAATAAGATTGACCTATGTGGCCTTCCATCATTATAGGAAGAAATTGAATCACGACATAGGTCGAGTTGGTCGAGTCCCTCGAGGCTCACCTATCTATGTGATTGAGTTCTTGCCTACGACATAGAGATGTCACCGGTGACTTGAGGATATGGTATGCTTGGTCGAATCCCTCGAGGGCATATCATCGAATCAGACTCATCTTGTAACGATGGTGATGACTTAACTGAACGTCATGGTTAGTTGAGTTCCTCAAGACCATGATGATTCAGAGGTTGAACGTGATGGGAATCACAAGGAGTTGTGATTGGTAAGAGTTGCCTACCTTTTGGGCTTAGTGTAATTGTTCGAGTCCCTCGAGGTTGCACTAAGATGCTAATTGGATCCCGATCCCCACTAGGAGTCTGCTGAAGACTTCCGTCTCACATGTCGAGGGTGTTGCTAATTTGTTAAGAAAATAGTTGGAGTATATTAAGATAGAAGTCTATATTTTAATTAGTATTTTCTGTAAAATTTAAATGTTATTTATTTTTGCTATATCTTGTTTTGTCAGAAACATGTCGCTCACAAACCCCTTACGTGGCATACTTGATGCCAATTGTCTCACTGGTCCAAACTATACAGATTGGCTCCGTAATTTGAGAATTGTTCTCACGGCGGAGAAAATCGCATATGTCCTTGATACAATTTTGCCCACGCCGGAAGAAGGGGCAAGCGAGGATGAGATCGCTCGCTATGTGAAGTATATAGATGATTACACATTGGCAAAATGTTACATGTTGGCCTCTATGACTCCTGAGTTATAAAGGCAACATGAGAGCATGGATGCAGATTCTATTTTTCTTCATCTTCACTAGCTGTTTGAGAAATAGAGAAGAACTCAAAGATATGAGATATTTAAGAAACTCTTCCAAGCCAGGATGACAGAAGGGACATCGGTTGAGAACCATATCCTAAAGATGATAGAGTGGATCGAGAAACTCACAGGTCTAGGAATAGTCCTGAAGGATAACCTGTGCATTGATCTTATACTTTAGTCCCTACCAGATTTCTTTGCTCACTTCATCATGAATTTTAACATGAGTAAGTTTGAGGTGACTCTCCCTGAGCTCCTCAATATGTTGAGAGGGAAGTTGAGAGTGCCAACAAGAAGGAGAACCCAGTTCTCTATATTAGTGAGACCAAAAAGAAAACGAAGACCAGCAAGACCCTTAAGAAGGGCAAGGGTAAAGAAAGACCAGGTAAGATAAAGGTTACTAAGAAATACCTAGGAAAGGACAAAAGATAATACTTCCACTATGGTCAAGATGGACATTGCAAGAGGAACTGCAAGGACTACCTTGCAGAGAAGGAGAGACATAAGCTTGGAGAAGCTTCAGGTATATTCATGATCAATCTCCACTTGTCAGATTTTTATGATAGCACATGGGTATTGGATAAATGGGAGTGTTTATTATATCTGTAATTCATTGCAAGTTCTGGCAAGACCTAGGAGATTGGCTAGAGGCGAGATGGACCTCAAGATGGGCAATGGAGCAAGAGTTGCTGCAGTTACTGTTGGAGAGGTCACCCTATATTTGCTTGGTGGAGCTATTATTGCATTAGATGCATGCTATTTGGTTCCCTCTGTTATCAAAAATATTACTTCTATCTCTTGTTTGATAATTAGTGGATATAAATTAGTTTTTTAGAACAATAGTTATTCAATAATTATGGTGATGAGATCATCACTAGAGGGACCCTTATAAATGACTTATATATGTTAGACACTTCTCCACATATCATGAATATAAATATGTCTAAGAGGAAACGAGATGAGGTGAATAATGCATACATGTGGTATTGTAGGTTATGTCATATACATAAGGGAATAATTCAAAAGTTGTTGAAAGATGGATACTTATATCCATTTGACTATGAGACATATGCAATTTGCGAATCTTGCCTTGGTGGGAAGATGACCAACTCTCCTTTTAGTAGAACTGGAGAGAGAGCCACCGAGTTATTGGAACTCATACATAATGATGTATGTGATCCCATGTCGACTTAGGCTATAGGTGGTTACTCATACTTCATTACATTCACTGATGATTTCTCTAGGTATGGACATGTGTACTTAATGAAGTAAAAATTTGAGGCCTTCGAGAAATTCAGAAAATATAAGAATGAGGTAGAGAACCAAATTGGAAAGAGTATTAAGACTCTTCGATCAGATCAATGAGGAGAGTACTTGAGTACGGAGTTCACATATTTCCTCAGGGACAATGAGATTCTATCTTAGTGAACACCTCCTTATACACCTCAGCTCAATGGTGTATCAGAAAGGAGGAATCGCATGCTGTTAGATATGGTGCGATCCATGATGAGTTTCGCTGACCTGCCCGTTTCATTCTGGGGGTACGTTCTAGAGACTGCAGCTTACCTTCTGAACAGAGTTCCATCAAAGTCGGTAATGTCTACACCATATGAGATATAGAAAGGAAAGAAACCCGATCTTAAATTTACGTAGGTCTAGTAGAGTATATTAACCTCCTGAAGGATATGTGGGACATATCAATGGAGATGACTCTAAGGATGTCGATCCTCAGACCTACGAGAATGCTATTATGAGTATAGATTTCGGTAAGTGGCAAGAAGCCATGAATTCTGAGATGGATTCCATGTACTCTAATAAGGTTTGGAACCTTATGGATGCACTTGAGAGTATTGTACCCATCGGTTGCAAATGGATATTCAAGAAGAAGATCGAAGTGGATAAAAATGTAGAGACTTATAAAGCAAGGCTGGTAGCTAAAGGATAACGTCAAAGACAAGGAGTTGACTATGACGAAACATTTTCACCTGTAGTCATGCTTAAGTCCATTAAAATTATTTTGGCCATTACAGCACACTATGACTATGAGATCTGGCAAATAGATGTCAAAATGACATTTCTTAATGCAACTTTGAGGAAGAGCTGTATATGACACAACCAGAGGGATTTGTATCCAAAGAGAGTCCATATAAAGTGTGCAAGTTGCTTAGATCCATTTATGGATTGAAGCAAGCTTCCCGAAGTTGGAACATAAGATTTGATGAGGTGATCAGATCTTATGACTTCGTTAAGAACGAAGATGAGCCTTGTGTATACAGGAAGATAAGTGGAAGCGTTATCACCTTCTTGGTGCTATATATGGATGACATCCTAATCATTGGAAATGATGTAGGAATGCTCTCCATAATAAAGGCTTGGCTATTTAAAAACTTCACCATGAAAGACTTAGGGGAACTTCCTATATTTTGGGGATTCGGATCTATAGAGATAGATCCAAAAGGATGCTTGGCTTATCCCAGTCTACGTACATAGACTCCATTATCAAAAGGTTTGGCATGGAAAATTCCAAGAGAGGTCTCATACTGATGAGACATAGAATATCACTTTCTAGGAGTATATCCCCAAAGACTACTAAACAAAGGACAAACATGAATAAGATACCTTATGCCTCAGTGATAGGGTATAAGGTATCATGTATGCAATGCTATATATTAGGCCTAATATAGCATGTATGCAATGCTATATATTAGGGTATATGATAGGGTATAAGGTATATCATGTATGCAATGCTATATATTAGGCCTAATATAGCACATGCTCTGAGTGTCATGAGTAGGTATCAGGCAGATCCAGGTTTAGATCATTGGAAGGCAGTAAAGTGTATCCTTAAGTACTTGAGAAGAACTGAGGATCTTTTACTAATATATAGAGGAGGTAGCCTCCAGGTTGAGGCTACATAGACTCAAGTTTTCAGTCTGATATTGATGATAGCAAGTCAAATTCAGGGTATATTTTCACCATAAATGGAGGAGCAGTAAGCTGGAAGAGTTCCAAGCAAGATACTACTGCTGACTCGACCACAGAGGCGGAATACATTGCTGCATCAGAAGCAACAAAGGAATGGGTATGGATGAAGAAGTTCATCAAAGATTTGGGAGTTGTACCAAGCAGCATAGAACCAATTCTCATATACTGTGACAACAATGGGGCGATAGCTCAAGCGAAGGAACCCAGGTCTTATCAAAAGTCTAAGCATGTTCTGAGGAGGTTCCATCTAATAAGAGAGATCATAGCCCGTAAAGATATAGCAACAAAAATAGTTCCATCGGAAGATAACATTGCAGATCCACTGACGAAGCCGCTGGCTCAGATTGTATTTGAGCATCACAAGGGTCTGATGGAGATCAGACACATAAGTGATTGGCTTTAGGTCAAGTGGGAGATTGCTAGTTACAGGTACCCTACAAGCCAATCACGTGAGTGATGACACATGTGACATACTGCGTAATCTTTTTACTTATAATTACTATAATATTAGTATATTCTCACATTATATTATTTGTTGCATATATATTGTGATGTCCTTGGTTCTATGTAATGGGAATCGGATTGTGATGAGATCATGATAATAAGAATGATTCACCTTTAAATACATATCCTAAATAATCCCGGTCATAGGTTACTTGAGAGGGACATTGAGATAACCAGACAGATCGGTGTACTATATACGCGTCCATATGATGGAGGCGACTGGTCTCATAGCCACTTGTGTAGAGACACTAAGGATATAGTACAGGTGCTCATTAGAGAATGAGTTCACTAATTGATCTGCTTATGGAATGTTGTATGGTTAATGATACCTAATGTCAGACAGTGATTCCAAAGTCCAAGTTGGTGTATCTGGTCCTTAGACTTAAGACACCAAGGATGCCTTGTATGAGTACTCCTTTCTTTAACGCCAGACTTAAAGGTTTGGAAAGTTTCAGATCTGGTACAGTTGGTTATCGGGATTGGTAGCCAACCTTACGAAAATAATTGAGTGTCAATAAAGGATCATTCACTCTCGATATCACGAGAGGAATATCCCATATGTGCTTGCTCAGACAAATCCCTAGCTAGGGTCATTCGGATTGAGAGAGGAGTTCTCTGGTAAAATCCGAATAGAACAAGACAAACTAATTTCGTATGTGACCTGACAGTACCATATCCAATATATGGTCTTTGGGATATTATTTGGGTGAGGGATTATAGATACATGGTAACTACAGACATACAGGTCCGATGGATTTGATCCCCTCTATATCGTCTGGGGACTATGGCGTAGTGGCCTAGTACGTCCATAATCGATGAGTCGAGTGAATTATTATGAGGATAATAATTCACTATATCAGAAGGAGTTCTGATGGGAGTGACTCACGGCCAGCTCGGTATTGGGCCTAGAGGGTCACACACATATGGTGGTTGCTTCAGCAAATAGAGGATTGGATGAAGATCCAATTAGCCCCTATTCTAATTAGATGAGACCCTATGCTAAGGGCCTAAGGAGATTATTAGATAGAGATCCAATAATACAAGATTAGTGGGTTATTGGATGGAGATCCAGTACCCACTAAGGAAGGAGCCCTAGGGTTTTGGTGGCTCTCTATAAATAGGAGGGGAGACTCATGGTTGATAGGCTGCAGCTTTAGCTACCACCTCCTATTCTCCTCCCTCCCTCTATGCAAGAGTTGCGAAATCAGATTGGATGAGCTTCGCTCCAGAGATCCATCATGTGGATACCGCTAGAGAGAAGGATGCTTGACCTCCTTCATCTTCTCTATCCGGATCTGGAATATAGGGATATACGATCTCCCTAGTGAAAATCAATCTCTCATACATCGTGATTTTATCAATTTTTACATTTTTCTCATGACCCCAATCTTTTGCATGACAATTTGATCTACATGGGAAACTGATTTTTATTTTGATTTCCGCTATACATGTGATGCACCCGCTGATGTTTCCTAACAGTATTCACAAGTAAATTTTAGACATGGCTCTTTCATCTACAGGGCACTCAGTTAAAGATGAGCACAACCTATCATCCCCAGACAGATGACCAAACAAAAGTGGTGAACAGATACCTCGAGATATACCTACGGTGCTTCACTAGTGATCCACCCAAAGAGTGGACAAGGTGACTTCCTTGGGCAGAATGCTGGTACAACATGACATTTCATTCATCAATTAAATGTACCCCTTATGAGACATTGTATGGCCGACAGGCCCTTGTAATACCTAGATATATGCTTGGTTTGGCCAAAGTAGATCAAGTCGACCAAAATTTGATTAACAAGGATAAACTTCTGTAACTGCTAAATGATAACTTGAATGCCGCTCAAACCCACATGAAGCAACAAGCAAACAACCACCAGAGTGAGCGAGAATTCATAGTGGGAGATTGGGTCTACCTTCAGCTCCAACCATACAAGTAGCTATCAATTAACGCAAGAGCATCAATAAAGCTATCTCCATGATTTTATTGACCATACCAGATCCTAGAGCACGTTGGGACTGTGGCATATAAATTAAAGCTTCCAAATGACGCTAAGATACATCTTGTCTTCTATGTATCCTTATTGAAGCTAAAGTTAGGAGAATATGAGAAGGCCCAGACTAAGCTGTCGAGCACCACCAATGATGGTGAAATCAAAGCCCAACCTGAGCTATACTTGATCGGAGGATTGTGATGTGCCGACAACACCCTTCAACCGAAGTACTTGTAAAGTGGACTAACTTATCATCCGAAGATGCACCATGGGAGTCACATAATGAGTTAAAGATCCAATTTCCAGAGTTTATGGACCCTCAGCCTTGAGGACAAGGCTATCTGAAGAGGGCGGACTTGATAGGACTCCAGTAGGGTTGAGTCCTAATCATCTTAGTACTAGTCAATAAAAACCTTGGTAGATTCCATTCCTATCTTATAAAGGAGTATGGTTAGGGTTTAGATTAGTCCTTAGGGCTTAGTAGCCAGTGCCCCCCTTACTGGGTTAGTCGGCTAGGGTTTCCCCCTGCTTAGGTCAGCTATAAAGCCAACTTAGCCATCCCCTATTCCTATTAAGGCAGGTCGGCTATAGAAGAGGCAAAGAGAAATTTTACTTATGTAAACACCCCCTTAGGCTAGGGTTTTGATCCCTATTTAAAGATGTAGTCGCCCCCCTCTTGAAGAAAATAATCATCAATTTTATTTCGGTCTTGTGCCGAGTCTAGGAAGGAGGAACCCCTACAACATTCCAAGGGTTGATCCTCCTCAAGGGTCAAATTCTATAGAGCTTCTTCTAGGGTTCTATCATCACAAAGATGCAAGCCTCTCCTTATCTTGTGTTATCATCACTACTGCCTTCCAACCTCAGATCACAGCTACCAACAACACCATCGTTGCCTTATCATCTCCTCATCTTATGTTGTCATCGCTGCTACTTTCTAACCCAGATCGTATTTGCTAACAACACCTTTGTCGCCCTAAAATCTCCTCATCTTGTATTGTTATCGCTACTGCCTTGCAACCTCATATCATAGTCGCCAATAGCACCATCGTCACCCTATCATCTCCTCATCTTGTCCTACCATCGCTGCTTCCTTCCAACCTCATAACACAGCCACCAACAACACCATCGTCACCCTATCATCTCCTCGTCTCATTTTACCATCATTGTTGCCTTCCAACCTCATATTGCAGCAGCCAATAGCACCGTCGTCACTCTATCATCTCCTCATCTTGTGCTACCATCGTTGTTGCCTTCCAACCTCAGATTTCAGCCATCAATAGCACCATTGTCACCCTATCGTCTCCTCATCTTATGTTGCCATCACTGCTGCCTTCAAACCTCATATTACAGTCACCAACAACACCATCATTGTCCTATCATCTCCTCATCTTGTGCTGTCATCGCTGTTGCCTTTTAACCTCACCGAGAGCTGCCAATATCTAAAGGAAAAGTTTTGTAGCCATTGAAGAATGATCACACGACAACCCAGGCAAGGATGAAACAGCCACCAGACAAATACAAGAGCGAAAAGAACTTTACAAGAGAGACGACAGCAAGTCCGAGAAAATCATAGCCCCACCCACTTCGGACTCAACTTGGACTGACATTCCGATGGACTTCATCGAGTGGCTACCATCATTTCAAGGAATGACTATTGAAGAAAAACCTCTCGGCTTCCCAAGCAAGAATGAAACAATAGGCTGAAATTGTTGACAAACGCAGGAGTAAAGGAAGTTTGTTGTTGGAGATCGAGTTTTCCTTCACCTTCAGCCCTACCAGCAAAAATCCATAAAGATTCAAGCCTCAAGAAAGTGGTCTCCTCATTTCTTTGGACCCTACAAAAATATGGAGCGTATTGGAGCCGTAGCTTACAGACTGGATCTACTTACAAACTTCAAAATTCTCCCAGTCTTCCATGTGTCATGCCTTAAATTGAGGCTTAGAGAGAATAAATCAACCCAGAGCCACCTACCTAACATCTCGACAGATGGAGAGGTCCAAGTTCAGCTAACTATTATACTAGACCGCAGGATCGTGATGTGCCATCGACACCCCTCAATTGAAGTGTTGGTGCAGTGAACCCAATTGCCTACTTAGAATGCTACATAAAGGTCCTATAACGAATTAAAGCTGAAGTTTTCAAAGTTCATGGATGCTCAGGCTTGAGGACAAGGCTGATTTGAAGAGGGTGGACGGGTCAAAGAGGACCCTAGCTGGGTCAGGTCCTAATCTATTGAGTTGAGTCCATGGATTAGATCCTATTGGTCAGATTAGACTTGACATTGAGTCGACCATGAGTTGATTTGAGTCAATTTGAATAAATTAGTCCAAATCCTAGTGGGATTAGGATTCAACTAAATTGGAGTCCTAGTAGGAGTTGATTGGATCCAAGTCCTAATTAGACTAGGATTTGGCTAGGAAGAGTTTGATTAGGAATAGGAGCTGAAGTTAGAGTTTTATTTCTATAGGACTCTTATTAGGATTCCTAGTTTATGGGGTCTCTTTATGAACCCTACAAATAAGCATGTAAACTATTTTCTTTCATCAAGAAAAGCTTCAGAAAATTTATTTAGCATAGTGGCCGAATATTGGAGGGCCAAACCCCTATATAGTTCGAGGAGGGCCAATCCCCTATAGCGATCAATTATCCCTTATAGAACCTTAGGGTTCTATCACATCTACATACAGCACCAAGAAGATGATAGTGCTTCCACTTACTTTCCTATACGTACAAGGCTCATCTTCGTTCTTAATAAAGTCATAAAATATGATCGCCTCATCAAATCTTATGTTCCAACTTCAAGAAGCTTGCTTCAATCAACCTGAGTAATCTCTTAGGCTACATCATATACACCTCCTCCTTGAGGTTGGCATTAAGGAACTTTCCGTGAAGGCAAGGTTCGCAAGTTGTATATAACTCATAGTCGAATGGATCTTAGTATTCATCCTTCAATAACTTTTGGATTCTTCCCTCATAGATATGACCAAGCCTACAATGTCATAGGTATACATCATTTACCTCATCTCGTTTCCTTTTGGACACACTTGTATTCATGATGTGTGGAGCTATATCTAGCACAAGTAACCCATTCTGCAATGTTCCTCTAATGATGATCTTATCATCTAAAATCAACGAATAACTATTATTCTCAAAAACTAATTTATATAAAGATAATATTTTTGATAATAGAAGGAATGTAATCACATGCATCTAATGCAATAGTAGCTCCACCAGACAGATGTAAGATGACCTCGCCAATAGCAACTACAGTAACTCTTGCTCCATTGCCCATTTTAAGGTCCATCTCACCTCTTACCAATCTCCTAGGCATTACCAAAACCTGTAATGAATTGCATCTAAGTATTCTCGGTATTCAATTTACATGTGTTATCATAAGAATCTAACAAATGGAGACTGATTATGAATGAACCTGAAGCTTCTCCAAGCTTTTGTTTCATCTTCTCTGCAATGTACTCATTGTAGTTCCTCTTCCAATGCCCATCTTCGCCATAATAGAAGCACTGGCCTTTATTATTTGTCAGGTCTTTCTTGGCAATATTACCTTACCTGGTTTGCCCTTGTCGTTGCCCTTCTTAAGGAACTTATCAGCTTTCCTTTTCTTTTTGGCCTCACCAATATAGAGAACTAATTTCTCTTTCTTGATGGTACTCTTTGCCCCCATCAACATATTGAGAAGCTCAAGGAGAGTCATCTCAAGTTTATTTATGTTAAAATTCATGATAAACTATGAAAAACAGTCTGGGAGGAACTAAAGTACAAGATCCACACACAGGTTATCTCTAGGATCATTTCTAGACCTATGAGTTTCTCAATTCACTCAATCATCCTCATGACATGGTTCTTAACCGATGTCCCCTCTATCATCCTAGTGCAGAAGAGACTCTTGGATATATCATATGTCAGAGTTCTTCCCTGTTCTTCAAACAGCTGGCAAAGATGGAGGAAATGAAATGGACATAATCTTGTCAAGGACATATGTGATTTTCTCCATTGTGAGAATAATTCTCAAGTTGTAAAGTCAATCCGTGTAGTTTGGACTAGTGAGGCAGTTGACATCAAGTATGTCACGTAGGGGGTTTGCAAGTGACATGTTTCTAACAAACAAGAGATGTAACATAAATAAATAATATGTAAATTTTACAAAAAGTAAACAATCAATATATTGACTTCTATCTTAATCTACTCCCACTATTTTTCTTACGAAGCACACAACACCCTTGGCATGTGAAATGAAAATCTCCAATAGATTTCTAATGGGGATCTGGATCCAATCGGCATCTTAGTTTAACCTCGAGGGACTCGACCAATCACACTAAGCCCAAAAAGATAGGAAACTTTTGCTAATCATAACTCCTTATGATTCTTATCTTGTTTGTCCTCCGAACCATCATGGCCTCGAGGGACTCGACTAATCATGATGTTCGATTTATTAAATCCTGAATTTGGATGATAAAATTAATTGATAATTTCATGAACTAATATGTTTTCAAAGATGAGTAATGCAGGAAAACTTCGATCATAGACTTGAACCATCAAAGGACAATCTAGCAAAGTAAAACATTGGGGTGAAAAGCATCATATCGAAGATTAGACGTCAGGCCAGAGGATTGGTCGACATACGATAACATAAAATTCATGTGGAGTTTGGGCATCGGGTTAGTATATGCGTCGGAGGTTTAGACAAAGTGTCGAATGATTAGAAGACATGCTCGAATGATGGATAATATATTAAAAAATTCATGCTTGTAATTAAGATGGTTAGATCTTAATCATAAGCATTTAGAGTTGTATTAAGTTGGTATTGCTAGTTACATGTCAACTTGATCTGGGGCCTATTGGGCCTAAACTAGGGTTAAATTTGGTCTAATGAAAGATAAATTTGTTGACCTAGAAATGACCTGGGCAGCGATACTACCCAAACTATGGAAAGCATAGGTTTGTGCTTTTTCGGAAATCCAAGTGGTGACACCACCACCTACCGACGGTGTTACCACCTAGTCCAGTGGTAGTACTGGCAGGGCCTAGTATTTCAAGCTATGTTCGATAGTAGTACCACCCAGTGACGACGGTAGTACCGCCAGTACCCAAAAAATTAGAAATTTAAAATTTTGGCTCTAATTTTGAAGTCATTTGGGATCTATAAATACCCCACCATTCTTGCTTATTAAAGTATGGAAAAGAACACAAATAAGTGTAAAAAAAAAAAGGTCAAATGGGATAGAATCCTTGAGCTTAAAGTGTTGTAAACTCTTAGGAGGTTTAGTGGTCATTCTAAGGAGGTTTATGGTCGTGTGAGAAGAGTTTGTAAAGCTTCTCTCCTGAGTCTGGTAAAAGGAAAAAGTGTTGTAAGGGTAATTAATTTTTATCCGTTGGAAAAAAGATCAATAGTGAAAGTCAATGGCCTCGCGAGAAGAGGAATCCAGAGTTAATATTAGAGCCATTATTGTCCTGATAGTTAATATTAGAGCCAAGATCTCTTAGTTTGATTAACACCCAAGTGAGTCTTAGTGACTTTTTCTAGTAATTACGAGGGTCAGTCTATCACTCATCCTCCTATTTTCAATAAGACGGACTATACTTACTAGAAAACATGAATGAGAATTTTCTTGATTTCTATAGATTCGAATTGTGAACATCGTCGAAAATGGTTTTTAAAAATCTTCCAATCCAATGAATGATTGGAATGATTTTGAAAATAAAATGTTTTCTTTGAACGTTAAAGTTATGAACACTTTGTTTTGTGCTTTGCATAAAAGTGAGTTTAATTATGTTTCTATGTGTGACACTGATATGACATTTAGCACACACTAGAAGTCACTCATGAAGACACAAGTAGAGTAAAAGAGTTAAAAATTAATCTCATAATACATGGTTAAGAACTATTTAAAATGAAGCTAAGTGAAACCATTGATGACATGTACACTTGTTTTATGGATGTTGTCAATGGTTTGAAAGCTATTGATAAATGTTATACGAACATTGAATTAGTAAATAAAATGTTAAGATCTCTTCAGAAATATTGGGATTCAAAAATAACTGCTATCCAAGAGGCAAAGGATAAATAATTTTTCTCTTGAAGAACTCATAGGGTCTTTAATGACCTATGAAATAACTTGTAAAGCATACGATAAATAAGAAGAAAACCTTCCAAAGAACATGAATGGTATTGCACTTAGAACCATAGAAGATTCCTCGAGCAAAAGCTCAAGTAATGGGGATCATGACATTGCACTTCTGACAAGAAGACTTAAAAAATTCATGAAAAGAAATAAAAATCATAAGAATAAAAATGAACCTAAAAAAGATATTATAATTTGTTACAAATGCAAGAAGCTAGGGCACTTCAAAAATGAGTGTCCACAACTGAAGAAGTAGTTGTTGATCCAATAGAAGAAGAAATCATTCAAGATAACTTGAGATGATTCAATAGAGAATGAAGAGCCAATCAACAAAGACGAAGTGATTACACATATTGAAAAACAAGGATGCGTATATTCTTGATTTCTATGGATTTTAATTTTTGGCATATTGTAGAGAATGGTTTTGAAAAATCTTTCAAACCAATGAACGAATTTAATGATTTGGAAAGGAAGAATAAAAGCATGAATGCTTTTTTTTGTGCACTTGATAAGAATGAATTTAATCGAGTTTTTATTTATGAAACTGCTTACAAAACTTGGCACTCTTGAAATCACACACGAAGGCATTAGTCATGTTAAAGAGTCCAAATTAACATTTTAGTTCAAAGTTATGAATTATTTCGAATAAAACCAAGTGAGACTATTGGAGACATATACACCCGGTTCACAAATGTCATTAATGGTCTTAAAGCTCTTGGTAAATATTTTTTTAATTTTAAACTTGTTAGTTTAAGACCTCTTCCAAAAAGTTAGGATCCTAAAGTAACTGTAATCCAAGAGGTGAAAGATCTAAATAGTCTTCCTCTTGAAGAACTTATTGGATTTCTTATGACTTATAAACTAAGTTATGAAACTCATGATGAACTTGAAAAACCCCTTCCAAAGAATAAGAAGGATTTAGCACTGAGAACTACTGATGACTCCTCGAGTGAAACCTCAAGTGATGAGAATAATGACATTGCACTATTGATAAGAAAAATCAAAAACTTTATGTAAAAGAATAAAAATCATAAAAATAAAAATGAATCAAAACATGACAACATTATATACTTTGAATGCAAGAAGCTTGGACATTTCAAAAATGAGTATCTTCAATTAAAGAAGAAGGCATATTGCAAGAAGAAGACTCTTTTGGCAATTTGGGATGACTCAAGCTCATCAAATGAAGAAGACCACTCCAAGGAAGAAGTTGTCAACTATGCTCTAATGGTCATCCATGACGAGGTAAGTGAGTTGTCTAATATTTCTTTTGCTGAATTATTAAATATTTTTCATGAGCTTTATAACAAGCTTAGAAAAATTAGCAAGTCTTAAAAATTACTTAAGAAAGATCATGATTCATTAGTTAGTAAATTTGAACAAATACATGTAGCATCATCATATAGTTCATGCACCAAATGTGAAAGTTTATAAGAACTTAGAAAGGAAAATGTTATATTACAATCAACATTAGAAAATTTTAAAAGATCAAATAAATTCCTAAACATGATCCTTGCAAATAAAAGTCATGTTTATATAAGAGAAGGCATAGGCTTTATGGGCAAGACCCAATAAAAGCCAACTACCTTTGTTAAATGACCCACTCTAAACTTGCCACAAAAAATAAAATGTAACTTTTATCGTAGATTAGGACATATGGCTTACAAATGCTTATTTAAGAAGTATAGTCCATATAAATTAATTTGGGTTTCTAAAAGAATTATAAACAACCAAAGACCTTTAGATAAATTAAGTAACGCTCTTCATGAGAGACCTAAAGTAAAATAAGTACCTAAATTAAAATCATCTTTCTTATAGGTTTATCTCCAAACTAAAACTAGGAATACCAAAATAGTACCTTGATAGTGGATGATCAAGGCACATGATCAGAGATCTAACTTACTTTTCTAAGCTCACTAGCCTAAACGAAGGAGTTGTCACATTTGGAGAAAACAATAAAGGAAAAATCATTAGGAAAGGAACCATAGGTAACATATCAAACCTTTTAATTGAAGATGTACTATTAGTTGATCGCTTGAAATATAATCTACTTAATATTCGTCAATTATATGATAAAGGATATATCGTTAAATTTGAATCTAATGCTTGTACAATTAAAATATCACACAAGAATAAATCTTTTATTGTCGTAAGAAACAAAAATGTGTATGCTATTGATATTGAAAATTTTTATGATGAAACATGTTTTTCGGCTTTAAATAATGATACTTGGATTTAGCATATGAGACTTCGTCATGCTAGTATGAAACTACTCAACCAATCTCAACTAAAGTTTGTTAAGAATAAAATATGTGATATTTGTTAAGTAGGAAATCAAATAAAAAGTAGCTTTAAGTCAAAAAATCAAATAATCACCTCTAAGCCACTACAATTGATCCATATGGTTTTATTGGACTAATTGATACTACAAGTTTAGGAGGTAACAAATATGCATTTGTCTTAGTAGATTATTATAGTAGATATACTTGGACTTATTTCTTGGCACACAAAACTGATTCTTTGAAATATTTTTTAAAATTTTATAAAATTATTTAAAATAAAAGTGATTTTTTTAAATATTTTTGTATGGAAAATGCCAAGGTCATAAACACACCCATGAGCACTTCTACAAAATTAGACTTAAATAATAAAGGAGAAAATTTTGATCAAAAAACATATAGAAGAATGATAGATAGTTTGTTGTATTTAACTACTACTAGACCAGATATAATGTTTAGCGTTGGATTTTGTACAAGATTTCAATCCAATACTAAACTATCTCACCTTAAAGCAGTTAAACGGATATTTATATATTTAAAAAGAACTTCTAACTTAGGATTATGATATCTCAAATCTAAAAATTTTGATTTACTTGCTTATGCGGATGCCGATTTTGGATGATGTAGAATAGATAGAAAAAGTACTATCGGGACATGTCAATTTTTAGGGTAAGCACTTGTGTCTTAGTCTTCTAAGAAACAAAATTTAGTTGATTTATCTACTACTAAAACCGAATATATTGCAGCTAGTGCTTGTTGTGCTCAAGTCATTTGGATGAAAAACACATTAGAAGATTACAAAATTTATCTAAAAACTATTCCTATAAAATGTGAGAATATAAGTATAATATTAAATATTATTCATTAAAAATAATTTTTTGAAAGGCAAGGTCTTTTCTTATTCAAAATATTTTTTTGAAAGGCAAGGTCAATACCATATTATTTATTAAATATTTTAATAATAATTTTTTATTATTCAAATTTACATTGATAATATCATATTTGGTTCTACTAATGAATCTTTATATGAATCATTTGCAAAAGTATGAGCCAAGAATTTGAAATGAGTTTGATAGGTGAATTGACATTTTTCTTAGGATTACAAATCAAGCAACTAATGATAGAACTTTTATTGGACAAACTAAGTATGCTTCGAATTTACTAAAAATATTTTTACATGGATAGTGCTAATGCCATTAATACACCAATGAGTACTACAAATTTAAATATGGCCAATGAAGGTGATTGCTTTGATCAAAAGACTTATCGAGGAATGATAGGGAGCTTATTGTATCTTACTACAACTAGACCTGATATGATGTTTAGTGTTGGATTTCGTACAAGATTTCAGTCCAATCCTAAATAAACTCATTATAAAGTAGTTAAAAGAATATTTAGATACTTAAAAAGAACTCCAAATCTAGGATTATAGTATCCAAAATATGAAAATTTTAATTTGATTGCATATGCTGATGATGACCTTGCAAGATGAAGAATATATTAAAAAAGTACCTCTGGAATATACCAATTTGTAGGTCATGCACTTGTTTCTTGGTCTTCCAGGAAGAAAACTCTATCATATTTTCCATGTCGAGGCAGAATATGTAGGGGTTGGTGCATGATGTGCACAAGTAATCTGGATGAAGATTACTTTAGAGGATTATGGACTTGAAAAATATTCCTATAAGATGTGATAATACAAGTGTAATTTGTTTAACAAATAAACCTATTCAACACTCTAGGACTAAACATATTGATATCATATATCATTTTTACTAAACCACTAAATAAGGAATAATTTGATTTTATTAGAAAAGAATTAGGTATATTCGAATCTTTTAAATACATGAGTCATGATTCTTCTCTTTTTTTTTCTCATTTTTATCATGAATGATGTGAGATTTATGCCATATGTCTTCTTTGTACTAATATCCTTCTTTAGCATATTGATGTAAACGAATAAGTAGCATCACAATATCATACTCTACCTTTTGATAGAAACAAAGAGAGAGAAGAAAAGTAATGGCTTACTCAATTCTTTTTCCTCTTTTTGTTGATGACAAAAGGGGAGAATTAATGGTAACTTTTTTTATGATATCATTCATTGGCATGTGATATTTGACATGCCATCTTGATCTGGGGCCCATTGGGCTTGAATTAGGGATAAATTTGGTCTAATAAAAGGCAAATTTATTAACCTGAAAATAACCTAGGTGAACCAAGTCTAGGGGTGGTACCGCTCAGGCTATGGAAAGCACAGGTTTGTGCTTTTTTAGAAATCTAGGTGGTGGTATCACCTCCTACCGATGGTGGTACTGCCAGGTGATGGTGGTATTGCTTAATCTGACATAGTACTGCTAGAGCCCAATATTCTGAGCTCTGTTCGGTGGTAGTACCATCTAGTGACAATGGTAGTACCGCCAGTACCCTGAAAAACCAAGGATTTAAAATTTTGGCTCTAATTTTGAAATTATTTGGGATCTTTAAATACCCCACCCATTCTTGCTGACTAAAGCATGAAAAAGAACACATATAAGTGTGAGAAAAGGGGTGAAAAGAGATAGAATCCTTGAGTTAAAAGTGTTGTAAACTCTTAGTATTTTAGTATCTTCCTCCTCAAATTTAGTGGTCATTCTAAGGAGGTTTAAGGTCTTATGAAAAAGAGTTTGTAAAGGTTATCTCCTGAGTTTCGTAAAAGGAGAAAGTGTTGTAAGGGTCTTGCGCGTGCACCGCCTCTCCGTAGGCGACCGTCGTAGGCGTCTCCTAGCACAACAAGAACGCATAAAAGAATTTTATAAGCCAATCATCGTACGATGAACTTGGCTCTAATACCACTATTGGAAAACATACACAGTGAAAAGCAAAACAAAACTGGTTATCTATGTTTATCAAATCATCGTGCGATAAGTGGTGCATGAGAAATCACAAAACAAAAAAAAATACATGTCATGTGTTAGACGTATTACCTAGAGAGGTCATATATCTGTAAAAAATTAGATTAAAAGGAGAGGATGGAAGAGAATTCGCCTTTCTAGTGGTGATCCACATGGAAGATACAGCGATGATGCTCCTTAAATTGCTACGGGATCTTCCTCTCCACATGTAGCACACAAAACTGTCAGCTAAGGAAGAGAGGAGGCTAATGTGAATAGGAGGGGCAGCCACTAAAAAGTCTAACCTATGATCTCTTTAGCCCTCTCTTATTTATAGAGGTCCCTATCGACTTAACCCTAATGGATCCTACCTTATATGGTACTTGATCTCTATCCAACTACCTAAGTCTCTTAGATTAGTAGATCTTTATCCAATAATGTCTTTTTGGCTTTATTGGATCTCATCCATAGGATCTAATTGTTGGTTACAGGTGCCCTACAAGCCAATCATGTGAGTGATGGCACGTGTGACACGTTATACGATCTTTTTGCTTATGATTAATATTGATATATTCTCATATTATATTATCTATTGTATATATATTGTGATGTCCTTGGTTTTGTGCAATGGGAATCGGATCATGATGAGAACATGATAATGAGATCGATTCACCTTTAAATACAGATCTTAAATAATCTCGATCATAGGTTACTCAAGAGATAATCGGATAGACCAGTGTACTATATACCCATCCATATGATGGAGGCGACTGGTCTCATAGCCACTTATGTGGAGACACTAAAATATATTACAAATGCTCATTCTAGAAAGAGTTCACTTATTGATCCACTTATGAAATATTGTATAGTTAATGATACATAATGTCAGACAGCAATCCCATAGTCTCAGTTGTGTATCTAGTCCTTAGACTTGAGATACTAAGGATGCCTTGTGTGAGTTTTTCTTTCTTTGATGCCAAACTTATAGGTTTGGAAAGATCCAGATCTGGTATAGTTTGTTATCGGGATTGGTAGCCAACCTTACCAAGGCAATTGAGTGTCAATAGAGGATCATCCACTATCAGTATCATGAGAGGAATATCTCATATCTGCTTGCTCGGATAAATCCCTGGCCAGGTCATTTGGATTGAGAGATAAGGAGTTCTCCGGGAGAATCTGATTAGAGCAGAACTCAAACAGATTTCGTATGTGACCTGACAATACTTTATCCAATATATAATCTCTAGGATATTAGTTAGATGAGGGATTATAGATACACAGTAACTGAGGACAAATAGGTTTAATGGATTCGATCCCCCTATACCGTCGAGTACTATAGCGTAGTGGCCTAGTACGTCCATAGTTGATGAGTCGAGTGAATTATTATGAAGATAATAATCCACTATATTAGAAGGAGTTTTGATGGGAGCGACTCACGACCAGCTCGATATCGGGCCTAGAGGGTCACACACATATTGTGGATACTTCAACAAATAGAGGATTGAATGAAGATCTAATTAATCATTATTCTCATTAGATGAGACCCTAATGGGCTCCTTGCTTAAGGCCCAATTAGAGGCCTAAGGAGATTATTGGATAGAGATCCAATAATGCAAGGTTAGTGGGTTATTGGATAGAGATCCAATACCCACTAAGGTAGGAACCCTAGGGTTTTTTGTGAAACTCTATCAAAAGGAGAGAGGTTCATGGTTGATAGGATGCATCTTTGGCCACCCTCTCCTATTCTTCTCCCTCCCTCTGTGCAAGAGTTACGAGATTAGATTGGAGGAGTTTTGCTATATAGATTCATTATGTGGATATCGCTAGAGAGGAAGACTCTTGACTTCCTTCATCCTCTCCATCCGAATATGAAATACAGGGATATACGATCTCCTTAGGTAATCAATCTATCATATGACGCGGTTTTATCATTTTTGCGGCTTTCTCGCGACCCAATCTTTTGCATGAAGATTTGATCTACGTGGAAACTGGTTTTATTTTAATTTCAACTACACATGTGATGCTCTCGCTGAGATTTCCCAACAGTGGTATCAAAGCCAAGGTTTTCGTGCAGAAGATTGGTTTTAAATTGCATGTGATAAGATTGAATCGTGTAGAATCATTCTACGCATTATTGCTGCATTTTTATAACAAACGGAGTGAGAAAATGGGGCAGTCGACCATGGCCAGGCCCCTTACAGGGGCGGTTGGCCACGGTCTGGCCACATGCAAAGGGGCGCCAACCGCCCGTGGGCACGGCCGCTTGCAGCGCGCCGACTACGGCCAGCCCACAAGGGGCGACCCCAACGACAGTGGTGCCTACCGCAAGGGTGACTGTCGGCAAGCAAGGCAGCCGCCGCCTGCGCAGGGGCAGCGACAACGAAGTGAGGGTGAGAGAAGAGGGTTAGGGCATCCTTTTACGAAAAGGATGATTCTACATCTTGGAATTTGAGAAATTCAAAAGGTTGTCCCCTATGCCCAGAATATTGAAAACACCCTCAACAATTATGAAAATTTCGAGGACTATGTTCTTATCCATAATTATAAAAATGCCCTTAATAATTCTAAAAATTTTAAGCATATCTTGATTTCTAGAAAAATAATTAATTAAATAGTTTAATTAATTATTATATTCTAGTAATCCTACATGTGAGATGTACATGTGATGTATGATGTGGATGGATGATCACGAGCCATGTGTTATGATGTGTGTAATTATTATTATTATTATTATTGGGACTTGCGAGCCTTCGATTTTCTCGTTATTGTCGGGCCTGCATACATGTGATTATTTGTAATTACATAAAGAGGTACGGCGGGAGCGTGGAGGTGACAGCGATACCCACAATGTCGTAGCGGGAGATCACGATGCATGGTGATGCGACGAGGATCCGACGGAACCGATGATGATGAGATCAACGATTACAGGGCATAGAGATACGACGATGCACAAAATAGATCCTATTGTGAGTGATTAGGCTCATTGGCTTGGGCTTAATCATATTAGGTGATGGCTCATGATCATTCGGTGTGGCTTGCATATATATATTTATTTATTTATTTTTTTTTAATTTTTTTTTTTGCATGCGATGTAGATATATATTAAATATGTATGTGTGTGACATGACATATTAGAAAATCGATACAAAATAAAAACCCCTCCTACGATAATATTAAGTTGGTAAGCGTTAGGTAATAAGATTGACCCATGTGGCCTTCCATCGTTATAGGAAGAAATTGAATCATGACATAGGTTTAGTTGGTTGAGTCCATCGAGGCTCACCAATCTATATGATCGATATCTTACTTATGACATAGAGATGTCACTGATGACCTGAGGATATTGTATGTTTAGTTGAGTCTCTCGAATTCATATCATCAAATCAGACTCATCATGTAACGATGGTGATGACTTAACTGAACATCATGGTTGGTCGAGTCCCTCGAGACCATGATGATTCGGAGAATGAATATGATAGGAATCACAAGGAGTTGTGATTAGCAAGAGTTACCTACCTTTTGGCTTAATGTAATTGGTCGAGTCCTTCGAGATTGTACTAAGATGCCGATTGGATCTCAATCCCCACTAAGAGTTTGCTAGAGACTTCTGTCTCATGTGTCGAGGGTGTCGTATGATTCGCTAGGAAAATAGTGGGAGTACATTAAGATAGAAGTTAATATCTTAATTAGTATTTTCTGCAAAGTCTGTATGTTATTTATTTATGCTATATCTTGTTTGTCGCTTGCAAAACCCCTATGTGCCATACTTGATGCCAACCGCTTTGTTGGTCCAAAGGCTCAGTAATTTGATAATTGTTCTCACGAAAGAGAAAATTGTATATATCCTTAACACGATTGTGCCTACGCTAGAGGAAAGGACAAGCAAGGATGAGATCGCTCGCTTTGTGAAGTATAAAGATAGTCTAGTCCTAACGGATAACATGTGTGTTGATCTTATATTTCAATCCATACCAGATTCCTTTTCACAATTGATTATTAACTTTAATATGAATAAGTTTGAGGTGACTCTACCTGAGCTCCTCAATATATTGAGGGAAGTTGAGAGTACTATCAAGAAAGAGAAGTCAGTTCTTTATATTTATGAGACATATAGGAAAAGGAAGGCTAGTAACACCCTTAAGAAGGGTACGGGCAAAGAAAGACCAGGTAAGACAAAGGTTGCCAAGAAATACTTGGCAAAAGATAAAGGATAATGCTTCTACAACGGCTAAGACAGGCATTGGAAGAGGAACTGTAAGGACTACCCTATAGATAAAGCGAAACAGAAGCTTGAAGAAGCTTTAGGTATATTCATGATCAATCTCCACTTGTCATATTTTCATAATAACACATGGGTATTGGATACCGGGAGTACTTATCATATCTATAATTCGTTACAGTTTCTAGCAAGACCTAAGAGATTGGCCAGAGGTGAGATGGACTTCAAGATACGCAATGGAGCAAGAGTTGCTATAGTTATGATTGAGGAGGTCACCCTAAATCTGCTTGGTGGAGTATCATTGCTTTAGATACATGCTATTTTGTTTCCTCTATTATCAAAAATATTATTTTCGTCTCTTGTTTGATAATTAGTGGATATAAATTAATTTTTTAGAATAATAGTTGTTCAATAATTGTAGATGATGAGATCATCACTAGAGTGACCCTGATAAATGGCTTATATGTGTTAGACACTTCTTCACATATCATGAATATAAATACATCTAAGAGGAAAAGAGATAAGATAAATAATGCATACCTATGACATTGTAGGCTAGGTCATATACATGTGGGAATGATTCAAAAGTTGTTGAAAGATGGATATTAGATCCATTCGACTATGAGTCATATGCAACATGCGAACCTTAATTTCGTGGGAAGATGACCAACTCTCCTTTTAGCAGAACTGGAGAGAGAGCCACTGCGTTATCAAAACTCATATATAGTAATAATGTATGTGGTCCCATGTCGACTTAGGCTATAGGTAGTCAGTCATACTTCATTATATTCACTGATGATTTCTCTATGTATGGACACGTGTACTTGATAAAGTATAAGTCTGAGGCCTTTGAGAAATTCAGAGAATATAAGAATGAAGTCGAGAACTAGATTAGAAATAGTATTAAGACTCTTCAATCAGATCGAGGATGAGAGTACTTGAGTACGAGAGTTCACCCATTTCCTCAAGGACAATGAGATTCTATCCTAGTGGACACCTTCTTATACACCTCAGCTCAATGGTATATCAGAAAGGAGGAATCACACATTGTTAGACATGGTGTGATCCATGATGAGTTTTGCTGACCTACCCATCTCATTCTAGGGATATGCCCTAGAGACTGCAGCTTACCTTCTAAACAGAGTTTCATCAAAGTCAGTTGTATCTACACCATATGAGATATGGAAAGCAAGGAAGCCTGATCTTAAGGTGATTATGATTTGGGGCTATCCTGCCCACGTTAGAAGACACAACTCCGACAAGTTAAAATCAAGGACAGAATGGTGCAAGTTCGTGAAATACCCCAAGGAAACTTATGGGTATGATTTCTATTATCCCGAGGACCGAAAGGTCTTTGTTGCCAAGAGAGCTGTGTTCCTTGAGAATGAACACATTCTTAGTGGAAATAGTGGGAGTGAGATAGAATTGAGCAAAGTTGAAAAACCTAGCTTAAGCACCTAACACATAAGTTCCAACTTTGTACAGGTTTAGTAGAGTATTTCACCCTCCTGAAAGATATATGAGACATATCAATGGAGACGACTCTTAGGATGTTGATCCTCAGACCTTTGAGGAGGCTATTATGAGTATATACTTTAAGAAGTGGCAAGAAGTCATGAATTCTGAGATAGATTCCATGTATTCTAACAAGGTTTGGAACCTTGTGGATGCACCTAAGGGTATTGGATCTTCAAGAAAAAGATCGGAGTAGATGGAAAGGTGGAGACCTATAAGGTAAGGCTGGTAGTTAAAGGATATCATCAAAGATAATGAGTTGACTATGATGAAACCTTTTCACCTGTAGCCATGTTTAAATCTATTAGAATTCTTTTGGTTATTACAGCACACTATGACTATGAGATCTGACAGATGAATGTGAAAATACATTCCCCAATAGCAACATCGAGGAGAAGGTATATATAATACAACTAGAGGGATTCGTAGAGAGTCCAGATAAAGTATACAGGTTGCTCAGATCCATTTATGGATTAAGCAAGCTTCCCGAAGTTGGAACATAAGATTTGCTAAGGTGATCAGATCTTATGTCTTTGTTAAGAATGAAGATGAGCCTTGTGTGTACAGAAAGGTAAGTGAGAGCGCTATCACCTTCTTTGTATTGTATATGGATGACATCCTAATCATTGGGAATGATGTAGGAATGCTCTCCATAGTAAAGACTTGGCTATCCAGAAACATCCTCATGAAAGAGTTAGGGGAAGCATCCTATATTTTTGGGATCCAGATTTATAGAGATAAATCAAAGAGGATGCTTGGTTTATCCCAGTCTAGATACATAGACTCCATTGTCAAAAGGTTTGGCACGGAGAATTCCAAGAGAGGTCTCATACCGATAAAGACATGGAATATCACTTTCTAGGAGTATGTCCCTAAAGACTCATGAAGAAAGGGCAGACATGGATAGGATACCCTATGCCTTAGTAATAGGGTCTATCATGTATGCTATGCTATGTACCAAGCCTGATATAGTACATGCTTTGAGTGTCACGATCAAGTATTATGCAGATCCAGGTTTAAAACACTGGAAGGTAGTAAAGTGTATCCTTAAGTACTTAAGAAGGACAAAGGATCTACTAGTATATGGAGGAGATAGTCTCCGGGTTGAGGGTTATAAGGACTCTTTTTAGTCTGACATTGATGATAGCAAATCAAACTCAGGATATGTTTTTACCTTGAATTAAAGGACAAATCTTTCTCCGGAGCCAATTGAACCCACCACCATCACTCAAGTCTAAAACTCTCTACACTAATGTAAAGCCATATGCAAAAAATATGATATCTTACTTTATAATTCTACATAGACCCTTATACCCTTTCATCACACAAAATATCATTGGGTATAAATGAGTTTTTTGAATTAAACAAAACTCAGATATATCTGTTGCTAGATATAAAGCACTTTCTAGTGGTTAGAAGTTTTCATCAACGACATAGTGTTGACTTCACATAAACATTCAGTCCCATTATTAAGCCGACAATGATCCGACTTATCCTAAGTTTGGTCATCACCAAAGATTAGGAATTACAACAATTGGATGTTAATAATGTTTTCTTACAGGGAGACTCTAATTGAAAATGTCTTTATGCAGCAACCTCCAAGCTTCATCCATCTTAAGTATCCAAAACAAATTTACAAATTACAAAAAGCTATTTATAGACTTCATCAAGCTCCAAGAGCCTAATACACTAAACTTGGCTCATTTTTTACATAAATTGGTTTTATCAACTCTAAGTCAAATACTTCTTTATTTCTAAGAAAATAAAATGAGTGTACAATATTTCTACTGATATATGTGGATGACATTATCGTCACAAGCAATAATCCCATAAAGATCAACTAATTCCTTAAGTAATTGGTAAATTGATTTTCTATTAAAGATCTTGGAATCTTAAGTTACTTTCTAGGAGAAGCTACTCACACATCTTCAGAATTTTTTCTATCTCAAAGAAAGTATATTTAAGATCTATTATCAAAGACATATATGCAGAACCCCAAAGAGGTTGTCATTCTATTCTCTACTACTGAACCACTTCAACTATATGATGACAGTGCTACTACAGATCGTACATAATATTAGTAAGTAGTTGGCTCCTTAAAGTATCTACCTCAAACTTATCCAGACATCCAATTTGAAGTCAATAAATTATCTTAATTTATGCATCAGCCATCTACTATCCATTGGTCTGAAGTAAAATGAGTCTTGCAATATCTCAAAGGGACACTTAATCATGGACTCTTTCTTGAAAAATAATCACTACTTCATCTCTATGCCTTTGTTAATGTTTATTGGGCAAGAAACATTGCCATAAACTTTCACCACTTTATCGGTCACCTACATATACGCCAACCCAGTGTTTCACTCATGCATGAAACATATTATGATAGACTTTTATTTCATAAGACATTAACTGTGAGTCTCTCACATACATATTGTTGATCAACTAGTAGACTCTCTCACAAAGCCGCTCACCCACAAAGTATTTTCTTTACATCGATCCAAGATCGACATCCTTGACATGAGCTCAATCTTACGGGGGCATGATAGAAGATATGGATAACATATAGAAGATATAATCTCAACCATATGATATATTTGTTGGGAAACCTTAGCGGGAGCATCACATGCGTAGCAAAAATCAAAAATAAAAAATTGATTTCCCACGCAGATCAAATCGTCGTGCAAAATATTGGGATCTCGAGAAAGCTACAAAAATAAAAAATTACATCATGTGATAGATTGATTACCTAGAGAGATCATATATCCCTGTATTCCAGA
The DNA here is from genome assembly GCA_029747655.1 of Ensete ventricosum. Lineage (NCBI taxonomy): Eukaryota > Viridiplantae > Streptophyta > Magnoliopsida > Zingiberales > Musaceae > Ensete > Ensete ventricosum. The sequence goes on from JAQQAF010000002.1 coordinate 24,046,347, forward strand.
ACCGGATGGAGAGGATGAAGGAAGTCAAGTGTCTTCCTCTCTAGCAGTATCCACATAATGGATCTCTACAGCGAAACTCTTTCAATCTGATCTCGCAACTCTTGCATAGAGGGAGGGAGGAGAATAGGAGGGGGAGGTCAAAGCTATAGCCTGGCAACCATGAGTCTCCCCTCCTATTTATAGAGAGCCATCAAAAAACCCTATAGCTCTTGCCTTAATGGGTATTGAATCTTCATCCAATTATCCACTAACCTTGCATTATTAGATCTCTATCCAATAATTTCTTTAGGCCTCTAATTGGGCCTCAACCAAGGAGTCCATCAGCATAATGTCTCGTCTAATGAGAATATAGGCTAATTGGATCTTCATCCAATCCTCTATTCACTGAACATCCACCATATGTGTATGACCATCTAAGCCCGATACCGAGTCACTACCATCAGAATTTTTTCTGATATAGTAAATTATTATCTCCATTATAATTCACTCGACTCATCAACTATGGACGTACTATGCCACTATGTCATAATCCCCAAACGGTACAGGAGGGATCGAATCTATCGGATCTGTCTATCCACAGTTACTATGTATCTATAATCTCTCATCTAACTAATATCCCAGAGACCATATATTGGACATAGTACTATCATGTCACATACGGAATCTGTTATAGTCTCGCTCTAATCAGATTCTCCTAGAGAACTCCTCTCTCAATCTGAATGACCCTGGCTATAGATTTGTCTGAGCAAGCACATATGGGATATTCCTCTCATGATACCAAGAGTGAATGATCATTTATTGATACTCAATTACCTTTATAAGATTGGCTACCAATCCCAATAATCAGCTATACCAGATTTGGAACTTTTTAGACCTGTAAGTATGACATCAAAGAAAGGAGTACTCATACAAGCATCCTTGGTGTTTCAAGTCCAAGGACCAGATACATAACTAGGATTATGAAATCATTGTCTAACATTATGTATCATTAATCATACAGCATTTGATAAGCGGATCAATCAGTGAACTCATTCTCTAATAAGCACATGTACTATATCCTTAGTGTCTCCACACAAATGGCTGTGAGACCCGTCGTCTCCATCATATGAATGAGTATATAGTCATCGATCTATCCAGTTATCTCGATATCCCTCTCAAGTAACCTATGACTGAGATTATTTAGGATCTATATTTAAAGGTGAATCAATCTCATTATTGTGATCTCATCATGATCCGATTCTCATTACAAAGAACCAAGGACATCATAATATATATATAACATATAATATAATATGAGAATATACCAATAATAATCATAAGCAAAAAGATCGCACAGTGTGTCACATGTGCCATCACTCACGTAATTGGTTTATAGGGCACCTACAACCAGCAATCTCTCACTTGACCTAAAGTCAATCACCTAAGTGTCTAACCCCATCAGACCCCTGTGATGCTCAAATACAATCTGAGCCAACGACTTTGTTAGTGGATCTGCAATGTTATCTTCGGATGAAACTCTTTCAATTGATATATCTTTATGGGTCACAATCGCTCTAATCCACTAGAACCTCCTTAGAATAATTTTGATGAGACCTGAGTTTTTGTACTAAAGCTATCGCCCTATCGCTATCGTAGTATATAGAAATTAGCTCCACGTTGCTCGAAATAATTCTCAAATCCCTGATGAACTTCTTCATCCATACCTCTTCCCGTTGCTACTTCTACTGCATTAATATATTCCACCTTTGTGGTCGAGTCAATAGTAGTATCTTGCTTAGAACACTTCCAACTTATTGCTCCTCCATTCAGGGTGAAAACATACCTTAAATTTAACTTGTATCATCAATGTTAGACTAGAAACTTGAGTCAGTATAACTCTCAATCCGGAGGCTACATTCTCCATATACTAGTAAAAGATCTTTAATCATTCTCAAGTACTTAAGGATATACTTTATTGCCTTCCAGTGTTGCAAGCCTAGATCAGCTTGATACTTGCTTGTGACACTCAGAGCATGCGCTATATTAAGTCTGATACATAACATACATGATAGACCCTATTATTGAGGCATAGAGTATCATATCGATGTCTGCCCTTTCTTCAAGAGTCTTTGGAGACATACTCCTAGAAAGTGATATTCCATGTCTTATTAGTATGAGACCTCTCTTGGAATTTTCCATACCAAACTTTTTGATAATTGAGTCAATGTACTTGGACTGGGACAAACTAAGCATCCTCTTGGATCTATCTCTATAGTTTCAAATCCCCAAAATATAGGATGCTTCCCCTAAGTCCTTCATGGAGAAATTTCTGGATAGCCAAGCTTTTACTATAGAGAGCATTTCTACATCATTCCCAATGATTAGGATATCATCCACATACAACACCAAGAAGGTGATAGCACTCCCACTTACCTTCCTATGCACATAAGGCTCATCTTCATTCTTAACGAAGTCATAAGATCTTATCGCCTCATCAAATCTTATGTTCTAACTTCAAGAAGCTTATTTCAATCCATAAATGGATTAAAGCAGCCTGTACACTTTATTTGGACTCTCTCTGGATACGAATCCCTTTAGCTGTATTATATACACCTCCTCGAGGTTACCCTTGAGGAATGTCGTTTTCACATTCATCTGTCAGATCTTATAGTCATAGTTTGTTGTAATAGCCAAAAGAATTCTAATGGATTTAAGCATGACTACAGGTGAAAAGGTTTCGTCATAGTCAACTCCTTGTCTTTAACGATATCATTTAGCTACCGACCTTGCCTTATAGGTCTCCACCTTTTCATCTACTTCGATTTTCTTCTTAAAGATCTATTTGCAGTGGATAGGTATGATACTCTCAGGTGCATCCACAAGGTCTTAAATCTTATAAGAGTACATGGAATCCATCTCAGAAATCATAGCTTCTTGCCACTTTCCGGAGTCTATACTCATAATAGCCTCCTCGTAGGTCTGAGGATCAACATCCTGAGAATCATCTCTACTGATATATCCCACATATCTTTCAAGAGGGTGAGATACTCTGCTAAACCTACACAAAGTTGGAACTTGTGTGTTAGGTACCTGAACAGACTCAGACTCTGGAATGGTGCTTGAGCTAGGTTCTCCAACCTCGCTCAACTCTATTTCCTCTCACTATTTCCACCAAGAATATGTTCCTTCGTAAGGAACACAGCTCTCTTGGCAATAAAGATCTTTCAGTCCTTTGAATGATAGAAGTAATACCATAAAGTCTCCTTAGGATATCCCACGAACGTGCTCCATTCCGTCCTTGATTTCAACTTGTCAGGGTTATGTCTTCTAACATGGTCAAGACAGCCCCAAATCTTAACCACTTTAAAATCGAGATTCTTTCCTTTTCATATCTTATATGGTGTAGACACTACTAATTTTGATAAAACTTTATTCAGAAGGTAAGTTGTGGTCTCTAGGGCGTACCCCTAGAATGAGACTAGTAAGTTAGCGAAACTCATCATGGAACACACCATGTCTAACAGTATTGGATTCCTCTTTTCTGATACATTATTGAGTTAAGGTGTATAAGGAGGTGTCCACTGGGATAAAATCACATTGTCCCTAAGGAAATGGGTGAACTCCTCCTTGATCTGATCGAAGAGTCTTAATACTCTTGCCAATTTATTTCTCCACCTCATTCTTATATTCCTTGAATTTCTCAAAGACCTCAGATTTATACTTCATCAAGTACACGTGTCCATACCTAGAGAAATCATCAGTGAATGTAATGAAGTATGAGTAACCACCTATTGCTGAGTCGACATAGGACCACATACATCACTATGTACGAGTTCCAATAACTCAATGGCTCTCTCTCCAGTTCCACTAAAAGGAGAGTTGATCATCTTCCTACGAAGGCAAGGTTCGTAAGTTGTATGTGGCTCATAGTCAAATGGATCAAAGTATCCATCTTTCAGCAACTTTTGAATCCTTCCTTCATGTATATGACCTAGACTATAATGTCATAGGAATACATTATTCACCTCATCTATTTTTCTCTTAGACATATTTATATTCATGATGTGTGGAGAAGTGTCTAACATATAAAAGCCATTTATCAATATTCCTCTAGTGATAATCTCGTCATCCATAATTATTGAATAATTATTATTCTCAAAAACTAATTTATATCCACTAACTGTCAAACAAGAGATAAAAATAATATTTTTATAATAGAGGAAACAAAATAGTATGCATCCAATGCAATAATAGCTCCACTAAGCATATGTAGGGTGACCTCCCCAATAGTAACTACAGCAACTCTTGCTCCATTGCCTATCTTGAGGTTTACTTCACCTCTGGCCAGTCTCCTAGATCTTGCCAGAACCTGCAATGAATTGCAGATAAGATAAGTACTTCCGGTATCCAATACACATATGTTATCATGAAAATCTAACAAGTGGAGACTGATCATGAATATACCTGAAGCTTCTCCAAGCTTCTGTTTTGCCTCATATGCAAGGTAGTCTTTACAATTCCTCTTCTAATACTCATCTTAGCCACAATGGAAGCACTGTCCTTTGTCCTTTACCGGGTCTTTCTTGGTAACCTTTGTCTTACCCAATCTTTCTTTATTCTTGCCCTTCTTGAGGGTCTTACTAGCCTTCCTTTTCTTCTTAGTCTCACCAATATAGAGAACTGGCTTCTCCTTCTTGATGGCACTCTCAGCTTCACTCAACATATTAAGGAGCTCAGGTAGAGTCATCTCAAACGTGGTCATGTTAAAATTCATGATGAAGTGAGAAAAGGAATCGAGTATGGACTAAAGTATAAGATCAACGCATAGGTTATCCTCTAGGACTATTCCTAGACCTGTGAGTTTCTCGATCTACTCTTTCATCTTTAGGACATGGTTCTCAACTGATGTCCCTTCTATCATCCTAGCTTGGAAGAGTCTCTTAGATATCTCATATCTTTGAGTTCTTCCCTGTTTCTTAAACAAATGGCAGAGATGAAAAAGAATAGAATCTGCATCTATGCTCTCATGTTGCCTCTATAACTCATGAGTTATGGAGGCCAATATATAACATTTTGCCAACATGGAATCATCTATATACTTCATATAACTAGTGATTTCATCCTCGCTTGCCCCTTCTTCCAGCATGAGCATAATTGTATCAAGAACGTATGTGATTTTCTCAATAGTGAGAATATTCTCAAATTATGGAGCCAATTCGTGTAGTTTGGACCAGTGAGGTGATTGACATCAAGTATGCCACGCAGGGGGTTTGCAAGCGACATGTTTTTAATAAAATAAGATATAGCAAAAATAAATAACATGTAGATTTTACAAAAAATACTAATAAAGATATAGATTTCTATCTTAATGTACTCCCACTATTTTCTTATCGAATCACGCGACACCCTCTACACGTGAGACGGAAGTCTCCAATAGACTCCTTGTGGGGATCGAGATCCAATCGACATCTTAGTGCAAGGGGCTACCATTTCCGGCCGACATTCACCCTGCCAAGGGGCGATAACCCTTGTGGCCGGTGCCGCTACCCCTGCTAACAACAGTTCTGACCGTGGGCGGCAGCCCCTTGCAAGCTGGCCGCTGACGACCGCTCCTTGTGGGTGTCGCCCTACAGCTGGCCACCCCTGCGGGTGCCGCGCTGCAAGCGACCGTGCACGCGAGCGGCTGTCGCCCCTGGGGGCAGGTCACAACCGACCGCCCCCTGTAAAGGGGGCCTTGGCCGTAGATGGCTTGGCCATGGCCGGCTACCCCCTTTCCTCGCTATGTTTGCTGCAAAAATGCAGCAAGAACGCGTAGAATGATTCTACATGAGTCAATCTCATCACACGCAATTTAAAACTAATCTTTCGCACGAAAGCCTTGGCTCTAATGTCACTATTGGGAAACCTCAGTGGGAGCATCACATACGTGGCAGAAATAAAAAATAAAAAATTAGTTTCCCACGTAGATCAAATCATCATGCAAAAGATTGGAGTCTCGAGAAAGTTGTAAAAATTGAAAAAATGCATCGTATGAAAGATTGATTACCTAGAGAGATCGTATATCCCTGTATTTCAGATCCGGATGGAGAGGATGAAAGAAGTCAAGCGTCTTCCTCTCTAGCAGTATCCACACGATACGATGGATCTCTGTAGTGAAACTCCTCCAATCTGATCTCATAACTCTTGTATAGAGGGAGGGAGGAGAATAGGAAGGAGAGGCCAAAGTTGCAGCCTATCAACCATAAGTCTCCCCTCCTATTATAGAGAGCCACTAAAAAACCCTAGAGCTCATGCCTTAGTGGGTATTGGAACTTCATCCAATTACTCACTAACTTTGCATTATTGAATCTCTATCCAATAATCTCCTTATGCCTCTAATTGGGTCTCAACCAATGAGCCCATCAACATAGGGTCTCATCTAATTAAAATAGGGGCTAATTGGATCTACATCCAATCCTCTATTCACTGAAGCATCCATCATATGTGTGTGAGACTCTAGGCCCGATACCGAGCTGGCCCTAAGTCACTCCTATCAGAACTCCTTCTGTATAGTAAATTATTATCTTCATAATAATGTACTCGACTCATCAACTATGGACATACTAGACCACTACGCCATAGTCCCCAAACGGTACAGGAGGTATCGAATCCATCAGACCTATCTGTCTATAATTATTATGTATCTATAATCCCTCATCTAACTAATATCCTAGAGACCGTATATTGGATATTGTACTGTCAAGTCACATACGGAATCCATCATAGTCTCGCTCTAATCGGATTCTCCTAAAGAACTCTTTTAATCCAAATGACCCAGGCCAGAGATTTATCTGAGCAAACACATATTGGATATTCCTTTCACTGAGAGTGGATGATCCTTTATTGACACTCAATTACCTTCATATGATTGGCTACCAATCCCGATAACCTGTTGTACCAGATCTGAAACTTTCCAAATCTGTAAGTTTGGCGTCAAAGAAAGGAGTACTCATATAAGACATCCTTGGTGTCTCAAGTCAAAGGACCAGATACATAACTGGGACTATGGAATCATCGTTTAACATTAGGTATCATTAACCATATAGCATTCCATAAGCGGATCAATCAATGAACTGATTCTTTAATGAGCACCTGTAGTATATCCTTAGTGTCTCCACACAAGTGGCTATGAGACCAGCCACCTCCATCATATGGATGGGTATATGGTACACCGATATGTTCGGTTATCTCGATGTCCCTCTCAATTAACTCATGACCGAGATTATTTAGGATCTGTGTTTAAAGGTGAATCAATCTCATTATCATGATCTCATCATGATATGATTCCCATTGCATAGAACCAAAGATATCACAATATATATATATATATATATATATATATATATATATATATATATATATATATATATATTAAATAATTTAATATGAGAATATACCAATAATAATCATAAGTAAAAAGATCGCATAGCGTATCACACGTGTCATCACTCATGTGATTGACTTGCAGAGCACCTATAACCAGCAATATTATCTATCTAATGTTGATAGAGAAAATTTTTGATAGAGGGTGTCCAATGAAGGTAACAAATAAATTCATTAATAATTTTATTGTAAAAATATTAGAAATATTGAAATAAATTATTGATAAAAAATAAAGTCCAAATATTCCTCTTTGCTCTTATTGTAAAAAATATGATCTTGAAAAAGTTTCTCAGAATAAAAATCAAGCAAATTATCATGATAAAAATAACATTATTAAAAAATATGAGAATTTTTTATGACATTTGATGAAGAATATTATAGATTTTTTAGTTTTTTAATAATGGATATAGTAACAAGAAAGTTTGTTTCAAACGTTGGACAGTTCAATTAGGGTTGTATTGTAGATGATAAATGATAATAAAGTTTGAGTGAAAGGAAAAGAGAATAGCAAATTTATAAAAATATTAATAATATGATATTTATTCTTGGATTAAAATAAAATTTTATTAGCATTGGATAAGTCATGAAAAATATTAATATTATTTTAATGATAAAATATACTTAATTTATGATAAGAAATTAAAACATACTAACCATGAGGAATGAAAAAAAGATGTTTCTACTAATATTTTTTGAATTTTTTTTTACATGCGCTCATTGTTAATGTTATTGATGAATAGACAATATTAAATAAAAGATATAATCATCTGAATTACGATAGATAAGAACTGTTAAATCAAATATGATAGTTGATTTACCTAACATTCATAATAAAGATACCATTTGTGATTCTCCTGTTCTTTAAAAACAATATAGAAATTTTTGAATTTTTTAAATAGGTTATTCTTGGAGAGTTAAAGAATGGTTAAATTTTGTACATGCAAATATTTATGGGTCTATAAAATCGCATATGATGAAAATAAATAATTTCTGTTAATTACATATGATTGCACAACAATGATATTGATATTTTTTTGAAGAAAAATCTGAAGCCTTCACTGTTTTTAAAATTTTCAAAGTATATATAAAAAAATAAAATGATTGTTTTATTAAAAGTCTATATACTAATATAAAAAAATAAATTTTCAAAGACTTTTTTGGTTATTGTAAAAATATAACTATTCATAGAAAATTGACTAGAAGTTACACCCATGAAGGAGCAGAGTGAAAGAATCAAATTGCAGTAAGACAGCCAAGTGTATGCTTAAAGAGAAGATAGTAATAAAAGAGTTTTAAGCAAAAACTATGGGTACAATAGTGTATTTACTAAACTGCTTTCTCACAAAGCAGTTTAAGGTAAAATACTCTATGAAGTATGGTTTGATAAAAAGTATAATATGAGTTACTTAAAGGTATTTAGTTGTATTGTTTACTCTCATGTACCTATAGAAAAAAGAAATAAACTTGATAATAAAAGTATTAAAGACATATCTATGGGGGATAGTAATGAAATAAAAAGTTTTAGATTTTACAATCCTACAACTAAGAAATTGGTCATAAATTTTGATATTATTTTTAATGAAGAAGAAATTTGAAACTTTAATGTAGTTAAAATTTCAATAATTATAGGGGAAGAAGTTTATAAGACACATGATATATTGCCTATTATTAATGCTTTACTCGAATATTCAGATATTTAAATGATTCTGATTCATGTGATTCTAGTGATATTAAAATGATTTAAAGGAAATCTCATAGTCTTTTATGGATATATAAGTCTAGTGATCTTGTATGTTTTATTTTAAAATCTAATTACTTTTAAGTTATAGCTCAAAAAGAAGAATGTGTACGAATGATGAACTGTAAGCTACTAGAAAACAAAGACATGATAATTGGTAAATTTATCCCTAGGAAAAAAATAATTAAACTTAAGTAAATTTATAAGTCAAAATTTAACGTTGATAGCTCACTATAAAGCTTATTTAGTTGCTAAAGGGTAGGCTCAAATTTCATATATAGACTTTTAAAGAACTTTTTCCCTGATTGTTAGAATTGATACAATTTGAACAATATTATCATTGATAGCCCAGAAAAAAAATAGGTTTATTAATTTGATGTTAAATCAATATTTTTGAATAAAAATTATAAGAGGATGTTGATGTCAATCAGACAAAATGTTTTGAAATCAAAGGGTATGAAGATAAAATCTATAAGTTAGAGAAAGTATTATATGATTTGAACGTAGGCATGATATAGCAGAATTGACAATTAGTGTCTTTAATATAATTTCTAGAAAAGTTCAAGTATTAAAGCCTATAAAAATTCTCATAGTGTGTTTTTATGTGGATGATATAATTTATATTAAAAATTATTTGATATACTTGCCAAATTAAAAAATATGATATCAGAATTTGAAATAACTAAATTGAGACTTTTACATTATTTTTTAGGAATAAAAATTATTCAAGATGCAAATATTTTTTTTTTGTATGAAGAAAATATACCAGAGATTTGCTAAAAATGATTTCATATGATAAATGTAAGCTAGTAACTGTTCTCATGAATACAAACAATAAAAGTTAAAAAATAAATAAAAAGTAATATAGAAGTTTAATTGGAGTGCTAATTTATCTCATATATTCAAGGTTAAATATTATATTTATAGTTAGTTTGTTATATAGGTTCATGCAAACTCATAGCAAGGGAATCCTCAATTATAATATTCATTATGAGCTGATAAAAGATTTTAAATTATAATCTTATATTAAAAATGATTGGGTTAGTTATACAAATTATATCAAAAATAATTTATGATTTATGCTCAACCTTGAGTCATGAGTGATTTCATGAGTAACTAAAAAGCAAAAATGTGTTGCTCTCTTAAATTCTAAGGAATATATAGTTATTACAAGCAGAACATGTTAAATAGTTTGACTTCAAAAAATTATAATAAACCTCCAAGAAAAACAAGTGGATCAACTAAAATATACTATACTAATAAGTTTAGTATTATGATTATGATTATGATTCTGACATCTTTATAAAAACTTTGGCAAAAAACTAAATTTTTATAATAACTTCAAGGAACAATTATTTTGATTTCAGGGGGTGTAATAAAATTAATTTAGATAGTTAGGATTAGAAGTAATAAAAGATAAAGATTGAAATTTAGATAAATGGATGAGTGAGTGATTGGTTTTTTGGTGCGTGAGAGAGGAGGAGGTTTATTAGGCTACGTGGGTGACTTCTTAGTTTTTTTTATAAAAAAAAAACATATAGTTTATGTTTTTGCTACTATAAATAATATGTTTTTTTTTTCTTTTCTTATTGAACAATTCTTCATCAAGATGTTCATGAGTAATAGTTATTACAATATTGCTGAAGTAAAACACTGTGATCTTAATCTATCATCATTTTAACTTGTAACAATTCCACCTCAGAAAATCAATGCAAGCTTTTCATTTTTGGATCATTGCATATGTTGAAGAAAATCAAATTCCTCATAGTATTAAAAGAACAAATACAAGGAATAACTCTCTATGAGTTAACCTAAATCCAAATTCGAAATCTTTATGCACCATCTCATATGAACTCTAAACAACATTTTTCTCTCGAGCTTCTCTAGATCTACTCCAGAAAACCTTAAGAGCCATCCAAACTGTAGTTCTTCCTCACCAAAACCTTAAGATAGAAAAAAAAATTTATAGAAATAAATTCTAATTCATTTAGAACTCTTTTTCATAATTAAATTCCTAATCCTAATACCCTAAGTAATTTCAATCTAATCAAAACTCAAGAAATCCTAGCAAAATTATGGTTTGTCCTATTATTTATTTAGCTCACTTAACGTGTGGAAACTTAAATCAACTGTCTCTTTCTTTATATTTTTTTTTTCAAAAATTTGAGTAACACCATATAAGGATTATAGTTATGTGAATTTGAGGCAAACCAGTTAGGACCAACATACATATAATTGAACAAAAGCTTTAGAAGATTAAATTATAAATCTAATCCAATATAAGATTCAGGAGTGTCAATCCTCATCACACATATAAATATTTTGCTGGCCCTTGGATGTACCCCATAGAAATGGTTCAGGTACATTTCGATTTGCACAAACTAAAATTTAAAGCAGGGTTAGAATTAGAAATGGATGAAGCTTTATGGACTGGCTTATTTATGGTCATTATTGAGACTCATGTCTACCTAAATGGATCACGTTTTGTGAATGCAAGCCCATTCATCAGGCTTTAGTCTCTGGATCTCCCATACCGAATTCTTCGTGATCTCCGTTGGAGCCCAGCTTCTGCAACTCTGCAACCCCTCAATTTGTTCAACCGCAGAGCGGATGCTGTAAGAGCAGCTTCCGCTAGTGATGAGTTCCATGTGAGGCTGGTCCTTCAAGCTCTGTAGGTTCTACAGTCAGTCACACTGAGCTTCCAGCTGACCGCCCTCTGCAATCCCAGGTTGCCATCATACCACTTCAAGAATCAATCTCCTTCCCTTTCAGTGCAAGCTCCTTTGATCCAAGAAAAATAACCTAGGCATTTATGGAGGTATTCAAACTCCTCATCATGCATCTGCCTCAGTTTGACTCCTGAACACCTCCCCACTTGGGAGAGCAGTTCCAACATCTCAAGACTGCATGTGAGGCATTCAATGGCATAAAACTCGATGGCACCTGCAAGCCTCTGGCCATGCAATCCTACCTTCTGCAACACCAAGCTGGATGCAGTTCCATGGCAAGCAGATTTGGGAGTGTGGAAATCTGGTCTCGCTGCTCTTTCCATTCTAAGTTGTACTGGAAAATCCAGAGAGAGCAGACCTATATTATATGCCTGCAGTGGAGGCAAACCCACTGAGAATTTTGGTCTGTTGTGATGGTGAAAAGGACCATGCCGAAGTGGGAAGAGGAGGGAAAGAAGGCAAACAATTTGGTACTCTTTTGGATAGCTAGTTATCAAGAGCAGCACTTGAATGCTGCTCATCATTTGTTATTCGAGCCATACATTGAGAAACCCTAAAACCCTGCAGTGTCGTCCCAGGGAGCAAACCTTGGGTCCTCGGTAGGTGTGTGGGAAGAAGAGGTCTACAGATCATTTCCACTATTACCACCATTAATATATTTCCAAGGCTTCGCCATCATTCTGTTCCACACCAAGCCAACATGTCCATAATGGTCAGAACGGGATTGGTGAAATGCTGCCGCGCCAAAATGCACCTCCAATTAATGGAAGCCCCTAACGCTTTGTTCATCTTTCCATGCACCACAGGAAAATACAAAGTTAGCATCTCTAAGTTGATTGCAGACGAGGCAACATCACTCGGATGACAAAGGCGGCAGTTCGTTCGTCCCCTTCCGTGTAACCTTTTAGCCCAAGGAATCATAAAAGAAAGCCATTGCCTTGTTTCATCATCCAAATCCTTGCTTCAGCTAACGATCCTCACGAGGTGGTAACACATGGTTCAGTCGTGATCCATAGAAGGCACGTTCTGCACCCTTACGGCTTACGATAACTAAATCATTACAATACGACGAAATATTGATAAAGTAGGAGCAAAAAAAATGATAACACAGAATATAATAATTTAATTAATTAAAATGCTTTCATTCATTAAATCTTATTTATAGTACATAATAGTAATTATCTCATATCAATTTTTTCATCCCGTTATCTCTAACTATCTCGACTAACTCTTAAATTATACTCATAACTCCTGAACTACTATTTCTTAATATGTTAACTATGTAACTATCATAAATTAATTATTAAGTAAGAGAAACGTTATAACTCATATGAAATGGCTGCGAGAACCCAACGACGTCATTGTCTTAACTTTCACCAATTGATTGTTGTTCAAAACATATAATCTTCAGCTTTGGTTTGGGTGTACCTGATGCGTGCGTTCGAATGGGATTTAGGTAGATGGATGAGCATGAAGCCGCGGCCTCAGTTCACGAAATAGTTCACTTTCTATATAGGAAAGAGAGAGAGAGAGAACAAAAAGAGCATCGCGGAGGGAGGGGGAGAGAGAGAATGGGAAGAAAACAAAAGAGCATCGCGGAGGGGAAGAGAGAGAGAGTACGAAATGGGAAGAAAACAAAAAAGATCGAGGAGGGGAAGAGGGAAGGGAGAGGCCATCATTGCGAATCTTTGCCACCTCCGTAATCATCATCATCATGTGGCGCGGTCACCTCTAGGAAATCCCTGCAATGCCCCCACCGGCGACCCATCTTCATGTGACGCCACCCCTCCTCTCCGCCCGAGCCGCCTCCTTCGTTCTCTCCTTCCTTGCATCCCCACATGGTTCACTCCTGTGCCTGCCACTGCCACTGCCACTGCCACTATGAGACACAAAGAGAGAGGATCTACCTGTGACCGTCTTGCGTCTCCTATAAATAACCCTACACACCACCGCTCGAAAGGGCCATCCAAGCAGCAGCACAATCTCATATTTTTCTCTCACTGTGTCTCCTGTTCTTGTCACCCAAGTTCGTCTTATCATTGAAAGCCTACCGGCCGAAAGGTTATATTTTTAGAAGTAGAAACTCTTTGGAAAGAACCTTCTGATATTTGTCTTCTTTTTTCTTTCCTCGAGTATGTAGGGTGGAGGATTTATTTACTTGTCGTTCTTCTGTCCTCTTAAGGGACTATTTCGTTCAAGGTTTCCAGCATGATATTTGATGTATTGTTTTCTTCTTCGATTGACTCTCTTTCGTTGGTAATTGATTTGTGTGTCCCTCCATCTTTGTATTTGTGTAATTATATATATATATATATATAATTATTTATTTATGCTCTCTCTCACACACATTCACTAACATTTGCCAAGTCACACGGGCGTAGTGTTTCGAGGTCTACTTTTGCTTTAGAAGGTTCAGTTATGCATGTTTTAGTGTGCTGGCGGCTTTGAGGATTTCTCGTGTAGCTTTTTGTTCGTTATAGATTTCTTATGTTGTACCTCTACTTTTCTTCTCATTCTTCGGGGAAAGAAATGTCTAACGAGATCTACTTTGCTGCTCCTTCCTTCCACTTGAACAATATTGTAAGTAATCCAAAGTGTGCTAAGATACCCTCTTCCCTGCGGTGCTGTTGTTTTTAGGGAGCTGCTGTTCCATCAGGCCAACCATGGAGAGGCTCAACACCAAGCTGTACCTGCAGAACTGCTACATCATGAAGGAGAATGAGAGGCTGAGGAAGAATTTCCAGGTCCTCAACCAGGAGAACCAGGCTCTCTTGTCCGAACTGAAGCAGAACCTGGCAAAGTCCAGTGCCACCTCCACCTCCAGCCGCAACCTCAACACTCCCCCAGCACCCACCATGTCCCCCAGTGGAAGCAAGCACACATCTCAGTAGGCTGATGCACTACACCACATGACTTCTTTTTGGATGTTTTGGCCTGACAATAGGTAGATGATCAGTACTTTGTCCAATTGGCCATAATGCAGTCATATATGTATGATCTCCTTCAAATACAAATTCTAGTTTGAACAAGAAACTGTTCTTTTGTTAGAGAAACTGTTTGACCTCAGTAGTATTTAATCAAGTAAATATGTATACATCATTAGAAATTTTTTTAGGAACTGTAGGCTGGTTGATGTAATAAAGCCCACATATCTGCAAGTGGGACAAAAGAGTTCCTTGAAATATACATATATATATATATATATATATATATGTATATATATTCAGAAAAATTTAATGTGCCTAATTCTCTTCTATTAAAATTATTCCTCTCATATTGGTTTAGTAAAGATATCTATCAATTAATTTTTATATTAATAAGCCTAATGATATGTCATGATTGTTAAAATAATCTCTAATAAAATAATGATTAATGTCAATATGCTTGGTCCAAAAGTGTTGAATAAGATTTTTTGTAAAGAAAATTATATTATTATTATAATCATATTTTATAGAGATCTTTAAACGGAGTCAATATGCTTGCTTCTATTTTATAATCATATTCTATAATCATATTTTATATTTTATCTAAATTATTTATGCATAACATACACTTACTACTATTCAACTTCTGACAGAATTTTACTTTTTCAATGACTAAGAAATACATCACCTAATAATTGATAAGTTCTAAAATTACTTTATTTAATCTATTTTGCACCTAAAAAACCAGCATTAGTATAAGTAATCAAATCAGAAGTATCGAATTTGGGATATCATAGTCGTAGTATCTAAAGATTCTTTTTATAGTCTTAAAATGAGATTGGTTGGGATTTGATTAGAATCTTGTACAAAGACCTACACTAAATATAATATTAGGTTTGGTAGTATTAAGATACAATAAATTTCCTATGATGCTTTTATAGGTCTTTTGATTAAAATGTTCACCATCATTATCAATATCTAATTTTATGGATATACTTATTGGTGTATCGATGGTCTTATAATTTCTACTTTAAATCTTTTAAGTAGGTCTTGACTATATTCTATTTGACTAATAAAAGTTTCACCAAATATTATTTAATTTGTAAGTATAAAAAAAAATTAGTTTACCTATTATGCTCATTTCAAATTGTTAGCTCATAATTTAGGTAAATGATTAACATATAACTTTATTACTAAAATAAAATAATAATATAATCAATATAAATTTGAATAATAAGGATATCAATATTAGATATTTAATAAATAATATGGTGTTGACCTTATTTTTCTAAAAAATATTTTAACTTAAAAAACTAAGTCTCTCAAACTAAGGCCTAGGGGTTTATTTTAACTTGTACTTAGATAATCTATAAACATGATTTAAATAAAAATTATTTTTAAATCTAGGTGATTATTTTACATAATTTTTTTTGAAATAAAACTATTAATAAAAATACTTTTAACATTCATTTGAAATAATTTAAAATACTTCAAGCAAGCATAGGCAAAAAATATTCTTGTGACTAACTCTAGTCATCTTGGTTTGTTACACGAAATCAAGATATTTCTCAACAAGAACTTTAAGATGGTTGATATGAATGAGACATCCTATGTTATTGGCATTGAGATATTCAAGGACAGATCTCAAGGTTTGTTAGGATTGTCTTAGAAAGTTTATATTGATTGTACCTTGGAAAGGTTTAATATGCAGCTTTGTAAAGCCAATGATACACCTATTACTAGAGGTAAAAAATTCAGCCAAAATCAGTGCCCAAAGAATGACTTAGAAATGGATCAAATGAAGAATATTCTTTATGGGTGCACAATTGGAAGTCTATTATATGCTAAAACCTGTAAAAGGTTATATATCAGTTTTGCAGTGGTAATATTGGGTAGATACCAGAGTAACTCAGGAATGGAACATTGGAAAGCTGCAAAGAAAGTAATGAGATATCAACAAGGGACAAAAGATTATATGCTCACATATAGGAAGTCAGATCAGCTTGAAGTAACAGGATATTCATATGCTGATTTTGCAAATTACCTCGATAGTAGGAAATCCACTTCGGGATTTATGTTCATACTAGCTGGTGGGGCAATTTCTTGAAAAAGTGTAAAACAATCACTTATTGCATCATCTATGATGGAAGTTAAATTTGTGGTATGCTTTGAGGCCACAAATCAAGCTTTATGGCTACGAAATTTTATCTCAGGACTTGGTGTGGTTGACTCAGTTGCCAAGCCGTTGAAGATATTTTGTGATAATACTGCAGTAGTTTTCTTCTCTAAGAATAGCAAGTACTTTAGTGGTTCCAAGCCCATTAAGATAAAGTACTTAGAGGTTAGAGAAAGAGTCCAGAAACAACAAGTGTTAATTGAAAATTTGAGCACCACTATGATGATTGCTGATCCATTTACTAAAGCTTTACAGTGTAAAATATTTAAAGAACATGTTCTTAGAATGGGGCTTGTGAGCAAGCCATAAAGGATACGGTGATGCATGTTTAAGTGGATGTTATTATTGACATTTCTTTTACATAATTAAAGTTATTTGTTTCTGCTATCCTGTTTGTGTTTATGTTTATGCATATTATGGTTGAATGCAAGAAACAAGATTGTCTTGACAATATAAATTATAGGGGTCATTATAGACTATATGAGAAAAGACTAACAGTGTTGTAGTACATAGAAGGAAGTGTGGCATTGATGACATACAACCGCTATGACTCACATTGATAGTTGGACTGAATATAGTATTATTATGCTTATTGGACTTATTGGCTTATTTTTAAAATCATGGCTATGTATAAAATGCTTTTTCAAAATTTTCAGAATCCAATTATATAAAATTATTTTTAAATAAATTTTGTTTTATTTATTTTGATTTTGGATATTTTTTTATATCTTATCAATTAATGGGCTAAGTGAGAGAATGTAAGATTATGTGGCCCTTTATTAATTGAATAAAATATATTATGAATTATTTGAATTCTGATAAAAGATATTAGCCAATATTAAATAAAGTCCATATTATATTGAGATATTTTAGGGGATGCCCTTGATGGAAGTAACTCTCATAATAATTTACCCTAGACCCTATGCTCTCGCCTATAAATAGACATGACCTACTATAAACCCAATGCACGACACAACACAGAACGACAAAAGGGTGAATAGAGCAAGAGATTACGATTATTCTCTTGATCTCCCAAAACCATCAATTAAGGTGGGTCTGTAAAAGGATAGGAAGAGAGGAGAAGGGGTCTAGAGCTATTCTAGTTCCTCTTGCAGATCGATATTTCGACGTTATTCAGATCCGACAGATGGTGCTCTTGAAGATCTAGTTGGATCTCAATCAGATAGCATCTAAAGGTATGCATCGTAAACAGATCTTGTATTATTTGATTTCAATCCTGGCATAATAGTATTTCCGCATAATAGTTTTACATAATTATAATTTTTTTTATGCCAATACAATCAAGATAGTTATGAGATATTTTATTGAAGGTGTCAATTAGAATGTGTTGTCAATAAGAATGGGCTAAGCAGAGAATAACAAAAGAAGTCAAAGAAGATATAGATCATAATATATTTGTTGCCTATGATATTATCAATGAGTTTATCTATTTCAATCTAGATATATATGAAAACCTCTTGAATGATACGAGTTATTAAAAAGAATGACTTCAAGCTTAATGTTTTAGCTTTCTATCCAAATGAAGATAAATTTGTCATCAATAAGTTATACATTGGACAGGTAAGAATTTGTCAAATGTAAAATTTGTCATCAATAAGATAATCTTATACTAGCAAGTTTAAGAAATCAAAGAATAAGTTCTTGCAAATAAATAATGTACTCCCAAGATGATCTTTGCAAGCATTCAAAAAAGATTTGAAGTTGTTATTTAAAAAAAGATCATCTTTGCAAATGTTTTAACTTCCTATCCAGATGAAGATAAACTTGTCATCAATAAGTTACATATTAGACAGGTAAGAATTTGTCAAATATAGAATTTGTCATCAATAAGATAATCTTATACTAGTAAGTTTATAGCTAAAGAAATCAAAGAATAAGTTCTTGCAAATGAATAATGTACTCCTAAGATGATCTTTGCAAACATTCAAAAAAAGATTTGGAGTTGTTATTTCATATAGCAAAGCATATTTGGCACATGAAATCACATTGAATGAAGTTTGTGGAGACTTTGATAGATCGTATGGTGAGTTAATACCTTTCCTACGAGAGTTGAATGTTCATAACTATAAAATAGCTATTTGTTTAATTATATAAAGGTTGGACATTTTCGTTAAGGTTTTTGGGCATTTGATGCATGTTTGCATAGTTCTGTACTGTACACTCGTCGAGTTATTGGTATAGATGTAGCACATTTATTTGAAAATTACTTTGATTTTTTTATTATGACAACTATTGTTGATTGGTCTAATAAGTTATTTAGTATTGCATTTAGAGTAGCAAAGATTCAATGGAGAAAGTCACGAGAATAGTTTTTTTTTTTTAAGTTGATAAGATGTATTGATGCACATTATGATTTTTTATATATATTATTAATAATAGAACTCCAGAAATTCTTGCAGTAGTAAAAGAAATATTTATGAAAGTTACATCATGATTACTGCATGGTACATTTCTCGAAGGATTTAGTGAGTGATATATGAGATAGGAAAGGAACTAGAGTTTTTTTTGGGTTGTCGCAAGACCACGTATTGAGTTTAAGTTTAATGAATACATATAAAAACTAATAAAAAATATATTGAAAGTTACCGTTGGATCTCATAATTAAATAGAGAGAAGTATGCTACTATATTTTTTTCGGACGATAGCATGCAATGTTAACATCAAATGGTTTCAAAAGCATGAAGTCTCTATTGGAAGATATTTATGGACTTTCTATCTATAACATATATGATTTAGGTGATAAGTAGGAAAGTTACTAAGTGATTTCATCCCCTCACTTTTACTATTATAGTAGACGATTTTAATTATAGTCTGAAATTAGTTCTCGACTAAGTTCTTAAAGTTGGAAAAGACAACAGTGACTTCAGACTTATGATGAAAAGGAATTCATTTACCATTGTAGAAGACAACAGTGACTTCAGACTTCATACAAAATATTATCGAGTGTGAAAGAAGTGATATATGAATTAAACATTGTAGAAACCAGTATGAGTGATAGGAATTCCTTTACCATCACCGATGATAACATTTGTCTGCCCAGTTTGATGGAGTTGGGAGGCGAGGTTGAGACCGGCAGACTTTTGTAGAGTGATCAATTTTGTCACACAATTGACAGATGACTTGTTGATGATTGTAGGAGGAGGACGACATGACTGGAAGGAATCACTCTGACGATGGGTGAAGTATCGTGGTTGCAGCGGAGGGAAAGATGGAGTGGTGCCCATAGAGGTAGGGGAAAAGTTGGCCACACCTTTTGTAGCATTTTTGCTATATTTGCTATTTTTCCTTTTGGATTTATGGTTGAACTGAGCTGTGATGTGAGGTCCTAGCAGAGGTCCTGGTAGCCTATCATCATGTTTTAGGTATGCCTCATAGTCTATTAGCTTGTCATAAAGTTCTTTAAAGGAGATTGGGGAGTCGCGTGCTCGAAGTGCTACTGTCAATTCCTTGAACTCTACACTTAGTCCATTAAGTATGTGGACGAGAACTTCTTCATCATTGAGGGAATGACATATCAAAGCCATATCATCGATAATCATTTTTATATATTATAGATAGTCAGTGACAGTACTTCACTCTTACTTAAAGTTCATAAGACTATAGAGTAGCCCAAGCATGCGAGTGATCGAGCAATTCGCTAAGGTAGTTTATAATTTGATCCAAGCTTCCGTAGTATTAGTACATGAGGACATGAGTGGGGCGACAAATATAGCGATAGAAACTTGAATTGCTTGGAGAATGAGCCGATCTTAGTGTAACCATAGTTTGTAGGCTGAATTTGGTACTGGACTGGGTTCCCTTGGAATGTTGATCATTGCTGGTGGACAACTAAGGGAGCCGTCAATATAACCTAATAAATCATAGCAAAATAAAATATTAGAGAATTGAGCATGCCAGAACGCATAGTTACCACCTTTGGATAATTTGAAGGGGATTAGAAAGCTAACATTCATGGAAATAAGTCCTGAATGTGGAGAAGGATTCCTAACAGGGAAGATAGTTGGAGCATCGGAGGTAAACTAAGAATACATTCGGGACTATCTAGAATGACAGTCAAGGGGAAAGCAAATAAGGCACAAGCAAATAAGGAAATCTTCCTAAAGAGTGAGTGAGTGAGCAAGAAGCAGCAGCGATCAAGAGCTACTATCAAAGCTTGCAATTGTGCTGCAGCTACAATCTCCGTCGGCTGAGAAAAGAAGAGGGATGTCAGGGGTGAGCCAAGGCTGGCCTGCAAGACCAACAGCAGAATGGAAAACCTCTTTGTCGGCAGTGGCAACAGCGACAAAGGCCTCGAGGTTGTTACCAGAACAGAGGCCACGCGTGATGACACTGCTACAATTGTGGCTAATGCAGTAGTGGGGGAGTTGCAGTAGGCGGTTGTTGGAAAGATGGCTGATGACTCTAGTGCTGCAGCTGCTACAGCAGATTAACGTGAAAGGCTAGGATTACTGCAACTGCATAACAACAGTCCTCGATCGCAGTCACAGGAATCATCGAGGAAGAAATGCTATGGTGTTGAGTCTGCGGAGGTATAGCAATGAAAGAATGTAATGGCAAAATACTCTTAAAAGGATGTCGAAGCAGGTCAGTGAGAATGAGGGGCAGCCACATTGCATAGTCTGATTGCTTGTCCTAAGAGTGGCATCAGTGCAGAATTGAGGAAGAACACTACAACAACTAGAGCGGATAGTGAGAGGAAGAAGTCAGCAACTCAGATTAGTGTCGCATGAGGCCCTCAGGGGCCTTCTAGTCAGCCTAGAGATCGAGATTGAGATCGATCTTGGTGTCGAGGCTGACGCCAAGGAGGAAGTGTTGACACAACAGGAAGAGCAGCAAGGTAGATCGGAAAGTAGCGCCAGAAGTCACCAAAGGAGAGGAGGAGTGGTCAAATCATCTCTGCGTATGCATCGAGTGGAACTCCAGGCGCTTGGAGAAGGTGGTGTCGCGGAGGGCCGCGGTCATCGGCAGGGAGCGAACTGGGTGCACTCTGCTATGAAGCCAGAGGAGACGCCGGTGGCCGAAACGGTGAAGGCCCACCGGTAGTCGAAGCTAGGCTGCAGTACCTCCTTGAGGCTGAAGAAGTGCTTCCTAGTTGAGAAGGGAGAGAGGCTGGGGTTCTTGCTCTCAAGGTCGATGGTGAAGAAGCTTGACAATGGTGGCTGGTGGGTTCATCCAACAGTGAAGAACGGTCTCTGCCGCTCTGGTTCGAGTCTCCCTTTCTTCGTAGCAGATTGAGGAGCTATTGTAGTCGGCGAAGGGCTTCGCGCCAGTGGCATGGTAGGCAGTAGACGAAGGAGTAGCTGCAGACAAGGGCAGACGACAGCAGAAGGTTGGAGATGTGATGCCAAGCAGAGGAGAATGAGAGAAAACAAGGTCCACAGCTCTCAAGAGAAGAATTAAAAGTGGTGGAGGGGTTAGAGTGAGTTAGAGTTTTGAAGTCTGACCAGAGCAGCTCTGTGTTAGAGAAGACTTTGGAGATGAGAGAGCATGCAGGACTTTAGAAATATATATGTAGGGAAACCTTAACTTAACATAAGTCTAATTTTGGATTAATAAAAATGATAATTTTTATCTAAATTTATCATTGAAGCTCACTTATTAACTTAACATTTCTAGGGTAGTAAGTGCTCCTTGATTTTTATCTTCATTTAATTATCCACTACTTTATCCATGAATAAGTAAATCAATTTGATGTCTTCCACACACACATGATAGTTAAATCTCAAACTCATTCAAGCATTATTGAGGAAACTTAAGGTCTATTATAATGTAAAAGTTTCTTCTAATCAAAATATGTATATTTATTGCTATAATTTAACCTTATACACAAGTTCAATAGGGGCCATATGCTTATTTTGTCAGAACACTATACATTTTCGCTACAAAATATCTTAAAAATAGACATTAATGCTCATATATATTTCAAACAGTAATTCAGAGAATTTTATACATAACATATTTATACGCATAAGCCGACAACATCAGCATATTATATATATATATATCATGTTTGTGAAGTATAGATATTACCAAACATATCTCTAGGTAATGGTAATTAATATATATATGCTATTTGTGTTTCCATTAACATGCTAGATGTGCAGTGCTTGCTATGTGTGAGAAACTTAGACACTATACATATATCAAAATAAGTAAGATAATTAATCATGTTATAAAATATATAATCTAATTCGATAGATGAATATATCTATTAAATTTTAATAAAATATGATAAATATATACTTCACTTTTATTCTGATCAAATGTTGTTGCATAAATCTTAATCCAATAAACTTTTTAGTTTGACTTAGAACCATCAATTTTAATTCTAGAAATATCCATATAAGTTTACCAAATTTGATTCGGTTATAGATGCAATTCCAATTTTGGAACCACCAGTTTTGATTCTAAGACCAAAATTGTCATTCTAGCTTTAATTCTGATTCAATCCATCGATTTTTATTATAAAAAATAAATTATTTCATTAGGATTCTAACCCAGTCATTAAGCCTTAAGTCTACAGATCATGGAACTTAATTTAATTTAATTTTTTTTTTACTTTTTTTTTTCGCATTTAGCCGGTTTGGAACCTTCTATTCTGGTTTCAACTTCTAGGAATCTGAACCAAATCGTATGGCCTCAGTTTCAATTCAGTTCAGAATCATCGAACATTTGAATTGATTCAATTCCAATTCTGGGCAGTTCGATTTTGATTTGACTCGAACCATGGTCGCCCCTGACCATAAGTATAAGATGCATAAAAAAAGTTTTTAAAAAAATTGACTTGTAGTCTAAATGGCATCACGAGTACCAAATTTCATCAAGTAAAAAGATATCTCTAAGTGAAACATAACTTAAAACACAATTTTGAAAGTACCATAATATTTAAAAATCATATAATTTGTTCATGATTTATTCACCATTGCATTTAGTTATAACTTCTTCCCCCTTAGCATCAACAAAAAGAATGGGGTGTATAAATGTTTCAATTTTATGAAAATAAAAATAACTTTAATATTAAGGTAAATGAAGGATCTCAAGATTAACTTATCAAAGAGAAGTTTAAATCATACAAACTAAGAAGTCAGAACTATAAGTCATAAATATCAAAATATCATAATAAAGCTAAGTCAAAAACCAACATAAGCATGATGCATCTCACCCTTGTTAACAGCAAAAAAACAAAGAAAGTACACAAATAGTCTTCAAAATCATGTTTATTCAAAGAAACATTGAGGGTATATATTGATAATAGATAAGATTTTTTTCAGCTGCATCAGGAAATCTTGCTACTCAGTTGAGAAAAATCATATTCCTCAACCTCTTCCTCTAGTATCATAGTAGTTTAGCTAGAGAAAACTGCTAAGTCAACAGTTTTCTTCTTCTTCTTTTTTTGATGACTTCTCCTTTCAATCGGGAATCACTCCATCGGCGATCACGGGGCAACCAAGTCAGTAGGGAACAACAAGATCCTTCTCTCCCGTTGTCCTACCAGTGACAGCAGCCCTCCACAAGCTTTGTGTCTGCTGCCCTGATCTCCTTCACTCCAACGTCTTCCTCGAGAACTCTGACTTTAGCCTCGAGCATGACATTGATTCCCATCGTTTCATCCACCTCTTCCTGTTTTCCCCTGATTCCCTACCTCTATCGCGATCCACCTTTTGCAACTACTTCAAGGGCGGCTGCACCCTTGCTAAGCTCTCTGACATTTTCAACACCAATGGTCGTCATTGGTCCCTCCTCGATCACGACATCTCCAACTCAACCAGACCTCTCTCTCGGTCTCCCTCCGGCACCATCGAGTTCCTCGGCCCCTCCCTCTGCCTTTCTCATGGCGTCGCCATCATTCGCCATCCTATCATCTCTGCCACATCTTCGCCTTGACACCAGCCTCCCTAGACTCTGGTGCAGGATCCCCTTGCCTTGTCGTGGTTGCCTGAGCCCTCCTCCGACTTGCATAGCCCGATGCCCCTCTTGCCGTCCTTCTCTCTGAACATGCAATATCTCTCGTCGCCTACACGGTCTACAACCAAAGCTAAATACCATGCCATCGTCACAATTTCTACTGAACTCAATTGGATCATGAATCTGCTCAAGAAACTCAACCTCATATCTCTTACTCCTACAATATATTGTGATAATATTGGAGTCACTTACCTTTGCGTCAATCCAGTATTCCACTCTCGCATGAAACACATTGTCATCGGCTTTCATTTTGTACGAGATCAAGTTGTTTGACATCAACTACGTGTCTCTCATGTATATACGATTGATCAACTAGCAGACTCTCTCACTGACCTCTTGCCCGCAAACTCTTTTTACTACATCGGTCTAAGATCGACATCTTTGACAGAAGCTCAATCTTATGAGGGCATGATAGCATATAAGATTTTCCCTAACTACACGAGGAAATCTCATTGCTCAGTTGAGGAAAATCCTCTTACTCAATCTATAAATAGATGTTATGCACATAAACTATTGATTGTATCAATTCCTATATTTTTAATTCAACATATATCATGAAATATCGCTGTTACAAGAATCTTCCATTGGAGGCTATAGTTTCTGGTTTCTTAATGATCTAGTTTCTATGATGGTTGGATTCTTCCACAATTTGAAGGTTGTGATCCTTCCTTTCTTTCAAGGTCGTGTGACTGGAGAAGTACCAGGAGTCCATGATCTCTAGAAGTCGGGTGAGGGATAAAATCCCAGGCATGTAAGGAGTTATGTGTGTATTCTGTAAGAAATTTGAAGAAGAAATGAAAACAAAAGGTGTGTTTTTAAATCATTTTGATAGAAACACAAAATATGTACGAATCTGAAGAAGAGATGAAACCAGAGGTGTGTTTCTAAACCATTTTAATAGAAACACAAATGAATGCGAAAACTTAAATTGCATACCTCCGGCCATTGTTGTTAAAGATTTCAACAACGATTTCTCAGTATTTTGGCACTTCTTGACTCTGAATTCTCATTTTAGATGTGTAGAAAATCCTTCAAGTTGAGATTAAGCCAAGGGACCAAAACACACATATATTATTACCATAACGTTCATGATTTAATTCAAGAAACGAAACGTTTGGACCATAATTGATAATTTTAATTATCATGAATGGAAAATTTTAATAGTAACCATTATGAATTTAATTGTCATGAATGAAGAAATTTAATAATAGTCATTATATTCATAATAATTGAAAACTAAAATATTTAAACCATAATTAATTAAAATATTAATGATAATATATAAAATTAAATTAAAAATTATTACATTCTCCCACTTGGTCCATACGTTTCACTTAATGACTTGAATTAATCTTAATGAATAATATTCTTAAGAAATAAATACATAAATCATAACGATAAGTCTTTTTAAAATGAGTATTATCTTTTATGTATCACAATATATTTGATTTCTGAAGAATTAATCTTAATATGGTAACATCACTTAATGAATAAATCTTATGTTTATTCTTGGTCCATCCGAATATATTTTCTCAAATTAATGTGCACATGAATATGAGAAAATATCATAATATATAAGAGTTTCAATACAATTACAAAGTGGAACTAAGTCCATGTTCTCTACATGATCCTTGAATTTCAGAGGTGGCATGCCTTTAGTCAAAGGATCAGCAATCATCAATTCAGTGCTAATATGCTCAATGACCACTTTCTCTTCCTTTACATGTTCTCTTATGGCTAAATAATTAATGTCGATATGTTTACTTCGACTTCCACTTTTATTGTTCTTAGCCATAAAGACAGCAGCTGAATTATCGTAGAAAATTCTTAATGGCCTAGAGATAGAATTCATTATTCTAAGCTCAGAAATGAAACTCTTAAGCCATACACCATGTGAAGTAACCTCAAAACAGGAGACAAACTCAGCTTCCATGGTAGAAGTAGCAGTCAAAGTCTTCTTGACACTTCTCCAAGAAATAGCTCCACCAGCCAATATGAAAATGTATCTTGATGTTGATTTACGAGAACCAACACAGCCCACAAAGTCTGAATCTGAATAGCCAATCACATCGAGTTTGTCTATCTGTCTATACATAAGCATGTAATATTTTGTTCCTTGAAGATACCTCATCACTTTCTTTGCAGCTCTCCAGTGGTCCATACCTGGATTACTCTGATATCGTCCGAGCATTCTAACAGCAAATGCTATATCAGGTCTAGTGCAGACCTGAGCATACATAAGGCTTCCTACGACAGAAGCATATGAGATGTTTTTCATTGATTCCCTCTCAAGATCATTCTTCGGGCATTGGTTCAAATTGAACTTATCACCTTTCATAATAGGAGCAACACTTGGTGAACAATCCTTCATCCGAAATCTTTCTAAAAGCTTATTAATATAGGTTTATTGTGATAGACCTAAAATGCCTCGAGGTCTATCTCTATGGATCTTTCTGCCAATGACATAAGATGCTTCACCCATATCCTTCATATCAAAGTTTCTAGAAAGGAATTGTTTCACCTCATGTAGTAAACCATTATCATTGGTTTCAAGCAAAATATCATCTACGTATAAAACAAGAAAACATATTTTACTTCCACTGATCTTCTAGTATATACATTGATCCATGAGATTTTCAACAAATCCGAATGAAGAAATCACTTCATGAAATTTAAAATATCATTGACGGGAGGCTTGTTTTAAACCATATATAGATTTCTTAAGCTTGCAAACCAAGTCATCACCAACACTAGAGAGGAAACCTTCATTATTAGGGTGCTTGCTAGTGCCTTATTCGAAGTGACGAACTGCTCGTCAATGACCTTTAGCAAGTCTCGGACATTATTATGATGGTCAACAGAATCACGTATACCAGCAGTTATTTTAGTCATAATAAACATCACACTGAGCCGATTGGATCGTTCCCATCGCTCATATAGCGTGATATTAATTGAAGTGCTAGTATTAGAGACTGCAAGTGGTTCATCTTTCCTAATAGCATAATCAATATCCATCAACCCTAAATGAAGAAGTATTCTCTCCTTCTATATCTTATAGTTATCACCCTTGAGTTCGAGAATGTCACATCGGATATCAAAGAAATTAATAGTCTGAGAAACTGCATAAAACCTAAAATGCTTATATCAAAATTTGAGGCTTAAAAGTCTAAATTGCATGTTTTACCAATGTAAAACATACTAAAAATGAATCTCATGACATAAAAATTGCCTGTGGGCTAAATTTTTAATTCAAATAGATTCAAAAGATCTTTATGATAAAACTATCAAATTATCTACTAATTCATAATCCCTGTGGGTAAATTATGAATATAATTTTAATATTTTATCCTGATTAATTATATAAACATAATAAAAGATCTTATGGGATAACAATTATTATGTTAAATATAATTAATCATAATATTATGTCTAATTCCTTATGTGATCCTAATTTATATATAATTTTAATTAACTAAGGATGCTGTGGCTAGTCCATAATTAATTAAGATTATATGAATCACTAGACATTTTGAATATAAAATCTTGACTCATAAACATGAATTATAATAACAATATATTCACGTAGCATATGAGTTTTGTCAATAACGAATATTTTTATTTGAAAAAATATTAAAAATCTAATATCTTCATAATTTTCAACACCAAATGCATCAAAAGATTCGAAGGAGAAATCGAAATCAAACCATATTTTAATATCTTAAAAATAAAATCTTCTCCATAGCAAGGTAGAGGTTAATCTCTGCTCTGATACCAAATGTAAGAAATCTGAAGAAAAAATGAAACCAAAAGGTGTGTTTTTAAACCATTTTGATAGAAACACAAAAAATGTAAGAATATGAAGAAGAGATGAAACCAAAGGTGTGTTTCTAAACCATTTTGATAGAAACACAAATGAATGCGGAAACTTAAATTACGTACCTCTAGGTATTGTTGTTGAAGATTTCAGTAATGATTTCTCAGTATTTTGTCACTTCTCGACTCTGAATTCTTACTTTAGATGGTGTAGGAAATCTTTTAAGTTGAGATTAAGCCAAGGGACCAAAACACACATATAGATAGTCGTTCTCCCATCAAGAACATTTATTACCATAATGTTCATGATTTAATTCAAGAAACGAAACGTTTGGACTATAATTGAGAATTTTAATTATCATGAATGGAGAAATTTAATAGTAACCATTATGAATTTAATTGTCATGAATGAAAAAATTTAATAATAGTCATTATATTCAAAATAAATGAAAACTGAAATATTTAAACCATAATTAATAAAAATATTAATGATAATAAATAGAATTCAATTAAAAATGATTACATATTCCACTCACTCTTTGCAACCTATGATCTCAATTAGCCATGTAGACCTTGAGTTCAAGTCCTTGTTGGACCATGATTTGGAGCTGACGTTGAGATTGGATGTGATTTGGATGAGCCACATCTTGCTTCAATAGTTGAGATTGAATTTGACTTAATTTAACGAGATTGTCCCAACTCTCCCAATTAAGTGATTCACATCCTTTTCTCCACCTATGATTTGGAGGATTTGCTTTAATCCATCGATGTGGTTGGCATTGCCATACCCGATTGTGTCATTTATGTGCATCATTTTAATAAGATTCTCTTTATCATCGAGCACTATCAACTCTATAGTTTTGTTGGACTTCTTAGACTTAAATGTTGTTGCTGACTCTTTTGGTTTCCCCATCTCTTTTATAATATCAATATCAGAATAAGTCTTTGTTCTCTTGTATGTCTAAGTGCGAGCCATAATAAGTTTTCAACACGGGTTCACCAATCTCCTTATTTGGTTGGTGGATGTCAAGTTCTATGTCTAACCAATCACGTAATGAGAAACTTTCGTCTATCCTTTTGAAGTTGATACTTGTTAACTTGGTGGAAGCAAATGACATTTTTATTCTAAATTTAGGGGCTATCAACGATGACTTAGCATATGTCAAGTGGAATCACCTTGCACATCACCATGTAGATGTATTCCTTTATAATGGTATTATGGATCTTGCATTGTCCATTAATATTCATCTCTACATAATCATGAACTTATCCAAGAGGGATATGGGCTTTAAACGCAGTCATCTTTTGACCAAGCTTCTAGACTAAGATTGTCTAGATAAATTTCTTTTGGCACTCGATGTCAAATATCAGGCCATTGACTTCAAGTCTATAATCTCTGGTCTAGCTATCAATAATAAACTCAAATCTGTATAAAAAAACTAATATAAGTTTGGTGGAGTTGACACCCACGATCAAAACTATGGTTTGTTGACTTTGATCGTTCTTCAATCACTTTTCCTTTTAATATTTTTATATATTATGATCTATAATTTTATAATGATAGTAAAATAAGTAATATTTTTTTTTGGATGAAGAAGCCTTTAGGTGGCCGCCTTTGGCCTTCGCTGCAACCTTCTCGATGCAGGTTTGGTTCATTCTTTAGATCACCATTTTCATGTTGCTAATGATCAAGCATTATATACTACTTAGAAGAGGTTTAGTTCAGTATTTATTTGTTCATGTAGACCAGCACTATACTCCATCACCGTCGGGTTGTCATCCAGAGAAATCCTAAGCACCACATTTTGTCATCATAATTTGATGGCGTATTCTTGCACCAATTGGTCTCAACCTTGATGTAAATTGTACTATTGATCATCAAGATAATATGTTAGTAGAACTCCCATTATATCAGCCCTTTAAATTACCTCTTTGTCAGAGATGTGTTTAGCAGTGCATGCATCATCAGTCAACTTGAGTTAAGTAAGCCAACTTTATCCTTGCTATTATTGTACCCATAGAGAACAAAATAGGCGTTAAGTATCTAATGCCTCGCATCGATGGAACCATCATAGGAAGGGATGTCAATATGAGCTTTAACTCCAAATAAGTATATTTTTGTTTGGTGTTACATTTTTGCTGCATTTTTATCATCATTATTAGGCTAAAATTCTTATTGACCCCTCGTATTATGTCTTAAAATTAAAATTATCCCTCGTACTTTAGAACTCATCTAAGTGACCCTCGTACTATGCCTCAAAATCAAAATCAACCCCCGTACTTTAAAACTCATCTAAGTGACCCCTCATACTATGCCTCGAATTAAAGTCAACCCCTGTACCTTAAAATTCATCTAAGTGACCTCCTATACTATGATTTCACAACGAAGTGACCCCCCGTATTATTCTATAGATATTAAACAAACCCCTTCTGTTAATAAAAAGGGTAACGACGTTTGCTTTTAAGTTATCATAGTACGGGGGGGTTTCTATTTGATTTTCTTCAATATAGAGAAACTATACGAAAATAACTAAAAAAATCAAAGACACCCTGTACTATGATATGTTAATCAAATACACCCCCCGTACTATCATTATTCGTCAAATTTATCCCCTGAATGTTAATACAATAGTATTAAGTGGTATAAAAGTCATAAAAACAATTGTCTTAACTTCTAGCATTGTTGAATTTATTTTACACTTTAAGCTTGATTGATGATGATATTTATTTGTTATACACTTAAATTTTTTAAGTAATTAAAAAATTAATCTCTTAAAAAATCTTAACGTGTAGGATTATTACAATTATTTACTCTTTAAGTGTGACTAAATTTTGGTAGCATCTTCCCTAAAAGTCGAACATATCCTATTTACAATCAATCACATAACCTATAAAGAACAACAAGATATAACTAATTGATTGAACTACCACAAAGTTTGAAACTTTATCAATTAAACATATTATACAAACATCTAATGTACTCAACTACTAGTGATCCAACAACTATGTTAAGTGGAATATACATCAATAGTAGTCCATCTCATGTACCTAACTCATGAACAAAAAGTGAAATGTATGTAAACATCAATAGTCAACTACTACTAATTATTACCTTAATCACTTCATTCTCTGGGTCTTGCTTCAAAATGAGCTCGCTTCTTCCTTTTATCTGGGGAGAATTTGCATTATCTTGTTGTAGTATTGATATGTATCTTAGTCGGGCATCATTCCTATATTAAATATCATTTTCATAAAGTTAGTTTCAATTATCAAAATATGTGATAATTAATAGTATTGTTGAAAATACACATGTGATTGAGATTGAGACTCCCGTGGTGGTTGACTTAGGCTCGGTTCTAAGTGGATTGCTTTTATTACTTCAACTTGCTTCAATGTCATCCTATGTCACTTCATCATATTTATATACTATTGACAACATGCTGCATGTACGGGATTAGTTATGTTATTTTGGCATCAACGAACATTATGTCCTTATTGTCCATATCGCCCACACTTGTTTGGGTGTCCTGGTTTTGTTCTCATTTGTGATGGTTGCCCCTCACCATCAGCCCATTTTCTCACTTTTTTAGGTCGACCAATCCTTTTATTGAAATGTGGTGGCTCGATGAGAACCTACCAACGGAAGATCAATCATCAATATTCGTAAGTGACAATTTTTATTAAATGATCCATAAGTAGATTATAATATTAAAATAAAACCTAAGATAGATAAAAAAACTTATCTAATCAGGCACTGTGTGAACTCTCCCGCTATAGCATTTCTCCCACATATCCTTATGGTAATAAGGATCAATTTTGTCTTCTGTGACTTGCCTCTGGAAATATATGACAGCTATGGCATGCTGATAAGAAATACCTGTGAGCCCTCATATGTTGCAATTGTAGAATCGTTCCCTTAGTCTAGTGGTGTGTTTTTTTCCAATAAAATGATCCACCTCAAATACATCGTCATCGGTATAAATCATAATCCAATCTTTGCATCGCTTCTTATCTTCGTCCATCTTCTTCAAGATTCTAGAGCATATATCATGGCAATGACCCTCTATTTTGGCTATTTGGGTCTCAATTCTCTTTATCACCATTCTCCTAATTATCTTACACATGATGATAATCGATTAGTCTCATGCTTTTAATATCTACGAATTGAATGTCTTTACGATGCTACTGACTAATATGTCAGATTTGGGGTGTCTAAAATTGAGAAAAAAAGTCAAAGTTAGTAGCGATATATTTTTTACATAACAACAATAAATAAAATATATTAAGGGCAATATACCATGCAAAGTCGCTCCTTTACCACTGACGACTGTCCTTTGCTGCTAACCAATGATACACATCCTCATTAACCTCTTTGATTTGGTTCATGTAGTAACCAAATTCCCTTTCAGTCGTCAAGGAGGCTGCTTACCACATGAGGTCCTTCAAGACCCCACCATTGAATTGCTTCTTTAAGTTCTCGTACATGTGACGAACATAAATCCAATGGTTCACACGTGGCACAACCTCTGAAAATACCTCAATGAGCCCTAAATTAACAATATACACAATATTCCAAGTAAGATTAGTAAACAAATATGACTTATGTCATCTAAAGCATGATATAGGAATTAGTTTAAAATACCTTCGGTTGATCACTCATGAAATTCCAACCGTGCGCCTCAACTGATCCGATGTCGAATAATAGCTCTTCAAGAAACTACTTCCAATTTTTTTAATTTTCTATGCTAGCTACCACCCATGCTATTTGGAACATCTCATCATTGGCATCTATTCCAATAGCTGCTAATAAGACCCCCTTGTAATGAGTCTTCAAATGACAACCACAACTATAATTATAGGCCTACTACACCCCTCAATGAATCTTTGCTTGCATGCAGCCAAACAGTAATACAAGCAACTGAACATATTTCCATCATATGGATCGGTTCCAACCTTACATGTTGACCCTGGGTTAGTCTCTATGATTATAGATATATAATCCCTTAGCCTAAAAAAGTGAAATATAATCTCACCTTGAAGGATCTTTAGAGCCTTCCTCTTTGCACGATAGCATTTTTGCTCTGTTACCTCCACATTAAACCTCCACCTCATATTATTCTTAAATGCATTGTTAGGCTACCGTATGTCATCATTTAATGTAGCAAGATACTTCTTAGCTAAGAAAGAACTAGTAATCTAGTGATTAATGCCATGGCGCCCACAATTGTATGTGTTAGTCATCGTCTTCACTTGAAAACAATTAAGGATAAGATTGGGGCTGGCTCTAATCCTCCACCCACACCCAGCTATCATACAAACTGTAACTACTCTAATACTTTCATTCTTTAAATATTTGAAGTCAAAACCCTCTTGTATACTATACTCATGCAAATAACTCTGAAACCTCTTAACATCACTGAAGTAGTCACCAATATTTAATGTAAAGATTCTCTCCAAAATCATGATCGAAGTTAAACTCTCTGAATGCAATTCAATATTTGGAATGTTACTTTTGCAAACACATTCAGGAATATCGATATCCTCACTACTCGACAAGCTATCACTGTTCTCTATATCCTTTTCATCTAAGTCACCGTCTAATGAAGTTTGAGCGTCTCTTTCTTTGTGAGACATTGCTCTATCGAATAAAATATTTTTGTGCATGACTTGCAACTTGTGTTGGGGTCCTACATATAACAAAGTTTCAAGCTATTCCATGCTAGTTACCTTTTCCCAATTTCTGAAGATGCTAATCTTCGGTCAAAGGGACACCTGCTAAATGGTGCAGCACTATTAGCATATTAGTTTTTTGAATTTAATGCAATACTTCAACAATGAAATCTAAACCTAAATTTTAAACATAAGAAATATTCTGTAGTTTATCATAATTCAGAAGTACCACGAAATAGATGAGACATATAACATGAACCTTCACACAAACATATAGGGAAAAGCTAAAAATTTACATGATACATCAACAACTAAAAATTAAAGTTCATTTCCTGGAAGTCTTGCTAGTAGTTAAAGATATAGACATAAAGCAATATTACACTAAATATTTATAAAATAAAGAATAGAATTACGGACCAAGTATTCTTAGATCATCATCAAGTAATTTGAGATGAGATGTTCTTAAGAAATTTATCCTATAAAAAATTAAGATATGATTTTAAAAATCTTACTACAGATGCACCCCCTTTGAGGACTGTGCATTTTTGGGGTCTTATGGATGATGCCAGTATTTTTGACTGACTTGGTTGATCTGACAATGAGAAAACAACATGGCCTAACATGATAGAAGCTCTTACCTCATCACTACTCTCTAAAGATGAGAATCAGCAAATAGAGAATGATCGAAAAGATAAAACATAACGCTTAACCCAGAAAAAGCATACATATTTTTACCTTTAATTTATTTATTAATAAAATTATAAAAATCACATATCTCAAGCAAAGAAAAAATAAAAAGACAGAAAGACAACAAAAAGACAAACAAATTAAAACTGAAGAAGAAACAAAAAAGATAATAAAAAAGCGAACAAACTAACATCGATAGAGGTTGATGAAGAAAAGCATAGATCAGAGTTGCAGAAAAGAACGTCGATAGAGGTTGGCTAAGAAAGAAAGAGACGGGGAAATGAATTAGGGCTTCGGGATTATTTAGTTGTAATCCTCAAAAAATAATCTCATAAATTATTTTACCTAATGACGTAACCTTATTTCTAACATATGGGGCCACTTTGATGAGAAATCATAGTACAGGGGGGTCACTTAGATAAGTTTTAAAGTACGGAAGGTAACTTTGATTTTGAGGCATAGTGCAGAGGGTCACTTAGACGAGTTTTAAAGTATAGGGGGTGACTTGATGTAAAATTATAATACATGGGGTCACTTAGATAAGTTTTAAAGTACAGGGGGTGACATTGATTTTGAGGCATAGTATGATGGGTCAATAAGAATTTCGGCCTCATTATTTTAGTCTATCCTTAGTTAAAATGGTGCCTTCTCCTTTCTTGTAATATTCTATCCTCCGTCATTGTTTATTGTTAAGTTTGGCTTGGGCTTGAATCCAACCCAATATATCCTCCACTTGTGGTGAGAGGATTGTTGGATTGCTTGTGGCCATCATGCCATCAACTCTTCTCGTTGGTGAACAAGTCTCCAACTCCTATAGTTTTTTTTCTTTTATGAAGATTTTATATCCTTGTCTAATGACAATCATTCGAGGGAAGTTGATATCACCTTATATATATCATGTTCGCGCTCAATGATAAGCACTATTCTAGAGTCTGAGTCTGTTTAGGTATCTAGCACACAAGTTTCAACTTTACACAGGTCTAGTAGAGTATCTCACCCTCCTGAAAGATATGTGAGACATTTCAGTAAAGAGAACACTCAGGATGATAATCCTTAGACCTACGAGGAGGCTATTATGAGTATAGACTCTAGGAAATGGCAAGAATCCATGAATTCTGAAATGGATTTCATGTACTCAAACAAGGTTTGGAACCTTGTGAATGCACCTGAGGGTATCGCACCCATCGACTACAAGTAGATATTCAAGAAGAAGATAGGAGTAGATAAAAATGTGGAGACCTATAAGGCAAGGCTGGTGGCCAAAGGATATCGTCAAAGGTAATGAGTTGATTATAACGAGCCCTTTTCACCTGTAGCAATACTAAAATTCATCAGAATTGGCCATTGCAGCACACTATGACTATGAGATCTGACAAATAGATGTGAAAATAGTATTCCTCAATGACAATCTCAAGGATGAGGTGTATATGATACAAATAGAGAGATTTGTATCAAGAGAGAGTCAAGATAAGGTATACAAGTTGCTCAGATCCATCTATGGATTGAAGCAAGCTTCATAAAGTTGGAACATAAAATTTAATGAGATAATCAGATCTTATGACTTCGTTAAGAACGAAGATGAGCCTCGTGTGCATAGGAAGGTAAGTGGGAGCGCTATCACCTTCTTGGTGTTGTAGGCAGATGATAACCTAATCATTGGTAATGATGTAGGAATGCTCTCCACAATTAAGACTTGGCTATCTAGAAACTTCTCCACGAAGGACTTAAAGGAAGCATTCTATATTTTGGGGATTGAAATCTATAGAAATATATCTAAGAGAATGTTTGGCTTGTCCCAATATAGGTACATAGACTCCATTATCAAAAAGTTTGACATGGAGAATTTCAAGAGATGTCTCGTACCGGTGAGGCATAAAATATCACTATTTAGGAGTATGTTTCTAAAGACTCCTAAAGATATGACAGAAATGGATAGGATACCATAGGTCTCAGAGATAGGGTCTATCATATATCCTATGATATATATCAATCCTGATATAGTGCATGCTCTAAGTTATCACGAGCAAGTATTAGACAGATCTAGGTTTAAAATACTGAAAGGCAGTAAAGTATATCCTTAAGTACTTGAGAATGACTAAGAATCCCTTACTAGTATATGGAGGAGGTAGCCTCCAAGTTGAGGGCTACATAGATTCTGATTTTCAATCTCACATCGATGATAGCACGTCAAACTCAGGGTATGTCTTCACCCTGATTGGAGGAGTAGCAAGTTAGAAGAGTTCCAAGCAAGATACTACTACTGACTCGACCATAGAGGTGGTATATATTACTACAATAAAAATAGCAAAGGAAGGAGTATGGATGAAGAAGTTCATCACAAATTTAGAAGTCATACCAAGCAGCAAGATGTTGATTCCCATATATAGCGAAAACAACGGGGCGATATGATAGAACCTCAGAAGGAGCTCTATAGGATTTTATCTTTGAGGGGGATCAACTCTTAGAATACTATAGGGGTTTCTCCCTCCTAGGGTCGGCCAACATGACTGAAATAGAGTTGATCTTGCTTAATTGAAAGAGGAGGCTACAAGCTTATATAGGGCTCAAAACCCTAACCCTATGGGGTGCTGCCTAAGTAAAATTACCCCCTTGCCCCTCCTATCCGTCATGCCTTAATAGGGATGGGCGACGACTAAGATGGCTCTATGGCCATTTATACCTGCTAGAAACTCTAACCGACCGGCCTAGTAAAGGGAGTGACAGCCAATAAGCCCTAAAATAAACCCTAGTCACATTTCTTTATAGGATAAAGGTGACTAGGTGGGGTTTTATTACAAATCTCATAGAGTTTTTATTGACTACTTCTAGGATGATTATGACTCAACCCTGCTAGGGTCCTATCAAGCCTGTTCTCTTTAAATCAGCATTGTCCTCAAGGCTGAAGGTCCATGAACTCTGGGAATCGGGTCTTCAGCTCCTCATAAGACTCCCATGTGGCATCGTCAGGTGGTAAGTTGTTTCAATGCACTAATACTTCAGTTGAGGGGCGTCGGCAATGCATCACAATTCTTCGATCAAGTATGGCTTGTGGTTGAGCTTGAATCTCACCATCATTTGTAGTGCTCGGCAACTAGGTCTGGGCCGACTCATGCTCTCCTAATTTGGGCTTCGAGCAGGATACATGGAAGATGAGATAGATCTTAGAGTCTTCTAGTAGCTTCAATCTGTATGCCACGGCCCAATACACTCCAAGATCTGATATGGTCCATAGAATTGAGGAAATAGCTTCATTGATGCTCTAGTGTTGATTGACAGCTTGTATGGTTGTAGGCGAAGGTAGACCCAAACTCCTACTGAAAATTCATGCTCGCTTCGATAAGTGTCGGCTTGTTGCTTCATGCAGGCTTGGGCGACAGTTAAGTTGTCCTTCAGTAACTGCAAAAGCTTGTCCTTGTTAATTAAGTCTTGGTCGACCCGATCTACTTTGGCCGCACCAATTACATATTTAGATATTACAAATGGTGGTCGGTCATACATTGCTTCATAGAGGGTGCATTTAGTTGATGAATGATAAGTTATCTTGTACCATCATTCGGCCCAACGAAGCCATTTTGTCCATTCTTTTGGTCGTCCATTTATGGATGATAGGTTGTGCTCATCTTTAGTTGGGTGCCCTATAATTAGAAGAGTTCAATCTAAAATTTACTTGTAAATACCCTATCACGGTCGCATACAATTGACCTTGGCATCTCATGCAGTTTAATAATATTTTCCACAAAAAGTTGAGCAATATTGGCAGTGGTATAAGGGTGTCTCACAACACAGAAATGAGCATATTTTGTTAAATGATCTACCACCACGAAGATCGTACTTTTACCTTGTGATAGTGGCAGCTCTTCAATAAAGTCCATGAAGATGTCAGTCTATGTTGAGTCCGGTATAGGTAATGGCTGCAGCTTATCCGGACTAGTCACTGTTTCACCCTTTTGTTGTTGGCATATATCACATTTAGATACATAATCACAAATAGATCTTTTTATGCCTCTTCAAAAGAAGTTTTGCTTCACCCTCTTATATGTTCTTAAAAATCCAGTGTGCCTTGCTGAAGGTGAAGAGTGTATCTCATGTAAAATAATTTTGATGCAAGGGGAAGAAGGAACAATCACAATTCAACCTTTGTAGTGTAGGTCCTTTGAATCCCAAGTGTAGTGGCCCACGGAACTCGAATCCTTCTTTAATTTTTCTATAATGTTTTGGGTCTTTGGGTTGTTCTTTCGTTCTTCCCTAATGCCCTCGAGGAAGTCAGTGGAAGGAAGGGAGATTGTTAAAATTTTGGCTTGCTCCGACAACCAAGATAGAGCATCTGCAACAATATTCTCTTTCCTCTTTCGATAAACAATTTCATAATCAAAACCAAGGAGTTTCATTACCCATATTTGCTACTCTGGGGATGATATTTTTTGCTCCAAGAAGTATTTGAGACTTCAATGGTCAGTCTTAATCTGAAAGCGTCGGCCGATTAGGTAGGGTCTCCACTTCGTGATGGCGTACACGATTATAAGCATCTCCTTGTCATACACGGATATTTTATGGTGGGAGGGAGATAAGGCCTTGCTAGTATAGGCAAGGGGTTGCCCATCTTGCATTAGGACAGCTCCAATTCTAACTCCGGATGCGTCAGCCTCAATCACAAAGGGTTGACTGAAATCGAGCAACGCTTGGACCGGTGTCGTCGTCATGGTTGCCTTAAGCTGCTCAAAGGCTATGGAAGCTTTGTCCAACTACTAGAAGGAGTCTTTCTTCAGTAAGGAAGTGAGTGGCATACTGATCTTGTCATAATCTTTCACAAACTTTCGATAGTAGCCGTAAGTCCAAGAAAGCCATGTAGCGATTTTATGTTTACAGAAGCTGCATATTGATTGTTTAACATTTGTATTCTCCAGAAGAATCGTTAAAATAATTCGTATATGCTGAAAATGCATATCAAGCGTAGGGCTGTAAATGAGGATGTCATCAAAAAATACCAACATAAACTTACGTAGAAACCTCCAAAAAATATTGTTCATCAAGCTTTGAAAAGTAAAAGGAGCATTCATGAGTCCGAAGGGGATAACCAAAAATTGGTAGTGGCCGTTATGTGTGTTGAATGCTATTTTCGGAACATCTTCAGTGCATACCCGAATCTAATTATACCCAGAATGGAGATCCAATTTAGTGAAGACTCGGGCTCTTTTTTGTTCATCCAAGAGCTCATCCACTATTGGTATAGGATATTTATCTTTGACAATGATGGCATTCAAAGCCTGATAATCAACGCACATCTGTCATGTACTATCCTTCTTGCGCACTAGCAATGCCAGCAAGGAGTAGGGGCTGCATCTTGGTCAAATTACTCCGGTGTCAAGCATCTCCTTAACGATGTTCTCAATCTCATCCTTCTGCAAGTGAGAATAGCAGTACAGTCTTAAGTTCACTGGAGATTTGTCCGAAAGTATAAGGATGCGGTGATCATACTGTCGGGTAGGGGGAAGTCCATGCGGCTCTGTAAAAATGTCGGTGAATCATCCAGCAATAGGGAAAGCTTAGGATCTAAAATTTACACGTTCTTCTCCTTTGATGGCTACTGGATATGCATTAAAAACCCATCATATGTCTTGTGTGAAATATTCTCCATCTGTTGCATCGAAACGGTGGAGATATAGCTCCCGCGCTTGCCTTGTAAGGTGACCTGTCTGCCTTTACAATGAAACTTCATAATCAACTTAGAGAAATTCCAAGATATGTCACATAATGTTGTGAGTCATTCAATTCCAAGCATGGATTCATAGCCCTCAATGGGTATGAGGAAGAAGTCGCTACAATCTCTTGGTCTTGTAGGAGCAATTTCACCCGCAGGCACCATTGGTCGCACTTAAGGATCCAATCGTCGGCGACTACATCGAACTTGTTGTAACCTTTGATTTTAAGGCGCCATACGTGCAACAACCTTACTGTCGATGAAGTTATTTGTGTTGTTTGTATCTATGAGAATGGTGATGGGTTGTTGTTTGAGAAGCCCTCCAATTTTCATCGTTTGTGGGTTGGAGTAGTCGGCCAACTCGTGCACCGTAAAGTCGATCGATTGGGGCTCTTCCTTTGTGGCTTCATCTTTGGGTTCGAGGCTTTCTTCAAATGGTTCAATGTCCTCATCCTCTACTGGTTCTAGCATAAGAAGCCACCCCTTTTTGTAGTGATGTTCGCGACTCTAAGGTTCATCGCAGTGCCAATATAATCCTTTAGCCGATCGCTCCCGAAGTTCATCTCTTATCAATTTTGTTTGGTACAGGGGCTCAGATGGTAGTGGAGAGGGCTGAAGGCTTCGGCAGTGCTAGTTGGGAAGTGACCCTCATCCTTCGGGTTTCATGATTCAATCGTTCCTCTTGTATTCGTGCAAATGAGATAGCTGCTATAAGAGTGTACGGTTGTTGCGCCTTTACTTCTCCTTATATCTCCGGCTTTAAGCCCTTAATAAAAGTTCCTAGGAGTTACCTTTTAGAACAATCATAAGTTTAGTTAGATAATCGCTCAAACCTTGTTTGGTACTCTTATTTAGTGGTTTATCGAATCTTCGCCAATTGTCCGTCAATATTTTCATAGTCGGTCGGTCCAAAGCGATTCAATAATCCCTCCTTAAATTGCCGCCAAGAGGGACCTCTACGGGGTGTGGTTGAACTAATTGAACCACTAAATAGTGTCTCCTTCGAGATGAATGGCAGCAATCTGGATTACATAGATCAGTGATGGTTCAACCTTGCTCTTGGGAATCATCTTTCTAATCTGAGGTTTCTCCTTGCTGCGATTTCCTTGGGCTCGGTGGTTGGCCCATGCTGAATTCAACGAAGAGGGACCGAATCTTCTCATCTATACGGTTCTCAAAGGCTTCAAACTTGGCATTAATAGCCTCTTCTGATGCTATGGTATACGCCTCTAGATCTATAATATTGAGATCTTTCTTCTATTATCGGGTTAAGGGCATGAGGAATTTTTTTTTAGAAAAGGCAGCTAGTAAGGTAGATGGATCGGTGGAGTGGAAGGTTGTGGTTAGGGCTGGTTTTGGAGGCTGATTTGGATCGATTTAGGGTGCAGTTATGGTATTGGGCGATGATAGTAGGGTTTGAAGATGAGAATGAGAGAGTTCAAAAACTTAGAGAGACAGCAACAAAATTTGATGAAATTCGATGAAGAAAGTGTTGCGTACGTGTAGTCCTACGGAACAAAATTTACGTTAGAGAAATATCAAATTCTCGATGTAAATTCCAAAGGAAATCTAAGGAAAATATGCATAATTTAGATAGCAAAACCTCAGTTCAGATATGGGTAATATCAGTAAATAAGATTGATGAAATTTTGGCAATGTAACGATAGGAAAATTGATGAAAAGATGGAAGGCAGATTCTTCGTCGTAAAAATTCCAACAATACACGATGAGG
Source organism: Ensete ventricosum (assembly GCA_029747655.1). Taxonomy (NCBI): domain Eukaryota; kingdom Viridiplantae; phylum Streptophyta; class Magnoliopsida; order Zingiberales; family Musaceae; genus Ensete; species Ensete ventricosum. Next base: position 24,088,901 of record JAQQAF010000002.1, read on the forward strand.
AATTGCAGCACAATAAGATCGGCTTCAGAAAGAATTTTTTCCAGAGATCAATCTTAGATGAAGGCTAAGATGATTTATGAAGTTGTGTAAAAATTTTGTCCAAAATAGATAAGCAATAAACTAGTTTCAAGAAGCAATAGCACGATTGAAAATTTCTATAGTGTTTCCCTTTCGCAACGATAATCACGCTTGATATGGTAGAATTTTGCAATGAAGAAAATATGAAAAAGCTTCTTCAACATGTAAGGTAAAGGATTTATAGTAGTGAATAGGCGTGGGTCATGAAATTTTACTAGATCTCTAGTTCAACGCAGGGGGAGCAGTACACTGATGGATCTGTGACTTAGGGTGGAAGATGGAGGCGCATCTTGCAGCAATTATGGGAATTGATTGGATGGGTGAAGGTGACAGAGATGATAGTAGGGGTAGCAGGAACACGGCTCTGATACCAAATGATAGAACCCCAGAAGGAGCTCTATAGGATTTGATCTTTGAGGGAGATCAACCCTTGGAACACTATAGGGGTTCCTCCCTCCTAGTGTTGATCTTGCTTATATAGGGCTGAAATAGAATTGATCTTGCTTGATTGAAAGAAGAGGAAGCTACAAGCTTATATAGGGCTCAAAACCCTAACCCTAGGGGGGTGCAGCCTAAGTAAAATTATCCCCTTGCCCCTCCTATAGCTGCCTTGCCTTAATAGGGATGGTCGACGGCTAAGATGGCTTTATGGCCGCCTATACCTGCTAGAAACCCTAGTCGACCAGCCTGTTGGGAAATCTCAGTGGGAGCATCACATGCGCAACGGAAATCAAAAATAAAAAATTGATTTCCCATGTAGATCAAATCATCGTGCAAAAGATTGGGGTCACGAGACAGTCATAAAAAATTGATAAAACTGCATCATATGATAGATTGATTACCTAGGGAGATCGTATATCCCTGTATTTCTAGATTCAGATAGAGAAGATGAAGGAGGTCAAGCGTCCTCCTCTCTAGCGGTATCCACACGATGGATCTCTGCAGCAAAACTCCTCCAATATAATCTCGCAACTTTTATGCAAAGGGAGAGAGGAGAATAAAAGGGGGAGGCCAAGGCTGCAGTCTATCAACCATGAGTCTCCCCTCATATTTATCGAGAGCCACCAAAAACCCTAGGGCTCCTACCTTAGTAGGTATTAGATCTTCATCCAATTACCCACTAACCTTGAATTAATGGATCTCTATCCAATAATCTCCTTAGGCCTATAATTGGGTCTCAATCAAGGAGCACATCTGCATAGGGTCTCATCTAATGAGAATAGGGGCTAATTGGATATCTATCCAATCCTCTATTCGCTGAAGTATCCACCATATGTGTGTGACCCTCTAGGCCTGATACTGAGCTGGTCGTGAGTCGCATCCATCATAACTCCTTCTGATATAGTAAATTATTATCTTCATAATAATTCACTCGACTCATCGATTATGCCGCTAGAGAGGAGGGATCAAAAAATTCCCTCGATCTCTCTATTCACTCACTCTAGACCATAATAAGATAGTAAATTATTATCTTCATAATAATTCCCACTAGCCTGTTGAGAAATCTCAGTGGGAGCATCACATACGATCTCTCTATTCACTCACTCTAGGCCACTATGTCATAGTCCCCAGATGATACAGAGGGATCAAATCCATCGGACCTGTCTGTCCATAGTTATCGTGTATCTATAATCCCTCATCCAACTAATATCCCAGAAATCGTATATTGGATATGGTACTGTCAGGTCACATATGGAATCAATTTATCTTGCTCTAATCGGATTCTACCGGAGAACTCTTTCTCTCTCAATCCGAATGACCCTAGCTAAGGATTTGTCTGAGCAAGCACATACGGGATATTTCTCTCGTGATACTGAGAGTGGATGATCCTTTATTGACACTCAATTACCTTCGTAAGATTGGCTACCAATCCCGATAACCAGTTGTACCAGATCTGAAACTTTCCAAACCTGTAAGTCTGGCGTCAAAGAAAGGAGTACTCAAACAAGGCATCCTTAATGTCTCAAGTCTAACGACCAGATACACAACTGAGATTATGGAATTACCGTCTAACATTAGTTATTATTAACCATACAGCATTCCATAAGCGGATCAATCATGAACTCATTCTCCAATAAGCACCTGTACTATATCCTTAATGTCTCCACATAAGTGGCTATAAGACCAGTCGCCTCTATCATATTGATGGGTATATAGTACTTCGGTCTGTCAGTTATCTCGATGTCCATCTCGGGTAACCTATGATCGGGATTATTCAGGATCTGTGTTTAAAGGTTAATCGATCTCATTATCATTATCTCATTACGATTCAATTCTCATTACACAGAACCAAAGACATAACAATATATATGCAACTGGTAATATAATATGAGAATATACCAATAATAATCATAAGCAAAAATGTCATAAAGTGTGTCACACGTGTCATCACTCACGTGATTGGCTTGCAGGGCACTTGTAACCAGCACAGCCCAATAAAGGGGGCGGCAACTAGTAAGCCCTAAGGCCCCAAAATAAACCATAGCTATACTTCTTTATAAGATAGAAGTGACTAGGTGGGATTTTATTACAAATCTCATATAGTTTTTATGGATACTTTTAGGGTGATTATGACCCAACCCTGCTAAGGTCCTATCACGATAACTCTAGCAGGGGAACCATGTCTCATCAAAAGTGTTCTAAGGAGGTTCCAATTGAATAGAGAGATCGTAGTACATAAAGATTTAGCAATGAAAAGAGTTTCATCCAAAGATAACATTGCAGATCCATTGACAAAGTCATTGGCTTCGACTGTGTTTAAGTGTCACAGGGTATGATGGGGATCAAACACATAGATGATTGCCTTTAGGTCAAGCGGGAGATTACTGGTTATATGTGTACTATATACCAGTCCATATGATGGAGGCAATTAGGCTCATAGCTACTTGTGTGGGGACGCTAAGGGTATAGTACAAGTGCTCATTGGAGAATTAGTTTACTAAGTGATCCGCTTACGAAATGGTGGATAGTTAATGATACATATCATTAGATAATAATTTCATAGTTCCAGTCGTGTGTCTGGTCCTTAAACTTGAGACACTAAGGATGCCTTATTTGAGTATTCCTTTCTTTGATGCCAAACTTATAGGTTTAGAAAGTTTTTTATTTGGTATAGTCGATTATCAGGATTGGTAGCCAATTTTATGAAGGCAATTGAGTGTCAATAAAGGATCATTCATTCTCTATATCATGAGCGAAATATCTCATATGTTATTATTGGGAAACCTCAGCAGGAGCATCACATACGTAGCGGAAATCAAAACAAAAAACTAGTTTCCTACGCAGATCAAATCATCGTGCAAAAGATTGAGATCGTAAGAAACATGTAAAAATCAAAAAATCACGATACGTGAGAGATTGATTTTACCTAGGGAGATCGTATATCCCTATATTCCATATCTGGATGGAGAGGATGAATGAGGTCAAGCGTCCTCCTCTCTAGCGGTATCCACATGATGAATCTCTATAGCAAAACTCCTACAATCTGATCTCGCAACTCTTACGTAGAGGGAGGGAGGAGAATATGAGGGGGAGGTTAAAGCTGCAGCCTATCAGCCATTAGTCTCCCCTCCTATTTATTGAGAGCCACCAAAAAACCCTACGGTTCCTTCCTTATTGGGTATTGGATCTCCATCCAATTACCCACTTACCTTGTATTATTGGATCTCTATCCAATAATCTTCTTAGGCCTTTAATTGGGCCTTAATCAAGGAGCCCATCAGCATAGGGTCTTATCTAATGAGAATAGGGGCTAATTGAATCTTCATCCAATCATCTATTCGTTGAAGCATTCATCATATGTGTGTGACCCTCTAGGCCCGATACCGAGCTGGCCGTGAGTCACTCCCATCAAAACTCCTTCTGATATAGTGAATTATTATCCCCATAATAATTCACTCGACTCATCGACTATGGATGTACCAGGCTACTACGCTATAGTCCTCAGACGGTATAGGGGGATCAAATCCATCGGACCTATCTGCCTATAGTTACCATGTATCTATAATCCCTCATCCAACTAATATCCCAGAGACCATATATTGGACATGGTACTGTTAAGTCACATACGGAATCTGTCATAGTCTTGCTCTAATTGGATTCCCCTAGAGAACTCTTTCTCTCTCAATCCTAGTGATCATAGCTAGGGATTTGTCTGAGTAAGTACATATGGAATATTCCTCTCGTGATACCGAGAGTGAATGATCCTCTATTGACACTCAATTATCTTCGTAAGGTTGGCTATCAATCCCAATAACCAGATGAACCATATCTGGAACTTTCCAAACCTATAAGTCTGGCGTCAAAGAAACGAGTACTCATACAAGGTATCCGTGGTGTCTCAAGTCTAAGGACCAGATACACAACTGGGACTATGGAATCGTTGTCTGCCATTAGGTATCATTAACCATACAGCATTCCATAAACGGATCAATTAGTGAACTTATTCTCCAATGAGCCCTTGTACTATATCCTTAATGTCTCCACACAAGTGGCTATGAGACCAGTCACCTCCATCATATGGACGGGTATATAGTACATCGGTCTATCCGGTTATCTCGATGTCCCCCTTGAGTAACCTATGACTAGGATTATTTAGGATTTATGTTTAAAGGTGAATCGATCTTATTATCGTGATCTCATCATGATCCAATTCTCATTGCATAGAACCAAGGACATCATAATATATATGCAACAAATAATATAATGTGAGAGTATGTCAATATTTATCATAAGCAAAAAGATCACACAGCCTGTCATACGTTCCATCACTCACGTGATTGGCTTGTAGGGCACCTGTAACCAGCAATCTCCCACTTGACCAAAACTCAATCACCTATATATCTGATCCCCATCAGACCCCTAAGACGCTCAAATACAATATAAGCTAACAACTTCGTTAGTGGATCTGCAATGTTATCTTCGGATGAAATTCTTTCCATTGCTATATCTTTATGGGTCATAATCACTCTAATCCACTAGAACTTCCCTAGAATAATTCTGATAAGACCTGGGTTCCCTTGGTAGATCCATCGCCCTGTCATTGTCACAGTATATGGGAATCGGCTCCACGTTGCATTATACAACTCCCAAATCTTTGATGAACTTCTTCATCCACACCCCTTCCTTTGCTGCTTCCGATGCAATAATGTATTCTGGCTCTGTGGTCGAGTCAGTAGTACTATCTTGCTTGGAACCCTTCTAACTTACTGCTCCTCCATTTAGAGTGAAAACATACCCTGAAACTTGCTATCATCAATGTTGGACTGAAAATTCGAGTCTGTGTAGCCCTCAACCTGGAGGCTACCTCCTCCATATACTAGTAAAAGATTCTTAGTCCTTCTCAAATACTTAAGGATATACTTTACTGCCTTCCAGTGTTCTAAACCTGGATCTGCCTGATACCTGCTCATGACACTCAGAGCATATGCTATATCAGGCCTAGTACATAGCATCACATATATGATAGACCTTTATCGCTGAGGCATAAGGTATCTTATCAATGTCTGTCCTTTCTTCAGGAGTCTTTGGGGACATACTCCTAGTAAGTGATATTCCATGTCTCATCGGTATAAGACTTCTCTTGGAATTCTCCATGCCAAATCTTTTGATAATGGAGTCTATGTACCTGGACTGGGACAAGCCAAGCATCCTCTTGGATCTACCTATATAGATCCAGATCCATAAAATATAGGATGCTTCCCCAAAGTCTTTCATGGAGAAGTTTCAAGATAGCCAAGCCTTTACTGTGGAGAGCATTCATACATCATTCCCAATGATTAGGATGTCATCCACATATAGTACCAAGAAGGTGATAGCGCTCCCACTTACCTTCCTGTACACACAAGGCTCATCTTCATTCTTAACGAAGTCATAAGATCTTATCACCTCATCAAATCTTATGTTCCAACTTCGGGAAGCTTGCTTTGATCTATAAATGGATTTAAGCAACCTGCACACTTTATCTGGACTCTCTTTAGATATGAATCTCTTTGGCTGTATCTTATACACCTCTTCCTCGAGGTTGACATTGAGGAATGCTATTTTTGACATCCATCTACCAGATCTCATAGTCATAAGCAAGGATCATGTTTATGGATTTATTCTCTATTTCAAAATTTTCTAATATTTGTTTTAGCATGATATTTTTCTTTTTCAACATTTTGTAGCATTTCACAGCAAAGATTATGTAATGGTAAAGTATCATACATTTGATCAAATCAACTAACTAAAGAATCATGTTCCTTTTTAAATAACTTATAAGATTTACTAATTTTTCTAAAATCATCATAAAGCTTATGAAAAAAATTAATAACTCATTAAAAGTAAAAGAGCTTTCAAGTGAGTTACTTACCTCATCATGATTTGCCACAAGCACTAAATTCTCCACTTAATCTTTAGAGCACCTCGGCTTCTTGCATTCATAGCAAGAGGTTTTATCTAATTTAGGTTCATTATTATGATTTTTGTTCAGTAATTTATCTGGTTCATTTTCAAATGTTCAGAGTTCTCATCACTCGAGATTTCACTCGAGGAGTCGTATGTTTTTCTCAGTTCAAATTCCTTCTTGTTCTTTGGAAGGTGTTCTTGGGTTCTCAATGTCAAATCCTTCCTGATCTTGGGAAGGTATTCTTCTTGTTCATTTTCATAAGACATTTCATCTAATGATTCATTTAGATTAAGTGTGCTTTTATGTATCAATTCTAATATATGTCAAATCTCAAAAGTCGAATCACAAGAGGAAATCCAATCAAATTTATTCTTATCAATTGCACAAAATAAGACATTCATTGTCTTAGCATTTAACGAAAAAATTTTCTTTTCAAATTCATTTCAGTCATTCATTGGCTTAGAAGATTTTTCAAAACCATTTTATACTATATGTCATAAATCAAAATCCATGAAAATCAAGAAAGTATGCAATCTAGTTTTCCAATAAGTGTAATCCAACCCATTTAACATGGGCGGACATGCAACAGAGTGTCCCTCATTCATACCAAAAAAAGATATTTATTCACTTGAGTTTTTAGTTTAATGAGGAGCATATGGCTCTGATACCAATTGTTAGGACCAATTGACACTAAGAGGGGGGGGGGGGGGGGGGGGGGGGATGAATTAGTGCAAACAATAAAGTGTTTGATTTAAAATCATTTGCTTACGGATAGTGAAGATAGAAAAGTGAAAACTCTTTTTTTATATTATATTGGGATAAATTAAAACAAATTAAGAGAAGTAGAGAGATTGAAGCTCGTCTCTAAGTAGAGATTAATTAAAATTAATCAAATGTAATAAGTAAAGTAATTAAAGAACACTCACAATTATAGTGGTTCGGCCTCAACCTAGCCTACGTCCACTCCCCGGGTCCTCTTCTCCGAGGTCCACTCATGTCCACTATCAATTTTCTTTAGGTGAAAATCAAACCCTTACAACTTCCTCTCTCCTTATCATAGGCTTAGGAGATGAACCTTACAACCTTACAAGGGAGACTTACAAGAATTTCTGTTCTTTTTTCTCACTCCCTTGTCCCTTTTTTTTCCTTACAAGTTTAGCACATAATTTATTCATAGAATTTCTAGCTCAAGATTAAATGGAAGAAATCTTAGAGTATTTATAGACCCCAATTGGCTTCAGAATTTAGAGCCAAAATTTAAACGTATCCGAAAAATTCGAGTACAAGCGGGACAACCACCGGTGCCGAAGGTGCAATCGCCAAAAGGTGCTCAGAAAATAGGATGACGACAGTACAATCGTCGACCTGGGTGGTACGATCGTCACTCATCGATGCTACAATCGTCGAAAACCTGAAAAAGTGATTCCTTCCAATTTTTCAATTTTGACTTATACTTTTTGTTGGCCACTTCCCAGGTCAACTAATTGAGCTCGACCTGAGCTCAATCCACTCTCCATAGTGGACCTGGTTTGCCTCACTTGAGTTAATTTGGATTCCTTCCAAATCTAACTCAAGTAAGACTCAAACCATAATTGATGCTAACTACAACTTAATTACAATCAACATGACCAATAAGTCCAATAAGACCTTCCTAACTCCCGATAAGTTTTTCGGATACCCTTAACGATCTTCTAGCAAGTCTCTTGGCCTTCTTCCGGCGAACTCCCTGATGCCATCCTAGCAAGCTCTCGATCTCCTTCGGTAAGCTCCTGACGAACTCCCGACAAGCTTCGGATACCCTCGGCCAACTTTCCACGAACTCCTGGCAAGCCTCCGATCCCTTTGGCGGGCTCCCAGCGTACTTCCGATAAGTTCCCTACTGCATCATCCTAACCCCAGCTCGATGCCCCGGACTTGACTCTGGCCCATATATGATTGTAATTATCTCTGTCATAATTAATCCTGCATCAATCATCTCTAATGCTGGTTACAAGTGCCCTGCAAGCTAATCACGTGAGTGATGACACGTGTGACACACTATGTGATCTTTTTACTTGTGATTAATATTATCATATTCTCATATTATATTATCTGTAGCGTATATACTGTGATATCCTTGGTCTGTGTAATGGGAATCGGATCGTGATGAGATCACAATAATAAGATCGATTCACCTTTAAAAACAAATCCTAAATAATCCTGGTCATAGGTTACTCAAGAGGGACATCAAAATAACCGGACAGATCGATGTACTATATACCCATCCATATGATGGAGGCGGCTAGTCTCATAGTCACTTGTATGGAGACACTAAGGATATAGTACAGGTGCTCATTGGAGAATGAGTTCACTGATTGATCCGCTTATAGAATGTTGTATGATTAATGATACCTAATGTCAGACACCAATTCCATAGTCTCAGTTGTGTATCTGGTCCTTAGACTTGAGACACCAAGGATGTCTTTTATGAGTACTCCTTGCTTTGACGCCAGACTTACAGGTTTAGAAAGTTTCAGATATGATACAGTTAGTTATCGGGATTGGTAGCGAACCTTACGAAGGCAATTGAGTGTCAATAAAGGATCAGTCACTCTCAGTATTACGAGAGGAATATCTCATAAGTGCTTGCTCAGATAAATCTCTGGCTATGGTCATTCGGATTGAGAGAGAAAGAGTTCTCCGGGAGAATTCGATTAGAGCGAGACTATGACGGATTACGTAGGTGACCTGATAGTACCATGTCCAATATATGGTCTTGATATTAGTTGGATGAGGGATTATAGATACATGGTAACTATGGACAGACAGGTCCGATGGATTTGATCCCCCCTGTACCGTCTAGGGACTATGGCATAGTGGCATAGTATGTCTATATCGATGAGTCGAGTAAATTATTATGGGGATAATAATTCACTATATCAGAAGGAGTTCTGATGGGAGTGACTCACGACCAGCTCAGTATCGGGCCTATAGGGTCACATGCTGGTTACTTGTGTCCTGCAAGCCAATCACGTGAGTGATGGCACGTGTGACATGCTGTGTGATCTTTTTACTTATGATTAATATTGGTATATTCTCACATTATATTATTTGTTACATATATATTACGATATCCTTAGTTATGTGCAATGGGAATCGGATCGTGATTAGATCACGATAATGAGATCGATTCACCTTTAAACATAGATCCTAAATAATCCCGGTCATAGGTTACTCAAGAGGGACATTGAGATAACCGGATAGATCGATGTACTATATACCCATCCATATGATGGAGGCGACTGGTCTCATAGCCACTTGTGTGGAGACACTAAGGATATAGTATAGGTGCTCATTGGAGAATGAGTTCACTGATTGATCCACTTATGGAATGTTGTATCGTTAATGATACCTAATGTCAGACAGCGATTCCATAGTCCCAGTTGTATCCTTGAGACATCAAGGATGTCTTGTATGAGTACTCCTTTCTTTGACGCTAGACTTATAGGTTTGGAAAGCTCTAGATCTGGTACAACTAGTTATCGGGATTGGTAGCCAACCTTACGAAGGTAATTGACTGTCAATAGAGGATCATCCACTCTCAATATCATGAGAGGAATATCTCATATGTGCTTGCTTAGATAAATCCCGGGCTAGGGTCATTCGGATTGAGAGAGAAGGAGTTCTCTGGTAGAATCTGATTAGAGCAAGACAAACTGATTTCGTATGTGACCTGACAGTACCATGTCCAATATACGGTCTCTGAGATATTATTTGGATGAGAGATTATAGATACATGGTAACTATGGACAAACAGGTCCGATGGATTTGATCCCCCCTATACCGTCAGGGGACTATGGCATAGTGGCCTAGTACGTCTATAGTCGATGAGTCGAGTGAATTATTATGGGGATAATAATTCACTATATCAAAAGGAGTTCTGATGGGAGTGACTCACGGCCAGCTCGGTATCGGGCCTATAGGGTCGGTCACACACATATGGTGGATGCTTCAGCAAATAAAGGATTGGATGAAGATCCAATTAGCCCCTATTCTCATTAGATGAGACCCTATGTTGATGGACTCCTTGATTAAGGTCTTATAGGCCTAAGGAGATTATTGGATAGAGATCCAATAATGCAAGATTAGTGGGTTATTGGATGGAGATCCAATACCTACAAAGGAAGGAGGCCTAGGGTTTTGGTGGCTCTCTATAAATAAGAGGGGAGACTCAGGGTTGATAGGCTGCAACTTTAGCCACCACCTCCTATTCTCCTTCCTCCCTCTACGCAAGAGTTGCAAGATCAGATTGGAGAAATTTCGCTATAGAGATCCATCGTGTGGATACCGCTAGAGAGGAGGACGCTTGACCTTCTTCATCTTCTTCATCCGGATCTAGAATACAGGGATATATGATCTCCCTAGGTAAAATCAATCTCTCACACATCGTGATTTTATCAGTTTTTACATTTTTCTCGCGACCCCAATCTTTTACACGATGATTTAATCTGCGTGGAAAATCAGTTTTTGTTTTGATTTCCGTTGCGCATGTGATGCACCTGCTGTAGGTTTCCTAGCAGTGGTATCATAGCCAAGGTTTTCGTGTGAAAGATTGGTTTTAAACTGCGAGTGATGAGACTGAATTGTGTAGAATCGTTCTACGCATTCTTGCTGTATTTTTGCAGCGAAGGAGCCCTTGCAAGGGGCAGCCAGGCATGGCCATGGCCATCCCCCTTGCAGGGGGCGACCGGTTGCAGCCAAGGCCCCCCTACAAGGGGGGGGTGGGGGGGGGGGGGGGGGGGGGGGGGTCAGCTGCGGCCAGGCCCCCTGCAAGGGGCGGTCGGCTGCGGCAAGGCCCCCTGCAAAGGGGCGGCAGACTGCGGCCAGGGCCAGTTCGCAAGGGGGCTGCGCCCGCCCGCGGCCACGTCGCAGGGGCTGCTGCCAACGGTCTGCAGACGACCACCCGCGGCCAGCCAGCAAGGGGCGGTCGGCTACGGGTTCGGCGCCCGCAAGAAGGCAGCCTGCGGGCAGAGGCACCGCCTGCAAGGGCGGTCGCCAGCAACGGCAGCGCCTGCAGGGGGTGGCGCCCGTGGAGGTGTCGGTCACAGGGATGGTGGCCCCTTGGCAGAGTGTCTGTCGGCGGGCAAGGGCAGTCGCCGCCTGCGCAGGGGCAACAGCGGCGCGACGGCGCAGTGAGGGTGAAGGAGGGCTAGGGCAACTTTTTTAAAAAGATAGTTATGCCCCTCAGTATTTAGGAAATTCTAGCTCTGTCCTTGCGTAGAGAATTTCAAAAATACCTTCAACAATTCTAAAAATTCGGAGGATTGTGCTCTCATCCAGAATTATGAAAATGCCCTTGACAATTCTAGAAATTTTGAGCATGTCCTGTTTTCTAGAAAAATAATTAATTAAATAGTTTAATTAATTATTATATATATCTAGTAATCTTACATATGATGTGATGTACATGTGATGTATGATGTGGATGGATGATCATGAGCCATGTGTTGTGATGTGTGTAATTATTATTATTATTATTATTGGGGCCTGCGAGCTTACGTTTTTCTCGATTATTGTTGGGCTTGCGTGCTTGTAATTATTTGTAATTACATGAAGAGGCGTAGCGGGAGCATGGAGGTTACAACGGGACCCACGATGCCGTGGCGGGAGATCACGACGCATGGTGATGCGATGATCCAACGGAACCGATGATGACGAGATCAACAATCACAGGGCATGGAGATGCGCTAATGCACACATAGATTCTATTGTTAGTGATTACGCCCATTGGCTCGGGCTTAATCATATTAGGTGACGGCTCATGATCATCCGGTGTGGCTTGCATATATGATGTGTTTGTTATACACCTACTAGATATTTGTATATATATATTTGCATGCGATGTAGATATATATTAAATATGTATGTGTGTGACACGACATATTAGGAGACTGATACGAATCAAAAACCCTTCCTACGATAATATTAAGTCGGTAAGCGTGAGGCAATAAGATTGACCCACGTGGCCTTCCATCGTTATAGGAAGAAATTGAATCACGACATAGGTCGAGTTGGTCGAGTCCCTCGAGGCTCACCTATCTATGTGATCGAGTTCTTGCCTATGACATAGAGATGTCACCGGTGACCTAAGGACATGGTATGCTTGGTCAAGTCCTTCAAGGGCATATCATCGAATCAGACTCATCTTGTAACGATGGTGATGACTTAACTGAACGTCATGGTTGGTCGAGTCCCTCGAGACCATGATGATTCGGAAGCCGAACGTGACGGGAATCATAAGGAGTTGTGATTGGCAAGAGTTGCCTACCTTTTGGGCTTAGTGCAATTGATCAAGTCCCTCGAGGCTGCACTAAGATGCCAATTGGATCCCGATCCCCATTAGGAGTCTGCCGGAGACTTCCGTCTCATGTGTCGAGTGTGTCACATGATTCGCTAAGAAAATAGTGGGAGTACATTAAGATATAAGTTCATATCTTAATTAGTATTTTCTGCGAAATCTGCATGTTATTTATTTTTGCTATATCTTGTTTTGTCATAAACATGTCGCTAACAAACCCCCTACATGGCATACTTAATGCCAACCGCCTCACTGGTCCAAACTATACAGATTGGCTCCGTAATTTGAGAATTATTCTCATGACGAAGAAAATTACATACGTCCTTGATACAATCGTGCCCACGCCGGAAGAAGGGGCAAGCAAGGATAAGATCACTTGCTATGTGAAGTACATAGATGATTTCACGTTAGCAAAATGTTACATGTTGGCCTCCATGACTCTTGAGTTACAAAGGCAACATGAGAGCATGGATGCAGATTCTATTCTTCTTCATCTCCACCAGCTGTTTGAGAAACAGGAAAGAACTCAAAGATATGATATATCTAAGATACTCTTTCAAGCTAGGATGACAGAAGGGACATCGGTTGAGAACAATGTCCTAAAGATGATAGAGTGGATCGAGAAATTCACAGGTCTGGGAATAGTCCTAGAGGATAACATGTGCGTTGATCTTATACTTCAGTTCCTACCATATTCTTTTTCTCACTTCATCATGAATTTTAACATGAGCAACTCTGAGGTAACTCTCCCTGAGCTCCTCAATATGTTGAGGGAAGCTGAGAGTGCCATCAAAAAGGAGAAGCCAGTTCTCTATATTGGTGAGACCAAAAAGAAAAGGAAGGCCAGCAAGACCCTTAAGAAGAGCAACGGAAAATAAAGACCAGGTAAGACAAAGGTTGCCAAGAAATACCCGACAAAGGACAAAGGACAAAGGACAAGCTTCCACTATGGCCAAGATGGACATTGGAAGAGAAACTGTAAGGACTACCTTGTAGAGAAGGCGAGACAGAAGCTTAGAGAAGCTTCAGGTATATTCATGATCAATCTCCACTTGTTAGATTTTCATGATAACACATGGGTATTGGATACCGGGAGTGTTTATCATATCTGTAATTCATTGCAGGTTCTGGCAAGACCTAGGAGATTGGCTAAAGGCGAGATGGACCTCAAGATAGGCAATGGAACAAGAGTTGCTGTAATTGCTGTTGGAGAGGTCACCCTACATCTGCCTGGTGGAGCTATTATTGCATTAGATGTATGCTATTTTGTTCCCTCTATCATCAAAAATATTATTTATATCTCTTGTTTGACAATTAATAGATAAAATTAGTTTTTGAGAATAATAGTTGTTCAATAATAATGGATGATAAGATCATCACTAGAGGGACCCTAATAAATAACTTATATGTGTTAGACACTTCTCCACATATCATGAATATAAATATATCTAAGAGGAAAAGAGATGAGGTGAATAATGAATACCTATGGCATTATAGGCTATGTATGTCATATACATGAGGGAAGGATTCAAAAGTTGTTGAAAGATTGATACTTAGATCCATTTGACTATGAGACATATGCAACTTGCGAACCTTGCCTTCGTTGGAAGATGACCAACTCTCCTTTTAGTGGAACTGGAGAGAGAGCCACCGAGTTATTGGAACTCATACATAGTGATTGATGTATGTGGTCCCATGTCGACTCAAGCTATAGGTGGTTACTCATACTTCATTACACTCACTGATGATTTCTCTAGGTATGGACACGTGTACTTAATGAAGTACAAATCTGAGGCCTTGGAGAAATTCATGGAATATAAGAATGAGGTAGAGAACCAAATTGGAAGGAGTATTAAGACTCTTCGATCAGATCGAGGAGGAGAGTACTTGAGTATGGAGTTCACCCATTTCCTCAGGGACAATGGGATTCTATCCCAATGGACGCCTCCTTATACACCTCAGCTCAATAGTGTATCAGAAAGGAGGAATCTTACGCTGTTAAATATGGTGTGATCCATGATGAGTTTCGTTGACCTACCCGTCTCATTCTGGGGGTATGCCCTAGAGACTGCAGCTTACCTTCTGAACAGAGTTTCATCAAAATCGGTAGTGTCTACACCATATAAGATATAGAAAGGAAAGAAGCTCGATCTTAAAATTATTAAGATTTGGGACTATCCTGCCCACGTTAGAAGATAATCCTGATAAGTTGGAATCAAGGACGGAATGGTGCATATTCGTGGGATACCCAAAGGAAACTTGTGGGTATTATTTATATCATCCCGAGGATCGAAAGGTCTTTGTTGCCAAGAGAGCTATGTTTCTTGAGAAGGAACATATTCTTGGTGGAAACAGTGGGAGTGAGATAGAATTGAGCGAGGTTGGAGAACCTAGCTCAAACACCATTCCAGAGCCTGAGTCTATTCAGGTACCTAACACACAAATTCTAAATTTACGTAGGTCTAGTAGAGTATCTCACCCTCCTGAAAGATATGTGCGACATATCAGTGGAGATGACTCTCAGGATATTGATCCTCAGACCTACGAGGAGGCTATTATGAGTATAGACTCCGGGAAGTGGCAAGAAGCCATGAATTCTGAGATGGATTCTATGTACTCTAACAAGGTTTAGAACGTTGTGGATGCACCTGAGGGTATTGTACCTATCGGTTGCAAATGGATCTTCAAGAAGAAGATCGGAGTGGATGGAAAGGTAGAGACCTATAAAGCAAGGCTGGTAGCTAAAGGATATCGTCAAAGATAAGAAGTTGACTATGACGAAACATTTTCACCTGTAGTCATGCTTAAGTCCATTAGAATTATTTTGGCTATTATAGCAGACTATGACTATGAGATCTGGCAGATGGATGTCAAAATAGTATTCCTTAATGGCAACCTCGAGGAAGAGGTGTATATGATATAACCAGAGGGATTCGTATCCAAAGAGAGTCCAGATAAAGTGTGCAGGTTGCTTAGATCCATTTATGGATTGAAGCAAGCTTCCCAAAGTTGGAACATAAGATTTGATGAGGTGATCAGATCTTATGACTTCGTTAAGAACGAAGATGAGCCTTGTGTGTACAGGAAGGTAAGTGAAAGTGTTATCACCTTCTTGGTGATATATGTGGATGACATTTTAATCATTGGGAATGATATGAGAATACTCTCCATAGTAAAGACTTGGCTATCTAGAAACTTCTCCATGAAAGACTTAGGGGAAGCATCATATATTTTGGGGATCCGGATCTATAGAGATAGATCCAAAAGGATACTTGGCTTGTCCCAATCTAAGTACATAGACTCCATTGTCAAAAGGTTTTGCATGAAAAATTCCAAGAGATGTCTCATACCGATGAGACATGAAATATCACTTTCTAGGAGTATGTCCCCAAAGACTCCTAATGAAAGGACAAACATGGATAAGATACCTTATTCCTCAGCGATAGGATCTATCATGTATGCGATACTATGTACTAGACCTGATATAGCACATGCTCTGAGTGTCACGAGCATGTATCAGGCAGATCTAGGTTTAGAACACGAGAAGGCAGTAAAGTGTATCCTTAAGTACTTGAGAAGGACTAAGGATCTTTTACTAGTATATAGAGGAGGTAGCCTCCAGGTTGAGGGCTACACAGACTCAAGTTTTCAGTCTGACATTGATGATAGCAAGTCAAATTCAGGATATGTTTTCACCATGAATGGAGGAGCAATAAGCTGGAAGAGTTCCAAGCAAGATACTACTACTGACTCAACCACCGAGGCGGAATACATTATTGTAGTAGAAGCAGCAAGACGAATGGGTGTGGATGAAGAAGTTCATCAAGGATTTGGGAGTCATACCAAGCAGCGTAGAGCTGACTCTCATATATTATGACAGCGACAGAGCGATAACTCTAGCAAGGGAACCCAGGCCTCATCAGAATTATTCTGAGGAGGTTCCATCTTATTAGAGCGATCATGACCCGAAAAGATATAGCAATGGAAATAGTTCCATCCGAAGATAACATTGCAGATCCACTGACGAAGTCATTAGCTCAGATTATATTTGAGCGTCAGAGGGGTCTGATGGGGATCAGACAAATAGGTGATTAGCTTTTGGTCAAGTGGGAGATTGCTGGTTATAGGTGCCCTACAAGCCAATCACGTGAGTGATGGCACGTGTGACATGCTGTGTGATCTTTTTGCTTATGATTAATATTGGTATAATCTCACATTATATTATTTGTTACATATATATTGTGATGTCCTTAGTTTTGTACAAAGGGAATCAAATCATGATGAAATCATGATAATGAGATCGATTCACCTTTAAACACAGATTCTAAATAATCTCGGTCATAGGTTACTCAAGAGGGACATTGAGATAACCGGAAAGATCGGTGTACTATATACCCGTCCATATGATGGAGGCGGCTGGACTCATAGCCACTTGTGTGGAGACACTAAGGATATAGTACAGATGCTTATTGGAGAATGAGTTCACTGATTGATCCGCTTATGGAATATTGTATGGTTAATGATACATAATGTCAGACAGCGATTTCATAGTCTCAGTTATGTATCTGATCCTTAGACTTGAGATGCCAAGGATGTCTTGTATGAGTACTCCTTTCTTTGACGCTAGACTTACAGGTTTGGAAAGCTCCAGATCTGGTACAACTGGTTATCGGGATTGGTAGCCAACCTTACGAAGGCAATTGAGTGTCAATAGAGGATCATCCACTCTTGGTATTATGAGAGGAATATCTTATATGTGCTTGCTTAGACAAATCCCTGGCTAGGGACATTCGGATTGAGAGAGAAGGATTTCTATGGAAGAATCCGATTAGAGCAAGACAAATTGATTCTGTATGTGACCTGACAGTACCATGTCCAATATACGGTCTCTGGGATATTATTTGGATGAGGAATTATAGATACATGGTAACTGTGGATAGACAGGTCCGATGGATTTGATCCCCCATGTACCGTCTAGGGATTATGGCGTAGTGGCCTAGTACGTCCATAGTTGATAAGTCGAGTGAATTATTATGGGGATAATAATTCACTATATCAGAATGAGTTCTGATGGGAGTGACTCACGGCCAGCTCGGTATCGGGCCTAGAGGGTCACACACATATGGTGGATGCTTTAGCGAATAGAGGATTGGATGAAGATCCAATTAGTCATTATTCTCATTAGATGAGACCCTATATTGATGGGCTCCTTGATTAAGGCCCAATTATAGGCCTAAGGGGATTATTGGATAGAGTTCCAATAATGCAAGATTAGTGGGTTATTGGATGGAGATCCAATACCTACTAAGGAAGAAGCCCTAGGGTTTTGGTGGCTCTCTATAAATAGGATGGGAGACTCAGGGTTGATAGGCTGTAACTTTAGTCACCACCTCCTATTCTCCTCCCTCCCTCTGCGCAAGAGTTGCAAGATCAGATTGGAAGAGTTTCGATGTAGAGATCCATCGTGTGGATACCGCTAGAGAGGAGGACGCTTGACCTCCATCATCTTCTCCATCCGGATCTGGAATACAGGGATATACGATCTCCTTAGGTAAAATCAATCTCTCATACATCACGGTTTTATCGGTTTTTACGTTTTTCTCGCGACCCCAATTTTTTGCACAATGATTTGATCTACGTAGGAAATCGATTTTTGTTTTGATTTCTACTGCGCATATGATGCACCCACTGTAGGTTTCCCAGCATCACACACATATGGTGGATGCTTCAGCGAATAGAGGATTGGATGGAGATCCAATTAATCGCTATTTTTATTAGATGAGACTCTATGCTGATGAGCTCCTTGATTAAGGCCCAATTAGAGGCCTAAGGAGATTATTGGATGGAGATCCAATAATGTAAGTTTAGTGGGTAATTGGATGGAGATCCAATACCCACTAAGGCGAGCCCTAAGGTTTTTGGTGGCTCTCTATAAATAGGAGGGGAGACTTATGATTGATAGGCTGCAGCTTTAGCCACCACCTCCTATTCTCCTCCTTCCCTATGTGCAAGAGTTGCGAGATTAGATTGGAGGAGTTTTACTGCAGAGATCCATCATGTGGATACCGCTAGAGAGGAGGACACTTGACCTCCTTTATCTTCTCCATCAGGATCTGGAATACAGGGATATATAATCTCCCTAGGCAAAATCGATCTCTCACATATCGTGGTTTTATCGATTTTTGTGTTTTTCTCGCAACCGTAATATTTTACACAACGATTTGATCTGCATGGAAAACTAGTTTTTTGTTTTGATTTCCACTGTGCATGTGATGCATCCGCTGAGGTTTCACACATGTTAGATCAATAACCCATCAATTGATTTCATCATCAAAATCTAAGATTCAACACCTTGCACATCTCAGCCAAAACAAAAATTGCTAACTTGCACATATTAAAAAAGAAGCAAGAATTACTAGCTTGCAGGAGAAGCAAAAATTTCTAACTTGCAAATCTGAAAAAGGAAAAATTGCTCGCTTTCATGTTTCAAAAACTTGTTTGTTACACTTATCTCCTTTTTGTTGATGACAAAGGGGGAGAAGTTATGATAATGATTTAAAATTTGAATCATGCATGGTATGATGTGATTTAATATTTTGGAATTATAATGATTTGAAATTATGTATGAAATACTCATGATTTTATGATGCATGTTATGATGTGAAAGTCATTGTTTCAACTTGAATCAAAAGGTTATCAATCTTTTTGAATTCAGGTTCACTTTATTTAAATATGACATATAGATATGGGGAGTTTAATTAAAACTCTATCATCAATTGGTTGTCATTATTAAGAAGGGAGAGATATTGAATCTCAAATTTTGTTGATAAAATTAATTGATGAAGTTATAATCTAATGAGCATTTAAGTGAGGTAGGAATGACTTCGATCACGAACATGAACCATCACATGTAAATTATCGAAGTAGGAGAATAAAACGTTGAGCCAGCAGAGTATCATGTCAAAGATTAGACATCGAGCTAGAGGATTGATTGATGTGCAGTAGTATATACTTTATGTAGAGTTCAGGCATCGGCCTGGAAGAATCGGGTATTGCACCAAAAGATCGGATGTTATGAGAAGTCAACATGCTTATAGATCAGGCGATACACCAAAGTAAAAGATGATACACCAAAGGTTCAGACGAAGTGTTGGATGATTAGATGACATGCTGAAATGCTGGATAATATGCAGATTGCTTTGTGATTATGCTGGATATGTGATTGAGTGGTTAGGTCTTGATCATGGTGGTTTAGAGTCGAATTAAGCTGGTATTGGATCGAAACCATGCCAACTTGATTTGGGGCCCATTGGGCCTGAACCGAAGCTGAGTTAGGCCTGATGAAAGGCCAATTCAGCATCTTGGAAATGACCTAGGTGTGGTATCGCCGGGTCCAAGCAGTGGTACCACCTATTTTGATGGTACCTATTCTGATGGTAGTACCATTCATTGGAGCCTAGGATTTTGGGCTATGTTCAATGATAGTACCACCTAGTATAAGCGGTACAATATCTCGAAAACTCAATTATTTAAAATTTTAGCTCCAAATTTGAAGCTATTGGGGATCTATAAATATCTCATTCATTCTTGCTTAATGAAGCACCAATAAAGGTGAAAAGAGAAAAAATTCTTGAGAAAAAAAATATTGTAAACTCTTAGTGTTTTAGTCTATTCCTCCTGAAGTTTGTGATCATTCTAAGGAGGATTGAGGTCTTGTGAGAAAGAGCTTGTGAAGATTCTCTCTTGAGCTTGGTAAAAGGAGAAGTGTTGTAAGGGCAGTTGATTTTTGCCCATTGGAAAGAAGATCGGTAGTAAAAGTCGATGGCCTCAAATGAAGAGGAATTGGGAGTGCACGTAGGTCGAAAACCGCCACTATAAATCCAGTGCACTACTTCTTTTGCCTTTTATTCTTATTGCTTACTGATTTAGTTGCTTACGATACTTTACTCACTTTCCAAGTCAAAACATATTTTTTATACGATTTCATCAAACAACTTTTTCAAATCATCATAATTTTTTTAAAGTACCAATTCACCCCTTCCCCCATGCCCCCTCCCCCCTCTTAGTACCATCAATATCCTAACATCATTAACCATCTAACATTCCATAAGCAGATCATTCAGTAAACTCATTCTCCAATAAGTACATATATTATATCTCTAGTGTCCCTAAATAATTAACTATGAGACCGGTTTGTTTAATTATCTCAATATCATTCTCGAATAATCTGACCACGAATATTTAGGATTAGTATTTAAAGAGAATTGATCTCATGATTTCATTATGATCCAATTCTCATTACACAAATTTAAAGATATCATAATATATATTCTTCATACAATATAGAATAAAAAAATATTATTATTATTATTATTAATCAATAGAGATCGTTCAAAATTACAAATATCATGTGAATGGGACACCGATAACTAGCATTAACCCTATACATAAACGCTTGAAAATTATGTAAGATAACTGTCTTATATACAAAAATTTAATTACATAGTGTGCTTCAGTAAGAGCTAAATAGAGCTAAATATTAAATCTACTAAAACTTCATGTGCTCTGATACTTATACTTCACTATTTATTATAATAAAATGTTATCGTATGAATCTTAATCCAATCAATTTTATAAGTTTGTATAGCTAGATTTTATGTACAATTTTGCGTTAACTCATGATTAAGTTGGATATCTCTCTGACACACAAACATAGAGATTTAGTTCCACAATGTTAGTGCAAATTTGAGCTCTTCTACAAGTGATAAATGGATGGTTAGAACGGTAAATATCAAAGCAGAAAAGACAATTAATTATGAAATAAAATATATAATATAATTCGATAGATGAATTAATCCATTAAATCTCTGTAAATATGTATTTCACATTTATTCTAATCAAATATTGTTACGTGGATCCCAATCCAATCAATTTTTAAAAATTTAAAATAGCCAGATTTATGAAAAATTTAGTGTCGATACTACCTAGGCATAAATATCATACGAGTAATGCAAACTTTGAGCTCTTCTATAAAAGCCAAATGAAATATCAAAACAAGTAAGACCATTAATCATGAAATAAAATATACAAGAAAGATCAATAATACATATTAGCCCTGTTGTCAAGGAGATTTAAGATTATAATGTTTGTTATTCTTAAAGAGTGATTCGTTATTTTTGATGAAATGAATGGCGAAAGCTATTTTGGAAATAAGATCATATTGTCATTCATTCTTAATATACAATCCGCTTAAATAAATAGTGACACCTGCCATTCATTCTTAATGAACGGCGGAAGCTATATTGGAAATTAGATCAAATCAGCTAAAGCTAAAGCTAAAACTAAAGCTCTTCTGTGGCATTAAAATTCAAACCTTCTTCTTAAAGCTGGCTGTCACAATTAAACCGAATGAATGATTGATGCTATCTTGGAAATAAGATCATATCAGTTAAAAGCTAAAGATCTTTTGTAGGTTTAAACTCAAACCATCTTCTTCTGTACAATTAATTCTCTTTAAACCAGAGACGTATTCTTATAGAGAAGGACTCGATGTAATATGGGTTGGGCTGGGCTATGAGATAATATTTGGGCTTACGTCACAACATAATTCAAAACGGAACTCGATGTTATGTGGATGAAATAATATTTGGGGTTATGTGATCTGAGATTTAATATATTTTAAAATTGAACTCGATATAATGTGGGTTGGGCTGGTTATGAGATAATGTTTGGGCTTACGTGACCTGAGGCCCAACAGACTTCAAAACCGCCTGCGTTTGTGGTGGTCGGTTATCTGATCACATTATAGTCTCCGTCCTCCCGATCGAGCCCTAACCGGACTGGCCAGAGAGCGGAGAGAAGGAGGCGGCGGCGGATCTGAGCCGAACAAGGGCATCGAGAGTCATGGCGGCGGCAGTGAGGGTGTGGGAGGGGCTCTACCGCGTCCTGATGCGACGCAACTCCGTCTACGTTACCTTTGTTGTTGCCGGCGCCTTCGTCGGAGAGCGGGTCCGATCTCCTTCCCCCCACTTTTTTTTTTCTCTTCCTTGGGTGATGCGATTTGTGTTAGGAGTTCTACTTCTTTATTGTTTGGAGGTCGATCATTCTTGTGTTTGTGCCGCTCGCGGAGTCCTTTCCTTTAATTGTTGTCGATCACCATTTGATCAAAAACTATGCTTGCAACAATTGATAATTCTTCTAGCTTTCTGATTAGGGTGATTGGTGAGGTCGAAAGCATAAATCTTTGAGTTTGTTAGGACTTTCTTATCGACGTGGTTATTGGTTTGCAGATGGTTGACTCCGGTGTTCGCAAGCTGTGGGAGTACAATAATGTTGGGGTAATGTATATCATAACTCAAATTTCTTCCTTGTGCATGCTGGGTTGCGTTTACTGGAATCTTCCTTCTCCTTTTTCTTTATATTTTTTTTGCTTTGGTTATTTGTCTTTAGGGCTGTTCCCATGTTTTGAAGTGGTGTTCTTTCTCGTTATTTTGCAAGAGTGGCCCTTAAGAATAACTATAAATAAAAAGGAATGCCTAGGAGTAGATGAAAGGCATGCTGCTTAACCCAAAAAGAAAAAGGTTTAATCTCATAAATTGTATGCTGAACAGCAGTACTTGGGATTTGGCGTATATGTTTGGTGTTCTATCATGGTGATATTGAAAAGAAAACTGCCTCGATACTGGTAGATAAGAAATCTTATTTGTGAATTTTTATCATTATTGTACTTTTTTTAGATATTTAAATTAGACAGTTTTGGCTGATGCAGATATTTTATGATTATATATATATATATAACTAGTAATTCTCCGACATCCATAAGCAGTGCCTTTAACAAATCAAATTGCAGGAAAAGATCCATGTTAGTCAGTAATATGTCTTGTTATTGTTGTGTTGCACGTGTTTCAACTTTAAGAAATTATTTTTACCTTTGATGAAGCGCAAGGTAATTTGTAGGTAGAGGAGTGATAAACTTACCTATTAGACATTTAAGTCCTTGGTTGTACCTATAAGAAAGCATACATATGCCAAATGCATGAGGGTCAAACAGGGCGAAGCTAGGAGTCCTAGCTAAGAGGATTGGAAATGTTAATCTATGGTATTGTATCTTCCACTTGTAAAATGATGGTTAATTTAATAAATAAAAGGTAACTAATATTTCGTTTTAAGCATTTATTGTAATTTTAAAGCAAGTTAAGTTTATTAGTGATTGTACATCATATCTCTTGATATCAGATCATGGCAATTCTTCGTGAGAAAATACTAATTACGGACGTATTATAATTATTTGATTACCATGATTTTTATAAATGGGTTGTTAAGTTTATTAGTGGTCTTTCTGAGAAAATACCATGATTTTTAAAGCAAGTTAAGTTTATTAGTGGTTGTACATCATATCTCTTGATATCTGATCATGGCATGTCTTTGTGAGAAAATATACAGACGTATTATAATTATTTGATTACCATTATTTTTATAAATGGGTTGTTTTAAGAGATGATAGAATTAGTTGGCATAGATATCTCAATAGAAAGAAGAATTATTTGATACATTTATTTTGTGTCGAAGTGTTAGGGTCAGTTGTTGAATGTAAACTTTGAAAGAGGGATCATCCATCGGAAAATAAAATACTTCAGGGAAAGGACCAATAGATTTGAGAAAAAGGTGTGGATATGATATAGCCTTGCCAATGGTGTTAAAGTAAAATTTGGTCAAATGTGATAGATACATAACTCGCAAGAGCTACATGATTCTAATTCAGGTTTTGTACATCTGATTTTATAGGTGATGATCAATATCCAACATCTATTGTAAACTATAATTAAAAAGAAAACAAATTCTAACGGGAATAGGAGATCAGCAAAGAAAGGCAGCTTTATGGAGGAAGCACATTGGTTTGATATGACATGTCTTTTCTTAATCTATCTAGTTACTATATTCGTACATTTAATTACATTTTTATATGGATGCATAATTAGGCCTTTATGGACCTATGATTTCAAAAGGCGCTCGCCTAAGCGCTCGGGCGAGGTGAGGCGAGGCCTGAGCACCTCGCTCAATGTCTAGGCGGCACGCTTCAAAGAGGCCCCGGTTGGGCGCTCGCCCGAGCCCAAGCGCTGGGCGCTTCAGGCGAGCTCCCAGGTTAAACCAGGTGATCAAACCAGGTTTTTATATTTAGTTCGGTCGCATTCATGTTAGTTGGTTCAATCAAACCAACTAACGCACCGATATCAGCTTCCCATCTCTCGCTCGCGATTTCCTCAACCCTAATCTTACACGTGATTCTGCTATCGCCATTTCTCTCTATTGTTGCTGTCGCTGCCGCTGCTGTTGCCCCCTCTCTCCGTTGTCGCTGCTCTTCGTTGCTGCTGTCGTTGCCACTGTCGCTGTCGCTGCTCTCAGTAACCAGCTTCCGCTCTCAGTCAGTAGCCTCGTCTCTACTCTTCTCACACTCTCCTCACATCGACTCAGCTCGACTTAGTATACTGTTAACAATACATTAACAGTATACTGTTAACAATACTGTTCACAATATATTGTTAATAGTGTATTGATAACAATATTTTTTATTTATTATATTAATAATATATATTATTTTGATTTTAATAATGCTAATCTTTATTTATTTGAAATTATTGTTAGGGTTCTAAGATAAATAACAAATGTAAGAGTTGTATGGAATCTAAGATTCTCCAATGACATCAAAAAAGGATCCTGTATGGAATCTAAAGTGACATTGTGACTTTGTAGTTTGTACTTAAGATTTTCTTAATTTAATATCATATTTTTATTTAAATAATCATATTTATTTATTATATTATATATTTTTTGATATTTTAGCGTATCGCTTCACTCGGGCAAGCGCCTAGTGCATCGAGGGTTTTGGGACCCTTGCGCCTACTGGTTTTTAATTTAAAAAGCGCTAATGATGAGCAATCAACGTCAGTTGGACTCATGGAGGCTGGTTCATCTAGGATAACAAACAGTCAGAACCATTGAAATTTTAATTTTGTGCATTGCTCTTATGAATGAAAAATATGCTTTGTTTCTGTCGGTTGTTTCCAATGATGAATAAAGATAATTTTGAGCTTTGAATCTGAGGGTAGCATGGGCAATACATGAGTAATAGTTTTGGTCTGTTCACATTGGAACAAGATCAAATTAATCGTTGTTCTGTTTTATATTAAATTTTATGCTATGAGCCAGTGCTCTGATTGTGTTGAAACTACCGAATTTGCATTATCCAAAATCTGGTATCTAATTACCCTGCTCTTTAAATCGTTTTGAAGGTAATGCAAAACCAACGCGAAAATTGGTTTCCTTTTACTGGAAGCATAAGACACATCTGAGTTGTTTATACATGATAGACAATGGGTTTCACACTTTGCGAGTCCGTACATAACAGAAAAGTTTTTCTCCAATTGTTTGTCACAAACTACAAATATGTTTCTGTTTGGCTTATTCTGCACAATATTTTTCTTGAACTGAAAATTTGCATCTGGTTTTAGCAATGCAAAACCAACCCGTGATATCGAGTTTACATCCTTCTTGGTAGGGTTGTCAGTTGTAGTTAGTTATAAAGATGCTGATTTTATCTTTAATTTGCAGAAGAGATATCGAGTTTACATCCTTCTTGGTAGGGTTGTCAGTTGTAGTTAGTTATAAAGATGCTGATTTTATCTTTAATTTGCAGAAGAGATACGAGGATATTCCAGTATTGGGGCAAAGGCAATCAGAATGATGTTTATGGAAACTCTAAATATCTTCCAAGGATGCAGAAGATTACGTGACCCCGTTGCAGATAGGGGAACTTTTTAATGCTCTCTAATAAGCGACTCTAAGCCTGTTTGATACAATTAATTTCCAGGACTGTTCAGTGGGTTATTTTCTTTGTCAGAAAACCAAGTGGTCAAATTCTTTTCCTGATCTACTGGTTGCAGACTGGATAAAGTGCTGTTGTGCAAACCTTGCATTATATATATATGTTGTTCCCCCCTTTTACTCTCAATAAACATGGCAAATAAGTTTCAAAGCTTTTTTAGTTGCTATGGTTACCTATGACTATTTTTATCATATTGATTTGGAAGTGAAGTCTTGAAGTATTATTACATTCACCCAGGTCTCATATCCAACAAATTTTCATTTTTATGCTCATATATTTTAGTCAGAGAAATGATTACTCTACTTATGATTGTTATATGTTGATATTTGCCAACATCATTTGCAACCTGCATATCTTTCTCCAAATAATCAATTATGTTCTACCATTTCCAGGTTTTCCTGTTGCATCAGGTGTAGGGGTGTGTGTGCGCGCGCGTGCTCACCAACCAAATCAGGCCATTACAAACTGTGAAAACTATATAATAAAGAGTCGCAGATTCCTCTCGTTAAGTTATATAAAATGTTGTTTTGGAAGGTATTTTGCAATAGGTTGCCTATTAGTTCCAGTGACAGATTTGAGTCTTCTTTATGTCTGCAAATTTACACAAATATTGTATGGTCCCATCCAGTGTGCGCTTCCAGTTTTTGTGCTCTTTGGTGAGTTCGAAACCACTTCAAATTTCGCTAAACTATTTGCGATGCTTTTATAAGGTTTGAGGGGATCCTCTACCATAAATTCATTATGTCTCAAGAGCATTGATTATGATGGAGTATCGAAGGGGATATGCTAAAATTAACATTGGAGGAGTTATTCCAACTATGGTAAAATTAACATTGGTATACCACTATGGCGACTTGATTGGCTAAGGTGTATGTATGTCCTTTTAATGAATAGAGTCGTGATGATCCAATGTTTACGTACATAAGAGATGATCATGATCCGAATCTTATTATATTTATAATTATTTTTTAATTAATAAAAATTGGAGGAATAAAAAATAGAGCTTTTGAAAAAAATTGATGAACAACAAGAAGATACGTGCAAGCTTGAGAAAAAAAAAAAAAAAAAAAAGCAAGATAAGATTCGAATTTTGGTTTGTACCGATGTGTTGAAAATTATCAACGATTTCAATGATTTCTGGAAGTTGCTTCCATTACTTCAACAAAAGTGGTGGGTGTTCTTTGTCATACGAGTTGCTAATTTTTGGTGGTGTGCATGGGGTTGTCAGCAATCCAAGTGCATGTTTCCATGTTTTTTGTGATCCGGCATTTGAAGAATTGGAGTGCAAGAAACATTATTCAAATGACAATGCGAGGGTTAATATGAGACCAACAGAAGATGCTGTCTTCGTGGGGTGAAGAACAAATGACAAAAGTTAGTTACTTTGTACAAGATTTTGTTTTCCTTCACCATCAATGCACTTGTCAACACACACATCTTCAACACAATCAGATGATGCACACCCGAACTAAATTTAGACATTGATCTTAGCAGACGATGATGGCTTATCCTTCCAAGTCACATCGACAAAGATCAGCCTCCCTTCCGTCTTCTCCTCTTAATGTGGTCACCGAACGAAGCAACTTCATCGAGTTTGTGCTGAAAGATCAAGAAATTTAGTATGTTAGGGTATTTCAGCTTTAAAGCAAGAACAAAAAAGATTACAGAGTCGTATAAACTGTGGAAACTATGAAGTCCTGTCACATGTACTGCAACATGTATGGTCAAGAGGGTTAGAGAATGGTAAAACTTGAAATAGTTAAAACTTGGCATATGATGAAAGCTCATAGAGATTTGGTCATCATGTCATTACGAGTCTCTAGTTTCATATACTTCCCGTTTCCTAAGAAGTTTTCCTATAACAACAACAAAAGTAAGAAAATAAAGCCAACACAGAACTCTGGGTAACTCGAAGTAGAGCAAACTGAATGTATTAGTTAAAACTTGATAATAATGGATGGGGAAGTGTGATTCCATGTTCAATGTCAAAGAAATAAAAGCCATGACTGAGGAGGAGGTCATCACTGATAAGTTGATTTTCACGCTAGAATCACAATGACAGTGTAATAAACAGAACATGATGAACAAGAAGAGCAAAAGATGAACAAAAGCGTGTGTACGGAAGAAAATAAAAGCCATCACTGATAAGTTGATTTCCAGGCTAGAATCACAATGACAGTGTAACCTACTTGCAAGGATATAAGCAATCACAAGAACAAGTACATCTGACTGTGTCAGAAACCAGTATCAAAACAACTGCATGTCGGGGTTCGCTGAAGAGCATCAAACTTGGTACAATATTTCTTTGGGAAGTAAACGTGCACTGCCTCTTAAGAAAGAAAGAGAATTAGGAGCAACCATAATATGACCTTAAAAGCAGTAGAACCCTCATTTTAGATAATTTCACACAGAAAATCTTTGTAAGCAAACATGAAGATTAGTCCATTATCTTCAGTCTATTAATATAATATCGTCTAAATATGCTTTTGAAGACTAGCTTCTTGGTCATGATAGTATCATAGAAATTTTGCTGTGCCAATTCAGGTGGAGTTAATTGTTTGCATTAGTTGGTCACAGATAAAAGGATTCCAATGCTTGCTTGGTAAGACAAGTAGATATTGTGTCAGTATATATTCGTCCGTTTGATATTTGGAACCTTGGTGAAGTTGTTGCCCTCACTTCTGCAAGTCAGTTTCATTTTCCAATATGAGAGGCTTTCTTACAATCACTGAAAAGTCACTTTTCAGCAGTTCCATCCCCAAACAATGATGGTTTTTAAATTGTGACGGTTCTGCTAATGCATCTACTAAGCGTGCAGGTTCTGGGTTTCTTTTTTACATCTCTCTCGAAATCATTTTGAACAACTGCCTGCCGGTTCTGACAAGCTCATTATTCAATTGCTGCTGAATGCTGAACTATCTATGATGGTCTTTACAAGGCCAAGCCGAAGGATTCACCAATATTCGTGCCAACTCTAGTTCACTACACATGTCAGTGGTTAAATGTGTTCTGAGGTATCCTTTGGCAAATCAAGAATTTGTTGAGAATATACTATTACGGACTTAGCTAAATTTGCCTAAGTCGTGCGGCACCCTAGCGGCAAACTTGAAGACTTAGCTGAAATTGCCTAAGTCGCGAAGCAACCTTGCCCAATGTTCCGAACTTAGCTGGGATTGCCTAGGTCATGAAACGCCGAAGCGTTATTTGCCCGCAAAGGGTCAGCCCAATTGCAATCTCGTGCGGGTCCCGAAGGACCTGCAAAAGAGAAGTTGATTAGTTTTGAAGACGAGCGACGGACAAGTCCCGACGTCTCGCAAAGAGGGCAGCTCTTACAAGCAATTCGTCGAACACCTTGAGTGCAACATAAAAAGAGAGAAAGAGAGCGAAACAGGACTTTAGAGGGCTGTAAGAACGGTCACAAGTCCACAAACGACGGTTCCCAAGGTATCGGACGCAAGTCTAGTTCAACACTTTATGAATGCTCATGCCCGATACTATCTCGAAGCCCCATCCAGCCCTATGCCACCCGGGGGGTTCCAAGGGACTGAGATGGCTGACGTTTTGCAACGCTCGGCCAGGTCGTCGCATCACGCGAAAACGACCCAAAACTAGGCAGTTTTGGCCTATTTTGGCTCTGCGCAACGAGTGGTCGTCCTGCAGCGTTACAAACTCTTTCTGCTCGCATTTCTTAGGTAAAATCATACAAAACCAAGGCAAAATATGCTGCCAAACATCTATACTAGTAAACAAAAGCGACGAATGGTTCGTTGAGCGAAGAGTTGCGGTTGAGCGACGACCGTTCGTGATATTCTCCCCCATTTAAACTGTCGACGCTTGTTGGTAGGCTTTAACGTGGGCTTCTTCATGTCGTAGGGCGTCTTCTAGCTCCCAACTAGCTTCTGTTCGGGGAAGCTTTTGCCACTTCACCAAATACTCAGTTTGTTCTGCTCCACTGGGTAGCTTAGTCTTGTGATCCGCCAAAATAGTCTCAACTCGCTTCTTGTAGGAGGCTCTGATTGGAGGAAGTCGAGTTGAAATATTTCGCGAAGCATCTTGCGAATCTGAATGGTAGGTTTCAAGTTGCTTGCATGAAAGACATTGTGAATTTTAAGTCATGCTGGTAGTTGCAACTTGTAGGAGACGTTGCCTACCCTGCTGATAATTGGGAAAGACCCTTCATACTTGCGCACCAATCTTTTGTGCACTTTGTACCTAAAGAACTGGAGTGATACTGGTTGGAGATTCACCAACTTTAAACTCTTATGGTCGCCTTCCCAAGTCTGCCCACTTCTTCATCTTTTTGGCCGCCTTCTCCAAGTAGGCCCGAGCGATATCTGCATTTCGATGTCATTCCTTTGCAAAGTGATGTGTTAATGGACTACTCCCCATATAACCAATAGCCAATGTGTGAGGAGTCCACGGCTATTGTCCCGTGATAATCTCGAAGGGGCTCTTGTTGGACGCAGAGCTCTACTGCAAGTTGTAAAAGAATTGGGCTATGTCCAACAGCTTCACCCAATCTTGTTGGTTGGCACTCACATAGTGCCAGAGATACTGCTCCAAGAGCAAGTTAATTCTTTCAGTCTAGCTATCCGTCTGGGGCTGGAGGCTTGTGGAAAAGTATAACTTAGATTCCAACAGCTTGAATAACTCGATCCAAAATCGTCCCAAGAACCGAGAATCTCGACCACTAATGATGTTATGCGGGACTACCCAATACTTCACCACATTCTTCATCATCAACTTGGCCACCTCCTTCGCGGAACAATGTAGTAGTGCAGCAATGAACGTTGCATACTTTGAAAACCGATCGACAACCACGAGTATCGATCCAAGTCTCCCTACTACGGGTAAGCTTGATATGAAGTCCAAGAAAATGCTCTCTCATGGCCTTTTTGGTACGGGCAGCGACTCCAAAAGTCCCACTGGCTTCCGCTGCTCTACCTTATCCTGTTGGCAAGTAAGGCAGGTACGAATATAATCCTCTACATCTGTCCCCGTCTTCGACCAATAGAAGGCCCTCTCCACGAGAGCCATTGTTAGATGAATACCCGGATGTCCGCCTAGAGGGAAGTGTAACACTCCCTCAGGAGTTCACGCCTCAAATTGTCCGCTCGCGGGATATAAACTCTATTCCCTTTGGTGTAGATAAGTCCCTCATGGACCCAAAACCGTCGTGTTTTGTCTTCTTTGATGAGTTGCATCAGGGTTACTGCCTAAGGATCACTGTACAATCCATCCCTGATCCTGGAAAGAAAGTTTGAGTGCAACTGACTTGCTTGGCCTCCGCCTTCAAACTGTATAGCATTCACCAATTCAACTTTCCGGCTCAATGCATCAGCCACGACATTTGCCTTTCCGGGCTTGTACTCCATTACCATGTCGAACTCAGCCAAGAAGTCCTGCCATCGTGCTTCTTTCAGGAAGAGTTTCTTTTGAGTCTAGAAGTAACTCAATGCGACATTGTCCGTCCGTAGCACGAATGGTGCTCCCAAAAGGTAGTGTCGCCAAACTCATAGACAGTGGACCACCGTTGTCATCTCCTTCTCATGCACTAGATATCGTCACTCGGTCTTGTTGAGCTTGCGACTCTTGTAGGCCACTGGATGACCCTCTTGTATAAGTACTCCCTTAATAGCAAAGTCATAAGCATCTGTATAGACTTGAAAAGACTTCCCATAGTCTGGTAATATGAGTACTGGTTCCTCCAACACAGCAGTCTTTAGGTCTTGGAATGTCGTTTCGCATTTGTCTGACCATCTCCATGACTGCTCCTTCTTTAGCAACTCCGTTAGTGGAGTTGCGCGCTTCGAGTATCCAGCTATGAAGCGCTGATAATAATTGACGAACCTAAGGAAGGATCTCAACTCTGACACCTTCTTTGGTGTTCGCTAGTCCGCCACCGCTTGCAGCTTGGACTTGTTCATTCGGATAAAACCATTGTCGATTCGATGCCCCAAGAATAGAATTTCCGTCTCAGCAAAGTAGCACTTCTCCCTCTTTACAAACAAAGTGTTCTCCCTTAGAACTTTGAAAATGGTTCGAAGGTGTTCAACATACTCCTCAAGCGTTTGACTGTAGACGATGATATCATCTAAGTAGACGACCACAAACTTGTCCAAATACTCCTTGAAAAGCTTGTTCATTATAGTGCAGAATGTGACTGGAGCGTTGGTTAACCCAAAAGGCATCACCAAGAATTCAAACGCCATACCTAGTCACACAGGTAGTCTTCGCTTCGTCGCCTTCTGCAATGCACACCTACCAATACCCCGACCGAAAGTCGAGTTTGGAGAAATACTTGGCCTTGCCTAGTTGATCGAACAAGTCCGCGATGAGCGGAATGAGATACTTGTTCTTCATCGTCACCTTGTTGAGGGCTCGATAATCCACACATAATGGGAGGCTCCCATCTTGTTTCTTCTGGAAGAAAGAGGACTGGAACTCCGAATGGTGCCTTTGAACTGCGGATGAGACCACCGCTTAGCAGTTCATCTAACTGCTTCCTCAGTTCTGCTAACTCTGGAGGGGCCATGCGGTATGGTGGTCTCGCTGGAGGCTTAACTCCCGGCTCCAACTCGATATTATGATCCACACCTCTGCGCGGAGGCAGAGTCTTCGACAACTCAGGTGGCATGACGTCTGTGAACTCCTTCAGAGCATTCGCCACCGCAGCAGGTTCGTGAATGGCCTCCTCGTCAAGTGGCTCTAGCTTCACAGTAGCCACGGAAGTTAATTCGCCTTTTTGTACCCCTTTCTTCAATTGTAGTGCCGATATTTGTTGTGGGTCCTTGGTTCCCCCTCGAGAAACTGGAACCACGCAGGGGTCATCGCCTTCTATTAGGTATAGAGAGTTTAGGAACGGCATCGGCACCAACTTCGTCGCATGCATAAACTCCATTCCAAGAATCACTTAAAAGTCATCCAATGGCACCGCCATCATGTTTGTGCACCCGCTCCATGTTCCAATCTTGATAGGGACCCTCTTTGCTAGCCTGGAGATCCGATGAGCCTCCGAGTTCACAGCCTTCATACGACTTGGGTTCTTCTCCAAGATTAGTCCAAGTCGCTTAGCTTTTCTATCAGCAATAAAGTTGCAGGTAGCCCCCGTGTCCACCATTGCCCGGGTTGTTCGGTCATTTAGCTTGATGTCCACATACATCAGCTCGCTGCTCACTACCTTTGAGGGTTTTGCCTTTGTGTTCTCCTTCACTTGACCCCGCAATGCATTCAACAAGCGCATTGCTCCAATTCGGGGCCCTTGCGACTCATTGTCGTCGTTGCTGGATTCAGAACTGCTCGAACTAAGGACGACGGCTTTGCCCTTGTCTGATTTGTAGGGGTGTATTGATGCAGTTAAAGCATTGGTCCCTTATGAAAGTTCTTTTATTCGCCCCCAGACTCCTTCATTCGAGAGTATTTTGTTGGACGATTACTCGATGATTGTTTCTTCTTACCCAAGTCCTCTGAAGAAACAAAGTCAGTCAGCCTTTCTGCGGCTGTAATTGCCCCGACCACGTCGGTGACATTCATTCAATTTAGTTCTTGTTGTGCCCATGGCTTCAGGCCATCGAGGAAGCTGAATAGCTTATCCTTCTCGGACATGTCTTGTATATCCAACGTCAGTACCGAAAATTGTTTCACATAGTCTCGAATGGATGTACTTTAGCGGAGTTGTCTCGGTTTCCTTTTTGTGATGAACTCTGTGTTCTCGGGCGAAAACTGAGTTCTCAACTCTCGCTTCAAGTCTTCTCATTGTATCTACTCGGCATCGGCCTTGTTGGATTTCTTCCCAACGGGTTCGCCACCAAAGTTTTGCATCTTCATTCAGATATATTGTTGCTATAGAAACTCTGGTTTCTTCAGAATCAGGCCTTGTAGCACGAAAATACTGTTCAATGTCGAATAGAAAATTTTCGAGCTCTTTGGCATCTCTGGCACCTCCATAGCAATGCGGTTTGGGTGCCCTGAAGCTTAGCGGCAGCGCAGCACGGGTATTGTTCCCTCCCGCATTAAGAGTCCTTGTGAGCAACGTCGCCTAGGATGTGAGTTCCGCCACAACTTCATGTAGGTGTTGTATCGAGTCTTTAGTGTCCTCCATCAGTCGGTCGACTAGGGACTCAACCCTATCTATCCGAGATTCAGCGTCTTCTTGCGAACTCTCTACCCCAAGGAGTCTTTGTTGCCCTTCGTAGAGTTCCTCCAAGCTCGCTTCAAGAACATCAAGGCGAGTTTCCACCGTTGTAAGTTTCTCTTTGTGGCTCCTTTTCCTAGTTGGCGCACCAGATTGCACCTCCTCAGCTCGTGGAGAATATCCAACTTTGTGCTCGTCTTGTTCGCTACCCCGCTACTCATGAACGGCTCCAACAGCTTGCGAGTGAGTTTGCACTTGCAGCCCACCAGCGGCTGCTTGAGGTAAGGGTCTGGCTTGCCCATCTTGCTCGATTCACTATGGTGCTTCGTCATGGCGAGATTGCGAATCCTCTTCGCTTACTTGTTCGAATTGCTTGTCTGCTCTGATACCACAATGTCACGGACTTAGCTGAATTTGCCTAAGTCGTGCGGCACCCTAGCGGTAAACTTGAAGACTTAGCTAAAATTGCCTAAGTCGCGGAGCAACCTTATCCAATGTTCCGGACTTAGCTGGGATTGCCTAAGTCATGAAACGTCGAAGCGTTATTTGTCCGCAAAGGTCGGCCTAATTGCAACCTTGTGCGGGTCCCGAAGGACCTGCAAAAGAGAAGTTGATTAGTTTTGAAGACGAGCGACGGACAAGTCCCGACGTCTCGCAATGAGGACAGCTCTTACAAGCAATTCGTCGAACACCTTGAGTGCAACAAAAAAAAAGAGAAAGAGAGCGAAACAGGACTTTAGAAGGCTGTAAGAACAGTCGCAAATCCACAAACAATGGTTCCCAAGGTATCGGACGCAAGTCGAGTTCAACTCTTTATGAATACTCACGCCCGATACTATCCCGAAGCCCCATCCAGCCCTGTGCCACCCGAGGGGTTCCAAGGGGCTGAGATGGTTGACATTTTGCGCCGCTTGGCCAGGTCACCGCAGCATGCAAAAACGACCCAAAACTGGGCAGTTTTGGCCTATTTTGGCTTCGTGCAGCGAGCGGTCGTCCTACAACGTTATAGACTGTTTCTGTTCGTATTTCTTAGGCAAAATCACACAAAACCAATGCAAAATATGCTATCAAACATCTGTACAAGCAAACAAAAGCAACAAACGGTTTGCTGAGCGAAGAGTTGCCGTTGAGCGACGACCGTTCGTGACAATACGGCAAGGAATTAGTAAAACATGTCAATATTGGGGCGGTGTAGATGCTCCCCAATTACTTATATATACGGCAAGGAATTTGGTCATATAGTAGAAAGAAATCAACAATGTCTGAGAGTTCACTGAAGTATGAAAAGATTGAACTCATAAAATTGAACTTTCCTTATTTTCATTTCCTACATACGATTGAACTGCCGGTAATGTGCACCAGAAGAAAAAGCTCTACATAAGTCCCGAATGCAAAAACCAACTGCTAGAGGAGGCTTTGAAAGCAAAGACAAGCATTTAGAGAATGCCCTCAGGAGAATATTTTAAGCGGTTGCAGAAGTACTAAAATCTCTATTTTAGTTTTTTGACATTTCAATCCATTCATCACATTTGGGCATAAAACTAGAAGACATTTAATGCTAACTTATTCTCAGTCAAAATTAATCAGACTAGCCATCTCACTAATCCACCTTACATGAGGATTGATTCTAAAGATTAATCTTTCTAACCAACTTGTGCACTTGATCAAACCACATAGTAGCAAAGGATTTATACACCGACTAGTTAGTAGCTGATGTAACATCTAAAGAGACTGTGTAACTCAAGATTGCAACTTCTGAAACTTTCTACTAACCTTTTTAGTTTTTTGTTTTATTTTCATCATCGCGATTCCTCAACCTTCCCTCTGAAGCCATTATCTCTATTCTGCATGGGATATTTCCTGCTGTAGCTACCTTCCCTGCTAAATAATTCTGTGGTTGGACGCAGGGTTATTCGTTCTGACTTGGACCTACTATTGCCATTGCTGTGCCTTCCATTGCTCCCCATCTTACTCCTTTCAACATTATCAGCATCATTGGCTTCGACCACATTTGCCCTAAAATGAGCCCCAAATCCCTGGCTTCTGCTATGGTTTCTTGGGCTAACATTCGGCCTAGCAGAATTAGCTTCTCCACCTGCCACCTTCAAGTTCTTAAAACCATCAATTGTTTCGTCAAACTCGTTCCATCTGCTCTGACCCCGAAATCTTTGCCTCTGTGAGTTGCCACGATTTCTTGATCTAACAGTAAACCTGTTGTCAGCAGCTACAGTCTCACCACGGGAATCAATAGCAACACCACCCTGTGCAGAAACCCTCCGATACTCCGCTGTGCCACTTTCTTGATGATAGGAGTTCCTCGGGGATCTTGAATTCCCTGAGATAAAGGTCAGATTTTGATCACCTCGATCAGTTCTTTCGTCCAAATTCTTGGGTTTAAAATTGATGTCCTCCTCCTCTGAACCACGATTGTCTCCACTATTCAAGGACCTTCTTGACCTCCTCCTCCTACTCCTCCTGGTCCCTCCCGCTCCCCTCGCGATCCAATCGTCAAACCTGGGTTCTTCCGAGTCTTCCTCTCCATCCTCCCCCGAGTCCTGGCCGGGTCCCCGGGCGAGGCCATAGGGCTTCACGCTGTGCACGACTCCCTTAGGGAAGAACCTGGCGGACGGCAGCCCGTCGACGGGTGAGCGGAACACCTGGGGGCCGTCCCGGTCGTTCCACATGTCGAGCCCACCGGAGCGCTGGAAGCGGTCCGCGAGGACCTTGAGCTGCTCATCAGCGGCAACGGAGAATAGGTTGGGGGCGCGCTCGACGACCTCCCAGGGTCGCTCGAGCTCGGACGCTGCCGCACGGAGCTCTGCCCGCTTGCGCATCTCGTAGAGCTGGCGCTCGCGGCAGAGGCGGGCCTTGAGCAGCTGCTTCGACTTCTTCGCCTGCATCCGCTTCCACTGCCACTTGGACACGCCACCAGGGTACGTCCGGGGGCCGCCGCCCATGCGGATGACGAGCTCTCGCGCCGAGCGGCCGCCGGCGCAGAAATCGATAGAGAGGGGGTGGAGGAGGGGGAATTCGTGGGCGCCCGTCAAGAACCGAATGGAGGAGAGCGTGCGACTGGCGGTGGACGGGGGTCGGGGAACGGCGACGGTCGAAGGAAGGATTGCGGACGGCATCCTTTTTGGTTTGGATTGAATTGCTCAACCGAGGAAGACGAACGCACAGAAGCCAGAAAAAAGAACTAAAACGAGGGTTTTCCCATCTTCGGTTTTTTGGGAACTAAAACGAAGGCGAAATTATAATTATAATCGAACGAATTCTCGTAAAAAAAAAAAGAAAATATTCTTTTTTATTATGTTTTCTGTTTCTTTCTAACCGGTGTGATTATAATATTTTTATATTATGTTAAATGTTTTTAACAATAGTAAAAAATTATAATATAAGATAAAAATAATACAAATCTGTTAATATTAGATTATATTGTTAATAATACTTATTTTTATAAAATAGTTTTTAATAAATTTAAATATTATAATTTTATAATTTTTTAATAATAATAATAATTATAATATTTTCATACTATATTTATAATATCTTTTGATAGTAAGAGTACTGATTTGTTGAAGGATAAAGTTATTATAATCGATGATGAGACTATTTAGAGTTGTTGTAACCGAATGGTTAGACTGTTCAGAAAAAATATTCAACATAAAATATTGAGAATTGTTGTAACTGAACGGTTAGACGGTTCAGAAAAATCTTCAATATTCAATCTGAATAAAATAATAACTTTACTTCTGTAAAATAACTTTCTCATTTCTATCATGATATCATAGTCGTTTGCCTAGAGTAAGTTTTATTCTCCCTGTCAAATGATAGTAAGCCTCCACCGCGTCCCACTACGTACAACAGCCCCTTCTTCGTTGCTAAAGGGTTGATATCCCGTGAAGTTGTCCAACCGCGTCGTCTCCACCCTACTGCCGCTGATTCCCAACCGCCGGCCTCTTTCTGCGAAGCCGTAGCCACTGATCGTCTTCTCAAGTTGCGACCTCTATTTCACAATAAAACAGAGCATTGCTACCACCGTTTGAGGATCCGAAGATTCAGGCTCCGCCCTCCACCGGTCACTATCGCAGCCCTCGTCAACCGTGATTTCTTGTATAAACAGAGCCGTGCTCTCCTTTCTTCGCTATCAAACGACAGCACATCCCACACCACCACCAACTTATCTGCTGAGAGAACTCTTAAGAGCCACTACCCATCACTTCGCTGCCCACAGCCAGCGCCTCCTCTCCAACTGCGACCCTCGGTGCTCCCTCACAGCCGAGTGTCCCCTTCAACCACGGAAGCAAAGCAGAGCAGCCACTGCGCCCATCATCTTTGATTCACCCATCGTTGTCCCTTGCTACTATCACCAGATCTGATCTATAGCTCCGCTCCTTCCAACTGGCAGTCTGACCACTGCCTCTTCTTCCTCCCTTGTCGTTGCATGCGTATGCGGCTTTTTCCTCCATCAGCAACAGCTCCCAGCCGCTACCACTGCTGCTGCCACGCAGTCGCGACCTTCTCCATCTATCGCTGCCATCAACCCCTGCTCCAACGATTACAGTCGCCAGCCACAATCGTTGCTCTCTCCCATGGACACTTGCTCCCCTGCAGTCGACCAGCCCTCAATAATCACACGTCAACCCCTCCCTCGTTCATGGCGGCATTGAACCCACAAGCCTATGTGGGGACCTTCTTCCACCAGATCTGCAGCAACTGCTGCTCCTCTCTACCGGCCACCTCTGTCGCAGCCAAGCAATCGCCTGTTGTCGCTATTGGTGTCGCACTTACTCCTGTCGTCATGAGCCTGCAGCGCCGTCTCTTGCTACTTCCTAGATGTAGCATCACCTCTGCTCCTATCGCCGTGAGCCAGCCGCGTCGTCTGATCCCTTCAACCGCCAGCTCTTCCTTTTCAGAGGCTCCTTCTCCAGGAAGCCTCCCATGACAATTGCACAGTGAGACCCACCAGTGTTGTTGCAGCAGTGAGACACATGTCGGCAGAACACGATTAACAAAAAAAAAAGCAAAAACAAAAAAAAGGAAGAGAACAGGCTTCATCGATCCTAAACACAGCAACAACAATTCCTACTCTCTACTGCAGCGATCAGTTTCATCAGCCATCCACGCAGTCAGTTTCAGATCCAAAAGTAATCGGTATTCTTTTCTTCTACAATGTCTTCATCGACTACTTCTCTCGTTTCTGTCAGTGTCATTACAGGAAGCACCAGTACCTCTCAGAGTACGGGACCGATCTCCATCAATGTTGTTGTCATCATCCCTTTCAAATTATCTAGAGGAAACTATGCATCATGGCACGCTCAATTCACTAATCTCCTCTTTGGATATGATTTGTTAGGTTATGTTGATGGATCTTTCAGTTGTCCACCAGCAATGATTGATATCCCGGGGACAACAAGTCAAGCACCGAATCCAGCACATAAACTATGGCTACGATAAGACCGTCTTATTCTTCAAGCGATTCAAGCCTCAGTTGTTGGTTTCGTCGCACCACTTATATCTTTATGTGCTACTGTTGCCAAAGCATAATGCAAACTATAAACTACCTTGGCAAATCGCTCGTGCACTCGCATGCTCAGCCTTCTCTCCAGACTTATGAACACAAAACAAGAGGAAAGTATCATCGCTGATTACCTCCAAAATATCAAGATGATCATCGATGACTTAGTCTTAATAAGACATTATCTCAGTGATGACGAAGTAAATTATCATCCACACCCTTAATGGTCTTGGGGTTGAGTACAAAAAATTAGCAGTCGCAATCCGGGCACGTGACTCCCCACTATCATTTGAAGAGTTGTACGACAAGTTGACTGACTACAAGACTTATCTGAAGCACGAAGATAGGGCAACAGAACAACCTATTACTACCCAAGTAAGTCAAAAATTTAAACGGAAGAGCAATCAGTACTATAAGTCTGCCAACAAGGGTTCAGAGCAGACACTGTCTTATCACAATCCAAGTGGCAACTATGGTACCCAACCATCTTGGCGTCTTGCTCCCATGCCGCGCGGTAGCAACATCCATCACCACCAGCCCTAGCGTCATGCTCCCATACCTCAAGGTAGTGACAACAATTATCAACAGTATTGACGTCCTGCTCCTATACCTCAACACCGAATAGTCTGCCAGCTATGTGATAAGATTGGTCACTCCACCAAGGTTTGTCGATCTCATCCTCGCTCTCTAGCTACCATGACCCAGGCACATCTTATTGCTGCTCCAACTTCTGATCAACACTCCTGGGTTATGGACTCTGGCGCCTCTCATCACATCACCTCGGATCTCCAGAACTTATCCTTTTCCAACAACTATGGTGGTACTAATGACATCATTATTGGTGATGGTAAGCGACTTCTCATTACTCATACTGGTTCCACAATGCTTAATTCGCATTATTTTAACTTTACACTCGGTGATGTGTTGTGTGCTCCTCATATCAAATAGAATCTTATCTCTGTCTCTCAATTATGTAAATAAAATAATATTCTATTAAATTTTTTCCTGACTACTTTCTTGTCAAGGATCTGACCACAACGACATCGTTAGTTCAAGGCCAGAGTAAAGATAACATCTACAGTGGTCATCCACCTCTCAGCCTACTGCCTATTCTTCTGTTGCTGCTTCCAAGGATGTGTGGTATCATCGTCTTGGTCACCCTTCTTCCTCAACTCTACAAACGTTTCTATCTCGTTATTCTCTTCCGTCGTTTAAAGCTAGCCCTATTGTTACTCATTGTAATGTTTGTCTTAGTAATAAAAGTCATCGACTATCATTTACACATTCTTTTATTTCTTGCACACAACCATTTGAAGTTCTATATACTGATGTTTAGGGTCCTGCACCAAGTATTTCTTTTGATAAATACATATTCTATGTTATCTTTACTGACTATTTTACCAAATATACTTGGTTTTTCCTTTTCAACATAAGTCTGAGGTCTTCACAATCTTCCTTACTTTCAAAAAAATGGTAAAAAATATCTTTCAGTCCTCTATCAAAACAATTTATTCTGACGGTGGGGGTGAATACCAAACACTAATATCACACTTGTTAGCCTGTGGTATTCAGCATCTCAAGTCTCCTCCATACACTCCTCCCTCATCCCACCCTACTACCGCTAGTGTTCTACAGTCCAACTCACCTGCTACTTCACCCACACGCATTCCACCATCTTCTCCTAAACTGTTTGGACATCCTATGATAACACGCTATAAGAGTGGTATTTTCAAACCACGTCAGGTTCTCGATCTCAACACGGTTATGACTCCCTCTATTGAGACCTGTGAACCTACCCTAGTCACTTAGGCCCAAAAACCCCTCCATTGGCGTCAGGCTATGTCTGATGAATATGACGCCCTACTTCATAACTCTACTTGGACCCTTGTTCCATTTTATCCTACACAAAATGTCATCGGATATAAGTGGGTATTTCGAGTTAAGCGGAACCCTAATGGGTCCATTGCCAGGTATAAGGCCCGCTTAGTGGCCAAAGGCTTCCATCAACGTCCTAGTGTTGATTTTACAGAGATTTTCAGTCATGTTGTTAAGTCCACAACAATCCGATTGATTCTGAGTTTAGCTGTTTCAAAAGGATGGCACCTGCGACAACTTGATATGAATAATGCATTCATACAAGGAACATTAACTGATGATGTCTTTATGGAGCAACCTCCTGGTTTTCTTCATCCTCAATATCCGAAACATGTCTGCAAACTCCACAAGGCTATTTATGGTCTTCGGCAAGCTCCACGGGCCTGGTACAAAGAACTTGGCTCGTTTTTTACGTCGATCGGCTTCTCTAACTCTAAGTCTAATACCTCCTTATTTCTTCGTCAACAACCTAGTTGTACAATATATCTTCTGGTATATGTTGATAATATTATTGTGACAGGCAATAACTCTATGGAGGTCACAAT
This sequence comes from Ensete ventricosum, assembly GCA_029747655.1. Classification (NCBI taxonomy): domain Eukaryota; kingdom Viridiplantae; phylum Streptophyta; class Magnoliopsida; order Zingiberales; family Musaceae; genus Ensete; species Ensete ventricosum. The sequence goes on from JAQQAF010000002.1 coordinate 24,131,658, forward strand.
GTTCATTAACAAGTTGACCGCCAGATTTTCCCTCAAGGATCTCGGTCCCTTGAATTATTTTCTAGGTGTGGAAGCAAAGTCTACATCTTCTAGACTCTTTCTCTCTCAACGAAAGTACACTCAGGACTTATTAGTAAAGACAAACATGAAGGATGCCAATGTTGTTTCGACTCCTATCTCCACTAGTGAATCGCTTTGGTTAAATGATGGCAGTCCTGCTACAGATCCTACACAATATCGACAAGTAATTGGTTCTTTATAATATTTAGCTCTCACCCGTCCAGATATCTTATTTGCCGTTAACAAGCTGTCACAATTCATACATCGGCCATCTGTGATACATTGGTCAGCTATTAAACGTGTATTATGATATCTTAAAGATACTCTTGATTATGACATCTTTCTCTACAAAAACTCTTCACTTCAGCTTCATGCTTATATTGACGTTGACTGGGCTGGGAACTTTGATGATAGAACGTCAACATCTGGGTATATTATTTTTCTAGGAGCCAATCCAATTAGTTGGAGTTTCAAGAAACAAAAGACAGTTGCTCGACCAACCATTAAAGCTGAGTATTGTTCTATTGCAACTACAACTGCTAAACTTAATTGGGTGATGAATCTGCTCACAAAACTTGGCTTCCGCTCTTATGTTACTCCTATAATATACTGTGATAACGTCGAAGCTACGTGTTTATGTGACAATCCAGTGTTCCACTCTCGTATGGAACATATAGCAATCGACTTTTATTTTATATTAAATCAAGTGATGAATCATCATTACGAGTTTCTTATGTTCACACCATAAATTAATTGGTGGACTCACTCACGAAGCCACTCTCTCGAAAGTTATTTTCAGTTTATTGGTTCAAGATCGACGTCCTTTGCATGAGCTCGATCTTACATGGGCATGTTAAATGATAAAGTTATTGTAATTGATGGTTAGACTATAGAGAGTTGTTATAACTGAATGGTTAGATTATTGACCTATGATCTGACCTTTGGCCCCGTTAGAAAAAGAAATAAGATGGCCCTGATGACGATGATATATATATATATATATTCAAGGATTAGATTAAAAAAATATTATTTAAAAATTTGAAAATAAGAATATTTTTCCTCATTATAGTTAGTAATTTTTATATGTTGTTGTAGTAAGTTTAAATTTATATACACAACTTAATTATTACCTCAAAAATTAAAGAATCTTATTAATCATCTTTAAAAGTCCATTATAATGATAATAATATTATGGATACCGTAGGCACTTAACATTAATGCAAAGTTAAATGTATTTTGTGTATATTTTTTTTTCCGTAAAATAATGAACTTCACTAGTAGAAATCTAAGATCGAACATATCGATATGAAATTACAGTCGGAGGAACACCTTCCAATCATAAAAAGTCGGAGGAACATATCGACATGAGTAAAAAAAATTTTAATAATACTGACTTTAGTTTCTCCAGTTGAATTTTTGTGAAGTCTCAACTCTCTTGCTTGAACTTGCAATTATATGGATACCGAGTAGAGTCTCGTTGCAGAGCAGATTTCTTAACACACTGATCGCTTAAAACAAAGATTAATCTATCATCATCATGCAACTTACAAGATCGATTAATACTAGTCCTAAACCATTTCAACAATTAATTCTTCCTGGAGCTTGCCATGGTTGCACCGCAAAAGAAGAGATGGTCGATGCTTTTCCATACTACAAATCTCAGGGTTTCTTCATCATGCGTGCACACTACCCCGTGCGATTATTAAATATCATTAGAAGACATCAATCATTATAAGAAGACATCCATTATTATTCCATCAGAGCATCAAAGACCAACGAGGCGGAAGTATAGCTACAACAAAGCGACGGCCACCGAGACACCAGTCGAGAACAGAACAAAACCAAACCCAAACCCAAACCCAACGAAGAAGACGATAGCAGTAGCAACAGCCGAAATGGGGAGTCCAATGCAGATCTGATCTAATCCCTGCTGCCAGGAGGAGAGACCTCCTCCTCCTCCTCCTCCTCCTCCTCCTCCTTCCTACCGCCAGCCATGCCCAGCGAGCTCTTCACAGCATGAGTAGCCCCAGCAGCCGCGCTCTTCACCTGCTCCCCAGCCTGAGCCAAAAAGAAGCTGATTCAGAAACAGAAGGCCATTGGTTCGAACAACAACAGGAGGAGGAGGAGCTCCTCACTTTCTGCAACACGCTTCCGGTTCTCTCCTTCCCGGCTTGGGCGGTGTCGTCAGCGGACTGAGCTGCCCGGGAAGCCTTTTCCTTGGCCGCCTTCGCCTTCTCCTGCGTGTAGCCTCCGGTCTTCTCCGTTCCCACTTGGGCTCGCTGCTTCACAGACTGCGCCGTCTCAGATCCCTTGTCCTTGGCCTCGTAGGCCTTCTGCTTGGCGACTTGGGCCGTTTCCTGGCCCTTCCCCATCATCTGACCCGTCTTCTCCTGCATCGCATCAGCCACTCGTTCATCAAAACGAAAGCTTCCACACACACACACACACACACACACACATAGCTCACCTGAGCTTGGCCTTTGGCTTCACCGGCCTTGTAGCGAGCTTCATCCTGGTGGGACGCCATGGAGCTCTCGTCTTATATGGTTTCCACGAAGTCAGTCTTCCGCTGCTGAATCAACCCGATGAAGAGGCGCGTGTGCGGAGGAAGACGAAGTGGGGCGCGGGGATATATGTAGGCACCGTTTCCCCCCCCACATATTTGACGCCTGTCCATGCTCGGCGCTTGTTTCACGCCACGTTCGAGCACACGCGTCGCCATGAAGTTTTTAACACAAGAAAAGAGAAAAAAGAAAGCTTCCATCCATCGCCATATTATCCATTACCTTACCATCTTGGTGGAAGGCAGAAGGGAGAGATGTATGAAAAAAATTATTTCGTTTGAATATATTCGTTTTTTCATAATAAAAAGATTAATACATTTAAAAATTCCTTCCGACCTACGTCGATGGATAAAAAAGAGCGATTAAAGATGCAGATTATCCCAATATATTTGTTAAGAGAAGAGACGTCAAGAGGATATCTGTAAACAATATATATATATATATATATATATATATTATATAGATATAACATGACGGAGGACGAGGGACATAGAGAGAGAGAGAGAGAGAGAGATATGAATAATAAGTTTTGAGAAGGAGAATATAATATGAGAAGCTGTAAATAGTAATTGAATTAATATATTATTAATTTTAAAAGATTATAAATCAATCATTAATCGAATATACCTTTTCTTTCTTTCTCCAATACTACCGACTACGGTAGTGCCTTCGTTTCTGAAAACGAAACGTATAATTTAAAAAAATTTCGAATGAATCCCTAAACTAAATACGAGAGTAAAAGACAAGATTGATCCCTTGGAATGAGTTCCAAAATCAATTGCAAGAAGATCAAATATGGCAGCCCCCTCCTCCTCCAAGTTGGATCGATTTGGATGGAGGAGACTCCCTCGATCGTTGTTGAGACAGTAGAAGAAGTACGTGTAGTCCGATCCAGAGGCCCTGCACTGCCCCTCCATTTGGAAGAAAAGGTTTCTTCTTATCGTATACATATATGCAACAGTCCCACATGATACGACGTCATACGTCAAAGCAGGTAATAATAACAATACTAAGCAGCAGCAGCAGCAGCAGCAGCAGCAGCAGCAGCAGCGTGTCAAAGGGGAAGGAAAAAAAAGAAAAAAGAAAAAAGGAAAAGTCTGGTCTTATGACCACGGATAGGAGAAACATTAGCAAGCAAAGGGTGGAGCAATGTCGGTGCGTGCGTGCGTGAGAGATCCCGACTGACTTCACGCCGCTGAATCAGCCTTGGTCTCGTAGCCCAGCTGCAGAGCTGTTTGGTCCTGGTGATGCGACAACTGAGCTGCCGCTTCCAATATGTTCGGGTGGTAGTAGCTCCTGGAGTCGAATGCTGGAATGGCATCGTACTCCGCGCCTGCTTCCACGATGCTCAGTTGCTGCACTCGTTCGTTCTCCGCTATCTGAATCAAGTCTAAGAATCAGCTTCACCTCTCGATTCTTGGGCATGATCAGGAGCCCTAAGAGAAGAAGAAGAAGATGGGTTTTTTTTTTCTTCTTTTTTTCTTTTACCTTGGCTCTGAGGTACATGTTGTCACTTTGAAGCTCCACTTCCTACCACCATCATCATCATCAAAGGGGAAGATGGATCAGTCATCAAGAAATAGAAGCAAAGTCATTGGTGGTGATTCATGATGCTTCTTACCCTTTTCTGCATATACTCGATTTCTGCAAACAGCAGCTCATGCTTCATGATAGCACAAAAAAAAAAAAAAATTAAAAAAAACGGATCAGTACTTGGAGACGACAAAGACGCAGCAACAACAAGGTTCATGTTTGTCACTAGCAGATCGATTACCTTCTTCGATCTGATCCTCGTGATGCTTCTTTCAAGTCGGTTTTCTAGTTGCTTGAGCTCCTTCACATTAAGAGAACTTAAAGCGTCGCCCATCAAGTGCCTGGAGGAAGAGATATTTAGATGGAACACAGAGAGAGCATAGAGTGATCTACGTTGATGAGATAGGATTGCCAACTCACCGATTCGCATTCTGTAATATCTGGATCTGGTGGCGAAGTTTGGCAGATTCTTGCTGATAGTAGTGCTGCATGCATCGACAATATACAACTTAATTCACTTGTGGAGTAAGTAATGTCTGTGTGTGTATATATATATATATTTGGCATTCCTCTCTTCCTTCAAATCTACTTCTTGGCAAATACTTTTGTTACACCTCAATTGTGTTGTTCTACCTTGATGCATAAATAAAATAAAAATAAAAGCAGCATATTTTGACTGACAGACCACCAGAAAGCCTCATTATTCTTTGACGCTACGGTACACAACCCCCTTATCGTCTCTTCAACATTAGATTATTAGCCTGTATGTAATGAGTGTTAAAGATATGTTGAGCTGTTTTTTTTTTCTTCTTCTAATTTCTCTGGCTGGCTACATTGTCCATCCAAAAAGTGACCATATAGTTTTTTTTTTTTTTTTGAACGCATTAGATTCTTCATTCACTCATAGGTTACCAACATCCAGTACGACTATTAAATGTTGCCAAGGAAATGTGTTTTCTAGATAGACGACATCAACTCAGTCATAGATCACAGGCATGGTTTTCATATCAACTTGACAAAAAAGAACAAAATCATGAGCGTGAATATGCTAAAACATAAAGACTATATATAATAAATAGCTTATGATGCCAGGAAAAGCCAACTGAATCTAATAGCTTACAAGATCACATAACCATACAACGAACGGTAGGCAAAGACAGCCGTAGACATAGAACCGATGGGCAAAGAATGATCAGATAGATCATTCTTGGAGAGCCTAAGGAATGACTGGAGCTTATGCATATAGATTTCGTAAGTCTATACAGACTATCTCACATGAGAAAATTAAATATATTTTATTATTTATAGATGATTGTACATGGATGATATATGTATTATTTTTTTTTTTTTTGAAAGAAAAAAAACTTAAGCTTGTTCAATTCTTAAAAAAATTCAAAGTTTACTAAAACAAATAAAGTAATTATTTTTTTATTAAAACTCTAAGTATTCCTAGAATGCAATTGGTTTTTAACATCACTTCCGGATCTAGGTCTTTTACTAGTTAGTCCTGGTAAAGCCCCTAGACAGAGTATTTTTTAGAAATGAGGTCCTCGAGATAAAAATACTCCTTTTTAATTTTATTGAAATATCATTTTTTTCAAAAGATTAACGAGGTGAATTCACTTCTAAAGATATTTTTAGATTTTACATTAATATAAACATTCAAGAGAATTGATTGTAAGCTACACCCTCAGAAAAATATAGTAGTATAATAGAAAATTAACAAGGTAAAGCCTCCAGACGACGTATTTTTTTGAAACAAGGTCCTCGCTAATGAGACAAAAAGACTCCTTTTTAATTTTATTAAAATTTTATTTTTTTCAGAAGATTAACGGGGTGAATTATTTTTTTAGACTTTACAAGAATATAAACATTCAAGAGAATTTATTGTAAGCTACACCCTCAGAAAAATGTAGTAGTATAATAGAAAATTAACGGGGTAAAGCCCCTAGACCACGTATTTTTTTTTTTAAACGAGATCCTCGATAACGAGATATAAAGACTTCTTTTTAATTTTATTAAAATTTTATTTTTTTTAAAGATTAACAGGTGAATTCACTTCTAAAGAATTTTATTAAAATTTCATATTTTTAAACTTTACAAGAATATAAACATTCAAGAGAATTGATTGTAAGCTACACCCTTAGAAAAATGAGATAGTATAATAGAAAATTAACAGGGTAATGCCCCCAGACGACGTATTTTTTTTAAATGATGTCCTCGATAACGAGACATAAAGACACCTTTTTAATTTTATAAAAATTATATTTTTTTCAGAAGATTAACGTAGTGAATTCACTTCTAAAGATATTTTTAAACTTTACAAGAATATAAACATTCAAGAGATATGATTGTAATCTACACCCTCAGAAAAATATAGTATAATAGAAAATTAACGGAGTTAAGCCCCCAGACGACGTATTTTTTTTGAAACGAAGTCCTCGGCAACAAGACATAAAGACTCCTTTTTAATTTTATTAAAATTTTATTTTTTTCAAAAGATTAATGGGTGAATTCACTTCTAAAGAAATTTTTAGACTTTACAAGAATATAAACATTCAAGAGAATTGATTGGAAGCTACACCCTAAAAAAAATGAAGTACTATAATAGAGAATTAATGGGATAAAGACCCCAGACGGTGTATTTTTTTGAAACGATGTCCTCGATAACGAGACATAAAGACTCCTTTTTAATTTTATTGAAATTTTATTTTTTTTTAGAAGATTAATGGGGTGAATTCAATTCTAAAGATATTTTTAGACTTTACAAGAATATAAACATTCAAGAGAATTGATTGTAAGCTACACCCTAAAAAAAATGAAACAGTATAATAGAAAATTAACAGGATAAAGTCCTCATATTATGTATTTTTCTTAAACGACATCCTCGATAATGAGACATAAAGACTCCTTTTTAATTTTATTAAAATTTTATTTTTTTCAAAAGATTAACGAGGTGAATTCACTTCTATAGATATTTTTAGACTTTATAAGAATATAAACATTCAAAAGAATTGATTGTAAGCTACACCTCTTAGAAAAATATACTATAATAGAAAATTAACGTGGTAAAACCCCCAGACGATGTTTTTTTTGAAACGAGGTCCTCGATAACGAGACATAAAGACTCCTTTTTAATTTTATTGAAATTTTATTTTTTTAGAAGATTAATGTGGTGAATTCACTTCTAAAGATATTTTTAGACTTCACAAGAATATAAACATTCAAGAGAAATGAATGTAAGCTACACCCTCATTTTTTTAAACAATGTCCTTAGTAACGAGACATAAAGACTCCTTTTTTTATCTTTATTGAAATTTTATTTTTTCCAGAAGATTAACAAGGTGAATTCACTTCTATAGATATTTTTATACTTTACAAGAATATAAACATTCAAGAGAAATGATTGTAAGCTACAATCGCAGAAAAATAGAGCAGTATAATAGAAAATTAACGAGGTAAAACCCCTAGATGACATATTTTTTTTAAACGAGATCCTCGACAATGAGACATAAATACTCATTTTTAATTTTATTAAAATTTCGTTTTTTTAGAAGATTAACGGGGTGAATTCAATTCTAAAGATATTTTTAGACTTTACAAGAATATAAACATTCAAGAGAATTGATTGTAAGCTACACTCTCAGAAAAATGAAGTAGTATAATAGAAAATTAATGGGGTAAAGCCCCCAGACAATGTATTTTTTTTAAACGAGGTCCTCGATAACGAGACTTAAAGACTCCTTTTTAATTTTATTGAAATTTTATTTTTTTCAAAAGATATTTTTAGACTTTACAAGAATATAAACATTCAAGAGAATTGATTATAAGCTACACCCTCAGAAAAAAGAAGTCGTATAATGGAAAAACTAAGTTGTTATCGAGACAATGAGATGTATGCTTAAAGAAAAATAATGCCAAAATAATTTTGGGCAGAAACTATGAGTATAGTAGTGTATTTACTAATTTTTTTTTGTCACTATGGGTAAAACACATTATGAAGCATAGTTTGATCAAAAGTTTGATTAAGCCACTTAAAGGTATTTGATCGTATTAGTTACTCTCATATTTCTATCGAAACAAGAAGTGAACTTGATAATAAAAGCATTAAATATACATTTGTATGGTATAATAATAAAACAAAAGGTTTTAGATTTTATAATCCTTCAAATAAAAAATTGATCATAAGTCATAATGTTATTTTTAGTGAATAAGTTTAGAATTCTAATGCAGTTAAAATTTTGATAGTTGTGGGAGAAGAAAACTACAAGGCACAGGATACATTATCTGTTATTAATACCTTACCTAAGTCCTCTCGTATTTTGAGTAATTTTAATTTAAGTGACTCTAATGATAATGAAACACCTCTAAGAAAGTCTAGTAATCTTACATAAATATATCAACCTAGTGATCTTACTTGAAAGCAAGTCCCCAGGAAAAGAAGCAAATGGATTCAAGTGAATCTAAAAGTCAAAATTTGGCGCGTTATAAAAATATAAAGCCCATTTAGTTGCGGAATAATATGCATAAATTTTAAGTATTGATTTTTTAGTAACTTTTTTCTCTAATTATAAAAATCGATACAATTAAATTAGTGTTAGCATTAACAGTTCAAAAAATGATAGGTTCATCAATTTGATATTAAGTCAACGTTCTTGAATGGTCGTAAAAGAAAATTTATGCCAAGCAACCTACAATATTTAAAATAAAAAAAAATAAAAAAAAATGAAGTAGTATAATAAGCACCGAGGGCATAATACAATAGAATTGACAAGAATTAACCATTACTTTCATCAATATAATTTTCAAAAGAAAATTAAGAGAGCTAAACTTATATATAAAATCCGAAGGTATAATTTTTTTTATTATCTATTTATATGCGGATGATATGCTTGATACTAAAATTTCATGGCTAGATATTATGCTTACACTTAGTTTGTTATCACTTTAGAGTAGCTAAAAGAGTTATTGTATACAATAATAAAGCTTAAGTTCTAAGGCATAGTATGTTGTAGCAATTTCATGAACCAAAAAATAAGAATACGTTACTCTCTTAAGATCTAATACAGAACAACTTGACTTTGAAGAATTTTAATATATCCTCAACTAAGACTTACAATAAAAAGTATATGATTACAATGACAAATAATTTTGTCTCTGGTGGATACACCAAACACATCAAAATTCGACATCACTTAATTTATGAATCGGTAGATAAAGAAGAAATTAAAAAAACTAATATGGTATCAAAGATCATCTCTTTAGAGTGTGATCTCATTGTTTTGGAAACTATTCATCCATGTGGAGCAGTTTCAAACAGAAGAGTGGAATGTGGATAATTATGGAGCAGTTTTATCTACTTTTTTTTTCTTCTTGTATTTTCTCTCTGAAGTTATTCAGTAGCAAGCCAACACATATGTATTCTCTAGCAAGTTTAGCATCAATAATATCACAAATGTTGATTAGAAGATTGATCTAATTTGTGACTTCAAACTATTTTATCGATGTTCTTGAGCAATTATTAAAATGCAGTATTAACAAATTAAAAGGAATCTCTAACAAGTAATAGAGAATAGTTAAAAGATTATGATGCTCACAGTGCAACTATAGTTGGAAAAAAAAAAACAAGAGAAAATAAGCTTTTCGAGTACAACACAATGAATGAAGAAGATCTGAATGGAATAATTAATATTCTTACTTGAGAATTGACATCCACAATGGCACCTGAACTTGAACTGTCAGCACAAGCCTTCTTGTACCTCTCAATTGTTGATTTTATACTGGAAAAAGATCAAAAATGGAATGAGGATTTTTAAGCAGCAAATTTTATGTGCGAAAACTGAATTAGGAAGCAGCACTGCACTTATGTTTCTTCGGTAGTATCAACGCATGCACTTAGTGCTCAGAGATTTGACCAAATAAATTCTACAGGACATTGCAAGAAATGTTGACTGAAAACCAGTGAATGACGGAAGTGTTTCAGTCACTCAGCTTGCCAGAGATCAATCAGTATGCATTTGATCAGTAGTCTGTGATGAATTAATTATGAGATCAATCAGTATATACTTATTCTTGAAGGAAAAAGACACAAATAGGTTCAGGAAAGTGTTTATTTATTATTTCTGATAGCTGTTATAGACAACTACTGTATTACAAAGTATATTTTCATTTCTTCAAGTACTTGTATTTTCTGAGGAAGAGGGGAAATATGCTCATGTCATGATAGAAACATACAAAAGCAGTGAGCAATTAATCTGTAAGTGCATAAAAAGAATGTATATCAACTACTGAGTATGATCAATCAAATCAGTAATCATCTAAAAAATTTGTGAGGAGGAAACTCTCCATCTCCTTGTGACTTTGTGTAAACATATATGAACATAATAATAATAGTCTATCGACATCTAACCCCGAGTATGATTTCTCATCTTGACTCTAGCAGTACATCAACTACTGACTAACTACTACATCTCATGTGATGGATGGCGTTCCAACTTTTTCTTTCCACTGAAGCGTCAAATATCTATCACGATGGAGCACCATTCCTCGAATCGAGCTCGGTGGGACCCCTTTCGTCACCTCCACACTACAGATATGGGCAGGAATCCTTTCCATGCAAGACAAAAGCTGCAACGAGTGGCGTGCAAGGTAGGTTCGTACCACTACAAAAAGGCAAGATGAAAGATGTAATGGCTGGCTGGCTGGCTGGTACTGCAGTGATCCTGAAGAAGGTCGAGCCACAGCAGGTTGGAACTCTCAAGGCGCGTACAAGCACCACAGCGCAGGTCACCTCCATCGGTAGCTTTAAGGGTACAGCACTGTGTGTGTGTGTGTCTGTGTTGGGGTTTTCCTTCACTGTGCAGCTATCTATCTATCTACATGGTGCTGCCCTTATCTTTATTACCTTGGCAAGGGTTATTTAGGTGTACCTGAGAGGAGGTGGATACAAAAATAATGAATGGCTAACTCGTAAGAAGGAACATGGAGGACCATCCACTTCTGCTGTCATGCCAAAACCATCAGCATCCGGTATTTGTTGGATACAAAAACAATGGCTAACTCGTAAACCAAACATTTTACTTACATCCACCTGTTTGCTGACAATACAAGTGGGATAAGTAATCTTCCATCTTACCCGACTCGTTTGGATGTGGATTCTAAGATAAGACTTCAAATAACAAAAGAACAAATCCGTGAGGAAAATTATTTTCCCTACAAATGAGATTAAATACTTTTGGTTGCCTCTATCAGAACTCAGGAGCCATTCCGAGTTACTGATCCTACCATTTTTAGCTTCCAGTATATGGAATCAATCACATTTACACCAAAACAATTTCTATCTTTGCCTTTTTAAAGCCGTTCGATTACAAGGCAAATCTATCATTGACCGGCTTGAATATTGGTGGAGCATTAAAAAGGAAAAAAAATAAAATAAAATGGACTGATGTTTTACTCCTTGACCGGATGACCGAATTAGGATCAGCGATACTACCGGAAGAATTCAAGTACACTACACACCAAGACACCCTCAAGGGTGGGTAGGTGGCCATTATAGATCAAAGATTTGATGGATGACATGAGAGGCAATGCGAGCAAAAGTATCTCGTACTTGTTACAAGAAGTTGATATAAAGAATGATGTCAAGTACGATATTTTATTTTTCTTTTCCGAAAGACGAGACGACGACGGACAACAAGTATCTATCATAAGTTACACAGTGCGGAATGGTCAAGCAGCAGTCATGTTTTCAGGGAAAACCACTTTGGAACTCATAAGATGAGAAATTTATTGCATAAACTGAAGCAGAAAAGTGAGGTGAAAACAAAAAGTGGCACAGAAGAAAAACAAACGCAAGAACAAAAGATTAAAAAAAAAAAAAAAAAAGGAGAGTGAAAACAAAAGTGGCGATGTGTTAGAGGGATTTATTCTCAAGTAATTCGTTTGATGTTAGGGTTGATATAAATCTGCAATAGGTATACTGAAAAATGATTTGAATTACTAATAACACCATAGTTTGAGAGGTTATTGATTAAAATTATTTAGTCATATTCAGTGTCAACAAATGTTCACATATTTCTTCTCTTCATCAAGATAATTAGGGTTTGGTTTTAGGCGATCGTAATCTTAGGAAGAGGTGTTTGATTCAGTTGTAGATATATGATCTTTTTTTTGCCTCTCTGGTTGTCAACACAAAAAATAAAAAAATGCTAGTGTATAATAAATTATGCTAGAGTAAAAACAAAGATGTAACGACAGCACATAAGAAGGGGAGAATGCAAGTACAAGTGATCTATTCATGCATATGATTTCCAAAAGCCAACAACAATTAATTCTACAAGGAAATAGGTTTGATATGCATTAACCACGGAAGCCATGCAAATAGAACGCTCAGTAAGGGTTTTTTTTTTTTTTTTACTCTTTTTCTTTTCTCTCTCTTGCTATTTGCTCATCTACTGTGATCTAGAAGATAGTTGAAAATAAGCAGCAATTTTATATTTATCAAAGCAGAAATACATGAGAAAAAAATCTCAGTCTTACTGCTGCATAATAAACTATTTAAGTAGTTGCACATATAAGCATTTCAGGGGAGAAGGCAATATTTATAAATAAACTATTAAGTAGTTGCAGGCAAACCAACAAATATGCAATAAATAGCACATAAGCATTTCAGGGGAGAAGGCAAGTAATAAAAAATATATATATATATACTGATGCATGGGATTGTCAAAAGATGGGAAAAATTTATACTTGCAGCATTCCTACGAGGGAAAAGTTTGAAATGCATAACCACGCAAAAGACATCATCAAAGACCTGAGTTGACTCAAAAAGGAATTCTCATTTGAAATATTCAACTTTATAACTAAAGTGTCGTTCCCAATCTTATTTTGTATATCCTATGGAAATTTTTTGTGTTAAATTAGGTCAACTGTTAGACAACAAACGAACAATTTGCCGCATAATGTTGTGTTACCCTCCTAACTTACAACTTCCCAGTCGTTCAAGTTTCCTTGCCCATCCCAAATTGGAACTGAGAGTTGTTGACTGTCCATGGTTTTGCAAACATGATGTCAATGGTGGTGACGATGATGATCACAATAAAACAACTTGCAGTGTGCCATCTCAAACTAAGCTGAACTTGTCGAGCCAGATTATTCTAAAACTCAATTCAAAATTCAAATTATATTTCTAGACGCATTTACATACACACAAGATTGCAAGATTTCCAAGTCGACTGAGAAGAAAAACACCAGTCAATAGTGGCGGCCGAAATAACCGAGAATATATTAAATTACACGTTTAATTTCCATCATCTCATATATTTGGTGAAGTTCTCATCCACAGGTCTCTCACGTCCGTCCAGCCTTGTAAAAAATTTCTAAGCTTTCACCAAGCCGGGTATCCTTGAACACTTCGACCCACACACTGGAGGCCAAATGAGTAAAAGTGCCATCTCTAGTCACATTCTACGTATCATATGGAATCAATCCCCTAAGAATCTGTAATAGTTTTACCCAATGCATATCTTTCGATCCTGATGTTCATATAGTCCTCCAAATATGGCAGTAATTACCCACACGTACTTAGCAGTGTCAATGAGAACTGGAGTCGAGAGATGGATGGTACTTAAGCAGCAGAATATCTAATCAAAATGTTCGTCTTGTCCTGACAAGGCTTCACAGTGAGCTAGCTAGCTAGCATTTCGTCCTTTTCTCCTCCTCAGCGTTCCAACCTCCTCCCACTCTTGTAATCATCCCACAAGATTGACGACGAAGTTAAGGTTTCGTCAAAAAGGCAAGACAAGATACATAAAGAGGCCGCCTTGGGAGAACACAAAATGGCCCGACGACGCCCCCACTCCTCGAGTGTGTAAGTGACGTGAATGGGCGCATGGCCCGGGAAGTAAGACCACCCCCAACCCCCTCCCCGGTTGGTTCAAGGCAATCATCATCAACCGTAGTACACATCTCCGAACAGCCATGCGCCCCCTCATGGCGGGCGCATGGTGGTGAGGCGAGAAGAGAGAGATGGAAAATAAAATATAAAATAAAATAGAGTCACAAGGTGTTTGCACCAGAAAAGAAACCAAGTCTAGCGAGGCGCCAGTTTCCCTGGTGGTGACAAAAGAGGCCCAAACCCTAAGAAAGAGAAGAAATTTGAATACCGGGCAAGGTTTAGAACTCAAAGATCAAAGAGCGAGAGAGAGAGAGAGAGAGAGAGAGAGAGAGATTGGAGGTGGAAGGGTGGTTTTGAATCTAGCTGCAGGGAAGGAGTTGTTGCCTTTGTGAACGCAATGCAAACACCAAAGAAAACATATGGATTCTTGTCAATGGAGGGATCAGACAGGCACTAACTGAAGCCAGGCGGAAGGCACATCAATCCCACACGGAGATAGAGAGATTTTGACCAGGCAAAACCAAACAAGAAAAAAAGAATGATAAAGGAGCAGGAAAGGGAAGCAAGGAAACCTTACAAACAGCCTTGAAGTTTGTACAGACCCTACAGTTAGAGCGAGAGAGCCAACCTCAGGAGAGACTGCAATCCTTTCCAAGTTGAAGATAGGAACATCCCATTCCTATGCATCATTTCGAAACCCTAGCCATTTATATACATAAATGTTCCAGAGGAAAAAAAAAACATAAATACTGGTATCTAACATCTTCTTTGGCCACTACGAGTATAATCTCATCAAAAAGGAAAGGATGAACTTAGCTGGAGCTCGATCTCCATCCCTGACATCCCGTTTCCTCTTTGAAAAATCTTCTCCCCAAAGGCCCAAACGGGCACAGAGTGACTGACAATTATATGAGGTAAGAAGCCGATCCATGAAAACATCTACAGATCCTCGACAAAGCTATGCATCTCAAAGCAATTCTCATGTAAAGTTCTTCAGCAACTTTTAGGTGTATTATTCTCGAGTCATTATATGATCAATGGGAGAGCAAAGGGAATAGCATGAAATGTAGAGTGCAACACACCGACATACTTGTTATTGGCGTACTCATATAGCCTGCCGCGGCTGGAGAACACGATAAGGGCGACCTCGGCATCGCAGAGCACAGACAGTTCGTAGGCTTTCTTCAGCAGCCCATTCCGGCGCTTGCAGAACGTCACTTGGCGGTTTGTGGTGTTCTCGATCCTCTTGATCTCAATCTTACCCCTTCCCATCTTTGTTGATGTCCTTTGCACTGAAGCTGAGCTGAAATAAAGGAATAAAATTTCTAGTCTTAACAACAGCAACACAAGAAACCTGATCTCCATTATCTCATCTTGTGTTGGTATCTAATTAGGAGGCTCGAGGATTCAGGTAAGTTAGTATATCCATGCCGTGAAACGAAAATTAAGAGCCAAAAAATTAACCAAGCAGAAGAATCTTGAAGAACATCCGAACTGTACAATTGGGAAGAAGAACGAAATCGAGCTTTGGTTAAAGAAGAAATCTAAAACTGTCTCAAAGAATGATCATGGTTCTCAAAGTTTTGAGTACCCTAACACCCAAACAAGAATCAACGAGAAACCTCCAAAAGAAAAGATGATCTAATAGAAGAACGTTAGCGCCCACAAGAAAGAAAGAAAGCTCTCTCTCTCTCTCTCTCTCTCTCCAGGAAAATTAAACCAGAAACATCAACTTCCAATACCGAGGATAGAAATCTAAAGAAGCTGAACAAGAGGGGAAAAAGAACAAGAAAACGAGATTAACCTCCGAGCACTCAAGAACTTGTGACTAAAACTCAAAATCAAAGAAGATCGATCAAGAAATCAAGGCCACTCAGAAGCCACAGTTAGGGACTATGATATCTTCGACAGGAAGGTGTCAGTCACCAAGTACTCCGACTCCCAAATGCGATGGCGCCAAAGGTAAGGAAGGAAGTGAGATTGGAGAGGCCAAAACAAGAAAAGATTAATCGATCCCGAACGATTTCACGACCTTCTTTCCCCTCGATAAACTCCTTGAAAGAAAGATAGATCGGCGTCTGCTCAGGCTTCGTCTCGCCCGGGTCTTGGGATTCCTCCCGAGGATGGAGGAGGAGGAGGAGGAGAGGAAAAGTGACAAAGCAGCCGCTGCTGCATGGCCGCACCAGCGTCCTCCTTTTTAATGGCCGCTCCGCTCCCTCTTTATCTTGTCCTTCGCGTGCGTCTCCCTATCGTACGCCGGCGGGGAAGGGCTGCTCATCCCTCTCCTCGCAAACTTTACGTCCTTCTTGGGGTATCTCATCTCGGGTAAACAGTTCTGGAGGAATACTTGACCAAAGAGCGCGCAGAAGCGCTCGGGCACGTGCGGTCGCGGGGGGTGGGTGCTCGGGCTCAACCGGGAACCGTACGATTCGGTGTCATCGACAGCTGTGAGCCGTACGATCGACGGGCCGTTTTCTTTTTGGGGTTGCCAAAAAGTGGGTAGACCGGGGTGGGGATCGGGGAGGTCCAGAATTGGGTTAAAAATGGGTTGGTGTTTATAGGGGTTGGGGAAATGGCTGTGGCCCCCTCCTCCACTTATTGGACGGCAGAGGATTGGGCACGTCGTATCACAGATCGTAGTGATGGACTCCAATTAGGATAGGTGTCGAGTGTCGGTCCGTCCCCAAAGTCCCACCACCGTCCCTCCTCGCCCGTGGGCCCACAGGTCAAGCTCACGTGAGAGTCACATGGGATGAGCAGCCCCGCTTCGGCCGGCCCGTGTTCGTTCGACTTGAGTGGAGGGGAGATATAAAATCATAATTATAAATTATGATAAAAAAAATAGGATATAAAATCATAATTATTGTCTATATATATATATTTTTTTTTCTTTTCTCCTTCCTACAGATTGATTGTTCTGAGCTTGTGTCGAGGGTTTGACTTTCTGGTTCTCGAGCATTCAACTCTCCCTCCATGATCAGAAGAGAAGAAAGAAAAAGAAGAAGATGGAGTCATTGATTTGGAAAACATTTGTCCTCTAAGAGTAGAAATGGAACTCGGCATCATTCAACCCCTCCTGGGTTAGTAAGGAAGCATGAAAAGGACAGGTGATGAATAAATAATAATAATAATAATATGTTGTCTTAGACAGTGAGTGAGTGATACTTACTTCCAACAAAGATGATATATTAGTGGATATGTTGATTCGGTAGATCTAATATTATGTGGTCATATATATATATATATATATATTATTAATTTTATTTTTGTGCCATTTGGAGGAAGAGACCCATCATCTTGTAGATAATGTCTTGATTCAGTGACAAAAATGTCCTGAAAGGTTTACTTATAATAAATAAAACAAACAGATGGTGGCCAAGATATCGACTCCGTATGTTGGTTTTTAAGCAATCCTCTCAAAGGACAAATAAAGTGAGCTTATATCTTGATAACAATCCCAACAAAAAAAACTTTTAACACTGTAAATTGCATGGCGGTAGAAGCTACTTGTAAATTGAGATATGGTATTGAATTTTTAAGTTGTGCAATACTTAGTTCTTCTTTCTAGTTCGACCTACATGCCTTGTATTATTGCTCGATATAAGTTTTTTAAATTGGACATCTTTTTTTTTTTAAAAAAAAAATTATTATTTTTTAGGTTATTTTTGAAACTCGATGTATGTATGTTTTGCACTTCAAAAAAAAAAAAGGCATGTTAAGTCTAATGAAAAATCAGGAGAAAGAAGGGATTGGTTGTCTATTTCCTATTTCCATGTCTTGCTCTTCCAGGAGCATTGCATGCACAGAAGGATACCACCATTTGTTGAGTTCAGCAATACCATACATGGTATAAAAATGATAAAAATGATATTATTTTTTTTATCTTTCTTGCCAAAAACAAAAGGGATGGTTAGAGAAAATGCCTGCAGATATATTAAGCATATGTTGTGGTTGTTATCATCATCATCATCATCATCATCATCATGAAGATGAAGAAGAGAAGCGAGAGCAACTGTTGTCTTGCAGGTGGTGGGCAGGTCAATTTCTCTTTCAAGAGTGTTTCTTATCAAAGACAAGTGGCTGAAAACTGACTATATTTATTAGATTTCCTATTTGAGTGGTGATCCGAATATAGAATTCAGTTCCAAAAAAATTGCTCTATGGGGTCCCCCAAAAATTTAATAGGGTGGTGGTGGTGGTGGTGGAGTTCCTTAACCTAACTTGTATGTACAGTTCAATTCTACAGGGTGAATGAAGACCACGGAATTGTTTTCTCCATTCAAGCTTTCGCATCTACATCTTAGTTTTCAGCTTTATTTCTCTACCATTTTCTTACTGCCTCTTCGTTATTTATATTCAGTCTGTGTGTGTGTGTGTGTGTGTGAGGAGACTTTGCACACCTTATGTAGTTGGGTGATCTACTACTTTTTACACTTCACCGTAATATAGTTAGTAACTTTGCCTGATACATTCTCTTTCTTCTTCTTCTTCTTCTCTCTCTCTCTCATAATCTCCATCCATGGATTTAATACACCTCCTCCGAGCATGCATGTCCACTGTTCCTTCTTTCTCGATGACTCCCATTACTATGAATGGGGGGAGGAGTTGGCCTTGGAGATTGGCCATGTCGGAAAGACTTCCATGCAACATTATCTTCCTTCCTTGGTGCAAGTTGGTAGGCACCACCAAATCCTATTCCCTACGTACTGTATGTACTAACACAAGTGGGGTGGAGGAGGACATTATACCATTTCGGTGCCCATCTTTTCCTCCACGTAGGACAGCCGAAGAACAATTCCCTCCACGTGAAACTTGTAGCACAGATTTATGGCAAAACATTTTTATCAAATCAAATTGATATATATATATATATATTACATGCATGCCTCTGGTAAAGTAAAGGTAGATCAACTAGCTTCTTCATGATGGAAGTTGAAAATTTTTGGCCAAGGCCAGCAAGTCCAACATGATGATCTCAAAAAAATGAAAAAAAAAAAAAAAAGTATCCTCAAACTTTTGGGGCATTTTTTATTCATGTATGATGTGCAAAGTTTATCTAGTGGTCATGCTGTTTGAAGAGAGAGAGAGAGAGAGAGAGAGAGAGAGAGAGAGAGAGAGAGAGAGAGAAACATATTTGCTGATGGATGGTCCATGAATCTGAAATAACTAAGATCATGCAGGGAGGAGGGAATCAAAATTTTTAGGTTTTCTTCTCATGTTTCAACAAAATTGTGTTGTGTATGACGGATGGATGGATGATAAGGTAGCAAATGAACAAGATCTTTTTCTTTGGTGGTTTTTATTTTTTATAATAAACTCTTAAATGTGGTTTTCCAAGATAAGCTGCTGATCATATTGAGAGCATTATTTATATGCTGGACTCCTAAGGTATGAAATTTCAATTAATTGGTAAAAGAGAGCATACAAGAAGAAATGATATCTCCCTCATCATAGCAGACAAACATCAAATATACATATTAGAAGAATCAATCAGTAATAGATATTTCCAGCCAAAAAAATAAAAAAACCAGGATTCTTGTACATTTTGTCATCATTAGCTGCAATTTTAGTCATAATTACAACTACTTAGAAAAGCAGTTGGTCATGGCAGCTTACCTTGTGAAATAATAAGAGGCTTTACTCAAACAATCTATTATCTTCCACATCAACTTTAATCCTTATTATTATTATTTTTTTTGAACTGAAACTTCAGTTAAGGTTTTACCTCACTGTGTCACATATTCTCCAACAATAATTGGTTGGCAACCCATGTTCTACAAAGCTCTTTTAACACAAAAAGAAAAGGTAAAGTGTATCTAAGGATCAAAATGGATCTAGAAATTGATCAAACCATATCATAAAAAGGGCTTGCAGCCAAAGGATATATATATTTAAGGATCAGAATGCAAGAACATCATCATCCTTCCAACTCTTATATGCACATCTTCATTCCACTGTTTATGTTCTAATAAGCTTTAGCTTCTCTTTCATGTGTAGGGGGCTGAAGGCAATCCATAGCAACAATTTTATGAGATTATCTCTGATGAGGATATTAGTCAATAAGATTTGTAGATCTAAAAAGGTTTAGCAGTTATATCCAGGAGCAACTTACAAGAGTACTGCAATTACAAAAAAAAAAAAAAAAAAAATGCATATCTTGTAGGATATGACAACACTTGGGTAATTCAAAGCTTGTACGGCAAAGAAAATGAGGTCTTCTTTCTTTCCTCAGATATAAGCACAGAAAGAGAAGTGATGGATATCTAACCTGTGGGGAGAACAAGCCTTTCCTTCTCATGTATATATATATAAATGGTGTGGCATTGGGGTTGCTGTAACGTTTGGCAATGCAGAATAAGCTAGAGAGATGGAGCTTTTAACAAAACAAAACCTGTGGAGAAGAGTAATAAAATATGTATGTAGCTTTCAATATCTTGCTCGCTTTTCTCATGTGCATACCAACAAGGAGATGGAAAAAAAAAAAAATCCCAACAGCATGCATGAATAGGTTTGCCAAAAAGTACAACTAGGATGAATGGTTCAGAGAAAATTATGACAGTGTCTTCTGATGCATCCATCTATGGAGAGCTCTGCATGAAATGGATGATTAAAAAGCTGGGAAGTCTTTGAGCCTATTCCACATATCTCAAGAAATCCATCTCTCCTCTTTGAATGCCTTGGGAAATCATATGGTTGTCACCAGTAGATTTATTCCTACCATTAATGCTTGACCTCAAGAAGCCAATGCCTAACTGCTCAGATCAACAACATTTCTTCTATGACATATTAATGATCTTGTAACTTTTACAGCTCTGTTTGAGCCCAAGATGCCAAAACCCCTCAAAATCAAGTACAACCAAAGTTTAAAAAAAAGAGCACCTATAAGTTAGCCGATACATCATCATGAGAATTAATCAAGCACTGTAGTCAAAGTGGGGGGTTTCCAAGGAATCTTAACTCCACCACCTCATCCAATCAAAGTGCTGATGTCCATGATAGGAGGTCCCTTTCATTGCCGAGTTTAGTTCAGCAGCATCTGCCACCGGACAAGCCATGGGGGGACAGACCAAAAAGAAAGCATGAAAATGGCAGTTGTGGTCCAAAGGAAATATACAGAACTGATGAGATAGGAACAAGTTTGATGGACTCATTGTTCTGTATTCTCTCTGGCTGAAGAGATCAGGATGGCATTGGATGCCACTACCCCTTAACAGATGATAATGGAATCCTCAAGTCTCAGATCTAGTTGAAATCCTCTGCCAACACCACCACCATCACCACCAATAGGCAAAGCAACCCAAAGTGGGTGCCAATCAGCCATGTACCATACCGAACCCACCTGTCTTCCATTTCCCCAAGATCAGAAGTGAAGATACATACATACCATGGTTTTAGTCCAACTCCAAAAGCAGAGCTCTAACTTGGTGATTTCTGAGCAGAATAACTTGGATGACTTGATCCTTGCATGCATACAATCTTTATATGATCTACAAAATGGATACAGGAATTAGCTTGTGAAATATAAATATGAAGATCCATAAATTATCACAATCCCACCCCATGAGAAGACTCATTAAATTGATGGATCTAGTACCATGTGACCCAAAATAATCCATCCAAAACCAAACCGTTGCCCAATATTATGCCCTAATATGTATGTGGCATGTGAGAACCAACTTTCTAATGTTTTCACACTGTAATGTGCAATCCAACTTCATTTATATGTATTACTCCGTTCCTAATTGAACCTTTTCTCACACCTTATCTAACCCTAATACCAATTATTGAGATCAAACTTGATACAAAAGCTGGTCATTTAACTTGATGAGCCGAGAAACATGTGACCTAAATTACATATGTTAACAGTTGTGAACTCATTTATCCACACGTAGACTTACATACATCCTCTCACTTAATGATGTAGACTAAAATCAGGGTGTCGCAATCTTGGAGTGTCATAATAAACACAGGAGTATATTCAGGTGATAACAAAAGAGAGAACTCTGAATTAGCAAGGTGAATTATAGGATCAATTTGAATAAATACAAGCAAGATCAGTAAATCAGTGTAATCTTTTTAGTTGATCTTTTCCAAACAATTCTACCAGTAAGAGACTATTAGTTGATGACAATTTCTGCAATACTTCACATTGAAAATGATCCGTATCAAGGAATTACACACACCATAACATACGTGGGAGGTATGAAAATTTTCCTTGTTCAGAACACATGAGCTATCTGCTCTAAGACCCACCATTGTCACATCCAAGGCCCAAGTGGTGATTATTCTGTGTCAGCAAGGCACCTATCTGAGGAGACATTGGATGTTAGCAGCAACCTTTTCATGAATGACTAAATAAAAGAACAACGCAAATAAACAAGAAGGATGACAGGATCTGAAGTGGTGTGTCTCCTATGCATTCCCTGGTGAAAACATCCATAAAACAAAAGCATTACAGAAGGCTGAGAACAACAGCTCATGTAACTTCTACACAACAATAGCAACTAACAAAACTGAATTTATCCAAAAATAATAAGGTAAGAACTTAAACCTTCGAATTGTGTTTTCCATGCTTGGACATCTTCGAACTTCTTTACAGCAAGGTTTGACTTACCGGTCCGTACCGGTGTACCAACATATTGTCGGTACCGGTATGGGACCGGTACCAGGCGGTATGCACAGTGCATACCACCCGGTATTAAAATATAATATAATATTATATAATATAATATTATATAATATAATATTAAAATATTAAAAAATAAAAGAAAAGGGGCCGACGTCGCCTCGATCTTTCTCCCCGTGCAGGGAGACGGTCCGTCTCCTCACACAGGAGAAAAAGCGGCCGCGGGCGACCTGCGGGCGGTGACGACGCGCAGGCGACCCGCGGGCGAGGTATTCTTTCTTCTCTTCTTTTTTTCTTCTTTTCCACTTCTTCTTACCTTTTTCTTCCTCAATCGACTGTCGACGGTCGATTTCTCTCTCAAACGACAATCGGCCGCCGACGGCCGAAATTAACCGCCGACGGCTGAAATCGACCGTCGACAGTCGATTTTTGGTGGAACCGTCCGGTAGCGGGCGGTCCGCGTACCGATGACCTGGCGGACCGGTATGTACCACCCGAACCGGGCGGTACAGGTCGAAATTGCAAACCTTGCTTTACAGTATCCATCAAAGCTTAGCTTTGCAGTTCTTCTGAAACAATCTGAAGCTACTGCAGGTGCTCAGATCTCCATCTGAACTTGAAGCACATTTCCATGAGTTGCCATAACCTACAAGTGCTCTTTTATTTGAAATTCCATCGCAGGAGGGTCTTTGGAAACACTAAAACATTCCCACAATGTAAATTATAATGATGCACAAAATGCCAAGCTAATGATTTCATCAAGAATATGATGGGTCTATCAGGATGGGTAGAAAATCTGAAGTATGGGCTACCAACTATCACAATATTAGTTTCAGTCAAGCAGACAACTACCTTTCATGAAATTCTACTTCTAGCAAGATTGAGAGAACATCTATGACAAATTTCACAAATAGCTCCGAGCTCTTGCATATTATTCAACAGTTATTTGAATCATCAACTACTTATATTGCTATTTTGCTTGAGTAGAGTCCAACAGTCCACCAGATAGCAAGTCCCTTGCTAAGATCTTTAATTCTTGACTAAAAATCTGGATGCCATATTTAATCTGTCAGGATTTATAAAAGATAAGAATAGACTTTCTAGAGAAAGGTTGCAGAAGGGCTTGATCACCTAGCCAAAGTCCACAAGCAAGTAGGCTACCTCATAGGCATCAACAGACTTGTAGAATATAGCTACAAATAGAAACCATCAGATGTAGATTTTAATATAAAAGGCTAGGTATTGTTAATCCACGTTATAATAAACCAAAAACTGACAGCCTTCAGAACTACTTGCAAACAATTGTGTTTTGCATAAATTTTTCCCAAAAATCTTCAAATCTATACTGAAAAGGATCAAGATAAAGAAAAATATTGTATATGTTATAGCCAATAATGTAACAATTAGCTCATAATTGCATAATTTTATCCCTGAAACCTTTTATCAGAGATCAGAATGTAACTATTAAATCTGATCAGAATATAATTCTGGCTCCTCATATTATCCTAACAACTACAGAATGATAATATAAAATCAATTCTCAATCTAGCAGCAGCTGCCTACTCATAGGACGTTATGCTTTTGACAGTATTCTGCCTTGGCACATATCCAAGGTTCATTTCCAGCTAGTGCAATATGTTCTTCGTCATGCTTTCAGCCAGTGCTTTTTATGTATAGGCAGGATGAAAGGTGTGTTCTTCGTCATGCTTTGAGCCAGTGCTTTTTATATATAGGCAGGTTGAGAGGTGTGGCTATGGCTCCTACCACAACTGTCAAGACTGAACACCTGGGCAGATAAACAACCACCTAAAACACTGGCCGAGGGCATTACTAGTTGTGTACCATTTGGTGGTTTATCACCTCATGGATCTATTATCTTTCAAAGTAAATGTTACAATTGTTGCACCTAGTATTATGCAATAAGTTATACACAAACCATGCAGTAGCTCAAAGAATGTATTCCAGAGAACATTATCATAGACAGTTCTAAATTAGGAAAATGCAAGACTTTAAATTTCATTGTACAAAGACAAACTTTTACTGTGCTAGCATGATGCCTATCAATTGGCACATGTGCTATGCCAAACCAAAACAATGTAGGTTCAAACTAGTACAATCAATACCTACTAGAATGGCACATGATAACAAATACAAACGGGCAATTAGATCCATGGGCACCTCATCATTATAACTTTCTAAAAAATCCAAGAAAAAATAAATCCCACAGAAATATACAACCATAAAATTCAAAAGTTGAGGGGAAAAAGTGACGTTCTTTCTCATTTGAAAGAACTTGTTGGCAACAAGTACATTGCATCTCTACTATTATAATACTAGCAACAAGGTGCCATGCTGATGAATGATGTGCCTTGAAAATTTGTGTGTCATAATTTTAACTGTTATATTCTTCATTGAACTAATAAACATATTTTGTTGTATCAATCCACTGTCTTTAGCTGTACCCAACACCGACTCATATGGCCTCAAGGACCAGGTTTAGTTAATTACATAATATCATGTTAACCACAAGATATTGCTTCAAGGGCCTAAATGAAAACACAATTTCCCACAAATCTCCCAATGAATATTTAAACATAAGTCGCTAAGTAATTAACCTAAGCATAATCTGAAATATCATATTGGTCAATAATGAACAGAAGAATAGTAAATTATGATTCAAAATTAATTGTTAACATCAATACGCAATATGATGAATACTACATGATGTAAGATCAAGATCAATTGGAAAACCTTACACAACAATCACAAATTTCACTATATTATCGAATAGTTGTCCAACACAAATTTGTGTCAACTCATCTATCTGGTTCCCAAAGGCATTAATACATCTAGATCTCTTGATATAGGTGTGTTGACTTGACAGACATTACCTTCCAAAATGATGTACCTCACGACTTGGTATCATGATACACCTTAATATCTTTCAAGGTGAGGTACTAGATAATTACCTGAGGTTGTCAACCAGGAAACAGATAGTAAGCTATTCTTCATGCCTAGCACATGATAGACATTCTCCAACTGCACTTGACATGGGCAAAATCAAAGGTAACATCAGTCTTACCAATATGTGTACTTGACTCGTCGGAAACATCATTAAAGTAAAAGATGATATTTTTAACCGTAAATCAATTCCAGAATTATGAAAAACAGGTCTAAAAATCTTTACCTGATATGGAAAAACCAATACAAGGATCTAACCAGGATAGCATTTCCAACTTCTCTAAGTTCGAACACTGGTAAAAATCTGAACCTACTATACGATAGACCTACCAAAAACGCAGGAAAAATGTTATGCATCTGATGAAAGTTGACAAATTTAACGAAAAATATCTAGCAAAAACGGAATAGACATGGATTAAGAAACTAAAAAAACACTCAACCTGTTTATACCATTGCATATATTCGGACAGGTAGTGAACACTAGAAACAAACGCAAAGAATACTACCCACAACGAGAGGTTGAATAATATGAAGTTAGTTTACAGAAGGAAGACTGGTCGACCTCTCATATGTCGAGGTATTTACTCAATTGAGTCTTTGTTTGGAGAAGTTACGATCTCTGACGAACAATTTTATGAGGTGAACAGCTGAAAAGAACACCACAAAGATCAAATCATTGCAACTCTTCACGCAATCGACTTGCCTAGTGATGCAATAAACATGTAGAAATTGGAGGAGAGCGAACCTGTTAAATCCATACGAGGACGTGAAGACGAACGAAGAGTTGGCATTCTCGCTCTGCCGCTCTCGTCTTCGCTCGTCTCTTACCCTCCTCCATCGTCCAAGCAAACAAATTGGCCAACATAACCCTGACTCCAGAACCTAATATGGATCTTCGAATTACCGGGTTCGGATCCTGAGTGCGTCCGGTTAACACTCCGACCCGATAGAGGAACTGCCGTTCCCGAGATCACGGCTCTAATTCTCGAATCGGCCTGCTTCAATTAAACTAGGCTCGTTAATTAGGCCTAAATATATGACCGCAAAGGACTCGGGTCGCGCCGTACTGCGCTTATCACCGGGGTGCGCGGTTCTTCCGCTCCATTCCTACCGTCGCCGCTCTCTTCCGACTCGACTTCCTCCTCCGATCGCGTTGGTGGAGAGACGTCATCGATCGCAGGTATTCTTCCGTCCGCTAGGGATCATCCTAATAATCATTCGCCGCTGCGGCCTCATACGGTTGACAACGTTTCTCGTCACAATTTGTTTCTCCTCATTTTGTGTTTGATGTTTTGTCGCAAAAAGATCTCTTTTTTTTGTTTGTATGTTTCTTTGTATCTTCGAATTGAATATACTTTTTTTTGTCCTTGATGATGAGTGTCGCGATTCCACAAATTGTCGTGGGTGGTTTTGGGGTCTTGGATTTGGTGGAAGGATCTGGTCGAATTCGTATCGGTAGTTGCATGATCTAGGCTCGCTAAGCTATTAGTGGATGCCTAGAAATTTGCTGTGATCGGGAAACGTATTAGCCTCAGTCTGATCGATGTAACCAATTCCTATTGGTTGCTGTTATGGAACTTTATGCTGTGGCTGATTAGTCAGCATGACTCGGTTCTGTCCGAGTGTGCAAGTTTGTCCGTGTTGGTTGGAATGGGAGAGGTACTCAGCTGAGGTCGGCGGGGCACGCTCCGGAGCTTGGCTCGGGTTGGCGCCGTCTGTTCGGGGATTTGCCTTGGGTCGACTGATGATTCCTACATAAAGGCCTCATCGGGGTGGGATGCCCGATGTGGCCCCTCCGACACTCAAGTCAGTGCCTCGACCAAAGTGAAATCAAAATATTGTATGTATTGTCTCCCCCTGAATAGTCCTTAGGGGTGGCTTTTAAACTTGTCGGCCGTAGGTTGACCTCAGCCTTTAATGCTGTCGGCATCTTTTGCTGAGGTGGCGTATGGCCTCGCGGGCTCCCAAGGTCCTCGAGTGCCGCGTCTGTGTCAGATGATGCCGTGTGCTGCGTCTTGCCCTCGTCATCGTCCAGCTCGAGTGTAGGTCGACCGCTACTGCGCCAGGTTGGCCGAAGATGTGGTGCGCTACTTGACATATGGCGGGTGATTGGGCTAGCCCACTATCAGTCCTATCATTTCCCCCTCGGAAAGCTTTTCCCGAGGTTCCTTGAAGAGGGGTACGAGAAGGATGTTCCTTGTTGGTAGCTTTTGTCGGACGACCGTCTTGCTCGCTGTGTGAAGTTCTATTGAGAAGCCATCAGGGTTGTGATTATGGGGCGGTTGGTGTCAGCTCCGACTGGTGTGTCGGGCTCGGATTAGATTGTCCGGGCGAGTTGATACCCCGTGCTTGCTGCTTACTGAACCGATGGGTTGATGGCTTTGGTTGACTTGAGCTGGAGCCATATCACTGGAATCGAGTTGTCGTCGGTGGGTAGGAGCTGCTGGATTGACCGAGTTATTGATCTCGGGTGTGAGCCGTCGATTTGGCCAAGTTACTGGTCTCGACAAGGATTGTTTGACTGGCCGAGTTACCGGTCTCGACAAGGATTGTTTGACTGGCCGAGTTATTTGTCTCGGCAAGGATTGTTTGACTGGCTGAGTTACTGGTCTCAGCAAGGATTGTTTGACTGGTCGAGTTGCTGGTCTCGGGAATAATTGTTTGACTGGCCGAGCTACTAGTATCAGTAGGAATTATTTGATTGGCCAAGCTACTGGCCTCGCCAAGATCTGCTTGACTTGCTGAGTTACTGGTTTCTGCGGGAATTGTTTGGCTAGCCGAGTTACTGGTATTGGCGGGAACTGTTTGACTGGCCAAGCTACTGGCTTCAGTCGGAATTATTTAGCTGGCTGAGTTACTGGTCTCGGCGGGAACTGTTTGACTGGCCGAGCTACTGGTCTCGGTGGGAATTATTTGACTGGCCGAGCTACTGGCCTCGACAAGATCTGTTTGATTAGTCGAGTTACTGGTCTCGGCGAGAATTGTTTGACTGGTAGAGTTATTGGTCTGGGCAAGGATTGTTTGACTGGCCGAGTTGCTGGTCTCGGGAAGAACTGTTTAACTAGTCAAGCTACTGGTCTCGGCGGGATTATTTGATTGGTCGAGCTACTGGCCTTGGCAAGATCTGTTTGACTGGTCGAGTTATTGGTCTCGGTGGGAATTGTTTGGTTGGTCGAGAGGGTCAACTCGGGCACATGCAGGCTGGCCTGGCCGAGAGGGTCAACTTGGGCACAAGCAAGCTAGCTGGCCGAGAGGGTCAACTCGGGCACAGGCAAGCTGGCTTGGCCGAGAGGGTCAACTTGTGACTAGTGTGTGGTCAATGCTCGTGCCCGTCAATCGTCGCACATGGGGAAGGGAGTGAGTTCGCGACTACGTGTGCGTCTTGCACACGTGGACAACTGAGTTGGCGTTTGGCATTTAGGGCTGTCATGGCACTATGACATCTCTTGCCACTTGCATTTAATGTGGTTCGCGGGTTCCCCAGGCGAAGTCATTGCACTGCCTCGGGGCGGCGAACCATCACTCGGTAGCCTTATAATTTATCCTTTCGGTTGTGGGGGCTCTCATTATTCCCACTTTCATCTTCCGATCTTGTTCCTCAGCCTCCTCGGATCATACCTCCCTTAATCGCTCGGCCCCATCGGTCGATTTTCTTTTCGTTAGGTCGGAATGACCTCCTCAGATTCGTCTAGCAGTGTTAGGTCTGTTCCTTCCGTTAGATCGGGATAAACAAGTCCAGAAAACCCTGAGGCTAGCACCTCGGGGACATCGTCGGGAATTCCATCCCCGGTACGTGCCAAGGCCCTAAGGGACCTAGAAGTCATGAAAGCATGTCATGACTTCGATTCAGCCGTGATCGATGGGTCACTTGCCGCCATCTGGGAGCGCTACAGCATCCCGGAAGAGTATGCGCTGCATGCTCCGCTGCTCGAGCAGCGACCTTATAATCCGGGCTCTCCCGGGTTGAGCATCTTGGTTGATGCTCTAGAAGCGGGGCTCCGCTTCCCTCTCCACCCCATCATCGAGGAGTGCCTCGGGTGATGGAGGATTTCGCTAAGTCAGGTGGTGCCCAATTCATTGCGCTACCTAGTCGCATTCCTCAGGGAATGTCGTGGGGCGACATTATTCCGTCCCGCAATTTGTTCATGGCATGCTTTCGCCTGTGTAAGAGTCAGGGCGACTACTACTTGACTACCCGGACTGGTTTTAAGGTTAGCGGCGCCCTACCAACAATAAGGGTTGGAAGACCCATTACCTCTTCGTCAGTGGTGCGAGGTGGGGGTTCAGACTTGAATAGTCGGTCTATCTGATTAGCAATGCCCCCCCATACTTATCTGAGGAGTCCGCCCTAGTTAGTAGACTGAAGGGGATCCTTTCCTCTTCTCGGGCGATCCGGGACATGATCGAGCTCTGGCTGGACGAGGCAGGTCTCAGCCCAGCCCCTCGGGATACACTTTTCTTTTGGTCATCTTTCATTGCTTCAATCGTTGAGTTTTCAATGTCCTATCCTATTGGTCGGAATGCAGATACGATGAATTTGGCCGGACTTCGTGGGATGCCGAAGGTGCCGACTAGAAAACCAGGATTGACGGCCTGGGCTGCCGTGTCCTCGCCTGAGGTTCAAGAAGTTTCGGCAGAAGTTGCTCCAAGGGGTGCCATTGCTCCGACCCCGAAGAGGCCAATCGAGGGGTCAACGCCACATCTTAAAGGTTCCACCCGCGTGCACAAGCGGGTAAAGGAGATAGTAGACAAGCACAAGTCCTAGCGCGGTGAAGGAAGCTCTTGGGCACACTCTAAAGGCAAAGAGCCAACCGCATCGGGTGGGGAGCCTGCACAACCCGCATATCGCTGCTCCAAATCAATGAAGGAGTTTTTCAGCACGATAGTGCACAAGAATGACATGGGGTACTATGCCTTGCAGATGACCGACCTACCTCCTCGGGACCTTGGTTTGGCGATGCAGGCCTGGTGGGAGACCTTGAAGAATTCAACACGGGTCTAGGATGACCCACAGGCGGCGATCGAATTTGGAAGGAGGTCCTACATCCCCAACTGGCGAAAGAATTATATTTGCTGCCGTTCGAGGTGCTCCTTGCCCGAACGACGAAGCAAATAGTTTGGGTAAGCAAATAACTCCCGTCTCGGTCTCAACCCAGCCTTTCGGCTGAATATTATGCATAGATAGTCTGACCATCTAGGCCTCTTGATTTTGCTTGCAGGGCCATCACTATCAGATGGCTTTACTCACCACGTTCACGACGCGGCTCGACTCATAACTATCATGGGCCACTAAGCATCCGACTTCGAGCGGGAGATCGAGGAGTTGAAGTCGAGAGGCGGTCTAGAGGTAGCGGCCGAGCAGAGGGCGACCGCGGTCGAGCAACGGGCAATCGAGCTCCGTACTGAAAACGAGAAACTATTAGCCAAGCTGGCCGAGGTGACTTAGTGACTGGAGCTCTCAGACAAGGAGCTGAACGATGCCCCGGCCGACTTGTGCGATGCCCAGAGGCAACTGAAGGAGCAACGAGCCGGTCGTCGGAAGGTAGACGATGACCTCCTAAAGGTCATTAAGGAGCTTGAAGCCCAACGGGCCGATCTGCCTAGACAAGCCATTGAGGATTACAAGGAGTCGGATGCTAGGTCTGCATCGAATAGGGCGAGTTTCCTATGAATACATACAGATATCAGGCCCGCACCCGACCTTTGTACTGAAAACGAGAAACTACTAGCCGAGCTAGCCGAGGCGACTTAGCGACTGGAGCTATCAGGCAAGGAGCTGAACGATGCCCCGACCGACTTGTGTGATGCCCAGAGGCAATTGATGGAGCAACGAGCCGGCCGTCGAAAGGTAGACGGTGAGCTTCTAAAGGTCATTAAGGAGCTTGGAGCCCAACGGGCCGATCTGCCTAAACAAGCCATTGAGGGTTACAAGGAGTCGACCGGGTTCAAGCTAGGTCTGCAACGAATAGGGCGAGTTTCCTATGAATACGGATATCGGGCTTGCACCTGGACTCTGAGGTGGAAGAAGACCCGTTCACCATTCGGCCCGAGGACGATTCAATGCTGATGGAGACCGAACAACCTTTTGACGACTCGGAAGAGCCCGAGTTGTGACTTGTAAATCTTCATTCTCTCATTTTGTTGGTCGGGCAGCATTTTGTAGCTTGGTCGCCCGACCGATTTTTGAGGTCTTGGTTGGATGAAACTCACAATATTTTGTAATCGACCTGTTTTGTATAAAAATGCTTTGATGAATGGAATTTCTTTCTTCCTCTTAATTATGAATTTTTGTTATGTGTATAATTTTCTGAAGTTGGATATGTGCCACCTGATTGGCAATTGTTTGCCATCTAACCTTGCGAGGGTGTAAGTCCCTTCTCGGATGGCCTTGACAATTCGGTAGGGGCCGTCCCAGTTTGGTGCCAGTTTACCTCGAGCTTTGGTTGGATCATTGTCCTCGGCCTTCCGTAGGACTAGGTCGCCCGATCTGATCTGCTGAGGGCGTATTTTGCGATTGTAAAGCCTCACAATGGCCTTTTTTTAAGCCAATGTTCTGAGGTGGGCCTCGGCCCGTTTTTCTTCCAATAAGTCGAGATTCTCTCGCAGCTGTTTGTTCGAGGCTTTTTCTTCATATAATTCAACTCGGAGGGTCGGGTAGACCACCTCGTGAGGGAGAATCGCTTCGATGTTGAAACCGAGGCTGAAGGGCGACTCCCCGGTCGGGGTCTTTGGGGTCGTTCTTGATGCCCACAATATGCTGAGAGCTCGTCAATCTAGGTTCCCTGTGCGTTAGTGACCCTCTTTTTTAACCCCTCTAGGATAGCTTGGTTTGTGA
Source organism: Ensete ventricosum (assembly GCA_029747655.1). NCBI lineage: Eukaryota > Viridiplantae > Streptophyta > Magnoliopsida > Zingiberales > Musaceae > Ensete > Ensete ventricosum. The sequence goes on from JAQQAF010000002.1 coordinate 24,164,132, forward strand.
CCTCGGCGAGTCCATTAGTTTGGGAGTGAGCGATCGAGCTGAATTTCAACTGAATTTTGTAACTTTGGCAGAACGCCTTGAACTTGGGATTATTAAACTACGTCCCGTTGTCGGTAATGATGACACTCGGGATGTCGAACCTGGTGATGATGCTCTTCCAAACGAAGCTCTCGACTTGCCTTTTAGCGATGGACGCCAGTGGCTCGGCTTCGACCCACTTGGTGAAGTAATCGACCCCGAGTATGAGGAACCTGCACTGTCCGGAGGCTGGGGGAAACTGGCCGAGAAGGTCCATCCCCCATTGAGCGAATGACCACGTACAGTTTGATGTTGCGAGTGGCATCTCCGGCTGGTGCTGGATTCGGGCGTGTCGTTGACATTGCTTGCATCTTTGGACGTAAGTTTAGGCATCCCGTTGCATGATTGGCCAAATGATATCCTTGCCTAAGGATTTTATGCACTAGCGTTCGAGTGCCAATGTGTTCTTCGCATATTCCTTCGTGCACCTCGGTCAAAGTAGTTTGTGCCTCGGCAATATGCAAGCAACGGAGTAGCGGTCGGCTAAAATCCTCTCCGGTAGAGGCGTCCGTTGACGATGCAATACCACGCCCGTCCTTTTGATCCGTCGTGCGATAGCCTTGTCCTCGTGTAGGGTGCCGTCTTTTTTGAAGTGAAGGAGCTCATCAATCCAACTATATCCGACCTCCATTGTGGCCACCTCCGGTAAACCAATAGTTGGTTCGGGAATCCTGGCCATCTACGGCTGTTGCTTATCGGATCCGCGGGCATAGGCCAACCTAGCCAGCGCATCCGCTTGTGAGTTCTCGGATTGGGAAACTTTGGTGATAGAGAAGTGGCGAAAATCATTGATCAGGCGTTGTGCCTTGGCATTATATTTGATCATTGACTCCTCTCGAGCTTCAAATTCACCATTAATTTATCCGACTACGAGCTGGGAGTCAGTAAAAACTTCGATTTGCTCTACGTGAAGCTTGGTGGCTAGTTTTAACCCGAACAACAGTACTTCATATTTAACTTTGTTATTAGTGGCCTTAGATTCTAGCCGGAGCGCAGACTCGCAAGGGTGTTGCACGACTTAGGCAAAACCAACTAAGTCTGTGACAGCATGCTCATAGACTTGGTTGGAAGGCCCTTTGAGGACAAGGTCGACTCCTCCTCTCTCGGCGTTTGTCGACCCTTAGACGTGCAACTTTCAAGTTGAGCTCGGATTCAATGGACTCTCTGGGATCGTGAGCTCCGAAATGAAGTTGGCTACTGCTTGAGCCTTTATCGCCGTCCTCGGAACATACTCGAGGTCGAATTCCCCGAGCTCCATCGACCATTTGAGCATTTGACCTGCAGTATCGAATTTCGAAAGTATTTGACGTAGGGGTTGGTTGATGGTTACCTTGATAGGGTGCGCCTGGAAGTATGGCCTTAGCTTCCTTACCTCTAGTACCAGGGCTATGGCTAGCCTTTCAATTGAGGTGTAACGCTCCTTAGGGTCGTTCAGGATGTGGCTAGAGTAGTACATTAGCCTCTGCCCCTCCTTACCGAGCTTGACTAAGTCGGAATTGACTACTGACTCTGACGCCGCAAGGTATAGCCCGAGAGGCTCTCCTGGTGTGACTGATGTGAGCTGTGATAGATGGGCGAGGTGTGCCTTTAACTGCTAGAAGACTTCTTCATACTGTAGCGTCCAATTGAAGCCTTTTGCCTGTTTTAAAGCTGTGGTAGATGGCCAGACTCTTATCTCTTGCTCGGGAGATAAATCGGCTCATTGCTGTCAACCTCCCGGTAAGTCGTTGAACCTCTTTAGCTGTTTGAGGGGATTGCATCTGCAGGATGGCTTTCACTTTTTCGGGGTTCGCGTCGATTCCACGCTGATGTATGACGAATCCAAGGAATTTTCCCGATATAATGCCAAAGACGCACTTAGCCAGGTTGAGTCGCATTCCGTATTTCCTTAAGGTCTGGAACGTTTCGGCCAGATCCGAGAGGTGAGTGTCGGCTCTTCGACTCTTGACTATCATGTCATCGACATATACTTCCATATTTCTCCTGACCTGGTCCTTGAACAACCGGTTCACCATCCGCTGATAGGTAGCTCTAACGTTCTTCAATCCGAACGACATAGCTTTATAGCAATATATGTCGTGATGAGTAATGAAGGTTGTGCTTTCCCGATCTGTCACGAACTTAACTGGTTTTGCGTAAGTCATGCGGCACCCTTGCATGTCCGTCCGCAAAGATCAGCCTCCCCGAAACCTTCTAGGGTCCCTTAGGACCTAGAAAAGAGAAAACGGGTTAGAGGAAACATTTCCCATAGGATCCACAAGCAACCACTTTAGCAAACACTTTATATAGCTAAGACAAATTACACCCATGGACTTTAACAAGCTTTGAACGGTTGCACACAAGGATCAAGCCCGCTACTTGCTGTACAAAAACTGAAAGACAAAGACAAACATGAGCATTACGTCGAACACCTTGTTTATATTTTTGTCCATGATAGATCTCTCGGTGCCATCTGGATATGGTCGTATCCTGAAAATACGTCCATGAACGACAGCAGTTCATATCTCGAGGTAGCATCCACTAGTTGGTCGATCCTTGGGAGTGGATAATAATCTTTCTGGCAAGCCCAATTGATCAACGCACATATGCTAATTTCCATTAAGGTTTTTTAACAAGTACAACGTTGGACAACCAGATCAGATACGTGACCTCTTTAATGAATCCCACGTCCAGTAACCGGGGAACCTCTTCTTCAATAGCCTTCTGTCGGTCTGGAGCAAACTTCCGACGTCATTGCTTTACTGGGTGGGCGTCGGGCGAGATATTGAGATGGTGTTGAGCTACCTCTAGGCTAATGCCGGGCATGTCCTTTGGAGACCATGTAAAAATGTCTGTATTTTTGGCGAGGAACTCCACCAACTGGACTCGTCGTTTCTCTGTGAGTACCGAGCCGACTCTTATAACTTTGCTCGGTTGTTCGGGGTCGAGGGGGGCTTCCACCACCTTCTCTGTCGGTTCGGGATGCAGGGCGCCCTTGTTCGGACTTCTGGGGTCGTCGACCGGTGTTATGGGCTTGAGCTTCTTGGGCAGGGTCGTTACCGTCAGGTAGCATTGTCTCGACTCCCGGGGGTCTCTTCTTGCTTCGCCGACACCCGCTCTGGTTGGGAATTTTATGGCTCTGTACGTTGAAACAACGGCCTTCAGCTTGTGGAGTGTTGGCCAGCCGATGATGGCATTGTATACCGACGGTAGTACGACTACCATGAATGGGTTCATTAGCGTTTCTGACCTCGGCTCTTCCCCGATTGTGACCGGCAAGGTCGTTGTGCCAAGAGGGGAGATGGAGTCTCCGGTGAATCCTGTAGATGTTATAGGAACAAGATCTTGTCAGTCAGACCCAATTCTTAAAAGGCATCAAGGTATAAGATGTCGGCCGGACTCCCTATGTCAACTATGATCCTTTTGACCCCAACATTTGCAATTCGTGCCGAGATCACCAAAGCATCGTCGTGATCTGGGTACTCCTCATTCCCTAACCTAAAGGTGATCTCGAGGTCACGGTCGCGTCTTGGCCTCTTTTCTATTGCGGCTCGTGCATATGCTTTGCGCGTCGAAGAGCTATCGCCTCCAGAAGCGGGTCCGCCGACAATAACATCAATTTGTTTTTCTATGGGCCCCTTTGGGCGGGGCGAAGGATCTCTGGGATGTCGACTCTCGGAAGCTGGACGTCGGTCACGGACATAGTGGCTGAGGTGCCCTTGGCGAATAAGGTCTTCAATTTGGTTTTTGAGGTCATGGCACTCCTCGGTGTCATGTTCGTGCTCCCGATGGAAGCGACAATATCTTCTCCTGTCTCACCCTTCGAGGCTGATCAGATTAGAAGGCCTAAGGATCCCCTTCTCTCGGATTTGGAGGAAAATCTCTATCCAGGTAGAATTTAGGGGGATCGGTGGCGGCCTCGGTAGCAGCAATTCGGGTCTCTCTACCCTCCTCCTTTAGGTCGTCCCGCTTTTCGACCACCAGGGACTCGACGGCTATATGCTGATTCACCCTTTGCAACATCTCGGGCACCATTGTTGGTGGACGCTTAACCAACAATCAAAAGAATCGGGAGGGACACAGTCCCATCATGAATGCTTGGATCACCAGGGTGGGATGTGCGTTAGGCACCCCTCGGATTTTTGCTACAAAGCGCGCAACGAACTGGGCGAAGGGTTCCTCGTTTCCTTGGCTCAGTCCGAGGAGGGAGGTCGCAGTAGGTCTTGGTCGAGCGCTTGCTAGGAAGTTTAGCTTAAATTCCTTTGCGAGTTGGTTGAATGAGGAGATCAAGGACGGCTTTAGGCATCTGTTCCACATCCGGGCTGACCCCCTTAGTGTGGTCGGGAAGCACCGGCATGTTAGTGTATCAGAGGTGTCATAGAGGGCCATATGAGCTCGGAAAGCGACAACATATTCGGTGGGGTCAGAATCACCGTCATAGGACTCGAGTGGGGGAAGCCTGAACCTAGTCGGGATGGGCTTGTGCTGTATTTCAGGGACGAATGGTGAGCCACCTTTGGAACTCTCCCTAAGCTCTTCCTTAGATTTTACGAATTCCTTTCTAGACCTCGTCCAACCGTCAGTTTACTTGGCGTAGCTGCGCCCTTAGTGCGACTGTGGAGTCCTAGGGTGTGTGGGTGGAGCCTCGGGGCTGGCTGGCCAACCTTTCGGCCGCGGTAATCGGGGTTCCCGACCTGACCTTAGGATGGTAGGACTGTGCCTTAGGTCGGTTCGGGGAAGAATTGGGTCTTCCCGGATGTTGACTGGGTTCGGCTGCCACTACTCAGGGGCCGATTAGGTTGCCGGCTGAGGAGGCGTCGTCTGCTGTGCTAGTTGAGGGAAGTGTGGGATGATTGCTTGCATCATCCTGGCCAGAGCTTGGACCTAGTGAGTAAGGCCGAGGAAGGCTTCGGCCGTGACAACTGGGGATTCGAAGTTGACAGCTGGGGGAGAGAATCTTGGATCATCGAAGAGTCACCAATAACGATTCGGGGTAAGCATCGGCAAGCTCGCTTCCCCGGGCAGAGTGTAGGAAGTCGGCTCGACAACACTGCAGGTTGGTGCGGCCACGAAAACCTCCTCACTTGAGCGTTCTCTGTTCGCGTTATGCTGTGGGCGCTCTTGCTGTCACGAACGGTTGTCGCTCAACCGTAACTCTTCGCTCAGTGAGCCGTTCGTTGCTTTTATTTGCTTGTACAGATGTTTGGCAACATGCTTTGCTTTGGTTTTATGTGATTTTGCCTAAGAAATGCGAATAAAAATAGTCTGTAACGCTGCAGAACTATTGCTCGCTGTGTGGAGCCAAAATAGGCCAAAAACTGGCTAGTTTTGGGTATGTTGCGGCGACCAGTCTAAGCGGTGCAAAACGTTAGCCATCTCAGCCCCTTAGAACCCCCTAGGTGGCACTAGGTTGGATAGGGCTTCGGGTATGTATTGGGCGTGAGCATTCATCAAGAGTTGAACTCGACTTGCATCTGATACCTTAGGAACCGTCATTTGTGGACTTGCGACCATTCTGACAGCCCTGTAAAGTCCGGTTTCGCTCTCTTTCTCCCTTTCTCTGTTGCACTCAAGGTGTTCGACGAATTGCTTGTAAAAGCTGCCCTCTTTGCGAGACGTCGGGACTTGTTTGTCACTCGTCTTCAAAACTAATCAACTTCTCTTTTTGCAGGTCCTTCTGGACCCGCACGATGTTGCAAGTGAGCTAACCCTTTGCGGGCAAATACACTTCGGCGTTTCATGACTTAGGCAAACCCAACTATGTCCGGAACATTGGGCAAAGGTTGCTTCACGACTTAGGCAATTCCAGCTAAGTCTTCAAGTTTGCCACTAGGGTGCCGCACGGCTTAGGCAAATTCAGCTAAGTTCGTGACATTGTGGTATTAGAGCAGGTAAGCAATTCGAACAAGCAGCGAAGAAGATTCGCAATCTCGCCATGGCGAAGCACCGTGGTGAATCGAGCAAGATGGGGCAAGCCGGACCCTTACCCCAAGCAACCGTAGGTGGGCTACAAGTGCAAACTCGCTCGCAAGCTATTGGAGCCGCTCATGAGGAGCGCGACAACGAACAAGATATGCGTGAAGTTGGGTACTCTCTGCGAGCGGAGGAGGTGGAATCTGGTGCGCCAACTGGGAAAAGGAGCCACAAAGAGAGACTTACAATGGTGGAAACCCGCCTCGATGTTCTTGAAGCGAGCTTGGAGGAGCTCTACCAAGGGCAACGAAGACTCCTTGGGGTAGAGAGCTCGTAAGAAGCTGAATCTCGGATAGACAGGGTTGAGTCCCTGGTCGATCGACTGACGGAGGACACCAAAGACTCGGTACAACATTTACACAAAGTTGTGGCGGAACTCACGTCCAAGGTGACGTTGCTCACAAGGACTCTTAATGCGGGAGGGAACAATATCCGTGCTGCGTCACCACAAAGCTTCAGGGCACCCGAACCGCATTGCTACGGAGGTGCCAGAGATGCCAAAGAGCTCAAAAATTTTCTGTTCGACATGGAACAGTATTTTCATGCTACGAGGCCCGATTATGAAGAAACCAGAGTTTCTATTGCAACAATGTATCTGAATGGAGATGCAAAACTTTGGTGGCGAACCCGTTGGAAAGAGATCCAACAAGGCCGATGCCGAGTGGATACATGAGAAGACTTGAAGCGAGAGTTGAGAACTCAGTTTTTGCTCGAGAACACAGAGTACGTCGCAAGAAGGAAACCGACACAACTCCGCAAAAGAACATCCATTCGAGATTATGTGAAGCAATTTTCAGCACTGATGTTGGATATACAAGACATGTCCTAGATGGCCTGAAGCCATGGGCACAACAAGAACTAAATCGGAGGAATGTCACCGACGTGGTCGGGGCAATTGTAGCCGCAGAAAGGCTGATTGACTTTGTTTCTTCAGAGGACTTGGGTGAGAAGAAACAATCCTCGGAAAATCGCCCAACAAAAGACTCTTGAACAAAGGAGTCTGGGGGCGAACAAAAGAAGAACTTCCATAAGGGACCAAGCTCAAAAGGCAAGGCCCGAAGTCTAGCAGATGCTTCTTATGCGGTGGACCGCACATAATGAGGGAGTGCCCCAAAAGCAGACACTCAATGCGTTAACTGGATCGATACACCCCATAAGTCGGACAAGGGCAAAGTCGTCACCCTTAGTTCGAGCAGTTCTGAATCCAGCAACAACGACGACGAGGAGTTGCAAGGGCCCCGAATGGAGCAATGCGTTTGTTGAATGCATTGCGGGGTCAAGTGGGGGAGAACACAAAGACAAAGGCGCAGAAGGTAGCAAGTAGCGAGTTGATATATGTAGACATCAAGCTTAATGGCCAAACTACCCGTGCAATGGTGGACACAAGTGCTACCCACAATTTTATTGTCGATCGTAAAGCAAAGCGACTTGGACTGATCTTGGAGAAGAACTCAAGTCGTATAAAGGCTGTGAACTCGGAGGCTCAACGGATCTCCGGGCTAGCAAAGGGGGTCCCTATCAATATTGGAACGTGGAGCGGGTGTACAAACATGATGGTGGTGCCATTGGATGACTTCCAAGTGATTCTTGGAATGGAGTTCATGCACGCGGCGAAGTTGGTGCCGATGTCGTTCCTAAACTCTCTATGCTTAATGGGAGGCGACGACCCTGTGTGGTTCTAGTTTCTCGAGGAGGAACCAAGGACCCACAGCAAATATTGGCACTACAACTAAAGAAAGGCGAATTAACTTTCGTGGCTGCTGTGAAGCTAGAACCACTTGACGAGGAGGCCATTCACGAGCCTGCTACGGTGGCGAACGTTCTGAAGGAGTTCATGGACGTCATGCCACCTGAGTTGCCGAAGACTCTGCCAGAGGCGTGGATCATAATATTGAGTTGGAGCTAGGAGTTGAGCCTCTAGTGAGACCACCATATCGCATGGTCTCTCTAGAGTTAGCAGAACTAAGGAAGCAGTTAGATGAACTGCTAAGCGGTGGTCTCATCTGCAGTTTAAAAGCACCATTTGGAGCTCCAGTCCTCTTCCAGAAGAAACAAGATGGGAGTCTCCGTTTATGTGTGGATTATCGAGCCCTCAACAAGGGACAGTGAAGAACAAGTATCCTATTCCGCTCATCGTGGACTTGTTCGATCAATTGGGCAAGACGAAGTAATTCTCTAAACTCGACCTTCGGTCGGGGTATTGGCAGGTGCGCATTGCGAAAGGCGACGAAGCGAATACTCCCTGTGTAACTAGGTATGAAGCATTTGAGTTTCTGGTGATGCCTTTCGGCTTAACCAACGCTCCAACTACATTCTGCACTCTTATGAACCAACTGTTCAAGGAATATCTGGACAAGTTTGTGGTCGTCTACTTAGACGATATTGTCATCTACAATCAAACACTTGAGGAGCATGTCGAGCACCTTCGAACAATCTTCAGAGTTCTCAAGGAGAACACCTTGTTTGTGAAGAGGGATAAGTGCTACTTTGCTCAGACAGAAATCCTATTCTTGGGGCATCGCATCGGCAATAGTTCCACTCGAATGGACAAATCGAAGGTGCAAGCAGTGGCAGAATGGTGAACACCAAAGAAGGTACCCGAGCTGAGATCTTTCCTTGGTTTCGTCAACTATTATCGGCGCTTCATTGATGGATATTCGAAGCGCGCAGCTCCACTGACGACATTACTAAAGAAGGAGCAGTCTTGGAAATGGTCGGACAAATGCGAAGTAGCATTCTAAGACCTAAATGTTGCTGTGTTAGAAGAACCAGTGCTCAAATTACCAAACGATGTGAAGTCCTTTGAAATCTATATAGACACTTTAGACTCGCTATTGGGGGAGTTCTTATGCAAGAGGGTCATCCAGTGGCCTACGAGTCGCAAGCTCAACGAGACTGAGCGACGATATCCAATGCATGAGAAGTAGATGACAGCGTTGGTCCACTGTCTACGAGTCTGGCGACACTACCTTTTGGGAGCTCCATTCGTGCTAAGGACGGACAATGTCGCATTGAGTTACTTCCAGACTCAAAAGAATCCCCGAAACAAGGACGATGACAGGACTTCTTGGCCGAGTTCGATATGATAATGGAGCATAAGCTCGGAAAGGCAAATGTCGTGGCCGATGCATTGAGCCAGAAAGTTGAATTGGTGAACGCTAAACAGTTGGAAGGCGGAGGCTAAACAAGTTAGTTGCACTCTAACTTTCTTTTCAGGATCATGGATGGACTGTACAGTGATCCTCAGGTAGTAACCCTGATGCAACTCATCAAAGAGGGCAAGGCATGATAGTTTTGGGTCCAAGAGGGACTCGAATAGAGTTTATGTTCTGCGAGCAGACAATTTAAGGCGTGAACTCCTGAGGGAGTGTCACGATTCCCTCTGAGCGGGACATCCGGGTATTCATCGAACAATGGCTCTCGTGGAGAGGGCCTTCTATTGGCTAAAGATGGGGACAGATGTGGAGGATTACGTTCGAACATGCCTTACTTGCCAATAAGATAAGGTAGAGTAACGGAAGCCGGTGGGACTTTTAGAACCGCTGCCCATACCAGAAAGGTCATGGGAAAGCATTTCTTTAGACTTCATATCTAGTTTGCCCGCAGTAGGGGGACTTGGATCGATACTCGTGGTTGTTGATCGGTTTTTGAAGTATGCAACGTTTTGTTGCACCCCTACATTGTTCAGCAGAGGAGGCGGCCAAGTTGATGATGAAGAATGTGGTGAAAGTATTGGGGAATCCCACACAACATCATTAGTGATCGAGATTCTCGGTTCTTGGGACGATTCTGGATCGAGCTATTCAAGATGCTGGGATCTAAGTTATACTTCTCCACAAGCCTCCAACCCCAAACGGATGGTCAAACAGAAAGAATCAACTCGCTCTTGGAGTAGTATTTTCGGCACTACGTGAGTGCCAACCAACGAGATTGGGTAAAGCTGTTGGAAATAGCCCAATTCTCCTACAACTTGCAGCGGAGCTCTGCATCCAATAAGAGCCCCTTTTAGATTATTACGGGACAACAACCATCGACTCCTCACATCTTGGATATTGGTTATACTGGGAGTAGCCCTTTGGCATATCACTTCGCAAAGGAATGACATCGGAATGCAGATATTGCTCAGGCCTATTTGGAGAAGGCGATCAAAAAGATGAAAAAGTGGGCAGACTTGATAAGGCGACCACAGGAGTTTAAAGTTGGTGAGTTGGTGTTGGTGAAGCTCTAACTAGCATCAGTGAGTTGGTGTTGGTGAAGCTCTAACCAGCATCACTCCAGTTCTTTAGGCATAAAGTGCACAAAGGATTGGTGTGCAAGTATGAAGGGCCTTTGCCCAATTATCCGCAGGTTAGGCAACGTCTCCTACAAGTTGCAACTGCCGGCATGGCTCAAAATTCACAATGTCTTCCATGCAAACAACTTAAAAGCCTACTATTTAGATTCGCAAGATGCTTCGTGAAATATTCCAACTCGACTACCTCCAATTAGAGCCTCCTACAAGAAGCGAGTTGAGACCATTCTGGCGGATCGCAAGACTAAGCTACCCAGCGGAGCGGAACAAACTGAGTACTTGGTGAAGTGACAAAAGCTTCTCCGAACAGAAGCTGGTTGGGAGCTAGAAGACGCCATACGACATGAAGAAGCCCGCGTCAAAGCCTACCAACAAGCGTCGACGAGGGCGTCGATAGTTTAAGTGGGGGAGAATGTCACAAACGGTCGTCGCTCAACCGTAACTCTTCGCTCAGCGAACCTTTTATCGTTTTTGTTTGCTTGTACAGATGTTTGACAGCATGCTTTACCTTGGTTTTGTGTGATTTTGCCTAAGAAATGCGAGCAGAAACAGTCTGTAACGCTGTAGAACGACCACTTGTTGCTCGGAACCAAAACAGGTCAAAAACTGCCCAATTTTGGGTCGTTTTTGCGTGCTGCGACGGCCAGTCTGAGCGGTGCAAAACGTTAGCCATCTCATCCCCTTGGAACCGCCAGGTGGCACAGGGCTGGATGGGGCTTCGGGTATTTCTCAAGCGTGAGCATTCATCAATAGTTGAACTCGACTTGCGTCCGATACCTTGGGAACTATCATTTGTGGATTTGTGACCATTCTTACAACCCTCTAAAGTCCTGTTTCACTCTCTTTCTCTCTTTCTTTGTTGCACTCAAGGTGTTCGATGAATTATTTGTAAAAGCTGCCCTCTTTGCGAGACGTCAGGACTTGTCCGTCGCTCGTCTTCAAAACTAATCAACTTCTCTTTTTGCAGGTCCTTCAGGACCCGCACGAGGTTGCAAGTGGGTTGACCCTTTTTGGACAAATACGCTTCAGCGTTTCATGACTAGGCAAATCCAGCTAAGTCCGGAACATTGGGCAAAGGTTGCTTCACGACTTAGGCAATTCTAACTAAGTCTTCAAGTCTGCCGCTAGGGTGCCGCATGACTTAGGCAAATCCTCCTTCTAGCGCCAAAATGTTATGGAACTTTATGTCATGGTTGATTAGTCAGCATGACTCGGTTCTTCCCGAGTGTGCAAGTTCGTCCGTGTTAGTCGGAATGGGAGAGGTGCTCGGATGAGGTCGGCGGGGCACGCTCTGGAGCTTGGCTAGTGTCGACGCCATCCATTCGGGGGTTTGCCTCAGGTCGGCTGATCTACACAAAGGCCTCGTCGGGGTGGGGTGCCCGATGTGGCCCCTCTGATGCTCAAGTTAGTGCCCCAACCGAGGTGGAATCAGAATATTGTATGTATTGTCTTGCTCCGAATAGTGCCTCAAGGGTGACTTTTATACCTGCTAGCCGAAGGTTGACCATACCTCGGCCTTTAATACTGTCGGCGTCCTTTGCTGAGGTGGCGCACGACCTCGTGGGGTCCCAAGGTCCTCGAGCACTGCGTCTGTGTCAGATTACGCCATGTGTTGTGCCTTGCCCTCGTTAACGTACAGCTTGGGTGTAGGTTGACCGCTACTGCGCCAGGTCGACCGAAGATGTGGTGCGCTACTTGACACGTGGCGAGTGACTGGGCAGGCCCACTATCAACCCTATCAGTTACTTTTGCCTCTTGTACTACCTACCTTGGATGCTTCCTGTTGATCGCATCCTAAGGTAAAAGAGCCCTAGGGCAAATCAGCAAGATTTTTGTTCGAAAAGATGTGGTGCGCTACTTGACACGTGGCAGGTGACTGGGCCGGCCCACTATCAGCACTATGAGTTGCTTTTGCCTCCTGTACTACCTGCCTTGGATGCTTCCTGTTGATCTCACCCTAAGGTAAAAGAGCCCTTGGGCAAATCAGCAAGATTTTTGTTCGAAAAGATAATGGCGAGTCTTGTTTTGGACGTAAGTGTCTGCCTGACATTTCCGTGCTAGACTTGGAGGGCATAGGATAATGAAACTGGCGATGTTTTTATAGCATATCTGTGATGTTAAACTTAGATACATTACTTTTACTTATGTTATTTTGTATTTTGTAATCTTAAATTTGCATTTTTTTTCTTTTTGGCTATTCTCTTGCACTTTTCACATCATTTGCTTTATACAAACTTATTGCTTTTAAGGGACACCACCACCTACATCCTCAAGATGCACATTTTGGGGCATTTTGTTGGCATTGAACAAGTTTTTATTGCCAGAAATTCTTGCTGTTGAAATGTTATCTCTGGATCTTCAGTATCTATATCTTGTTCAGCTTTGCTTTGGATCAACTTATATTCATATATCTGCAACTAACCTAACCTTGACTTTCAACTAATAATTTCTGTTTTTGGTTCTATAAACCTAGGCTTGATTGTGACACTTTGTTTTTAACCACAGTTTACATCTGTTAAATGAATTAATGACTTAATATGACAGTTGGATATCATCCAGCGGTTTGTGGATTTTACATTTAGATCATACATTTTTAATATAATGAAAAACTCATGTGCTTTCTTGCATGTTTCAGGATAATCAATTTGGATTGCATAAAATGCATCCTCCTCTAACTTTGCACAGGCATCCTATGTGTTCTGAAGTATGTGCTTCTTCTTTTCTTCTTACGTCAGACACACTTTCTTATATTATTAATTTGTTGATGTTCGATCTTGATACCATGATACGACATGATTATTTCATGAATTTTTTTTAAAAAAAAGGAAACTCCTCGTAAGTTATTAACTCTCTCTTCAATCTATATAACTTTGATAGTAATTAAAAGTTGACTTTTCTTTGGGACTTACGTTTTTGTTATTGTTATTGTTATTGATTCTTTTGTCTTTCAAGATTTTTGTGGTTGGACTTGCCTTTTGCTTTGCAAATTAGATTGAGATTCAGTTTCTCATTGTTCATCCAGATTATTGAGGAGTTCCAGAAGTGTCATGTAGAACATCCAATTGGAAAATTTTTCGGGCAATGCACTGACCTAAAGATAAAGCTTGACCGATGCTTTCGACAAGAGGTGATTTTCTTCAGATTTTTTTTTTTTTCCTTGCTTTACAGATAGATACCAATGATTTTTGGAACTTGTATAGAAATTTATTTGATGTTTGTAGTTCTTTCCCTTTTACCGGGTTATGGTCTCATGTTGCTCATGTTTCATTTACTTCTATGTTCTTTGGATAGAAAGCTGTGAAGCGGAAGGCTAACTTCGAGGAAAGCAAAAAATTCAAGGAAAGATTGCAGACCTACAGAAAAGAGATGGCACAGAAAGACATATAGGGATATCAGCTGCACGGAACAATCATCAAGAACGGTAGTTGTGGAATGAAAAAGAATTATGTATTAGTTATTTTGCGTGACTAATAATAATGAATACTTTGTCAAAGGGAGAAAAACCACTTGCAATCAAACATCACTTGTAATGAAAAAGGAGGATTCATTATTAGTCGTAGAATAACTATTATGTAGTTTGGACACAAGAATCAGCTACTTGGATAAGAATTTTTTTTGTAGAGTCCCAAAATATTGCGTGTAGAATCATCAAGAACAAGTAATGAAATTGTAGTGCAGAACAAATTGTGCAAATAGTAATTTGAATGCCAAAGGAGAAGAAACGCTCGCGATCAGACACACTTGGATGATTAAATGCAGAAGAAACATTGGTAGTTTGCATTGCAAGAATCTGCTACTGGAATAAGCATCCTTGTGGCTTTGTTACTTTGTCTTTTTCCAAACACCAATGCCCATTAGTTTGTTGTTCTACTAAGAGATTAAATTCTATTATTGCATAAAATGTAATTTGAATGTCAAAAGGAGAAAAACAATTTGCAATTAGACATCACCTGATTAGATATGTGGAAGAACTATTGATTGGTACTTTGGATGCAACAATCTGCTATTGGAATGAATCAGCTATCATCCACGTCCATTGGTAACTTCTGCTGCTCTTCGCCTGCATAATGCATAATGGTAAATGAATCAGCTATCAACCAAAAAAAAAAAAAAAAAAAAATTTAGGTATTTATTTCTTGCATAAGTAAACTTGCCTCGAGAATAATAAAAAAAAAAACGGTTTTAAGTAATTTGCCAGTGCAAAGTATAAGATTAAATACCTCCTTGCCTCCTCATCTTGAAGTTTAGCATCATACTCCTTGCTCGGTGGATATTTAGGCAAATTTGAGGGCTCGCAGGCAAATGGCTTTGCTCAACAAGAACATGGTAACAAAAGATTGTCCATGGAGAAAGCATCTTCTATTTACAAATCTAATCAATCATCATCACATCAAAGGTTTTTTTTTTTTTTTTACATCAAGAAGAAGGTGGTAGCTACAGCATAACTTAGAATATGTATGATCCATAGAAATGAACATATTTGCAGATGGGGGGTAAGAAATAAACTAACTATATATACATCACTTTAAAATCTAGTGTGATATTATTTTGATTTTAATTATGTGGGTGAAAGAACCTAAAGGACAAAGATTGAAATATCCCGGTGACCAGAAATAAAGAAGTCGCAACTTACTTCACTCTCGACGGCAGATACTGCATGCAGTTCCTCGTTTTTCTGGTTCTATAGCAAGAAGAGAATCCAGTAGAGATAAAGCTGATACTGATACTGAGATAAAGATCTCAGCAAAGACATCATCAGTACCCTCCTAGAAAAGATCATACATACACTATGTTCGCCATATGAAATTAACAATGCTTCCCTGTCTAGCACATCCAAGAAAGGAAAAATAAGGATAAAAGAAAAGAAAAGAAACAAAGGAAAAAATCTGAGTACAACACCATTGTTGTCGATGCAGTGAGCAAGAAGACCTTCAAGCAGCTGCCTCATATTATAACAAACACTTTTACCTACAGTTTGATATGAAGGTGTTCAGAGGATATGTGATGATGATACAAGGTACCTGTGGTTGTTCAGTGAACCTGAGACCAGACCTCGCTAAAAGCCCAGCAAGATCATCCTCCATGTACTCCAACGCAAGATACAAGTTGCCCGACATCCGAGATGCCAATTACTATACCTTCAAGTTTTACGCAGTCTCTTGCCATAAACCGGACGCTTTCAGGATCCATGTTAAACAAATCGTACTTTCTTGAGGGCGGCAACAATTTTACCTCTGAAAACATTGCTGTATTGTTCCTTCTCCAATCTGAAATGGAATTATTTCAAGTTTTCACCAAGAACTGAGCAGTATTGTTACTGTCACCAAGAACTAGAATAATTTATGGTTCAATTCTGAGGATCAAACCATGTGATACAGATTTCACAACAAGAAATATACTAAAATCTGGTTGGAGGATTCTCTCTGTCGTCCTTCCTACATTTTATCTGACAACATGTTCAGCATAAACTTTCATCTTTTAGAATCTTATCTGATTACTTTAGTCGACACTTATATGCTACTCATCAACTTTCATCTTTTAGAATCTTTAGGGTCTTCGAAAACTAAAATTAATATTAACTAATATTTTTAGATATTTTTTTATTACCATTTATCATGACTAACTCTATGAGTTAATTGTCTCATTAATTAACTTGATGGATCAACTGTCAATTGAATTCTTATGAACCAATATTGATTTTAAACTCAAGTTAATTACACCACACTCATATAATCCTTGTAAAATAGATATAAGTCTTGTCATACATCCAATCGAGATGTCAATAAAACCCTTAGGCATGTAATAAATCTTAATTAGTCGCCGCCCACCTTACTTAATTGGGAAGGTTGGCTAGTGTTGGGGATGTGAGTATTGCACTACAAGTAAGGGTCTCTCTGTGGTTAGGGTCTAGAAGTCCTATAAAAGCATGTAGCCGCCCACCTCTTTCTCAAGGAATACAATCTATTTTCTTCAGCCTTGTGGCCGAATACCAGGAGGGAGAAACCCCTATAGAGTTCCAAGGAGGATCCATCCCCTACAGATATCATCTTCTAGTGTTATAATCCCTTTTCTTTCACCCCCTACCGCTGCCATCTCTATCTACATCCGTTGCAGCCGACCCCTCTGCTGCTGCTGCCATCACCATCCTCACTTCCATCTACTGTAGTCGATCCTAGTGTTGTTGCTACCGACTTCGTCGTCATTAATAGTGCATGAAACAATCCTTCATGCATAGGGAACTACTAAATTAAGTGTTTTACATCTCCTAACTAACCCCTTTTAATACATTCCTTGGTCATGAAGAAAAGTATCTTGAAATAGCTTTAACTTTCTACCTTCCAAACCACATATTAATAAAGCAGTTTTAAATTTCTTTAGTGAATATACTCATGAGCTATCGTATCTGAGAGGTTTGGATAAAAGGCTCAGATAAGCATTGTGGGTTGAAGAGAATACCATTAGATCAAAAAATTTTACTTAAGTTGACTACAGCAAAGTAGGCACTCCCGTGTCAATCTCCCCTCGTTGAAAAAGACTTGTCCTTAAAGTCCTCATTTGTTCCAACTACATGATAAGAACTAAAATCAACCACATTGAATATGGAGAATACATCATCTTCAAGTAGCTTGATCTCATAAGCATTGTTATCGATTCTCTTAAGCATATTGAATGAAACATCAATTTTTGGTTTAAATTTCTCATATTTGTCTGGGGTAACATCTTCTTCTATAGATAAATCCATATCAAATCAGCTTTATTAAACTCCATATGTTTTCTGTGTTTGTTGGTAGTTTGCATGTACCTCCCATTTTGATTTTTAGTGATTGTTTTAACTTTCTTATGCAACTTCTTTATATGTTTAGCCCTCTCATCAACATCTTCATTAATTTGCATAGTTACAGAATGAGTAACTAAATCCAAATTATCAATTGAATTTGTCTTAGGAATAAGATCATCATGATATCGGATGTCTCTCAATGGTGGAAGGTTATGTTGAATCTCCTTTGGTACAATATCTTGTAACTCCTCCATGATTGGTTTTATGATTACTACTGGCTCCTTGTATTGTTCATTCTCCTCTATGGCTACTAGAGTCAAAACATGACCATCCCTTTTTAATTCATCCTTGCATTCACTATAGAAAATAAAAAATAAATCATGATCATCATAATTAACCTTTTCCTCATAATCATCATATTTTGGTTTGTCACTGGCTTCATTGCCCTCTCCATCACTATGTTCTTCAACAAATGTAACGATCCTTTTATTTGGACTATTTGAAGCGATATGCCTAAAACCATATAATCCCTCACCTTTGTCATGTACCTTCAACACAACTTTGCTTTAGAGAGTGACTTGGAAATTTCTCTTCTAGTATAAAAATATTTCGCATTGTATTGAGAACCTCTTTCAAACTTTTGTTGCCTCTTCACACTAAGATCTCTTTGTTTAAAACAAAAGTTTTTAAGAAAGATTTCTTGCCAATAGTTGTCAGGTAAGTATTTTCTTTTTAACTCTCTTTTTATTTTCTCTCATGTCATGATCTTGCTCTTCCCCTCATGTTCTCTTTGCATTTTCAGATTTTCTCACTAAGAATATGTATTCGTTTTGAGTTTTAGAGCCACAAGATTTACCTTATTTTTGTTGATGGTACATAAAAATCGAATATTCTTTACACTGTATTAAGTCAATCAATAAAGTCATCAACATTGATTCTACCTTAAAATTTTGGAATATCCAACTTTGGATTGTATTTGTTCTGCCACTCGTATTGGTCTCTACACCTTGACTGAAATCTTCCTAACTCCCTTAGGTAATATCGTGTATCATCAATATAACCAAACTTTTTGAAGTCATTTTAATGTTGATTGTTTTTACTCGATGTTCTTCAATGATTTCATTTTTTTCATGTATACTGTGTAGCATTTTTTGTAGCCACAACCTCAAAGATTCAACATCATATTCATTATCACTACCTTCACCCACTACTTTTCCATTCCATCATGTCATGATCTTTAGCCTTTAACTCTGATATCAAACTAATACCGAAAAAGAAAAAAGAGGAATGAAATTCGAGAAGAAAGAAAGAAACCAATATTCGAGTTATAGAAAAGAAACAAACTCATGACAGAACTTACATAAAAATAGATAAAAATAGCTTACCACATAGTTTAATGTCACAAGATGATACAAAAAATTCACCACCTCAAGAAAATTAAACAAAGATATAGAACTGAATCAAAAGACTCACCACTCAATGAAGCATTCAGAGATATAGAGTATTAAAGAGACTCCAAAGAGCTTCTTCCAATACAAATCATGTATTAAATGTCTTTTATAATTATAAAACACCAAAATAAGTACTAGTGTGCATAAGAAACTATGAAATTAAGTGCTTTACATCTATTAACTAACTTATTTAATATATTCATTGGTCAATAAGGAAAGCACTTGAAAAAAAATTTACTTTATCCAAGGAATATATTCATGAACTGTCATATTTGAGTGAGCTACGTTAAAAGCTGTGAGATAACATTGTGGACTATAGGGAACCATAGGATCGACAATTTTTATACAAGCTGATTTTAACAACTTAGACACTCCCGTGTCAGAAACTTTCATAAAATAACATTTCATCGTGGTCAAAAGTGATCGTCAAATATAGTTTTATAGGTGTCAAATTCACTTTTTCTCACATATCAGTTTGCATCTCTGATGACTTTAGTAGACACTTATGCTACTCATATTTCATCGTTTAGAATCTTTAGGGTATTCAAAAACTGAAATTAACATTAACCAATATTTTTTAGATAATTTTTTATTACCATTTATCATGACTAACTTGATGAGATAATTGTCTCATTGACTTAACAGATCAACTATAGTAAAACTAATTGAATTCTTATGAACCAATATTAATTTTAAACTCAAGTTAATTACACCACACTCATATAATCCTTGTAAAACAGATACAAGTCTCGTCGTGCATCGAATCGAGATATCAATCGAATCAAAATGTCAATAAAACCATGAGACATGTAATAAACCCTAATTAGCCGTCGCCCATCTTAATTGGGAAGGTCGGCTAGTGTTGGGGATGAGAGTATTTTACTAGAAGTAGGGGTCTCTCTATGGTTAGGGTCTAGAAGTCCTATAAAAGCATATAGCCGCCCACCTATTTCTCAAGTTAATTAAAGAGTCTTGCACAAAATTAAAATAAGACAGATAGATCATATAATTTTGCCTCTATTAGATAGATTAGCATTAGAGGGATCAATTAAAATAAATATTTGGATAGATAATTATACTTTAGTTCATTCAAATAAGACATTGACAAAAAGATATAAGAGTTTAGTTTTCAACAAAAAAAAAAGAGTTTGTTTAATCTTAATATTTGTATAGAATATTATAGTTAAAATAAGAGAGATAGGTTAGAATTATTAAAATTTTAGTATTATAACTCAATTGAGGTTGAAGTTATCAGAAAGATGCAAAGGTTTATAAATTATTCATAAATAAGAAAGAATCAGAGATAAAAAAAAAAAATATTGTAAGATAGGATAAAACACTTCAAAAGCTGATCCCAAAAATATTGAATTAGTCCAAGTTCCTCAACCAAAGTAAGAAGACTTCAGTTTTTCTTCTCCTCCTCCTTCCAGTCTTCTCTTCACCAAGTAGAGGGCAGCAAAGCTTTTAACTTGATAATTGTTTTTTACTTTTTTTATTCTCTAATTACAAGTGTATAGATAACACAAAAGGTTATAATATGATAAGCATGCCAAAAAGACATGGGTGTCAGCAATTTACCAAGTATGGACGGTTTACTTCTTTATTTAGCCAGTCACACGTTTACTCCGCTTCTTATTTTTTACCTTTTTTTTTTCTTCATATTTTTCTCCTCTACTAACTTAACATAATAACTTTCAAAAATCATATCCAAATTTTAAGATTTATGATTAGGTCCCTAGCATTAATCCTCCAATATAAAATTATTATATATTTTATATACAACGGTCCTACGAGTCAGCTCGGCCATATCAGCCAGCCCCGAGATCGTTGGGTCATGTCAACAGCCACCTCGGCAATCTCCGATGATGCTTAACGTAGCACCGCCGACTCGGTATGGGACTGTATTGCCAATTGACAGTCCCGCCGAGCAAGGTCCTAGAACCGACATGGATAGCGGTTGATGTAGAATCGTACTTGTGAGTTGATAGAAGGCATCGCTCTCATTAATAGTCTAAATACGATCTCCTTCGTCCTTCAAGTATAAATACTACCATTATAGCCAATAGTATGGGGGGGGGGCTCTTTCCGACTCTGAATACATACTACCTCGATCTCCTACTTTCATACCCAGAGAGCTGACTTAGTTATCGGAGGGGTTATGTTGGGCACACACCACCTCGACCAAGGTCTTCTTCTAGAAATCGATCGAAGGGTCGAGCACTTCATAGGTGAACCTCCCGACTCGGAGCTATATCGGCCGACATCACTCCTGACTCGATCGAGTTGTGCTGTACTGACTTCCCGTCCATGACATGAAATCTAACAACACACCTCGATATATTTATATTCAAATCTACGACATGTTTTGTCGATTCCAATCTTTCACGTGGTTTGCCTCAATCTCTCATCATTTATCATATCAATATTTGTATATAATTAATTGATTTGAGTTATATATATATTCACATTATAAATAATTTTCCAAATAATATATTGATTTTTTTGAATTATACTCTAATTAAAAAAAATTAAAAATAACCTTCCTCTTTCACCACTCGTCACCTTCCTCATTGTCCATCGACCATAGAAGGCGAGGAGAGGAGTGGGAAGAAAGAACATGAAAAAAAAAAGAAAGAAAGAGAGAAAAAAAGGATGAGGAATAAGGAAGGAGGAGAGGGGTGGGTGACAAGGCACGAGGAGGGGGAGAGGATAGGGCAGGGAAGGAGAGGAGAGGAGAGGAGAGGAGAGCAGAGGAGGGAAAGCGCGAGCGATGAGAAAAGAAAATGACAGGAAAGGGAAAAGGGTGGGTGAAATGAAGTGGAGGAGGGATCGTTTAGATAATTTTTAAATTTAAAATATATTTAAATATTATTATTTTTATAACTTAATTTATTTTTTCTTTTAAATTTAGATATTTTGTTATAAATAAATAAATTATATATATATATATATATATATATATATATATATATATATATATATATATATATATATATATATATATATATATATATATATATATATGTAGATTTCTAATATCGAGTCACATCAATAAGGATGAGATAATGGTTATAAAAAAAATCAATAATATTAAGATTATAAATAAAATAAATATTTTATTGTTATTTTCAAAGAGATCAATAATACAAGATTGTGGATACTATGAATAGTAAATTTTTATATTTTAGAAATACCTAAAATATATTTTATTAATATTTGCTTCAGGTTTTAAATTAACTTCGGATGCATATGGTAATAATTTGATAAATAAAACTATCACTTTCATCGTTGGGTTAATTATATATTATCTTCTGTAATTAATTATTCTTAGTAATTACATTAAAACAATTTATACATAAGATTAAAATATTTAGTCTTATTTTCGTCAACAAAGTTATTTTACTTAGAAATCCTAATGTAACCAATTAGAAGCTCTCCGTTGGGCGCTGCTGCTGTTTGGATTCCACTCGGTTTCCTCCGCGCCCGCTTCGCCCCCTCTTTTATCTCTCCGATGGGCGCTGCTGTTTCCTGCGCGACCGCTTCAACCTCTGGCGGCTACTGCCTTCTCCGTGGGCAGGCAAAGCGGGAAACGAGGTAGTAGAAAATGAAAATGGAGTGCCGACGCAGTCCTCCCCAAGCTGTCGTCCTTTTGCTGAAACCAAGAGGAGGGAGAGGCACAAACCCTAACCCTTTGCTCGATCGATCGGAGACCTCGCTCGCTCGGTGGGATGGCGTCGTTCGAGGAGACGCCGCCAGGCGATGCCAAGTCCGGGCAGAAGATCTTCCAGTCCAAATGTGCCCACTGCCACACCGTCGAGAAAGGAGCTGGCCACAAGCATGGTAGATCCCTGATCTTAAAACGTGTTCCTGTCCTTTTTTGCCCTCGTTTCTGTAATTCCACCTTTTTCGCTTTCTTGGCCTTTTGATTTTGTGTGATCCGTCTTGGATCAATATATAATTCCAAATATATATTATTTTCTCTTTTGTTCTTTCTTTTTCTTTCTTCGTCTGGACCCTAAATTTGTCACTTTGTGTTGAATCTTTAGAATCTACTTTTTCCTTTTTGGCCACCGATTCTGTTTGTTCCATCTATTTTACTCTCTTTTTTTCTGTCGTCTCTAATATTCTTCCAGTCTTTATACGTTATACTCATTCTCAGCAGTTCCCATCAAAATTAGAATGTTCATTATCTGTTTTCTGGTTGTTTTTTAGGATTTTTTTTCTTTCTCGGTGAAATGTTCATGATGTCTTCCTGTTTTCATTCGTTAGGAAGGCAGTAAGGCCCAAATGTACGTACCTAATGTTCGCTAAGCAGTAATTAGTCTAAGGGAAACGATACTGAACTTGTGCAAGATCATTTTTTGTTAACAGTTGATATAAGATTCTGGGAAATATCTAGCTGTGTCAAAAACATTTTCAGTAAAGAAATATTGTGGATTGAAAGCCTTCTGTTTACTGACAGAGATAATTTGCACTTTATCCAATGATAACTTGTATTTTCTCAGCAGAGGGTACTTGAAGCTGGGAGGGAGGAGGAAGAACTAGGAAGCATGGTTGACATGTGGGTATGGATTGACATAGGTCCTAGTTCAGTAATGTTGTTCTGAAAAGGAGTGGATAAGTTGATGCTTATGTAGGCCCTTTTGGCACCACAGTTTATCCTGCCTAGCTTTTACGGGTGGATTTCAACCTCTAACGAGTTATTCCAAACATATGTTTTTGATGGAAACCTTTTGTTTGTGGCTTATTTTGATTTAGAGGCAAGCACATTTATGGAAATTAATTAGTTTAAACTACTTATTCTTGAATTATAAAGAGCTTACCACATAGAACAATGGACTGATCAAGTGCCACTCATGATATGTGCACATGTAGTTTTTCATGAAAATAATGATTTTGTAAAAAAGCATGGTTAGTTTTCTAATTGTTTCTTGTCTGCCATATTTTACTTCTGAACTAGCATCCTTGTTTCTTTGTTTCTTGTAAATTTTGCTTTTTTTTTTTTTTTTTTTGAGTAAAGTTTTTTCCCCACAGGTTGTTACTGTTTCAAGTACCAGACTTGTCATGTTTTCCCCTAACTTTCTCGTCATTAATAGGTCCTAACCTGCATGGACTTTTCGGGAAGCAATATGGTACAGCTCCTGGTTATTCCTATTCCACCGCAAGCAAGAACATAGATGTGATATGGGAAGAAAGTTCTCTGTACGATTACCTGCTGAACCCGAAGGAGGTGATG
This sequence comes from Ensete ventricosum, assembly GCA_029747655.1. Classification (NCBI taxonomy): domain Eukaryota; kingdom Viridiplantae; phylum Streptophyta; class Magnoliopsida; order Zingiberales; family Musaceae; genus Ensete; species Ensete ventricosum. Next base: position 24,187,918 of record JAQQAF010000002.1, read on the forward strand.
ACTGGTAACCTGCTGATGGTGAAAATATATACAAGATACATTGAACTAATCACTTATGTGTATCCATTACAACTATAATGTGTAACCATGGATGAATTTTCCCATTGACAGCAATGTTTGTGTTCAGATGTTCTCGTCTTTTTTGTTTTAGTAACTAAGTACTGCTTCTTTGTTGTTGTTTTATTAGACAATTACCTGATTTAGGCACAGTTTTATCTGCAGTAATTACACTGTAGTACTGTCTGGAGTAGTTTGAGTGAAAAAGTTGAATGGCTTCAAACTTAAAGGGCTTTCCAATGGATGGCCATAACTTTAATGTTTTGGTTTCCCTGTCTCTTGTTCATTGGTTGGAATGAGTAGTACCATTTAATCTTGTCAGGAGAACAGTTGAGACATAGATATTGAAATCTAGACTATGTTGAGGCCAGCAATTATCCAGCTAGGACATTGCTCAGTGGGCATAAAGTTGTGGCTTCAAGGACTTGTCTCAGAACAGGAGATGTGGTTTGGTTATTTTTGCTGAGAAGTTTCTCATGCGTGTGAACTGAGAAACTACTGTTGATTTCACATTAAGCCTAAAAGTTACATTTTATATTCCTTGTCCATGGAACGTATTTATTTCTTCAGCAGTTTTGGTGGTTAATTAGTGGGCCACTTTCCTCTCACACACTTCTCCGTTAAATTGTTGCATAATTTCCTGGACATAAGTGACATGTATTTTTACTTGTGTTTTAATATCTTCCATTTGTGTTGCTGTATCATGCCATTAGTTCTTTTCACTTAGTACACCATATTATGTCCAGTCCAGGGTTACCATTATTGCATTTTCATGTCCATTTTGTTCTTATGTGGTTCTTTCTTTTATTTTCTTGGGTGTTGGGAGTAGGAAGTAGGTGGGTCAGAGCTGAGAGGCAACACTGCTTGGAAATCTACGTGATTTCACAATTTTTCTCCTTTGTGAGGATGTTGCAGTAACGGCTATGTAGCAGCGTGTTAGTTCTGCGTTATCGAGTCCCATTTAATTATGAACTGATGAAAAATGAGATAACAGGGTGGAAACATATCGCTATGTTCTATGAAATCTGGATGGCAACTCTTCACCATCCTTGTATTTGCTGGTGCACCCGGTCTGCTCCTAACATCTATTGTTTCTTCTTTCCTGCAGTACATACCTCTGAAGAAGAAGTTCCCTGGCATGAAGAACCCTCAGGAGCGTGCAGATCTGATTGCCTACCTCAAGGAAGCCACAACTTCCTAAATCATCCGTCAACCTCTCTTCCCAAGTAAAGATGTCAACTTGCGGCAATTTTTATTTGAAATACATAAATAAAATTTTTGATGCACTTGGTATACAATTCAATGACGATAAAAGATCCATCTTAGCTCGAGTTTGTGCACTCTTGGTAGCTAGCCTCTTGACGCCAATGTTATTGGAACATGGACTCATCTAGGTCATCATAATACTTGTATGATATGTAATATTGACTTCTTTTAGCACCAATGCATTATTTGTATAATGTAGTATAATGTATAATGTTTGGAGGATATGATGCTTGGTTGTGTTATTAAACATTGATGTTATTATTGAGTCTAAAGCATTCATCACCCGAAATTAGACTGGTATCCTGTTGAGTTCAACTGCAAGAAAACAAGAACGCCATGCTGCCAAAGTCTGAATGTAAGAAATCAGCACTTTGTTTATGAATGACATGTTGAAATCGAATGTGTAAAACAAAGTTTGAATCTTCTGAAGTGAACTCCTGCACTGGAATATACACTTACACAGTCCCTTATTTTTTTACTTTTAATTAAGGACATTATTATTATTTTTTATAGATCTTAATAATAACAAAAGATACATTGGGATTTCTTGTCATGCTGAGTAGCAAAAACCTACCCCAGGAACAAAGATTATGGTTCAGACCTATGACAATTTTGACCGACCCTTTTGGTCACCTGAATTTGTATCATGAAATGCTTATCTTGCACTTATTTTCTATCACTACAAAATTTATGACTTATTTTCTATCTTCTAGTAGTTACAATTACGATTTGCAATTCTATATATTTGAAATGGAAATAACACTGCAAAAGCCCCTACCCGGATATTATAGACGGTTGACTTTTTTAGCGCCCTCCTCCATAGCATAAGTCAAATAAGAAAAGGCATCTTGTCGGTCTTCTTTCTTACCTTACCTTATTGATCCAGGAGGCATAAAACACATCCAAAAGATCTCCCTTCTTGTTGATCCAAAAGGCACAAACCATCCAAAAGATCCCTTCTTTGGTGGGCTACTCCCCACATATTCCTGTAATTCCAGCATGGATTCACCCTCAAAATCCTACCTTTTTGGTGTTCCAATTCGCAAGGCCCTTTTTGGGTTCATCTTGCTCCTCTCCCTTGCCTCATCGTCTGTTGAGACCCAGATCGCCGACGAGCCGACCGCCTACCAGATGCTGGAGCAATACGATTTCCCCAGAGGTATCCTCCCGCAGGGCGTGCGGCGCTACGTTTTGAATCAAGATGGGAGCTTCGAGGTGTCTCTGAGCGGCCACTGCGAGTTCAAGGTCACCGGCGGCTACTTGTTGCACTACAAGAGAAAGATCACCGGCACGGTGGCCTCGGGGTCGCTGACCAACCTTAGAGGCGTCAGCGTCAAGGTCCTCTTTCTGTGGTTTGGGATCGATGAGGTTGTGAGGAGTGGCGACGAGATCGAGTTCTATGTCGGCCCGCTGTCGGCATCCTTCGGGCTGTCCAACTTCGAGGAGTGCCCCCGCTGCCGCTGCGGCTTTGATTGCTCTGCCGCCATAGTTTCGGATTTGTAAGATACTGAGGTTGGTTATCATGGACTATCCCAGACATGGCATTCCATGGATTAACCTTGATATGTTTAAGTCCTGCCATCAAATGAACCCATGCTAATCACAGATTTTGATATGGTCTTTTGGAATCCTTTAAGTCTTTACCTTTAAGTAGATGTGAGATGATTGCTCCTCCATCTTTTTCCACTTTGAATGACTGCATGTTCTACATTTTTGATCTGTGTCTTGGTTAAAACATTGCCTCTACTTGTGCTCAATCCTAGATGTCAAATTGTCTATGTTAGAGCTTATAAATATATTGTGTCCTTTCCCAATAGCTTGAGCCTCTGTGATTTGTAGTAACCCAATCAAAAGATTTATCATAGTATCAGAGCATGTCTTCAGATGTCAAGCTGAAACCGACTTATATGCGAGAGCCGATGTTAAAGTTTATAAATACATTGGGCCTTTTCCTAACAATTTATGTTTTTAGGATTTATGATAACCCAATCCAATTCTTTATCAATATAGTTGGTAGTGTTTAGAGATTATGTGCTTGATTTCAGTAGGTTCTTTTATTGTGGTAGCTTAGTGTTTGATTAAGAGATTGGAGTTTGATGACACTTGACTGGCTTAGGTTGTTTTTTCATCCCTATCCTGCTTCAAGGTAGAACTTAGATGTGCTTCAGTTTACTATTTTCACTGCATTGCTACTCATCAAGAATGATTAGAACTCCACTTGAGATGTGTTAGTCTTTTTCTGCCACTCTGCAAGTTTTAAAGGCCTATATTGTGTTTTATTGGATTTCTTGTTATCATTATTACAACTGTGTATCCAGAGGCAGTAAAAAGATCAATTGACAACTTTGACTAAAAGATGAAAATACAGAGTAGCTAGAATGAAGAAAAAGAAAACAGAAATTGTATGGCACACTGAGACACAGAAAATAGATTAAGGCTTCTTACATATTCTGCCTCATTATTGTGGAAAACCGACATTAACATATCTCAAGTTCTTCAAGAGATTGTTTCTTGGTAAAGATTTCGGCATTTCTTTCTTCCCAAGAATTTGAACAAATGGGGAGGAAACAAAAATATCTGTCATATCCCAGCTGCATCATAAAATTTTGTCATACTCTTTGCGTGTTTCCTAGATTTATCAATGCAAATGTCTTGACATGTTTAGTCTCTGTTGCTAAGAGGAGCTGTTACCTCCATTACTTTTCTGCTCAATTTCATCATCCACAGGTTTTTCATGCTGCATTCATCACTATGTCCAAACTAAAAGAAGACTTCAGATGTCCTTCAGTTTTCTGCTTCCATTGTGTTGGTTAACCATTGGGCATGAGTTGAACTCCATTTTTGTGCTGTTGTTTGATGTTCATGTTGAGTGCAAGTTCTTGTACAATTTCAGAGGTGTAAAAGGTCGAATGATAATCTTGAGCAAAGTTTTAATACAAAGAGCACATAGAATGGAAAAATACTGGACAATGTGACAAATCTACAGGAACAAGAAACCTAGACAATATATTGTATAGTTTCACAGACTTGCCGAAACATTCCAACAAATTATAGGTAACACTGAATCTATGTTATATGCCAATTACATCTTAACATGCTAGACTGTGTATGTTCTTTTCTAGGTTGGCTAAGCAATATGTCTCAACAATTTTTTGAACATCTTGTTGAGAACTGGACTTTCTTTTGTATGCAATTTATTCTCTGTAGTCTTGTCATGCTCTGTTCATAATGATTACCCAATTTTTAGTGGTTAAATGTGGTTGCCCCATCATGAATTGCTTTTCTTTATGCTATTATTTGACCAATTCTCTTAAAACCAGCATCCTTGACCAAAAAGCATTTCTTGTTCATGATATGGACTAGAAAATCTTGCTGAAGTATTATTAGCAGAACTTGGTTTGAGTTTTTAACTGCAAGAAAAACCAACATTTCAACAAGTTCGATGAAGCACTGGATCAATAAACCTCGCAGCACTTGGGTTGACTTTGAACTGCAAGAAACACCACCACCACCACTTCAACAAGCTTGAAGCACCGGATCAATAGATCTTAACATACTGCAACACAGGCCCACAGAGGAAATAATCCATTTGTCTGTCAATGTCTTTATCATCTTGATCAAGTTATGCTGTGAAATAGTTACATATGTTTCATAATTAGATTACATATCAAGTTTTATGTGCTTCTTTCATCCATTCTCTAGTTGGATAACTCGGGTACTAGTTTTCTTAAAAACCATGTCTTTTGTCCAGAAACCATTGCTTGATCACAGTATCACTTCTAAGTCCTATCCAAACATTGTCAATCTTCCAACTCTCTTTCACAAATTTTTTTCTTGCTGCAAATGATATTCAGATAGTGCTGCTGGTTTATTTTTCTCTGTCTGTCAAATTATGACCTTTTTTTTTTTTTTTTTTTCTCAAAAATGGTAGGAGTGAATGGAGAAACAGATTTGCAGTCATATGACCTTCTGATTTTAGCAAGAATTATTGAAGACGGTGAAAGACTTATTCAAGAACAAATGTGATGATCGAGGAGCATAAACATTTATAAAATGTCAGAGTTTTTGGAGGAGCCAATAAATATTCTGTATCCATTGTTTTCACAGCCCTTTCTTTTTCGTGGCTTACTCGAGAGAAGTCATGCTTAGACAGATCTTAGTATCCGCATCTATGAATTAAAAAGGTCCGAATGATCAATTTGGAATCAATAGATATTCAAAACGTTCATTTGAATAAAAGTATCATTTATGTTCAAAATAACATTTATCACAAAGAGAAACATTCAAGGAAATTAGGAATGTAATTCTACAAAAGAACTTCCACACCTGTCCATATGTGCATTATTATTATTATTTTTCTTTCCTCTACATAATTCCTAAATTTCTTGTTGAAATGAGACTCAAGACAGAAGAATCTGAACAAAGAGAAAGTTTGATCCATCCCCTCAGAAACAGAAATAAAAGAATTTTTTTAACTTGACAAAGGTTAACTAACGGTAAAAATGAGATTTAGGATCTTAAATATGAACAATAAAATCTTTATCAGCTAAATAAATTAATTTTTTTATAATTTATCAGATGAAATTTCAAATCCACAAACATTGATAAACGAATTTGGTACACTATAATTATACTATTTCAGATTAATATTTTGTGTAAAAAGAGAGTGATTCACACACATGACAGTATTGTTTTGTAGGAGGCGATGACAAATATTCCGATAAAAGTTGTGTGGAATCATGGAGTTGACTCACAAGCGTGATATCTGCCACGTTGTCCGACGGATGTGATGGCACCAACGTTGCCATGTTCTAATACTCTTTGTTTTTTTTATTATTAAGGTTTATTTTAACTTATGACCGTTCACTACTTAGATTATTATGATTTATTTATATTTAAAATAATTTTTATATTTTTAAAAATATATCATATAAGTTTTTCTAATCAAATCTAAATTATCAGATATTAGAGTCTATTTATGTGACATACTAAATTATAATAAACTATTAATATAAATGACACATGTAATTTAAATTAAAAAAAATCATATTAGCCCTTATGATTTTAATCATGGATCACTTAATATTTTATGATTTTAATTATGTATAAAATAACCTATATATTTTTAAAAACGTAGTATATAAGGTTCTTCTGTCAAGTTTGAGTTGACAATTAAAAGTCCGCTTACATATTATTTAAATTTTTTTTAAAAAATATCTTGTCGATAAAGAAAAAACAGTAGAGGCCGTAGCAGTTGACGAAGGCGAAGAGACATAGATAGGAGATGTCGAAGGCGAAGGTGATAAAGAGCTAGACTACCACATCATATGCACGATAGGTGAGGATGCAAGAGATGACAAAGTAGGAGGTGGTGAAAAAGAAGATACATAGGAGATGGAAGAGGGACTAAAAGATCATTGCTTGCTTAGCATCAGATTGATCGACGCATATCCATCTAAGACGAGATTGGAAGCTCTTAAGCTCATCGTTAGCACGGGAGAGGCTATATGCATATAACGGCCTACTAGGCAGTAGCGGTTCGGTGCTGCTGGTGGTGGTCGCTTCCACGATGATGCCTCCTCTCGCCATTGAAGGTGGTCTCAATTTTTTTAATTTAAATTATATGTATTATTATATTAATAGTTTATTATGAATCAACATGTCATATAAGCAGATTCTAACATCTATTAATTTAGACTTGACAGAAGGGACTTATATACTATATTTTTAAAAATGTAGGGATTATTTTAAATACGAGCAAAACTATAAAGACTTAAGTGGTATATGACCAAAACCATAGGAGCTAAAATTATCTTTTTTTTTAATTTAAATTATACGTATCATTATATTAATAGTTTATTATGAGTCATCATGTCACGTAAGCAGACTATAGTATTTGTTAACTCAGACTTGACGGGAGAAATTATATGCTATGTTTTTAAAAATATATGGGCTATTTTAGACATGAGTAAACCATAAGGGCTTAAATGGTCCATAGCAAAACCATAGGGGCTAAAATAGATCTTAATCCTTTTTTCTTAGGGTTTACATAGCAATCCTTTTAGTGTTTTGAAAGAGCATATTTGCCCTTTCATATGTTATGAATATAAAAAACTAGGACACTTCAAAAAAGAGTGTCCACAAGTAAATAAGAAGCTACAAATTCAAAAGAATAAAAGACATTCAAGGAACTTGAGATGAGTCAAATGCATCACAATACGAAGATCAAATCAAAAAAGATAAAGCAGCAAACTATGCTTTGATGGCCTTAAACGATGAAGTAGTTGACTCTCCCAAAATATATTTATTTTATGATGTTACTTGATGCATTTCATGATTTGTATGATGAACTTAAAAAGATTAGTAAGAAATATAAATTACCAAAAAAGGATAATGTATCTCTCTATAATAAATTTGATGAATTGAAAAATAAGTATATCCACTATATGTCAACATCTTGTACTTAATGTGAATAGTTAGAATTACTTAAAAAAGAAAATATATTCTTATAATAAATATTAAAAGAATCTAAAATTGAAAATAAGTCACTAAACACGATTCTTGCTAATCAAGATTGCGTATCAAGAAATGAAGAAAATGGCTTTGTGAGTAGTAACACATATCAAAAGCCAATAAAATTTATAAAAGGATCCACATTATATATTCCTTAATAAATTAAGTATAATTTTTGTGAAAAATTTGGTCACTATATTTATATATGCTCTTTTAAAAAATATGGTTCTCAAAATTAGTTTGGGTTCTTAAGAAAACTATGAATGATTGGATGCCAAAAGTTAAGGAAGGTAGATCTAATAATGAAGGACCCAAAATTAAAAGGGTACCTAAAGTAAACCCCTCTTTTTTATAGGTGTATCTCTAAATAAGAGCTAGGAGCAAAAGATAGTATCTTGATACTGGATGCTCAAGGCACATGAACGAAGATCCAATACATTTCTCAGAGCTATTTAGCCGAGACAGATGATATGTTACTTTTGAAAATAATAATAAAGGAAAGATAAGCGGCGTTGGAAATATTGGTAACAAATCATATCTTTTGATTCAAGATGTTCTTTTAGTGGATGGTTTGAAACATAACTTAATAAGTATTAGTCAATTTTATGATAAGTGATATAATGTTAAATTTGAATCTAATACTTGCACTATAGAAATATTAAATAAGAATAAATCTATGATTACTTTAAGAAGTAATAATGTTTATATTATTGATCTTGATGATTTTTTATGATGAAACTTGCTTTTCGATTTTAAATAGTGATGCATGACTTTGGTATAGGAGATTAAATTGGAACTAAGGAACTTGTGAAAGGAATGCCTAAAATTAAATTTTGTCAAGGATAAAATTTATGATGCATGTCAATTGGGAAAACACATAATGAGTAGCTTAAAACTTAGAAATCAAGTACTTCTAGGCCATTACAATTAATTCATATGGATTTATTTAGACTTATTGATACCACAAGCCTAGGAGGTAGTAAATATGCTTTCGTGATTGTTAATGATTATAATAAATATACTTTCATGATTATAGTAGTAAATATTCTTTTATGATTGTTGATAATCATAGTAGATTATTATAGGAATGGAAGTATTTAGATGCACATCCTAAGGAGATAATTATTGGAGATACATCAAAAGATATTCAAACTCGTTATTTGTTAAATTTTTTTTAATACAAATACTATTTTTTTATTATCTCAAATAGAACTTAAATGCTTTTTTATCTCAAAGATGACTTATGGGTCTCCACAATGCATGCAAAATTAAATCAATTTGAAGGAAATAAAGTTTGGATGCTTATTCCTAGACCTAGTGATTATCTTGTGATTGACACCAAATGAGTCTTTAGAAATAAGCAAGATGAATAAGGTGTCGTGATTCAGAACAATACTAGATTAGTGGCTAAAGATTTCAACCAAGAAGGTATAGATTATGAAAAAACCTTTGCTCCTATAGCTAGACTTAAGCTATAAGGATACTCCTTGCCTATGCATATTTTAAAATTTTTAAATTATTTCAAATAGATGTCAAAAGTGTTTTTCTTAATGATTTTATTTTTGAAGAATTTTTTGTTAAGCAACCACTTGGATTTGAAAATAATCTTTTTCTAAACTATGTTTATAAATTATCTAAGGCTCTCTATGAATTAAAATAAGCCCCTAGAGCTTGTTATCAGAGACTTAGTTCTTTTCGTATTCAGAATAACTTTTCAAAAGGCAAGGTCGACACAACACTATTTATTAAATATTTAAAAATAATTTTTTATTATTCAAATTTATGTTGATGATATTATATTTGGTTCTACAAATGAATCTTTATGTGAATTATTTGCCAAGAGTATGAGTCAAGAAAATGAGTTTATTGGGTGAATTGATATTTTTCTTAGGATTACAAATTAAGTAACTATATGATGGAATTTTTATTAATCAAATTAAGTATACTTTGGATCTACTAAAATGGTTTCATATGGATAGTGCTAAGGCTACTAACACACCAATGGATATCTCTACAAAATTAGATATCGATAATGAAGGAGAATGCTTTGATTAAAAGACCTATAGAGGTATGATAGGCAGTTTATTATGTCTTACTACAAGTATACCTGATATAATGTTTAGTGTTGGCCTTTGTGCATGATTTTAGTCCAATCTTAAACAATATCATTATAAAGTAGTTAAAAAAATTTCTGGATATCTAAAAAGAACTCCTAATATGGGATTATAGTATCTAACTCTAAAAATTTTGAATTGATTGCTTATGCTGATGCTGACTTTGCAGGATGTAGAGTAGATAAAAAAAAGTACATCTGGAACCTGTCAGTTCTTAGGTCATGCACTTATTTCTTGGTCTTCCCGGAACTAAAACTCTATTGCATTCATTATCTACAGCTGAAGCTGAATATATTGTGGCAGGTGTATATTGTGCCAACTAATTTTGATAAAAAAATACTTTAGAAGATTATGGACTTTGCTTAAAAAATATCCCTATAAAGTGTAACAACACCAGTGCTATATGCTTATCAAAGAATTCTATTTAAGATTCACGAACAAAGCATATTGACATTAGACATCATTTTATTAGGGACCATATAAGTAATCATGACATATTCTTAAAGTTTGTTGATACAAAACTTGGTTGATAGATATCTTTACCGAACCATTGAGGAACAATTTGATTTTATTAGAAGAGAATTAGGCATGCTAAATCTTTTAAATATATGATATCTTACTAATTCTTCTCATAGAATTCTTCCTTTTACTAAAGATGAGATTTTTCAAACGAATTATGATTTTTTACTTGACTTCTCGATATTTATAACTTGAAATTTATTTTATATGAATCGAGATCTTTTACAATTTGTTCTTTTATAATTCTTTTTTTCACTAAAGAAGAAATCCATCCCAATAGATCATTATCTTGATTTCTTAATGTTTATCATGTGAGATTTATTTCATATGAATCCTTTGTATTCATGACTATATATAACCCATCATCAATTGACCGCTCATGACTTGAATTTATCTTCTATATTATATCATTTATGTGATATAAAAGTAGTTGTATAATTGACACATGAATGTAAATGAAGAGAATTAGCACCATGATACCATGATATTTTTTTCTTCTTTTTAATAACGACAAAGGGGGGAGAGAGAAGTAGAAGCTTGCATATATATATATTTTTGTGTTGATAACAAAGAGGGAGAAGTAATTATAATTATTTAATGACATGGTAACTATGTTAAATAAGGACAAAGGGAGAGAAGTAATGGTAATTGTTTGATGATACGGTAACTATGTTAAATAAGGAGAAGTAGATTGTACTCTTTGATGATCTAGAAGTATTACCATGATATTCTAACTTATGATGTTGATGTTTATTTTAACTTATGATGATGATGATGTTTGAGAATTTAATTGAAATTATGCATATGACTTTTGCAATGATTACTATTGAAAGTCACTAAGATTCATGATTAAAATTCTTTCAACTTGAATTCAAAGACTTGCACTAAAAGATTATTAATTTTTAAAATTGAGCATATTATATTTCAAAATAACACATAGATAGGGGGAGCTTGGTTAAAGCTAAAAAGGGGGAGATTTTTAAATCCCAAATTTTGATGATGAAATCAATTGATGAGTTTATGGACTAGTATGTTCTTGAGATAAGTGATTCCAAAAAACTTCGATCATAGACTCAAACCATTAAAGGGAAAATTATCGAAGTAGGAGAATCATACGTTGAGCCAGATAAGTATCATGTCAAAAATTAGACGTTGAGCCGGAGGATTGGTCTACATGCTAAAGATTAGACTTCGTGCTCAAGCATCGTGCTGGAAGGATCGGGTATTACACTAAAAGATTGGATATTATGAGAAAGTTAATATATCGATAGATCATGCAATATGTTGAAGGAAAGGACGATACACTGGAGGTTCAAACGAAGTACCCGATGATAAGATGAAATGACAGAATGATAGATAACGTGTTAAAACTTTGTGATTGTGCCAGAAATATAGTTGGATTATTTATGCCTTGATCGAGGTCTTTTGGGGGTAAATTATGTTAATGTTGGGTCGAAACCATGCCAACTTATCGAGAAACCTATTGGGCTTGAACCAGGATCGAGTTGGGCTTGTTAGGAGGCCAAAATAATAGCCGCTTAGGGTGGCGGTAGTACCGCCCAGAAGTCCGAAATTACAGCGTCAAAAGTTACGACTGCAAGATCATTCAAATCCCAATTTTTTTTGGTGTTTTGAAATTTTTGGCTCCATTTTGAAGCCATTTGGGGCTATAAATATTGGGAAACCCAGCAATAGCAACATATGCACAACGAAAGAAAGAAAATAAAATAGGTTTTCCATATATATCAAATCATCGTGCAAATATTAGTGCACAAAAATCCACAAATCCGAAACTGTGATGCATGAGAGATTGATTACCTAGGAGATCGTAGATCTCTAAAATTTCAGATTCAGATGAAGAGGATTAAAAAGGTCAATGTCCTCCTCTCTAGCGATATCCACATAATGGATCATTGCAGTGATGCTCCTCCGGTCGCAGCCCAAAACTCGCAACTCTTGTGCACTTTCTCACAACACTCGTGGAAGAAGATCACCTATCTTCTTCGCTGCCTTCTCGTAGTAGGGACGGGCTGGTCGATTGAGAAGATGAGAGAGGAAGGAAAATAGGAGGGGGTGACCAAAGGTGTAACCTATCACTGTTGTGCTGCCCCTACCTCCTATTTATAGAGAGCCACCAAAAATCCTAATGGATCATGCCTTAGTGGGTATTAGATCTCCATTCAACTATCAATTAATCTTTGATTATTGATCTTTATCCAATAATCTCAATTGGCCTTTAACTGGGCCTCATGCAATGAGTCCAACAATGTTGAGTCTCATCCAATAAGAACAAAGACAATTAGATAACTCATATCCAATCCTATATTCGCTGAAATATCTAACATATGTGTGTGACCCTTTAGGCCCAATACCAAGCTGGTAATGAGTCCCTCCTGTCAAAACTCTTTTTAACTCAGTGAATTGTTATCCCATAATAATTCACTCAACTTATCGACTATAGATGTACTAGGCCACTATGCCATAGTCCCCATACGGTATAGGGGACCTAAATCATTGGACTTATCCGTCCTTAGTTATAGTATATCTAATGTCCTTCATCCATATAATATCCTAGAGACCGTATATTAGTTATGATACTGTTAGGCCTCATATAGAATCGTTTGAGTCTCACTCTATCCGGATTCTCCCGAAGAACTTCTCTCAATCTCAACGATCCCGATCGATGATTTGTCTGAGCGATATCACACAGGATATTCTTCCCGTGATACCGAGAGTAGATTTATCTAAGTATTATTAACTATCTAGCATTCTGTAAGTGAATCAATCAATAAAATCATTCTCTAATGAGCACCTGTAATATACCCTTAGTGTCCCACACAAGTGACTATAAGATCAGATGTCTTCATCATATGGACATGTATATAGTATATTGGTCTGTCCGATTATCTTGATATCCCTCTTGAGTAACATAACTAGGATTATTTAGGGTCTTTTTAAAGGTAAATCAATCTCATTATCGTGATCTCATCATGATCCGATTTCTATTACTTAGAACTAAAGACATTATAATATATATTCAATATATAATATACCATGAGAATATGCTAATAATATTAATATAAAAAGATTGTGCAGCATATTACACATGCCATTACTCACGTGATTAGCTTGCAGGGCACCTGTAACCAACAATCTTCCACTTGACCTAAAGGCAATCACCTATGTGTTTGATCCTTATCAGACCCCAATGGCACTCAAAAACAGTTTGAGCCAGTGGCTTTGTTAGTGGATCTGCAATATTATCTTCAGATAGAACTCTTTCCATTGCTACATCTTTTCAGGCTTCGATCTCTCTAATAAGCTAGAACTTGCTCAGAACAATTCTGACGAGACATGAGTTCCTTTGCTAGAGAGAGCTATTGCCCATTAGTGTTGCTATATATGTGGGAATCAGTTCCTCGCTGCTAGGTGTGACTCCCAAATCTCTGATGAACTTTTTTATCCACACCCCTTCCTTTGCTGCTTTCGCCATAGCAATATATTCTACATTTGTAGTCGAGTCAGCAGTAGTATGTTGCTTGAAACTCTTCTAGCTTATTGCTCCTCCATTCAGGATGAAGACATACCTTGAGTTTGACTTGCTATCATCGATGTTAGATTGGAAACTCGAGTCTGTGTAGCCCTCCTCAACCTAGAGGCTACCTCATCTATATACTAGTAAAAGATCTTTTAGTCCTTCTTAAATACTTAAGGATACACTTTACTACTTTGTAGTATTTTAAACCTGGATCTGCTTGATACCTCATCGTGACACTCAGAGCATGCGCTATATCAAGCGTGGTATATAACATAGCATATGATAAACCCTATTACTGAGGCATATGGTATCATATCCATGTCTGCCATTTCTACAGGAGACATTTGGGGACATACTCCTGGAAAGTGATATTCCATATCTCATCGGTATGTGACATCTCTTGAAAATTTTCATGCGAAACCTTTTGACGATAGTGTCTTTGCACCTTAACTGGGACAAATCAAGCATCCTTTTGGAACTATCTCTATAGATTCGGATCTCCAACACATAGGATGCTTCCCTTAAGTCCTTCATGGAGAGTTTTCTCGATAGCCAAGCCTTAACTGTTGAGAGCATCCTTACATCATTCCCAATGATTATGACATCATCTATATACAACACCAAGAAGGTGATAACGCTCCCACTTACCTTCCTGTACACACAAGGCTTATATTCGTTCTTAACAAAGTCATAAGATTTGATCACCTCATCAAATCTTATGTTCCAACTTCAAGAAGCTTGCTTCAGTCCATAGATGGACCTGAGTAACCTGCACACTTTATCTGGACTCTTTCTGGATATGAATCCCTCTGGAAATATTATATACACCTCCTCATCGAGGTTTCCATTGAGAAATGCAATTTTCACATCTACCAGAAATACAATGGTAAAAAAAATTATGATGGATTTTAGCATTGCTATAGGTAAGAAGGTCTCATCATAGTCAACTCTTGGCCTTTGACGATATCCTTTGGCCACCATCCTTGCCTTATAGGTCTCCACCTTTCTATCTACTCTGATATTCTTCTTGAAGATCCATTTGCAGTTGATGTGTACGATACCCTCAGGTGCATTCATAAGGTTCCAGACCTTATACATGGAATCTATCTCATAATTTATGATTTCTTATCACTTCTCGAATCTATCTCATAATTTATGATTTCTTATCACTTCTCGGAGTCTATACTTATAATAGCCTCATCGTAGGTCTGAAGATCATTATATTGAGTGTAATCTCCATTGAAGAGGGTGAGATACTCTAGACCTACATATCTTTCAAGAGGGTGAGATACTCTACTAGACCTACATAAAATCAAAACATGTGTGCTAGGTACTTGAACAAACTCAGACTCTGGAATGATGCTTGAGCTAGGTTCTCTAAGCTTATTTAACTCTATCTCACTCCCACTATATCCATTAAGAACATATTCCTTCTCAAGGAATACAACCATCTTGATAGCAAATACCTTTTGGTCCTCGGGATGATATAAATAATACTCATAATTTTCGTGGGGTATCCCACAAACTTGCAACATTCATCCTTGATTTTAACTTGTCGGGATTGTGTCTTCTAATGTGGGCAGTGTAGCCCCAAATCTTAACAATTTTAAGATTAAACTTCTTTCCTTTTTATATCTCATATGATACAGATACTATCGACTTAGATGGAATTATGTTCAGAAGGTAAGCTGTGGTCTCCAAGATGTATCCCCAGAATGAGATAGGTAGGTTGGTGAAACTCATCATGGACCATACCATATTTAACAGCATGTGTTTCATCCTTTCTGATATACCATTGAGCTGAGGTGTATAAGGAGGTATCTATTGGAATAGAATCTTATGGTCCTTGAGGAAATTGGTGAACTCTATACTCAAGTACTCTCCTTCTCGATTTGATCGAAGAGTCTTAATACTAATTCTATTCTAGTCCTCTACTTCATTCTTATATTCCCTGAATTTCTCGAAGGCCTCAGACTTGTACTTTATCAAGTACACGTGTCCATACCTAGAGAAATCGTTAGTGAATGTAATGAAATAGAAGTAACCACCTATAGCCTGAGTTGACATAGGATCATATAAATCGCTATGTATGAGTTCTAATAACTCAGATGCTCTCTCTTCAGTACAATAAAAATGAGAGTTGATCAATGTTCCACAAAGGCAAGGTTCACAAGTTGCTTACAACTCATAGTCAAATAGATCTAAATATAAAATTTTCAACAACTTTTGAATCATTCCCTCATGAATATGACCTAGCTTACAAAGCTATAAGTATGCTTCGTTCACCTTATCTCGTTTTCTCTTTGACGTATTTATATTCATGATATATGGAGAAATGTCTAGCATATATAAGCCATTAATCAAGGTCCCTTTTGTGATGATCTCATTATCCAAAATTAATGAAAAACTATTATTATCAAAAATTAATTTATATCCACTAACTATCAAATAATAATAATAATATTTTTGATAATAAAGGGAACATAATAGCATGCATCTAATGCAATGGTAGCTCCATCAAGTAGATGTAGGGTGACCTCGCTAATAGTAAATGCAGCAACTCTTGCTTCATTGTCCATCTTGAGGTCCATCTCGCCTCTGGCTAATCTCCAAGGTCTTGCCAGAACTTACAATGAATTATAAATATGATAAATATTCTCAGTATCCAATACCCATGTGTTATCATGAAAGATTGACAAATGGAGACTAATCATGAATGTACTTGAAACTTCTCTAAGCTTCTATTTTGCCTTCTCTGCATGATAATCCTTGCAGTTCCTCTTCCAATGTCCGTCTTTATCGTAGTAGAAGCACTAACCATTGTCCTTTACTAAGTTTTTCTTGGAAACCTTTTCCTTGCCTGATCTGCCCTGGCCCTTGTCCTTCTTAAGGGACTTATCAGCATTCCTTTTTCTTCTTGGTCTCACTATTATAGAGAACTGGATTCTCTTTCTTGGGTAGAGTCATGTCAAGGACATGTGATTTTCTTTGCCATGAAAATAATTCTTAAATTACGGAGCCAATTTGTGTAGTTTGGACTAATGAGGCGATTGGCATCAAGTGTGCCACGTAGGGGGTATGCATGTAACATATTTCTAACAGATAAGATATAACGTGATTTAATAATATATAAATTTTATAGAAAATTAATTAAGATACATACTTTTTTCTTAATCTGCTTCCATTATTTTCTTGGTGAATCACGCGACACCTTCGACACATGAAATAGAAGTCTCCGGCAGGCTTTTAGTAGAGATTGAGATCCAATCAGTATCTTAGTGTAACCTCGAGGGACTCGATCAATTACACTATGCCCAAAAAGGTAGGCAACTCTTACCAATCACAACTCCTTATGATTCCCATCATGTTCGACCTCCAAATCATCATGGTCTCAACCTCTCGACCAACCATGATGTTCAGTTAAGTTATCACCATCGTTACAAGATGAGTCTGATTTAATGATATGCCATCGAGAGACTCGACCAAACATACTATGTCCTCAAACATACTATGGTCTCAACCTCTATGTCGTAGGTAAGATCTCGAATCACGTAGATAGGTGAGCGAGCCTCGAGGGACTCGACCAACTTAACCTATATCGTGATTCAATTTCTTCCTTTAACGATGGAAGACCACCTAGGTCAATCTTATTACCTCATGCTCACCAACTTAATATTATCGTAGGAGAGGTTTTGTTTTGTTTCGGTCTCCTAATATATTGTGTCACACACATATATATTTAATATATATCTATATCACATGCAAATATATATACATATATATCTAGTAGGTGTATAATCACATATCACATATGCATGCCACACTGGATGATCATGAACTGCTATTTAATATGATTAGGCTTGAGCCAGTGGGCCCAATCACTCATAATAGGATCTATGTATGTATCGACGCATCTCTATGCCCTGAGATTGTACTTCTCATCGTCTTCAATTTTGTCAGATCCTAACGCATCGCCATGCATTGTGAACGTTTGCCATGACATCGTGGGTCCCGTTGATACCTCTACGCTCCCATTGTACCTCTTTCTGTAATTACAACATAATCACAATCATGTAGGCCCGATAAAAAATGAGAATAATAGAGGCTTACAGGCCCCAATAACAATAATAACATACATATATCACAACACATGACTCATGATCATCTGTCCGCATCATTCATCACATGTACACACATCATCATGTATGATATAAGATAGATAATAATTAATTAAACTATTTAATTAAATATTTTTTGAAAATCGAGAGATGCCAATAATTTTTAAAATTGTTAAGGGTATTTTTAAAATTATGGAAAGAAGGACATAACCATAAATTTCCTAAATTCTGAAGGGCAGAATCATCATTTTTCTAAGAAAAAACCTAACCCTTTCTACCCCCTTCCAACTGGCCGCCACTGCTACCCCTACACAGGCGGCACCCCAATGCGTCGACGGTAGCTGCCCATGTCCTCGGGTGACTGCCATTGCACTTGGGCGGCAGCCCCTGTGGGTGGGCATGGTGCCTGCAGGTGGCACCTCCATGGGCATCATCCCTATGAGTGTTGTGCCCGCAGGCATTGCCTTTGCCTGCGGGCACTATGCTCATAGGCACCGCCCTTGCTGGCGGCTCTAGTCGTGGGCGATGGCCCCTGCATGTGGCCCTAGCCACGGACAGTTGCCCTTCTAGGTAGGCGGCTTGCCCATATGTGGCCGCCCCCTTCCAGCTGGCAGTTTGCCTGCAAGCGCTGCAAGAACAGTTCTACGAGATTCAATCTCATCACACATAGTTTAAAAGCTAATTTTTTACATGATCAACATGGCTCTGATACCACTGTTGAAAACCCAGTTGGAGCATCACATGTGTAGTAAAAGAATGAAAATAAAATAGGTTTCCTACGTATATCAAATTATCTTGTAAAGATTGGTGCTCGAGAAACTCGTAAAATCGAAAACTGTGATGCATAAGAAATTGATTATCTAAGGAGATCGTATATCCTTAAAATTCTAGATCCAGATGGAGAGGATGAAGAAGGTCAAGCGTCCTCTTCTCTAGCTGTATCCACATGATGGATCGTTGTAGTGATGCTCCTTCAATCGTGGCCCAAAACTCATAACTCTTGTGCACCTTCTCGTAGTACTCGTGTAAGAAGATAACCTATCTTCTTCGCTACCCTCTCATAACATTGAAGGGCTAGTTGACTGAGAAGATAAGAGAGGGAGGAGAATAGGAGGGATGACTAAAGGTGCAGCCTATCACTGTTGTGCCACCCTTGCCTCATATTTATAGAGAGCCACCAAAACCCATAATGGATCCTGCCTTAGTGGGTATTGAATTTCCATCCAACTATCCACTAATCTTGGATTATTGGATCTTTACTCAATAATCTCAATTGACCTTTAATTAGGCATCATGCAAGGAGCCCAAATGTTGGGTCTCATCAAATAAGAACAAAGGCAAATTGAATAACTCATATCCAATCCTTTATTCACTGAAATATCCACCATATGTGTATGACCCTCTAGGCCCAATACCGAGCTGGTCATAATGTCACGACGGTCATCACTTAACCACAACACTTTCACTCAATGGATCGTTCGTCACTTTTGCTTACTTGTACAGATGTTTGCAGCCTATTTTGCCATGTTTTTATATGTTTTTGCCTAAGAAATACGAGCATAAATAGTCTGGAATACTGCAGAATGACCGTTCACTATGCAGAACCAAAACAACCCAAAATGACCCAGTTTTGGGTCATTTTCATGTGATGCAACATATATTTTAAGCAGTGCAGAGTGTCAGCCATCTCAGTCCCTTGGAACCACCCCGTTGGCACAGGGGGGGATGAGGCTTTGGGATGGTATCGGGCGTGAGCATTCATTCATCAAAACTTGAACTTGACTTGCATCTGATACCTTAGGAACCATTGTTTGTGGACTTGCGACCGTTCTTATAGCCCTCTAAAGTCCTATTTCGCTCTCTTTCTCTCTTTCTCTGTTACACTCAAGGTGTTCGACGATTGCTTGTAAGAGCTACCCTCTCTATGAGACATTGGGACTTGTCCATCGCTCATCTTCAAAACTAATCAACTTCTCTTTTGCAGGTTCTTCGGGACCCACACAATGTTGTAAGTGGGCTGACCCTTTGCGGGCAAATAACGGTTCGAAGTTTCATAACTTAGGTAATCATAGCTAAGTCCAGAATATTGGGCAATGTTGCTCCGTGACTTAGGCAATTCCAGCTCAGTCTTAAAGTTTGCCACTAGGGTGTCGCATGACTTAAGCATATTTAGCTAAGCCCGTGACATTGTGGTATCAGAGTAGGCAAGCAATTTAAAAATAATAATAAAGAAGATTCATAATCTCACCATGATAAAGCACCATGATGAATCAAGCAAGACAGGGCAAGTTAGACCCTTGCCCCAAGTAGCCACAGGTGGGCTGCAAGTGAAAACTTGCTCGCAAGCTGTTGGAGCCACTCATGAGGAGTGCGATAGTGAACAAGATGAGTGTGAAGTTGGTTACTCTCCATGAGCGGAGGAGACATAATTTGTTGCACTAACTAGAAAAAAGAGCCACAAAGAGAGACTTATAAGGGTGGAAACCCACCTTGATGTTCTTGAAGCAAGCCTGGAGGAACTCTACGAAGGGCAACGAAGACTCCTTGGGGTAGAGAGCTCACAAGAAGAAGTTGAATCTCGGATAGACATGGTTAAATCCCTGGTCGAACGATTGACAGAGGATACCAAAGACTCGGTATGACATCTACACGAAGTTGTGGCTGAACTCACGACAAAGGTGACGTTACTTACAATAACTCTTAATGTGGGAGGGAACAATACTCGCGCTACACCACTACAAAGCTTCAGGGCACCTGAGCTGCATTGCTACGAGGGTGCCAGAGATGCCAAGGAGATAAAAAAATTTCTGTTCGACATGGAACAGTATTTTCATGCTATGAGACCCGATTCGGAGGAAACCAAAGTTTCTATAGCAATAATGTATCTAAACGTAGATGTAAAACTTTGGTGGCAAACTTGTTGGGAGGAGATCCAATAAGGTTGATGTCATGTCGATACATGGGAAGACTTAAAGCAAGAGTTGAGAACTCAGTTCTTGCCCGAGAATAAAAAGTTTATCACAAGAAAGAAACTGAGATAATTACACAAAAGTACATCCATTAGAGACTATGTGAAGTAATTTTCGATCTTGATGTTGGATATACAAGACATGTCCAAGAAGGACAAACTATTCAGCTTCCTCGATGGATTAAAGCCATGGGTGCAACAATATCTGCATCGAAGGAATGTTACCGATGTGGTCGGGGTAATTGTAGCTGTAGTAAGGCTGACTAACTTTATTTCTTCAGAGTACTTGGGTAAGAAGAAATAATCATTGGGAAATCACCTAACAAAATACTCTCAAACGAAGGAGTCTAGAGGCAAACAAGAGAAGAAGAACTTACATAAGGGACCAAGCTCAAAGGGCAAGGCCCCAAAGTTTGACGGATGCTTCTTATGCGGTGGACTGCACATGGTGAGGGAATGCCCGTAAAAGCAGACACTCAATGCTTTAATTGCATCGATACACCCCAATAAGTTGGACAAGGGCAAAGTCGTTGCACTTAGTTTAAGTAGTTCTAAATTCAGCAGCGATGATGAGGAGTCGCAAGGACCCCGAATGGGAGTAATGCGCTTATTGAATGTATTGCAGGGTCAAGTGGGGGAGAACATAAAGGCAAAGCCATCAAAGGCAGTGAGCAGTGAACTGATGTATGTGGACATCAAGCTAAATGTCAAACAATCCGGGCAATGATGGATAAGGGCGCTACCCATAACCAATAGAGAAGCTAAGCGACTTGGACTAATCTTGGAGAAGAATCCAAGTTGTATCAAAGCTATAAACTAGGAGGCTAAGCAAATCTCCGGACTAGTAAAGGGAGTCCCATCAAGATCAGAACATGAAGCAGAAGCACGAACATGATGGTGATGCCCTTGGATGACTTTCAAGTGATTCTTAGAATGAAATTTATACATGCAGCAAAGTTGGTGCCTATGTCATTTTTGAACTCCCTATGTCTAATGGGAGGCGACGACCCTTGCATAGTTCTAATTTCTCGAGGAGGAACCAAGGATCTACAACAAATATCGACATTATAATTAAAAAAGAGGGTATGAAAAGATGAATCAATCTTTGTAGCAGCCATAAAGCTAGAGATACTTGATTGGGAGGCCATTCAAAAACCTACTGCGATGACGAACATCCTGAAGGAGTTTTTAGATGTGATGCCGATTGAGTTACCAAAAACTCTACCACCACGCAGAGGCGTGGATCATCGTATTGAGTTGGGGCCGGGAGCTAAGCCTCCAGCGAGACCACCATACCGCATAGCCCCTCCAGAGTTAGCCGAACTTAGAAAGCAGTCAGACGAACTGTTGAGCGGTAGTCTCCTCCATAGTTCAAAAGTACCATTTGGAGCTCTAATCCTCTTCCAAAATAAATAAGATGGGAGTCTCCGATTATGTGTCGATGATCGAGCCCTGAATAAAGTGATAGTGAAGAATAAATATCCCATCTCGCTCATCGTAAATTTGTTCGATCAACTGGGTAAGGCCAAGTACTTCTCCAAACTCGACCTTCGATCAGGGTACTAGCAGGTGCGTATTACAGAAGGTGATGAGGCAAAGACTACCTGTGTGACCAAGTATGGAGCATTTGAGTCCTTGGTGATGCCTTTCAACTTAACCAACATTTCAGTCATATTTTGTACTCTATTGAATCAACTGTTCAAGGAATATATAGATACGTTTATAGTCGTCTACCTAGACGATATAATCATTTATAGCTAAACACTTGAGGAGCATATTGAGCACATTTAGACAATCTTCAAAGTTCTCAGGGAGAACACTTTGTTTGTAAAGAGGGAGAAGTGTTACTTTGCTTGGATGGAGATTCATTTCTTGGGGCATCGAATCAACGATGGTTCTATCCGGATGGATAAATCGAAGATACAAGATGTGGCAGACTGGCGGACACCAAAGAAGGTGCCAAAGTTGTGATCCTTCCTTGGGTTCGTCAACTATTATCGGCACCTTCATAGCTGGATACTTGAAGCGCATGGCTCCATTGACGAAGTTGCTAAAGAAGGAGCAGTCTTAGAGATGATCCGATAAGTGTGAAATGACTTTCCAAGACCTGAAGACTGCTGTGTTGGAAGAACCAGTACTCAGATTACCAAACTATGTGAAGTCTTTGAAGTTCATACTAATGCTTCTGACTTCACTATTGGGGGGATACTTATGCAAGAAGGTCATCCAGTGGCCTATGAGAGTCACAAGCTCAATAAGACCGAGCGACGATATTCAGTGCATGAGAAGGAGATGATAGTGGTAGTGGTGGTCCACTATCTACGAGTCTGGCAACACTACCTTTTGGGAGCACCATTCGTGCTGAGAACGGATAATATTCCATTTAGTTACTTCCAGACTCAAAAGAAACTCTCATCGAAACAAGCACGATGGTAGGACTTCTTGGCCGAGACCGACATGGTAATGGAGCACAAACCCGAAAAGACAAATATCGTGGCCAATGCATTAAGCTACAAAGTTATGAAGTTTGTAAAGGTTGTAGCTCTCTCTTTGAGCATTGGTTTCATCTCTTCCTCCTCCTTGAGTATAGAAGTGATTCTTAGATGTAGGAGGTGTGAATCTCTTGTAAAAGAGTGATTATGAAGATTCTCTCCTAAGCTTGTTAAAATGAGAAGAGTTATGAGAATGGTAGTTGATCTTCGCCAATTAAAAAGAAGGTCGGTAGTGAAAGCTGGTGGCTTCGAGGGAAGAGGAATTAGGAGTGGATATAGGTCAGGATGATCGAACCACTATAAATCGATTTACATTCGTTATCTTACCTTGATTTGTTGTTGCATTCTGATTTACATACTCATAATCCTTACTTGCTCTTTGTGCTAATTACATTTCCGATATGGATTTATCGATTGAACTTTTAAAATTGGTTAAATTTACTATAGCACTAATTAACACACAAGAGAGATCTAATAGCTTTTTTGGGCAACCAAGAGGGTCACTTTATCACTCTTGCTCCTATGTTTAATGAGATGAAGTACACATATTAGAAAACACGAATACAGATTTTCTTGCTTTCTATGGATTTTGATCTATAGAACGCCATTGAAGTTGATTTTCAAAAATCCTGTAAACCAATAAATGAATGAAATGATTTTGAAAAGAAAATATTTTCTTTAAATTCTAAAGGTATGAATACTTTATTTTATGCTTAGATAAAAATTAGTTTAATTATGTTTCTACTTGTTTTAAAGCTCATGATATTTGACACATACTTGAAGTTAATCATGAAGTCATAAGTAGAGTAAAAGAATCTAAAATGAATCTTTTGGTACATAGTTATGAATTATTTAAAATGAAGCCAAACGAAATAATTGATGACATGTACATCTGCTTTACGGATGTTGTCAATGGTTTAAAAGCTCTTGGTAAATGCTATACTAACCTTGAATTAGTAAATAAAATTTTAAGATATCTTCCAAGAAGTTAGGAACCAAAAATAATAGCTATCTAAGAAGTAAAAATATCCTAAAAGTTTGGAATTAATGTTTATTGATGGATTTTCTCCAAATGAGTATTAATGTTTCAAAAAATAAAATAAAGTATCATTCACGAGATATCCTAAAAGTTTGGAAGCAAAATTTTAAATATGATACCGGTTTCATTGATTTTGAGCTCTTGTCCAAAAAATATTATAACTCCATTCAAAATCAGTCTAACTCGGCTTTAAATTAGTCTTTTCAAGGTTTAAACTTATCACATAAATAATTAGATATAATTCAGATATTTCATGAAAATAAATCACCTAGAGACCTTCAAAAATCCCACAAGTGTGTTTTTTAAGAAAATTTTAACTTATGTATTGGTGGATTTTGCCCAAATATGATATTAATTTTTCAGAAAATAAAAAAGAGTTGATTTAGGCCAAGACAAGTCATTTACAAGATATCATAAAAGTTTGAAACCAAAACTAAAAAATAAGGCTAGTTTGAATAGGGTTATATTGATTTTGGGATCATATTCAAAAATAATATAATCATCTACTATGTTTATATTTATTATTTTGAAGTCCAAACTTAGGACATAATTAAGATTTTCTATGAACAACTATCACCTTTAAACCTCAAGATACTCCATAAGTGTAATTTTTTTAAAACATTTCAACCTATTTATTGCTAGATTTTCTCAAAATGAGTTATTAATATTTCAAAAAAATAAAAAGCGGCTCATTTAGCCCTTGAAAAGTCATTTACAATGATTCCTAAAATTTTAGAACCAAAATTTCAAATATAAGGCCAGTTACACTAATTCTAGGGTTTTGTTTAAAAACAATGTAACTTCATTCAAAATCAATGTAATTGGGTTTGAAATTATTATTTTGATATCCATATTTATCAATGAATAATTGGACATAATTATAATGTTATATATAAAAAATAACCTAGAGACCTCCAAAAATTCCACAAGTGTGAATTTGAAATTTTTTTAACCTATTTATTATTGTATTTTCCCCAATGATCTAGTAGTTCAAAAAATCAAGCAAAGTGTCAAATTGGATTTCACAAGTCATTTTCATGGTTTTCTAAAGGTTTCGGAGACAAAAGTTCAAAAAAAGAATCTAGTTACATTGATTTTGATTAGAGTTATGCTGATTTTAGGATTCTATTGTAAATATGGTTACACTTCAAAAATAGTGTAACCATATTGAAAATTAATGTTACTGGATTTAAAGTTTTTTTAGGTCAAAACTTACCACATGAATAATTGGACATAATTAATATGTTTCATGAAAAAAAATCACCTAGAGACCTTTAAATATTTCACTATTTATTGTTTAATTTATCACAAATGAGATATTAATGGTTATAAAATCAAACAAAAACTCATTTAAGCCTTGACAAGTCATTTACAAGATATTAGGGAAGTTTGTAACCAAAGTTTTAGAAATATTCTTAGTTACCCTAATTTTGAATAGGGTTACACTAATTTTTGAGTTGTTCAAAAATAGTATAAGCCTATTAAAAATCAATAAAACTGGTTTTCTTGTTCACAAACATAGTTACCCCCCTTATCAAAGTAATATTATTATTGAATCTTGAATTTTAATGATAAAATCATTTGATGGGTTTATTGGACTAGTATACTTTTGAGATAAGTGACGTAGGAAATACTTTGATCATGAACTTAGACTATCGAAGGACTGACTATTGAATAGGAGAGTCGAATATTATGCTAGAAAAATATCATGTTAAAAATCAGACGTCGAGCTGAAATATCGATCGACGTGTCAAAAGTCAAATTTTATGCTAAAGATTTGGGCATTATATCATAATTATCAGATATTATGTCAAAGAATGGATGTCATGAAAAAGTCAACATGCTAGTGAAATGAGCGATGTACTAAAGGAATAGACGATATACCAAAGTTTCAATAAAGTAATAGATGATCATATAACATGTCGAAAGAACATACGTGTCTAAAGCTTCATGTGCTAGATGTGTGGTTTCAAGGTTATTTTAGGTCAATTTAAAACTAGCATTAGGTCGAAACAAAGCATACTTATCAAGAAAGCCATTGGGATTGAAGTGAAGTCGAATTAGGCCCGTCAAAAGGCTAACCCAATGGCCTAAATCGGGCCTAAGAAATAGTACCACTAGGCTTAAGCGATAGTATCGCTTGAGTCAGTCGACAAGTATTGTTTGTGCTTTATTAGTCTTTCTAGTGATGGTACCACCTATGATCTTGATATCAACATAATGAGAAATGAAATTCGAAAGGTTGATAGTTGTGTTTGCTGGAACCACTTTTGGAACGGAGAAAAATGGCTTCACCAAATTTAAAATCACAAAGAGATATAGAATGTCACCACCCTAAGAATAATTAAACAAGAAAATAGAACTTCAAAATGATTCACCACTCAAAGAAATATTCAAGAGATACAGAGACTAAACCCACCACTCTATGATAAACCTAAGAGATATAGAGTCAAAAGAGAGAACTTAAAGAGTTTATGCAAATACAATTGGATTTTGAACCTCTTTCTAACTCTAAAACATCAAAATAAATACTAGTGCATGAAACAACCCTCCATGCATAGGAAACTATGAAATTTATTATTTTGCTGCTGATAACTAAGCCCTTTAATATATTATTTGATCATAAAGAACTCTCCCTTTGAAAATCAACCAAGTTTAATGAATCTACACACCATATTATTTATTAATGAAACAACTTTAATTGCTTGGGGAAATGCTTTTGACTTGTTTTGGCCATTTGAAGGTTTAAAAATAGGTTTGTAACTCATTTAGCTTATGAGCTGTCATATTTGAGTGGTTTAAATTAAAGACTTTGAGACAAGAATTATGGGTTATAGAGAATAATATAGGATCAGCAAGGTTTACATGACTTGATTGTAGCAAATTAGGCACTCTTGTGTCAATCTTCGTGGGTTGAAAAAGACATGTCCTCAATTCTTCATTTATTCCGTCAACATGATAAGGACTTAAATATGTTAAATTCTGAATTTTGATGATGAAATCAATTGATAAAATCAATTGATAAAATTATGAACTAATATGCTTTCAAGATAAGTAATACTAATAGCTTTGATCATGGACTTGAACCTTCGGAAGATAATTTATCGAAATAGATGTTGGGCCGAAGGCGTTATGTCAAAGATTGGACATCGGGCCAGAGGATTAGTCGATGTGTTGTCAGAAATAAAAATATAAATAGGGTGCTCAATGTAATGTTTATATATATCCATGTCTTTCAATCTTTGTTCATGCTTGTACAATAAGTAGCAGGCTAGCAGTAGGCTCGGCAGTCCTAGTTTGGTTAGCTTTCGTAGTCGTTTTCGGCTTATAAATGAGAGTTGTGTCATTTGGACACTTGTGAGAATTTTGGTTTGTAATAGACCATGATACATTGTGTGTGACCGTTCATAGTTTATGAAGTCTATGGTTGTAATTTGTATTGGCTATAAAGTGTTTGCTAAAATGGTTGCTTGTGGATCACGTGTAAAACACTTTCTCTATACCTGTTTTCTCTCTTGTAGGTTGTAAGGGACCATAGGAGGTTCAGGGTGGCTGACCTTTGCAAACAGATATGCAAGGATGTCGCAAGACTTAGGCAAAAATAGCTAAGTTCATGATAGTACGATATGATGGACTTCGTGTGAAGTTCGAACATCGGTTCAGAAGATACATAAGAGGTTTGGACGAAGTGTCAAATGATCAGATGATATGTCGAAATTATGGACAACATGCTTCATGATTGTAATTAATATGGTTAGGTATTGATCGTGATCGTTTAAAGTAGAATTAAGTTGGTATTGGGTCAAAACCATGCCAACTTGATTTGGAGTCCATTGGGCCTGAACCAGGGTTGAATTATACCTAATGAAAGATAAATTCATTGACATGGAAATAACGTGGGCAGTGGTACCGACCACTGCCTAAACTATAAAAAATTCTGCCTAAACTATAAAAAAAAAATTATTTGGGCTTTTTTATGCTTTTAGGTGGTGGTAACGCCACAGTTAGCGGTGGTACCGACCATCGACAGAGGTACTGCCTAGATCGATGATAGTACCATCATAACCTAGATTTTCAAGCTCTATTTAGTAGTAGTACCATCCGGTGCTGACGATGGTACCATCAATACTCTGAAAAATCAAGGATTTAAAATTTTGGCTCTAATTTTGAAGCCATTGAGGGTCTATAAATACTCTAATTCTGAGGCTCTAATTTGAAAGTTGAAATCTTGCTTGATAAAGCATGAATAAGTGTGAAAAAAAGGGTGAAAAGAGAAAGAATTCTCGAGGTTAAAGTATTAAAAAATCTTAAAAAGGTTTGAGTATATTTTTCCTTGAGTTTAGCGGTTAACCTAAGGAGGTGCGGGGTCTTGGTGAAAGAGTTTATAAAGGTTCCTAAGCCTGGTAAAAGGAGAAGGGTTGTAACAAGGGTGATTGATCTTTGCCTATTGGAAAAAAGATCGGTAGTGAAAGCCGGTGGCCTCGAGAAAAGAGGAATCATGAGTGGACGTAGGTCGGGACGATCGAATCACTATAAATCAGTTTGCCTTTCCTTTATTACTTTTTCTTGTTATTACTAACTGATTTACTTTATTCACTACTTCTATTCACACTTTCAAGTTAAACACATTTTCAATTCATATTCCCATTCAAATTTTTTTAAATTAGATCTTTTTTTATAACACTAATTCACTTCCCCTCTTAGTGCTATTACGATTCTAATAGTTGATATCAGAGCTAAGTTCTCTCAATTGAATTAACACCCAAACACCCAAGTGAGTTTTAGTGGCTTTTTCTAGTAATGACGAGGTGACTATCACTCGTCCTCCTATGTTTAATTGGACAAACTAAATTTAATGACAAACATGAATGAGGATTTTTTGATTTCTATCAATTTTAATTTATTGAACGTCTTTGAAAGTGATTTTAAAAAATCTTCTAATCTAACGAATGAATGAAATGATTTAAAAAAAATATATACTTAAACACTAAAGCTATGAATGCTTTATTTTGTGCTTTGGATAAAAATGAGTTTAATCATGTTTCTACTTGTGACATTACACATGACATTTGGCACACACTATAAGTTACTCATGAAGGCACAAGTAGAGTAAAAGAATAAAAATTAAATATTTTGGTACATAGTTATGAACTATTTAAAATGAATCCAAGCGAAACTATTGGTGACATGTATACCCATTTTATAGATGTTGTCAATGGTTTAAAAGCTTTTAGTAAATGCTATACTAATCTTCAATTAATAAATATTATTTTAAGATCTCTTCCAAAATGTTGGGATCCACAAGTAATGGCTATCCAAGAAGCAAAGGACTTGAACAATTTTAATGACCTATGAAATGACTTATAAATCAAATGACGAACAAAAGGAAAACCTTCTAAAGAACAAAAAGAATATTGTACTAAAACCTGAAGAAGATTCCTTGAGCAAAAACTCAAGTGATGATGATAATGACATTGCACTCCTTATGAGAAGACTTAAAAATTTATGAAAAGAAACAAAACTTATAAGAATAAAAATGAACTTAAAAAAATACTATAATATATTATGAATGTAAGAAGCAAGGGCACTTCAAAATGAGTGTCCACAATTGAAGAAGTTCCCGACCCAAAAGAAGAAGAAAGCATTCAAGACAACTTAGGATGATTCAAGTGCATCAAAGGACGAAGAACAATCAACAAAGATGAAGTAGCAAACTGCACATTGATGGCCTTTAACAATGAGGTATGTCTCCAAACAAGAGCTAGGAGAAAAAGATTATATCTTGATAGTGGAAGATTAAGGCACATGATCGGAGATCCAACATAATTTTTAAAGCTCACTAGCCGAGAAACGGAGGGTATGTCACCTTTGGAGATAACAACAAAGGAAAGATTATCAGTATTGAAAATATTGATAATAAATCAAATTTATTGATTGAAGATATTTTGTTAGTAGATGATTTAAACATAACCTACTAAGCATTAGTCAATTGTGTGATAATGGATATAATATCAAATTTGAATGTAATGCTTGTATTACAGACATACCACATAAGAATAAATCTATAATTGCCTTAATGAATAATAACATTTATACTATTGATCTTGATGATTTTCATGACGAAATCTATTTTTTGACTTTAAACGATGATGCATGACTTTGGCACAAGAGATTAGGTCATGCAAACATGAAATTGATCTTACAAATCGAAACTAAAGAACTTATAAGATGAATGCCTAAAATTAAATTTCTCAAAGATAATTTATGATGCATGTAAACTAGGAAAATAAATAAAGAGTAGCTTTAAATCTAAAAATCAAGTGAGCACCTCTAGACCATTATAATTAATTCATATGTAATTATTTGGTCCAACTAATGTCATAAGTCTATGAGGTAGTAGATATACTTTTGTAGTTGCTGATGAATATAGTAGATTTACTTGGACATACTTTTTGGTACATAAAAATGATTATTTTAAATAAAATTTTATAAATAAGTTTAAAATAAAAAATTATGATTTCTTCTATTCGTAGTGATCATGGTGGTGAATTTAAAAATCATGATTTTTAAGAATTTTATGATTCCAATGGGTATGATCATAATTTCTCTACTCAAAGAAATCCACAATAAATAGAAGAATCATGCTTAATGAACATAGCCTACCTACCCAAATAGTTTTGGGCCGAAGTTGTTAACACGACATGCTATGTCATAAATAAGATTCTCATAAGACCTCTACTATCCAAAACTCCTAATGAATTGTAGAATAATAAAAGACCGTACATTTTATATTTTAAAGTTTTTGATTATAAATATTTTATTTTAAATAAAGCGGACGCCTTAGGAAAATTTGATACAAAATTCGATGAATGCATTTTTCTTGAATATTATTCTATTTCTAAGGCTTTTCAAGTTTTTAATAAAATAACTTTAGTTATTGAGGAATTTATCAATGTTCTTTTTAATAAGTTTTTTGAAGTAAAGAAAAATAATTTTGATAATGATATTGAGTTTGAATGAGAATTCTCCTCTCCAATGCAACTTGGATACATCCCAAGGAATGAAAGTATCTAGATGCTCATCCTGAGGAGCTAATCATTGGAGATACATCATAAGGTATTCAAATTCGTTCTTCACTTGAAAATATTTATGCAAATACTATATTTTTATATTAAATTAAACCAAAATATATTGACGATGCTCATAAAGATGACTCATGGGTCATGCCAATGATTGAAGAATTAAATCAATTTGAAAGAAATAAGGTTTAGACGCTTGTTCCTAGACCTAGTGATCATATTGTGATTGACACTAAATGAGTCTTTAGGAATAAGTAAGATGAACAAGGTATCGTAGTTTCAAACAAGGCTACATTAGTGGCTAAAGATTTCAACCAAGAAGAAAGTATAGACTATAAAGAAACCTTCGCTCCTGTGATAAGACTTGAAGCCAAAAGAATACTCCTTACCTATGCTTGTTTTAAAAAAAATATTTTTTTTCAAATGGATGTCAAAAGTGTTAGGATCAAGCTTAAATATTTTTTTATAAAGCAAAAACTTTTTGAATAAAAATAGAATAAGAAGTCCGAAGCTTTTTGTTTTTAATAAAATAAGTGAGTGATTAAAAATAAGTTGCTAAGAAAATTGAAAAGATAATCACGTTTGAGGAAAAGAACTTATCGTCTTGCTTTCAAGGAGTTTAGTTAAATTGGAAGCATAAATACAACAACATTCAAGCAATGTAAGTATGAAACACTTATAATTTTATAGTGGTTCAGCGCCAATGGCCTACGTCCACTTCTGAGTCCTCCTTCTTGAGGCACTCCAGCTTCCATTACCAATCTTCTTTGAGTGAAGATTAAACCCTTACACTTGCTTACAAGGGAGACTTAAGATAAACTTTCTATCTCTAAGCTTTCTCTCCTCCCCTTTATTTTTCTTTACAAATCACTCATAATTTTTTTTGTCAGAATTTAATTACCTAAAAGTATTTTCTCAGTTATGCAAAGAATGCAAGAATACTTGGGGTATTTATAGATCCCAAGTGGCTTCAGAAATTGGAGCCAAAAATCAAACATACCCGAAAAAACTAGGTACGGGCGGTTTTCCCACCAACTTGGGCGGTTCACCCGCCGTCAACTGCAAGCCGCCACTGCATTCTGTGGTACGGGCGGCTTAACTACCATCTGGGCGGTTGACCCACCGAAAGTTACTAGCCGCCACCCGGATTCTGTGGTACAGGCAGTCCAACCGCCGCTCACTAGCGGTTTACCCGTCGAAATTTTTGCAGAAGTGGTTCCCTCCACTTTTCGAACTCTGGCTTTGACTTAATGTTGACCAGCTCCTTGGTCAACTGATTGAGCTCAACCAAACTCAGTAGTGGATCCAGTTGCCGTATTGAGTTGATTTGGATTCCTTCCAAATCCAACTCAAATTGGACTTACTTTCTAACTACGACTTAATGATTATAACTCTTAATGACCATAAGCTTAATTATGACCTAACTTCCTCTAATCCGGTAACCTCCGACATACTTGTGACAAGTCTTCTGGTCTTCTTCCCAGTGATCTCCCGATGTGTTCCCAGCGAGCTTCCCGATCTCTTCGGCGAATCTCCTAGCGAACTCTCCACAAAATCCATCGTATCCTCCGAACCCTGGCTCGATGCTCAAGCTTGATCTTGGTCCATTATCTGGTTGTAACTTCATTGTTCCTGTCATAGTTAGAGCTGCACGATGCTAATTATGACTTAATTAAATATAATTATAATTACCAAAATATTCATTACAAGACCATCCCAACTCTCGACAAGCTTTTCGGCTACCCCCGACAATCTTCCGGTGAGTCTCGGTCTTTTTTTAGCGAACTCTCTTGCGTCATCCTAGCAAACTCCCGATACCCTCGGCGAGCTTCCGAGAGCACTCCTGGCGAATTCCCAATCGTATCGACTTGATGTATGGACTTGGCCTTGGCCAATCCTAATTGTAATAATCATTATGTCGTAATTAATTCTGCATCAATCAACTCTAACAATCATGTTGGATCAATAATCCATCAATTGATTTCATCATCAAAATCTGAGATTCAATAATCTCTCCCTTTTTGATGATGATAATAAATTGATGACAGTAGTTAATCCTAACTCCCCCTAAATTCATACCACTTAAATTTAGGAGAAGCACACACTCTTAAATTCAAGCAATCAACATTCTATGCAAATTTTAACACAAATTTGTATCAAGTCATCAAATCATGAATTATAAAATATCTAAGTTACATCAAGTGTTATTAATGAATATTTTTTAATATCATGTATCATAAATATATATATTTCTCCCCCTTCGCCATCAACAAAAAAGGTGAAATGTCTAGCTAATAATTTAAAAACACATTCTCCCCCTTTGTCATCAACAAAAAAAGGTAAAATGACATTACTCCCCCTTAGTATATGTATGCATTATAAAATTTTCTTTTCCTTTATAATCAATAAGGAGAGAAATAAGGGAGGTGTTGTTGAATCATTTCATCATGAGAAGAGCTCTTAATAAATTTTAAAAGTAATATTAAGATGAGCTCAAAAGTCCAAGAGATTTAAAGACTACTTATGTATTTCAAGTGTAACAAAAGTCATCTCTTGATACCAAAAATTATCTCTTGTAAATTTTAAACATAGCACATCTTCATGCAATTTTTCTTCCCCTATTTGTAAGATAAAAAACATGGAGATGGTTTTCAAAAATATTATCAGAAAAAGCTTAATCTCATGAAATCTAGATTAGCAATTTATATATTTTCATGATTTAGTATTCTTAACTTTTAACCTTAATCTTTTAGATATAAAAATTTAAAAGAATATTTCGAATATGAGCTCAACAAATCTCTCTCATGTAAATTTCAAGAAAACATAGCAAATAAAGCTAGTAAATTCTTTCTTCTCTTTTAGGAAGTGCAAGCTAACAAATTTTTGTTTCCTTTGCATTGTTCAAGCTTGCAATTTTGCAAGCTAACAAGTTTTGCTCCCCCTTTGTCATTGTCAAAAAGAGGGGATGGTTACTATAGTGCAAAACCTTTCCCACTATATCATTTTTCAATAAACATATCAAGAAATATACCAATCATCACATGAAATATATCAAGAACACTTAACATGGTGATGAGATATTCAATTTAATGAAGATAAATTATGAATAGAAATAAATCATAGAATATCTTGATTTATGCATAATAATTCTCAAGTTGTCAAGATCATGATTTATGCAAAAATCTCCTTTTAAATAATATGAGAAGACATAAGAGATTTGATTTATAAAAGATTTCAAGTTATAATTCTAATAAACCAAAATCATGATATCATTTAATTTTAAAATATCTAAATCACTTTCAAGAGATTCAAAATGAAATCAATAGACTTATTAGTCTCTTGAAATGCTAGTGATTTCCTTTCTTTACTTTGTGTGAATACGAAGGTAGAATCAATGATCAAGGTAGATAAGTGAAAAATATCACAAAAATACTTAATTTTATAGATTTGGATTTCAAAATCCAAGAAAAAATCAAGAGCTACCCATGCAATTTAATTTATCTTATGCAAATTTCAAGCAAGGTAGCAAATCAAACAAATCATATCTCATGTAGATTTTGATAATTATCATCATGAATTCCAAAAGAAAATATGATAGTAGATTAAGCTCAAATTGTAAACCCAATATTTAGTATGCATTTAGAAAGTTCTAGTTTTCTTCTAAGCACTTGTTCATCATTCAATGTTTGCTTCTAATCATATTAAAATTTTTATCTCCCACCTTTTATTATTGTCAAGAAAGAAATATGATTGCATAATTTCTTTTCATCCATATTCAATTTATGCCAAAAAGTATAAGAGATATCATGTCATTCAAAATTCAAATATAAAAGACATGATTTCATTTAATAAGTTTCTTTCCCCCCTTATTTTTTAAATAATACAAATGAGTCTTAGGGGATAATCTTAATTTATCCAAGATAAATTTTTTAATAGAAGAATAATCTTGATAATTTTTTTAATTATAATTGTTAAGATTATAAACCTCCTTTTTATAGAGATCAATAATATGATTCCAAGTCAAGAAATTAAGGGAATATTCATGATAAAGTAAATCTCTTTTAATTTTTAACTTATAACAAACTTAAGAAATGTTAATTTTGGTGATAAGTTACACTAAGAAGAAAGTCATAAGTAATCATATCATAAAGAATATTATTATTAAAACATAAATGCCAAGAACATGATTTATTTTGACACATTTCTTCGTAGATAAAATTTTAAAGCTTTTGAAATCTTAGGAGATAAAGTAAGAAGGATCTTGATTTTTATAGTAATATCAAGTTATAGATATTGAGAAGTCAAGATCATGATTAGGATGAAAACTTTTCTTTAATAAAGGATAGAAATCTTAGTGAATAAATAGATCTCAAATTATAATTTTTAAGATTTCAAGATCATGATTTAAGTTATCAAATAATTAAAAGCAAAATATCAAATGAAGTTGGATAGATTCAAACATATCCATTCTTTAAAACAAAATCATTTGAAAACATATCCAAAATAATCATAAAAAATCAGTTTTTGGAAAATTTCAATAAAGTCATCATAGATTGTTTTCCAAAAGAAAATAGCTAAAAGTTTTTCTAATTCATCTTTGTATTTAAAGAGATTCAACAATAATAGTATTATTTTATCTCTTGTTGAAGGATTCATAGGATAGAAATATTTTTAAGATTAATTATCCTCCTTTTGGTTGTTTCATGTGATTTCTTTCAAAAATAATTTTTAAATCAATGATTTTTCATTTAAGACTAAAAACCAAATTTCATTTCAACACGGTCATGACTATAAGACATAAAATATTTTTAAAGCATAAATTTAACCAATCTCAATTTTAATATTTAAACGAGTCTAACGCTTTACACATAGTGTAAGGAGTTGAAAAACTCATCTTAAAAATGAAGCATATATATTTTCTATGCTCTAATATTCAACATAAGCATTCAATCATCATGGCATTTCAATCAATGTAACATTTAAATCAATCATTCCACAAACTTAGTCAATATTTAAAATATTTTAATAATAGTCTTTACATTTAAACAAGCCAATGATTTTAGCATTCACTCAAAATCTCAATTTTGTAAGTTTCAATATGTTTTTCAATAACTAAGGTTCTTTGGTTCTAAATTCATTTTCATACTTGTATACTCTAGCTATGCACCATCAATATTAATTGTATAATGATGAACCATTAAAAGACTCATTGTCAATAATTTTAATTCTAATAATTTTCTTATTACCACTTAGGCTAGTAAGTTTGAAGGAGTATTATATCTCAAGCAATATAACTTGAGCATCTACTTTCAAAATATTTTTATTGCTCCTAGCCTTATTAGGAAATAACTTTATATTATGGGAGGTTTTGATTTAGGTACACATTTAACATTGGGTCCTTCATGACATGTTCTTCCTATTTTCTCTAATGGCTTAAG
This sequence comes from Ensete ventricosum, assembly GCA_029747655.1. Classification (NCBI taxonomy): domain Eukaryota; kingdom Viridiplantae; phylum Streptophyta; class Magnoliopsida; order Zingiberales; family Musaceae; genus Ensete; species Ensete ventricosum. The sequence goes on from JAQQAF010000002.1 coordinate 24,225,059, forward strand.
GTTGTTTATGGTTCCTTTAGGAACCCAAATTAATTTATGTGGACTATAATTTCTAAATGAACATTTATAGGCGTTGTGTCCTAATTTTTCACAATAATTATATTTAACTTTTGATGGTAAATGTAAGGTATGTCCTTTAACGAAAATGGTTGGCTTTTGTTGACCATTACCAACAAAGCCTATGTCATTTCTTCTATTAATATGACCCTTATTGGCAAAGATCATATTTAAAGATCTATCCACTATTTTAAAATTTTTTAATATAGTTTTAAGCATGATATTTTCATCTTTAATGTTGTCTAGCATTTTACATTTAGAACATGGTTTATGTGATGCTAAGGAATCATGCATTTCGTCAAGTCTTTTAACTAACAAATCATGATCAACTTTAAGTAACTTAAAAGACTTGCTAAGATTTTTAAACTCATCAAAAAAGTCATGGAACATATTTAATAATTCTAAAAAATATATTTAAGGACTCACTAACCTCATTTTCGATCGCCATTAAAGCAAGGTTCTCCACTTGGTTGAGTATTTGATTTTAGAGCTCCTCAACTTCTTGCGTTCATAGCAAGAGGTTGTGTCCATAATTTTTATAAGGTTCAAGTTCATTAATTTTTTCGGTTCTCATCAAAAGTTCATGTTCAAGGTTCTCATCACTCGAGATTTCACTCAATGAGTCATATGTCATTCTTAGTTCACAATCCTTCGTGTTCTTTGGAAGGTGTTCTTTAAGTTCATTAATTTCTTAATGTATTTTATTAATTGATTCATTTATATTAATTGTGCTTTCATGTGTGATTTTCAAAATATGCCAAATATCGAAAGTCGATTCACAAGCGGAAACACGATTAAACTCATTTTTATCAAGTGCACAAAATAAGACATTCATAGCCTTTGCATTTAGAGAAAAATTCTTTCTTTCCAAATTATTTAGCTCATTCATTAGTTTGGAAGATTTTTCAAAACCATTTTCAACTATATTCCAAAGATCAAGGTCCAAAGAAATAAGAAAAATATGCATCATTGTCTTCATATACGTGCAATTCGTTCCATTGAACATGGGAGGATGTGAGATAGAATGTCCCTCATTCATGCCAAAACAAGCCATTTACTCTAGTGGGTGTTAATTCAAAGAGTAAGAACTTTGCTCTAATACCAATTGTTAGGATCAATTGGCACTAAGAGGGGGGTGAATTAGTACATGCTTAAAATTTTCTTTCTAAGGCAAAAGCTTTTCGAATAAGATAGAATAGGAAGTCCGAAGCTTTTCATTTTTAATAAAAATAAGTGAGTGATTAAAAGTAAGTTGCTAAGAAAATCAGAAAGATAATCACGTTTGAGGAAAAGAACTTATCGTCTTGCTTTCAAGGAGTTTAGTTAAATTAGAAGTATCAATACAACAACATTCAAGCAATGCAAGTATGAAACACTTACAATTTTATAGTGGTTCAGCGCCAACAGCCTATGTCTACTTCCGAGTCCTCCTTCTTGAGGCACTCCGGCTTCCACTACCGATCTTCTTTGGGTGAAGATTAAACCTTTACACTTGCTTACAAGGGAGACTTAAGATAAACTTTTTATCTCTAAGCTTTCTCTCCTCCCTTTTCTTTTTCTTTACAAATCACTCACAATTTCTTTTGCCAGAATTTAATTGCCTAAAAGTATTTCTCAGTTATGCTAAGATTGCAAGAATACTTGGGGTATTTATAGACCCCAAGTGGCTTCTGAAACTGGAGCCAAAAATCAAACATATCCGAAAAAATCGGGTATGAGCGGTTTACCCACCGACTTGGGTGGTTCACCCGTCGTCAGCCGTTGGTCGTTGCTGCATTCTATGGTACGGGCAGTTTAACCGCCACCTGGGCGATTGACCCACCGAAAGTTACTGGCCACCACCCAGATTCTATGGTACGGGCGGTCTAATAGTTGCTCATCGATAATTTACTCACCAGAATTTCTACAAAAGTGGTTCCCTCAAGTTTTCAAACTTCGGCTTTGACTTAATGTTGACCAGCTCCTTGGTCAACTGATTAAGCTCAACCAAACCCAGTAGTAGATCTGGTTGCCTTATTGAGTTGATTTGGATTCCTTCCAAATCCAACTCAAATTAGACTCACTTTCTAACTACGACTCAATGATTATAACTCTTAATGACCACAAGCTTAATTATGACCTAACTTCCATCAATCCGGTAACCTCCGACATACTTGTGGCAAGTTCTGGTCTTCTCCCCGGTGATCTCCTGGCCTGTTCCCAGCGAGCTTCCAGATCCCTTCGGTGAATCTTCTAGCGAACTCCCGACAAAACCCACTGCATCGTCCGAACCCCGGCCTGATGCTCAAGCTTGATCTTGACCCATTATCTGGTTGTAACTTCATTATTCCTGTCATAGTTAGACCTGCATGATGCTAATTATGACTTAATTAATTACAATCATCATTGCCAAAATATCCATTACAAGACCATCCTAACTCCCGGTAAGTTTTTCGGCTACCCCCGACAATCTTCTGGCGAGTCTCGATCTTCTTTTGGCGAACTCCCTTGCGTCATTTTGGCAAACTCCCGATACCCTTGGCGAGTTTCTGACGCACTCCTGGCAAATTCCCAATTGCATCGACTCGATGCATGGACTTGACCTTGGCCAATCCTGATTGTAATAATTCTTCTGTCATAATTAATCCTACATTAATCAACTCTAACAATCATATTAGATCAATAATCCATCAATTGATTTCATCATCAAAATCTGACATTCAACAAAAAATATTTTTTTAATGATTTTATTTCCGAAGAAGTTTATGTTGAGTAACCTCTTGAATTTGAAAATGATCCTTTTTCAAACCATGTTTATAAATTATCTAAGACTCTCAATGGGTTGAAGCAAGCCCCTAAGGCTTGGTATAAGAGACTTAGCTCTTTCCTTATTTAAAATATTTTTTTAAAATGCAAGGTCGATACTATATTATTTATTAAATATTTTAAATTTTATTATTTAAATTTATATCGATGATATCATTTTTTGTTCTACTAATGAATCTTTATATGAATCATTTGTCAAGAGTTTAAAATGAGTTTGATGGATAAATTGATATTTTTCTTAAGATTATAAATTAAGTAATTGAATGATCTATTAAACTAAATATGATTTCAATATATAGTGCTAAGGCCATTAATACACCCATCAGTATATCTACTAAATTAGATATGGACAATAAAGGAGAAAGCTTTGATCAAATAATCAAAAAAACTTACAGAGGTATGATAGAGATCTTATTATATCTTACTACAACTAGACCTGATTTAATGTTTAGTATTAGACTTTATGCAGGATTTTAGTCAAATCTCAAATAATCTCATTATAAAGCAGTTAAAAAAAATTTAGATACTTAAAAGGAACTCCAAATCTAGGATTATGGTATCCAAAATCTGAAAATTTTGATTTGATTGCATACATTGATGCTGACTTAGCAAGATGCATAATAGATAAAAAAAAGTATCTCTGGAACATGTCAATTCCTATGTCATGCAATGGTTTCTTGGTTTGCCAAGAAGTAAAACTCTATTAGATTATCCACAATCGAGACGGAATATGTAGCGGCAGGTGTATGCTGTGCACAAGTAATCTGGATAAAGAGTACCTTGGAAGATTATAAATTTTACTTGAAAAATATTCTTATAAAATATAATAACATAAGTGCAATTTGTTTAACAAAGAACCCTATTCAACACTCTAGGACTAAATACATTGATATTAGACATCATTTTATTATGGATCATGTTAGCAATCATGATATATCTTTATATTTTATTAACACAAAACATCAATTCACATATATTTTTACTAAACCACTAAATGAGGAACAATTCCATTTTATTAGAAGAGAATTAGGCATGTTGAATCTTTCAAGAATCATGATTCTTTTTATCTTTTCCTTATTCAATTATTATCTTGATTTTAAATATATCAATGATGTGAGATTTATGCCATATGACTTCTATGTATTAATATCCTTCATGCGTACATTGATATAAATGAAGAAGTAGCATCATGATAAAATGATATCATTTTCTTCTTTTTGATAATGACAAAGTGGGAAAGAAAAGTAGTGGCTTACTTATTTCTTTTTTCTATTTTTGTTGATGACAAAGGGAGTCATGGTAATTTTTTTGATGACGTAGCACTTATATGACTATTGTATTTGATGATATTAACTTATGATATTTTAGATGTATGGATATGATATAAAATTATGCATATGGTTCTTGCAATAATCACTATTGAAAGTTATTATGATTTATGATTAAAATTATTTTGATTTGAATCTAAAGAGTTAAAAGGTTATTATGTTTCTTTAAAAATTTAAAAGTTCACTATAACATATAAATAGAGGGAGCTTAGTTAAAACTCAATTATCAATTGGTTGTCATCATAAAAAAGGGGGAGATTGTTGAATTCCAGATTTTGATGATGAAATCAATTGATGAAATTATGAACTAATATGCTTTCAAGATAAGTAATGCAGGAATACCTTCGATCATGGACTTGAGATGATAACTTATTAAAGCAAATGTTGGGTCAAAAAATATCATATTAAAGATTGGACGTCGAGCTAGAGGATTGCTTGATATGTGGTAGGATGGACTTCGTGCGGAGTCCAAGCATCGGGTTGGAAGATTCATCGAAGGTTCAGACAAAGTGCCAAATGATCAGATGCCAAAATGATAGAGACCGTGCTTTGTGATTGTAATTAAAGTGGTTAGGTCTTGATCATGGTTGTTTAAAATCGAATTAAGCTAGTATTAGGTCGAAACCATGCTAACTTGATTTAGAGCACATTGGGCCTGAACCAGGGTTGATTTAGGTATCACGAAATCTAAATTCGCTGACCTAGAAATGACCTGGATGGATGTACCACCAGGTCTAGGTGGTGATACTACCTAAATTGCCTAAAAGCATTATTTGTACTTTTTCAGGCTGTCAAGCAGTGGCAGCTAATGGTGGTACCGCCAAACGATGGTGGTACTACCTAGACCGACGATAGTACCAAAAGAGTCTAGATTCCTAGGCTTTGTTTAATGGTAGTACTGCTCGGTGCCAATGGTGGTGCTACTAGAACCTTGAAAAATTAGAGATTTAAAATTTTAGCTCTAATTTTGAAGCCATTGGGAGTCTATACAGACCCCACCCATTCTTGCTTGATGAAGCACGAATAAGTGTGAAAAAAAGGGTGAAAAAAAAATCTTGATGTTAAAGTATTGTAAACTCTTGAAAGGGTTTGAGTCTCTTCCTCCTTGATGCATGGAATGGTTGTGGACAAACTCAAAAGAATTCTTACCAATGCTATGATGCATGGAATGGTTGTGGACAAACTCAATTTGTGGAAGAACGAGATCCTATTGCTTGATGTTCTTGCCAACATAGCTTCTAAGTAAGTTTTCCAAGCTTCTCTTTATTACCTCTATTTGCCCATTAGTTTGTGGATGATGAGAGCTACTGAAATTCAAAGATGTACACAGCTTTCTCGATAAAGTTTGCCAAAAATGATTAAGAAATTTTGAATCTTGATCAGATACCATAGAATCTAAAAATATCCTTGAAGAATAAATTAGCAATATGAGATGCATCATTTAATTTGTTGTAGGGAACAAAGTGTGAGATCTTTCAAAATCTATCAACAACAACCATGATAGAATCATGGCTACTTTGAGTTCTTGGTAGTTCCAAAATGAAATCAAGACTTACAACCTCCCATGAAGCACTAGGCACTAGCAATGGACTATACAAACCATAATTTTGGCTTCTTATTTTTACCAAATGACACACTCGACATTGTTTCACAAGTCTAACCATATCTCTGAATATCTTAGGCCTAAATTTAATTAAACAAGAGCTAGAGTTTTTTATCTCTACTAACCTCCTAAAACACCACCATAAGCTTAAGCCAGAATTACTTGTCTCAAAAAATAATATAGAACATAAAAGGCATTAGCTTGAAAAAGAAAACCATCAAGACAAAGAAATTAATGAAAATAACCTGATTTGAAATTATGCCATATTGAGCTGAAATCCACATCATTCTCATATAGATCTTTGAATGTCTAAAAAATCCACCACTTTGACTTTCATGGCTGATATAAAAAATATTTTCTACTCAATGCATCAACAACTATGTTTTAAATACCAGATTTGTGCTTGATTGTGAAGTTATTAGATTGCAAGAATTCCACCTAAGTTGCATGCCTTTTGTTTAGCTTGTGCTAGTGATTAATAAACTTTAATGTCTCATGGTCAGAATATAGGATAAATGACTTGGCAAAAGATACTGACTCGAATGAGATAAGGCTCTATAAATGGTATAAAACTCTTTACCATAGGTAGAATATCTCCTTTTTGTATCATTCTGTTTCTCACTAAAAAAGATAAGAGGCTTTTCTTCTTGACTCAAAATAGCACCAATCCCTATATTAGAGGCATCACGTTCAACCTCAAGGACCTTCAGTTACCTTTCTTTTTAATAGCTCAAAAGCATCATCAGCCTCACTAGTCCACTTGAATTTATCACATTTCAGGTATTCGGTGATTAGAGCAATAATAGAACTAAACTGATGATGAATCTTTTGTAAAATAAAGTTAAGCTATGGAAACTCCTTACATCATGCAATGAAGCAGGTGTTGGCCAATTAAACATAGCCTTTACCTTATTTTGATCCATAATGATTCTACTTTTTAAAACAACATATCTCAAAAACACCACACTAGGAGTAAAGAAATCATACTTCTTCGTATTAGCATAAAGCTTATGCTACCTCAAAATAAGAAAGATCTTAATATGATTCATATGCCTCTCCTTGTTTTTACTATACACCAATATGTCATCAAAATAATTCATAACAAAAAATCTAATGCATGGCTTAAATATGTGATTTATATATCTCATGAAAGTGATAAGAGCATTAGATAGCTCAAATAACATATCCAACTATTCGTATAAGTCATCTCCCTAGTTTTAAATGCTATTTTTCACTTATCTCTAGGCCTTATTCTAATTTGGTGATAGCCACTCCTCAAATCAATTTTAGGAAAAATATAAGTATCACACAATTGATCAAGTAAATCATCTAATGTTGGAATGAGAAAATGATTCAATTATGATTTTATTGATAGCATGATTGTCCACACATTTTCTAAGAACTATCCTTCTTAGAAACCAATAAGATTGGAACAACATAAAGACTCATGCTCTCCTGAATCAGCCTCTTTTTTACCAATTCATCTACTTGCCTTTGAAGTTCTTCATGCTCCTTGGGGCTCATTCTGTGGGTTGCCTTATTAGGTAGCATAGCTCCTTGAGTAAGATCAAAATGATGTTGGATGTCTCTCAAAGATAGAAGGTCATGTGGAATCTCCTCCGATTTAACATCTTGAAACTCTTTCAGTATTGGTTTCATGATTACTGGTGGCTCCTTGTGTTGTTCATTCTCCTCTACTACTTGTAGAACCAAAACATCACCAGCCCTTTCTATTTCACCTTTGCATTCACCATAGGACATAAGAGTACTAACTTCATTCTTCAATGGACTGGTTTCAAAAAGTTTATAATGGAGCTAAAATAATCTTCTTTTCATTCACATTAAAAGAATAAGTATGTAGCTATTATACCACACCCTCCTATTATAATGCCAAGGTTATCCCAACAACAAATGACAAGCATCCAGATGAGCAACATCACACTATACTTCATCTTTATAATTCTTGTCAATGAAAAAAAAACTAAACATTTTTAGTTATCTTGATGTCATTCCCGTTTTGTAGCCAGCATAATTGGCAAGGATATGGATGAGGGATTATACCCAACTTTAGCTTCTGCACCATCTCTAAAGATACCACATTCTTGAAGTTGTCAATATCAATAATCACTAAGCTCACACTGCTATGAGAAGTGCATTTGGTGTGAAATATATTATTTCTCACCCAACTTTTATCCCCTGCCATATAGGACACTTTTAAGTTACATTGTAACACAATAGATAAACCATGATCAACATAAATAACTTCTTCTTTATCATCATTATATTTTGGTTCGACGTTAGTTTCATCTCTTTCTCTATCACTATTATCTTCAACCAAAGTAACATTCCTCCTACTAAGACAATCTAAAGTAATATACCTAAAATTATGATATTTGAAGCATTTCCGTCCACTTAGTGTAGAAGAATTATGTGTTTCTTTATTGCCAACAGATCCTTCACCTATGTCTTGCACCTTTGACACCACCTTGTTTTGGAGAGTAGGATTAGAAATTTTCCCTCTTGTATAATCATCTTTCGACCCATATCGAGAATCATTTTCAAACTTTTGTTGCTTCTCCACTTTGACAATATCATATTTTATACCTCCTAAGTACCTTACATTTTTTTTGCTCCTTTGGTTCCATAAGCTCTCATTTTAACATGAGATTATCAAACTCTACTATGTACTCTAAACTAAAATCGTTTTACTTGAATAGAATCATGGTTTCTTAGAGTTCTTGCTAGTTCCAAAATGAAATGAAGACTGACATCCTCCTATGAAACACTAGACACTAGCAATGGAGTACACAAACCATAATTTTGGCTTCTTATTTTTGCTTCACAAGTCTCTCCATATCTCTAAATATCTTAGGCCAATAGAAATTTAATTAAACAATAACTAGAGTCTTATCCATACCCAAAGGTCCTCCTAAAACACCATCATAAGCTTCAACCATAATTAATTATCTTCAAAAATAAGATGGAACATATAAGGCATGATAGGACTCCAATAGGGTTGATCCTAATCTTCCTAAGAAGTAGTCAATAAAACCTTGTTAGATTGTAATAAAGTCACTCCTATCTTATAAAGGAGTATGACTAGGGTTTAGATTAGCCCTTAGGGCTTAGTGGCCGCCACCTCCCTTACTGGGTTAGTCGGCCAGGGTTTCCCCCTGCTTAGGTCGACTATAGAGCCAACTTAGCCACCCCCTGTTTCTATTAAGGTAGGTGGACTATAAGAGGGATAAATGGGTAATTTTACTTAGGCAAGCACCCCCTTAGGCTAGGATTTTGATCCCTATTTAAAGATATGGCCATCCCACCCTCTTGAATCAAGCAATTATCAATTTTATTTCAGCCTTGTGCCGAGTCTAGGAGGGAGGAACCCCTATAGAGTTCCAACCGTTGATCCCCCTCAATGATCAAAATCTATAGAGCTCCTTTTGGGGTTCTATCATCCGGTATCAGAGCAGTGATCTTACTGCCCATGTAGCCGTCATCCACGCCTCCACCTTCCCAAGCAATTCCCATAATTGTTTTTGACGTCGCCTCCATCGTCGCACACCAAGCCGTAGATCCATTAATCTACTGCCTTCCTCTGTGTCAACATCAAAGATCTGGTAAAAACTCCAAAGCCCATGCCTCTTGTTATTGTTATTCCTCTATCTTATACATGGGAGAAGTTTTTCCAAAATTTCCTTGCTGCAAAATTTTACCATCGTAAACGTTATCATCATTGTGAAGGTAAAATGCTGTAGAAATTTTTAACTGATTGTTGCTTCTTGGAACTGAACTTTTAATTATTCTTTTTGGCTAAAACTTTTCTAAAATTTTGTAGATCGTCTTAGCTTTCATCTAAGACTAATCTCATAAAAAAAACTCCTTCTGGATCTAGACTTATAGCACTGTAATTCTTCATCGTGCAGTGCTAAAATTTTACGACGGAGAATATGCCTTTCGTCTATGAGCCTCTTGAAACCAAACTTTTGTTCATCCTTTTTGGCCAAAATTTTTATACAATTCCAAAGATCAAATTGGCTTTCATCTGGGATTGATTTCTTAAAAAAAATTCATTCTCGAATCGGTTTCTTGTGCAATCTTTCACCAACACACAGTTCTAGAATTTTTATGACGAAAGATCTACCTTTCGTCTTTTGCCCTATTTCCCTACTGTTACGCTGCCAAAATTTTGCCAAACTTTTTACTAATATTTTTAACATCTAAACCATGGGTTTCTGCATAATTTCCTTTGGAAATTACATCGAGAAGTCATCGTTTCTCCGATGTAAAATCTATTCGGCAGGACTGCACATCAGCACACTTTTTTTTCATCGAATTCTATCGGATTTGAGTGCTATTCTTTGTGGGATTTTAGACTCTCTTTTCCTCATCAAACCCTACCATCCTTATCTAAAACCCTTCAAAACCCTATCCTAAATCGAAACCAAACAGCCACCCAAATCAGCCCTAACCGTAGCCTACTTCCTTATCGATCCACTTACCTTTTCAGCCAATTTTCCTTATCGATATACCTACATTTGCTGCCATCTATCCCAGATCTAAAATCTATTTTCCTAACCTTCATCTACTACTATCACAACCCTAAAACCACACCAATTCATAGCCTAAACTTCACAAAACTGCAGCCCCAAATCGCACCCAAAAACCAAAGCCTTCGGTCCACCAATCTTTCAGCCGCCCAATCTCCCTTATCCCTTCAAACGCAACATGCACCTTTCGCTGCCCAACGCAGCCAACAGCGACCTTTTGCTGCCATCCTCCTTGATCGCAGCCAGCAGCGATCCTTATGGCAAAAAGCTACCAACAGCGATCTTCGCTGTAATTTGTTTACATCGCAGCCCGCAACAATCGTTCGCTGCCAACTATCTTGATCACGGCCAGCAACAAATTGAACACAATAGTAGCCATCTCTCGCTCCATAACCGCTGCTGCCCTCCACCATAACAGTCGTGTACATTGCTGCCTCATCTTCCTCCTATTGCAGCTGCACCCTTGCTGTAACTGATGCCACTTGCAGCCACGAAGTCACAGTGCAGTCGCAACCGACGTTGCTGCTGCCCTCTTCTTCCTCCACCGTCGTTGCTACCCTTGGCTACCATCCTCCACTTGGAGACTTCACCCTCGCAGTCTCGACATTGCTGCCATTCACTTCCTTTAACTTAAAAATTGCAGCTACACTTTTCAGTCGGTTTGTTTGATAGGTTGGAGATCCTTACGTCATGACATCGCTGGGCTTATTCGAAGCCAAATTGGAGGCTTTCGAGACACATATGGATGTTAAATTATGCGCTCTCTTTGAGGAGTTTAGATTGGACTGATCACCGAGCCCAAGAAGATCACAACATGGAGCAAATTCTGATTACAAAAAAAACCCATAAGAGATAAGAAGCGAGGATAAGACATGGCAACCGTACACCTCGACGATGTCGATCTCCTTTGTACAACTTCAAGAGGGGCACCTTAATCAAGATGCTCAAAGCATGAGAGCCACATCCCAACCAAAAGCATATAAACCTTCAGCACCAATCAATTACAAGAACCTTGACGAAGAACTAATGAAGATCTGTCAAACCTCTACTATCCAAGAGTACCAAATCAGGTTTGAAAGATTAACTAATTAAACTCGTGATTAGTCTAAAAAATAGATATTGAGGACTTTCATTGAGGGCTTAAAGCCGGAGATTCAAGAAGAAGTTAAAGCGTGACAACCGTACACAATTAAGGCGGAACCAAGATGCTTGGAGGACCAAATCCGTCGCACGACCAGCAGCACAGAGACTCTCGGCCCCATCTACCACTAGTCGGTCACCTCAGCCGAAAAAGTTAAGAGAAGAGTTGACAGATCGACGAAGGGCCTATATTGACATTGTAATAAACTGTGCAGCCGAGACCACCATTGTAAAAAAGAGAGACCTCTATTGGTTGAGCCCACTGAAGAACCCAAACTCAAAGATATGGCTCTCGAGTTCAAGAAGAAGGATATAAAGGAAAAAACCACAATTAGCCACCCGCACCTTTTATGCTCCACCACAGATATTGGACATTGATAGCTTCATCAAGTATCAGCCCGTCACCATCCTCGCCGACACCAGGAGCTCCAACGACCTTATGAATGACAAAGAAAATAGGTGGCCTTATGTGGGAAAGGAGAGAACGAAGAAAAGATGATCTCGACACAGTGCTTGTAGAAGCTCGCTGAAATCTCGGGCACGTCCGCTGAATCAAGCCGACTCCTTCCTATCAGACTACATAACCCCCCGTATGTTGGTCTTACAAGGGGAATCACCAGCGCATATTAAGCTATATTGCTGTCCACATTTTCAAAGGACCGAAGCTAAAAAGATCGTCTAGGAGATGCGAGAGATATGGATCATTCGACCATAACCTTCCCTTGCAATGATACTTTATCTCCAAAAACTTTGCCTCTTTGTCTACAGGGATAAGCTCTTCTTGAAATGTCATATTCAGCTGAACCAGCTATGGGTTCTAATGCAGTACTTCCTCATCTCGAGCTACTTCCACGACTTCACCGAGGAGTGGACCATGATGCTAAAAGTCTTCCGTAATGATGACCTCAGATCCACGGCCCATGATCGCAAGAAGGAACAGAAGAAAGGCATCCACATGACCCCCACAATCATGATGTCATCTATATCGATGCTAGCATTACCTGAACGTGGTAATGTGTTCGTACTTGGAGCAAACACATCCAGAGTTGGGATCGACGTCATCCTTATGCAAGATGGTCGACTCCTAATTCACACCGAGGGTTCCCCCACACTTCACACAAGATTTTTAAAGGGGATATTCATTGCTACCAAATTTAAAATTTGGTTGGATATAAGTCTATGGCACAAAAGAGGAGTAAGCCTAAAAGAATTACAATCCATGCTCACGCTAGCACATGCAAAGAAGAAATGGCCTCTCGACAAACTTCAGAATGGAAGAAAAATTGAAGATCGAGTTTTCTTACACCTTTAGCCCGATCAATAGGAAACTCGAGCCTTAAGGAAGTGGTCTCCCTATTTCTTTGGGTCTTACAAAATTGGGGACCACATTGGAGCCTTAACCTGGAGATCAGATCCGCGCACTAGATCAAGATTACAATTGATCCATCGGGTATCCCACCTCAAATGGAAATTTAAAGAAGATGACTCAGCCCAAATCCTTCCAACTAACACCCCAGCTGATGAGGAGGCCAAAGTTCAGGTGATAATAGTATGAGAATCATATGAGGAGTTGATGACCTGGTTCCCCGAGTTCATGGAACCTCAGCCTTAAGGATAAGACTAATTTTAAGAGGGCGGGTTTGATGCGACTCCAGCAGAGTTGATCCTAATCTCCCTAAGAAGTAGTCAATAAAACCTTACTAGATTGTAATAAAGCCACACTTATCTTATAAAGGAGTATGGCTAGAATTTAGATTAGTCCTTAGGGCTTAGTGGCTGCCACCTCCCTTACTGGGTTGGTCGGCCAGGGTTTCCCCCTGCTTAGGTCGGCTATAGAGCCAACCCAGTCACCCCTTGTTCCTATTGAGGTAGATCGACTATAAGAGGGCCAAAGGGGTAATTTTACTTATGCAAGCACCCCTTTAGGCTAGGGTTTTGATCCCTATTTAAAGATGTAGCCGTCCCCCCTCTTGAATTAAGCAATTATCAATTTTATTTCAGCCTTGTGCCGAGTCTAGGAGGGAGAAACCCCTATAGTGTTCCAACGGTTGATCCCCCTCAAGGATCAAAATCTATAGAGCTCCTTTTGGGGTTCTATCAAGGCATTAACTTGAAGAAGAAAAATATCAAGATAAAGAATTACTAAAAAGAACTTAATTTATAATTCTTTCATGATTAATAATAAAAAATATTTTCTACTCAGTGCATCAGCAACTACGTTTTAAACACTATATTTATGCTTGATTGTAAAGTTATTAGATTGTAAGAACTCCACCTAAGTGGCATTCCTCTTATTTAGCTTGTGCTGGTGATTAGTAAACTTCAATGCCTCATGATCAGAATATAGGACAAATGGCTTAGCAAAAGATAATGACTCTAGTGAGATAAGGCTCTATAAATGATATAAAACTCTTTATCATAGGTAGAATATCTCCTTCTTGTATCATTCAGCTACTCACTAATATGTTGTGTGACACGACAAATTAGGATACCAAAACAAAAACAAAATCCTTCCTACGATAATATTAAGCCAGTTAGCGTGAGGCAATAAGATTGACCCATATGGCCTTCCATCATTATAGGAAGAAATTAAACCATGACATTGGTTGAGTTAGTCAAGTCCCTCGAGGCTCACCTATCTATGTGGTTCAAGGTCATGCCTACGATATAGAGATATCACCGATGACCTGAGGACATGGTATGTTTGGTCGAGTCCCTCAATGACATATCATCAAATTATACTCATCTAGTAACGATGATGATGACTTAACTGAACATTATGATTAGGTCGAGTCCCTCGAGGCCATGATGGTTCGAAGGCTGAATAGGATGGGATCATAAGGAGTTGTGATTGGCAAGAGTTGCTTACCTTTTTAGGCTTAGTGTGATTGGTCCAATCTCTCGAGGTTATACTAAAACGTTGATTGGATCTTGATCCCTAAGAAGTCTGCCAGAGACTTCTGTTTCACATGCCGAGGGTGTCACATAATTCACCAAGAAAATAGTGAGAGTAGATTAAGATAGAAGTCTATATCTTAATTAATTTTCTGTAAAATATGCATGTTATTAATCCACATTACTTCTTGTTTATCAAAAACATGTCACTTGCAAATCCCCTACGTGGCATACTTGATGCTAATTGCCTCACTGGTCCAAACTACACAGATTGGCTCTGTAATTTGAGAATTATTCTTATGATGGAGAAAATCATATACGTCCTTAACACAATTATGCTCATGCTAGAAGAAGGGGCAAGCAAGGATGAGATCACTCTCTAAGTATATAGACTATTCCAACTTGGCAAAGTACTATATGTTGGCCTCCATGACTCCCAAGTTACAGAGGCAACATAAGAGCATGGATGTCAATTCCATCCTTCTTCATCTTCACTGGTTGTTTGAAGATCAAGAAAGAACTCAAAGATATGAGATATCCAAGAGTCTCTTCCGAGTCAAGATGACAAAAGGGGCATCGGTTCAAAACCATATCCTAAAGATGATATAGTAGATCGAAAAACTCATAAGTCTGGGAATAGTCCTAGAGGATAACTTATGTATTGATTTTATACTTTAGTCCCTGTCAGATTCCTTTTCACAGTTTATTATGAGCTTTAATATGAGTAAGTTTGAGGTGACTATACTTGAGCTCATTAATATATTGAGGGAAGCTGAGAGCACCATCAAGAAAGAGAAACCAACTCTCTATGTTGGTGAGACCAATAAGAAAAGGAAGACTTATAAGACCTTTAAGAACGGCGAGGGCAAACTGGGTAAGACAAAGATTATCAAGAAATACCCGATAAAGGACAAAGGCTAGTGCTTGAACTATGTTAAAGACATGCACTAGAAGAAGAACTACAAGGATTACCTTACAGAGAAGACAAAATAAAAACTTGGAGAAGCTTCAGGTACATTCATGATCAGTCTCCATTTGTTAGATTTTTATAATAACACATGGGTATTGGATACCGAGAATATTTATCATATCTACAATTTGTTGCAAGCTCTGGCAAGGCCTAGGAGATTGGCGAGAGGTGAGATGAACCTCAAGATGGTCAATGGAGTAAGAGTTGCTACAGTTGCCATTAGCGAGGTCACCCTACATCTGCTTGGTGGAGCTACTATTCAAGTGGATGCATGTCATTATGTTTCATCTATTATTAAAAATAATATTTTTATTTATTATTTGATAATTAGTGGATATAAATTAGTTTTAAGAATAATAGTTGTTCATTAATTTTAGATGATGAGTTCATCATAAGAGGGACCTTGCTTAATGACTTATATATGCTAGACATTTCTCCACATATCATGAATATAAATACATCTAAGAGGAAATGAGATGAGGTGAACGAAACATACCTATGACATTGTAGCTAGGTTATATCAATGAGGGAAGGATTCAAAAATTACTTAAATATTGATACTTAAATCCATTCAACTATGAGTCGTATGCAACTTGTGAACCTTACCTTCGTGGAAAGTTGACGAACTCCCCTTTTAGTGGAACTAGAGAGAGACACTAAGTTATTGGAACTCATACATAGTGATGTATGTGGACCTATGCCGACTTAGGCTATAGGTGGTTACTCCTATTTCATTACATTCATTGATGATTTCTCTATGTATGGACACATATACTTGATGAAGTACAAGTCTGGGGCCTTCAATAAATTCAGAGAATATAAGAATATGGTAGAGAACCAGATTGGAAAGAGTATTAGGGCTCTTCGATCAGATCAATGAGAAGAATACTTGAGTATAGAGTTCACCCATTTCCTTAAGGACCATTGGGTCCCAATGGACACCTCCTTATACACCTCAACTCAATGGTGTATCAAAAAGGAGAAATTGCACACTGTTAGATATGGTGTGGTCCATGATGAGTTTCACCGACCTACCTGTCTCATTCTGGGGATATATCATAGAGACCGCAACTTACCTTCTGTATAGAGTTTCATTTAAGTCAGTAGTGTCTACACCATATGAGATATGGAAAGTGAAGAAGTCTGATCTTAAGGTTGTTATGATTTGGGACTACCCTGCCCATATTAAAAAACAATCCTGAAAACTCAAGGATGAAATGGTACAAGTTTGTGGGATATATCCCAAGGAAACTTGTGGGTATTTATTGCTGGTTATAAGTGCATTGCAAGCTAATCACATGAGTGATGACACGTGTGACATGCTATGCGATCTTTTTACTTATGATTATTATTGATATATTCTCACATGATATTATTATCTGTTGCATATATATATTGTGATATCCTTGGTTTTGTACAATGAGAATCAGATTGTGATGAGATCACGATAATGAGATCGATTTGCCTTTAAACACAGATCCTAAATAATTTTAATCATAAGTTACTCGAGAGGGATGTCGAGATAACCAGACAGATCGGTGTACTGTATACCTATTGTTGGAAAACCTTAGCGGGTGCATCACATGCACAGCGGAAATCAAAACAAAAATTGATTTCCCATGTAGATCAAATCCTTATGTAAATATTAGGGTAGCGAGAAAAACCGTAAAAATCGAAAAACCACGATATGTGAGAGATTGATTTTACCTAGGAGATCGTATATCCCTGTATTCCATATCCAGATGGAGAAGATGTAGGAGGTCAAGCATCCTCCTCTCTGGCGGTATCCACACGATGGATCTCTACGACGAAACTCCTCCAATCTGATCTCATAACTCTTGCGCAGAGGGAGGGAGGAGAATAGGAGGGGGAGGCCAAAGGTGCAGCCTTTCAACCATGAGTCTCCCCTCCTATTTATAGAGAGCCACAAAAAAATCCTAGGGCTCCTTCCTTAGTGGGTATTGGATCTTTATCCAATTACCCACTAATCTTATATTATTAGATCTATATCCAATAATCTTCTTAGGCCTCTAATTGAGACTTAATCAAGGAGGCCAGCAGCATAAGATCTCATATAATGAAAATAGGGCTAATTGGATCTTCATTCAATCCTCTATTCGCTGAAGCATCCACCATATGTGTGTGGCCCTCTGGGCCCGATACCGAGCTGGCCGTGAGTCACTCCCATCAGAACTCCTTCTGATATAATGAATTATTATCCCCATAATAATTCACTCGACTCATCGACTATGGACGTACTAGGCCACTAGGCCATAGTACCCAGACGGTACAGGGGGATCAAATCCATCGGACCTGTCTGTCCATAGTTACCATGTATCTATAATCCCTTATCCAACTAATATCCCAAAGACCTTACTATCAGGTCACATACAGAATCCGTTATAGTCTCGCTCTAATCGGATTCTCCCGGAGAACTCTTTATCTCTCAATCCGAATGACCCTGGCTAGGGATTTGTCTGGATAAGCACATATAGGATATTCCTCTCATGATATCGAGAGTGGATGATCCTCTATTGACACTCAATTGCCTTCGTAAGGTTGGCTGCCAATCCCGATAACCAACTATACCAGATCTGAAACTTTCCAAACCTATAAGTCTGGCGTCAAAGAAAGGAATACTCATACAAGGCATTTTTGGTGTCTCAAGTCTAAGGACCATATACACAACTGAGACTATGGAATCACTATCCGACATTAGGTATCATTAACCATACAGCATTTCTATAAGCGGATCAATTAGTGAACTCATTCTCCAATGAGCACCTGTATTATATCCTTAGTGTCTCCACACAAGTGGCAATGAGACCAGCCACCTCTATCATATGGACGGGTATATAGTACACTGGTCTGTTCGGTTATCTCGATGTCCCTCTCGAGTAACATATGACCGAGATTATTTAGGATTTGTGTTTAAAGGTGAATCGATTTCATTATCGTGATCTCATCACGATCCGATTCCCATTGTATATAACCAAGGACATCACAGTATATATGCTACAAATAATATAATGTGAGAATATATCAATATTAATCATAAGCAAAAAGATCATGTAGTATGTCACACGTGCCATCACTCACGTGATTGGCTTGCAGGGCACCTATAACTAGCAATCTCCCACTTGACCTAAAGCCAATCACCTATGTGTGTCTAATCCCCATCAGACCCCTGTGACGCTCAAATACAATCTGAGCCAGCAGCTTTGTCAGTGGATCTGCAATATTATCTTCGGATGAAACTCTTTCCATTGTTATATCTTTACGGGCATGATCTCTTTAATCTAATGGAACTTCCTCAAAACATGCTTAGACTTCTGATGAGACCTGAGTTCCTTCGCTCGAGCGATCGCCCCATTGTTGTCACAATATATGGGAATCGGCTCAATGTTGCATGGTATGACTCTCAAATCTCTGATGAACTTCTTCATCCACACCCCTTCCTTTGCTATTTCTGCTCCAGCGATGTATTCTGCCTCTGTGGTCGAGTCAGCAGTAGTATCTTGCTTGGAACTCTTCCAGCTTACTGGTCCTCTATTCAAGGTAAAAATAGACCCTGAGTTTGACTTGCTATCATCAATGTCGGATTAGAAACTCGAGTCCATGTAGCCCTTAGCCTAGAGGCTACATCTTCCATATACTAGTAAAAGATCCTTGGTCTTTTTTAAGTACTTAAGGATACACTTTATAGCCTTTCAGTGTTCTAAACCTGGATCTACCTGATACCTGCTCGTGACACTCAGAACATGTGATATATCAGGCCTGGTACATAAAATAGCATACATGATAGACCCTATCACTGAGGCATAAGATATCTTATCCATGTCTGCTCTTTCTTCAGGAGTATTTGGGGACATACTCCTATAAAGTGATATTTCATGTCTCATTGGTATGAGACCTCTCTTGGAATTCTTCATGCCAAACCTTTTGACAATAGAGTCTATGTACCTAGATTGGGACAAGCCAAGCATCCTCTTATATCTATCTCTATATATCCGGATCCCCAAAATATAGGATGCTTCCCCTAAATCCTTCATGGAGAAGTTTCTAAATAGACAAGTCTTTACTGTAGAGAGCATTCCTACATCATTCCCAATGATTAGGATGTCATCTACATACAATACCAAGAAGGTAATAGCACTCTCACTTACCTTCATGTACACACAAGGCTCATATTCATTCTTAACGAAGTCATAAGATCTGATCGTCTCATCAAATCTTATGTTCCAACTTCGAGAAACTTGCTTTAGTCCATAAATAGACTTGAGTAACCTGCACACTTTATCTGGACTCTCTCTGGATACGACTCCCTCTGGTTGTATCATATACACCTCCCTCTCGAGGTTGCCATTGAGGAATATCGTTTTGACATCCATCTGCTAGATCTCATAGTTATAGTGTGCTGCAATGGCCAAAAGAATTCTAATGGACTTAAGTATGACTACAGGTGAAAAGGTTTCGTCATAGTCAACTCCTTGTCTTTGATGATATCCTTTAGCTACTAGCCTTGCCTTATAGGTCTCTATCTTTCCATCTACTCCAATCTTCTTTTTAAAGATCCACTTACAACCGATAGGTACGATACCCTCAGGCGCATCCACAAGGTTCTAAACCTTGTTAAAGTATATGGAATCCATCACAGAATTCATAGTTTCTTGCTACTTCCCGGAGTCTATACTCATAATAGCCTCCTCGTAGGTCTGAGTATCAATATCCTGAGAGTCCTCTCCACTGATATGTCTCACATATCTTTCAAGAGGATGAGATACTCTACTAGACCTACGCGAAGTTGGAATTTGTGTATTAGGTACCTGAACAAACTCGAGCTCTGGAATGGTGCTTGAGCTAGGTTCTCCAACCTCACTCAATTCTATCTCGCTCCTATTGTTTCCACTAAAAATGTGTTCCTTCTCAAGGAACACAGCTCTCTTGGCAACAAAGACCTTTTGGTCCTCGGGTTGATAGAAATAATACCCCCAAAGTCTCCTTAGGGTATCCTACGAACGTGCACCATTTCGTCCGTGATTCCAACTTATCAGGGTTGTGTCTTCTAACGTGGGCAGGACAGTCCCAAATCTTAACTACCTTAAGATCGAGCTTTCTTCTTTTTCATATCTCATATAGTGTAGACACTATTGATTTTGATGGAACTCTATTTAGAAGGTAAGCTGTGGTCTCTAGGGCGTATCCCCAAAATGAGACGGGTCGGTCAGTGAAACTCATCATAGATCGCACCATATCTAATAGTGTATGATTCCTCCATTCTGATACATCATTGAGCTGAGGTATATAAGGAGGTGTCCACTAGGATAAAATCCCATTGTCCATAAGGAAATGGGTGAACTTCCTACTCAAGTACTCTCCTCATCGATTTGATCGAAGAGTCTTAATACTCTTTCTAATTTGGTTATCCACCTCATTCTTATATTCCCTGAATTTCTCAAAGGCCTTAGATTTGTACTTCATCAAGTACACGTGTCTATACCTAGAGAAATCATCAGTGAATGTAATGAAGTATGAGTAACCACCTATAGCCTAAGTTGACATGAGACCACATACATCATTATGTATGAGTTCTAATAACTAAGTGACTCTCTCTCCAGTTCCACATACATCATTATCTTCCCACGAAGGCAAGGTTCGCAAGTTGCATATGACTTATAGTCAAATGGATCTAAGTATCCATCTTTCAGCAACTTTTGAATCCTTCCCTCATGTATATGACATAGCCTATAATACCATAGGTATGCATTATTCATTTTATCTCTTTTTCTCGTAGACATATTTATATTCATGATGTATGGAGAAGTGTCTAACACATATAAGCCATTTATAAGGGTCCCTCTAGTTATGATCTCCTCATCCATAATTATTAAATAACTATTATTCTAAAAAATTAATTTATATCCACTAATTATCAAACAAGAGATGGAAATAATAGAAGGGACAAAATAGCATGCATCTAATGCAATAATAACTCCACCAGGCAGATGTAGGATGACCTCCCTAATAGCAATTGCAGCAACTCTTGCTCCTATGCCCATCTTGAGGTTCATCTCGTCTCTGGCCAATCTCCTAGGTCTTGCCAAAACCTACAATGAATTACAGATATGATAAGCACTCCCGGTATCCAATACCCATGTGTTATCATGAAAACCTGACAAGTGGAGACTGATCATAAATATACTTGAAGCTTATTGAAGCTTCTATTTCACCTTCTCTACAAGGTAGTCCTTACAGTTTTTCTTCCAATGTCCGTCTTAGTCACAGTGGAAGCACCGTCCTTTGTCCTTTGCCTGGTCTTTCTTAGTAACCTTTGCCTTACCCGGTCTTTTTTGCCCTTGCCCTTCTTAAGGGTCTTGCCAGCCTTCCTTTTCTTATTGGTCTCATCAATATAGAGAACTGGCTTCTCTTTCTTAATAGTGCACTTAGCTTCCCTCAACATATTAAAGAGTTTAGGTAGAGTCACCTCAAACTTATTCATATGAACTATAAAAAGGAATCTGGTAGGGACTGAAGTATAAGATCAACATATAGGTTATCCTCTTGGACTATCTATAAACTTCACAAAGCGAGCGATCTTATCCTCGCTTGTCCTTTTCTCTGACGTGGGCACAATCATGTTAAGGACATATAAGATTTTCTCCTCTATGAGAATAATTCTCAAATTGTGGAGCCTTTGGACTAATGAGGCAGTTGACATCAAGTATACCACGTAGGGGGTTTGCAAGTGACAAACAAGATATAGCGTAAATTAAATAACATACAAATTTTACAAAAAATACTAATTAAGATATAGACTTCTATCTTAATGTACTCCCACTATTTTCCTAGTGAATTATGCGACACCCTCGACACGTGAGACGAAAGTCTCCGGCAGACTCCTAGTGGGGACCGAGATCCAATCGACATCTTAGTGCAACCTCGAGGGACTCGACCAACTACACTAAGCCCAAAAGGTAGACAACTTTTGCCAATCACAACTCCTTGTGATTCCTGTCATGTTTGGCCTCTGAATCATCATGGTATCGACTACTCGACCAATCATGAAGTTTCGTTAAGTCATCACCATCGTTACAAGATGAGTATGATTCGATAGATATGCTCCCGACTGCTCGATCAAGTTATACTATGTCCTGAGGTCATCGGTGACATCTATATGTCATAGGCAAGAACTCATTCATATAGATAGGTGAGTCTCGAGTGACTCGACCAACTCAACCTATGTCGTGATTCAATTTCTTCCTATAATGATGGAAGGCCACGTGGGTCAATCTTATTGTCTCACGCTTACCGACTTAATATTATCATAGGAGGGGTTTTCATTTTGTATCGATCTCCAAATATGTTGTGTCACACACATACATATTTAATATATATCTACATCGCATGCAAATATATATATGCATATATCTAGTGGGTGTATGACACATCACATATACAAGCCACACCGGATGATCATGAGCCGTCAGCTAATATGATTAAGCCTGAGCCAATGGGCCTAATCACTCACAATAGGATCTATGTGTGCATCGGCGCATCTCCATGCCCTGTGATTGTTGATCTCGTCATCATCGGTTCCATCGGATCGTCGTATCACCATGCATCGTAATCTCCCGCCACAGTATCGTGGGTCCCGTTGTCACCTCCACACTCCCACCGTGCCTCTCTATGTAATTATAAATAATCACAAGCATGCAGG
Organism: Ensete ventricosum; assembly: GCA_029747655.1. Lineage (NCBI taxonomy): Eukaryota > Viridiplantae > Streptophyta > Magnoliopsida > Zingiberales > Musaceae > Ensete > Ensete ventricosum. Next base: position 24,248,124 of record JAQQAF010000002.1, read on the forward strand.
CCAACAATAAATGAGAAAAATGAATGCTTGCAGGCCCCAATAATAATAATAAACATAATTATACACATCACAACACATGGCTCATGATCATCCATCCACATCATAAATCACATGTACGTCACATCATATATAGGATTACTAGATATATATAATAATTAATTATTTTTCTGTAAATCAGGATATGCTCGATATTTCTAGAATTGCTAAGATCATTTTCATAATTCTGGATCAAAGGACGGTCCTTTGAATTTTTAGAATTATTGAGGGTATTTTGAAAATTTTGTAAACGAGAACAGTTATCGGAATTTCCTAAATTTAGAGGGTGAAAATAATCCTTTTTTCAAAAGGAATGCCCTAACCCCTTTGCCCCCTCCTCGCCGCCGCCCCTGCACGGGCGGCGGTTGCCTTGCCCACCGACAGCCGCCCTGCCAAGGGGCGGTCGCCCTTGCGATCGGCTCTGCTCCCGCGGGTGGCACCTCCACGGGCGTCGCCCCTCTAAGGGGCTGGCCGCAGGTGGGCGCTACCCCTACTGGCGGCAAGCAATAGCCCTTACGGGCTGCGCTTCTGCCCGCAGGCGCCGCCCCTACGGGCTGCTACCCCTATGGGCGGCCTCCTACAGGTCACTGGCGTCTACCGCCCCTTGTGGGCGCCGTCGGCCTCCCTTGCGGGTTGGCCCTAGCTGCAGCCAACCGACCCTTGCGAGTGGATAGGCCGTGGCTGGCCGCCCCTACAGGAGGCTGGCCGTGGCAGCCACCCTTGTAGAGGGCTTGACCGTGGCCGGCCACCCTCTTTCCATGCTGCCTTTGTTGCCAAAATGCAGCAAAAATGTGTAGAACGATTCTATGCGATTCAATCTCATCACACGCAGCTTAAACCAATCTTTCGCACGAAAACCTTAGCTCTGATACTATTGTTGGGAAACCTCAGCGGGTGCATCATATGCTCAGCGAAAATCAAAATAAAAACTGGTTTCCCACGTAGATCAAATCGTCGTGCAAAAGATTGGGTCACGAAAAAAACCACAAAAACTAAAAAACCACGATGTGTGAGAGATTGATTTTATCTAGGGAGATCGTATATCCTTGTATTCCATATCTGGATAGAGAAGATGAAGGAGGTCAAGCATCCTCCTCTCTAGTGGTATTCACACGATGGATCTCTACAGCGAAACTACTTCAATCTTATCTTGTAACTCTTGCATAGAGGAGGAAAAAGAATAGGAGGGGGAGGCCAAAGCTGCAGCCTTTCAACCATGAGTCTCCCCTCCTATTTATAGAGAGCCACCAAACCCTAGGGCTCCTTCTTTAGTGTGTATTGGATCTTCATCCAAGTACCCATTAACCTTACATTATTGGATCTATATCTAATAATCTCCTTAGGCCTCTAATTGGGTCTTAATTAAGGAGCCCATCAGCATAGGGTCTCATCTAATGAGAATATGGGCTAATTGGATCTTCATCCAATCCTCTATTTGCTGAAGCATCCACCATATGTGTGTGACCCTCTAGGCCTGATACCAAGCTGGCAGTGAGTCACTCCCATCAGGACTCCTTCTGATATAGTGTATTATTATCCTCATAATGATTCACTCAACTCATCGACTGTGGACGTATTAGGCCACTATGTCATAGTCCCCAGACGGTACAAGGGGATCGAATCCATAAGACCTATCTATCCATAGTTACCATGTATCTATAATCCCTCATTCAACTAATATCCCAAAGATCGTATATTCGACATGGTACTACTGTCAGGTCACATATTAAATCCATCAAAGTCTCGCTCTAATCGGATTCTCCCGGAGAACTCTTTCTCTCTCAATCCGAATGACCCTAGCCAGAGATTTGCCTGAGCAATCACATATGAGATATTCTTCTCATGATACCGAGAGTGGATGATCCTCTATTCCCTCAAGAGCTGGGGTTCGAATGATGCAGTGGGAACTCATCGAGAGACTCACCGGAAGCTTACCGAAGGTATCAAAAGCTTGTCGGGAGTTCGCCGGGAGCTCATCGAAGGGATCATAGGCTTGTCAGGAGTTCACCAAAAGCTTGCCGAAGGTATCAAAAGCTTACTGAGAGTTCATCGGGAGCTTGCCAAAGGTAATCGGGAGCTTACCAGGATAGCGTCAGGAGTTCGTCGGAAGAAGACCAAGAGACTCACCAGAAGATCATCGGGGTTGTCGAAAAGCTTGCCGGGAGTCAGGAGGGTCTTATTGGACTTGATGGTCACATTGGTTGTAATTGATTAGTCGTAGTTAGCATTAGTTTGGGTTTGAGTTCTACTTGAGTTAAATTGGATGAAATCTAAATTAACTTAAGTGAGGCAAACCGGGTCCACTATGAGGATGGATTAAGCTCAGGTTGAGCTTAATTGGTTGACTTGAGAATTGGTCAATAAAAAGTACAAGTTGGGATTGTAAAAGTGAAGGGAATCACTTTTTGGGATTCCCAGCGATTGTACCGTCAGTGAGCGATGGTTGTATCGCCCAGGCCAATGGTTATACTGTCGTTGCCCAATTTTTAAGGTAACTTTCGGTGGTTGTACCATTGGCGTCGACGATTGTATCGCCCGTACCTTGATTTTCCATATACGTTTGAATTTTGACTCCATTTCTGAAGTCATTTGGAGTCTATAAATATCCTAAGATTTCTTGCATTTAGCACAACACTTTAAGCTAGAAATTTTGTAAAAATTAGTGTGCTAAACTTGTGCAAAAAAAAAGAAAAGGGGCAAGGGAGTGAGAAAGAGATGTAATTCTTGTAAAGTCCCTTGTGAGTTTGTAAGGTTCCTCTCCTGAGCTTGTGAAAAGGAGTGTGGGAAGTATAAGGGTTTAATCTTCACCTAAAGAAGATTGATAGTGGACGCCGGTGGACCTCAGAGAAGAGGACTCGGGAGGTGGACGTAGGCCAGGTTGAGGCCAAACCACTATAAATCTGTGAGCAACTCTTTATTTTGAATTTTTGATTATGCATGTTCTTATACGGAGCTTTCCTTTAGCATGATCATAACTTAAATTTGTTCAATTAGCTTATTGCTTACTTACTCAATAAAACGCTTTCGATTTATGGTTTTGCTCCAAATGAAAATTTTTCCTTAAACTGTATTTTTTACACTTGCACTAATGCACAACCTCCCCCCCCCCCCCCCCCCCCCCCCGAGTGTCAATTAATCCTAACAATCATAGCCACGTGCTACTCATTGGACTAAAAACTCAAGTGAGTAAATAGCTTTGTTTGTCATTAACGAAGGACATTTTATTGCACGTCCTCCCATGTTCAATGGGACGGACGACACATACTGAAAAACAAGGATGCGTATATTCTTAATTTCTATGGATTTTAATTAATGACACATTATAGAGAATGATTTTGAAAGATCTTCCAAACCAATAAATGAATGAAATGATTTAGAAAGGAAGAATTTTTCATTAAATGCAAAGGCAATGAATGTCTTATTGATGGGTGTTTAATCTAACATGTGTGGTAAAGATGATTGATGTAGGATTAACTATGATAGAGAGATAATTACAATCAGATGTGGGCCAGAGTCAAGTTTGGGCATCGAGTCGGGGTTCGGACGATGCAGTGGGAACTCACCGAGAGATTCGTCGGAAGCTTGCCGAAGGTATCGGAAGCTTGTCGGGAGTTCGTCGGGAACTCACCGAAGGGATCAAAGGCTTACCAGGAGTTCGCCGGAGGCTTGTCGAAGGTATCAGAAGCTTGCTGGAAGTTTGTCGGGAGCTTACCGAATGTAATCGGGAGCTTGCTAGGATAACATCGGGAGTTCACTGAAAGAAGGCCAAGAGACTCACCGGAATATCATCGGGGGTTACCGAAAAGCTTGCCATAAGTCAGGAGGGTCTTGTTGGACTTGATGGTCATATGATTGTAATTGATTAAGTCATAGTTAGCATCGGTTTGGGTTTGAGTTCTACTTGAGTTAGATTTGGAAGGAATCTAAATTAACTAAAACGAGGTAAACCAGGTCCACTATGATGATGGATTGAGCTCAGGTTGAGCTCAATTAGTTGACCTGAGAATTAGTTAACAAAAGGTACAAGTCAGGATTGAAAAAGTGAAGGACATCACTTTTTTTGGATTCTCGGCGTTTGTACCGTCGGTGAGCAATGGATGTACCGCCCATGTTGGCGGTTGTACCACCATCGTCCAATTTGTTGGGCAGCTTTCGACGGTTGTACCGCTAGCGTCGATAATTATATTGCATATTCCTAGATTTTTTTTTGATACGTTTAAATTTTGTCTCTATTTTCTGAAGCCAATTGGGGTCTATAAATACCTCAAGATTTCTTACATTTAGCACAACACTTTGGGCTAGAAATTATGTGAAAAATAGTGTGCTAAAATTGTAAGAAAAAAAAGGGGCAAGGGAGTTAGTATAAGAAGTGTATTCTTGTAAAATCTCTCTTATGAGTTTGTAAGGTTCATCTCCTAAGTCTATGAAAAGGAGAGAGGAAGGTGTATGAATTTGATCTTTACCAAAAGAAGATTGATAGTGGATACTAGTGGATCTCACAGAAGAGGACTCGGGAGTGGACGTAGGTCAGGTTGAGGCTAAACCAATATAATTGTGAGTGTTCCTTATTTGCATTACTTTTCACTTTATATTGCTCTCAATTAGTTTATAGTTAGATACAAGCTTCAATCTATCAACTTCTCTTAAATCGGTTTTCAAATCAGTTCTAACGAAATACACAAAGGAGCTTACGATTTTTTTTCTTCACTTTTAGTAAGTAAGGTTTTCAAATTGAGCACTTTCACTCTTGCACTAATTAAACTCCCACTCCCCTCTCTTAATGTCAATTGGAATCAGAGTAAGGTTTTACTCATTGAACTAACGCCCACTTGAGTAAATGACTTTGTTTGGCATGAATGAAGGACATTCTATCTCATGTCCTCCCATGATCAATGGGACAGATTACACATATTGGAAAACAATGATGCGTATTTTCTTGAGTTCACTATATTTTGATTTATGGTGTATTATCGAAAATGGTTTTTATAAGTCATCCAATCAAATAAATGATTGGAATGATCATGAAAAATAAATATTTTCTTTAAATGCCAAAGGTATGAATGCTTTGTTTTGTACTTTAAACAAAAACGAGTTGATCGGGTTTCTTCTTGTGTTTCAGCTTTTGATATAATTAAAAATCGTATATGAAATCACAACTAATCAAATGAATCATTAAATGAAATGATCTGTAAAAATAAACTTAAAGAATAACTTTTAAAGAACAGGAAGGAAAGGACTTTGGGAACACAAGAACAAAACCTTCTAAAGAACAGGAAGGATTCTGAACTGAGAATGACATATGGCTCCTCGAGTGAAATCTTGAGCGATGAGAACTTTGAACCTTTGACAAATGAACCAGATAAGTTAATGAACAAAAACATAAAAATGAACATAAATTGGATAAAATCTCTTACCATGAACGCAAGAAGCCGAGGCGCTCTGAAAATGAAGTGCATAATCAAGAAATGGAGAATTTTATGCTTGTGGCAAACCACGATGAGGTAAGTAACCCACCTAAAAGCTCTTTTAATTTTAATGAGTTATTACTTTCTTTTCATGAACTTTATGATGAATTTAGAATGATTAGTAAATCCTATAAACTACTTAAACAAGAGCATGCATCACTAGTTAGTAAACTTGAAGAAATGCATGAAGTATCATCATCACACAATTCATGCACTAAACATGAAACCTTGATGAATGATGCATCAACATCATGTTTTTCTTATTCTAAGTGTGAGCCACTAAAGGTAATGAAACAAGAAAATGATATACTACAATAAACTCTAAAATTGCTTAAGATAGACAATAAGTTTCTAAACATGATCCATTTTGATAAAAGCCATGTTCATAAGGAAGGTATTGGTATTATGAGCAATACTCATCAAAAGCCAACCACCTTTATTAGAAGACTCATATTACATACACTCTTTGCCCGAAAATAAATATAATTTTTGTAATAGATGTGGACACTTTGCCTATAGGTGTTCATTTAGGAAATATAGTCCACATACACAAATTTGGGTTCCTAAAGGAATCATAAACAACCTCAAGCCATTAGAGAAAATGAGAAGAACATTTTATGAGGGACCAAAACTTAAATAGGTATCTAAATCAAAACCTTCCATATTATAAATTTGTCTCCTTACAAAGCTAGAAGCTAAATGACGCCTTGGAAGTGGATGCTCAAGGCATATTAGATCTAAAACACTTTTCAAGCTCACTAGCCTAAACAAGAAGAAAATTATTAGAATTAAAATTATTGACAATGAATCTTTTGATAGTTCATTAATCTTGATGATGTATAGCTAGAGCATACTAGTATGAAAATAAACTAGAACTAAAGAACCTTAGTTATTATTAATGAAAAATTATTTATATTGAAATTTATGAAATTGAGATTTTGATGATAATTGAATGATAGGTTAAATATTATGGTGTTTCTAACTAAGTTAGCTTATAAATATCATTATTGAATGATTAATTTAAATGGTTGAATAATTGTATATTAAGATTGAATGTGTGTTGTTCAATGATAGATTGATTACTTTTGAATTTAAATATAGAATAAATAAAAATTTTGAAATGATTTTGTCAACTCTTTACACTATATGTGAAGAATTACTCATTTAAATGTTGAAATTGAGATAGGTTGAATTTTTGCTTTGAAGATGTTTTATCATTTTGATGTGTTATAGTAATTACCTTCATGATTCCTTCTAGAACGAAATTTGGTTTTTGGTCTTAAACGATAATTTATTAATTTGAAAAGTATTCTTGAAACAAATCACATAAAACAACTAAAAATGAGGATGCTTCTTCTTGAAAATATGAATTAGAGAACTTTAGCTATTTTCTTTTGAAAAACAATCTATGTTACCTTTAGAAAAGTAAATTTGATGATGATTTTGGATATATTTTCAAACAACCTTTTAAAAAAAGATTAATGAATCTATCCAACTTTATTGATATTTTGATGATTTTATCATGATCTTGATAAGTTGAAAAAATATAACTTGAAATCCTTATATAAATCAAGTTCATTCAAAGAAAATCATATAAATGAATCATAATTTATCTCTTTAGATCTATAACTTAAAAATATTCTTATGAACCATATTCTTGACAACTTGAAGTTTCATATATACAAATCACGATCTTATATTTTTTTCTTCCTTGAAATTAACTCATGATCTTGATATTTATAATTTGATATTTTTATGAATGAAGATTCTTCTTTGATCTCTTAATATTACATTTTATCCTCTAAGAGGAGATTTATTAAATTAAATCATGTCTTTAGTAATTATGATTCAATATTTTATCCTTACTAAACATGAATGCAAAAGAAAAATCAAACCATCATATTTCTTTTTGGCAATAACAAAGGGAGAGATAAAATTATCAATATAATTTGAAGAAAATTGATATGATGAATCTTATAGCATTGAATGAGGAATAATTTGCTAAGAAAAAATTTAGAATTTTAAAACACATGTGAAATGCTTAAGCTTGATTTACCATCATATTTTCCTTTGCATTTCTTGGCCTTCATAAATTGTACTTCTTATCAAAATTTTCATGTAAAATGCATGATTTGCTTGATTTGCTATCTTGCTTGAAATTTGCATAAGATAAATTAAATTACATGGGTAGCACTTGATTTTTCTTGGATATCAGAATTTATATTTATAAAATTGAGTATTTTTGTGATATGATGTTTTTCGCTTTCCTTCCTTGTTTATACTTTCTTATTTATAAAAAGGAAATAAAATTTATGTAAAGATGATCTTCATAAAAAAAACATGATTTTCTATTGAAGATTACATAAGATAAATGGATGAGTAGCTCCTTATTCTTCTTGGATTTATTAGATTTTTTAGCTCAGTTTCGAAATTGATTCTCGTTAAAATTAACATAAGAAGGGGATTCAAATTTTTGTGATGAGAAATTTTTTACAAAAAGATTATTCTTGTTTCATGAATCTTAATGAATATTTACAAAAGAAGAATATATGACATAAACTTTTATGATTTTTGATATAAGCTCTATTTTTGTGATGATGTTTTTAACTCCCCTCATTATTTCTACTAGTTTCTTATTTAAAAAAAGAGAAGACAAATTTTCATGAGAAAATTATGTTTTACTAAGGGAAGCAATAAAGTATTAAATATTCAATCAATATATATTTTATAAAAATATGAAAATTTTGACACATGATGAGTTTATGTATCATAAAATTATCTGTTTATTGTTTCACCTCTTTTTGTTGATGACAATGGGGGAGAAATAATGTATTGATAACACAAATATGAAAAATGATACACATATGACAAAGGGAAAGAAAATTTTTCATGAGAAAATTATTGCTCATATCCTATTTTACTAAGGGGGAGCAATAACACGTGCTTTGAAATCATTAGCTCTATATTTCACCTTTTTGTTAATGACAAAGGGGGAGAAATGAATATTGATGGCACATGGAAGAAAATTTTCAACATGGGCATTTCTCTTTATTTATTGATTAATAAAGGGGAGAAATGATTAATGACTTAACGAGAGATTTTCAAATGTATGACTGATGCATAATTTTAAAATTCATGTTATATACTTTGAAATTTTGATAATTCATTGTTGGTTAAAATGAATGTTATATCATTGATGATTTGATTTTAAAATTCATGGTATATCATTTCAAAATTTGATGATTCATTGTTGATTGAAATTAATATTATGATTCGATTTTGAAATTTATGGTATATCATTTCAAAATTTGATAAATGGATGTTATTGTACTTGAATTAAAGAGTGGTTGGTTCTCTTGAATTTAAGTTTTTCTTATTTAGATCATGGCATGGATTTAGGGGGAGTAAGGTTTAACTCCCATCATCAATTGATTGTCATCATAAAAAAGATAGAGATTGTTGAATCTCGAATTTTGATGATAAAATCAATTGATGGGTGTTTAATCTAACATGTGTGTTAGAGATGATTGATACATGATTGAGTATGACATAGAGACAATTACAATCAGATGTTGGCCAGAGTTAAATCCGGACATCGGGCCGGGGTTCGGACGATGCAGTAGTGGGAACTCACCAAGAGACTCGCCGGAAGCTAGCCGAAGGTATCAGAAGCTTGCCGGGAGTTCACTAGGAGCTCACCGAATGGATCAAAAGCTTGCTAGGATTTCACCGGAAGCTTGCTAGGAGTTCACCAGGAGCTTGCCGAAGGTAATTAGGAGCTTGCCAGGATGGCGTCGGGAGTTTACCGAAAGAAGACCAAGAGACTCACCGGAAGGTAGTCGAGAGTTGTCGAAAAGCTTGCCGGGAGTCAAAAGGCTTTTGTTGGACTTGATGGTCACATAATTATAAATGATTAAGTCGTAGTTAGCATTAGTTTAGGTTTTAGTTCTGCTTGAGTTAGATTTGGAAAGAATCCAAATTAACTTAAGTGAGACAAACTAGATCTACTATGGGGATGGATTGAGCTTAGGTTGAGCTCAATTGGTTGACCTGATAATTGGTCAACAAAAGATACAAGTCTGGATTGGAAAAGTGAAGGGAATCACTTTTTCAGGATTCCCGATGGTTGTATCGCAGGTGAGCGACAGTTGTACCGCCTAGGTCGACGGTTGTAACACCGCCGCCCAATCTTTCGGGCAGCTTTCGACGGTTGTACCATCGGCGTTGGCGGTTGTATCGCCCGTACTCGGATTTTTCAGATACGTTTATAATTTAGCTTCATTTCTGAAGCCAATTGGGGTCTATAAATACCCCAAGATTTCTTATATTTAGCACAACATTTTGGGCTAGAAATTGTGTGAAAAATAGTATGCTAAAATTGTAAGAAAAAGAAAGAGGTAAGGGAGTGAGGAGAATAAATGCATTCTTATAAAATCTCCCTGCCAAGTTTGTAAGGTTCATCTCCTAAGCCTATGAAAAGGAGAGAGGAAGGTGTAAGTGTTTGATCTTCACCCAAAGAAGATTGATAGTAGACACTGGTGGATCTCAGAGAAGAGGACTCGGGACTGGATGTAGGTCAGGTTGAGGTTGAACCACTATAATTGTGAGTGTTCCTTATTTGCTTTACTTTCTACTTTCTGTTGCTCTCAATTAGTTTATAGTTAGATACGAGCTTCAATTTATCAACTTCTCTTAAATCGGTTCTAACGAAATACACAAAGGAGCTTCTGATTTTCTTTCTTCACTTTTCAAAATCATTGGCTTGGATATTTGTTGATCTAAATGCAAAGGCTATTATTGAATGACTTAAATGTTATGGTATTTTTGACTAAGTTAGCTTATAAATATGCTTATTGAATGATTGATTTAAATGGTTGAATAGTTATATGTTAAGATTGAATGTGTGTTTTTTAATATAGAATAAATAAAAATTTAGAAATGAGTTTATCAACTCCTTGCATTATGTGTAAAGAGTTAAATTCATTTAAATATTGGAATTGAGATAGATTAAATTTTTTTGCTTTGAAAATATTTTTATCATTTTGATGTGTTTTAGTAATTACCTTAATGATTCCTTTAAAATAAAATTTGATTTTGGTCTTAAACGATAATTAATTGATTTGAAACATATTCTTGATACAAATCACATGAAATAACTAAAAAGGAGGATATTTCTTCTTGAAAATATCTTTTTACTATCAAGGATTCAATAAGAGATAAAATGATACAATTATTGTTAAATCTTTTAAACTATAAAAATGAATTAGATAACTTCAGCTATTTTCTTTTGAAAAATAATCTATGTTGTCTTCATTAAAAAAATTTGAAAAATAATTTTTGATGATGATTTTGAATATATTTTCAAATGACTTTCTAAAAAGAGATTAATGAATCTATCCAACTTTATTGATATTTTGATGATTTTATCATGATCTTGATAAGATGAATAATTGTAACTTAAAATCCTTATATAAACCAAGTTCATTCAAAGAAAATTATATAAATGAATCATAGTTTGTCCCTTCGGAACTATAACTTGAAAATCTTCTTATGAACCATAGTCTTCACAACTTTAAGTTTCATATATACAAATCAAAATCTTCTATTTTTCTTCATTAAATTTAACTCATGATCTTGATATTTATAATTTGATATTTTTATGAATGAAGACTCTTCTTTGATCTCTTAAGATTCCATTTTATCATCTAAGAGGAGATTTATTAAATTAAATCATGTCTTTGATAATTACGATTTGATCTTTTATCCTTAATGATATGATTCTTGTACTTATTATCATATTTAGAACATGAATGCAAAAGAAAATTTAAAACATCATATTTCTTTTGGAAAATAATATAGGGGGAGATAAAATTATCAATATAATTTGAAGAAAATTGATATGATCAATCTTATAGCATTGAATGAGGAATAATTTTCTAAGAAGATGTTTTTAACTCCCCTCATTGTTTCTACTAGTTTCTTATTTACAGAAAGGGAAGATAAATTTTCATAAAAAAATTATATTTTACTAAGAGGGAGTAATGAAGTATTAAATATTTAATTAATATATATTTTATAAAAATATGATAATTTTGACACATGATGAGTGTATGTATCATGAAATTATTTGCTCATTATTTTACCTCTTTTTGTTGATGACAAAGGGGGAGAAATAGTGTATTGATAACACAAATATGAAAAATGATACATAAATGACAAAGGGGAAGAAATTTTTTATGGGAAAATTATTGTTCATATCCTATTTTACTAAGGGGGAGGAATGACACATGTGCCTTGAAATTCTTAGCTCTGCATTTCACCTTTTTGTCGATGACAAAGGGAGAGAAATGGATATTGATAATACATGTAAGAAAATTTTTAACATGGGCATTTTTCTTTGTTTGTTTATAAATAAAGGGGAGAAATGATTAATTACTTAAGGAGATATTTTTTAAATGTATGACTGATGCATAATTTTGAAATTCATGTTATATACTTTAAAATTTTGATGATTTATTGTTGGTTGAAATTAATGTTATATTATTGATGTTTTGACTTTAAAATTCACGGTATATTATTTCAAATTTGATGATTCATTGTTGGTTGAAATTAATGTTATATCATTGATGATTTGATTTTGAATTCATGATAATCATTTCAAAATTTGATAAATGGATGTTATGATACTTGAATTCAAGAGTGATTGGTTCTCTTGAATTTTAGTTTTCCTTATTTGCCTTATTTGGATCATGGCATGGATTTAGTGGGAGTAAGGTTTATCACGCCCCCATATTCGAGAGGCGTGAACCTATCATAATTTGGAAACACGTTAAAATTCATCGATAATCCGAACCCATGATCAAAACTAACATTGAGAATATTGATTAAACATTTTCAAAGATCATTCATATCCATTCATAAAACCTGTGCAGTTTATAAATCTTACACATCACTCGATAATCCTAACCAAAAATATTAACACACTTATAAAACCATTAGTCTCAAAAATCGATACAAAACCAATCATTTTCGGCCACTTCATATGATTGTAAAACTTAACATTCAAAGATTTCACACTAAGAGGTAATCTAACCTTTTTACAAGATACGTCAGTTCATATTTATTTATAATATTTTATTATATACAAAATATTCTTATACAACATTTCCAACCAAGACTTGCCCCAAAATCTATATAGTTTTCTATTGTCTCAACCCAGTTCTAACTTTTTCTATAAGTGATAAGCTAACCTATAAAATTTATATAGTAACAGAGTGAGCATATAGAGCTCAGCAAGTGACTAATATATCCAAGACAAAGAATGATAGTTTTTAAAACAAACTTGATTTCAGATAGCAAGGCAAAGGTATAATAATCCATCGGTAGCATCTCGTAAGATACATAATCAAAAATCATTTCATTCAAAATATATTTTGATCATAATAGTAGAGGAAGAGTAGTTGGAGCATATCATTGATGTGAAATATCTCGGAACATATCAATGTCGTATGAAAAATCTCAAAGCTTATCAAATGAATAATTAAGGAATAAAAGCTCAAATATCATATCAGACATAACATTCATTTCGTTCTTATCTAAAGTGCAGAAACAAACTCATAAGCAATACTTTGGATATCATATCAAAGACATAGAGGGTGAAGTGGGACCATAAGCATAATGTGCATCATCAATCATTGAATGACCACCAAACATAAGTCTCCCACGTTTGGGCGCTCCATCTACCCACGTCTGATTGAATTCTATGGTCTCTAAATATAATACCCTTTATCATTTCTGGCAAATGTCCAGAATATCTCACAAACACTAGAGTACAAAAGGACATGAGCAATGAATTTGGCTTATATCAGAAGCATATAGGGAACAATAAATTATGGATATGCTTAAATAAAATAATATGGTGTAACATAAATTAATATATAACATATTCAGATATATGAGGAAATCAAACGCAAGATCATTAGAGGATTCAATTTTGAAATAGATGAAACAAGAATGGGCAAAACTGATACAATCACTATTCTGGTAAAATTCAGAAGGCATATCTCAAAGTTATTTTGAATAACTAAATATACTCTAATTACTCAAAAAGGGTATCTTTAGAAAGCTAAATTAATCTAATTTCAATTGAAATAAGTTTCATATAAGTTAGAAGTCTCTACAAAAAGTTATAGATTATTTGGTAGCCAAAGGTCATGAATATGATCCTTATTTCACAGAATCCATAAGGTTTAACAAAATAGAAATTTCGATAGTTATTTGGACTCTAAATCTTTGAATCCTAGTATCAAATGAAAGATATATGAGCTTATTTTTAATGAATTAAGTTTTACATAAATTAGGAACTCCAATAGGAAGATATAAGCAATATAGTGATGAAAGGTCAGGAGCTACAGACTCTATTTTACAGATTTTATATACTCAATTGAAATAAATGTTTGGGCTAGCAAATGAACTTCAAATTCTTAAAACTCAATTTTAAAAGAAAGATATGTGAATCTATTTTTGAAGGAACTAGATTTTGTCTAAAACCGAGGATTGTACCAAAAGTTACAACTTGAACTAGGCAAATAGGTTATAATCTTGAAAATATTATAGATTCACATTTAGGCAGCCAACAAAAGAGATTTCAGTTTTGTCCCAAATTTTTCTCATAATCAAAGTAAGAACAAAGATAAATTTCAGTAGAAAAAGAATAGAAGACATTATATAGGATGAGGTTAGAGCACTTGCCTTTGCAAATTTTGATCCCAAATGTGGATTTGCTCAAAATATCAAAACCCCAAAATCTTTTCTTCTCCTCTTCCTTCTCTTCTTCTTCTCCTTCACAAGTTTACATTGCAGTAATCCCTTTCTTCTCTAATTAAACTAACATATGGGTTGCAGGTGGCAAGCATGCATATAAGGTGCATATGTGTCACCTATACAATATGCATAAGTGGCACCACTTTAAATTAGGTAATGACCCATGTCATCACTCATTTTTTTTATAACTTAATGAGAATCTTACATAATTCATATCAAACTTTTAAGTTTTACATTTAGGTCTATAGCAATAAATTTTTAAATAAATTCTTATATTTATAAATAGAGTATTATAAATAATCTATTATTAAATAAATCCTCATTAATAGTTTAAAATTGATTATTATAAATATTTTAAAAATGAGGGATATTACACTCTCCCCCTATAAAAAAATTAATCCTCTAAATTTATCAAACATCCATCGATCACTTTGAAATTAATAAAACCTGAATATACTTTGCATATCAAAATATTGAACATATCAAACATCAGTAATCCTCATATCATGCTCTGATACCATCTCTATCACGCCCCCATATTCGAGAGGCATGAATCCATCATAAATCAGAAATACGTTAAAATTCATCGACAATCCGAACCCAGGATCCAAACTAACATTGAGGATACTGATTAAACATTTTCTAAACTAAAATTCACATCCATTCATAAAACATGTGCAATTTATAAATCTTACACATTACTCGATAATCCATAAAACCTAAAGTTAACTTAACCAAAAACATTAACCACACTTATAAAACTATCAGTCTCAGAAATCTATACGAACACAAAACCAACTATTTTCCACCACTTCATATGATCATAAAACTTAACATTTAAATATTTCACACTAAGAGGTATTCTAACCTTTTTACAAGATACATCAGTTCATATTTATCTATAATATTTCATTATATGCAAAATATTCTTATACAACATTTCCTAATAAGACTTGCCCAAAATCTACATAAATTTTCATTGTCTCAGCCCAGTTCTAACTTTTTCTGTAAGTGATAAGCTAACATGTGAAATTTATATAGCAACAGAGAGCATATAGAGCTCAACAAGTGACTAACATATCAAAGACAAAGATAGATAGTTTTAAAAATAAACTTGATTTCAAATAGCAAGACAAAAGTATAATAATTTATAGGTAGCATCTCGTAAGATATATAATCACAAATCATTTCATTCAAAACATATTTTGATCATAATAGTAGAAGAAGAGTAGTTGGAGTATATCATTGATATGAAATATCTCGAAACATATTAATGCTATATGAAAAATCTCAAAGCTTATCAAATGAACAATTAAGAAACAGAAGCTCAAATATCATATCAGATATAACATTCATTTTATTCTTATTCAAAGCGCAGAAACAAACTCATCTACGTGATCGAGTTCTTGCCTACGACATATATATGTCATCGGTGACTTGAGGACATGATATGACTTGGTCGAGCAGTCGAGAGCATATCCATCGAATCAGACTCATCTTGTAATGATGATGATGACTTAACTGAACTTCATGGTTGGTTGAGCAGTCGAGACCATGATGATTCAGAGGCCAAACATGACTGGAATCACAAGGAGTTGTGATTAACAAGAGTTGTCTACCTTTTGGGGTTAGTGTAGTTGGCCGAGTCCCTCGAGATTGCACTAAGATGCCAATTGGATCCCGATCCCCACTAGGAGTCTGTCGAAGACTTTCGTCTCACGTGTCGAGGGTATCATGTGATTCGCTAAGAAAATAGTAAGAGTATATTAAGATAGAAGTCCATATATTAATTAGTATTTTCTGTAAAACTGCATGTTATTTATTTTCGCTATATCTTGTTTGTCGCTTGTAAAATCCCTATGTGGCATATTTAATGCCAACCGCCTCATTAGTCCAAAGGATCCGTAATTTGAGAATTGATCTCACGAAAGAGAAAATCGTATATGTCCTTAATACGATTGTGCCCACGCTAGAGGAAAGGACAAGCGAGGATAAGATCGCTCGCTTTGTGAAGTATAAAGATAGTCATAAAGGATAACCTATATGTTGATCTTATACTTTAGTCCCTACCAAATTCCTTTTCTCACTTCATCATGAATTTTAACATGAGCAAGTTTGACATGACTCTCTCTTAGCTCCTCAATATATTGAGGGAAGGTGAGAGTGCCATCAAGAAGGAGAAGTCAGTTCTCTATATTGGTGAGACCAAAAGGAAAAGAAAGACCAGCAAGACCCTTAAGAAGGGTAAAGGCAAAGAAAGACCAGGTAAAGCAAAGGTTGCCAAGAAAGACATAGTAAAGGATAAAGGACAGTGCTTCAACTACGGCTAAGATGAAAATTGGAAAAGGAATTATAAGGACTATCTTGCAGATAAGGCGAAATAGAAGCTTGGAGAAGCTTCAGGTATATTCATGATTAATCTTCACTTGTCAGATTTTCATGATACCACATGGGTATTAGATATCGGGAGTGCTTGTCATATCTGTAATTCATTGTAAATTCTGACAAGACATAGGAGACTGGCTAGAGGCGAGATGGACATCAAAATGGGCAATGGAGCAAGAGTTGCTACAGTTGCTGTTGGGGGGGGGGGGGGGGGGGGGGGGGGGCGGCATCCTATATCTGCCTAGTGCAGCTATTATTGCATTAGAAACATGCTATTTTGTCCCTTCTATTATCAAAAATATTATTTCTATTTCTTGTTTGATAATTAGTGGATATAAATTAGTTTTTGAGAATAATAGTTGTTCAATAATTATAGATGATGAGATCATCACTAGAGGGACCCTTATAAATGGCTTATATGTGTTAGACACTTCTCCATATATCATGAATATAAATATGTCTAAGAGAAAAAGAGATTGGGTGAAAAAATGCATACCTATAACATTGTAGGCTAGGTCATATACATGAGGGAATGATTCAAAAGTTGCTAAAAGATGGATACTTAGATCCATTTGACTATGAGTCATATACAACTTGCGAACCTTGCCTTCATGAGAAAATGACCAACTCTTCTTTTAGTGGAACTGGAGAGAGAGCCATTGAGTTATTGGAACTCATATATAGTGATGTATATTGTCTCATGTTGACTCAGGCTATAGGTGGTTACTCATACTTCATTACATTCACCGATGATTTCTCTAGGTATGGACACATGTACTTGATGAAGTATAAATCTAAGGCCTTTGAGAAATTTAGAAATATAAGAATGAGGTAGAGAACCAGTGGACACCTTCTCTAGGTATGGACACATGTACAGAGTTCACCCATTTCTTCAGGGACAATGAGATTCTATCTCAGTGGACACCTTCTTATACACCTCAACTCAATGATGTATCAGAAAAGAGGAATTGCACGCTGTTAGACATGGTGCGGTCCATGATGAGTTTCGCTAATCTACCTGTCTCATTCTAGGGGTACGCCCTAGAGATCGCAGCTTACCTTCTGAATAGAGGTTCATCAAAGTCGGTAGTGTCTACACCATATGAGATATGGAAAGGAAAGAAGTTCGATCTTAAGGTGGTTAAGATTTGGGGCTATCCTACCCACGTTAGAAGATACAACTCCGACAAGTTGGAATCAAGTATGGAACGGTGCACATTCGTGGGATACCCTAAGGAAACTTTGGGGTATTATTTCTATCATCCCAAGGACCAAAAGGTCTTTGTTGCCAAGAGAGCTATGTTCCTAGAGAATGAACACATTCTTGGTGGAAATAGTGGGAGTGAGATAGAATTGAGCGAGGTTGGATAACCTAGCTCGAGCACCATTCTAGAACCCGAGTCTGTTCAGGTACCTGACACACAAATTCTAACTTTTCATAGGTCTAGTAGAGTATCTCACCCTCCTGAAAGATATATGAGACATATCAATGGAGATGACTCTCAGAATGTTGATCCTCAGACCTATGAGGAGGCTATTATGAGTACAGACTTCGGGGAGTGACAAGAAGCCATGAATTCTGAGATGAATTTCATGTATTCTAACAATGTTTGGAACCTTGTGGATGCACCTGAGGGTATTATACCCATCAGCTGCAAATGGATATTCAAGAAGAAGATCGGAGTGGATGGAAAGGTAGAGACCTATAAAGCAAGGCTGGTAGCTAAAAGATATCGTCAAAGACAAGGAGTTGACTATGACAAAACCTTTTCACTTGTAGCCATGCTTAAGTTCATTAGGATTATTTTGGCCATTGCAGCACACTATGACTATGAGTTCTGGCAAATAGATGTCAAAACGACATTCCTCAATGACAACCTCGAGGAGGAGGTGTTTATGATACAGTCAGAGGGATTCGTATCCAAAGAGAGTCCAAATAAAGTGTGCAGATTGCTTAGATCCATTTATGGATTGAAGCAAGCTTCTTGAAGTTGGAACATAAGATTTGATGAGGTGATCAGATCTTATGACTTCGTTAAGAACGAAGATGAACCTTGTTATACAGGAAGATAAGTGGGAGCGCTATCACCTTCTTGGTGCTATATGTGGATGACATCCTAATCATTGGAAATGATGTAGGAATGCTCTCCACATTAAAGACTTGGCTATCCAAAAACTTCTCCATGAAAGATTTAGGGAAAGCATCCTATATTTTGGGGATCCGAATTTATAGAGGTAGATCCAAAAGGATGTTTGGCTTGGAGAATTCCAAGAGAGGTCTTATACCGATGAGACATGGAATATCAATTTCTAGGAGTATGTCCCCAAAGACTCCTGAAGAAAGAGCAGACATGGATAAGATACCTTATGCCTCAGCGATAGGGTCTATCATTTATGTGATGCTATGTACCAGGCCTAATATAGCACATGCTCTGAGTGTCACGAGCAGGTATTAGGCAGATCCAGGTTTAGAACACTGGAAGGCAGTAAAGTGTATCCTTAAGTACTTGAGAAGGACTAAGGATCTTTTACTAGTATATGGAGGAAGTAGCCTCCAGGTTGAGGGCTACATGGACTCGAGTTTTCGGTCCGACATTGATGATAACAAGTCAAATTCAAGGTATATTTTTACCTTGAATGAACGAGCAGTAAACTGGAAGAGTTCCAAGCAAGATACTACTGCTGACTCGACCACAGAGGAGGAATACATTACTGTAGCAAAAGCAGCAAAGGAAGGGGTATGGATGAAGAAGTTCCTCAAAGATTTGGGAGTCATACCAAGCAGTGTTGAGCTGACTCTCATATATTGTGACAGCGACAGGGTGATAACTCTAGCAAGGGAACCCAGGTCTCATCAGAATTGTTTTGAAGAGGTTCCATCTGATTAGAGCGATCATGACCCATAAAGATATAGCAATGGAAAGAGTTTCATTCGAAGATAACATTGCAGATTCACTGATGAAGCCGTTGGCTCAGATTGTATTTCGGCATCATAGGGGTCTGATAGGGATCAGACACATAGGTGATTGGCTTTAGGTTAAATGAGAGATTGCTGGTTACAGGTGCCTTGTAAGCCACTCACGTGAGTGATAGCACGTGTGACACGTTGTGTAATCTTTTTTGCTTATGATTAATATTGACATATTCTCATATTATATTATCTGTTGCATATATATATATATATATATATATATATATATATATATATTATGATGTCATTGGTTCTATGCAATGGGAATCAGATTGTGATGAGATCACGAAAATAAGATTGATTCACCTTTAAACACAGATTCTAAATAATCCTGATCATAGGTTACTCGAGAGGGATATCGAGATAACCGGACAAACCGGTGTACTATATGCCTGTCCATATGATGGAGGCGGCTGGTCTCATAGTCACTTATGTGGAGACACTAAGGATATAGTACAGGTGCTCATTGGAGAATGAGTTCACTGATTGATCCACTTATGAAATGTTGTATGGTTAATAATACCTAATGTTAGACAGTGATTCCATAGTCTCAGTTGTGTATCTGGTGCTTAGACTTGAGACACTAAGGATGCCTTGTATGAGTACACATTTCTTTGACGCTAGACTTACAGGTTTGGAAAGTTTCAGATCTGGTACAGCTGGTTATCGGGATTGGTAGCCAACCTTACGAAGGCAATTGAGTGTCAATAGAGGATCATCTACTCTTGGTATCACGAGAGGAATATCTCATATGTGCTTACTCAGACAAATGAGAGATTATACGGTCCAATATACGGTCATTGGGATATTAGTTAGATGAGAGATTATAGATATACAGTAATTATGGATATGCAAGTCTGATGGATTCGATCCCCCTGTACCGTCTGGGGACTATGATATAGTGGCCTAGTACGACCATAGTCGATGAGTTGAGTGAATTATTATGGAGATAATAATTTACTATATCAGAAGGAGTTCTAATGGGAGTGACTCACGACCAGCTCGGTATCGGGCCTAGAGGGTCACACACATATGATGGATGCTTCAATGAATAGAGGATTGGATGAAGATCCAATTAGTCCCTATTCTCATTAGATGAAACCCTATGCTGATGGGCTCCTTGATTAAGGCCCAATTAGAGGCCTAAGGAGATTCTTGGATCGAGATCCAATAATGCAAGGTTAGTGGGTAATTGGATGGAGATCCAATACCCACTAAGGCATGAGCCCTATGATTTTTGGTGGCTCTCTATAAATAGGAGGGGAGACTAATGGTTGATAGGCTGCAGCTTTAGCCACCACCTCTTATTCTCCTCCCTCCCTTTGAGCAAAAGTTGCAAGATCAGATTGGAGGAGTTTCACTACAGAGATCCATTGTGTGGATATCGTTAGAGAGGAGGACACTTGACCTCCTTCATCTTCTCCATCTGGATCTGAAACACAGGGATATACGATCTCCCTAGGTAAAATCAATCTCACACATCGTAGTTTTTCAGTTTTTACGGTTTTTCTCGTGACCCCAATCTTTTGCATGATGATTTGATATGCGTGGGAAACCAGTTTTCTATTTTTATTTCCGCTACGCATATGATGCACCCGCTGAGGTTTCCCAATAGTAGCCTTGGCCTCCCCTTCCTATTCTCCTCCCTCCCTCTGTAAGAGTTATAAGATCAGATTGGAGGAGATTCACTACAGAGATCCATCATGTGGATACCGCTAGAGAGGAAGACGCTTGACTTTCTTCATCTTCTCTATCCGGATCTAGAATACAAGGATATACGATCTCCCTAGGTAAAACAAGCTCTCACATGATACAATTTTTTTTGTGGCTTTCTCGTGACCCAATCTTTTACACGATGATTTGATCTGCATGGGAAACCAGTTTTGTTTTGATATTCGCTGCACATGTGATGCTCCCGCTGAGGTTTCCCAACATGTCTTAGTGAAGTCAGTAAGGCCAACAAGAGCATAGCTACTCTGAACATAATACCCTTTACCATTTCTGACAAAGGTCTAGAATATCCTACAAACACTATAGTACAAAAGGACATGAGCAATGAAATTGGCTTATATATGAAGCACATGCGGAATAATAAATTATGCATGTGCCTAAACAAAATGATATAGTGTAACATCAATTAATACATAACATATTTAGATATGTAAGGAAATCAAAGGCAATAGCATCAGAGAATTCAGTTTTGAAATGGATGAAATAAGAATGGGCAAAATTGATACAATCACTATTTTGGTAGAATTCAGAAGGCACATCTCAAAGTTATTTTGAATAATCAAATATGCTCTAAATAAATGATATCTTTAGAAAGTTAAATTAATATAACTTCAAATGAAATAAGTTTTATATAAATTGAAAGTCTTTAAAAAAAATTATAAATGATTTGGCAGCCAAAGGTCAGGATTTATGATCCTTGTTTTACAAAATCCATAAGGTTTAACAAAATAGAAATTTTGACAGCCATTTGGACTCCAAATCTTTCAATCCTAGTATCAAATGAAAGATCTATGAGCCTATTTTCTAATAAATTAAGTTTTATATAAATCAGGGACTCCAGTAGGAAGATAAGCAATATAGTAATGAAAGGTCAGGAGCTATAGACTCTATTTTATAGATTTCATATGCTCAATTAAAATAAATGTTTGGGCTAGCAAATGAACTCAAAATTCTTTAAACACAGTTTCAAAAGAAAAATTTATGAATCTATTTTTGAAATAACTAGATTTTGTCCAAAACTGAGGTTTGTACCAAAAGTTATAACTTAAACAAAGCAGATAGGTCATAATCTTGAAAATATATAGATTCACACTTAGGCAGCCAACAAACAAGATTTCGGTTTTGTCCCAAATTTTCCTCATAATTAAGGTAAGAATAAGGATAACACTTGCCTTTGCAAATTTTGATCCCAAATGTGGATTTGCTCAAAATGTTAAAACCCCCAAATCTTTTCTTCTCCTCTTCCTTCTCTTCTTCCTTCTCTTCTTCTTCTTCTTCTTCTCCTTCACAAGTTTACATTGCAGCAATCCCTCTCTTCTCTAATTGCTATTTTTTTCGAAACTAACATATGGGTTGTAGGTGGCAAGCATGTAAGGTGCATATGTGTCACCTATGCAACATGCATAAGTGGCACTACTTTAAATTATGCAACCTTGGAATCTTACATAATTCACATCAAAATTTTAAGTTTTATATTTAGGTCCCTAGTAATAAGCTTTTAAATAAATTTTTATATTTACAAATAGGTCCTTATAAATAATCTATTATTAAACAAATCCTCATTAATAATTTAAAATTGATCATTATAAATATTTTGAAAATGAGAGATATTACATTAACTTCCGTCGTCAATTAATTGTCATCATCAAAAAGGGGGAGATTATTGAATCTCATATTTTGATGATGAAATCAATTTATGAATATTTAATCTAACATGTGTGTTAGAGATGATTGATATATGATTAACTATGGCATAGAGAAAATTACAATCAGATATGGGCCAGAGTCAAGTCGGGGCATCGGGCCAGGGTTCGGACGATGCAATGGGAACTCACCGAGAGACTCGCCAAAAACTTGCCGAAGGTATCGAAAGCTTGTCGGGAGTTCGTCGAAGGGATCAGAGGCTTGTCGAGAGTTCATCGAAAGCTTGTCGAAGGTATAAGAAGCTTGCTAGGAGTTTGTCGGGAGCTTGCCAGGATGGCATCAGGAGTTTATCGGAAGAATACCAAGAGACTCGCCGTAAGATCGTCGGGGGTTGCCGAAAAGATTGTCGGGAGTCAGGAGCGTCTTGTTGGACTTGATGGTCACATTAGTTATAATTGATTAGTCATAGTTAGCATCAGTTTGGGTTTGAGTTCTACTTGAGTTAGATTTGGAAGGAATCCAAATTAACTCAAGTAAAGCATGCCGAGTTCACTATGGGGATGGATTGAGCTCAATTAGTTGACTTGAGAATTGGTCAACATAAGGTACAAGTCGAGATTGAAAAAGTGAAGAGAATAACTTTTTTGAGATTCCCGACAGTTGTACCGTCGGTGAGCGACGATTGTACTGCCCAGGTTAGCGGTTGTACCGCCCATGTCGATGTGCCGCCCAGTTTTGCCGGCAGCTTTCGACGGTTGTATCATCCGTACTTGGATTTTTCGGATATGTTTGAATTTTGGCTCCATTTCAGAAGTTAATTGGGGTCTATAAATACCCTAAGATTTCTTGCATTTAGCACAACACTTCAGGCTAGAAATTATGTGAAAAATAGTATGCCAAACTTGTGCAACAAAAAGAAAAGGGGCAAGGGAGTGAGAAAGAGTTGTAATTCTTATAAAGTATCCCTTGTGAGTTTTTAAGGTTCCTTGTCTGATCTTGTGAAAATGAGTGTGGGAAGTATACGAGTTTGATCTTCACCCAAAGAAGATTGGTAGTGGATGACGGTGGACCTTGGAGAAGAGGACTCGGGAAGTGGACGTCGACCAGGTTTAGGCTGAACCACTATAAATCTGTGAGCAACTCTTTACTTTGAATTTTTTATTATGCATGTTCTTATATGAAGCTTTCCTTTAGCATGATTATAACTTAGCTTCATTCAATTAGCTTATTGCTTACTTACTTAATGAAACGCTTCCGATTTATGGTTTTGCTCTAAATGAAAAGTTTTCCTTAAATCATACTTTTTACACTTGCACTAACTCACCCCCCCCCCTCCTCTTAGTGTCAATTGATCTTAACACATGACTTGGTGTAGCTCGGGCTCGTAACTTGCCTAAGGCATAACTTCGGGCTTGTAAGTGCCCGAGATGCATAGCTCAAGCTAATGACTTGTTTAAGGCATAGCTCGAGCTCGTGAGTGATCGAGATGCATAGCTCGGGCTCACGATTGGCCCGAGGTGTATCTCAGGCTCATGAATGGTCGAGGTGCCTAGCTTGGGCTTATGACTTGCCTAAGGCCGTGATGCATGACTTGGGCACTGTTTGGCCGAGATGCATGACTTAGGCACTGTTTAGTCGAGGTGCAGGGCTCGAGCACTATTTGGCCGAGATGCATGACTCGGACACTATTTGGCTGAGATATAGGACTCGGGCACTATTTGGCCGAGGTGAATGATTAGGACACTGTTTGGCCGAGGTGCACGACTTGGGCACTATCTGGCCGAGGTGCACAACTCATGTACTATCTGGTCAGGTGCAGGACTCGAGCACTATTTGGTCGAGGTCTACGACTCGGGCATTATTTGGCTGAGGTGCATGACTCGGGCACTGTTTGGCCAAGGTGCACGACTTAGGCACTGTTTGGTCGAGGTGCAGGACTCAGGCACTATTCGGCCGAGGTGCATGACTCAGGTACTGTTTGATCGAGGTGCATGACTCGAGCATTATTATACCACATCTAAGCTAGGCCTTGGAGGGTGGTGGAAAAAGCTCGACATATCCGAGCGTTAAAGCTGCCAAATTGGGTTACCTGGTCTAGGAAAGCGATGATGTGATCAGTTGGGTCGAAGCCGAGGTATTCCATTTTTCACGAAGGGGGAAGGGGAGCTGCCCCCCGAGCTCGAGAGCATGTTGGGCAGTTGAGATATCTCCAAGGCACTCGTTGGGGTTATTCGACTGCGGACGTTCTTGCAACATCGAGCCCTCCTTCTAGCGCTAAAAATATTGTGGGATCTTTATATCATGGCCGAGGAGTCAGCACGGCTTGGTTCTGCCCATGTGCGTAAGCTCGTTCACGTCGATCGAGGAGAGGTTCGGAAGCTTGGGAGAGGTCGGCTAGGCTTGCTCGGGAACGCGCCTCGGTTGGGTCTGCTCGGGAGCACGCCTCGGTTGGGTCTCCTCGGGAGCGTGCCTTGGGATCCTCCTTCTCGGGGTCTGCCGAGGGATCCTACACGAAGGCCTCATCGGGGAGAGGTTGCCTGATGTGGCCCCTCCGATGATCAAGTAAATGCCCCGAGTAACATGGTCTTAGGAGTTTAGTGTAGAGATAGAGAGAGAGAGTCTGAGAGCCCCCCTAGTGCCATACCTAGGAGTGGCTTTTGTACCTATGGGCCTGAGGACAGCCGTACTGGTTCCTTAATGCTAGCGACGTCCTCGACTAGCTCGACCATACAGCGCTGTGTAGGGCGTGCTCTCTGCTGGTTCCTAGGGTCTCGATCGGTGAGACCTGTTTCAGGTCAATCGCATTGTGTCAGGTGCCGACGTGGCCTAATGGTGCCAAGGTGTCTGGGAGGAGTTGAGGTGGTTGATGTGACTTGACTTTAGGGTTGACGTGTTTGAGCTGACTGGATGAGCCCAATATTTATCATTTTGAAGAACGAAGGTATTGGCTTTGCTATTAACATAATAAAATTTAATTCCAAGAACATATAAATCTTCTATTGTTTCAAGCTAGAGATCTTTATCTTCTTCCAATTTTCTCTGAGAAACAACAACATTAAGTCTTGTTTATCCTGCTAAGCAGCACAAGGGCTGAAATCTTCAATAGAAAGTATAAGCTGCATCATCTACAAGTTTATATGAAAAGCGACAATTTCTGTCTCATTCGTAGCTTTTGTCTCTAACATGAAAAATGGGTCTCTATAAACATCAAATTTTGCTCAATTCATACCACACTCTCATGTCTCATGTCAAACTTCCTGTGACTAAGATTTGCGATGTTAAATGGGGATGACACAACCTACTATATTTACGAAAGTTAATATTTAAACATATCTGTGATCAATTTAAGTTTATAGAAGGGATCATCAATTATGAATTAAATCAGAAAGAAAACTACTAACTTGCCTTATCTTATGTAAAATTAATTCGATATTTCTCTGCTAAAAATAAAATCACCAACATATTTATTTTTTAATTACAAAATCTGAATGCTTCTTCGGTTATTAGTTATTGTATATACTCATATATATATATATATATATATATATATATATATATATATATATATATATATATATATAGTGATATAATAATATGGGACAAAGTATTTTTAGATACTTATATATACTCATTTTTAAAATTATATTTCAATAATTTTGATTAAATTTGGAATAAGTTCGACAAACAAAAAACGTAGTGGAATTGGATTATAGTTTGGGTCCGACTACGTTGGAATTCAACGTAGGCTAACTATTGCTATGTTAATTAGGGATGACATAACCTACCATATTTCCCAAAAGGGATCACCAATTATGAATTAAATCAGAAAGAAAATTACGAACTTGCCTTTTCTTAGGAAAAAATAATTAGATATTTCTCTACTAAAAATAAAATCACCTACATATTTATTTTTTAATTACAAAATCTGAATTGTTCATCGGTTATTAGTTATTCATTGAAACTTTAGATAACAATAATACCCTTATTATTTTATTATAATTATAAACTATTAAGGATATTGATATTGACTTGAGTATAAGTATTTTTGAAGAATCTAAATTAATATTTGGAGGAATACATGTGCTACATAAAAATTTATGAGGGCAAATATCTTGTTTTAGAACTGTAAAAGAATATGTAAAACTCAATTAGATTTAAAGAAATAGAAATAAACGTCTTTCGAGGGGCTTATATGAAAGTTTGACTCCAACCAGAATTCCCCGTCTTTAGTTTTGTGTGCCTAACTATTAACCTCTCGACACTGATTTGAGACCAATCGGCTGTTCCCCTTCCCCGGATCGGAACCCTAATTTGGGGGCAAAACCCTAGCCTCAATCCAAGGATTTGGCGACCTGTCAATCGAATCCGCGGAGTTCTCCCGTTGCGGTTGCGTCGATTTGGGCGGCAAAGTGCTTTGTTTTCCGCTGAATTGTTGGTGGAGTGGTGTTTTGGCGTCGGGGCGCATGAGGGACCCCTCCGACCGGACGAAGGTCGTGGTGCGGCACTTGCCGCCGTCGATCTCGCTGTCGGTGCTGATGGAGCAGATTGATGGCAGGTTCCCCGGGCGCTACGATTGGGTGTGCTTTCGTCCCGGGAAGAACAGGTAAAGTTCTCCTCTCTTCGAGAAATTTATCTTGGAATTCGATATCTTGATGATTAGTTAGGGTGATGTTGGCTTCGCTTGCTGTAGTCGATCATAGTTTTCCTGGTTAGGACGCTGGATGCTCGGGATTTGGTTAGTTGGTATTTGAAGGAGCTTCTTTGATGCCCTAATTCTTCGTGTCCTTCAGGTTTTTGTTTGGGTATAGCTGTCTATCCTGTTATACTGGCTAATAAGGAATTTTGTTCTAATGCTCGCAATCGAACTTGTAACTTTAAGTGTTTCTACTGCCGTACTCTGGTCTCTTTTTTCGTTTTATTTTATTCAATCCCTTTTGGTTCAAAGCATTCTTTGGACACGGAATGTGTTTTCTGTTGTATTAAAGAAACTGTTATTATTCTTATATGTTCAGGCGATAAATCATGTTGCTATCTCTTGCAGTTAGCTTAGCTCTTAGATTCTGTGTTATGACCTTTTAACTGCTTGCTTAATGCCAGACCTTATTTAACTGACCAAATATATGGTGGAAATTATTTTGAGGCGTTTCTTTAGCTTGTGACATCGTTCATTTGTGTCATACTCATAATGCTTTCAGTCATATATATATATATATATATATATATATATATATATATATATATATATATATATATATATATATGATATAGTGTCTGGATGATAATTGTTCATATATGCTTGTTTTTTGAGAAGAACTTGTAACAACTTTGTGTATTTTGTTGGCAGTACCTATGATTTTCTTTGAATTTCTTTTACATATATGCCTTCCAGTTCTGCATGTAAGATAGTGTCTTGGATCTTCTTGTCAACCCATAAAATGCCAGCAAGTTTCTTTTATGTTCTTCTCTTTGGCAATGTATGCTGTATATTCTAATGTTTATCCTGAAAATTTTTTTGATGCAACTTCTGCTTTATGTTCTCTGTCAATCTTTTTTCAGGCAGAATACTGATGGATTTTGTAGCATTTAGCTGAAGAGTATTCCAGAACATAAGCACTGTACATATTAAATTGTGGCATTTCCCATAAGATGCTCATGTTATATTTTCTGTAGAGATATACCACAGTGATAATTTTGGAAGATAATTGCTGGATGTCAAGTTTGGCTTGAAAAAATTGCTTTCTTGGGGTCCTGAATTATCTTCATTTTTCTAATTTTTCTAATGCTACAAAAGATATGAATTCAGTGAAGATTGCCTGTATTAGCTACAACTGTTGTAAATTTGGTGATTTAGTGCTTGGCACATCTATGCTGACTGCACTTGGATTTATAAGTTCAGATTTTCTCTTTAACATCTTTTAACATGTTAGTGATAGATATAGTTGTTTTCATCTTACAGTGTGCATTGAATTTTGCAGCCAAAAGAACCAGAGACATTCTCGAGCATACCTTAACTTTAAGAGGCCAGAAGATGTGGTTGAGTTTGCTGAGTTCTTTGACCGGCACATATTTGTCAATGAGAAGGGTATATATTTTGAACTCCTTACTTAGTTTGAGTTAAGTTTTTGTTGTTTTATACTGCCTCAAGTTGTTGGTTGCAACTAACTTATCCAAGAGGCTGATAACTTTAGACAGCACAGTAGAAAATAAACTCCTTCTGGTTTAGTCATGTTAATTTTATGATAATAAATTATAAATTGTATTATTTTTAACGGGACACAGTTTTTCTTTGAGAGTTCAACATCTTTCATATCTTTTTTCTGCATATGCACGTGCCATATCTCGCTGATTGTTACTTATAAGCATACATATGGATTTCTGTGTTTGCATGCATGCATGCATGCGTATGGTTGCACATTTATGTCTAAATTTCAAATATGGTTCAGAATTGAGCACAGCTAAATTTCTTGTGTGCCAATTAAGTTCTATATGAAGAATTGTCTAAAAAATTTAGTTAAGTTTTTCCATGAAATTTTGGTATGGTCTTTATATGATGGACTTTTTAAAATATGTAATGCCAGGTGCTCAATTTAAGGCTCTTGTCGAGTATGCACCCTCTCAGCGAGTTCCAAAACAATGCCCAAAGAAAGATGTCCGTGAAGGGACTCTATCTAAGGGTACACCTTTCATCTATTTTTATTTTTCTTATATATTGTGAACTCGACATATCAGACTCATGTCTGTTAAGTGTTTTGTTTTCTAATCATCAGCATTTCTCTGATGAATAACTAGATACGGAATATATGGAGTTTCTTGAGATTATATCAAAACCATTGGAACATCTTCCTAGTGCTGAGATTCAGCTGGAGAGGAAAGAAGCTGAAAGAGCTGGTCAGTTTAATTTTTATATTTCATCCTAGATAGTGCTATAGGAAGAAGAAGCTGGATGACATGATGGGTACATTACATTTAATCATAATAAGATGTCATCTCAACAATTCAAATTTTCTGTTCTGTAGGTTCTGCAAAGGAAACACCCATAGTAACACCTCTAATGGATTTTGTTCGACGAAAAAGAGCTGCTAAAAATGGTCCTCAGGTATCGTGATTGATTGTACATTTGCTACTTGTCTTGTTTTTATTTTATAAAATTTAAAATGGCTGTTTTTCATAAGTATCTGATATTCAAAATGGATAAGTGAACTGTCAGAATGTGTGTTTTCACAAGTGGCCTATCCAGACTCTTGCCTGCCAACCTATGCATTACATATCTGAAATTTTTGGGTTTTCAGATGACCACCCAAACATTTGTGGGGGCATCATTTAGGTGCCAGTGGCTTGTTAGTTGGGTGTTTGCTTAGTTGTTACAAATAATTATTATTTATGCGAAAGTGGCTGAATTATAATAAATTATTATATTGACATAGTATATATGAGATGGAACTAATTGTAATGCTTGTTTGTTGAGATAATTGTTCTAATTATTTATAGAACATTTCTGCTGCTGCCTTATCCACCTGTGTGAATTAAATCATTTAGGGTCTATTTGCATTATAGTGGAAATTGACACTTTAGTGGAACTTGGTTTATCATGAATGTTTGATTATCTGTAAGTAATCAAAGTAGAGTTCATTGAAGTCAAATTAAATAACTAATATCTCCTTTCCACTTTCCCATATATGACTTTGGAGAGTCTACTTCAAATAAAAGGCATTGAAGACGTTATTTCAGGGTTTCAATCCACTTTCACTGATAGTCCACTTTGGACTTCTGGTGAGATGTGCCTTTAGTGGAAGTTGATGTCATATTGTGTGTAAAATTCATTTTAAATGACAAAAATTTGGCACTTGAGGTAAAACAAAGACGTGTGGTGTTTGGGGCCATCTTGATAATAAGGGTTGTTTGAGAAGAAACTTTGGATCGTATGGAAAGCAAGGTTCTGAATATCGTACCGTACCGGTGTATCGATCAACTGTCGGTACTGTATGTACTGAGCTATACCGAGTGTACTGACACACGGTGTACTAAGGTACCGAGCTATACCGAGTGTACTGCCCATATCGAGCGGTACGATGCGATATTGCAAACCTTGATAGAAAGATGTTAGATATAATGATCAGTAGCTACTCACTATTGACAAGAACATTGTGTGTTTAATGATGTAGAAGAATTGGACTGTTTGGTTGAGTCCAGTAAGTTAAACAGTTCTAAGTGGATTATCATTTGAAGTCACTCTGGGAGATGCTGTGGAAAGAATAGTTGCCCGATAAGGTGAATCAGAGGTGAATAAAGTTTCTTGAGGTGGTTTTTGCTAGGTAATGTATCTTCTGACGAAAGTCATGGATAAACAGTTAAAATTGTATTATCTTATAAGAAAGTAGGTTGAGAGATTAGTTGCAAAATGTGATTAAACAACTGAAGTTACTCTGGTGCAAGGTTTGACATATCGGTCTGTACCGGTGTATCATGATTATCTCGGTACTGGTATGGTACTGGTATCGGGCGGTACACAGAGTGCGTACCATCCGATACATTAAAATATATTATAATATTTTATAATATAATATTAAATATTAATATATTAAAAAAAGAAAAAAAAGGGGCAATGTCGCCTTGATCTTTCTCCTCGCGCGGGCGAGGACGGCACGGGGAAAGGAGGTACTTCTTTCTTCTTCTCCTCTTCTTCTTTCTTCTTTTCCCTCAATCGATCGCCGACGGTCGATTTATCCCTCAATCGACCGCCGACGGTCGAAATCGACCGCTGATGGTCGATTTCTCTGTCAATCGGCCGACGATGGACGAAATCGACCACCGACGGCCGAAATCGATCGCCAACGGCCGAAATCGATTGCCAACGGTTGATTTTGGTGGTACCGCCGGATATACAGTCCACGTATTGGTAACCTGGCGGACTGGTACGTACCGCCTGTACTGGGCCGTACAGATTGAAATTGCATTCCTTGCTCTGGAGTAATCTATATGGATCAATGGAGAGAGCAGTCGAACATAAAGTGACCTAGCCACATGAGTTGCATGAATGTCTTTGAGGTGGTTCTTTCTTGGCAATTTAAAAAAGTATGTTAGGCCAATTGCAACAATAGATGGTTAGAATAATGGAAGTTCCTGCATTAACAATTGCAAGTCAGATGGGTACAAATCGCGGAACATAAATTTTTTTAAATGAATATAGGAATCTTAAGCATTGGATGGTGTAATTTTGCATGCAAAGTTTAAGACAAAGATTATAGTTTAGATGGACTAAGTTTTTCTTAACAGCATTTCTGATATGCCACAATATACAATATTCATATAGGTCTGTGGAATTTACAGATTGCGATGAGAATGTATAATAGAGAATATATTTTATCCTAACTTATATGTTGTATATGTTGATGAATTACAGAAATTTTTAAGAAATAGCTATCGGTTTTTAGTCCTGGCTAGGTGAAGTTCCTTTCAAAAATTGTTTGCTGTCAGTTTCTCTCTGTTTATGACCTGAACAATTTTAGCCTTTCTTTCTGACACACATAATACTTGCAACTTGAACTTGACTCCTTTCCAGCTCATTTAAGTGATCTTTTTTTTTTGTTATGTCCAAAACTAAAATGTGTTGTTCTACCATTTGCTGATGCAGTGGTGCCAACTTCTGGCATATCAAAACATGATCATTTCTTGTCATTTTTGTACACCACTCACCAATTCAGACATTCCATCTTTGGACACTCTCTTTAAGTGCTGTTTTTTTAACTATGTATTTTTTTTATTCTTTGCAACTACTTAGGAAGACTTTCTAGCACAGCTTAGATGGTACATGGGCATGGTGAAGCAGCTACTGTGCCATCTTGTGTCCCACATTGTGTTTTCTAGGAAAAATGTCAGGGACTTTAATGGGAGATTGTTGTACCCACAAACACTTTACATTTTGACAAGGATTATGGTATGAGATGATATTCAAGTCACTGTCCATCTATAAAAGTAACCAACTCCTTGGGACATACACCTTGTTTTCAGAGAAAAGACCGCATGATTTTGATCTTGGGCCATGACAAGGTCTTAATGTAACTGTGGGTAATATAACATATATTGTTTCATGGAGACGGTTTTATGGTATGAATTTTTAACATTGGTACTGTAACGCCAATAGATAGCAGAAGCTGCATAACTATTACTTTGCTAATCATTACTCAGATGATTATGAATAATCAGCAACGTATATGTATGAATCTCCAAAATTTCAATATTCTATACAAAAAGTTTGACTGACCATAAGTTTTAGCTACTTTTCAATTGATTATGGAAGTAACTATTACTTTGCTAATCATTATTCATAGATGGTTATGAAAAATTAGCAACATATATGTATGAATCTCCAAAATTTTAATATCCTATACAAAAATTTTGACTGACCATAAGTTTTAGCTACTTTTCAATTGATTATGGAAGCGGCTTGGGTACAAAGTTCCACTTATTGAATCTCCGTAAATCTTAAACTTGCATGGATCTTACTAGCTGGTCAATCCATGACTAAAGTTTTTAGGGGTTTGATATGCACACATGTTTCTTTTTATGTGCTCTTAGCTTTATTGTACAGTTTATTTGTGTTGCCATTGTTGGAGATAAGCTATCATTGTTGAACATAAGTTAGGATATTATTGCTGCAGAAATTATCTGGTGGTGGTAAAGTTAGCAGAAGAACTTCAGGAGTTTCTGCTGGCAGCTCAAGTCCTTCCAAACGAAGTTCTGAGAAGCGTAAAATTGCAGCTTCAACTGTATGTATTTTATTATTTATCAGTTGTTTTTCAGTTTGAATTGGTTTGAGGTGCTGCAGGATCTTGGATATGAATCGGAAACTTATTTTATTTCCATGAAGATGCTTCTATATTTCATACTTGTTCAATTTGAAGACTGTTTTCACGTGCATTTGTAACTTGATTTATGTTTCTTCAAATTCAGCAAAAAATCTAAGTATAGCTGTGTTTTTTAGATCAGTTCTAGAAAGAAATCATCATGCCTTTTTGATTTTCTGAATTTTCCTTTTCTGGTTTGAGTGAATTTGCCATCAGTGTTCATTTTTTCTTTGCCCTTTTCATTTTTTTTTGTTTTCAGTTCACTTACCTTGTTTCCTATTGAACATTTAGTCTTTTCATTGTGAAAAATATTGAGCATACTTGTTGTATTCCTTCATTATTTTAGTGGCCTAGACTTCAAATCTCTGCATTGTATTGAGAAGCAGCATTTCTTATAGAATATGGACTTTTGAGAAATATGGGAAGACTCTTATGTTGTCTGTCAGAGGAAATTAAGTAGTAAAGCTTGTTTCACTACAGTTATGTAATTTAAGAAGCAGTACTGTCAAAGGAATTGACTAAATTTTTAACATGTTTTACCATTTCGGATAGAAGCACAATGAGTTCCTATACCTTCTTTTATGAAATCTTCATGCAAAAGGACTTGACATGGGCGTGGGGTAGAGGCCACTACTCTTAACTGGTGTTGCTGAAGTCAGGGGGGTCTAAATTTTTTTCTCCCATTACTATTGTTTGAAAAATAGTTGCCTAAAGAATCTTTTATAAGACTTATGTAATGCATGAATCAAGAGTTAAAGTGTGCTTTCATCTTCTGCCATGCACCTATCCTCACAAATTACAACAAAATTCAGAATGAGGTGCCAGAATTCATTTCGTTTTCCCCAATACTCTCATTGAATAAAATAAGTTTTGAGTATAATTATGTCACTTTTGTAAGCATTTTGCCTTTTATGCCTCATTAAAAATTTTGACTGAAAATTATAGATAATTTCCTACAATTTTGGTACTGTATACAGTACACTCTCATCAAAGTTATTTCTGAACATGGTAACCCCTTGAGAATCTTAGGTGTAAGGCCTGACACAAAAATATTGTTGCCTATGACTAGGAAGGAATTTTTTCTTATAGAATCAATAGTTATAGTGGAACCATATAGTTAATAATTGAAATAGAATTCCAACTTAAGGCTATTTTGAACTTTGGATTTCTGTCTACTGTGTGATTTTCTGGATCTTAAATATGCTATGTATATAAAAAAAAATGTATGCTATATATCATACAGTTGCCTGGCAGAGTGTATTATCACATACATCAGCACCAGTATATATTGCTATATGATGGTTGTTGTGAGTTGTGATGTGATACTTTAGTTCTTGTTTTATTGTGTCCTTCATTCTGATTTGACTTCATATTCATGTACCTTGTCTTCTGTTGGATCATCACCTTTATTTCTCAAGAATCATCTGAGTTGCTTCTGCATATGGATCACTATCTTTAAGTAGCATCTTGAGGCATCATCATGGACTTTACCCCAACCTTTCTTCATATTCTAAATTTTCAATAATGATGCTCATGTCTTTTACCCTGTCTGCAGTATGTGATAAAGGACAGCACCAAAAAGGGGAGTGCCAAAGACAAACCAACATACATTTTAATGTCAAGGAGAGATCAGCATCCTGCTGTGGATAAATCTGTATCTGTACCTTCTGCAGTGGGAAAAGAAGCGGCAGAAGATGAATTTGGTATGTTATTTTCAATTCTCACTTCACTCCGTCAACATCCCATCCTATAGGAACTTTGGTTGCCTTCTCTAGTGTCTGGTGAATATGCTGACATACTAGATCAGGAGTTTGGGCTTGATTTATGATGCTTTAGCTAAGGCTAGTTATGCTGTCTCAGGCTGCTATTATAGGAAAATGATTGCTGTTACTGCAAATGTGCAATACAAACATAGTTTCGTCATAGCCCATCGACAGAGTCCTTCATCGTCACCTTTTCTGACTGCGGCTTCTTTCTATTGTTTAGTTACATGATTCAGAAGCAGATTTTTAGTTTCTTTTATGGTAGTTCATATCATTCTATTAGCAAATGGTCGTATTCTCTTTCCTCATAATTTACTTCATATATAGCATTGGCAGTTGCTTTTTTATCTTAGTTCTTTGTCTTAGTTCTTCATAGACAGACTTGAATTTGGTAGTTCTAATATTACTAGATTTGGATGCTTTATAGTTTGAGATTGAGAATGCACATTGTTGATCTTGTTGTTTATGTATTTGATGTAGTTGTTTGATTTTAGTCTTGATAACTAATTTCCCAAACTCTGTGCATGATAAACCGAAAGTAGATAGATAAGTTGGCAAAGAAGAGTGGAAGAGAAGCATATCATATATCACTAGTTCAAATGAAAGTGATAACACCTTGTCCATAGTTGAATCTCTGTAGCTTCTAGAAGACACAAAGTCACAAACTATATTCTCCTTATTGGCTGCAAAAGAATCAATGAGCCCTAGTGAATTAAATAAGCGCTCGGGCGCTCGCCTAAGCCCCCGGACAAGGCGAGGCCCGAGCGCCTCAATCGTCACCCAGGCGGCGTGCTTCAAAAAGGCGCCACCTGGGCACTCGCCCGAGCCCAGGCGACGGGCGATTCGGGCGAGCGCCTGGTTTAATCCAATCGACCAAACCAGGCTTTTAGCTCTGGTTCGGTCTGTCGCGTTAGTTGGTTCAATCGAACCAACTAACGCAGCTATATATTTGCTGTTAACTCAACCCTAATCCCGATCGCCGTTGCCGTATTTGCTGCCACCGCCGTTGCCGCCTCACTGCCGCTACCGCCTCGCTGTTGCTGTCTTCGCCGCCGTCACTGCTCTCGCCCGAGAGCCTGCTTTAGTCGCTTGGATTACGTCGTCGTCACTGCTGCCGCTTGCCGTCGTCGCCGTCGCCGTCGCTGCTACTCCTCTCGTGGTCAGGTCAGCTCATCTCGATTCTATTGTTAACAATTAACAGTATACTGTTAAGTTGACTAATTATTATAACTAATTATTAAATATGATATTTTTATTTAAATAATTATATTTATTAATTATATTATATATTTTTAAATATTTTGGCGCCTCGCTTCGCTCGGGCGAGCGCCTGGCGCCTCGGGCGTTTTCAGACCCTGGCGCCTTTTGGCGCCTAGCGCTTTTTTAATCACTGATGAGCCCATTAACAACTGGTTTAATTTACTTGTTGGATAATGAATCTACATTTTATACTCAGGCAAGGAACTATTTAAACTATTATGAAAAATGAATAGAAGTTCAGTGGTATAAGAATCTGGCAACAACAAAAATAAATTAATAAGGGAGATATAAGATCATGTATATGCGTCAACATATTGTTCTTGTGCGGACCACATGTATGTGGCTGCATGTGTAGCCATGTATTCTGCATTTGCATTAATTGCACGTAATGGTCTGCAGTGTGTCACTTGAGGTGAAATGAGTGCATATGCCTAGAGGTCAGGCTTCAAATGCAGATCTAAGACTTGTTTTTGACCAGTATGGAAAGTGCATGATCTATTAGCACACTAAAGCTACACTTTCTCTTTGTCTTTTGGTTTTTCTCCTTTTTATTATATTTCAGCCAATTTTTCCTCAGCAAAAATGTGATTTTGTTCATGAGACATTGGTAAGAAATATTGTTCTTCCTATGATTGACCTAAAATTAAGGTAGGTTTTCAACATAATGTTCTTCACCAAGTATTTTGGTATATAGTTGACAGAGAGATGATTTATGGTTCTGATGATCACATGGGTATGAATGGGGATTCAATGTTGACAAGCTATATTATTTGGATACAGAGAATGGTTTCAACTGTTGGAATTTTCAAATATTTGACAAGGAAACCTCCAAATGAGCACATTTGTGTATTATACATAGATGTGTTTGTTTGTTGATTACTTGCTTAACTTAATTAGAGCAAGTAAGGTTACTGTAGAAGAGCTAAGAATTTCAGATGTGGTTGTGATACACGCATCAAATTTTGATTTATGCAAGAGCTCCGCAACTTTATTTCA
This sequence comes from Ensete ventricosum, assembly GCA_029747655.1. Taxonomy (NCBI): domain Eukaryota; kingdom Viridiplantae; phylum Streptophyta; class Magnoliopsida; order Zingiberales; family Musaceae; genus Ensete; species Ensete ventricosum. Next base: position 24,286,042 of record JAQQAF010000002.1, read on the forward strand.
TGTGTATAAATAACCAAGTAAACCCTCAAATAAATTAAAGATCATACAGCATGTTCATTCATGAACATTGACAAGATTTGATAATGTTTTGGACTACACTGAGGGTTTCGTCAAATGGTTTACAAAAGGAAGTTAGCAGGTCTTCTGAGAATTGACTGATAAATATGGCTTCTTGACTTACATGTATGTGCAATTGTGCTGGTCTTGTGCATGCATATTAATGCTTGGTTACTACACATTTGTCTCTCTCTGTTTTATTATCTGTATTCTGGTTGTTGATTTATTTTCATTTGTGCTTTCTTTTGCTCCCAAAATAATATTGGGCTTGTGGAGTTTTAATTTGAGCATCCTTTATGTTCATCTACCACCCCCAAATTATTTACCCTCATGAATTATCTGTTCTGAGTTTTTCCTTGATATGACAAGATAATATACCCTGGTCTTTTTCTTAACGGTCAATATCTGGATTTGATGGAACTTTTGTAGCTTCTGGGGCTATTGAATCTGGAAAGAGCAGATTAGTACTTTTGAAAGGGAAGGAGAAAGAAGTCTCTAACGTGAGAAACTGATACAGATGCAACTTTTTTTTGTCCTTTGATCTTTATAATCATAGTAACCATTTTGAATATTCTTCATCAGGTGTCTAGAAGTTTGGTGCGACAGCCTTCAGTAAGAAATTCACCAACTCCAACATCTAGACAGAACCAGCCCAGTGGAAGAACAATTAGAGGCATCCTTTCAAAGGAAGGGCATGTGGATCAGCCATATGCATCCGAATCCCATCCCGATCTGCGAACACAAATGGCAAAGGTGAAGGACAAGCGCCTTCCTCGGCCTCCCAGTGCAAGCTCGAATATGAAAGACTACATTTCACGTAGTCCGTCACTTGCATCTGTTACTGACGGTGATGATAAAAAATATGTAGATGATAAGGTTGCTATAAACAACAAACATGGTTCTGTATCAATTAGCGAAAAGTATGAAAAGCGAACCAGGAACAGAGATAGACCTGATCGTGGTGTATGGGCACCCCTTCGTCGCTCAGACAGATCTGAGTCTAATGATGGAGTTCTTCCATATTCTGAAGCTGCTCAGGCAACAAATTCTTTAGAAAGCATCCCCATTTTCCAACAGGCAACTGGTAAAGTTGGGGAGATGGACATTGTTGTTCAGAATGCTTGTGTTGGACATGGCAGTAATTCACATACTACCCATGAAACATCATTAGGTCATGGAGAAAGAAAAGCTGATCTGTCTTCTGCAAATAGAAGTGAAGACATGAAGATTCATGGAGGTGGACGAGTTGATTTTTCTTCCATGGAGAATGGTGAAGCCCTGTTTCTGAACCTTGAACCAACTCAATGTTCTTTTGCTGTTCTTTACCGTTTTACTGATCATTGTTTGATGACTTTTTAGGTTCCCATAGGCATGTTGGCCGCCGTGGACGTGGCTCAAAGGAAATGGATAGCTCTTTAAATCTTTCAGAAGGAAAGAGTTCCAAGAGAGCTTCTACTGTCTACAGTACCCATGAGGTGAATAATGACGAGTTTATATTTCTGGACCACTACCCTTTCACAAGATTGTATGTACTTACTTGTCCCAATAATTTTCAGAGACAAGTATGGGTCCAGAAGTCAGGCTCTGCCTCATGAATTTTCTAGTGATTGGTAAGATTTTTTTTTCCAAAAATATCTAATTTTCCATTTGTTAGTCACTATTTCAGCATAAGTTGAGGTTCCACTAAATTAAAATTGAACTAAAAAGTGGCTAAGATTGCTCTGCAACTGTCCTGGTCGTGAGGACAAATAATATACTGTCCATCATCACATAATCTACAGGCATCTTTTGTCAGATAATTCACACATTAGCACCATATTCCTAGGCTGCATACAAGTTTTTCAACCTGTTGTCCAAAATTTCTTGAATTTTCAGAAAATTGTGTCTTCTTTTATAATGCTTAAACTTTGATAACTTCTTCTTAGAGGAAATATGACAAGCCATTTGTCATCTCGTTTGAATTCTGAAAAAGAAGATAACGATTTTTTATTTGATGATTCATGAATTGTTTAGGCTGTGAATATAACTAGGGGGCATTGAGTTATTTGAGTGTACAAGTAGATGGTTGGCAGTGGATTGTAAATTTCTTTCAAATAAATGGATGACTTTATTATGCTATATGGAATTTCCTTTAGCAGTTACCTTGTAGTATACTTGATCTTGTAAGTCCAAGCAAAATTACATTCTTATTCAGTTCTAAATTGATACATTTTGAGTTTTTTTTAGTTGCTTTTACTTGCAAGGAATTTGATGTTATATTGACATCCAGGGAGATCTTGTCCCATAAAAATCTTCAGTGGTGAAACTTCATAATGCACCAGGTATTTAGTTTACTGTTATATCCAAATCTTTTGGATGTAGCTATTAGTTTATAGTTTAATTTTCCAAGTCATATGTTGTTAAATTATTCACTTATACAAATTCTTGAAGTTCCATATTTTTCTTTGTTCTTTGGTAGGATCTTTTATCTTTTTCCATATTATCTGTTTCCAGTACTTGATGCTTGGCTCCCTTGCATTATGTCCACCTTTCTCTTGATCAACTTATTAATGTTCTAACTTCAGGGTATATGCAGCACTGCAGATTTGTGAAACTGCGATAACATTTTGGCACTGGAGCTCAGTTTATCAATTATTGATAATGTAAAGTGCGCAAACAGTAATGCATATTTGGGTAAATGCTGCTTCAAGGATGCTATTGCCAAATTCTTCACAAGGAATTCTATCTATATCTCCACTTGAACCATGAGCAGCATGACCTAAAAGTAACTAGGAGGTAAAATAAATTTTCTTATGGGTCTGTGAGTCGCAAAGAAGAATGGGTAGTTCTAGATGATGGTGGCTGTAGTTTTTTGGACCGGAAACGGAACATCTGTCCTGCTCCAATTACCATTGAACAGTTTGTGTTGGCTAAGATCTCTTTGGGATGGAGATGTAGTTGAGCTTCCTTCTCAAGCATGTCATGCAGAAGAACGAGGAGGCTTTTTCGAGCAACTGCTCTTGGTAGAAAATGTAAAGAATACTTGCGAAGGCGGATCGGTTCCTTCTGGCCGTTGTTTATAGGTTTGAAAAGTCTTATATGACACGATGCTTCTGCAAGCTACTTGATTCGGTGAATTACTTATGTATTAGTACGAAAAATCCCTATTACTGGCTACAGAGTGGAGGGTAGTGAAATGGACTGTGGATTGGGTACTCAGCATGGTCTGTTTGGATGAAATTAATGTTCTTTTTTGTAGTACGTGGATGAAACTGGATGTTGACTGATGCCTAAAACTCAGGTTTTTGTGTCTTGAATTTATGGTGTTCTGCTAAATGGACCCTGTGGTTATGCGGAAGTTTGAAGGTTATATGCTAATCTGCTAGATATTCTCACAGAATTTATATTGTTAGGTATGTCCAGTGGGATATTTCTGAAGCTATATTCTTTGATGATCAATCTCTTTGTTTTTGGATTTCAATGGCTTAAATGTAGTAGTTGTTGAAGTGTCTGGCACATATGATGTATTATTACGTAAAGGACACTTTTGGGATCATTCTCTTGAAGGTTGGAAAAACTGGTGGGAATGGTCAAACATTTGTTTGACCACCAAATGTGGTAAGTGCAGCAACTGCTTTACAGTGATAATTGTATAATTAATTCCTGGGTATGAATGAGATCAAATAATAGACAACAGCAGGTTAGTGATGGATGGGTTGCATGCTGATTTGACAAAAGAGTCTGCTGCTACGTAGTTGAGATAAAAATGGCCAACAGATGGTGATTAATCAATCTTTGAGGACAAGCTGGTTAATGAATCTTCTTAAGTTTATGAGGAATGATTTGCTACTGAATTCTTTTCGCAACTTTGATCTCAATCTGTAGCAAAAAATCCAAATATTTTAACTCAATGCTGAAATGTTTCACGCTTCCTCCCTGACAAATTCTTTTCCTCTCTTTTCTCTTCTCTCTCTCTTCTTTTCTAGTGTTTATTGCTACTGTGATGGACTGATATCATTTCCTCCGGAAAAAAAAAAAAAAACGAAATTTTATAGCAATTGGCCAGATTTATCACCTAAAAAGCTGCAGGAAAAGGGGGCTGCGGAAGACGAGAGCAAGATACAAATCTGCTGAACAGAGAGAATGAAGAATACATGGGAAACACCATTTAATATCTGTTCTTTGCTGATGGGGTGATAGGAATGAGACCGTGTGGTTGAAGACATGGATGGGTTCAATTGGGGGGGGATTCTCTTGAGAAAAGCTAGGGAGAAGCCGAAGCATGGTGGTCATGAGAGGGCCAAATGATGCCTTCTCTTGGGGAAGGGAGAGGAGCTGGTTGAGCAATGCAAGTTGGATAAAGCTGCCCTGGCATCAAGACCGAGAAATCGACGGAATCCAAAGGTGGTGCCACCTGTAACAAACAAATAGATCAGAATTAAATTTATTTACAGGTGATAATAAAAGCTTAAGATTGAAATGGTGGTGCAGAAAGGAGCTGCTTTGCTTGAGGCAAGCCAACAGTTAGTCGTCACCACCACCACTGATATATCGTCATGAAGAGTAGTTGGCATTCTTCTGGATGTGGGATTAAATCTTCATTTTTCTTGTAGTCGCTCATAGATCATCTTCTCTTGTTCCAACTTGATCAAAACACTTGAAAAAATGTGAAAAGGCTCAGAATTACAAAAAAAAAAAAAAAAAAAGTTGATGTTCTCCTAGATGTGGAATTCCATCTTCATTTAAATATCAATTCGTAGAGCATCTATCCCCTGTTTTCCAACAGGGATCAATGTCCTCAAAATTATTCTGGATTTGGAATTCAATCTATCTAAATTTTAAATTAGTTGTTCATAGATCACCCCCACCTATTTTCCAACTTGAGCATAAATCACCTCAGAAATATGAAAAATATCAGAGCTATGACCCGACATTCTTCTTGTAGTTGTCATTACTCCGGATGTGGGATTAGACATTCCATTTCATCTTTTTAATTGTTCATAGAGTGTCTCCTGCTTTCCAACTTGATCAAAACACTTGAGAAGATATGAAATTTCTCAGAAGTTAGTCTAAGCTATGCCACCATTGCAAGACTAGCAATCGACTGAACTTACATTTCGGGAGTTCTTGATCTTCTCTGAATGCATCCGATCCAGTTCTCCATGAGCATTGGATTGGGGTGGTGGACTCGAGGCTCTCGATCGAAGTAAATGTTCGAAGACTGCCATGATTAGGAACATCGACACCAAGATTGCTGTTGCAAGGAAGCCAAAGGAGAGTGCACTCATGGATGAGCCGAACTCCTTCCATGCTGCATCCCTGTCACTTGCTCCTGATGGAGTGGCGTTGTCATTCCACACCTTTGTCCTGTCGCCCAACCCATTCATGGTGCTGCTCTGCAACGACCGAAGCCGAAGCCTTCCTTCTCCTCCAATGTGCTCCGGTTGCAGGATTACCTCATTGTGGCACGAGAGACCACCATGACTAAACTAGCCTTGTGCCAACTTTAAGTTCTCTGTGACCACAAGAAGTTCTACGTGTTGAAGGAAAAAGGAAATGAGAACACATCGAAACTAGAATCAGTATAACATAAGAAATAGGAAACTTATGGCAAATTTTCCCGCAATAAATTCCTACCGTGGAAAACTTGAATGAAACATCATCCAGAGACTCCTCAAGCCGACAGAAGTTGTGTTTTCTTTGTAAAAAGTGAAAGGATTTTGATATATAACTTATGAAGAACATCAATATATTTCGTTAGTATGATCACGCTGTCGTCTGAAGAAGAAACTTGGATTGAGAATTTGTTTTAGGACAGAGTCAGGCAAAAACACCATAAGCTAAATTGTTTGGAGTTGGCTGCTATCTCGATCTAGATTTCTGCTCCTCATTCTCAAATTACATCATGGAATCATCTGTTTAAGCTCAAGAGCAACATTTTGATGGAAGTTCATACTGCTCAGATGATAACATCAGAAATCAGCATAAAAGAAATGAATGAATAATTCAGTTTAGTTAGATATATCATCCTCAAAATTTTCGTATACTCACTATTTTTCATAGGTATCGATTCCTTAAAAGTTAGAATATAAAGAAACATGATTTGAAACTAATGGATAAGAAACAAAAAAGCAAGGAAATGGAAGAAATAGCTAACCTCGAAATGAAGGCCACAGACGATCCAAGACTGGAGGAGGAGCTTCTTGAGAAGGCCCTTTGTCATGTAATCTGTCTGATGCTAATGTCAGCTTGGCTTTGCTGTAGCTTAACAATCAAGGAAAGAATAATAGATGTTTTAAGCACAGATTGCGCTGTTCTCGTTGTACATCAACTTACAAACTGTGTTAATGAAGGCCCCAAAAAGCATGCCAACACTTGGGAATCTCCCCAACACTTTTGCTGTGCCTGGCCCAACTTTATGTTCTCCGTTTGCTGCTTGTGTTCCCGTGATGAGTTCACCAAGCTCTAATAGTAGTAGTCAGAAGAGAAAGGGTGGATTGGTCATTGCCACAAGCACAAGTGGCATTACAGTCAAATCTGATAAAGGCCAATGCACATAAAGCAAGTTTTGATCTTTATTTTTTACAGATGAAAAGCTGCTGCAAAGGAAGGTGACGAATCATATGTAAACCACTTTTGAGTGATGGAACCACATGAACAGATGCCATAAAGGAAATAACAAGAGAATGAAAGAGTACTGAAAGCCAAGAACATTACAGGAAAAACCAAAGAAGAGGGAAGTAAGAGTTGAAGTGATCCATAACCTGAGGCTTTTGCCAGAGACACACAGCTGATTTATGAACCACATGCAGAGGCAAAGAAACACAGAAGAACTGCAAAGATCCAATTAGTACTGCAAACAAATGATGCGCCCTTTGCTTCAAACAGAAAGAATATGATGCAGAAGGTGCACTCATCAAAAGAAGAGATGACTTCTTTTTCAATGTAATGACGATGTCCCGGATGAAATTAAAGCCTACAAGGATCTACTAGCTATCTCAGCAAACAGATGGATTAAGAGTGACAAACTAATTGCATGATCTTTCATAGTTTTATATGTTAAGATTTGTAATTTTCTGCTATCTCAGGCACTTAAAGTACATGAACATCAATCAGTATGAAGGAAAGCTTCATGTCTTAGTTAATCTAAAATAGCATGTCCTTCAATAATTCTTATTCTTGAAGGTGCTAGCTAGCTTGGCTGGTAAAGACCTTGACAGTTTTATCGTAGGGTTCTAAGATTGAATCTTGCATCCTTCGCTTACCCTTTACAAAAAAAAAAAGAAAAAAAGTTCTATGAACAATTCCCTCTCGGTGTATTGTTTCTGCTTGTTAGTGAACCTTATGCCATGCCCCTTCGATGACTGAGTTAGTGAGTGGAGTGAATAAGGGGGTTTTGAGTGGCTTTAGTCCCACCCCTAGGGCTGGCTAGGAGGTTAGCTTTTATACCTACTGTCAGGATCTGTGGACATGGCCTATTAAAGGCGGTCGCTTCCTCGGCCGGCTTAGTCATGTGAATCATGAGGCGTGGCGTCGACTTCCAGGATCTCGGGTGGCTAGTACAGTTTTGGACGTCGGTGCCATCTCCTGGGATCTCAGGTGGTCGATATGGCTCGGGGTCCGATGTGGCTCGGGGAGCTGACGTGGCTTGTGGTGCATGGTCATGGGGGGCTAATCCATAATTTACCCTATAATTCTCTCTCTCTCTCTATCTCTCTATCCCTCCCTCTCCTCCTGAAGAAGCACTTTATGGGGTTCCTTGGAGAGGGGCTCCAAGCAGGGCTTCGGTGCCTTCTTTTGCTCGACTTTGTAATCTTGTAGGATTGACGATCACCTCCCTCGGGTCGCCGATTTTCTAGGAGTTGCTTCAGGAGCGCTTGGGGTGCATAATATGTCTCGGGCATGACTCGGGCAAATGATTGGTCGAGGACTGAACTCAGGCACATGACTGAAAAGTGACTGGCCAAGCAACTGATCTCGGGTGAAGACTGAGTTTGATTGGTTGAGCAACTGAACTTGGGTAAATATTGAATATGATTGGTCAAGCAACTGAACTCGTGCAAAAACTGAGTATGATTGATCGAGCAATTGAACTCGGGCAAATGACTAAAAAGTGACTAGCCAAGCAACTGATCTTGGGTGAAGACTGAGTATGACTAGCCGAGCAACTGAACTTGGGCAAAGATTGAGTATGACTGGCCGAGTAATTGAACTCGGGCAAATGATTGAGTATGACTAGCCGAGCAACGAAACTAGGGAGAAGAATGAGCATGACTTGACTGGCTGAGCAACTGAACTCAGGTAAATGATTGAATATGATTAGTCGAGCAATCGAACTTGGGCAAATAACTGAGTATGATTGGCCGAGCAACTGAACTCGGGCAAATGACTGGCCGAGCAACTGATCTCGGGCGAAGTCTGAGTATGACTGGCCGAGTAATTAAACTCGAGTAAATGACTAAATATGACTGGCCGAATAACTGAGCTCGGGCAAAGACTGAGTATGACTAGCCGAGCAATTGAACTCGGGCAAATGATTCAGCATGACTGGCAGGGCAATCGAACTCGGGCAAAGACTGAGCATGACTGGCCGAGCAACCAAACTCGGGCTACTTAAGGAGTGCTCAAGGTGTGTAATATGTCTCGAGCATGACTCGAGCAAATGACTGGCCGAGATACCGAACTCGGCCACATGACTAAAAAGTGACTGGCCGAGCAACTGATCTCAGGTGGAGATTGAGTATGACTGGCTGAGCAATTGAACTTGGCAAATGACTGAATATAACTGGCTGAGCAACTGAACTCCGGCGAAGACCGAGTATGACTTGCTAAGCAATTGAACTCGGGCAAATGACTGAAAGTGACTGGTCGAGCAACGGATCTCAAGCGAAGACTAAGTATGACTGGCCGAGAAACTGAACTCGGGCAAATGTCTAAATATAACTGACCGAGTAACTTAACTTAGGCAAAGACTGAGTATGACTAGCCGAGCAATTGAACTGGGCAAATGACTAAGTATGACTTGCCGAGCAATCGAACTCGGGCAAAGACTGAGCATGATTGGCTGAGCAACTGAACTTGGGTAGATGACTGAATATGATTGGCCGAGTCATCGAACTCGGGCAAATGATTGAGTATAACTGGCCGAGCAACCAAACTCGGGCGAAGACTGAGCATGACTAGCCGAGCAACTGAACTCGACCAAATGATTGAATATGATTGGCCGAGTAATCGAACTCGAGCAAATGACTGAATATGATTGGCCGAGCAACTGAACTCGGGTGAAGACTAAGTATGACTAGCCAAGCAACTAAACTCGGGCAAAGACTGAGCATGACTGGCCAAGCAACTAAACTCGGGCAAATGACTGAATATGATTGGTCGAGCAACCAAACTCAAGCAAATGACTGAATGGACTAGTCGAGGTACTGAACTCGGGTGAAGATTGAATGAACTGGCTGAGATATTGAACTTAGGCAAAGGCTTAATGGACTGACCGAGGTACTAAACTCGGGCAAAGGCTGAATGGATTGGCCAAGATACTGATCTTAGGCAAAGACTAAATGGATTGGCCGAGATATTGAACTTGGGCAAAGGCTGAATGGATTGGCCGAGAGGGACCTATGATGTGTTTGTTACCTAGATACGACATTTTGTCTCATAGCTAAGTGGCTTGTTACTGCATGTCTCTTTGCCTCACGAGCCATGCTCGTCGTGACGTCCTGCTCTACTATATTTATTAGTGGCAAATCTCTGATGGGATTCACCAGTGATCCTCCCCTATCGGTGACAAGCTTTCGATGGGACTTGTCGATGATTGTGTTCTGACATCGAGATTCTGCAGAGCATGTGGCGTTCTACATTTTGCGACATGTGTCTTCAATGCGGGAAGTCATGATAGCTACAGCGAGAAGAAACAAGGCGTGCCTTCAATGCGGCTATTGCCTTCCCAAGGCAACCATGATGGTTGTGCTGAGCTATTTTCCTGCTTCGGGAAGGCCAACGATTGCGAGGCTCAAAGGTGACTCCTTATAAACTCTCTTTGCTTCTCAGGGGAGGACTTACCACACATGCTTTCTGCTCCTCGGACACTCTCGCCTCCTCGGTCCACCTTTGTCATTCCCTGATCAGGTCGGGAGGTCCTCTTCCTCTTCCTCATCTTTTTCCTCAACTTCTTCGAGTCCTCCTCGGGTTGTCGAGGGTCCCTCGGGTAGTCCCAAGGTTGAAGTCGTGAGTTCATCTTCGGGAGGAATGTCCCCGATGGATGTGAAGGCCTATAGGGCCTTGGAGGTCATGAGGTGGTGTCACGACTTCGACTCGGTTGTGACCAATGAGTTATTAATAGCAGTTTAGGAGCGTTACAACATCCCGTGTGAGTAAGGGCTGCATGTCTCGTAGCCCGGATAGCATCCGTATAACCCGTTCCCTAATAGGTTCAGGTTTTCTACCGACGCACTCGAGGCAGGGCTGCGGTGCCTACTTCACCCCGTGATTGAGGTGTGCCTTGAGTGGTGGGGTATTTCGCCTTCCCAAATGGCACCTAACTCATGGCGCTATATAGTCGCATTCCTCGAGGAATGCCGAGGGGTGAGTATCGTCTCGACCTAAAACTTGTTCATGGCATGCTTTTGCTTATACAAGGGGCAAGGCAGCTATTACCTGATTGCTCGAAGTAGCTTCCAGGTCAATGGGGCATCTTCGAACAACAAAGGTTGGAAGACCCGACATTTGTCTATCAGCAACAGTTGGGGATGGAGCTTTTGACCAGAGTGGTCCGCCCGCACTATCAACAACGTCCCTCCTTGTCTTTTTGACGAGGAGTCCGAGTTGGTCGAGAGGCTCTGGGGCGTCATGTCATCATCTCAGGTAATAAGGAATATGACTGAGGTCTAGCTAGTCGAGGTGGGCCTCAGCCCAACCCCTTGAGGTATGGAAACTTAATGTCACGCTCTTACATTTTATTTTCTGTGTGCTTTGTTTATCTAGCGGTAACTCTCTTGTCGAACCGCATATATGTTAACTTAAAGAACCTCAAAGGAATACCTCATGCACCTGGGGGTCACCAGGCTTCTTCCCCTACTTGGGAGATGCCGGCTAAAGCCGTCGAGAAACGTCTCACTGAAGTGAGAGCTCACACCCAAAGAAGAAATTGAAGATGGGGCACGAAAGCTATCATATAGCGCGGCAGCCAACGAGGCTGCCGAGGCAAGACAACGGGGGAGTGGGGTTAGAGCGCGCAACCCCTAGGGGAAAGAAACAACAGGCACTGTCAGAGATGAGTCGGCTGCGGGGGGAGTTTCACATCCTCGGACGATGAGGGATTTGTACCAAATGCATGCTCGGGCAGAGAGGAGGATGTCCAAGGCGTGACCTAGAGGAAGGGGACCCGAACTCTCTGATGTTGGTTTGGTGACCCACTGTGACAAACTCCAACCACTTTTGGTTAGATAGAGCAACTGCTGCGGAGTTCGGGTAGGGGGTGCTCCATCCGAACCTGGCAAAGCAGTTGTATAGGGCCCCATCCGAGGTGCTGATTGACCAAGCTATCAAGTCACTACTCGATGGCCTTGATCGACCGTGTGCACGACACAGGCTAGGTAATCAACAAGATGGGCGATAAGATTACCAGCCTTAGCCAGGAAGTCCGGGAGCTGAAGTCTGGCATCAGCTCAGAGGCAATGGTGGCAGCCGAGCAACGGGCTGCCGACCTTTAGGCCGAGGTCGAGCGCTTGAAGGCGGACCTTGGGGAGTTATAGGAGGAAATGAACGACCTTCATCGCCATCTCGGGGACTCACAATGTCAGTTGAAGGAGTCTTAGGGTCGGGTCCATTCAATGGAGGACAAACTCCCGAAGATGGCTCGAGATATCGAGGTGCTCCGTTCTAAGCTCCAGTCGATGCCCGCGAAGGTGATCGTCGATTATAAGGAGTCCCCTAGCTTCAAATCAGGGGTTTAGAAGACCCGGTAAGTACTATATGAGTACGAATATTGGGTGGCCCTAGCTCACTTCCGAGCTAGGTACCTCGATTTGGAGATCTAGGAAAATATATTTACCAACCTACCCGAGGACAAGAACGTCCTGATGGAGGAGGAGTAGCCTTTCGACGATAGTCCTCCAGAGGACTGACCTCTTGTACCTCAATTTTGTTTTGCTTTTGTTTGTTGGGCCAGTAATGTAGTACTTGTTTTGCTTCTGTTCAATCATCCGACCAATGTATCCCGCCTTTTATCAATGAATGATTATAGCTCTTTTTCTCGACGAATGGCTTAGATATAGAAACGATTTGGATGCAAAAACTTCTCTTATACGTCAAACCTTTTTATATTCAACACGTGCCATGTACTTGACAGAGGCTTCCCATCTATTGTGGCAAATCGGTAAGTCCTACCTCGAACGGTGTCGATAAATTGGTATAGGCCCTCCCAGTTCGAAGCTAACTAGCCTCTAGCACGGGTTGGGTTACTGACCTTATCCTTTTGCGATCCAGGTCGCCCTACTGGACATGGTGGGGTCGCACCTTGCGATTATAGAGTTTTGTAATAGCTTTTCTATATGCCAGGGTCCAGATGTGTGCCTCGGCTTTGCGTCCTTCAAGAAAGTCGAGGTTTTCGCGTAGTCCTCTTTCTTCCTCTTTGAAGCTTTCGACCCAGAGGGTTGGAAACACCACCTCGGGTGGTAGGACCGTCTCTGTGCTAAATGCGAGGCTGAAAGGTGATTCCCCTGTTGAAGTCTTGGGTGTGGTTTGGAATGCCTATAGGATGCTCTAGAGCTCTTCCACCCGCGTGCCTTGGGCTTCGACGACCCTGCTAGTTACAGGTGCCCTGCAAGCCCATTATATGAGTGATGACATGTGTGACACGCTACACAGTCTCTTTGCATTATTATTATTATTGGCATATTCTCATATTATATTATCTATTAAATATATATATTGTGATGTCCTTGGTTCTATGCAATGAGAATCAGATCATGATAAGATTATGATAATGATACCAATTTGCCTTTAAACATAGATCCTAAATAATCTCGATCATGTTGGGAAACCTCAACGGGCGCATCACATGTGCAACGAAAATCAAAACAAAAAATTGATTTCTCACGCAGATCAAATCATCGTGCAAAAGATTGGGATTACGAGAAAAATAAAAAAATAAAAAAAACCATGATACATGAGAGATTGGTTACCTAGGGAGATCGTATATCTTTGTATTTCCAGATCCGGATGGAGAGGATGAAGGAGGTCAAGCGTCCTCCTCTCTAACAGTATCCACACGATGGATTTATGTAGTGAAACTCCTCTAATCTGATCTCGCAACTCTTACGTAGAGGGAGAGAGGAGAATAGGAGGTGGAGGCCAAAGTTGTAGCCTATCAACCATAAGTCTCCCCTCTTATTTATAGAGAGCCACAAAAATCCCAAGACTCCTGCCTTAGTGGGTATTGGATCTCCATCCAATTACCCACTAACCTTATATTATTGGATCTCTATCCAATAATCTCCTTAGGCCTCTAATTGGGCCTAAATCAAGGAGCCTATCAGCATAGGGTCTCATCTAATGATAATAGGGGCTAATTGGATCTCCATCCAATCCTCTATTCGCTAAAGCATCCACCATATGTGTGTGACCCTCTAGGCCCGATACCGAGCTGGCCATGAGTCGCTCTCATCAGAACTCCTTATGATATAGTGAATTATTATCTCCATAATAATTCACTCGACTTATCGACTATGGACGTACTAGGCCACTACGCCATAGTACCTAGACGGTACAAGGGGGATCGAATCCATCAGACCTGTTAGTCCATAGTTATCGTGTATCTATAATCCCTCATCCAACTAATATCCCAGAGACCGTATATTGGACATGGTACTATCAGGTCATATGCAGAATTAGTTTATCTTGCTCTAATTGGATTCTACCGAAGAACTCTTTCTTCTTAATCCGAATGACCCTGGCCAGGGATTTGTCTGAGCAAGCATATATGAGATATTCCTCTCGTGATATCGAGAGCGGATGATCCCCTATTGACACTCAATTACTTCGTAAGGTTGGCTACCAATCTCGATAACCAGTTGTACCAGATCTAGAGATTTCCAAACCTGTAAGTCTGGAGTCAAAGAAAGGAGTACTGATACAAGGCATCATTGGTGTCTCAAGTCAAAGGACCAGATACACAACTATGGAATCCCTGTCTGGCATTAGATATCTTTAACTATACAGTATTTCATAAGCGGATCAATTAGTGAACTCATTCTCCAATGAGCACATGTATTATATCCTTAGTGTCTCCACACAAGTGGCTATGAGACCAGTCGCCTCCATCATATAGAGGGGTATATAGTATACCGATCTCTCCGGTTATCTCGATGTCCCTCTCGAGTAACCTATGATCGGGATTATTCAGGATCTATATTTAAAGGTGAATCGATCTCATTATCGTGATCTCATCACGATCTGACACCCATTGCACAGAACAAAAAATATCACAATATATATGCTATAGATAATATAATATGAGAATATATCAATCTTAATCATAAACAAAAAGATCGCACAGCGTGTCACACGTGCCATTACTCACGTGGATCTGCAATGTTATCTTTAGATAGAACTCTTTCTATTGTTATATCTTTACAGGCTATGATCTCTATAGTTAAGTGGAACCACCTCAGAACAATTCTGATGAGACCTGGGTTCCTTTGCTAGAGTTATCGCCCTGTTGCTATTGCTGTATATGGGAATTGGCTTCACGCTGCTCGGAACGATTCCCAAATCCCTAATTAACTCCTTCATCCACACCCCTTACTTTTGCTACTTCTGCTGTAGCATTGTATTCCGCCTTTGTGGTCGAGTCAGCAATAGTATATTGCTTGGAGCTCTTCTAGCTTACTGCTCCTCCATTCAGGGTGAAAACATATCTTGAGTTTGACTTGCTATCAACAATGTCGGACTGAAAACTCAAGTCCATGTAGCCCTCAACCTAGAGACTACATTCTCTGTATACCAGTAAAAGATCCTTAGTCCTTCTTAAGTACTTAAGGATACACTTTACTGCCTTCCAGTGTTCCAAACCTGGATCCGCCTAATACATGCTCGTGATAGTCAGAGCATGCGCTATATCAGGCCTGGTACATAGCATAACATACATGATAGACCCTATTACTAAGGCATAGGGTATCCTATCCATGTCTGCCCTCTGGCTGTATCATATACACCTCCTTGAGGTTACCATTGAGGAATGTCATTTTGACATCTATCTGTCAGATCTCATAGTCATAGTGTGCTGCAATGGTCAAAAGAATTCTAATGGACTTAAGCATGGCTATAGGTGAAAATGTATCATCATAGTCAACTCCTTGTCTTTGACGATATCCTTTAGCTACTAGCCTTGCCTTATAGGTCTCTATCTTTCCATCTACTCTAACCTTCTTTTTGAAGATCCACTTGCAGCCGATGGGTACGATACCCTCAGGTGCATCCACAAGGTCCAAGCATCATTAGAGTACATGGAGTCCATCTTAGAATTCATGGCTTCTTAGCCTCCTTGTAGATCTGAGGATCAACATCTTGAGAGTCCTCTTCGCTGATATATCCCACATATCTTTCAAGAGGGTGAGATACTCTGCTAGACCTACGTAAAGTTAAAATTTGTGTGTTAGATACCTAAACAGACTCGGGCTCTAGAATGATGCTTGAGCTAGGTTCTCCAACCTTACTCAATTCTATCTCACTCCCACTGTTTCCACCAAGAATGTGTTCCTTCTCAAGGAACACAGCTTTCTTAGCAATAAAGACCTTTCGGTCCTTAGGATGATAGAAATAATACCCAAAAATCTCCTTAAGGTATCCCACGAACGTGCATCGTTCCATCCTTGATTCTAACTTATCGGGGTTGTGTCTTCTAACATGAGTAGGACAACCCCAAATCTTAACTACCTTAAAATTGGACTTCTTTCCTTTCCATATCTCATATGGTGTAGACACTATCGACTTTGATGGAACTTTATTTAAAAGGTAAGCTGCGGTCTCTAGGACGTATTCCCAGAATAAGATGGGTAGGTCAACAAAACTCATCATGGATCACACCATGTCTAACAGTGTATGATTCCTCCTTTCTGATACACCATTGAGCTGAGGTGTATAAGGAGGTGTCCACTAGGATAGAATCCCATTATCCTTGAGGAAATGGGTAAACTCTGTACTCAAGTACTTTCCTCCTTGATCTGATCGAAGAGTCTTAATACTCTTTCCAATCTGGTTCTCTACTTCAGTCTTATATTCCCTGAATTTCTCAAAGGCCTCAGACTTATACTTTATTAAGTACACGTGTCCATACCTAGAGAAATTATCAGTGAATGTAATGAAGTATGAGTAACCACCTATAGCATGAGTCGACATGGGACCACATACATCACTATGTATGAGTTCCAATAACTCAGTGGCTCTCTCTCCAGTTCCACTAAAAGGAGAGTTGGTCATCTTCCCACGAAGGCAAGGTTCGTAAGTTACATATGACTCATAGTCAAATGGATCTAAGTATCCATCTTTCAGCAACTTTTGAATCATTCCCTCATGTATATGACCTAGCTTATAATGTCATAGGTATGCATTATTCACCTCATCTATTTTCCTCTTAGACGTATTTATATTCATGATGTATGGAGAAGTGTCTCGGGTCCCTCTAGTGATGATCTCATCATCCATAATTATTGAACAACTATTATTCTCAAAAACTAATTTATATCTACTAATTGTCAAACAAGAGATAGAAATAATATTTTTGATAATAGAAGGAATAAAATAGCATGCATCTAATACAATAATAGCTCCACTAACCTCCCCAATAGCAACTGTAGCAACTCCTGCTCCATTGCGCATCTTGAGGTCTATCTCACCTTTGGCCAATCTCCCAGGTCCTGCTAGAACTTGCAATGAATTGCAGATATAATAAGCACTCCCGGTATCCAATACTCATGTGTTATCATAAAAATCTGACAAGTGGAGACTGATCATGAATATACTTGAAGCTTCTCCAAGCTTTTGTTTCGCCTTATCTACAATGTAGTCCTTACAGTTCCTCTTCCAATGCCCATCTTGACCATAGTGGAAGCACTGTCCTTTATCCTTTGCTGGGTCTTTCTTGGCAACCTTTGCTTTACCTGGTCTTTCTTTGCCCATGCCCTTCTTAAGGGTCTTGCTGGCATTCCTTTTCTTATTGGTCTCACCAATATAGAGAACTGACTTCTCTTTCTTAATAGTGCTCTCAGCTTCCCTCAACATATCGAGGAGTTTAGGTAGAGTCACCTGAAACTTGTTCATGTGAACTGTAAAAAGGAATATGGTGGGGACTGAAGTATAAGATCAACATACAGGTTATCCTCTGGGACTATCTATATGCTTCATAAAATGAGCGATCTCATCCTCGCTTGTCCTTTCCTCTGACGTGGGCACAATCATGTTAAGGACATATAAGATTTTCTCTTTCGTGAGAATAATTCTCAAATTGTGGAGCCTTTGGACCAATGAGGCTGTTGGCATCAAGTATGCCACGTAGGGGGTTTGCAAGTGATAAACAAGATATAGCGTAAATTAAATAACATACAAATTTTGTAGAAAAATACTAATTAAGATATGGACTTCTATCTTAATGTACTCCCACTATTTTCTTAGCAAATCACGTGACACCCTCGATACGTGAGACGAAAGTCTCCGGTAGACTCCTAGTGGGGATCAGGATCCATTTGGCGCCTTAGTGTAACCTCGAGGGACTCGACCAATTGCACTAAGCCCAAAATGTAGGCAACTCTTGCCAATCACAACTCTTTGTGATTCCCGTCATGTTTGGCCTCCGAATCATCATGGTCTCGATTGCTCGACCAACCATGAGGTTCAGTTAAGTCATCACCATCGTTAAAAGATGAGTCTGATTCGATGGATATGCTCTCGATTGCTCGACTAACTCATACCATGTCCCCAGGTCACCGATGACATCTATATGTCATAGGCAATATCTCTATCACGTAGATAGGTGAGTCTCGAGTGACTTGACTAACTCAATCTATATCATGATTCAATTTTTTCCTACAA
This sequence comes from Ensete ventricosum, assembly GCA_029747655.1. NCBI lineage: Eukaryota > Viridiplantae > Streptophyta > Magnoliopsida > Zingiberales > Musaceae > Ensete > Ensete ventricosum. Next base: position 24,304,168 of record JAQQAF010000002.1, read on the forward strand.
CGATGGAAGGCCATGTGAGTCCATCTTATTACCTCATGCTTACCAACTTACTATTATTGTAGGAGGGGTTTTCGTTTTGTATCGATCTCCTAATTTGTCGTGTCACACACATACATATTTAATATATATCTACATCGTATGTAAATATATATATATATATATATATATATATATATATATATATATACATATATCTAGTAAGTGTATAGCATATCACATATGCAAGCCACACCCGATGATCATGAGCCGTCACCTAATATTATTAAGCCTGAGCCAATGGGCCTAATCACTCACAATAGGATCTATGTGTGCATCAGCGCATCTCCATGCCCTGTGATTGTTGATCTTGTTATCATCGATTTCGTCGGATCCTCGTCTCATCACCATGCGTCATGATCTCCTGCCACGACATCATGGGTCCCGCTCACACCTCCACGCTCCCGCTATGCCTCTCCATGTAATTACAAATAATCACAAGCACGTAGACCCGACAATAAACGAGAAATAACAGAGGCTCGCAGGCCCCAATAATAATAATAATAATAATAATAATCATAATTACACACATCACAACACATGGCTCATGATTATCCATCCACATCATATATCATATGTACATTACATCATATGTAGGATTACTAGATATATAATAATTAATTAAACTATTTAATTAATTATGTTTCTGGAAATTAGGATATGCTTAGAATTTTCAGAATTGTCAAGGGTATTTTCATAATTTTAGATAAGAAGATAGTCCTCGAAATTTTCAGAATTAGTCCTCAAAATTTTCAAAGGACCAGATACACAACTGGGACTATGGAATCACTGTCTGACATTAGGTATCTTTAACCATACAATATTTCATAAGCGGATCAATCAGTGAACTCATTCTTCAATGAGCACCTGTACTATATCCTTAGTGTCTCCACACAAGTGGCTATAAGACTTGCGGCCTCCATCATATGGATGGGTATATAGTACACCGGTCTGTCCGATTATCTCGATGTCCCTCTCGAGTAACCTATGACCGGAATTATTCAGGATATGTGTTTAAAGGTGAATCGATCTCATTATCATGATTTCATCACGATCTGACTCCCATTGCACAGAACCAAGGATATCACAATATATATGCTACAGATAATATAATGTGATAATATACCAATATTAATCATAAGCAAAAAGATCGCACAACGTGTCACACGTGTCATCATTCACGTGATTGACTTGCAGAGCACCTATAACCAGCAGATCATAGGTTGCTCGAGAGGGACATCGAGACAACTGAATAGATCGGTGTAGTATGTAACACTAGTCCATATGATGGAGACTGGTCTTATTGCCACTTGTGTGGAGACACTAAGAATACAGTACAAGTGCTCATTGGAGAATGAGTTCACAGATTGATCCGCTTATGAAATACTGTATGGTTAATGATACCTGATGTTATACAACGATTCCATAGTCCCAGTTATGTATCTGGTCCTTTAACTTAAGACACCAATGATGTGTTATTTAAGTGCTCCTTTTTTACATGTCGGACTTACAGATCTGGAAAGTTTCAAATCTGGTACAATCGGTTATCAGGATTGGTAGTCAATCTTACAAAGGCTATTGAGTATCAATAAAGGATTATTCACTCTCAGTATCATGAGAGGAATATCTCATATGCTCTCCCTTCGGTATATCCTTGATCAAATTAGTCAGATTGAGAAAGAAGATCTCCGGGAGAATCCAGTTATAGCGAGACTTAAACAGATTCCGTGTGTAGTCTGATAGTACATACCCGGTATACTATCTTTGAGATATTAGTTGGATGATGAATTATAGATACATAGTAATTGAGGATAGACAGGTCCATGGATAAGATCCCCTGTACCTTTTGGGGACTATAGTGTAGTGGCCTAGTACATCCATAGTCGATGAGTCGAGTGTATTATTATGATATAATAATTCACTAAGTTAGAATGAGTTCCGACATGGAGGAATCATGACCAGCTCGATATTGAGCCTAGATGGTCACACACATATGGTGGATGTTTCAACGGGTAGAGGATTGGATACAGATCCAATTAGCCCATATTCTCATTAGATGAGACCCAACATTGATGGACTCTCTACATAAGGCCCAATTAGAGATCATAATAGATTATTGGATAGAGATCCAATAATCCAAGTTTAGTGGGCAAGTTGATAGAGATCCAATACTCACTAAGGCAGGATTCCTTAGGGTTTTTGGTGGTTCTCTATAAATAGGAGACAGGGCGGTTCTTATGTGATAGGCTACACCTTTGGCCACCTCCTCCTATTCTCCTCCTCCCTCTCTCCTTCTTAGTCGATCAGCCTCTCTCTGACGTGAGAGAGCAGTGAAGAGGATAGAGGATATTCTTCCAAGTTCATTATGAGAAGCTGTGCAAGAGTTACGAGACTTGGGGCTATCATTGAGGAGTATCGCTGTAGCGATCCATCGTGTCGATACCTCTAGAAAGGAGGACACCTGACCTCCTTCATCCTCTCCATCCACATCTGAAAAATAGGGATATACGATCTCCCTAGGTAAATATTTTCTCATATGATGCCGTTTTTTTATTTTGTAGCTTTCTACACACTAATCTTTGCACAATGATTTTGATATACGTGGAAAACCGATTTTGTTTTGATCTTCCACCACGCATGTGATGCTCTCGCTGAGGTTGACTCTCCTCTTTACTCCTTCCAGTATTGTTCCCTTTGTCACCTCGACGAGTCCATTGGTTTGAGGATGGGTCATCAAGCTAAACCTTAACTAGATCTCATAGTTTTAGCAGAATGATTTGAAATTCAGGTTATTGGGTCCCATTATTGGTGATGATAACTCTCGGGATGCCGAACCTCATGATGATGTTCTTCCAGACAAATCCCTTGACCTGTCTCTCAGTGATAGATGCTAGAGGCTTGGCTTCAACCCATTTGATGAAATAGTCGATCCCGCTATTAAGAATCTTCTTTATCTCGAGGAAGAGGGACAAGGGCCAAGAAGGTCCATCCCCCACTGTGCAAAAGGCCATGCGCAATTGGTTGGGGTCAAGGGCACTATCGGTCGATGTTATATCCGAGCGTGTTTCTAACATTGTGAGTACCTCTAAACATAGGCTATAATGTCTCGGCGCATGATCAACTAATAGTACCCCTGCCCGAGGATCTTGAAAGCTAAGGTTCGGCCCCCAATGTGCTCTCCACATATGCCTTCATGGACCTTAGCTAAAATTGTTCGGGCCTCCGTTGGTGCTAGACAACGAAGCAATGGTTGGCTGAATGACCTTCAGCAAAGTCGTCCATTGACTTTGTAATACTAGGCCTGCGTTCGTCAAAGCCATCGTGTAGTCACTCGGTCAGTGGGTAGCATCCCGTCCTTCATGTATTGAAGGATCTCTTCCATCCACGAGGGCATGGCTTCTATTGCGGCTACCTCCACAGTGACGATGGTTGGGCTGAGAAGCTTCTCGACCACCGAGGGGTGAGCTACGTGTAGAGGCGAGTCTTGCCAACGTGTTCGCTTGTGCATTTTCTAATCGAGGAACCATCGTGATCGAGAAACGCTAAAAATAGCTGATGACCCGACATGCCTTAGTCAAGTACTTGGTCATAGTTGCCTCTCGGGCCTCATAGTCTCCGTTGACCCGGCCCGCGACTAGCTATGAGTCGATGACGACCTCGATATGTTCTACGTGTAGTTCCACAACTAGACGTAGCTGAAACAATAGTGCCTCTTATTCGACTTTGTTGTTGGTGGCTTTGAATTCGAGTGAATGACATGTTCATATAGTTGGTCGACGGGCCCTCTCGGGATGAGACCTGCTCTCCTCTTTTGGCATTGGCCGGCCTATCGACATGAAAGGTGTAGGTTGTTTTTGGTCGGGAAGCATCTTTTTCCGAGTAGGTTAGCCCGAAGATAAAGTCAGCGACAGCATGGGCTTTGATAGTCGTTTGCGGGATGTACTCGATGTCAAATTCTCTGAGCTAGACCGACCACTTCAGCATTCTCCCTAACATGTCAAATTTGGAAAGGATCTGTGATGCGGTTAGTCGGTCATCACCCTTATTGAATGGTTTTGAAAGAACAAACGTAACTTTCTTGTCGCATGTACTAAGGCAAGCGCCAGCTTCTCGGTCGGGGGGTAGTGCTCCTTGAACCTATTCAGAATGTGGCTAGTGTAGTAGATGGGTTGTTGCTTCTCTCCTTCTTTGATGAGGACCGAGCTGATTGAATGTTCAGAGGCCACGAAATATAATTTGAGGGGTTCGTTTGGAACAACCAAGGTTAGCTGGGGCAAGTGAGCAAGGTGTGACTTGAGCTTTTGGAAGGCTTCATTGATGTCAGGGGTCCACTGGAAATCCCGGGTGCATTTAAGTGCCTGGAAGAAGGGCAGACTCCTGTCTCCCACCCGTGAGACAAACCAGCTTAACACGGCCAGCCTCCCCATGAGGCGCTGCACCTCTTTCACTGACCGAGGTGATTGCATCTTGGTTATGGCCCGGACCTTCTCAGGATTTGCATTGATTCCTCGTTGGCGGATGATAAAATCGAGGAACTTGCGTGACTTGACTCTGAAAATGCACTTGGTAGGGTTGAGTTACATTCAAAATTTCCTGAGCGTCTCGAAGGTCTGTTAAAACCCCACAGGATTCTAAGCTTGGATTTATCTCTGAAGTGGATTGGCCTCCTTGAAACTCTATAGGGGTTCCTCCCTCCTTGGTATTCAGCTACAAGAGCTAAAGAAAAGATCGATCTATTCTCATGACAAAAAAGTTATGGTTACAAGTATTTATATAAGGTCTCAAAACTCTAATCCTAATAGGACTCCTATTTCAACTAAACCAAGACTCCAACTCTTAATCTAACACCTAATCAATCTTAGAGAGAGTCCTAACTAAATGCAACTCTCCCTCTCTAACCCTCTAGTTGGCCTCCTCTCAGCCCTAGTCAGCTTCCCCTCATCAACGTGGGTGGCCAATTGGGTTGATTACAAGCTTGACTTGGTTGACCCGACTGGAATCCAACTCTGACTCCTAACTAGACTCTAGTTCAATCGAATCCTAACTATACTAGGATTTGGACTGATTTATTACTATGGACTTAAATCTCCTTCTAGCCAACCTAATGTTAGGTCTAGGCCGGCCAACAAGGTTTAATCTAAGGACTCAACTCAACCAACTAGGGCCCGACTCAACTGGGGTCCTAACAAGGTCTCCGCTAGGTCTGTGAGGTGGGTGGAGCAGTGCTTGCTTTTGATGATCATGTTGCTGACGTAAACCTCCATGTTCCTCTCGATCTGGGATTTAAACATTTGGTTGACCATCCTTTGATAAGTTGCCCTAGTGTTCTTCAGACCAAAGGGCATCACCTTATAGCAATAAATCCCTCGGTGGGTGATGAAAGTGGTACTCTCTTAATCTCTGGGAGCCATTTGGATTTGGTTATAGCCCGAGAAAGCGTCTATTAACATGAGCAGTCCATATCTCGATGTGGCATCTACCAATTGGTCAATCCTCGAGAGGGGATAGCAATCCTTAGGACAGGCTCGATTAAGATCGATGTAGTCAACATACATTCTCCAGCTTCTATTAGATTTCTTGACGAGTACTACATTGGCCCGCCAGGAGGGATATTTGACCTCAGTGATGAAGCCTGCCTCCATCAACCGATCTACCTCAGTGTCGATTGCCTTTTATCGGTCGAGCATAAACTTTCAAGGTTTCTGCTTTATCGGGCATATCTCAGGCAAGATGTTCAAGTGATACTGTGCCACTTCCGGATAGACCCCTGACATGTCTCTCAGGGACCAGGCAAAGATGTCCATGTTCTGTCTTAAGAACTCGATGAGTAGGATCCATTCGCCTTCGGGGAGTGCCCAACTGATCTTTACAAATTTGTTCGACCGACCTTTGTCAAGGGTGACCTCTATTATTTGTTCTGCAGGCTCGGGGCGGGGCAAAGCTTTGATAGACTCTCTAGGGTCGATCGCGGATGGCTCAGGTTTGATCTTCTTGGGAAAGAAGGTCGCAGTCAGGTAACACTGTTTGGATTCCCGTGGATTACTCCTTTCTTCTCCAACTCCTACTCGAGTCAGAAACTTCATCATGCGGTGGTATGTGGAAATTACCACTCACTCTTAGTTTGTTGAGAGTCGAGCGACTGAGGATGGTGTTACGCCGAAGGTAGTCCAACCACCATAAACGGAACCATCATGGTCTTCAACTTTGCCGCTTCTCCAATGGTGACTGGAAGGGTAGTGATGCCGAGGGGGGAGATGGATTCTCTGGTAAACCTAGTCAGTGTAGAGGTCATGGGGATGAGGTCCTTTCCGCTAGGCTAAGCTTTTGGAAGACATCATAATACAATATGTTAGCTTAGCTCCTAGTGTTCACCATGGTCCTTTTCACTCTGGCGTTGGCAATCTGGCTCGAGTTCGCTAGGGCATTGTCGTGGTTGGGATATTCCTCTTCCCCCGACCGGAAAGTGATCTCGGGATCATCTTCTCGCCTAAGTCGCTTTTCTACTTCATCCCAAGCATATGCCTTTTGCGTCGAGGGGCTATCACCTCCAAAGGTAGGGCCACCGACAATAACATCTATTTGCTTCTCCACCGGACCTCGGGGCTGAGGAAAGGATTCGTACAGCTTCTTAACATATCGCTCGAGGTGCCCTCGACGGATGAGATCTTCAATTTAATTTTTTAGGACATGACATTCTTTTGTGTCATGACCATAATCACGGTAGAACCGACAATATCTCGATCGATCGCGCTCCTCCCATCGGGCTTTCATTGGGTTGGGAGCCTTGAGGAGGCCTTTCTCCGTAATTTGGAGGAAGATCTTTGTCTGGGTCAAAGTTATCGAGATATGGTATAGCCAGCCGGTTATCGAGATTGGTAACCAACATTATAAAGGCAATTGAGTGTAAATAAAGTATTATCCACTCTCAGTATCATGAGAAGAATATCCCATATGTGTTTGCTCAAATAAATCCTTAACCAGGGTCATTCGGATTGAGAGAGAAGGAGTTCTCTAGGAGAATCTGATTAGAGCGAGTCTCAAATGGATTTCATATATGACCTGATAGTACCATGTCCAATATACGGTCTATGGGATATTAGTTGGATGAGAGATTATAGATACATGGTAACTGTGGATAGACATGTTCGATGGATTTGATCCCCCTGTACCGTTTGGGGACTATGGCGTAGTGGCCTAGTACATCCATAGTCGATGAGTCAAGTGAATTATTATAGGGATAATAATTCACTATATCATAAGGAGTTCTAATGGGATATCCAAGAGAAAGAGTGGATCGAAAAACTCACAGGTCTAGGAATAGTCCTAGAGGATAACATATACGTTGATCTTATACTTCAGTCCCCACCAGGTTCCTTTTCTCACTTCATCATGAATTTTAACATGAGTAAGTTTGAGGTAACTCTCCCTGAGCTCCTCAATATGTTGACGGAAGCTAAGAGTGTCATCAGGAAAGAGAAACCAATTCTCTATATTGGTGAGACTAAGAAGAAAAGGAAGGCTAGAAAGATCCGACAAAGGACAAAGGACAAAGGACAATGCTTCCACTGCAGCCAAGACGGGCACTGAAAGAGGAACTGTAAGGATTACCTTATAGATAAGGTAAAACAAAAGCTTGGAGATGCTTCAGGTATATTCATGATCAGTCTCTACTTGTCATATTTTTATGATAACACATGGGTATTGGATATTGGGAGTGCTAATCATATCTGTAATTCATAGCAGTTTCTGACAAAACCTAGGAGATTGGCTAGAGGCGAGATGGACCTCAAGATGGGCAATGAAGTAAGAGTTGTTGTAGTTGCTATTGGGGAGGTCACCCTACATCTGCTTAGTCGAGCTATTATTGCATTAGATGCATGCTACTTTATTCCCTCTATTATAAAAAATATTATTTTCATCTCTTGTTTGACAATTAGTGAATATAAATTAGTTTTTAAGAATAATAATTATTTAATAATTATGGATGATGAGATGATCACTAGAGGGACCCTGATAAATGACTTATATATGTTAGACACTTCTCTATACATCATGAATATAAATACGTCTAAGAGGAAAAGAGATGAAGTGAACAATGCATACCTATGACATTGTATGCTAGGTTATATACATGAGGGAATGATTCAAAAGTTATTGAAAGATGGATACTTAGATCCATTTGAGTATGAGTCATATACAACTTTGAACTTTACCTTCATGGAAAAATGACAAACTCTCCCTTTATTGGAACTGGAGAGAGAGCCACTGAGTTATTGGAACTCGTACATATTGATGTATGTGGTCCCATGTTGACTTAGGCTATAGGTGGTTACTTATACTTCATTATATTCATTGATAATTTTCTAGCTATGGACATGTGTACTTGATGAAGTACAAGTATGAGGCTTTTGAGAAATTCAGAGAATAAAAGAATGAAGTAAAGAACCAGATTGGAAAGAGTATTAAGACTCTTCGATCTGATCGAGAAGGAGAGTACTTGAGTACAAAGTTCACTCATTTCTTTAAGGACAATGAGATTCTATCCTAATGGACACATCCTTATACACCTCAGCTCAATGATATATCAAAAAAGAGAAATCACACATAGTTAGACATGGTGTGGTCCATGATGAGATTCGTTGACTTACCCGTCTCATTCTGGGGATTCGCCTTAGAGAACGCAGCGTACCTTTTGAACAGAGTTACATCAAAGTCGGTAGTGTCTACACCATATGAGATATGAAAAGGAAGGAAGTCTGATCTTAAGATGGTTAAGATTTGGGGCTGTCCTGCCTACGTCAGAAGACACAACCCCGACAAGTTGGAATCAAGGATAGAACAGTGCACATTCGTGGGATACCCTAAGGAGACTTTATGATATTATTTTTATCATCCCGAGGATCGAAAGGTCTTTTTTGCCAAGAAAGCTGTGTTCCTTGAGAATGAATACATTCTTGGTAGAAACAGTGGGAGTGAGATAGAGTTGAGCGAGGTTGAAGAACCTAGTTCAAGCACCATTCTAGAGTCCGAGCCTATTCAGGGTACCTAGCACATAAGTTTCAACTTTGCGTAGGTCTAGCAGAGTATCTCACCCTCCCGAAAGATATGTAGGACATATCAGTGTAGAGGACTCTTAGGATGTTGATCCTCAGACCTACAAGGAGGCTATTATGAGTATAGACTCCGAGAAATGACAAGAAGTCATGAATTCTGAAATAGATTCTATGTACTCTAATAAGGTTTGGAACCTTATGGATGCACCTGAGGGTATGTACCTATTGGGTGCAAGTGGATCTTCAAGAAGAAGATCAGATTAGATGGAAAGGTGGAGACCTATAAAGCAAGGCTGGTAGCTAAAGGATATCATCAAAAATAAGGAGTTGACTATGACGAAACCTTTTCACCTGTAGCCATGTTTAAATCCATTAGAATTCTTTTGGCCATTGCATCACACTATGACTATGAGATCTAGCAGATGGATGTGAAAATAGCATTCCTCAATGGCAACATCGAGGAGGATGTGCATATGATACAACCAGAGGGATTCATATCCAAAGAGAGTCCATATAAAGTATGCAGGTTGATAAGATCCATTTATGGATTGAAGCAAGCTTCCGGAAGTTGGAACATAAGCTTTGATGAGGCGATCAGATCTGACTTCGTGAAGAACCAAGATGAGCCTTGTGTGTATAGGAAAATAAGTGAGAGTGCTATTACCTTCTTGGTGTTAAATGTAGATGACATCCAAATCATTGGGAATGATGTAGGAATGCTCTCCATAGGAAAGGCTTGGCTATCCAGAAACTTCTCCATGAAGGACTTAGGGGAAGCATCATATATTTTGGGAATCTAGATCTATAGAGATAGATCCAAGAGGATGCTTGGCTTATCTCAGTCCAGGTACATAGACTCCATTGTCAAAAGGTTTGATATAGAGAATTCCAAGAGAGGTCTCATACCGATGAGACATGGAATATCACTTTCTAGGAGTATGTCCATAAAGACTCCTAAATAAAGGGCAGATATGGATATGATACATTATGCCTCAGCGATAGGGTATATCATGTATGCTATGCTATGTACCAGGCCTGATATATGACATGCTCTGAGTGTCATAAGCAGGTATCAGACATATTCAGGTTTAGAACACTAGAAGATAGTAAAGTGTATCTTTAAGTACTTGAGAAGTACTAAGGATCTTTTACTAGTATATGGAGGAGGTAGCCTCCAGGATGACAACTACACAGACTCAAGTTTTCAGTCTGACATTGATGATAGCAATTCCAACTCAGGTATATTTTCACCCTGAATGGAGGAGCAGTAAGTCGGGAGAGTTTCATGCAAGATACTATTGCTAACTCGACCATAGAAGCGGAATATATTACTACAACAGAAGCAGCAAAGGAAGGGGTATGGATAAAGAAGTTTATCAAAGATTTGGGAGTCAACCAAGTAGCGTAGAGCTGATTCCCATATACTACGATAGCGATAGGGTGATAGCTCTAGCAAGGGAACCCAGTCTCATCAGAATTATGCTGAAGAGGTTCCAACTGATGAGAGCGATCATGATCCATAAAGATATAGCAATAGAAAGAGTTCCATCCGAAGATAATATTATAGATCCACTAACGAAGCCACTAGCTCAGATTGTATTTGAGCATCACAAGGTCTGATAGGGATCAGACACATATGTGATTAGCTTTAGGATAAGTGAGAGATTATTAGTTATAGGAGCTCAAGCCAATCACGTGAGTGATGGCACGTGTGACACGTTGCGCGACCTTTTTGCTTATGATTATTATTGGTATATTCTCATATTATATTATTTATTGTAAATATATATTGTGATATCCTTGGTTCTGTGCAATGAGAATCAGATTGTGATGAGATCACGATAATGAGATCGATTCACCTTTAAACACGGATCATAAATAATCTTGGTCATATGTTACTCGAGAGGGACATCGAGATAACTAGATAAACCAATGTACTATATGTTGGGAAACCTTAGCGAGTGCATCACATGTGCAGCGAAAATTAAAATAAAAATTGATTTCTCATGCAGATCAAATCGTTGTGCAAAATATTGGGGTCGCGAGAAAAATACAAAAACTGATAAAACTACGATGTGTGAGAGATTGATTTTACCCAGGGAGATCGTATATCCTTGTATTCCAGATCTAGATGAAGACGATGAAGGAGATCAAGCGTCCTCCTCTCTAGCGGTATCCAAACGATAGATCGCTGTAGCGAAACTCCTTCAATATGATCTCACAACTCTTGCACAGAGGGAGGGAGGATAATAGGGTTGTGGTTAAAGCTGCAGCCTATCAACCATGAGTCTCCCCTCCTATTTATAGAGAGCCACCAAAAACCCTAGGGCTCCTTCCTCAGTGGGTATTGGATCTCCATCCAATTACCCACTAACCTTGCATTATTAGATCTCCATCTAATAATCTTCTTAGGCATCTAATTGGGCCTCAATCAAGGAGCCCATCAGCATAGGGTCTCATCTAATGAGAATATGGGCTAATTGGATCTCCATCCAATCCTCTATTCGCTAAAATATCCACCATATTATCACGAGCTTAGCTGATTTTGCCTAAGCCGTGTGGTACCCATGCGTGTCCATCTGTAAAGGTCAGCCTTCCCCGAGATCTCCTAGAGCCCCTTAGACTTACAAAAGAGAAAACAGGCCAGAATAAGTAATTCTCACGGGATCCACAAGCAACTGCTCAAGCAAACACTTTATAAAGCCAGATACAAATTACACCCATGGGCATTACAAACTCAGAGAGGTTACACACAAAGGATAATGGTCTATTACAGACCGAAGTCCCCACAATTGCTTATAAGACACACTTGTATTTACAAGCCAAAATTGACCACAAAGCAAACCAAACTAGGGCTGCTAAGCCTACTGCAAGCCCCCTTCTTGATGTACAAGGTATGTACACAAACCGAAGGACACAGACAAACATGAACATTTTATCGAACACCTTGTTTATATTGTTGTCTGTGACATTCTCCCCCACTTATTCCTTCGACATCCTCGTCAAAGCCACTATAGACGCTACATCTCCTCGTATTTTGCTGAATCTTTAATCTTCTGTTTTGGCTGCAACACGCCCCTTTGGCTTCCAACCGCTACTGTTGAGTAGTCGAACTCTAATCCGCCATGCTGCTTCAACTCACCAATGACTGAATTTGGTGTGGGGTTGGCTGAGTTGTGCTGATCCTTGTTGGTTCTCGCGGATCCTTCTAATGAAGAAAAAACTTACCTTATTATGTGCCAGTATTATAGTATACTCATGTTGCTTGAACTGGATGGATGCTTGTCGGAACTTTAATGAACATCGCCTCGTAGACATTAAGGTTTTTGAGGTCCTTCCTCCATAATGTTTGCCCATTGATCCCTCTTTCACGTTTAGTTGTCACTTCCAAGTATGTTCGTATCACTCCTGCTTTCGATTGGTCAATTGGGAAATGAAGCAGATAATCTACTCTCACTAGTACTAATCACCAATGGTGATGATTTGACAACTATTGTCTTCCAGAAGCTTTCTTTGAAGGGTCACTGAACTTATGCAGAGCTCCTCTGCTGGATAGGTAAGAGAACCGAGATACTTGACTTCACCCATTCTCTTAGTAGTTGAGAAGGCAATGTTACTTGGCTTCGCTCACCTCCTCGAGTTAAGAGAATTGGGGTACTCAGTTTCACCCATTCTCTTGAGTTGAGAAGGCAAAGGTTACTCGATTTTGCCTACCTCCTCGAGTTTGTACTTCATGCATTGAGCTGGTTACTAACATTCGCCCGCTCTTTGCTCACACTTCTGAAGCACTAGAAGTGTTTACACTCCTTGCGTTGAGTTACTACTATGATTCGTCTTCCCACTGCCATTGAACTTCTGGAATGCAAAAAGTTTTGCCCGAAAAGAGCAAAAAGTTTATCGCAACTTGGAGTAAGTCTCTGATAGATCTGGTCGCCTCTGGGATTGTACCGTCTTCTCCATCACCTTTGCTGCCTACTGCTCTAAGTAGAAAAGGTACAGTACCGTGTACTGCCTACTTCGTTCCTTGGTCGAGCACTCCTGCATCAACCCGAAGTCCCTCGCTTTCGGCTATCTTGATGAGAAGTCCATTAACATCGGTCTTATGAAGTTCCTTGGCCTCTACCCTTCCGTCTTGTCTTAGTACTTGGAGTTTGCCTTTGCATTCTCCACCTCCTCGGCCCCTTTTACGACCAATGCTCTCCCTCCATGAGAGTAAGGGATCGATGACTCCATGGAAGTCTCACCTCTGCGATACCATGGTGCTGCCAAGCCCATAGCCCTACTATCTGTTGTCTTGCATCTGCATCCCTTCCTTCGCGATCGGTAGATCCGCCTCTACGGCACTATGGTGCTCCTCCGAGTCCACTTCCTTTCTAACCGACGCTTTGCTTTTGGGTAGCTGAGTCCCACTGGACTCGTCATCGCTTCCTCGCCCCTTTCGATCACCTGCTTTGACACCACTATGTTATCCTTGCAGTTCTCCTTGGTCGATGGAAAGACAGACTACAACTCTCATGCATGGCTTCCGCCATCTTGTTATAGGGCTCGTGCCGATTCTGTTCTCCTTAGCTTCCTTGGTAGTAACGTTCACTTACTCGGCTTTATCCTCTGACTTGCTGGGCGCCCTTAAGTGAATGTAAGCACTGAAGCAGTCCAACTCTCCAGCTGCTCCGATCATACCTTTGTATAATTAAGTCCCCTCCATGGGACTCACTGGTACTTGCAATCTGACTTCTCCCGTGGTGGTACATAGCCCTCATATGCTGATGACCAAGGCTTTCATCTGATGCAAGCTTCGATGCGCACACACGGAAGACCCGCCTCTACGGTACCATGACATTCACTCCTTGAATCCATAGCCCTTCTTGCCATTGCATTGTTCACCGAAGTGGAGCTCCCAATAGCTCCTGATCATTCACATGATTATGTCCCCCTCCATGGGACTCGCTGGTACTTGCACTTGGACTTCTTTCTCGGTGGTATACAGCCCCATATGCCGATGACTAAGGCTTTCATCCAATGCAAGCTCTGATGTACACACGAAGACCCACCTCTGCGGTACCATGACATTCACTCCTTGAATCCACAGCCCTTCTTGTTGTGTCGTACACTAAAATGGAGCTCCCAGTTTACTCCTGATCATACCTCCGCATGATCCTGTCCCTCACGGGACACGATCGCCTGTGTTGCATTGCCACAAACTATTCCACCACGATCCGCTGCACCATGTCGCCTCCTAGTGACATCTCTATTGCATACAGATTCTTGTGTGATGAACTCGGACTACGACTTCTCCTTGTGTGGCCCCTGCCAACACATCATAGGGCCTCCGCCATCTCCGATTTTTGGTTCGCTCCCTTGGCAATTCACCTTCATCCACCCACTCTTGGGTCACACCTAGACGAAGCATAGCTCTAGGACAGTCCGTCGCCTAGTAGCTCATGAAGTCCCCCTGACTTCGCTAGAATTGGTGCACCATTGTCTGGATCCTGGTCTCTATCCCCTACCAACATAATCTTCACTATGCATCACTTGTTCCTGACAACTCGAATGGCAACACTATGGTATATTCTTCAAGAGTACCCGCCTCTACCTTCTCTTGCCCCATGCTAAGGTATCCTGATCCCAACTTTGCCTCCGTAAGTTAAATCACCTTAGTTACTTCGTCAAATGCATCTCTGAGGTAACTTACATGTGTCTCGAAGCTCCCTTTGTCTTTGGCACCATGCAAGATGAATCTGCCCCATCAGAATGAAGAACCCATGGAACGTCATGATCCCACTCTTGCCTCTACAAGAGTTCATGCCCTTGACCTCTGTCCAAGGAAAGCTCCGTGCCTCCGCTCCATGTTCCATCTTCCATGTCAACTCTCTTCATGCGGCTTGGATACTTCACCAAGTTCCACCCAAGTCGCTCCGCTTCTCGATTTGCATTGAGTTGATAGTGGCCCTCGCGTCCACCATTCCATGGGTCAACCCTCCGTTGAGTTCGATTTCCATATCGACTCGAAGTGTGCCTTCATATGATGTTGCCTTGGATTGCTCCCCCACTTGATCTCAAAATGCATCCACCAATGCATTACCTCATTCGAGATCATGCGATGACTCTTCGTCACTCGCTCGGTCCGTTGAGCTTTGTGAAGATATTACCTTGAGAAACTCTTCCTCAATATGTACGATCTGTTGCACATGATTCTCCCTCTGGAGAACTAGGACTTATCCCTCCTGGATATCTGTCCTGTTGGAGTAACTTTCCTCTTTACATTCTTCCCATTGAAAGTTTCGGAGATCACCATCCCCTTTGGACTACTCCGTCTTACTGAACAACTTGTGTCTTGTTCTGTCCCCGTAAATGCACTTGCTAGATTGCGACCCTTTGCCAATACAATCCTCACTGCACCCTTCAGGGTTTAGCAATGTGCTGAACTTGTTGCACATTTCAGTCGCCTATGGATGTATCCTTTCCATGTCGAAGAGAAAGTTCTGATGCTCCATGGCACTGAGTTCCGATCCCTCCTTAGGATGGTCACGAACACTCCGTCATCCGTGTACAAGCTCTTGCATGAGTAGCGAATCCTTCGAGTTAGCAATTCACCTCACCTCTGTGAGCTTTTCATGACTCTTTTGGTCGTTACACAACACCTCCCACTGTACACAGTCTCATCTTTCACCAAGCGCCCCGCTTTGCCTTGAGCACCGTCAAGTTTGGTTGCCAACGTCGAGCTGTAGCTCGAACTCAACCATCCCAATCTTTGTATGCTATGTATTCATCTTCGCTTGCTTGTCCTCGTGGTGTCTCTCATGCAAAGGGTTGGTCATTCCTCTGAATGCCAAGCCTAGATGCCCGCTCCTCTGAGCGACTCCTCTCCCTACATCTCAATGTTCGTTTCTCCCACGGTTGCACGTGCTGGCTGTCCTCCACACAGCATACCTAGGTCCCCCACATTTGTATGGCAAGTGTTTCTGTGTGTGCTTGTCTCGCTCTGATACTACACTGTCACGGGCTTAGCTGATTTTGCCTAAGCTGTGTGGCACCCATGCGTGTCCATTCGCAAATGTCAGCCCTCCCCCAGATCTAATCGGATTCTCTCGAAGAACTCTAATCGGATTCTCGCTCTAATCGGATTCTCTCGGAGAACTCTTTCTCTCTCAATCCGAATGACCTTGGCCAGGGATTTGTCTGAGCAAACACATATGTGATATTCCTCTCATGATACCGAGAGTGGATGATCCTCTATTGACACTCAATTTTTTTCATAAGGTTGGTTACCAATCCCGATAACCAGTTGTACTAGATCTGAAACTTTTCAAACTTGTAAGTCTGGCGTCAAAGAACGGAGTACTCATACAAGACATCCTTGGTGTCTCAAGTCTAAGGACCAGATACATAACTGGGACTATGGAATCACTGTCTTACATTAGATATCATTAACCATACAACATTCCATAAGTGAATCAATTAGTGAACTCATTCTCCAATGAGCACTTGTACTTATCCTTAGTGTCTCCACACAAGTGGCTATGAGACTAGCCTCCTCCATCATATGGATGGGTATATAGTACACCGATCTGTCCAGTTATCTCAATGTCCCTCTCGAGTAACCTATGACCAGGATTATTTAGGATCTATGTTGAAAGGTGAATCGATCTTATTATCATGATCTCATCACGATTCGATTCTCATTGCACAGAACCAAGCACATCACAATATATATGCAACAAATAATATAATGTGAGAATATGCTAATATTAATCATAAGCAAAAAGATTACGCAGTGTGTTACATGTGCCATCACTCACGTGATTGGCTTGCAGGGCACCTATAACTAGCAATCTCCCACTTGACCTAAAGCCAATCACCTATGTGTATGATCCCTATTAGACCCTTGTGATGCTCAAATACAATCTGAGCTAGCGGCTTCGTCAGTGGATCTGTAATGTTATCTTCGGATGAAACTCTTTCCATTGCTATATCTTTACGGGCTTTGATCTCTCTTATCAGATGAAACCTCTTCAAAACATACTTAGACTTCTGATGAAACCTGGGTTTCTTCGCTTGAGTGATCGCCCCGTTGTTGTTGCAGTATATGGGAATTGGTTCCATGTTGCTTGGTATGACTCTCAAATCTTTGATGAACTTCTTCATCTATACCCCTTCCTTTGCTGCTTCTACTGCAGCAATGTATTCTATCTCTGTGGTCGAGTCAGCAGTAGTATCTTGCTTGAAACTCTTCCAGCTTACTGCTCCTCCATTCATGGTGAAAACATACCCTGAATTTGACTTGTTATCATCAATGTCAGACTGAAAACTTGAGTATGTATAGCCCTCAATCGGGAGGCTATCTCCTCCATATACCAGTAAAATATCCTTAGTCCCTCAAGTACTTAAGGATACACTTTACTACATTCCAGTGTTCTAAACCCGGATCTGCCTGATACCTGCTCATGACACTCAAAGCATGTGCTATATCAGGCCTGGTACATAGCATCACATACATGATAGACCCTATCGTTGAGGCATAAAGTATCTTATCCATGTCTGCCCTTTCTTCAGGAGTCTTTGGGGACATACTCCTATAAAGTGATATTTCATGTCTTATCGGTATGAGACCTCTCTTGAAATTTTTCATGTCAAATTTTTTGACAATGGAGTCTATTTACCTAGACTAGGACAAGCCAAGCATCCTTTTAAATCTATCTCTATAGATCCGGTTCCCAAAATATATGATGCTTCCCCTAAGTCTTTCATGGAGAAGTTTCTGGATAGCCAAGCCTTTACTGTGGAGAGCATTCCTACATCATTCCTAATGACTAGGATGTCATCCACATATAGCACTAGGAAGGTGATAGCGCTTCCACTTACCTTCCTGTACACACAAGGCTCATCTTCGTTCTTAACGAAGTCATATGATCTGATCACCTCATCAATCTTATGTTCTAACTTTGGAAAGCTTGCTTCAATCCATAAATGGATCTAAGCAACCTACACACTTTATCTAGACTCTCTTTGGATACAAATCCCTCTGGCTATATCAAATACACCTCCTCCTCGAGATTGCTATTGAGAAATATTGTTTTGACATCCATCTGTCAGATCTCATAGTTATAGTGTGCTGCAATGACCAAAATAATTCTAATGGACTTAGGCATGGCTACAGGTGAAAAGGTTTCGTCATAGTCAACTCATTGTCTTTGACGATATCCTTTAGCTACTAGCTTTGCTTTATAGGTCTCTACCTTTCCATCCACTCTGATCTTCTTCTTGAAGATCCATTTGCAGCCGATGGGTACAATACTCTCAGGTGCATCAACAAGGTTTCAAACTTTATTAGAGTACATGAAATCCATCTCAGAATTTATGACTTCTTGCCACTTTTCAAAGTCTATACTGATAATAGCCTCCTCGTAGGTCTGAGGATCAACATCTTGAGCGTCATCTCCACTGATATGTCCCACATATCTTTCAGGAGGGTGAGATACTCTACTAGACCTACGTAAAATTGGTATTTGTGTGTTAGGTACCTGAACAGACTCAGCCTCTAGAATGGTGCTTGAGCTAGGTTCTCCAACCTCGCTCAATTCTATCTCACTCCCATTGTTTCTACCAAGAATGTGTTCCTTCTCAAGGAACACAGCTCTCTTGGCAATAAAGACCTTTCGGTCCTCGGGATGATAGAAATAATACCCACAAGTTTCCTTTGGGTATCTCATGAATGTGCACCATTCTGTCATTGATTCTAACTTATCAGGATTGTGTCTTCTAACGTGGGCAGGACAGCCCCAAATCTTAACAATCCTAAGATCGAGCTTCTTTCCTTTCCATATCTCATATGGTGTAGACACTATCGACTTTGATGGAACTCTATTCAAAAGGTAAGTTGCAGTCTTTAGGGCGTACCCCCAGAATGAGATGGGTAGGTCAGCGAAACTCATCATGGATCACACCATGTCTAACAACGTGTGGTTCTTCCATTTTGATACACCATTGAGCTGATGTGTATAATGAGGTGTCCATTGTGATAGAATCTCATTATCCCTAAGGAAATGGGTGAACTCCGTACTCAAGTACTCTCCTCCTCGATCTGATCGAAGAGTCTTAATACTCTTTTCAATTTGGTTCTCTACCTCATTCTTATATTCTCTGAATTTCTCGAAGGCCTCAGATTTGTACTTCATTAAGTACACGTGTCCATACCTAGAGAAATCATCAATGAATGTAATGAAGTATAAGTAACCACCTATAGCCTGAGTCGACATGGGACCACATACATCACTATATATGATTTCCAATAACTTGGTGGCTCTTTCTCCAGTTCCACTAAAATGAGAGTTGGTCATCTTCCCACGAAGGGAAGGTTCGCAAGTTGCATATGTTTCATAGTCAAATGGGTCTAAGTATCCCTCATGTATATGACATAGCCTACAATGTCATAGGTATACATTATTCACCTCATCTCTTTTCCTCTTAGACATATTTATATTCATGATATGTAGAGAAGTGTCTAACACATATAAGTCATTTATAAGGGTCTCTCTAGTGATGATCTCATCATCCATAATTATTGAATAACTATTATTCTTAAAAACTAATTTATATCCACTAATTATCAAACAAGATATAGAAATAATATTTTTGATAATAGAGGGAACAAAAAAGCATGCATCTAATGCAATAATAGCTCCACTAGGCAGATGTAGGGTGACCTCTCTAATAGCAATTGCAGCAACTCTTGCTCTATTGCCTATCTTGAGGTCCATCTCGCCTCTAGCCAATCTCCTAGGTCTTGCCAGAACCTGCAACGAATTACAGATATGATAAACACTCCTGGTATCCAATACCCATGTGTTATCATAAAAATCTGACAAGTGGAGACTGATCATGAATATACCTGAAACTTCTCCAAGCTTCTGTCTCACCTTCTATGCAAGGTAGTCCTTACAGTTCCTCTTCCAATGCCCGTCTTGGCCATAGTGGAAGTACTATCCTTTGTTCTTTCCTGGATATTTCTTGGTAACCTTTGCCTTACCTAGTCTTTCTTTGCTCTTACCCTTCTTAAGGGTCTTGCTAGCCTTCCTTTTCTTTTTTGTTTAACCAATATAGAGAACTGGCTTCTCTTTCTTGATGGCACTCTCAACTTCCCTCAACATATTGAGGAGCTCAGGGAGAGTCACCTCAAACTTGCTCATGTTAAAATTCATGATGAAGTGAGAAAAGGAATCTGGTAGGGACTGAAGTATAAGATCAACGCACATGTTATCCTCTAGGACTATTCCTAGACCTGTGAGTTTCTCGATCCACTCTATCATCTTTAGGACATGCTTCTCAACCTATGTCCCTTCTGTCATCTTGGCTTGGAAGAGTCTCTTAGATATCTCATATCTTTGAGTTCTTTCATATTTCTCAAACAGCTAGCGGAGATAGAGAATGATAGAATCTGCATCCATGCTCTCATGTTGCCTCTGTAACTCAAGAGTCATGGAGGCCAACATGTAATATTTTGCCAACGTGGAATCATCTATGTACACAATTGTATCAAGGACGTATACGATTTTATCTATCGTGAGAACAATTCTTAAATTATGGAGCTAATCTATATAGTTTGGACCAGTGACACAGTTGGCATCAAGCATGCCACGTAGGGGGTTTGTGAGCGACATGTTTATGATAAAATAAGATATAACAAAAAATAAATAACATGCAGATTTTACAAAAAATACTAATTAAGATATGGACTTCTATCTTAATGTACTCCCACTATTTTCTTAGTGAATCATGTGACACCCTCGACACGTGAGATGAAAATCTCCGGCAAACTCCTAGTGGGGATCGGGATCCAATTGGCATCTTAGTGCAACCTCGAGAGACTCGACCAATTATACTTAGCCCAAAAGGTATGCAACTCTTGTCAATCATAACTTCTTATGATTCCCGTCATGTTCGGCCTCTGAATCATCATAGTCTCGAGGGACTTGACAAACCATAACGTTCAATTAAGTCATCACCATCGTTACAAGATGAATCTAATTCGATAATATGCCCTCGAGGGACTCGACCAAGTATACTATGTCCTCAGGTTACCGGTGACATCTCTATGTCGTAGGCAAGATCTCGATCACATAAATAGGTGAGCCTCGAGGTACTCGACTAACTCAACC
This sequence comes from Ensete ventricosum, assembly GCA_029747655.1. NCBI lineage: Eukaryota > Viridiplantae > Streptophyta > Magnoliopsida > Zingiberales > Musaceae > Ensete > Ensete ventricosum. Next base: position 24,325,412 of record JAQQAF010000002.1, read on the forward strand.
TATGTCATGATTCAATTTCTTCCTATAACGATGGAATGCCACATGGGTCAATCTTATTGCCTCACGCTTACCAACTTAATATTATCTTAAGAGGGGTTTTTGTATCGGTCTCCTAATATGTCGTGTCACACACATACATATTTAATATATATCTACATCACATGTATATATATATATATATATATATATACATATATGTAGTATGTGTATAACACATCATATATGCAAGGCACACCGGATGATCATGAGTCGTCACCTAATATGAGTAAGCCCAAGCCAGTGGGCCTAATCACTCACAATAGGATCTATGTGTGCATTGGCACATTTTCATATCCTGTGATTGTTGATCTCATCATCATCGGTTTCGTCGGATCGTGACATCACCATGCGTCATGATCTCCCGTCACAACATCATGGGTCCTGTTGTAACCTTCACACTCCCGCTGTGCCTCTCCATATAATTATAAATAATCACAGGCACGCAGGCCCAATAATAAATGAGAAAAATCGTAGGCTCGCAGACCCCAATAACAATCATAATTACACACATTATATAATAATTAATTAAACTATTTAATTAATTATTTTTTTTTGAAATTAGGACATGCTCGAAATATCCAGAATTGTCAAGGGTATTTTCATAATTCTGGATGAGAGGATAGTCCTCAAAATTTCGAGAATTGTTGAGGGCATTTTTAAAATTCTATACACGAGAACGGTCCTCGAAATTTTAAAAATTTAAAGGGGCAGGATCATCCTTTTCTTAAAAGGATGCCCTAACCCCTCTTGCCCCATCTGCGCTACCGTCGCCGTCGTTGCTGCCCCTGCGCAGGCGACGGCTGCCCCTGCGCAGGCGACAGCTGCCCTTGCCCGTCGGTAGCCACCCTGCCAAGGGGCGGCCACCACTACGGCCAGTGCCGCCGCCCCTGCTGGCTACAAGGCTGGCCGCTGGCGGCAGCCCCTTGCAGGTGCCTTGCAGTTGGCTCCCTTTGCGGGCGCCGCGCTGCAAGCGGGTGTGCCCGCAGGTGACTGCCGCCCCTACGAGCTGCTGCCCCAGCGAGCGACGCCGGCCTCCCTTGCGGGCTGGCCGCCCCTCCTCACTGCCTTCGCTGCGAAAACGCAATAACAACGCTTAGAACGATTCTACGCGATTCAATCTCATCACATGCAGTTTAAAACTAATCTTTCATACGAAAACCTTGGCTCTGATACCACTGTTGGAGGCCTCAGTGGGTGCAACACATGCGTAGTGAAAATCAAAACAAAAACTGGTTTCCTATGCAGATCAAATTGTCGTGCAAAATATTGGGGTCGCGAGAAAAACATAAAAACCAATAAAACTACGATGTGAGAGAGATTGAATTTACCTAAAGAGAACGTATATCCCTGTATTCCAGATCCGGATGGAGAAGATGAAGGAGGTCAACCGTCCTCTCTAGCGGTATCCACACGATGGATCTCTGTAGTGAAACTCCTCCAATCTGATCTTGCAACTCTTGCATAGACCGAGGGAGGAGAATAGGAGGTGGTGGCTAAAGCTGCAGCCTATCAACCATGAGTCTCCCCTCCTATTTATAGAGAGTCACCAAAAATCCTAGGGCTCCTGCCTTAGTGGGTATTGGATCTCCATCCAATTACCCACTAACCTTGCATTATTGGATCTCTATCCAATAATCTTCTTAGGCCTCTAATTGGGCCTTAATCAAGGAGCTCATCAGCATAGGGTCTCATCTAATGAGAATATGGGCTAATTGGATCACCATCAAATCCTCTATTCGCTGAAGCATCTACCATATGTGTATGACCCTCTAGGCTCGATACTGAGCTGGTTGTGAGTCTCTCCCATCAGAACTCTTGATATAGTGAATTATTATCCCCATAATAATTCACTCGACTCATCGACTATGGACGTACTAGGCCACTACGCCATAATCCCCAGTCGATACAGGAGGATCGAATCCATTAGACCTGTCAGTCCTCAGTTATCGTGTATCTATAATCCCTCATCCACCTAATATCCTAGAGACCATATATTGGATATGGTACTGTCAGGTCACATACGGAATCTATCATAGTCTCGCTCTAATCAGATTCTCTCGGAGAACTCTTTCTCTCTCAATCCGAATGACCCTGGCTAGGGATTTGTCTGAGGAAACACATATGAGATATTTCTCTCATGATATCGAGAGTGGATGATCCTCTATTGACACTCAATTACCTTCGTAAGGTTAGCTACCAATCCCGATAACCAGTTATACCATATCTGAAACTTTCCAAACCTATAAGTCTGGCGTCAAAGAAAGGAGTGGATTATAGACACTCCATATGATGGAGGTAGCTGGTCTCATAGCCACTTGTGTGGAGATACTAAGGATATAGTACATGTGCTTATTGGAGAATGAGTTCACTGATTGATTCGCTTATGAAATATTGTATGGTTAATGATACCTAATGTTAGATAGATATTCCATAGTCCCAGTTGTGTATCTGGTCCTTAGACTTGAGACACCAAGGATGCCTTGTTTGAGTACTCCTTTTTTATGTCGAACTTACAGGTTTAGAAAGTTCTAGATCTGATACAACTAGTTATCGAGATTGGTAGCCAACCTTACGAAGGCAATTAAGAAAGAATGAGTTCTCCGGAAGAATCTGATTAGAGCGAGTCTCAAATAGATTTAGTATGTGACCTGATAGTACCATGTCCAATATACGGTCTTTAGGATATTAGTTAGATGAGGGATTATAGATACACGGTAACTGTGGATTGATAGGTCTGATGGATTTGATTTACTTATACCATCTGGGGACTATGGCGTAGTGGCCTAGTACGTCCATAGTCGATGAGTCGAGTGAATTATTATGGGGATAATAATTCACTATATCAGAAGGAGTTCTGATGGGAGTGACTCACGGCCAGTTCATATCGAGCCTAGAGGGCCACACATATATGGTGGATGCTTCAATGAATAGAGAATTGGATAGAGATCCAATTAGCCCTTATTCTCATTATATAAGACCCTACACTGATGAGCTCCTTACAGTAGGCCCAATTAAAGGCTAAAGGAGATTATTATCTAGAGATCCAATAATGCAAGATCAGTGAATAATTGGATAGAGATCCAATACCCACTAAGGTAGAGGACCCCTAGGGTTTTTGGTGGCTCTCTATAAATAAGAGAGAGGTTCATGGTTGATAGGCTACAGCTTTAGCCACCCCTTCCTATTCTCCTCCCTCCCTTTGCGCAAGAGTTGTGAGATCTGATTGAAGTAGTTTCACTACAGAGATCCATCGTGTGGATACCACTAGAGAGGAGGACACTTGACCTTCTTCATCCTCTCCATCTGGATCTAGAAAAATAGAGATATACGATCTCCCTAGGTAATCAACCTCTTACGTATCACAGTTTTCTCGGTTTTATAGCTTTTTAGCAACCTAATCTTTTGCATGATGATTTGATCTGCATGGGAAACATGTTTTATTTTGATTTCTGATGCGCATATGATGCTCCGCTGAGGTTTCTCAATATCACCAATGAGGGGTGCGCATTGGGCATTCCTCGAATCTCGGCTACAAAACATATGACAAACTGGGTTAGGGGTTCGTCGTTCGTTTGGCTAAACCCGAGGAGTGATGCTACAGTTGGCTTGGGGCGAGCACTTGCAAGGAAATTCAGCTAAAATTCTTTTATGAGCTGGTCGAAGCATAAGACCGAAGAGGGTCTCAACCGGTTGTACCATGTCTGGGCAGGTCTTCGCAGTGTGGTTGGGAACATCCGACACATGAGGGCATCGGAGATGCTATAGAGAACCATTTGGGCTTAGAACACAATGACATGCTCTGTCGGGTCTGAGCCGCTATCGTAGGCCTCTAGTGTTGGGAGGCAAAAATTGTGCGAAATGGGTTTGTTTAGGATATTTGGGACAAAGGGGGAACCCATCAAGGCACCTTCCCCAAGTTCTTCCTTTGATTTGGTAAACTCCTTTTGGACATCGTCCAAGCGTCGATTGACTTGACGCAGTTGCACCTTGAGGGAATCAGCTAAGTCAAATGAGAGGGTGTCCGGCTCGGGCAAGCTGGGTGTGGGTGTTCTGGAGATGGGAACCTGGCGGTCAGTAGTCGGGCCGCGGACACCTGAGCGGACCTCAGGGGGGAGGGTGAGGGCTTCCGATGCCTGGCTATTGCATGGCCACAGGCATCTTCGGAGAGACAAGGAAGTGAGGTGGTGCTATCGGGAGGCCTATCGTGGGGGACCAACTGTTGTGCCAGTTGCGAGTTTGGATCATCCCGGCCAAGGCCTGGACTTGATAAGTGAGTCCAAGAAAGGCTTTGGCGGAGATGGTTGGTGGTCTAGCACCAAGAGTATGGGGAGAAAGCCCCGGGTCATTAAACAACCTCTAGTAGCAACCCGGGGTGAGCGTCGAGGAGCCTAATTCCCCGGGAGGGGGGAAATGAGGCTACCCCTTGGTCCTAAGAGCTTGTTGGGTGGTCGGGACGTCCTCGTTGAGGTTGGGCCCTCCTTCTAGTACTAAAATGTTAGTGAATCTTATGTTGTGGCCGAGGTGTCAGCACAGCTCGGTTCGGTCCGAGTGTGCAAGGCTATCCACGTGGGTCATCTGGTGGTTGACACTTTGTTGGGTCGGTCATCCCGCGATGTGCTTATCTCAGCCCTCAGTTTCGTCCTGCACAAAGGCTTGAGTATGAGGGGTTGTGTGTCTGACGTGGCCCCTTCGATGACTGAGTTAGTGAGTGGAGTGAATTAAGGGGTTTTGAGTGGCTCGAGTCCCACCCTTGGGGTTGGCCAAGAGGTTGGCTTTTATACCTACCATCGAGGGTCTATCGTATATGACTTATTAAAGGTAGTCGCTTCCTCGATCGACTTAGTCATGCGAACCGCGAGGTGTAGCGTCGACTTCCTAGATCTCGGGCATGGTATGATTCTGGATGTCGGTGTCATCTTCAGGTATCCTGGCAGCTGATACGATTCTGGACGCTAGCATCATCTCCTAGGATCTCAGGTGGTTGGTGAGTCGATGTGGCTCAGGATACTGATGTGTCTTGAGGAGCTGACGTGACTTATGGTGCATGGCCACAGGAGGTTAATCCATAATTTACCCTATCATTGCTGAAATCAAATAATTGAATCATTCAATAAAGTATTATATTTTCTTAAGTTTATTATTTGAAGAATATCTGTCATACACGTTTTTTATCATTACCAAAAAGACTGTCAACAGACGTGAAGGTCCCTCCAACATGCATAAACCAAAGCCACATATCAGGAATTAGGTTTCTCTCGCACACTTCAAAAGGTGGAAAAAAAACCTTGGAGAAGTGAATGCAAAGGAAGCTACCAAAAAGAATTGGAACAAGATCAGAACATGGTAATTTTGGAGCAATTTGATTATAGAGGGAACATAGAGAAGTAGTAATTTTTTAAATAGACATTCGTTTATCTTATGTCTTGTTTTTCTATAAAAATTATATTTAATTTTTGGTGACACATTTAAGGTAGGTCCTTTAACAAATATGATATACTTTTGTTAAATGTTACCAACAAAACCTATGTCATTTCTTCTATTAATATGACCCTTATTGGAAAGGATCATATTTAGTGATTTGTTCCCAATTTCAAATTTTTCTAATATTATCTTAAGCATGTTGTTCTCTTATTTAACATTATCTAGCATATCACATTTAGAACATGGTTTATGTGATACTAATGAATCATGCATTTTGTCAAGTCTACTAACCAACAAATCATGATCATTCTTAAGCAACTTAAAAGATTTGCTAAGTTTTCTAAACTCATAAAATAAATCATAAAACATATTTTATAACTCCAAAAAAGAAACACTTAATGAATCACTGACCTCATTTTCGATCGTCATTAGAGCATAATTAGCAACTTCATCTTTGGAGTGGTCTTCTTCGTCCGAAGAGGTTGAATCATCCCAAGTGGCTGAAAGTGCTTTCTTCTTGTGTGTTGGCTTCTTCTTCAAATGAGGACATTCATTTTTGAAATGTCCCAATTTTTTACATTCATAGCATATGACATTGTCCTTCTTTAGTTCTTTTTATTTTTATAATTTTTGTTCTTTTTTATAAATTTTTAAAATTTTCTTGATAAAAGTATAATATCATAGTCCTTATCACTCGAGGTTTTACTCGAGGAGTCATTTGTTGTTCAAAGTGCTACATCCTTCTTATTCTTTAGAAGGAGTTCATCAAGCTCATCGTGAGCTTTACAGTTTAGTTCATATGTCATAAGAGAGCCAATGAGTTCTTCAAGAGGCAAGTGTAATCTTCGTCTTAACAAAAAACTTTTGGCTTGAAGCAAGATAGGAAGATCCGAAGTTTTTCGTTCAAGTAAAGTAAGTGAGTGATTAAAAGGAGATTACTAAGTTACTTGCTTAAAAATTAGTTAATAAAGAACAAGCAAACTCGAAAGATAAGCAACATCAAAGGGAAATGCTTAACTTAAAACGTCACTTTCAAAGAGTACGTAAAAATCGAAAGCGTCTAATTGATATTTAGTTCAAAATGATTAAGAACTCGACAATTGCAAGTAGTAAATGCAATAAGAATAAAATACTCACAATTATAGTGGTTCGACATAACGGGCCTATGTCCTCCTCCTTGAGGCACACTGGCATCCACTACCGATCTTCTTTGTGTGAAGATCAAACTCTTACAATCTTACAAGAGAGATCAGATTAAACTATTTGATCGCTCACTCACCCCTTTTCTTTTTCTTACAATTCACATAAGTTTTTCATAGAATTTATCCCCTAAAATTGTTGTATGGAATGCAAGAAAACTTGAGATATTTATAGCCTCAAATGGCTTTAGAATTTTGGAACCAAAATTCAAACATACCTGAAAAATCAAGGTATGGGCGATTCACCCGCCGATGTCGGGTGGTTCAGCCGCTTGAAAACCTGGTACGGGCGGCTCAGCACCCCGAAAACTTGGGCGACGCTAGTTGAACCGTCGCTCACTAGCAGTTTATTCAATAGGAATCTCGGAAAAGTGATTCTCTTCACTTTTTCAATCTCGATTTGAACCATCAGTTGACCAATCCCCTGATTAACTAATTGAGCTCAACCTAAACTTAATCACACCCCATATTGGACCCGGTTGCCTCATTGAGTTGATTTGGATTCCTTCTAAATCACACTCATTTCGGACTTAACCTTAACCTATGACTTAAGAAATACAATCATACATGACCACCAGCTTAATGACTTCACTCGCGCAATCCGGCAACCTCCGACATTCTTTACGGTGAGTCTCACGGTACTCCTCTAGCGATCTCCTGACATGTTTCTAGCGATCTTCCAATACCTTCGGCAAAGTCCTAGTGAACTCCCGACGAGCTCTCACCGTATCATCCAATCCTTGGCTCAATGCGTAAGCTTAATCCTAGGTCCATGGCTGATCTGTAACTCATTTTCATTGTCATGGTTAAACTTACACGATGCTAACTACAACTTGATTAATTACAATCAACATGGCCACAAATCCACTTTAAGACCTTCCCAACTCTCGATAAGCCTTTCGGCTAATCCCGACAATCTTTCGATAAGTCTCAGTCTTCTTCCGGTGAACTCCCTTGCGTCATCCTAGCAAGCTCCCGATACCCTCGGTGAGCTCCTGATGCACTCCAAGCGAGTTCCCAACTGCATCGTCCAAACCCCAACCCGATGCTTGGACTTGACTCTAGCCAAAACTTTGATTGTAATAATCTCTTTGTCATAGTTAATCCTACATCAATCAATTCTAACAATCTTGTTAGATCAAACACTTATCAATTGATTTTATCATCAAAATCTGAGATTTAATAATTTGGACTTATTATAAAAGTCTATTTCAGTAACTCAAGATCAGATAAGACATTATCTTCGAAGACACGATCTCCAAGATGACATAGTCTCCGAAGATGTGTCAAGCAATTGACCTGCCCAGACAAAGCCTCCCAAACTATATTAGGTAGCTGAACCGCCCAAAACACAATCTTCGAGACCAGCACCTCGGGAACACTTAGAATTAAATTTTGGCTCCACTTTTGAAGCCATTTGGGGCCTATAAATACCCCACCCATTCTTGATGAAAGTACTCAAGCAATTAAGAGCAAAAATCTTGTGAAAATGCTATTGTAATTGAGAGTTTCTCCTCATTTCATCTTGTGTAGTTTTTTATTTAAGAGAGGCTTAAAGTAAAGGTTAACTCCTATACCTATAAAAGGATAATAGAGTTGTAAGAGGGTGGTTGATCTTCACCCATTGAAGTAAGATCAATAGTGAAAGCTGGTGACCTCAACGAAGGAGGAATCGGGAGTGGGCGTAGGTCACGAGACCGAACCACTATAAAATCGGTTTGCTTCCCCTTCTTTGCTCTTTATTTTCATTGCTTTCTTATTTAACTGTCTACTACCTTTGCTTGCACTCTTACAAACATCTCTACACTTAAACATATTTTTTATACGATTTTTATTGAGCGAATATTTAAATCGACGTAAATTTTTTATAAGCACTAATTCACACACCCCCCCCCCCCCCCCCCAAGTGACGCTTGATCCTAACAATTGGTATCAGAGCCACGTTTCTCTCTATTTGGCTTAAATCCAAGAGAGATAGCTTTTATTGGTAATCAAGAGGGACTTTCTATCACTCGTCCTCCCATGTTCAATGGGATGGATTACACGTATCGAAAAACTTGAATGAGAATTTTCTTACTTTCTATCGATTTTGAATTATGGCATATTGTTGAAAATGGTTTTGAAAAGTCTTCCAAACTAACGAATGAACGGAATGATTCGGAAAAGAAGACTTTCTCTTTAAATGCTAAAAGCGATGAGCACTTTATTTTGTGCTCTTGATAAAAATAAATTTAATTAGGTTTCTATATGTGAAACTGCGCACGAGATTTGGCACACACTCGAAGTCACACACGAAATCACTAGTCGAGTCAAAAAGTCAAAAATTAATCTTTTGGTGCATAGTTATGAGTTATTTCGCATAAAACCAAGTGAGATGATAGGAGACATGTACACCCATTTTATGGATGTCTTCAATAGTCTAAAAGTGCTTGGTAAAAGTTTTTCTAATTTTGAACTTGTTAATAAAATATTAAGATCTCTTCCTAAAAGTTGGGATCCCAAAGTAACGATAATACAATAAGCAAATGACCTAAATAATTTTCTGCTTGAAGAACTAATCGGGTCTTTGATGACTTACGAAATGACATGTATATCACATGATGAACTCGATAACAACCTTCCAAACAATAGGAAGGACATAGCACTTAGAACCAAGGAAGACCACTTAGGAGAAAACTCAAGTGACGATGATAATGATAAGGACTTCGCACTTCTTACAAGAAAATTTAAGAAATTCTTAAAAATGACTAAAATAAAATAAAATGCTAAGAACAAAAGTAAACTCAAAAAGGACTCAATAATATGTTACGAATGTAAGAAGCCAAGACACTTCAAAAATGAATGTCCCCGAGTGAAGAAGAAGCAACCAAAGAAGAAGAATACGCTCAAAGCTACTTGGGACAACTCAAGTTCATCCGAAGACGAGGAGCCAACCAACAAAGAAGAATTTACAAATTACACTTTAATGACATTTGGCAACGAGATAAGTAACCTAAATGAGTTTTTTTTTATCTTATAATGAAGTATTTAATGACTTGTTTGATGATCTTAAATTAGTTAGTAAAAAGTATAAATTGCTAAAGAAAGATCATGCTTCACTTGCTAGTGAGTTTGAAAATTTAAAAAAGGAGTATGATGAACATAGGATAGCTCCTTGCACTAAGTGTGAAGAATTAGATATACTTAAGAAATAATATGTTTCATTACAAGAAACATAAGAAAAAATTAAAATAGATAACAAATCCTTAAACATGATCCTTGCTAATAAGGGTCATATTCATAGAAAGGAAGGAATTGGCTTTATGAGTAACACCCAACAAAAGTCAACAATATTCGTTAAAGGACCTACATTATATGTTTCACCTATAAATAAATATATTTTTTATGAAAGAATTGGACACTATGCTTATAAATATTTATTTAGAAGGCATGGTCCATACAAATTAATTTGGGTTCATAAAAGAATCACAAACAAATTGATGCCATTAGTAAAATTAGATAGAATTTTTCATGAGGAACCTAAAGGCAAATGGGTATATAAACTAAAACCCCTTTTCTTATAGGTATGTCTCCAAACAAAGGCGAGAAGCATAAAATGGTATCTTGATAGTGGATACTCAAGGCACATGACCAGAGATCCAACTCATTTCTCTAAGCTTACTAGCCTAAATAAAGGATTTGTCACCTTCGGAGACAACAACAAGAGAAAAATCATTGGGAAAGAAACCATATATAATAAATCAAATCTCTTGATTGAAGATGTATTGTTAGTTGATGGTTTGAAACATAATCTACTAAGCATTAGCCAATTATGTGATAAAGGATACATTATCAAATTTGAGTCTAATGCTTGTATAATTGAAATACCACATAAATAATAGTTTTATTATTACCTTAAGAAGCAATAATGTGTATACTATTGATATTGATAATTTTTATAATAAAATATATTTTTTGATCTTAAATGATGATGCGTGGATTTGGCATAGGAGACTAGGACATGCTAGCATGAAACTATTAAACCAAATCTCAACTAAAAATCTAATAAGAGGAATGACTAGCATTAAGTTCGTAAAAGATAAAGTTTATGATGCATGCCAGCTAGGAAAACAAATTAAAAGTAGTTTCAAATAAAAAAATCAAATAAGCACCTCTATGCCATTACAATTGATCCATATGAATTTATTTGGACCAATTGATACTACAAGTTTAGGAGGTAGCAAATATGCCTTTGTTATTGTAGACAATTATAGTAGATATACTTGGACCTATTTCTTGGCACACAAAAGTGATTCTTTTAAATGTTTTTTAAAATTTTACAAATTTGTTCAAAACGAAAAGGGTTTTATGAATTCATTTATACGTAGTGATCATGGTGGTGAGTTTCAAAATCATGATTTTTAAAAATTTTGTGACTCAAATGGGTATAATCATAATTTCTCTACTCCTAGAAATCCACAACAAAATGGAGTAGTGGAAAGAAAAAATAGGAGCTTACAAGAAATGGCTAGAACCATGTTAAACGAATATAGTCTACCCAAATATTTTTGGGCTGAAGCCATTAACACGGTATGCTATATCATGAATAGGGTTCTCGTAAGACCATTACTCTCTAAACTCCTTATAAATTATGAAATAAAAAAAACCTAATATTTCATATTTTAAAGATTTAGTTGTAAATATTTTATTTTGAATGAAAAAGATGTCTTAGAAAAGTTCGATGCAAAATTTGATGAAGACATATTTCTTGGTTATTCCTCAATTTCAAAAGTTTATCATGTATTTAATAAAAGAACTCTAGTAATTGAGGAATCCATTCATATTATTTTTAATGAGGTTCCAAAATTAAAGAAAATTGATTTTGATGATGATCTTGATTTTGATACTTTAAATTTGAATGATAAACCTCATCTCCAAAACAACTTGGATGCATCTACTTCTAAGGAATACTTACCCAAGGAATGGAAATATGTAGATACTCATCCTAATGAGTTAGTAATAGGATATACATAAAAAGGTGTTCAAACTCATTCATCATTTAAAAAATTTTGTGCTAACGCCGTATTTTTATATAAAATTGAACCAAAATGTATTGAGGAAGTCCTAAAAGATTATTCTTGGGTTATTTCAATGCATGAAAAGTTAAATCAATTTGAGAGAAATGAGGTGTGGGAGCTTGTTCCTAGACCTAATAATCGTTTAATAATTGGTACTAAATGAGTCTTTAGAAATAAGCAAGATGAAAATAACATCGTAGTTAGAAACAAGGCTATATTAGTGGCCAAGGGTTTTGACCAAGAAGAAGGGATCAATTAGCAAGATGCTCCTTGCCTCTACCTCTTTTAAGGATTTTAAGTTATTTCAAATGCATATCAAAAGTGCATTTCTTAATAGTTTCATTTCTGAAGAAGTTTATGTTGAACAATCTCCCGATTTTGAAAATAATCTTTTTCTGAATCATGTTTTTAAATTATTTAAGGCTCTTTATGGATTGAAACAAGCCCCTAGGGCTTGGTATAAAAGACTTAGCTCTTTCTTTATTTCAAATAATTTTTTGAAAGACAAGGTTGATACCATATTATTTTTTAAGTATTTTAAAAATATTTTTTTATTATTCAAATTTATGTTGATGATATTATTTTTGGTTCAACAAATGAATCCTTATGTGAATCTTTTGCCAAGAGTATGAGCCAAGAATTTGAAATGAGCCTAATGGGTGCATTAACTTTTTTCTGAGTATTACAAATAAAATAATTATATGATGGTATCTTTATAAGTCAAACTAAGTATATATTAGATTTGTTAAAACGCTTTAGTATGGATAATGCTACGGCTATAAACACACCCATGAGAATTTCTACAAAATTAAACTTGGATAATGAAGGTGAAAATTTTGATCAAAAAATATATAGAAGAACGATAGATAGTTTATTGTGTTTAATTGCTACTAGATCAAACATAATGTTTAGTGTTGGATTGTGTGCAAGGTTTCAATCCAATCCTAAATATTCTCATTTTAAGACAGTTAAACGAATATTTAGATATTTAAAATGAACTTCTAACTTAGGATTATGGTATCCTAAGTCTAAAAACTTTGATTTGCTTGCCTATGCGGATGTCGATTTTGGAGGTTGTAAAATAGATAGAAAGAGTACAACTGGAACATGTCAATTCTTAGGACATGCTCTTGTTTCTTGGTCTTCTAAGAAATAAAATTCAGTTGCATTATCTACAGCTGGAGCTGAGTACATAGCAGTCGGTGCATGTTGTGCACAAGTCATTTGGATAAAAAACACTTTAGAATATTATGGAATTCACTTGAAAAATATTTCTATCAAATGCAATAATATTAGTGTAATATGTTTAACTAAAAATCTTATTCAACACTCAAGAACTAAATATATTGACATTAGGCATCACTTTTTTAGAGATCATGTAAATAATCACGATATATCTTTGAAATTTATTAATACTAACCATCAATTGGCTAATATCTTCATCAACTCATTAAATGAAGAAGAATTTGACTTTATTAGAAGAGAGTTAGGAATGCTAAATCATCCAAATGCATGATTTAGTATATTTCTTGAGCTTTTGGTTGAAATTTACATGAGATAATTTTGAATACATGAATAGCTCTTTGATTTCTCGGCTTGTTGAGCTCTATTTCGAAATGATTCTATTTGTAATTGATATTTACAAAGAGGGAGAAAAAAAATTTGTGATGCACAAAATTCTATCTTTATCCTTCTATTTATTTTACAAAAAAAATAAAGTAAATTCTAACTTTAATCTTCTTATTTTACCAAGCGGGAGCATTGGACTAACTTCTTCTATTTATGTGCTAACTGTTGTGATAAATATTTAAAAAATTATTCAAATATAATTAAGCATTTCTTCTTTTTGTTGATGACAAGGGGGAGAAATGATATAATTGATGATGTAAAAGAAATGGTTATTTTAAAATTTTTGAAATGTTCTTTTGATACCAAGAAGATGAATACTTTAAAAATTTTATCATGTACGGTATCATGAAGACTACCATGATGAATCTATCTTATGTTGCTTACGTAAAAGTAGCATTTCCTGATACACATAGAGTGGTTGGTCCCTCTTTTTCTCATCGGACAAGTAATAACAGGGTGATTCAAACTACTTTATAAAGCTTTTACTTTAGCCCTTTCGTTTGTCCATGCAAAGTAGGGAGCCCCAGAAATACTTCTTAATTTCAAATATGGTTCTAGGTTTCTTATTTTTTGTAATATTTTATTTATTCTTAATTTATAATATAACTTGTTGAGTATTAGACAATTGATAGATGATGAATATTCAGTTATATTTAATAATAGTTTATAAACTATTAAAGATAAAAAATCTAGTTTAATTATAGTAAACATTTGCATGACACAAAACAAGATGTTCCCTCTCGATGTTTCAAATATTGAAAAGCATACTCTTATTGTAATTCAAAAGAATGAGTCTAATTTATGATATTTAAGATATAGATACCTTAACATTAAGGATTTAAGGTTGTTAAATAAATAATAATAATTTTTTAATTATGTAAAATTAATGCACTTAATGTATGTGAAGGATGTAATTATAGTAAACAAAATAAGAAATTATTTTCTATTGAAAACCATGAAGAGTTCTAATTGTCTTGAATTAATTCATGTTGACTTATATGGACCTGTGAATACCAAATCATTTGGTGGAAGTTGATATTTTTTATTATTTACCAATGATTATAATAGCCACATGAATTAGAAAAAAAATTTAGAACTGAAATATGAAACATTTGATAATTTTTGAAAATTCAATGCACTTGTAGAAAGGCGAAGTGGTAGATACATAAAGACACTTTCGACAGATGGAGGTGGTGAATTTTATCAAATGAGTTTGATTCTTTTTGTGAAGAAAATAATATTCATAGGGAATTGACAACACCACATACACGGGAACAAAATGGTGTAGCTGAATGTAAAAATTGAACCGTCATTGAAATGACAATAAGTTTGCTTAAAGGAAAACATCTTCCAAATTAGTTTTGGATAGAAGTAGTCGCAATAGCAGTTTATTTGTTGAATATTTCACCAACAAAAGCTATTATGAATTGAACTCCTTTTCAGGCTTAGTATGATATAAAGCTAAGTGTAAGCCATCTAAGAATTTTTTATTGTATTGCTTATGCTTTAGTAAATTCATAAAACTATTATAAGCTTAATGAAAATCTAAAAAATGCATCTTAAATAGTTATTCCTTACGATCTAAAGCATATCAATTGTATAGCAAAGTTATTATTAATAGAAATATTATGTTCGATGAAAGGACAAGTTAAAATTAGGAGACCAATAAAGATAAAACATAAATTCAGATTCCAATAAAACTAGACACTCCATAAAATCAAGTGACGGATCCCGCTCAAATAAGTTTATCATCAACCTCACCTAATAATAGTTCAAATTCATCAAATGATTCATTAGTTGAAACCCTCTAGGAAAATTTAGATCACTAATAGAAATTTTTGATTTAACATTTGTTTCGTTTATTTTAGATCCCATAATTTTTAAGAAAGTAGTTGAAAAAGAGGAATAACGAAGGCAAATCAATTATAAGAATGAAACCTGGGAGCTAATGGATCTACCAAAAGAAAAGAAAAATAATGTATTGAAATAAGTGTTCAAAATAAAATATAATGTAGATGGAAGTATCTAAAAGCATAAAGCTCAACTTATAGCAAAAGAATATTCACGGCAACAAAGTATTGATTTTGATGATACTTTTACTCTACTTGCTAGATTTGAAACCGTGAAAACTTTCTTAGCTTTAGCTACTCACTTAAGTTGGCCTATTTATTAATCTAATGTGAAATTTATTGGGAAACCTAATAGGAGCATCACATGTGTAGTGAAAAATAAAAATAAAATTAGTTTCCCACATTTATCAAATTAGCGTACAATGATTGATATGTGAAAAACTATAAAACCAAAAACTAGATAATATGTATTAGATGTTTTACCTAGGAAGATCATATATCCTGAAAAAATCAGATCCAAATGATAAGATGAAGGAGATCAAATATCCTCCTCTGTAATGGTATCCACACGATAAGTGCGGCGACAACGCTCCTCAAATTGTTGCAGGATCTCCCTTCCACGTGTCGTATACTAGAGTTATCAGCCAATGAGGAGATGAGGTAGAGGAGAATAGGAGGGATGACCACCAAAAGCTCTAGCTTATGAACCCTTTAGCCTCCTCTTATTTACAAAGGTCCATATTAACTTAACCCTAATGGATTCTACCATATTGGAAAATAGATCTCTATCTAACTACCCAAGCCTCTTAGATTAGTGGATCTACATCCAATAATCTCTTATAAGTTCTTAATAAATCTCATCCATAGAATCTAGTAATATAGGAGTCTATTAGATATCCAATAAAATAGGGGCTCCGCGGATATCTCATATCCAAATCTCTACTTGTTACAGCATCTACCATATGTGTGTGACTCTCTAAGTCCAATATTGAGCTAGCTGTGAGTTGCACCTATTATAACTTCTTTTGAAATTAGAACTCATTTCGATTTAATAAATTATTATCCCATAACAATTCACTCAACTCATTAACTATGAACATATTATACCATTACACTATAATCCTCAAATGATATAAGGGGATCTAATCTATTAGACCTGTGTATCCATAATTATCATGTATATATAGTCTCTCATCTATCTAGTATCCTAGAGATCGTATATCAGGCATGGTACCATCAGGCCTCACACGGAATCCCTCTGAGTCTCTCTCTAATCAGATTCTCCCATAGAACTCTTCTTTCAATTCGGATGACCCTGGCTAGGAATTTGCCTAAGCAAGAACACATGGGATATTTCTCTCGTGATACCGAGAGTGGATGATCCTCTATTGATACTCAATTACCTTTGTAAGGTTGATTACTAATCTCGATAACTGATTGTACCAAATCTGAAACTTTCATACATATAAATCTGACATCAAAGAAAGGAGTACTCAAACAAGATATTCTTAGTATCTCAAGCCTGAGGACCAAACACACAATTGAGACTATTGAATCATTGTATGACGTCATGTATCATTAATCATCCAATACTTGGTAAGTAGATCAATTAGTGAACTCATTATTCAATGAGCACTTGTATTGTACCCTTAGTGTCTCTACACGAGCGGTTATGAGACCAGCTGCTTCCATCATATTGATGGCTATATAGTACATCGATCTGTTTGATTATCTCGATGTCTTCTCAAGTAACCTATGACCGAATAATTTGGGGTCTGTGTTTAAAGGTGATTTGGTCTCATCATTATGAACCAATTGTCATTACATAGATCCATGGATATTACAATATATACAACATATAACATAAAGTGAGAATATGATAATAATAATAATAATATTAAGTAAAAAGATTGCATAATATGTCACACGTGCTATCACTCATGTGATTGGCTTGTCTGGCATATGTAACCAGCAAAATCAGTATTTTTTAATAGAGATTTACATGAAAAGATTTTTGTTACTCAACTTAAAGATTTTTTTAGTTAAAGGACATGAAGAAAATATGTATAAGCTAAAGAAAGCTCTCTATATTTTTAAACAAGCTTCAAGAGTATTGCACAACAAAATTAATTGTTATTTTCATCAAAATGGATTTAAAAGGAGCGATAATGGATATACTCTCTATTTAAAAAATGAAGGTGAACATAATATTCTTATGGTTTGCCTTTTTGTTGATGATATTATATATGGGTTCATCTAACTCTTTTATGATAAAATTTAAAAAATATTATGATGAATAAGTTTGAAATATTAGATCTAGGTCTATTGCACTATTTTCTTGAGTCAGAGGTAAAGTGAAATTAGATAAAAAAATTTATTTCATAAAAAAAATATGCAATGGATCTACTCAAAAAATCTAACATAATTAATTTTAAAACTATAGCAACACCCATGAATGTAAATGAGAATTAAAATTTGAAAATGATACATATTTGGCAAATGTAAAATACTATAGAAGTTTGGTTGGAGGTTTAATATATCTAACTCATACTCAACCAAATATTACATTCTCTATTAGCGTCATATCCAGGTCTATGCATAGCTAAAGCAAACATCAACTTGAAACTATTAAAAGAATTCTGTATTATATTGATGGAACCATGAATTATGGCATTTGGTAGTAATTGGGTAGGAGCTTTAGATGATAGAAAGAGTTCTTTAAATAATATTTTTAGCTTCAGGTTAGGAGTTATATTTTGGAGTTTAAAAAAGTAAGCAACAATTGCGTTATCAACATCAGAAATAGAATATGTAGCTACAACATCAACAGCTTATCAAGCAATATAGCT
The DNA here is from genome assembly GCA_029747655.1 of Ensete ventricosum. Classification (NCBI taxonomy): domain Eukaryota; kingdom Viridiplantae; phylum Streptophyta; class Magnoliopsida; order Zingiberales; family Musaceae; genus Ensete; species Ensete ventricosum. The sequence continues at coordinate 24,343,456 of JAQQAF010000002.1, forward strand.
TAGAAGACTTCTTGAAGATCTTCATCAAGAACAAAAAAAAATAATTGAAAATAATTTGTGACAACAAAACCATAATTGTAATGACGAAGAATCTAATATTTCATAGAAGAACGAAGCATATAGAGATATACTATCATTTCATCCGGAATCTTGTAGCAAGTAGAGCCATAACAATAAATTATTATAAGATAGATAAATAAATTTTGAATATTCTCATCAAGCCACTTTCAATTTAGAAGCATGTTTATCATGTCTAAAGTTGGTGTATTTTAACTATGAATCAAGAGAAAGTGTTGAGAAATAATTCATAATAGCTATTGAGTTAGTTATAATGTTCTAGGTAGTTATGTTCTAAGTAGTGGCTCATGTCATGATTTAGGAGTTATGGGGATAACGCCTACACTTAATCACGGGTGAGATACTAATATTAGGTCCTATTAATAGGATCATAGTACATGGAGCAACATAATGTGTGCACATAATATATCCGGTAAGTGTTCTATTATCTCCTATTTAGTACTATATTATTTTTTGATTAAAAATATTCTTATTTAATTAATGGTTTGGTTACTCCTCCATCCCTAACCGTTGGTACAGACCCACTAAATAAAGCTCACAACAGACCTCCTCATATGTAGCCCTGCATGTGTTGCTCCAAAGAATTTTAGCTTAACACAGTTGGTAGTCAAAGAGATCTTAGCTTTTTCGCTCAAGAAATTAATCTGGTGATGATGATGATGATGCACCATGTCTACTTATTGGTCAATGATTTTCAATTCAAAACCATCATACTTTTGAAGTTATTATAGCAAGCTTCGTTAGCAAATACTTTGTCAAATCGTAAGTTTTTGGATCAAATCCCATTTTATTCCTATACCTTTTGCTAAAAATAAAATATTTTTCATGACAAATTTGTAACTTAAAATATTTCTCATAGCCAGTTGTTCAGAGTTGTAAAAATATTTTTCATGACAAGTACATCAGCATATGTTTTCATTTCCCAAATCTTATAGTGGCATTTTATTTTTCTAATACATTTATCATTTTTAATGAGGCATGTGCTGATCGTGGAGCTAATTCAACACAAAACATAACGAAGGGGGGAAAAAAGTGCAAACAAGGTTGAGCATCACTTCACAGGACATGATTGGGAATTCAAAAGCATAATTAGTTCCCCCTCCTAGTGACGACAATAAGCCTGACGTGTGTTGATGCTTTCACCAGCACACTTGAGTGTTCCAACATAAACTACTGTTGACCTCACGAAGAATTTGAGGCCACAGATCGCAGAGCATCACAAAAGCAAATAGCTATGATGCCAAAGTGCACTCTCTCTACATGGCACACATAGAGCTGCACGACTACATTAGCCATGCTTTCTTTAACTCTGATGAACATTACAAACCACCGTACACCTCTGAACAAAGTAAATCTTTCTTTGTTTTCCTGGTTCTCCTTGCAACTTGCATCCTATGCATACTAAAGTCCTTCATTTCTATACAGTGTTGTAGTAATGAGGTCAAAGAGATCCGGAAAAAGCTTGCAGTAGTTGGTTAGACTCTTATCACGTGTGTTGGACAGTTGACACAGATTCAGTTCATAATAAACTTTAGTGAAGCTCATAATCCAAAACCTCACTTATATTAGGTGACTAGGGTTGAGATTAAGAGAGCAACGGCGACTGAAAACGTGGGTGAGAGAAAGAAGACTACAGATTGACAGTAGAGATCAGAAAATAAGAGATCCAGAAAATGGATGAAGACAAGGACAGGAAAAGACTATTCTCAATCATTCAAATCTCATGTTAGATCAGTTTCCAGTGAATTCTTACTGTGATCTCTTGGGAAGGTTTTAGATATTGTGCTTAGGATTATAGTCCTTGTATCTCTGTGATTCTCTTGTGGCTATTGTTTTGGGCTTGGGCAAGAAGTATTGAGATATGTATATTCATTATTTTGATAGTGGATTTTCTCTGGTTTGTCCCGTGGTTTTTACCCTTCGAGTTGAAGGGATTTTTCACGTAAATCTTGGTGTTCATCTGATTGTGATTTCTGTTTGATTCCGCTGTGTGTGACGGTCTACTAGTACTTGTTCTCATATAAAATTTATTCCTATCAACGTATAGTAAAAGAAGAAGAGGGAGACTGGTTCTCGGGGACATGGTGAGGGAACTCAGACAACATCTGGACCACCTCCCTCGTTGTCGGCCTCTCCACGCTGTTCTCCTGGACACACAGCATCGCCACGAAGAAGACATGCATCAATTCGTCAACGGGCACGGTTCTCAGCCTTGGATCGACAATGGCGGCGGCGTTGTCTCTGCTGCAGCTGGTGACCCTCTTGGCCCACTGGACTATGTCAACTCCGTCGCCGAAGCCTCCCACCGGGCGTCGCCCCGTGATGAGCTCAAGTAGAACCACTCCGAAGCTGTACACGTCGCTCTTCTCGTTCACTTTGAGTGTGTATGCGTATTCTGCATGCACAATGCCAGCAAAAAAAAAGCCAACTTATATATATCAGAAGAAAGAATCCCTTCTAATGCTAATCAGAGACCAGGAGAATCGTATTCCTTCTTCACATGTTGATTCATTGGAAGCATTCTAAGGAGAAAGCAGTTTAGATGGACTGAATCATCCGAATAATGAAAACTATTAGAGGTGATTATTTGGAAATTAGATGCATGAGCTCCATCGAAAAAATTGTGTGCAGATCTGAAGGGTAAGATCCCATGCTGTGCTGGTGTTCTTGAGCACCCATGCATGGGAGAGGATACATGCTATCTATCCTCACTAAATCACCTCAAAATTATTCGCTTCTTGATGTGATGGTCTCTCGTATCCAAACAAGGAATCAAGTCTTAACTTTGAAGCTGACATGAGTGTTGAAGACGGGAGATGACAGCGAGCAAAAGCAAGAATGATGAGCGCACCTGGAGCGATGTATCCGTAGGAGCCGGCGATGGCAGACATGGTCTCAGAGGCGCCGCCGTGCTGCAAGAACTTGGCCAGCCCGAAGTCCGCCACGTGTGCCTCAAACGCCGCGCCCAGCAAGATGTTGTTGGACTTGACATCTCGGTGTACGATCACGGGACTGCAATCGTGGTGGAGGTAGCACAGCCCCGTCGCCGCCTCCACCGCGATCCTGTACCGGCGGTCCCAGCCCAGGAATCCGCCCCCCTTGCCGTGCAACACCTCCCCCAGGCTGCCGTTCCCCATGTACTCGTACACCAGCACGTTGGTCTCCTGGTTGGTGCAGAAGGCCAGCAGGCGCACGATGTTCCGGTGGCGGATGCTTCCCAGCGTCCTGACTTCAGCCCTGAACCCGTGGTCGTGGCCCCCGGCCCGCAGCCGCTTTACCGCGATGGCGTCCCCGGCACGGGTCCGCCCCATATACACCACCCCGCCTCCGCCGCGCCCGACTACGTTGCCGTCCTTCATGCACTCCAGCACGTCGGACACGTCCAAGTCCACCTTCTGGAACGCGGTGAGCCGCCACTCGGCGCTGCCGCGGTGAGACCGGGCTCGCACCGCGGCGGCGGCCGCGAACACCAGCGAGCACAGCAGCAGCCCCAGCGCGAAGACCAACTTGAAGTTCCCCGCACCGCGCTGCGCTTGGACCGGGCTCACCGTGATCTTGCACGGTTTGTTCACTGCCGACCCACAGAGCCCGGCATTGCCCACAAACGCGGAGGCGTTCAAGTAGCCCAGCTGCCCGGCCTCCAGCAGCTCGCCGGAGAGGTCGTTGAAGGAGAAATCAGCCGCGGTGAGGCTCCTCATCGCCGCGATCGACCTCGGTATCGAGTCGATCAAGTGATTCCGCGACAGGTTCAGGTAATTCAGGATCGAAACTCCTGCAATCTGCGCTGGAATTGAGCCGGACAGGTTGTTCTGGCTCAGGTCAAGGTAGGTTAGCTGGGTGCAACTGCCGATCTCGGGCGGGATCGAGCCGGATAGGCCATTGCAGCTCAGATCGAGCTTGACCATGCGCCGTAGCTGGCCGATGGTACCGGGGATCGGACCGGCCAGCTGATTGCTCCCAAGCAGCAATGTTTGGATCGAAGACAGGTCCAAGATGGAGGATGGTACTGGACCAGTGAGCAAGTTGTTCGATAGGTTGAGCTGCGACAATTGGGTTGGATTGTGGCCCCTGTTAGGATCCTTATCCGGTATTGGCCCAGAGAGGTAGTTGCTCTGCAACTCTAACAAGTTCAGGTTGGGAAGGTAAAGAAGGCCTGACGGGATGCTGCCATTGAGATAGTTCTGGCCAAGTCTTACCCTCGTGAGGCTCAAACACTCACCTAAGCTATCCGGGATTGGTCCGAACAAGAAGTTGTTCAAGAGGATGAGGACTTTGAGCTCGTTCAGTGGACACAGGTGGGCAGGGACTGCACCGGTGAGCTTGTTTGACGAAAGGTCGAGCACCCGGATCCGGCCTCTGGAGCCGAGTTTCTCCGGTATGGCTCCCGTGAAGTTGTTCATGAAGAGCTGGAGTGTTTCCAGATCCGGTAGCCCGGCAACGAACTGCGGTATCGAGCCGTGAAGCCGGTTCATGAACAGGTTGAGCAGGCTCAGCTCGGTGAGGGCCGCGAGCTCGTGGGGGACCTCTCCCGTGAGCGCATTGTTGGAGAGGTCGAGCAGGGCCAGCCGGGTTAGGTTCCCGAGCGACGGCGGGATCGGTCCAAACAGCCGGTTGGAGTGGAGGAACAGCGTGTCGAGATTGGTCAGATTGCCTAGCTCCGGCGGTATTTCTCCGTCGAGGCCGCAGCTGGGGAGGTCAAGGTGGACCAGATTGGTTAACTTGCCGAGCTCGGTCGGAATGCCGCCGTCGAACACGTTGTAGTAGCCTAAGTAAAGCTGTTTGAGGCTCGTCAGGTTCCCCAGCTCGCCGGGAATCCTGCCACGGAGATCATTGCCGTTCAAAGACAGGTACTCCAATCTGGTCAGGATTCCATAGCTTGCCGGAATTCTCCCGCTAATGTAGTTGCCCCCAAGGTCCACGTACTTGATTCTCTTCGAGCCCGCCAGGCCGGATGGCAAGCATGCCGTGAAGTTGTTGTCGTAGGCGTCGAGCACCTCCAAGTTCGGCAGGCTGGCGTAGTCCCAGTCGAGCCCGCCGTCGAACAGGTTGGACGAGATGTTCAAGTATCGAAGGTTCGGCAAATCGGACACTGTGATTACACCTTGCAGCTGGTTTCCGGCGAGCGAGAGGTTGACGAGGGAGTCGAGACCGGAAATCTCGAGCGAAGCAGAGCCAGAAACGTTCAAGTTGGAGAGATCCACGGCGACGACTCGGCCGTACTCGCACCCGACTCCGAACCAGGAGCAAACCGAGCTCAGGTCTGTAGTGTTCCAGTTGCCTAGTTCTGGGGTGGAAGAATGGAAGCCTTTTCTTATGGAAGCCAATACCAAAGCATCACTCTGAAGCGAAGCACAAGTGGTAGGACTTACAACAGTGAACAAGGTGAGAAGGAGAAGAGAAGGGACCATTTTGATGAGGTTTTGGTGATCTACCTAGTTGGGCATGGTTTTGTAGGAATAAGACATGGAGGAAATGAGAGAGAAGAATGGAGGTTTACACAGACTGTACATAGGAGAATATAAGGCTAAGTACATGGAACGGAAATGGAAACTGAGAATGGCATCTTCAAGAGAAGAGACATCACAGTAAAGATTTCTAGTCTTTGTTGTTCTTTGTGCTCTGAGCTTTGATTTGTGTGTGCAAAATGGAGAGAGGGGCTGGAAATTGTGCTCAGACATGGTTAGAAATAGGATGATTGTTTCTCAAAAAACCATTTTAAAATGCTACAAAACCTAGTGAAATTAAATATTATATACGGGGTTCCTCTCCTATATTGTTTGAGAGAAAGTCTAAACTCTTGTAACTAGAAAACAAAAGAAAAAAAAAAAACTGTATGTGCTATAGGAAATTGCTGGGAAGAAACAGCAGTTGATTCTTCGGACACCATGTACTGAAACTGGCATCTGCGACTAATTGCTGCTTGGGTCCCATGTCAGAGCCTGCACACTGCCATTAGAATGCCGCAGATGACCACGAGGACGAGTTTTACTCATCATGTAGACATTCTGTTTGATCCATAGATGCATGGGGTTTACCGTCGTAGCGTTTTTTGCGGTTGATGAGCTGCAGTCAGTAGAGCAAGCTGTGATTATAGCAGAATCATTATGTCAAGGTTAGTGAGCTCAGACAAGTCATATTAGCAGACAGTGGAGTGATTGTGAACTATAATAATGAGGGCCGTAATAAAGCATGTAAAGCTGGAAGCATGCTGTGTGGAAAGTGATCATTGAAGGAATACATGGTCCTCCAGAGAGGCCTACAAAAGCAGATAGCAGAGAGAGAGAGAGAGAGAGAGATGTGGGGGTTGAATCCCCTACGCATTCAAAGGAAACTGCACATGGGAAAGAGTGCTCTCGTATCAGATGGAATGGAACAGAAACCTCTCTCTCTCTCTCTCTCTCTCTCTCCTCTTGTTTGCCAAAGCTGCCTTCTTTGCTTCCTAGTGCTTCTACTGGTCTCCTTTTTCTCCTTTAGGCTTTGTGGATATTGGCTCCACCCTGTCTAAAGTTAATAATTCAGTCCCTTACAGGGCAGCAACTTGAGACAGCATTGTAGATAGCCAGCCATACGAGCCCTTGTTTTTGGCAGTAGTGTAAGCAGCAAGTGGTCTGCAGACATGATGGGTAAGAGGCAACGTCATCATGAATGAATGCTAGTGGATAGGCAAGAGGTCCAATGAGATGCAGCAACTTGGGTGAATGGATCAACCTTTGGATGTAATGCATGCGAGATGACCGACCACCTGAAAGTTCTCTTAAGTTCTGTCATGCCTTGATACCCATAGCAAGGCTCTTTTGCTTCTTCCCAAATATCCAAGATCCTTCTTCTCCAATGGCCAATGCTCCCTGTGCAGCCTTTCTGTGTTCGATGCAGGATCACTCACCTGGGTATGGCTGCTTACCTCTGTTTAGTTTGGTGGCATATATTATCTTGCACATCAATAATATGTTGACCAGTAAAGGGAAGATTTGCATCTGACACGATCTTCATATATAAATTCAGATGAACTTAAAACTATATCTGCCTAAACTCCTCGTTCTTCACAATAATATTAATTTTTCTGTAAAACTTGAAGAAAAAAAAAAAGAATAATAGAAAATATTATGAATAATTTTAATCAGCGGTCTACGTTACTTTGGAATCAACCAAAGTAATATAGTTATAATTTTAAAATACTAAAAAATCTATCACATCTAAATAAATCTTACTCTCATCTAAACTAATGACATCCTCATCTAAACTAATCACATTCTCATCTAAACTATATTTAGATTTAATTCTTTATCTAATCCTAACTCCTTAAATCAAACTTAACTACTTCGATTATTTTCAATACACCCCCTTAATTCAAGTAGTTATAATTTAAAATTATTTTTTAAAAAATATTTTCTTCGTTAAAATTCTTGTGAAGACGTCGACAAGCTGATCTTCGTTGCTGCAACGGCTGTCTTATGTTTTTTCTCTGTCTATAGATCTTTGAGAACTTCTGACCTGAAATATTTTATCATTTCTCTTGATATTTTTCTCTTTGGTAGCCATTTTTGATGATATGGTGGAGACTCTGTATTTGTAGGATTGAATCCCTTTGTATGCGGAAGCTTTCTTTCTCTCTTTTTTCTCTTAGCCTTCTTCACATCATCATAAACTTCTACCAACCCTATCTGTATATGTACTTTCATTGTTGTCCTTGGGGTTTAGAGATTCACCCATTTTCTGTACATGTGTGTCATCATCATTATGACATGCATCATCTAAGATAGTTTGCATAGATCCACACAAATTTAGATGATCATAATTTTTATGTCATAATGTTGATTCATCAGTACGAGTAGCAAAATCTGAAAATAATAAGACAAATATTTTGTTTTTTGTCATCCTTGCAATTGCTATCAATTTACTGATTTTCTTATCATAAATCAGGCATTTTTCATCATCAAAAATAACATAATATAATTTTCTCGTTGTCTTATACTAATGAGATTTTGTTTTAAATCAAGAATAAATAACACATCATCAATAATTTTTTTACCAGACTTTATGTTCACAGCAACTATTCATTTTCCTTTTACTTGAATTTTTTTATCATTTTTCATCTGCACAGTAATCTGACTGAATCATCAAACTTCTGAAACAAACGTTTATCCTATGTCATATGATTACTACATTCACTATCCAAAAACCAAATAAATCTAGAATATTTTTCATCGGATGCTATAAAGAAAATATTCTCTTCATCTCTTTTGTTATCATTATTTTCCTCATGATAGTTTGTTTAATTTTTATTCCAACAATCTTTTTCAAAATGTCCATATTTTTCATAATAAGAACATAGAGGAACATTTGGATTTTTATTTTTGTACCAATAATCTTTTTCCATATGCGCTTTTTTTTTACAACAAAAATATTTTTGACTTTCTTTTTTACCTTCATTTGATCGGCCTTGTCCTCTGTCTTTTGATCTTTCCCTTGAGATCTGATTTCTGAATTCTCTTTTTTATCCTTCTTCTGATCTATCTTTATTTGAAGAACATGTTCCAAAGTTTCATCCGAAGATCTGTTCATTTTTTGTTCATGAACTAAAAGAGAACTAACTCATTAATTCATCAATAGATAATATGCTTATATCTTTAGCTTCTTCTATAGCAGTAGAGATCATATCAAATTTCAGAGATAAACTTCGTAAAACTTTTTTTACTACAATTTGATCTTTTAAGTTTTCACCGTATGATCTTATTTGATTCATAATAAAAGAAACTTTTGAAAAGAAATCAATGATCGATTCTGAATCTTTCATCATAAGAGTTTCGAACTCACGACGAAGAATTTGAAGCTTTGAAATTTTTACCATTTCTGTGTCTCCAAACACACATTTTAATATCTTCCAGGCTTCTGTTGATGTTGATGTCATCATGATTTATAGCATGTAAAGGGCTTTTGCATCTCTTTATATATTTTTCTTTATCTGATTTTTTTGATCTTTTGTAATATTAGTATCTTGAAGATTATACTCAATAAAACTATTTTCTACGAAATTCCACAATCCTTATGAAATAAGGAGATTTTTCATTTTAATAGCCCAAAATTGATAATTATCACCCTTGAAGATAGGAAGAAACTGATTAGGAACACTTAATGTAAGGCCCGCCATCTTCTCTTTTCTCTTTTTCATTTTTTTTTGGATCTACTAGTCTTCCTTTCTTTTTGACTGATATACTCCTTTTGATTTTCTTTGAACCAGACTCTAATACCACTGTTGGCTTTTCTGTAGAACTTCAAGGAGAAGGAAAATATAATAGTAGAAAACATCAGGAGTACTTTCAATCAGCAATCTATAATACTTTGAAATGAACCAAGAGCACCTATTTATATTAATTAAAAGATAAAATATAAATATTTTAAAATATTAAAAAATCTATCCCATCTAAATAAATCTTACCCTTATCTAAACTAATCACATCCTCATCTAAACTAGATTTAGATTTAATTCTTTATCTAATTTTAATTCATCAAATAAAATTTAACTACTTAAATTATTCAACAAGAGAAAAAAGTCATGTATTCTAAAAATTCCACCTCACATTTCTAGTATTAGATAAAGAGGGCAGGAGGCCTCGAACATGCTCAGGGCGAAGGAAGAGACAAAAAGAAAAAGCCGTTGAACAAAAGGAGGAAAGATAAAAAGAAAGAACACAGCATTTTGTGTTTCTCTTTTGCCTATGAAGACTCAAGAAACAGTAGAAAGAGGTTGTCAGTGTGGCTTCAACGACAAGGGAGGATCTTTAGAAGGTGCCATGGCTAATCATTTCTGATGACAATGGAAGAAGGCATGAGAGGAGAAACCACGTGAGTGCCAACACAGGGTGTCTGCTAAAGTTTTAATGTGTGCACATATCCCCGGTGTGGTCTTGGATGCTTAGTTATAATCCATTTACTTCTTTTTCTCTCTCTCTCTCTCTCTCTCTCTCATGTGCAGGATTTAGCTTGCTGATCAGTGGAATATTACTGAAGAAGTCCATGAAATGGGCTCTTCCAATGTTTGAATAGAGACAACAGTGCACATCAACTGTACAAACTTATGTGGGGTATTTATAAATAAATCCTCCCAATTTTTCATATTAGTAACAACTTTTTTATGAAATAGTTGGCATATATGTAATAAATAGTTAATGCCAGTTTTATTTATTTATTGCATTAATTTTATAGATAGTCATTAGAGACTTTAAGTATAGTTAACAAGTACTTTGCACATAATTTTTAGGACCTTGTACATAATTAGATAGAATTACATTCTTTAGATAGTTTGTAGGAAATTCTTTTATTTAAAAAACATTTTATGCATCATATACATTTTATAATTATTTAGTAGGAATTATTTAATAATAAGTTTATACATGAGCAAAAAATTCAACATGCTTAATGAGATTTGGCAACTAAGGGAATAAATACTATACACTATTAACAAAATTATGTACATATTTATGTAGTTAACAGACATTTTATACATAATTAATAGTAGGGTCCAATATTCTATGATATTTGGCTTTTCTTTTTTTGCACAAATTTGGTCCCGTATGAGTTTATGGTTGTCAGAGAAATGAATATAATGTATGCTACTGTAAGTAGGTTTAAGATGCGGCTTTTGTGATTGGAGCTAAAGGAAAAAATAGCTTTTGTGAAAAAAATACACAGTTAAATTATATGATATTATCTAATTAGATAAAGTATATTATAAATATGATTGAATTCTAATTATGATTGTCCATCAATAGAAATAAACTAAAATTATGATATAATTTTTTATTAGATGATCTTGATGAAGGGACTCTCTTGATTATTTATCCTAGATTCTTACTCTCATCTATAAATAGATAGGATCTCTTAGAAATTTAATGTAAATACATGACATAATTGAGAGATTGCATATCTTTTCTCATCTCCTAAACTAATTATTAAGAGATTACAATTGTTATTTCATCTCCCCTTTATGTATAATCCATCTCTCATAGAGTTTTCATGAAGAATAGGAAGAAAAGAGAAGACGAGTTTAGCTTTTCTTACAGATCGACATCACTGAAGCATTTGGATCTAATGATGGTACGCCTATAGATCAGATAAAGACCTTTTGAATAGCATCGAAAGATACACATAATAAATTTGATCTATTGTTATTTGATTTTAATTTTTGAGATTAAAATTTTTCTACATTACATAATAGTATAATTACGATTTTTATGCTTACAATTGATATTAGAGTCATGTTTTGAAATCAAATACTTTAGATTATAAAATATTTTAAATCTATTTTGTATTTATATTTTTTTATTAGAACAAATCACTTATGAAAAAGTATTGTTCAGTTTTGATTTATGATACTTAAATAATCTATTTATATTGTTGATATGCTTTTCTATCATGTTTATCCTATTGCTTGCTTATAACTGATGCGAGGTTTCTCAAGTATGATCGATGGACCATTGTCGATAACTTACTATTGGAAACAATATTATTGAGGATGGTGGTCTCTGGTGGTGACTAGCCCAATCATGGGCAACAGCTACGTACACAATAGAAGCATCGTGCAATGTGATAACCTTATGGTGGCTGTAGTAGATTCATTGCTTGCAAAGATTTGCAGCTGTAGCGACTACAACAACATCATTGTGGCATTTACTGGTCATAATCGACATTGATTGGACGCTGAGGCCATGGTACCCGACAACTCTATCACATCACAGGGCGCTACATCGACAATGTGGTCCCTAGTTGCATAACCATGCATAAGCGCAACGACATGGCACGACAACAATGAGGTCGCCTGTTAGCTGCATGCGAATAACTATGCCACCATGAGCGACGCAAAGGGATAGACTACCGGTGCACCAAGAGTGAGACTTGTGTGCGTGGGCACGATGGTAGCGGCTATGAAAGAGAATTAGGGTTTTTAGAAAAGGATATTTTTACTCCTACAAAATTAATAAAATTAGTATTTCCATTATATCCATGCAAAATTATAACTTTTTCCTTCAAAAATTAAAAACTTCTAACTTATTTTCTTAATTATAAAATTAACTAATTTAATTTATTTTAATAAAATATTTTGATCGGACTTGATCATGACTATATCTTAACTACTTAACTAATTTAGATTTGATCAATTAAGTTTTGATCAAATTCAAGAAAATTTAAATTTTGATCAATCTTAATTTTGATAAACCTAATTGGGAGAATGGTTGACCGAAACATATAAGCCTAATTTGGGTGGCCCAATTAAATAAGAGTAACTAGTCTAATTTAAAGTTCTATATGAAATTTTAAAAAAATTTGCATTATGATTTTTTATATTTTTTCATATGAAATATTGATAAAATTTTGTATTTGATAAATAAAAATCTAACTATTGTTCTTGGATATTTGTTTCATTATTCATATACATATTTTTGAAATTATAAAATAATATTTATTTTTTATAATAAGACATGAGTTATGCTTCATCATGATTATAGTTATTATGTTTTTATTTATAATGATTAATGTTCGATAATTATTATGATTATTGTTAAATTATTTTGATAAATATTAAATTAAAAAATTGGTGAATATTATTTGTAACTTATATCCTTCAATTTTATATGACTAGTAGCTACCAAAGTTGCTTGGGATGATAAGCTTATGAGATGAGATATGATGATACTATTTTAGATATCCTTATAGTTTAGAGTTATATACCTAAAGGTAGCAACTAAGAATAATAATCCTCCATAAATAATTTTGTATCAATTCACCTAAGGTGAAATAGAGATGATATCAATAGTCATTTGATATAAGTAATTAAAATATCTAAAAGATTTTAGTTTTATGATAATTATTAATAATATTTAGACTTCATTACATTCTACAACTAGCGCACTACAATATTTCAAGATCAATTTAAATTTACTAATAAGTCATTATCTGACATATTAATGAAAGAACCGATTTAAATTTAGTATGACGGTATTTTAGAAATTTAAGATTATATTTTCAATATGCCTCACAAAACTGTAATCTAAAGAACTTTGGGCATGAATATAGTTGAGTTCTTTCTCGTATAGTTTACTCTCAATTATATTTATTCTTAGTTTTACTTATTTAAAATTTACTATAATGAAATTAAAGATAAATAAAACTTAAATAAGTCGATTAGTATATGGCTTAGAAAGAATTAAGATTAACATAAAAAAAAACTCATAATATTTTGAGCAATACTCAAGGAGTGGGTAATAATAAAATAAAGTTTAAACGTAAATCACTCAAGTTTTTAAATACTATATATATACTTATAAAAGAAAAAACTTTATAATAAATACTTCTTTTATGGCAATAAATGTAATGTGAAGAAAGACTAAAAAGTCTTTGGCACGAAAAAGAAAGATATAAGTTTGATCTTTGTATGTTTCGAATCAAATATTAATGGATTCCTAATCTAATACTTAGTAGATTGATACTAATGCTTCAACTTATATTACCAATAATAAAAGAATATTTTAATATAAGAACCAAAAGAATATAAAATATTCATCATTATAGGGAATCATTTTAAAGTAAAAGTAATAATAATTAATATTTATCTTTTATGCCTAGTGATGATTCATTTGATATTATATTTCTATAATTCTAGAAATTTAAGTTTTTTATCTAGAATTGTCAAGATATTATTTCTCTTTTGGTGAAAGTAAACTTATTATGATTCAATAAAAGTTAAAATTTGAATTATATATGATGGTTTGTACATAATTAATATGAAACTTGAGTTTACAACAATCTTGTAATCAAATAATAAAGTAAAATATAGTTTCATAAATTTCTTGAGATTATATATGTCTATAGGTCATTTAATGTTTTTTATTTTAATGGAGAGATGTATCTTATCACCTTTATAGATAACCTATTAAGATATGACAATATCTATCTAATTCATGTAAAAGTCTTGGATTGTTGACATTAGGTACCAAAAAATGAAGTCGAGAGATAATTAGATAAAAAATTAAAATTATAAGATATGATAGGGTTGATAAATTTTATGATATTTATGATAAGCTTGATCATAATTCGTTCTTTTACTAGATTCCTAGAAAAAGTGAGATATTTGTATTTAATATATTTTATCATATGTGCCACAATAAAATGATTATTGAAAGACAAGATTGTATTCCTATGGATATAGTTAGAAGCATAATAAGTTATTCTTCTTTACCCAAATCAATGTGAGAAGAAGCTCTCGAACGTTTAAATATATTTTAACTAGGGTTCTAAGCAAGTCAATTCCATCAACTTTTTTGAGTTATGGATCGATAGAAAATCCAACTTGAGATATTTACATATTTAGAATTCTTCTGAAAAAATAAGGGTCTTCAATTTATATGAAATAAATTTAGATTTAATAACTATTTTTAAGTATATTATTGTTTATCCAAAAAAACTTGAAAGGAGTTATTACCCTAATCATGGTATAAGGATGGTTAAATCTAATAGTATAAGATTATTAGAAAATAGCAAATCAATTAAAATAAAAATATCAAATTTTAATCTTGATATTGAAGAGATAAAAGTTGATACTCCTTTATCATTTTATATTCAAGAGTTTGTTATTTCTAAAATCACTAAATGGTTTGATATATGCGAATAACAAAATAATATTAGTGAACTCCCACAAAACATTCATGTTGCCACTAATGAACTTATAGAATAATCATAATCAGTAATCTTGAGAATTTCTCAACGGAAACAAAAATGTATCATTTTGTTGATTATGTAATATATTTACAATAATCATATTATAATATAGGAATCAAATAGATCCCACATTATTTTCACAAGTTATGAAAATTAATAATTCTGAAAAGTTATGAAAAGTAATAATTCTAAAAAGTGATATGATGCAATAAAAGAAAAGTTAAAATCAATGGCTAGAATGGTGTTTGAGAATTTATTAAATTGTCCAATAAATATAAAAGAGTCTCTTATATAAACATGAGTTAAAGGGTAATATCAAACGATATAACAATCAAACTTAAGGCCAAACGATATTAGTGGCTCATTATAATTTTAAGTTACATCATAAAGATGTAAAAATAGGTTTTCTGATTGGGGATTTAGATAAATTAACCTATACAATCCATAAATAAAATAAAACATATAAAATTTGGTATATAAATTTAAAAAATCTATTTATGATCATAAACAAGAAAAATACTATTGATAAATATATATATCTAAAGGTTAGGGGGAGCTATTTTATTATATTGGTCGATATATGAATAATATTTTTTGCTTACCACAATGATCTTGATTTATTATGTCAAACCAAAAATAATTACCAAGAATTTTAAGATGGTTAATATAAATGAAGTATTTCATGTTATTGGTATTAAAATATTCAGAAATAAATTTCAAGGATTAATAAGACTATCTTGAAGAGGATATATTGATCGAGTTTTGGAGAAATTTAGTATATATATTTGTTCAACAAATGACATAAGTAAAAAAATTTAGTCAAAATAAATATTTTTAAAATAACTTAGTAAATAATTAGATAACATGCATAATTGAAAAATTATTTTATGCTCAAGCCTATCCAAACTATATATCAATTTTACGATCAAAATACTAGGTATATATTAGAATTACCCAAGAATAAAATACTAAAAGACTATAAAGAACATAATAACATATCTAAAAATTTAGTTCTATGCATCACAGTATAAAATGCTTGATGGTTAAAGAAAAAGAATCTAGAAATAATTAATGTCAATTAAAAACTTGAGTTTCACGATTGTTGATCCATTCATTCACTTTGAACTTACAACCTATAATATTTGAAAGAATATGTTATTATGACTGGGTTTGTGAGTAACCCATAAAAGATATAATAATTCATGCTTGAGCAGATATTATAATTAATATTTTTATTTATGTACTTAAAATTATTTATTTTTGTTATCATATTCACATTGGTGTATATACATATTATAGTTGAATATGATAACAAGATTATTTTAACAAGATAAATTATAAGAGTTGTTGTGGTACATACAACTATTATGACTCATATTGATAGTCAAACTTAATGTGGGAGAATGTTTATTGGACTTATTTACTTATTTTATAAAATTTGTATCTACATGTAAAATACTTTTTCAAAATTTTAAAATCTAATTAAATAAATTTATTTTTAAATAAGCTTTTGATTTATCTTTTTAATTTTAATTTTTTTATATCTTATTAATTATTGGGTCAAGTGAGAGAATATTAGATTGTGTGACCCTATCTAATTAGATAAGATATATTATATATATGATTGAATTTTAATTATGGATATTAGCTAATAGAAATAAAATTGAATTATGATTGAATTCCTTAAGAGATAACCTTGATGAGAAGGAAGGACCTCCTAATTAATTATCCTAGACTATTTGCTCTTACCTATAAATAAATAGGACTTCATAAGGACTTAGTATGGATATATGACATCATTGAGAGATTATAAATCTTCTCTCATCTTTTCTCAGTCACATGAACCAATTGAGATATTATAAATCTTTTCTCATCTCTCCTTTGTCGGTAATCCATTACCCATAATAGTCCTGTGAATATTAGAAAGAGAGGAGAATGTGAGTTTAGCTTTTCTTGTAGATCGACATCACTACATCTTTCTGATGACGATGTACCTATAGATCAAATAAAGATTTTTTGCACAACATCAAAAGGTATGTATCATAAATTTGATCTATTATTATTTGATTTTAATTTTTAGTGTTAATATTTTTACATAATAATAGTATATTATGATTTTTATACTAACACTTTTGGTGAGCAAAACTCATCATATTTCTCATATAATTAGTGGAGAAATTTTAGTAAATATACCTAGTTTGTTATTGTTGTTCACGGCATAAAATAACGTAAGGTTTTCACGATCATTGTAGAAATGTTTTCTTTGTTAGAATTGGACACTCATTTTACTATTTTATCAGTTATTGGACATGGTTTTGATTTAATCTTTTTACTTGTGTGTGAAGCCCTCATCTTTTATAACCAATAAATAAAACTAAAGAAAGACTTTGACTCATCCTTTGGTAATCATTTTTAAATTAAATAAATATATCATTAAATGGTTAAAATAAGTTTGGATCATTTGTTGTTTAATGTAATTGGAACTCCAGAATATGACTTTTTGGTAAATGTTTCGAGAAAAATGAAATTTTTATCTTGTATCTTATTAAATTTAAGTTTATATCTTTGTTGTTATCAATGTGTTCTATTGATTTATTTGTCTGATGATTTTCATTTTGAAGATTTTTTTATAATATTGATAATCAAATCTTAGGTGAGATATCAAGATTAGACAAGCATGACGTATTAGATAGCTTATAGATTGATAATCGAAGTCCAGCTTGATTAATTCATTTTTATTATGAGGAAAATGATAAAAGTTATGGTGTCTTTGAAAATGAGTGAGCTGAAGAAATTATAAAATAAGAGGTTAAATGTGACACTAATTTTAATATTTATACTCCATTTGATGTTGCTAGTGAGCTAGTTATTTTATGTACGATAATAATATTGAAGGAATATTAGTTGAATACAATGATAGCTAGCTAAGATCATGATTTGCTATTAAATGTCATAGTTTTTTATGCTGAGGATGATGCATATGCCTCAAACTATTTTTTTCATTTGTCAGGTTTAGACCTTACCTATGGTTTTTTAAAATGATATTAATTTTGAACAAGTAGCATAATATGGATATATAATAAAATCTAACTGAATTTGGATTTTCTACAAGTACTTTAAAATAGAGAGAAATTTTAAAAAATATTAAAAAAATATGATTCGAAGAAGCATTAAAATTGAACATGTTGTAACTAGAAGTTAATAAAAATTTGGCATATAGAGTATCTATGAATATAGTAGCTGGTAGTAAAATTAAATGTTTTAAAATTACAAAATCTTCTAGAGAGTATCAATGTAATTTATGAATATTAAATAGAGATCATAAGAAATACAACAATTCTTTCATCAACATCAAATTAAAAATCAAGTTTTGACAAATAATGAAGATATTCCAAAGATGGTTACTGTAAATATTTAAATAAGATCTGAAGTGGTTGTGCTTAAAAATACCTCACCTTTTATGAGAGCTTATACTTAACTAAGTTCATGGTGACATTAAGTTATCATATACTGATTTAATTTTATTTTTTAAAATAAAAAATTATTATTAGAAGACTCATATTCATATGGTAATGACATTTGAAAATCATTTTCAAAAGATTTCTAAGATTTATAAAACATTATAAGATATATATGACTTATTTTGTATATTTATAGGACAATTATCCTAGTGCTTTGATGATGATATCAATCATTGACGGTGCTAATAAATTATTTTTAACAATTTTTGTTGTCACCAAAATGATAAATATGGATTCGTTTATGATGCCCATAAATTATTTTTAATCATATTTGTTGTCACGGAAATGATGAATATGAATTCATGGGGATGTTCTTATTTTAGTTAGGCATATATTGTTGATTATGAAAACTTAATCATTATTAGTTATTTTAATTAAAAATGATGAGATAAATAAATTTTTGTATATTAACAAATACTAATAGGCTGTAACATATAGTGAAAAAATTAATGAAAATTATAGTCACATATAACACCAAGATTTATATAGACAACTCTTTTAACGCGAAAGAGAAAAACCACGGGCAAGCTAGAAAAGTAAATCAACTATGAAAATATTGAATGTACAAATCTAGAATCTCTTGCCTAAAACACGCTCAATAATCACAAGAGAATAACATGGATATAAGGATTACATCACTATATATGTAGCCCCTCATCTTCTTTCCTTTTCTTCTTCTCTTATTCTTCTACCCTCAATAGTCACTACTGTGGTTTCTCCCTTTTTCTCAACTATGTCTACAACCATTGTTGCCCCCTTTTTTTAGTTCTAGCCACTACAAGTCTAGGTTAAAAGAGTAAGGGTTTAGATCAAAAGAAAAAGATTTTAATGACTAATATGGGCTATGGGTTATTAAGTCCCACCATGGGATGAATAAATGAGTCATGTGCCCAACAACCTCCCCCTTCAGCCTGTAAGGGAGATTGTCCCATAACTTCTCAATGTGAAGTCATGTCGACTAATTGTCGGCACATCTCTTGCTTTTCTTTTAATAATATCTTTATCAATATGTTTGCTCCTTTATCATCTGTGTGAATTTTCTAAAGTTTTAACTGCTTCTCTAATATATTTCAAATCTAGTGATATCTGATATCTAAATACTTTGACTTGAAATAAAAAGTTAAGTTCTTAAGCAAATGAATGGTGCTCTAGTTGTCACAATGTATTACATAATTTTTCTATTTCAGCCCTAATTCTTGTAAGAATTCTTTCATCCATAATATTTTTTTGCAAGCCTTTGTAGCAATAATATATTATGTCTATGTGATGGAGAAAGTAATACACATTTGCATTACGGATTGTCATGACATAGCTTCCTTTGCAAAAGTGAGTACAAAACATAATGAGGAATTTCTCGTATCAATATCTCTTGTCAAATCTACATTTATGTAACCTATGAACACAGGTGGTCCACTTTCAAAACTTAAACAAAATTTGGAGCTAAATCTGAGATATCTAAAGATCCACTTCACTATTGCCTAGTGCTCTTTGCTTAGATTTACAAGAAATTTGCTAATAACACCCACTGCATATATGATGTTTGGCATCAAACATCATATCACATACATCAAACTTCCGACTGCTGAAGTATAAGGAACCTTTTGCATTTTCTCATTCTTCTCATCATTTGATGGACTCTATTATAAGCATAACTTGAAATGACTTGAAAGAGAATCAACTGGCTTTGCATTATTCATACAGAACCTATCCAATACCGTCTCGATGTATTTCTCCTGTGACAACCAAATCTTCTTGTTTTCTCTATCACAAAAAATCTGTATACCTAGTATTTGTTTTGCTAGCTCTATATATTTTATTTTAAAAGAGTCACTCAGTTCCTTAGTCATATATCAATTGTAGACATATCTTTCCCAATTATAAGCATGTTATCAACATAATATAAGAGAATAATAAAATTCTCACCAAACTGTTTGACACAATGATATGAAGCTATTCTTTTGTATCCATTTACAGCCATAAATGAGCCAAACTTTTTGTACCACTATTTTAGAGTTTGCTTCAACCCATACAAGTTATTCCTTAACTTGCAGATAAAATTTTATTTACCTTTGACTTTGAAGCCTTCTAGTTGCTCTCTATATATTTTTTTTCTCTAAGTCACCATGAATGAAAGTTGTCTTTATATCCAACTGCTCAAAATAGATTTTCCAAAAGAATAATATCGGATCTTTATATGACGATTGAGAGCGTAAACTTGAGAAACGATAAAATCACATGGAGAAGTGAGGCAATCTTACCTAGGAGAACTCGTATATCCCTAAAGAATATAGATCCAAGTCCATGGATGAAGAGGCTCTCATGAACTCCTCTCTAGCGGTGATTCACACAATGGATGAAGCGACGACTCACCTCCTCTTGCAGCATATTCTTTCCTTTCTTTTGCGTACTACCACTATGTAGTAACAAAAACAAGAAGCGGTCAACCCTTCTTGCTATCCTCAAAACCTAGATAGTGGCTGATGAAACAAGAGGAAAAGGGAGGAGGGGATAGGAGGTAGGCAGCCAAATAAGTCCAGCCCGTGACTCTTTAGTCCCTCTCTTATTTATAAAGAGATATCTCAAATTAATTCTAATGGATCCTACTCTATTGGGTATTAGATCTCCATTCAATTATCCCAATATAATGAATATTGGATCTCCATCAAACTATCCCTAGCTTAATGAAAATTGGATCTCTATCCAAATATTCACTCTATGCCCTTATTGGGTTTCACCCAATAAATGTAATAAAACATGAGCTTATTGGATATCACATATCCAATCCTCTATTTATCGCGTCGTCCATCATATGTGTGTGAACCTCTAGGCCCAATATCGAGCTAGTAGTGAGTTGTACTTGTCAGAACTCTGATAGAACCCTAGGGTTCTATCGTAGAGGAAGAGGGGTGAAAAAGGGGGGATAATCAATCTCTTCGAGGGGATCAGGCCTCCTAGATCACTTCGAGGGGATCTACTTCTTACGGTTTTACCTTTTGGCTAAAAATAAGACTTCTTCATTGATTGATCATAAAAGAGTTTACAGCCTTATTCATCAGACTCTACCAAGAGTCATTCTAGGCTTTGATTCAGAGTCATACTAAACTTGGACTCTTAACTAATTGATAAACTTTTAACTGAAAATAATAACTGACTTCATCCTAATCGAAAATAAAAACCAAATATAACCAACTCATAACTGACTTGATTGGGCTCACTCAACTTATAACTGACTTCGACTGAATATACTAACAGGATTCGGCTTGAATTAATCATGAAAAGATGGACCCAACTTAGCTAGGGTCCTAATAGACCCACCATCTTCAAATCAGTCTTGTCCTCAAGGCTAAGCAGCATCGAACTTCGGGGGTACTTCGGTCCAAGATATTTATCACGCATCATAATCTTTTGATTAATTAAATAAGGTCTCCACTTTATGTAAGCAATGAGTCAGCCTTCTGGTGAAGCCGTCATTGTAGTCTTGTGAGGAATCCTCTTTATTCGATGGTTACTAGCAGTTGTGATATTTCATATATTCCTTTGAGGATCACCTGCTTTCCATTAATAAAAAACTTCATAATTAGTTTAAAAAGATTCTAGGTGACATCACCCATGGTTGACAGTTATTCAATTCCAAGCACTATTTCGAAGTCCTCTAAGAGTATCAGAAATTCACCCATAGTTCTTGGCCTTATACCATCAGTTTGATTTTTGAGCACTTACTATTACAAATTAAACTTCGTTCATTAGTAACCTTGACTTCAAATATGTCATAGTCTTTAATTTGATAGGCTAATCGATAAGAAAGCCTTCTACCCATAAAATTGTTAGTGCTACCAGTATCGATTAAAACAGTAACAAGCTGTTGTTTCAAAATTTCTTCAATTTTCATGGTTTGTGGGTTGGAGTAGCCTGCTAATGTATGCACTTTTTTTGTATGTACGAAAGGTCCAATACCTTTATCAAAATTTGTATCTTCTTGACCAGGGTCCACGTCATCATTTTTCAGTTCCTCCTTAATTGGTTCAATCATCAGAAGATGACCTTGTTTGCATCGATGTCCTTTACTCCAGTTTTCATCACAATGCCAGCACAACCCTTTTGCTAATCTTTTCTGGAGCTCTTCACTGGTAAGTCTTCGAGGGTTTTGAGTGGAGGGAGGTGGGGTTGTCAGCATGCTTGCTGCTGGTTGGTTTATGCTTTTATTTTTGCGATTGTCCCTGTTGAGCTTTTCTTCATGTATGCGAGCGAATGATACGATAGCCATCATGGTACTGGGTTATTGAGCCTTAACTTCGCACCAAGTCTTTGGATTGAGCCCTTCAATAAATATTCCCAACAGTTATTTTTTGGACCAGTCTCGGGTTTGATTTCAGAGGCCCTCAAATCTGCTTTAGTACTCCTGTACGATAGAAGTATGGTGGATTTTGGCGAGTTGTCCATCCATGTTGTCATACTCCGATGGTCCGAAGCAAATCAGAAGCCCACTTTTGAATTGCTCCCACGAGGATTCTCCATGAGTGTGTTCATACCAACCGTACCACTAGATTGCGTCTCCTTCAAGTTGAATGGAGATGATCTCCACCTTGGATTCCTCCGGAGTCCTATGAAAATGAAAAAAAAATTTAGCACGTGAGATCAACCGATCGGGTCTCCATCTTCCCATCTGGGAAAATCCACCCTCATGCGTGTGTATCCTGTGTCCTGCCCATGATCATATTTTTCAGATACTCCCTTTGAAACTTTCACCATGTTGAGCTTTGTTGAGGCTCTCTGATCGACTTCTTCTAAATTTGTGGAGGAGTTTTTAGAATCGGTCTTCTATGCGGGCCTCGAAAGCTTTAAACCTTGGGTCTAATGCATCATCCGTAGTCATTGTGTAGGGTTGTAGATCAGTGATGTTCAGTTCTTTTTTCTATTATCTAGTGAGGGGCATATGTCGTAGATGTAGTGGGACTTGGCCATAATGAGATTATTGGCGTCAACAAGCGGTGGGGAGGTGAGGAAGATGGGTGCGATTGCTCCAACTTCGCTAGGTGGTAGCAATAGGATGCGGTTGCAAGATGATGGAGGAGGCAGCTGGGTTGCATTGGAGATGAAGGGAGGTGGGTGGGCTGCACCCTTTGGTCATGTGGTAGGGAAGCAGTGGGGTTCGACGAGCAGCGGGGTTTGGCGAGGAAGAGGAAGTAGGGAAGCAACGGGGGTGGCAGCGGCGATGGCACCGGTCAGGAGAGCAAGGACTCCACTCGGTAGAGGATGGGGGAGGAGGAAGCCAACAGCGGCGTTGAGCGTTGGGTGTGGTAGGGGCCAGCGATAGAGGGATAACCGACGACAATAGCAATGGCGACGCTGCCAGCAAAGGAGGAGAGGAAGATGGTGGATAGGCTGCAGGCGATAGAGGGCTGGAGATGGCGGTGTTGCAAGAGGGCAGCGACAGTGGTAGGAGGAAGATGACACTGGGTGATGAAGAGGACGGGTGGAATAGATGTGGCTGGTGGTAGTAGCAGGGATGAGAAGAAGGTAGCAGTGGCAAGGGAGGAAGAGGGTCCAATGAAGGGACCTCGGTGGCAGAGGGCATGGTTGGAAGCTACTACGGCAGTGGGTAGCAGTGGCGGCAGGGTAGGGGATGAAAAGGGCTGGTCAGCGATAGGAGCAGGTGCGACAAAGGAGGGCTTGGGTGCGGCAGAGGAGGGCTTGGCTGCGGTAGAGGAGGGCTTGGTTGCGGCAGAGGCAGTTGGGAAGAGAATGAGGCAGCAACTAACGGCGAGTGGCAGCAGCGGCTGGCGACCGGAGCTGGCAGGTATGGTCGGCGGTTGGCTGCGACTGCGGGTGGACTGTGGTAGCAAAAAACAGAGGAAGGGGGCAGCGGCGGCAAGCGAGTGGAGCAGCGGTCGAGGAGGGTTAGCGACGACTGACGAGGTAAGGCAGCAAGGGGAAGGGGTTGAGGAGATTGGAGAGGGAGCAACGATGAAGTAGAGGAGGCAGTGGGGAAGCAGTGGCAGCGTGGGTATGGCTGACTAGAAGTGGCTATGGCAGGGGAGAAAGGGGAGGAGGCTGCAGGCGACAGGAAGAAGGTGGCTGGGCAACGACTATGGCAGGGGAGGAAGAGAGGTAGTCGACAATAGATGATGAGAAAGGAGGAAGGGGCGGCCAAGAAAGCACTCTGATACCAGATTGATAGAACCCTAGGGTTCTATCATAGAGAAAGAGGGTGAAAAAGGGGGGATAATCGATCTCTTCAAGGGGATCGGGCCTCCTAGATCACTTCGAGAGGATCTGCCTTCTAGGGTTTTACCTTTTGGCTAAAGCTAAGACTTCTTCATTGATTGATCATAAAAGAGTTTACAGCCTTATTTATAGGGCTATGTCAAGAGTCCTTCTAAGCTTTGACTCAGAGTCCTACTAAACTTGGATTCTTAACTAACTGATAAACTCCTAACTGAAAATAATAACTAACTCCATCCTAATCGAAGATAAAAACTAACTCTAACTAACTCATAACTGACTCAATTAGGCTCACCCGACCCATAACTGACTCCGACTGGACAGACTAACATGACTCAGCTTGAATTAATCATGAAAAGATGGACCCAACTTAGCTAGGGTCCTGATAAACTCCTTCTGACTCAGTGAATTATCATCTCATAATAATTCACTCAACTCATCGATTATAGATGTACTATGCTACTATGCCATAGTCCCGAGATAGTAGAGGAGGATATAATCCATTGGACCTATCTGCCCTCAATTATTATGTATCTATATTTCCTCATTCATCTAATATTTCAAAGACCGTAAACCGGGCATGGTGCTGTCATGCCCATACGAAATCCATTTGAGTCTCACTCTAATCAAATTCTCCCGAAGAACTCTTTCTCTCTCAATTCGAATGATCTTAGCTAGGGATTTGCCCGAGTGAGAACACATAAGATATTTCTCTTCGGATACCAAAATTGGATGATCCTATTGTTGAATCTCAGATTTTGATGATGAAACCAATTGATGGGTTATTGATCTAACATGTGTGTTAGAGTTGATTGATGCAAGATTAACTATAATAGAGAGAAAGTTATAATCAGATGTTGAGCCAGAGTCCAATCTGGGGCCTCGAGCCGGGGTTTAGACGATGTAGTGGGAACTCATCGAGAGACTCGCTAGAAGCTTGCTGAAGGTATCGAAAGCTTGCTGAAGGTATCAGAAGCTTGCTAGGAGTTCATCGGGAGCTCGCCAAAAGGGATCAAAGGCTTATTGGGAGTTCGTTGGAAGCTTGCCGAAGGTATCGAAAGCTTGTTGGGAGTTCACCGGAAGCTTGCCGGGATGGTGTCGAGAGTTCACCAAAAAAAGACCAAGAGACTCGTCAGAAGATCATCGGAGGTTGCCGAAAATCTTGTCGGGAGTCAGGAGGGTCTTGTTAGACTTGATGGTAACATTGATTATAATTAATTAGTCATAGTTAGCATCGTTAGGTTTGAGTCCAACTTAAGTTAAGTTTGGAAGGAATCCAAATTAATTCAAGTGAGGCAAACCGGGTCCACTATGGGGTTTAGATTGAGCTCAGGCCGAGCTCAATTGGTTGTCCTAGGAATTGCTCAACAGAAGGTATAAGTTGTAATTGGAAAAGTGAAGGGAATCACCTTTTTGGGTTTTTCAACGGTTGTACCATTGTCACCCAGGTTTCCTAGTAGCAGGTGGTGATGTACTGCCCAGGCCAGTGGTTGGCCCGTACCCTATTTCCAGGGTAGCTTTTGGCGGTTGTACCATCGGCGTCGGTGGATGTACCGTCGGTGTCGACGATTGTATCGCCCGTACCCGAATTTTCCAGGTAAGTTTGAATTTTGGCTCCATTCTTCTGAAGCCAATTAAGGCCTATAAATAACCCAAGTTTTCTTACATTTAGCATAGGTTTTTGCACAATAATTGGGCTAAAAATTATGCGAAAAATTGGATGCTAAAAGTATGCAAGAAAAAGAAAAGGGGAAGGGAGTGAGCTAAGTATTGTATTCTTGTAAATAGTCTCTCTGGTAAGTTGAAAGCCTGTAAGGTTTTGGTCTTCACCCAAAGAAGATCGATAGTGGACATCGGGAGTGGACATAGGCCAGGTTGAGGCCGAAATACTATAAATTTGTGAGTGTTTCCTATCTTGAATTTTATTTAGATTTACATGTTCATACTTGAGCTTTTTTCATTAAGCAATAATCTTAGCATTGTTCTATAAGTTAAATTGCTCACTTACTCTACTTAAATGAAATGCTTCCAATATCGATTTTATTTTAAATAAAGTTTTCTTTAAACCGAGTTTTCATCACTTGCACTAATTCACCCGTGATATCAGAACAAGGTCTTACTCATTGGACTAACGCCCACTTGAGTAAATGACTTTGTTTGGCATGAATGAGGGTCAATGCATCATAAGTCCTTCTATGTTCAATGGGATGGACTACACCTCTTGGAAAATTTGAATGCGTATCTTTTTTATTTCGATCCATTTTGATTTGTGGTGTATTGTCAAAAATAATTTTCAGAAGTCATCTAATCAAATAAATGATTGGAATAATCATGAAAAATATATGTTTTCTTTAAATGTTAAAGCTATGAATGCTTTGTTTTGTGCTTTAAGCAAAAACGAGTTTGATCATATTTCTTCTTGCGATTCGGTTTTTATTATATGACATCAATTAAAAATCACATATGAAAGCACAACTAAATTCAATGATGCATTAAATAAAAAGACTTGCATAAATGAACTTGAAGAACACCTTCAAAAAAATAAGAAGGAATTTGAACTAAGTATGACATATGACCCTCGAGTGAAATCTCAAGTGATGAGGGCTTTAAACCTTTGATAAATGAACCGGATAAATTAATGGACATAAACCATAAAAATGATCTTAAGATAGACAAGAACTCTTGTTATGAAGCAATAAGCCAAAACACTTCAAAGATGAGAAGCACAATCAAGAAAAAATGAAGAATCTTGCTCTTATGAGGATCCAATACGAGGTTAGTGATTATTTAAGCATTTCCTTTACCGAGTTATTAAATATGTTTCATAAATTATTTGACGAATTTAGAAAAATTAGTAAATTTTTAATTTGTTTATGAATGAACATGATTTGTTAGTTAGTAGACTTGATGAAATGCATGATTCATTAGTATCACACAATCCTTGGTCTAAATGTGAACTATTAGATAATGTTAAAGAAGAAAATATCATGCTAAAGTAAATCTTAGAAAAATTTGAAATAGAAAATAAATCCCTTAAATTTGTCACCGAAAATCAAATGTAATTTTTATGATAGATTAGAACATAAAAGCCAATAAATATTTATTTAGAAATTGTATTCCTCATAAATTAGTTTGGGTTCCTAAAGGAACCATAAAAACCTTAAGTCATTAGAGAAAATGAGAAGAATATATCATGAAAGACACAAACTCAAATTGGTACCTAAATCAAAACCTCTCATAATTTAGAATTGTCTCCTAACAAGGCTAGGAGCACTAAGTAATATTTCGAAAGTAGATGCTCAAGGCACATGACTTGAGATCTAATACTCTTTCAAAGCTCATTAGCCTAAGTAACAATAAAAAATTATTGAAATAAAATCATTGGTAATGAATCTTTGGATAATTTATTGTTATAATTAATCTTGATTACTCCAACTTTGGCATGTTAGTACAAAAATGAATTAGAGACTTTATCTAAATTCAAATTTATAAAGAAAAATATTGCTGGTGATTATGCTTGAATAATAGTTTCAAAATCATTGGCTTGAATTTGTTGATTTAAATGCAAAGGCTATTGTTGAATGACTTAAATATTATGGTGTTTTTGGCTAAGTTGAATATCGTTGTTGAATGATTGATTTAAATGTTATTTGATTTAAATGATATGATAGTGTATGGGTTGTATGATTAAATAATTATTGTTAAATGATATAATTTGAGCATATAACAATATAGAAAAGGGAGAGAAAGGTCATGCTTCATTTTCTACTATTTTTAAAAAATTAAAAATATATTTAATGAGAATGAAATGAGCATGGTAGCTCATTACACTAAGTCTAAAAATTATTAGAATTAAAATAAATCGAAGCTTTTGTTTGAAAATATTTTATTACAATGATATTAATGAAACTTAGTTTTTGAAATTCAATGACATTACATTCTTGAAATAAATTTCTTAAATTAAAACAACTAAAAAAGAGGATAATTATTCTTGAAAATATTTTTATCCTATCAATCTTCAATAAGAGACAAAATGATACTATTATTGTTGAATCTCTTACAAAATGAATTAGAAAACTTTAATTATATTCTTTTGAAAAACAATCTATGTTGCCTTCATTGAAATTTTCCAAAAAGTATTTTTTGATGATGATTTTGGATATGTTTTTAAATAATTTTTTTAAAAGATATTAATGAATCTATTCAACTTTATTGATATTTCAATTTTAATGATTTGATAACTTAAATCATGATCTTGACTTCTCAACATTTATAATTTAATATTTCTATATAAATCAAGATCCTTCTTATTATTTAATCTCCTAAGCTTCTGTTTTGTCATCTAAGAGTAGATTTATTAAATCATGTTTTTGAATGTCTTTTGATATTAATATCTTTCTTGGCATAATTTATTTATGACTTTTTATAACTAATGAATGGTATAACTTATCACCAAGATTAATATATCTTAAATTTGTGATAAGTTGAAAATTAAAAGAGTTTTATTTTATCATGAACATTTTCTTGATGAGAATCATGTTTAAATCTCTATAATTTCTTTTTTAAATAAAAAGGAGATTTATGGTCTTGACAATTATAAGTTGAAACTTTTTATCAAGATCGTTCTTTCATTTTATTAAGAAGGATTATCTAAATGAATTGGGGTCTTAAGATTTATCTTGGATGAATCAAGATTATCCCCTAGGACTCATTTTTATTATTTATTATAAAAAAGGGAGAGAGATTTATTAAAAGAAAACATATCTTTTGATAATTACTATTTGATCATTTATCTTTAATGATATGATTACTTTGTACTCATGGTTATATTTAGAATATGGATGTAAAAGAAAAATTAAACTTAGACTCCAACTCCTAATCTAACTCTTAACCAACCCTAGAGAGAGTTCCATCTAAGTCCTCTCACTAACCCTAGCCGACTTCCCCTCATCAAGGTGGGCGACCCATTGGGTTGATTACAAGCTTGACTGGTTGACTCTGACCTGAATCCAACTCTGACTCTAGTTCAGTCGAATCCTAACCTACTAGGATTTTGGTTGATTTATTACAATTGACTTCAATCTTCTCATAGCCAACCAAATGTCAGGTCTAGACTGACCAACAAGGTCCAATCTAACGACTCGAATCAATCGACTAGGAGCCAACTCAGATGGGGTCCTAACAGGTCCTGATTTACAACTCCTCATGAGGCTCCCTAATGGTCCATGTAGTAGGCCCATCATGCTTCTTGTGGTCCAACATCAGTAGTAGTGTCTGGACGGTGATGCGTTGCGATCCTACGATCTCATGCGATCTCCAACTGGAATTGGGCCTCTTCATCAACTTGGATGTCGGGTGGATGGATCTAGGTAGAGTCATCCCCTCTAAACTTTCACTTGAGGTAGGGCACATAGAGGATCATGTATAATTTTAAATCGGTACGTAGATCCGATACATAGGGCACAACTCCAACGTGTTCTCCAATTTTACAGGGTCCAAAGTAATAAAGAGATCACTTCTTCGAGGCTCGAGTTTTCATAAATTCCTACTGGTCGAGCTAAAGATGAAGGAAGACTCGGTCTTTAATAGCAAACGTCCTCCTGCTATGATGTTTGTCAAGCGATTGCTTCTTTCTTGCATGGGCGGCCATATAGTTGTTCCTTATTGTTAGCCAAGCTTCCTCCGAGTTGGTGGCTGCCTTCTAATAAGGTCCATGGTGATGTGAGCCCGATCTGAGTCTAGAGTGAGGAGAAGTTATAATTTCCCCAGGCTTATCTTTATCTCTTATTTACGCTGTTGTCCTGTATCATGCTAAGCCTCAATTTTAGTAATGATTAGTATCTTCTCATTGTAGATTAAAAGCCTTGTGTGAGGTGGAGAGTGAGCTCTGATGTAGATTAGGCGTCGACCATCTTGCATGAGGATGGCGCCGATCCCAACTCTTGATGTGTCTGCTCCAATCACGAATATCTGGCCATGATCTAGTATTGATGTAGATATCATGACCGCAAGGGCTATAGTTCCTCTTACTGTAGTGGTTGGATATGTTTAGCAAAACGGTCTTCATGTTTTGTTAAGTCCCGCAATTGATCCCTCTCTTACTCTAGTACTGTTGCTAGGTGAACTCGATCTTCTTATGATCGAGGGTCATTAACAGGGAAAACTTCGAGCATCATGGTCCGCTCCTGGGAGAGGTCATGAAAGTCATCCGAGATCTGGGAGTGCTACATTAGAAACAATAGCTGATTCGGTTGGATGTAGAACTTCTGGAGGCAAAGTGCTGCTGAGGGGGAAAATCACGGCTAAATGATTTATGTTTCCAACGTCTCTTGGACGATCCTCTCAGGTTCAGCTTTCTAAAGATGTGGATAGCAATATGGCCAAATATGGGCTGGTGGTTCCTTATGCAAGATCAGTATATGGAGGTCGTATAGTTGGCTTGGTTCGACAAAGGCACCTAAAATTTTGGCAAGCTTCTCCAAGCGTTGTGTCAAGACCGTCATTTCTTCGCTCCCACATTTCCCGTGTAAAGTCACTTGTTCTCCCTTACTGTTCATAAGGTTGCTGGTGAGGACGGTGACAGGCTACTGCTTAAGGGATTCTTCAACTTTCATCATTTATAGTCGGCTAGAGCGTGAGTCGTGCAATCAGCCGGCTACGGGTTCTCCTTCATGTTCTCTTCCTCAGGTTCAAGGTCATCTTCTTCAGATTCTTCAATAGATTCTATCATGGGAAGCCTCCCCTTTTTGCAGTAATGGTCACAGCTCTAAGGTTTGTCATAATGCCAGCATAAGCCCTTCACGGATCTGTCACGAAGTTCTTCTCTCGTTAACTTCTTTAGCTGAAGTGGTCAGCTAGTGGTAGATAGCGCCGAGGGTCTCTATGCTATTGGTCATGCGATGACTTTGATCATTGAGCATCTTGGTTTAGCCTTTCTTCTTGTACTCGTGCGAAAGAGATAGTTATTGTCATCGTGTAGGGTCATCACGCTTTGACTTCTTCTCGAATTTCTGACTTTAACCCCTCGATGAAAGTTCCTAATAATTATTTTTTAGACTAGTATCTTGTTTGGTTAGAGAGTCTTTCAAACTTGGTTTGGTACTCCTAAATTGTGGAGGTCTAGTGGTGTTTTGTGAGTTGACCATCGATATTTTCGTACTCGGACGTTCCGAAGAGGAGTAGTAGCGGCTCTTGAATTGCCTCCATGTTGGGATACTGTGGGTGTGCTTGTACCAATCATACCATTGAATAGTGTCTCTTCCTAGATAGATGGCAGCAATATTGACTATAGAAGCCTCCGGGGTCCTGTGATAGCAAAAGTATCACTCCACATGTGAAATCCACCCGGTCAGGTCTCTGTCTTTCCATCGAGGCAAGTCCACCCTTGTGCGTAAGCATGATGAGTCTGTCACTTGTTCTTTTATCTTTATTGGGTTCTCCTTGCGATCGAAACTTTGGCTATGTTGTTATCTTCTTGGGCTCGGTGATCGGCCCAATCTAAACTCTGTGAAGAGAGCACGTAGTCTAACCTCCATACGCATCTCGATGGCCTCCAACTT
Organism: Ensete ventricosum; assembly: GCA_029747655.1. Classification (NCBI taxonomy): domain Eukaryota; kingdom Viridiplantae; phylum Streptophyta; class Magnoliopsida; order Zingiberales; family Musaceae; genus Ensete; species Ensete ventricosum. Next base: position 24,375,548 of record JAQQAF010000002.1, read on the forward strand.
AGCACCGGTCAGATCTATCGATGCCATGGTATAAGACTCTAGATCTGTGGTGTCAAGGTCCTTCTCTTGCTATTGGGTCAATGGCATGAACCAGTTGGGTGGATCGATGGCTGAAAGAGGTGGTGGATCAAGGGTAGATGACTGCGGTTTGGGGCTGATAGGTTGATGTTTTTTGTTGTTGTTGGGGCTATGGTTTGGAGCTGCTGTAGAGGTCGTATAGTGGGTATGATGGCAGAGGTTTAAGGATAAGGAATGGCTTAGGTTTGCTATTGATGATAGCGATGGATTTGGTAAGGATCGGGTGTGGATGCAGCAAGTAGTACAGAAGGTAGTGTAGTGGAATTTTTCCTCAAAGGAGGTGCTGTTGATGCTGCTATTTGGGGCTGTTGTAGAGGCTATAAGGGGGATTTGGTGGTAGAGGTTTAGGGTTAGAGGGGTGACTTAGGGTTGCTATTAATGGTAGTAACCAGTTTGGTAGGGATTGGTGGCCGAAAGGGTGTTAGATCAAGGTTGCGATTTAGGGTTGATAGCTTACGGTTTAAGTTACTGTTGGTGCTGTAGTTTGAGAGTGTTGTGGGGGTTGGAAAGGGTTTCGATGGTAGTGGTTTAAGGCTAGGAAGGGTTTAGGGTTGCTATTGGGGGCAGCAACCGGTTTAGTGTGGTTATGGCAAGAAGTGCCTAGGAACAAGGTTGCGGTAGGCTGTTGTTTATGCTACAGTTTACATTATTGTTTGGGCCAACTGTAGAGATTAAAAGTGGGATACGATGGCTACATCTTAAGGCTAGAGGGGCACCTTAGGGTTGATATGGGTGGCAGCAACAAATTCGGTAGAGATTAGACGTGTATGCAGCAAGATACACTGAAAAGGATGATAGCAGAATTTTTTGTCAAAAGATAGCAGTTCTACGATGAAAATTTCAATAATATTGCAGCAATATTTTGAGGAATATAGCAGCACAAAATCAATAAGGATAGCAGCAATATAGATGATAGTGATATAGCAGCAACAAATTCTGTAAGATTGGGTGGTGTATAAAGGATGCAGCGGCATAATTTTATAGCAGTTTGACAAAAAGTTTTCAGCAGTTCATCAAATATTAAAAGAAGAATTTGGGGAGAATCAATTGGTAAGAAAAGCCAAGCCAATGTAAAATACAAAGATGAATATGGCTGCAAGATATCCGCAGCAAGATCAAAGATATGATAGCAAATATGTGATTGAAATTTTGTAGCGCAACTTTCGCTATAAAGATGATAACTTTGTGACAAAAAGTTTTTGCAGCGATCAATTTTTTGCAGCAAGACAAGGAGGATGCAATGTATTATAGCAAGGAATAGATGATGTTGAAATCCAAACCGATACAAAATACAGAGAAGAATACGACAGCAAGATATCGACAAGAAGATAATATTCGATTGAAAACTACATCAATGATGGAGATCGTTGCAACATTTTCTTTCTTTCTTTTTTTTTGCAATAAGCAAACAAGATAAATATAGAAATTTTGCAGTAAGATAAAGAGGATGCAATAAATTGCAGCAAGGTAGATGTAGCTATTTTTTTGGTTTTTTGGATAGAAAATTACAGCAGCGGTAAGGTAGATACCATAACCTAATGCAATTTTAGTGGAGGTTGTCGATGATGTTTCTACGATAGTGATGATAATGGCAGAGTCATGATGATCACAATAATTGTGAAAATTGCTTGGGAGGTGGTGGATGGCTGTGGAAGGGCAACGAGGTGCTAAGAACGCTACTCTGATACCAAGTGTTAGAACCCTTACGGATTTTAAGCTTGGGGTTGATCTCTATAGGGGATCGACCTCCTTGGAACTCTATAGGGGTTCCTCCCTCCTTGGTAGTCAGCCACAATGGCTGAAAATGATTGATCTATTGCTTGGCAAAAGAGGTGGTAGCTACATGCTTTATTTAGGGTCTTCAAACCCTAATTCCTAATATGACTCTTACATTAACTAAACCAAGATTCCTACTTCAACTAAACCAAGACTCCAACTCCTAATCTAACTCTTAACCAATCCTAGAGAGAGTCTCATCTAACTGAAACTTCTCCTCTCCCTAACCCTAGCCGACTTCCCCTCATCAAGGTGGGCAACCCATTTGGTTGATTACAAGCTTGACTTGGTTAACTCCAACCTGAATCCAACTCCGACTCTAGTTTAGTCGAATCCTAACCCTACTAGGATTTGGGTTGATTTATTATAATTGACTCAAATCTCCTCATAGTTGACCTAATATCAGGTCTATATTGGCCAATAAGGTCCAATCTAAGGATTTGACTCAATTGATGAGAACCTGACTCAGTTGGGGTCCTAACACCATACCCCTTAGTCACCAGTCTTGCCTTATAGGTCTCCACCTTTTCATCAACTTCGATCTACTTCTTCAAGATCCACTTGCTACCAATGGGTATGATATTCTTAGGTAAATCAACTAGTTTTCAAACCTTATTGGAGTACATGGGATCCATCATAGAATTCATGACTTCTTGTCACTTCTTAGAGTCTATGCTCATAATAGCCTCCTCGTAGGCCTAAGGACCAATATCCTCGATGTCATCTCTCATGATATGTCCCACATATCTCTTATGAGGATGAGACACTCTATCGGACCTACATAAAGTTAAAACTTATATGCTAGGTTCTTGAACAGACTTGTTCTACAGAATGATTTTTGAGCTAGGTTCTCCAACCTTACTCTCTATCACGCTCCTATTGTTTCCATCGAGAATATGTTTCTTCTTAAGAAACACCATCCTCTTAGTAATAGAAACCTTTTGGTATTTGGAATGATAGAATTAATACCCACAAGTCTCCTTGGGGTATTTCACAAATTTGTACTATTCTATCTTTGATTCCAACTTATTGGGATGATATCTTCTAATGTGGTAGGAGAGCTCCAAATCTTAATAACCTTAAGATTATATTTCTTTTTCCATATCTCATATGGTGTAGACACTACCGATTTAGTTGGAATTCTGTTCAGAAGGTAAGCTGCAGACTCTAGGGCGTATCTCCAAAAAGAGATGGGTAGATCGAAAAAACTTATCATGGACCGCACCATGTCCAATAGCAAGTGGTTCCTCTTTTTCGATACACCATTAAGCTGAGATGTACAAGGAGGGATCTATTGGGATATCCCATGGTCTTTAAGGAATTGTGTGAACTCTATACTCAAGTTACTCACCTCCTTGGTATGATCGAAGAGTCTTGATACTCTTTCCAATTTGGTTCTCTATTTCGTTCTTATATTTTTCTAAATTTTTTGAAGGCTTTGGACTTGTACTTCATCAAGTATACATGTCTATACCTAGAGAAATCAACAGTGAATGTAATGAAGTACGAATAATCACCTATGACTTGAGTCGACATATGATCACATATATACGTAGGTACAAGTTCTAATAACTCAGTGGCTCTCTCTCTAGTTCTACTAGATGGAGAGTTAGCCAATTTCCCTTGAAGGTAAGACTCATAGGTTGTATATAATTAATTCATAATCAAATTGATCTAAGTATTTATTCTTTAGCAATCTTTGGATTCTTCCTTCGTGGGTATGACCTAACCTAAAATGTCACAGGTATATAATATTCATGACATGTAGAGCAATGTCTAACATAAATAGACCATTATTTAATGTTCCTCAACCAATTATCTCATCATCTAAAATCAATGAATAACTATTATTCTCAAAAACTAATTTATATCTATTATTTATCAAATAAGAAATAAAAATAATATTTTTGATAATTGAAAGAACAAAATAGGATGTATCTAATGCAAGAATAGCTCCACTAGGTAAATGTAGGGTGACCTCACCAATAGTAATATCAACAACCTTTATGTCATTCCCCATCCTGAAATCCACCTTGTCTCTCGTCAATCTTCTAAGCCTTGTCAGAACTTATAAAGAATTATATATATAAGATGCATTGCTAGTATCTAATACCCATATATTATCTTAATTTTCTAATAAATAAAGATTAATCATCAATATACCTGAAGGTTCTCCAAGCTTCTGTTTCGTATTCTCTGCAAAGTACTCTTTATAATTAATCTTCCAATACTTGTCTTTACTATAGTGGAAGCACTGGCCTATGTTCTTTACTGGGTCATTCTTAGCAACCTTTGCTTTTTCTGATTTACCCTTGCCCTTCTTAAAAGACTTCTTTGTCTTCCTTTTCTTTTTGGTCTCACCAGCAACTGGCTTCTCTTTCTTGATGGTGCTCTCAACCTCCCTCAATATATTAAAGAGCTCAGGGAGAGTCACCTCAAGCTTGTTAATGATAAAATTTATAATGAACTGTGAAAAGAAATCTATGAGGGACTGAAGTATGAGATCTACATACAAGTTTTCATCTAGGACCATTCCTAGACCCATGAGCTTCTCTATCTACTCAATCATTTTAAGGACATAGTTCTGAACCAATTTCCCCTCAGTCATCATGGCATGGAGAGACTCTTAGATATCTCATATCGCTGAGTCATTCCCTATTCCTCAAACAATTTACGGAGATGTAGGATAATGGATATGGCATCCTTATTTTTATGCTACCTTTGTAACTCTGGAGCTATATAGACCAACATATAACACTGAGCAAGAGTGGAATCATCTTTGTACTTTACATCGATCTCATCCTCACTTGCCCCTTTCTCGGGCGCAGACACTACTATGTCAATGACATACACAATTTTCTCCACCGTGAGAATAATTCTTAGGTTATGGAGTCAGTCTGTGTAATTTGGACTAGTGAGGCGGTTGACATCAAATATGTCACGTGAGAGATTTGAAAGTGACATTTTTTTGAAAAATAAATATGCAGTAGAAAAGTAAATAACATGCAAATTTTAGATTTTATAAAAATAATTAAGATATAAACTTTTATCTTAATCTATTCCCATTATTTTCTCATAAAACATATAATACTCTTCGATATGTGAATCAAAAATCTCCAACGGATTTCTAGTATGGTTCGGGATCTAATCAGTATCATAGTATGACTATAACCTAGTATGACCAGACCCAAGCCAAAGAATTGATCACTCACAAAGATCTCTATGGGTGTCTTAGCACATCTCCATGCCCGGTAATTGTCCATCTCGTCCTCATAGATCCTATCAGTACCTCAGTGCATCTCCATGCTCGGTGATCATCTGTCTCGTCCTTGTGGGTTCCGCTGGCACCTCCACTCTTCTACCATGCTTTTTCATATTTTACAACTTAATTATAGGCACGTAGGCTCAAAAATATATATATTACATAAATGGGACAGAGAGGGAGACTCACAAACCCCAATAATAATCACATACACATCATCACACATGACCCATGATCATCATCTGTCCACATCATGCATCATATGTACACAACTGTTGGGAAATATCACAGATTGCGCATCATATCCATAGCAAAAAACAAAGTCAGAAATCAGATTTTCTAAAGAAAATATCAAATCGTCATGCGAGGATTGGTGCGAGAAATCGTAAAATCAAAAAATTATACGCAACATGTGTTAGATGTATTACATAGGGAGATCATATATCCTCGTAAAATCTTAGATCCAAAGGAGAGGATGAAGGAGGGCTTATTCCTCCTCTCTAGTGGTATCCACATGGTGGAAGAAGCGAACTTACAATGTAGAAAACTCGCAGCTTTCATGCACTTTCTTCGTAGTTTTTGCGACCACCTCACCTTATTGTCCACATGCACCAAGGAGAGGAGAGGTCGACTGAGAGGAAAGGGAAGGGAGGAGAATGGGGGGGTGGGGCAACCAAAAGTATAACTTATCACTTTTCTTGGTCGCCCCTTCCACCTATTTATAGAGAGTCTCTTAAACCCTAATGGATCCTACCTTAGTGGGAACTGGATCTCTATCTAGCTACCCTAACCTCTTGGATTATTGGATCTCTATTAATAATCTCAATTTGCCACTAATTGGGTCTCATCCAAGGAATCCATTAATGTTGGATCTCATCCAATGAAATATACGCTTATTGAATATCTCATATTCAATCCTCTACTCTTCGCAACATCCATCATATATATGTGATCAACTGATCATGAGTTGCACCCATCATAACTCCTTCTAACTTAGTGAATTATTATCTCATAATAATTCACTCAACTCATCAACTATAGATGTATTAGGCTACTACGTCGTAATCCCTAGACTATACAGGGGATCTAATCCATTGGACCTATCTATCCTTAGTTATCGTGTATCTATAGTCCCTCATCTATCTAATATCCCAGAGATCGTATATTGGGCATGGTACTATCAAGCCTCAATTAGAATCTATCTGAGTCTTGCTCTAATCAGATTTTCTTAGAAAACTCCTCTCTCAGTCTAAACGACTCGGGCTAGGGATTTGCCCGAGCAAGGACACACGGGATATTTCTCTCGTGATACTAAGAGTGGATGATCCTCTATTGATACTCAATTACCTTCATAAAATTAGCTACCATTCTCGATAATTGGTTGTACTAGATCTAGAACTTCCAAACCTATAAGTCCAGTGTCAAAGAATGAAGTACTCAAATAAAACATCTTTGGTGCCTCAATTGTAAGGACTAAACACATAACTGGGACTACAGAATCATTGTTTAACGTTAGGTATCATTAACCATCTAGCATTCCATAAGCATATCAATCAATGAACTTATTCTCCAATGAGCACTTGCACTATATCCCCAGTGTATCCACACAAACAGCTATGAGACCAGCTGCCTCCATCATATGGATGAGCATATAGCACACTAGTTTATCCAGTTATCTCGATATCCATCTTGAGTAGCCTATGACCGTGATTATTTAGGATTTGTATTTAAAATGAATTGGTCTCATTATCATGATTTTATCATGATCCAATTCCCATTGTAAAGATTTAAAGACATCACAATATATATAACAGATAATATAAAGTGAGAAAATAATAATAATAATAATAATAATAATAATAATAAGTAAAAAGATCGCGTAGCATGTCACACGTGCTGGTGGAAATCATCAACTCAGCAACCAAACACCCTAATTCCTAAAGAGCTACGATACATATGAAATGCAAATTGATACCCTCCAATAAATTACAACAAGACGGATTGTTCAAGATTGAAGTAAGAGAAACTATTTTAATCATTTTATTAAAGAAATAAAATAATAAAATATTAGAACAACACTTTGATTCCCCTAAATGCCACAAACTAAAAAGTTTGATAAGTTAAATGGGAAAGCAAAGATTTAGGGTTTTTGAATGCCACAAGCAGAAAAGCTCGATAAGTTTCAAAGTTCACGCAAGAACATAAAATAAAACACTCACTGGTATTGGAAGATGATTATATTTCTCTAAATTATTCTTTACAAAGGGAGTCAGTCTTGTTTATATAGAGCAAGGCAAAGTACAAAGAGAATAAACTAATTAAATATATTTATATTCTTAATTCATAAATATAGATTATTCATGAATTCTCTGCCTTGAAAAATCCAAAATAGAATTACCCACAATTCCAAATATGATCCACCATAGCTGAATAGCCTTTATTCTTCAAAAAATAGATTAAATTTTGTAATTCCCTCAAGGCTAAACTTTCTCTTCATGCTATGGACTTATATGAATCACGCTGACCTTTTTTGACTCTTCTTGCATCCATAGAACTTTGATCAAATCTTGACCAGCTTGTTCCTTCCAAATGCTTTCCAATGAACAAGTTATGGCTTCTTTGATCCTTTTAGCTTTAGCTCTTTTATCGATCTTTCATAAATAACTAAAGGGTCCTTGGCAGATTTATGATCAACTAATTGGTTCATATCATTTCTCCTTTCTTTAAAAGGATTCATCCTCAAATCAGTGCCTTCATTGCCTACATCAAACAAAGATAAATCAGAAACATTGAATGTTACACTAATATTGTCATACTCACATGGTAGTTCTAGCTTGTATGCATTGTCATTGATTCTTTGAAGGACTCTAAATGAACCATCTCCTCTTGGCATTAGTTTAGACTTCCTTTGGCTAGAAAATCTTTCCTTCCTCAAGTGTAGTCAAACCTAATCACCAGGTTCAAATACTACTTGTTTTCGGCCTTTGTTATGTTGTTCCTCATATTATGGAGTTTTCTTTTTAATTTGTATCTGGATTCTTTCATGCAATGCTTTGACAAAATAAGCTTTTTGCTTACCATCCAAATTAGCATTTTTCCAAAGGTAACAGTAGCAAATCTATAGGAGTTAATGGATTGAGCCCGTACACAACTTCAAATGGGGAATGGTTTGTTGGAGCATCCACACTTTTGTTATAAGCAAACTCGACATGTGGCAAACATTCCTCCCAATTCTTCAAATTCCTTTAAATTATGGCCCTCAAAAGCGTTGATAAAGTTCTATTTACTACCTCCGTTTGTCCATCTATTTGTGGATGACAAGTGGTTGAATACAACAGCCTTATACCCAACTTGCTCTAAATTATTTTCCAAAAGTGACTAAGGAATTTGACATCTCTATCACTCACAATTGTCCTTGGAATTCCATGTAATCTCATAATTTCTTTGAAGAACAATCCTACAACATGTGTTGCATCATCTGTTTTGTGGCAAGGAATGAAATGTGTCATCTTACTAAACCTGTCTACAACAACAAAAATAGAATCTCTCCTTTTGACCTAGGTAAACCCAAAACAAAATCCATGGATATATCAACCCAAGACTCACCAAGTATAGGAAGAGGAATATACAAGCCATGAGGCATTACTTCAGATTTAGCTTGTTTGTAAGTAATGTATTTCTCACATGATCTCTCAACATCTCTTTTCATGTGTGGCAAAAAAATGATCATTTAACACATCTAAAGTTTTTATGATCCCAAAATGCCCCATTAAAACTCCACTATGTGCCTCTCTCACAAGTAATTCTCTCATTAGACATTGAGGAAGAATACATAACTTATTTTCTTTGAAAAGAAAACTATTATATTTGAAAAAAATATCAAAACTCCCTTTCTCACATGCCCCATAAACATTAACAAAATCATGGTCAAAATTATATAAATATTTAATATACTCAAAACCCAATAATTTTGTATCAAGTTTGGAAATTAGAGCATACCTTCTAGAAAGAGTATCAGCAACTAGATTTTTCTTACCTTGTTTGTACTTATGATGTATAGAAAGGATTCAATAAACTCCACCCATTTTACATGCCTGCGACTTAGCTTTTCTTGTCCTTTGAGATATTTCAAGGACTCATGATCGATATGTATAATGAATTTCTTATACCAAAGATAGTGCTGTCATGTCTCTAATACTCTTACCAAAGCATAAAACTCCTTGTCATATGTCGGGTAGTTAAGACTTGCTCCACTTAGATTCTCACTAAAGAACGTAATGGGACTGCCTTCTTGCATTAAGACTCCTCCAATATCTATCCCACTCGCATCATACTCGATCTCAAAAGTTTCAGCAAAGTTAGGTAAAGCAAGCAAAGGTGTTGAATTAAGTTTGTCTGTAAGCAAATTAAAAGCATCATCTTGTTCTTTGTCCCACCTAAATCCCACATTCTTTTTTATACATTCAGTTAATGGTGCAACAATTATAGAAAAATCCTTAATGAATCTTCTATAAAAGCTAGCAAGACCATGAAAACTTCTAACATTACTAACACTAGTGGGTTTTGGTCATTCCCTAATTATTTTCACTTTTTCTTGATCAACATGTATTCCTTTATCATTAACAACATAACCAAGAAAAATATTTTCATTAATGTAGAAAGTGCATTTCTTTAGAGTAGCATATAACTTTTCTTTCTTAAGCACATCAAAAACAGCTTTTAAATGTGTTACATGCTCATCCAAACTTTTGCTATACATAAGTATATCATCAAAATAAATGATGACAAACTTTTCAATGTAAGCACGTAAAACATGGTTTATCAATCTCATGAAAGTACTAGGTGCATTAGTTTGGCCAAAAGGCATCACTAACCATTCATATAAACCATGTTTAGTTTTGAAAGAAGTTTTTCATTCATCACCCTCATGCATTCTTATTTGATGATATTCAGATTTCAAATCAATTTTTGAAAACACACAAGAACCATGCAATTCATCCAACATGTCATCTAACCTAGGAATAGGATGTCGAAGCTTTACCATGATTTTGTTGATTGCTCTACAATCAGCACACATTCTCTAAGATCCATCTTTTTTTTGCACTAACAAAACAGGAACTACACAGACTCATGCTTTCTCACACATAATCCTTTTTCATAAGCCAACTTACTTACTTTTGGATTTTCTTGGTCTCTTCGGGGTTGCATCTATATGCTGGCTTGTTTGGTATGCTTGCACCCGGGATAAAATCTATTTGATGCTTGATTCCTGTAATTGGTGGCAAACCATTTGAAACGTCTTCAAAAAAGAGATCCTCATTTTCTTGCAAAAGATCAACAATAACACTAGGCAAATTTTTGTTAATTTTGTTAGACACAATCAAAATATCCTTGTACATAAGTACAAGTATGGGCTGCCTCATGGTTAAGGCTTTCTTTACATCACTCATCTTAGCATAAGCACTTATTTTTCTTTCGCTTATATCTTCCTTGTTTTCTCTCCCCTTATGTTTCCCAATACTCTTATTTTTACCACTCAACTCATATTTTTCTTTTTTCTCTCTTTCTTGCTCCCTTCCTAAAGTTTTGGTTAATAAAGATTCAAGCTCCTCATACAATTGTTTTATGCGCATCTGGTCTTCAAAAATGGTCTTTGGAGGCAAAAATCCAAGTTGATATTTTTGTCCATCCATGATCAAAGAATAACGATTCTTGAACCCATCATATGTTACCCTTCGATCATATTGTCATGGTCTCCCCAACAACAAGTGACCAGCATACATATATACCACATCATATCAAACTTTATCCTTATATCTACTAATTAAGAAAGAAACTAACACTCGCCGATATACCTTCACCACACCACTGTCATTCAACCATTGTAAGTTGTAAGGTTTTGGATGTTTGATAGTAGGTAATTTCAGTTTCTCCACGAGCAAGGTACTTGCCACATTTGTACAGCTTCCACTATCGACAATCATGTTACACAACTTGTTAGCAATCAAACAATGAATGTGAAATAGATTCTCACGTTGTCCACCATGTTCATTATTTTTATTTTACAAACTAAGTGTGTGTTAAACAACTAAAATTTCAACTTTAGCATACTCTACATCATTAGCATCCTCTAATGATAGAAAGTCATCATCATCCTCTCTCTCACTTTTAGTTTCTACAATATAATCCTTCATGAGTATAACACTCTTATTAGGACATTCACGTGCCACATGTCCATGCCCAAGGCACTTAAAATACTTAATGCCTCTAGTTTGATTCGGTTGATTCTCACCTTTTCCCTTCTTGCATAATTCATTTTTGCCTTTAGTTTCACCAATTTTAGGCTTAACATGGGTTTATCATCCTTTCTACTCCAATTTAATTTTCAAGAAGAAGAAGAAACCAAATAAGGTTTTGAAGCATACCTTGTGCCTTTTCTTTTGAGTTGCCTCTCAATCTTCATGGCCACATTTACCATGTCCTCAATCTCCACAAAGTGTTGCAACTCCACAAGATCAGCAATGTTCTTATTTAATCCACTTAAGAATCGAGCCATGGTGGCCTCATGGTCTTCCTCCACATTAGCCCTTATCATGGTTATCTCCATCTCCTTGTGATATTCCTCAACACTCATGGAACCTTGTGTCAAAGTTTATAGTCATTGATGCAAATCCCTATAGTAATGGCTAGGGACAAATCTCCTCCTAAGATTTGTTTTATCTCTAACCAAGTCTTCACGGTTCTTTCACCATTTCTACGCTTGTCTTTACACAATTGATCCCACCAAACAATACCATAATCACAAAATTCAATAGCAGCTAATTTTACCTTTTTTTTCTTCAGAGTAGTTATAACATTCAAAGATCAACTCCACTTTTCGTTCCCACTCCAAATAGGCATTTGGATTATTCTTCCCTTTAAAAGAAGGAATTTTCATTTTGATGTGATAGGACTCTAGCAGGGCCGAGTCCTAATCACCTTAGTAGTAATTAATAAGAACCCTATGAGATTGTAATAAAACCTTACTTAGTCACTTCTATCCTATAAAGAAGTGTGGCTATGGTTTATTTTGGGGCCTTATGGCTTCTTAGCCGCCACCCCCCTTACTGGGATGGTCGACTAGGGTTTCTAGCAGAGGGGCATAGCTTGTACAGCCACTTAAGCCGCCGCCCCCTTTATTTAGGCATGGCAGCTATAGGAGGGGTAAAAGGGAGAATTCATTAAGGAAACACCCCCAGGGCTAGGGTTTTGAGTCCTATATAAGCTTATAGCCTCCACCTCTTTTCAAAAAGCAAGATCAATCTTTTATTCAACCTTGTGCCGAGTTCTAGGAGGGAGGAACCCCTATAGCGTTCCAAGGGTTGATCCCCCTCAGAGATCAAAATCTATAGAGCTCATTCTGGGGTTTTATCATCCGGTATTATAACAGTGTGTTCCTGCTACCCTTGTTGTCATCTCTGCTGCCCCTACCCTTTCAGGCAATTCCCACAATTGCTGCAACACGTGCCTCCATCGTCATCCCCAAGTCGTAGATCGAATCAATCTACTGCTGCACCCTGCGTTTGAAATTGGAGATCTGGTATATTTTATTCACCCACACCTATTTTCTATTGCTATTCCTTTGCCTTACATGTTGGAGAAGTTTTTTTATATTTTCCTTGCTACAAAATTCTACCATCACAAACGTGATCATCGTTACGAAGGGGAAACTCTACAGAAAATTTTCAACTGATTGTTGCTTCTTGAAATCAAACTTTTGCTCATCCTTTTTGGCTGAAACTTTTATACAAATTCATAGATCATCTTAGCTTTCATTTAAGATTGATCTCTAGAAAAAATTTCTTCTAAAACTAGACTTATAGTGCTATAATTCCTCATCACGTATTGTTGGAATTTTACGATGAAGAATTTACCTTCCATCTTTTCATCAACTTTCCTACTGTTACGCTGTCGAAATTTTTGTTGACATTAACCACATCTGAACCGAGGTTTTGTGACAAATTTCTACATATTTTTCTCAGGTTTTCCTATGGAATTTACATCGAGAATTCGTTGTTTCTCTAACGTAAACTCTGTTTGACAGAACTGCATGTATACAACGAACTTTCGTCGAATCCTATCAGATTTTCGCTACTGCTTTTCCGGATTTAAAACTCTCTTTTTCTCATCTTTATCTCCTACCACCACAGCCCCAAATTTCACAATTTTTGGCTGGAATTTTCATTGAGAAACTGTTGTTTCTTCGACGATAATTTTACTTCTGCAAGACAACATACACTGCAGCGAACTTCATTGAATTCTATTAAACGTTCACTGCCATCTCTTCCAGATCTAAAACTATCTTTCCCTAATCTTTACCCTCTACTGTCACTGCCCCAAATCCCTACCAAATCATAGCCAAAACCATACCCAAATCAGTCATAAAACTACCTAAAACCATAGCTTCTACAACCAGCACCTATTCGCAGCGTACCCCCACCGATCCCTATCAAACCTCTATAGCCATCTATTCTAGATCCAAAACCATTTTCCTAACCTTCAGGCACTACTATCATAGCCCTAAAACCACACCAAATCATAGCCAAAACTCCATAAAACTACAGCCCTAAACCACATCCAAAACAGTCACCCAATCTCCCTTATCCCTTCAACCACAGCACACATCTCTCGCTGCCATCTGCCTTGATTGCAACCAGCAGCAACTTGGTTATGTCCAACAGTGATCCCTCACTACACAACGCTACCAACAACGACCTCTGGCTACCATCCTCCTTGATCGCAGCCAACAGTGATCCTTTGCGGCAAAAAGCTACCAGCAGCAATCTTTCGCTGTAATCTGTCTACATCGCAGCCTGCTATAATCTTTCGCTACCAATTGTCTTGATCGCAGCCAGCAACGAATTGAACATGACCAACAATGGTCACTTGCTCCATATTATCATTGCCCTCCTCCGCAACAGTCGCGCACACCCCTGCCCCATCTTCCTCCTATTGCAGCTACACCCTTGCTGCAACCAATACCACCTGCAGCCACGAAGTCGAAGTGCAACCGTAGCCGACGTAGCTACTGCTCTCTTCTTCCTCCATCATCATTGTTACCTTCTGACTCAGACCACTCGTCTACCATCTTCTGACAGATATCAGCCACCTGAAAAATCATAGCCTCGATGACATTGTAGCATCACTGTAGAACTGCAGTCGACATTACTGCTGCCATCTTCTTCCTCCGTCGTTGCTGCTACCCTTGGCTGCCATCCTCCACTTGGAGACTTCACCATTACAGCCCTGACATTATTGTCATTTGCTGCCTTTAACCTCGAGATTGCAGCTACACTCTTCAATCGATTTATTTGACAGGTTGAAGATCCTTATATCATGACATCGGTGGGCTTATTCGAAGCCAAATTGGAGGCTTTCGAGATGTGTATGGATGCTAAATTATGCGCTCTCTTCAAGGAGTTTAAATTGGGCCTTTAATCGAGCCCAATAAGATCACAACATGGTGCGAATTCATATTGTAAAAAGAACCCATCGGAGATAAAAAGCAAGGATAAGACACGGCAGCCCTACACCTCGATGATATCAATCTCCTTTGCACAACTTCAAGAAGGGTACCTCAATCAAGATGCTCAGAGCATGAGAGTCACATCCCAACCAAAAGCATATAAACCTTCAGTATCAATCAATTATAAGAACCTTGACCAAGAACTAGCGATGATCCATCAAACCTCCACTATCCAAGAATACCAAAACAGGTTTGAAAGGTTATCTAATCAAACTTATGATTGGTCTGAAAAGCAGAAATTGATGACTTCTATTGAGGGCTTGAAGCCGGAGATTCGGGAAGAAGTTAAAACATGACAACTGTATATACTTAAGACAGTCATCTCCTTCGTGCGACATCAAGAGGAGCGATTAACTTATAAAGCCCAGAGGACTAGGGTCGCTCACTAACCAGCGGCACCAAAGCTTTCACCTCCTCCTATTGTCAACCGACCCCCTCAGTCGAAAAAATTAACAAGAGAAGATCTTCATGACGGATTGGCAAAGGGCCCATGTGGGTATTGTGATACACTGTGGAGCCTAGAACACCAATATAAAAAGGAGACACCGCTGATGATTACACCCACTAAAAAACCTAAACTTGAAGATACAACTCTCAAGCCTAAGGAGAAGGATGAACCACAACCGGCCATCCACACGGTCCCTACCTTAGCCGGCTACACCAACCTACAAAAATTGAAGATCTAAGGGTTTCTCGAGTAGTAGTCTGTCATCATCCTCATCGACGCTGGGAGCACACACAACTTCATGAGCAATAAGGTTGTTGCCCATTTAATGCTCCAAAAAGAATATTATAGCGGGTTTGAAGTCAAGGTAGCTAACGACCAAATTCTGAAGTGCAACTAGAAGTGCCCGTGGGTAAAACTGATCCTACAAGTAGTTGATGATTTTTTCCTCCTCTCTCTCGATGATTTTGATATAGTGCTCAGTATTGATTGGTTGTCCATGATTGGAGATGTTTTCTAAAAATTTTCGAAGCTAACCATGAAATTTTTCGGCAAAGAAAAACAAATGGTCCTACGAGGGAGCCCAGCGACTATAACCACAATACAACACTTGGAGGGGGTACCAAAAGAAGAATCCAGTGGCTTCTCAATCCAAATTCAAGAGTTTCAAGAGATGAAGCCAAAGAAGATTGAAGATAATAACCCTCCCCCACAGCTTGATGAAATTTTGGGAGTCTCCACCAAACCGAGCCTACTACCTCTTGTCAAAATGCTTGATTCCCCTATGTTGAACTGGCTGAAATTATCACCATCTGATACTCGGTCAGATTGCTACCCACAAAAGATCAAAGATATGAGGGTTGCCCAAGAGATGATAGAGACACAAATTATTCAGCCGTGCCTATTTCTCGCTACGACACATCCCTACATCCTTTTCATCAGGGATAAGTTACTTCTGAAGTGTTACATTATGCCGAACTCATCATGGTTGTTGATGTAGCACTTCTAGATCTTAGGTGACTTCCACGACTTTCCCCATGATCGAACAATGATGCTCAAAGACCTCCTTGATAATGACCTCGATCTACGGCCCAAGACCGTAAAAAAATTGAGCCCCTCCAGTGGCGAAATCAGAATAAGAGAAGTATCATTTGCATATCTCAATAAAACATCATCCCTCTCACTGTGAAGAAAGATGCACCACCTTGGCCAAATGAAACTATAGCCCTCACGACCATGATGTTGTCCCCACCAAGTCATGGTCAGATGTTTATGATTGGAGCAGACACATCTAGAGTTGGGATCGGCGTCACCATTATGCAAGATGGTCGACTCCTAATTCATACTGAGGCTTCCCCCACACTCCACATAAGGTTTTTAAAGTGGATACTCATTGTTACCAAATTTAAAATTTGGCTAGATACAGGTCCATGGCACAAAAGAGGAGTAAGTCCAGAAGAATTGCAATCCATGCTCATGCCAGATTAGGCTTTCATCATCCTGAACCATATCAGAGGGCAACCACCATTCCAGAAGAAAGATTGACTATTACTAAAGACTAACCACATGACAGCACAAGCAAAGAATAAATGACCTATCGACAAACTACAGAATGGACAAAAAATTGAAGATCAAGTTTTCCTACACATTTAGCCCGATCAGAAGGAAACTCGAGCCTTAAGGAATGGTCTCCCTATTTTTTGGGTCTTGTAAAATTGGGGATCACATTGGGGCCCTAACCTAGAGATCAGGTTCGCGCACCAGATTAAAATTACAGATGATCCTCCGAGTATCCCACCTCAAATAAAAATTTAAAGAAGATGACTCAGCCCAAATCATTCCAATTGACACCCAAGCTGATGAGGAGGCTAAAGTTCATGTTGGGAAACCTCAGTGGGTGCATCACAAGCGCAGCGAAAATCAAAACAAAAAACTGATTTCCCACGCAGATCAAATCGTCGTGCAAAAGACTGGGGTCGCGAGAAAAATCGTAAAAACAAAAAAAAATCGTGATGTGTGAGAGATTGATTTTACCTAGGGAGATCGTATATCCCTGTATTTCAGATCCGGATGGAGAAGATGAAGGAGGTCAAGCATCCTCCTCTCTAGCGGTATCAACATGATGGATCTCTGCAGCGAAACTCCTCCAATCTGATCTTGTAACTCTTGCTCAGAGGGAGGAGTAGGAGGTGGTGGCTAAAGCTGTAACCTATCAACCATGAGTCTCCCCTCCTATTTATAGAGAGCCACCAAAAACCCTAGGGCTCATGCCTTAATAGGTGTTGGATCTCCATCCAATAACCCACTAACCTTACAATATTGGATCTCTATCCAATAATCTCCTGAGGCCTCTAATTGGGCCTTAAGCAAGGAGCCCATCAGCATAGAGTCTCATCTAATGAGAATAGAGGCTAATTGGATCTTCATCGAATCCTCTATTCGCTGAAGCATCCACCATATGTGTGTGACCCTCTAGGCCTGATACCGAGCTGGCCGTGAGTCACTCCCATCAAAACTCCTTCGATATAGTGAATTATTATCCTCATAATAATTCACTCGACTCATCGACTATGGATGTACTATGCCACTATGCCATAGTCCCCAGACGGTACAGGGGGGATCAAATCCATCGGACCTGTCTATCCTCAATTACCATGTATCTATAATCCCTCATCCACATAATATCCCAGAGATCGTATATTGGACATGGTACTGTCAGGTCACATACAGAATTAGTTTGTCTTGCTTTATTCGGATTCTACCGGAGAACTCCTCTCTCAATCCGAATGATCCTGGCTAGGGATTTGTCTGAGCAATCACATATGAGATATTCCTCTCGTGATACCGAGAGTGGATGATCCTCTATTGACTCAGATTGTATCTGAGCGTCACAGGGGTCTGATGAGCATCAGACACATAGGTGATTGGCTTTTGGTCAAGTGGGAGATTGCTAGTTACAAGTGCCCTGCAAGCCAATCACGTGAGTGATGGCACGTGTGACACGCTGTGTCATCTTTTTACTTATGATTAATATTGGCATATTCTCACATTATATTATATATTGGGATGTCCTTGGTTCTGTACAATGAGAATTGGATCGTGATGACATCACGATAATGAGATCGATTCACCTTTAAACACATATCTTAAATAATATCGGTCATAGGTTACTCGAGAGGGACATCGAGATAACCAGATAGACCGGTGTACTATAGAGGATCATCCACTCTCGGTATCATGAGAGGAATATCTCATATGTGCTTGCTCAGACAAATCCCTAGCCAGGGTCATTCGGATTGAGAGAGGAGTTCTCCGGTAGAATCCGAATAGAGCAAGACAAACTGATTCTGTATGTGACCTGATAGTACCATGTCCAATATACGATCTCTGAGATATTATTTGGATGAGGGATTATAGATACATAGTAATTGAGGATAGACAGGTCCGATGGATTTGATCCCCCTTTTATCGTCTGGGGACTATGGCATAGTGGCATAGTACATCCATAGTCGATGAGTCGAGTGAATTATTATGGGGATAATAATTCATTACATCAGAAGGAGTTCTGATGGGAGTGACTCACGACCAGCTCGGTATCGGGCCTAGAGGGTCACACACATATGGTGGATGTTTCAGAGAATAGTGGATTAGATGAAGATCCAATTAGACCCTATTCTCATTAGATGAGACCCTATGTTGATGGTCTCCTTGAGTAAGGCCCAATTATAGGACTAAGGAGATTAGTGGGCTATTGGATGGAGATCCGATACCCACTAAGGAAGGAGCCCTAGGATTTTAGTGGCTCTCTATAAATAGGAGGGGAGACTCATGGTTGATAGGCTGCAGCTTTAGCTGCCACCTCCTATTCTCCTCCCTCCCTCTGCACAAGAGTTGCGAGATCATATTGGAGTTTCGCTGCAGAGATCCATCGTGTGGATACCGCTAGAGAGGAGGACGCTTGACCTCCTTCATCTTCTCCATCCGGATATGGGATACAAGGATATACAATCTCCCTAGGTAAAATCAATCTCTCACACATCATGGTTTTTTAGTTTTTGTAATTTTTCTCGCAACATCAATCTTTTGCACGACGATTTGATCTGCGTGGGAAATCGGTTTTTGTTTTGATTTCCGCTGCGCATGTGATGCACCCGCTGAGGTTCCCCAACAATGGAATTAGAGCCAAGGTTTTCGTATGAAAGATTGGTTTTAAACTGCGTGTGATGAGATTGAATCACGTAGAATCATTCTACGCGTTCTTACTGCATTTTCGTAGTGAAGTCAACGAGGAGGAGGGACAGTAGGGCATGGCCCGGCCACCTGCAAGGGGACCGTCGGCTGTAGCCAAGGCCCCCCCTTGCAAAGGGGTGGCCGCCCGCGGGCACGGTCGGCTACAGCCAAGGCCCCCCTACAAACGGGCGGCGGCCCACGGGGGCAGCCACCCGCGGGCACAATCGACTGCGACCAGCATGCAAGGGGCTGCCGCCCGCGGCCAGGCCGCAAGGGACGGCTGCCCGCGACGCGCCCGCAAGGGTCAGCCTCCAGTGGCTAGCCCACAAGGGCCTACCGCCAGCGGCCAGGTCGCAAGGGGCGACTGCCCGCGACGCACCCGCAAGGGGTGGCTGCCCGTGACGCACCCGCAAGGGGCGGCTGCCCGCGGTGCGCTTGTAAGGGGGCTGCCGCCAACGGCCCGCCCGCGGCCAGCCCTACCGCTTTCGTAGGGGAAGCAGTGGCGGCGGCGCAGAGGGGGGCAAAGAGAGGGCTAGGGCATCCTTTTGAGAAAAGAACGATCCTGCCCCTCTGAATTTTAAAAATTTCGAGGACTGTCCTTATGTACAGAATTCTAAAAATACCCTTGATAATTCTGGAAACTCCGAGGACTGTCCTTTCATCTAGAATTATGAAAATACCCTTGACAATTCTAGAAATTCTGAGTATGTCCTGATTTTTAGAAAAAATAATTAATTAAATAGTTTAATTAATTATTATATTTATCTAGTAATCCTACATATGATGTATGATGTGGATGGATGATCATGAGTTATGTGTTGTAATGTGTGTAATTATGATTATTGCTATTATTGGGGCCTGCGAGCCTGCGTTTTTCTCATTTATTGTTGGACCTGCGTGCCTGTGATTATTTGTAATTACATGGAGAGACGTAGCGGGAGCGTGGAGGTGACAGTGGGACCCACGATGTCGTGGCGGGAGATTACGACGCATGGTGATGCGACGATCCGACGAAACCGATGCTGACGAGATCAATAATCACAGGGCATAGAGATGTGCCAATGCACACATAGATCCTATTGTAAGTGATTAGGCCCATTGGCTTGGGCTTAATCATATTAGGTGACGACTCATGATCATCTGGTGTGGCTTGCATATGTGATGTGTTTGTTATACACCTACTAGATATATGTATATATATATATATTTGCATTCGATGTAGATATATATTAAATATGTATGTGTGTGACACGACATATTAGGAGATCGATATGAAACAAAAACCCCTCCTACGATAATATTAAGTCGGTAAGCGTGAAGCAATAAGATTGACCCACGTGGCCTTCCATCGTTATAGGAAGAAATTGAATCACGACATAGGTTGAGTTGGTCGAGTACCTCGAGGCTCACCTATCTACGTGATCGAGTTCTTAGACCTGTGAGTGAAGTGAGAAAAGAAATATGGTAGGGACTGAAGTATAAGATCAACGCATAGGTTATTTATTCTCTAGGACTATTCCTAGACCTGTGTGTTTCTCGATCCACTCTATCATCTTTAGGACATGGTTCTCAACCAATGTCCCTTCTGTCATCCTGGCTTGGAATAGTTTCTTAGATATCTCATATCTTTGAGTTCTTCCCTGTTTCTCAAACAGTTGGCGAAGATAAAGAATGATAGAATATGCATCCATGCTCTCATGTTGCCTTTGTAACTAGGAGTCATGGAGGCCAATATGTAATATTTTGTCAATATGGAATCATCTATGTACTTCATATAGCGAGCGATCTCATCCTCACTTGCACCTTCTTCCGGCGTGGGCACAATTGTATCATGGACGTATGCAATTTTCTCCGTCGTGAGAATAATTCTCAAATTACGGAGCCAATCTATATAATTTAGACTAGTGAGGCGGTTGGCATCAAGTATGCCATGTACGGGTTTTGTGAGCGACATGTTTATGACAAAATAAGATATAGCAAAAAGTAAATAACATGCAGATTTTACAGAAAATACTAATTAAAATATGGACTTCTATCTTAATGTACTCTCACTATTTTCTTAGAGAATCACGCGACACCCTCGACACGTGAGATGGAAGTCTCCGGCAGACTCCTAGTGGGGATCGGGATCCAATTGGCGTCTTAGTGCAACCTTGAGGGACTCGACCAATTACACTAAGCCCAAAAGGTAGGTGACTCTTGCCAATCACAACTCCTTATGATTTCCGTCACAATCGACCTCTGAATCATCATGGTCTTAAGGGACTCGACCAACCATGACGTTCAGTTAAGTCATCACCATTGTTACAAGATGAGTATGATTCGATGATATGCCCTTGAGGGACTCGACCAAGCATACCATGTCCTCAGGTCACTGGTGACATCTCTATGTTGTAGGCAAGAACTCGATCACGTAGATAGGTGAGCCTCGAGGGACTCGACCAACTCAACCTATGTCGTAATTCAATTTCTTCCTATAACGATGGAAGGCCACGTGGGTCAATATTATTGCCTCACGCTTACTGACTTAATATTATCGTAGGAGGGTTTTTGTTTCATATCGGTCTCCTAATATGTCGTGTCACACACATACATATTTAATATATATCTACATCGAATGTAAATAGATATATATACATATATCTAGTAGGTGTATAACAAACAGATCACATATGCAAGCCACACCAGATGATCATGAGTCGTCACCTAATATGATTAAGCTCAAGCCAATGGGCCTAATCACTTACAATAGGATCTATGTGTGCATTGGCACATCTCTATGCCCTGTGATTATTGATCTCGTCATCATCGGTTTCGTCGGATCGTCGCATCACCATGCGTCGTAATCTCCCGCCACGACATCGAGGGTCCCACTGTCACCTCCACGCTCCCGCTACGTCTCTCCATGCAATTACAAATAATCACAGGCACGCAGGTCCAACAATAAACGAGAAAAACGCAGGCTCGCAGGCCCCAATAATAGTAATAATCATAATTACACACATCACAACACATGGCTCATGATCATCCAACCACATCATACATCACATGTACATCACATCATATGTAGGATTACTAGATATATATAATAATTAATTAAACTCTTTAATTAATTATTTTTCTGGAAATCAGGACATGCTCAAAATTTTTAGAATTGTCAAGGGCATTTTCATAATTCTGGTTAAGAGGACAGTCTTCAGAATTTTTAAAATTATCAAGGGTATTTTTATAATTCTAGACGAGAGGACAGTCCTCGAAATTTCCATAGGGGCAAGATCATCCTTTTCCTAAAAGGATGCCCTAGCCCTCTTACCCCATCTGTGTCGCTATCGCAATCGCCGTCGCCCCTGCGCAGGCGGTGATGCTGCACGCCGTCGGTGTGGGCAGCCGCCCCTTTGGTAGGCGCTGCTGCCCTTGGGCGGCACCTCATGGGCGGGCGACACCGCCTTGCGCGGGCACTACCCCTGCTGGCTGCCGCCACCTACGGCCTGGCCACGAGTGCTGCCCACGCCCGTAGGCGCCGCCCCTGCAGGCGCCAGCCATGCTCGCGGGCGTTCGCACCTGTTGGCGGCTACCCCTTGTGGGCTGGCTGCCCATGCAAGGGAGTTTTGGCCGTGGCCGACCGCCCCCTTACAGGGGGCCTTAGCCGTAGCCGGCTACCCCGTGCAGTCGGCCTGGCCATGGGTGGCCGGCCCTGCATGGGGGCTGGCCGTGGCTGGTCGCCCCTCCTCGCTGTCTTCGTTGCGAAAATGCAGCAAGAACGCGCAGAACGATTTTACGCGATTCAATCTCATCAGTTTAAAACCAATCTTTTGTACGAAAACCTTGGCTCTGATACCACTGTTGGGAAACCTCAGCGGGTGCATCACATGCGCAGCGAAAATCAAAATAAAAAATTGATTTCCCATGCAGATCAAATCATTGTGCAAAAGTTGGGGTCGCGAGAAAAATCATAAAAATCAAAAAAACCGCGATGTGTGAGAGATTGATTTTACCTAGGGAGATCGTATATCCCTGTATTCCAGATCCAGATAAAGAAGATAAAGGAGGTCAAGCGTCCTCCTCTCTAGCGGTATCCACATGATGGATCTCTGTAACGAAACTCCTCTAATCTGATCTTGCAACTCTTGCTCAGAGGGAGGAGAATAGGAGGTGGTGGCTAAAGCTGCAGCCTATCAACCATGAGTCTCCCCTCCTATTTATAGAGAGCCACCAAAAACCCAAGGGCTCTTGCCTTAGTGGGTGTTGGATCTCTATCCAATAACCCACTAACCTGGCATTATTGGATCTCTATCCAATAATCTCCTTAGGCCTCTAATTGGGTCTCAAGCAAGGAGTCCATCAGCATAGGATTTCATCTAATGAGAATAGGGGCTAATTGTATCTTCATCCAATCCTCTATTCGTTGAAGCATCCACCAAATATGTGTGACCCTCTAGGCCCGATACCGAGCTGGCCGTGAGTCACTCCCATCAGAACTCCTTCTGATATAGTGAATTATTATCCTCATAATAATTGACTTGACTCATCGACTATGGACGTACTAGGTCACTATGCAATAGTCCCCAGACGGTACAGGGGGATCTAATCCGTCGGACCTATCTGTCCATAGTTACTATATATCCATAATTCCTCATCCAAGTAATATCACAGAGATCGTATATTGGACATGGTATTGTCAGGTCACATACAGAATCAGTTTGTCTGGCTCTATTAGGATTCTATCGGAGAACTCATTCTCTCTTAATCCGAATAACCCTGGCCAGGGATTTGTCTGAGCAAGCATATATGGGATATTTATCTCATGATATCGAGAGTGGATGATCCTCTATTGACACTCAATTGCCTTTGTAAGGTTGGCTACCAATCCCGATAACCAGTTGTACCAGATCTGGAACTTTTCAAACCTGTAAGTCCGGCATCAAAGAAAAGAGTACTCATACAAGACATCCTTGGTGTCTCAAGTCTAAGGACCAGATACACAACTGAGACTATGAAATCACTGTCTGACATTAGGTTTCATTAACCATACAGCATTCCATAAGCGGATCAATCAGTGAACTAATTCTCCAATGAGCACCTGTACTATATCCTTAGTGTCTCCACACAAGTGGCTATGAGACCAGCCGCCTATATCATACGGATGGGTATATAGTACACCGATCTATCCGGTTATCTCGATGTCCCTCTCGAGTAACCTATGACCGAGATTATTTAGGATCTGTGTTTAAAGTTGAATCGATCTCATTATCATGATCTCATCACGATCTGATTCTCATTGCACAGAACCAAGGATATCATAATATAACATAATGTGAGAATATGTCAATATTAATTATAAGCAAAAAGATTACATAGCGTGTAACACATGTCATCACTCATATGATTGGCTTGCAGGGCACCTGTAACTAGCAGTTCAGTTGATGATAGCATGAGAATCATATAAAGAGCTGAAGACCCGGTTTCCTGAGTTTATGGATCCTCAGCCTTGAGGACAAGGCTGATTCAAAGAGGGTGAGCTTGATAGGACTCCAATAGGGTTGAGTCCTAATCACCCTAAAAGTAATTAGTAAGAACATTGTGAGATTGTAATAAAACTTCACATAGTTACTTCTATCCTATAAAGAAGTGTAGCTAGGGTTTATTTTGGGGCCTTAGGGCTTCCTAGCCGCCACCCCCTATTACTGGGCTGGTCGGCTAGGGTTTCTAGCAGAGGGGCATGGCTTGTGCAGCCACTTAGGCCGTCGCCCCCTTAATTTTGGCATGGCAGCTATAGGAGGGGCAAAAGGGGGAATTCACTTAGGAAACACCCGCTTAGGACTAGGGTTTTGAGCCCTATATAAGCTTGTAGCCTCCATCTTTTTTAAAAAAGTAAGATCAATCTTTTATTTAGCCTTGTGCCGAGTTCTAGGAGGGAGGAACCTCTATAACATTCCAATGATTGATCCCTCTCAAAGATCAAAATCTATAGAGCTTCTTCTAAGGTTCTATCATGATGTTGCCAATGTTTCTATCCACACCATCAAAATGTTCTCTCCTAGTTTGTCTCCTAGGATTAACTACTTGAGTAATTAGAGTAACTCGGCCATCATCCATGTCTTCTACTCCATCATATTTATCATTGACAAAGGTTGGTTATCTCCCACGCCATGATCCTCCTTGTAATCTATTAATTGCATCATCATGCCTTTCTAGATAATCTCTTACATTTTCTATTATTTTGAACATACGTTCAAATTGTTGTTACATTGCTTGAACCAAAAGATCATTTGATATATAACTCATTTCTTTTTCTTTATACATGTTAAAACTTGAAATACAAAATTAGAACAACCTCACCAATTCTCTCTCAAGTGTCTCACTCAAGATTTGACTTTTCTCAATACTGATCTCACCACTCTTACCTTTTACCTCTTTTGTTTTGTTCTTTGGGTTCTTAGATGAACTAAAGTACCTAAACAAACAATTCAAAATATGACAATTCAAGGATAGTGAAATTGGGTAGATATAAAAATAGAAAAAATGGAGGCCAATTTAAAGGTGTACGTATTATACTTCGATTATTCAAGAATTAAAATTAAAATATCAAATGAATAGAAGAAAAAAAATTTTGAATGAAGAGAGATTTACAAATCGGAACATGAATTAAATAAATAAGATTGAATTCTGTAATTTACAAAAATTTCTTGAATCCATAATTCTGATCTTTCCTTCTTTTTCTACCTTTGATTTGATTTTTATCTCTCTCTCTTTTTTTCTTTTGTCCTTTGCTTTTCTCTCTCCTTTTTTTTGACTTTTTGATTTTTTTTCTTTTTTTTCTTTTTTTTTCCTTTCTTTTTATACTATAAATTGTGGATAAACAAAGAAGATGAATAAGAGTACAACAACGAAGGAAGAACAACAATTATAGTTATGATGCTGAAGAGAAAAGGAAAAGCTAAAAGATAGTAAATAAATAGATATGCAAACCTCAAACTTGAACCAAGCTCTGATACCAAATGGTGGAAATCATCAACTCAGCAACTATACACCTAAATAGCTAAAGAGCTACGATACATATGGAATGTAAATTAATACCCTCCAACAAATTACAACAAGACGGATCATTCAAGATTGAAGTAAGAGGAACTATTCTAATCATTTTGATAAAGAAATAAAATAATAAAATATTAGAATAGCACTTTGATTCCCCTAACATCACAAACTAAAAAGTTTGATAAGTTAAAAGGGAAAGTAAAGATTTAGGATTTTTGAATGCCACAAGCAGAAAAACTCGATAAGTTTTAAAGTTCATAGCTGAATGGCCTTTATTCTTCAAAAAATGGATTAAATTTCGTAATTCCTTCAAGGCTGAACTTTCTCTTTATGGTATAGATTTATCTGAATCATGTAGACCTTTTTTGGCTTTTCTTGCATCTATAGAACTTTGATCAAATCTCGACCAGCTTGTTTCTTCCAAATGTCTTCCAATGAATAAGTTATTACTTCTTTATCCTTTTAGCTTTAGCTCTTGTTATCGGTCTTTCATGAATAACAAAAGGGTCCTTGGCATATTTATGATCAACTAATTGGTTCATATCATTCCTCCTTTCCTCGAAAGGATTCATCCTCGAATTAGTGCCTTCATCACCGACATCAAACAAAGATAAATCAGAAGTATTGAATGTTGCACTAATATTGCCATACTCACCTGGTAGTTCTAGCTTATATGCATTGTCATTGATTCTTTGAAGGACTCTAAATAGACCATCTCCTCTTGGCATTATTTTAGACTTTCTTTGGCTAAGAAATCTTTCTTTCCTCAATTGTAGCCAAACTCAATCACTGGATTCAAATACTACTTGTTTTCAGCCTTTGTTATGTTGTTTCTTATATTGTAGATGGTTAATGATACCTATCGTTAGATAGTAATTTCATAGTCTTAGTTATGTGTCAGATCCTTAGACTTGAGATACTAAGGAAGCCTTGTTTGAGTACTCATTCCTTTGATGTCGGACTTACAGGTCTAAAAAATTTTAGATCTGGTATAGCCGGTTATCGGAATTGATATCTAACTTTACAAAGCAATTGAGTGTCAATAAAAGATCATCCACTCTCGGTATCATGAGAGGAATATCCCGTGTATTATCGCTTGGACAAATCCTCGGTCGGAGTTATTCGGATTGAGAGAGGACTTCTCCGGGAGAATTTGTTTAGAGCGAGATTCAGAAGGATTTCATATGAGACCTGACAATACCATACCTAATATACAATATATGAGATATTAGATGGATGAGAGACTATAGATACATGGTAACTGATGACATACAGGTCCAATGGATAAGATCCCTTGCACCGTCTAGGGATTATAGTATAGTGGCCTAGTACGTCTACGGTCGATATATCGAATGAATTGTTATGAGGTAACAATTCATTGAGTTAGAATAAGTTTTGACAGGGTGGACTCACAACAAGCTCAGTGTTGGGCCTACAGGGTCATATATATATGGTGGATATTTCAGTGAGTAAATGATTGAATATGAGTTATCCAATTAGCCCCTAATCTCACTGGATGAGACCCAACATTGATGGATCACTATATGAAACCCAATTAGAGGCCAATTAAGATGATTGGATTGAGTTCCAATAATCATAGGAGTGAGGGTAATTGGATGGAGATCCAGTACCCACTAAGGTAGGATCCACTAGGATTTTTGGTGGCTCTCTATAAATAGGAGACAAGGGCGATACATTAGTGATAGACTACACCTTTGGCCGCCCCCTCCTATTATCCTCCCTTCCTATGAAAGAGATGTGAGCTTTTGGGCTACAATTAGAGGAGCATCGCTGCAACGATCCACCGTGTCGATATCGCTAGAGAGGACATTTGACCTTCTTAATCCTCTTCATTTAGATATAGATTTTCAGGGATATAAGATTTTCCTAGGTAATCAATCTCTCACGTATCGTAGTTTTCATTTTTACGAGTTTTTTGCACCAATCTTTGCATGACGATTTGATATACGTGGGTTGTTTTGTTTTCTTTCTTCTGTTGCGCATGTGATGCTTTGATGGTTTCCCAACAGTGGTATCTAAGCAAGGTTGCTCGTGCAAAAGATTAGTTTTTTAAATTACATGTGATGAGATTGAATCGCGTAGAACTGTTCTACACGTTCTTGCAGCGAATGTAGCACCGACAAGCAAGTTGCCTGCAGGCGGGAGGGCCACCACCTGCGGCCAGGCTGCCAGCAAGGGTGGTCGCCCGTGGCCAGGGCCCCTGCAAGGGCGATCACTCCCGGCCTTATTGCCAGAAGGCGTGGTCGCTAACGGCTAGGCCGCCTCCAGGAGCAATCGATTGTGCGCGTGGTGCCTACGGGCAGGCCGCCTGCATGAGCGACCGACTGTGGACGTGGCACCCTCGGGTAGGCCACCTACGACTAAAGGCACCATTGCCTTCCGCAAAGGGCGACGGTCGCCACCACTGGTATGGGCAAAGTGTTAGGGTTTTTTCTATGGTAAAAGGATATTTAATCCCTAGAAATTTAAGATTTCAAGATCTATCCTTTTGCTAAGAATTTTAAAAATATCTTGATAATTTTAAAAATTCTAAAAAATAATGAATTAAATAGTTTAATTAATTATTATTTATCTAGTAGTCTTACATGATGACGTAGGTATATATGATGTTTGATGTGGACGGATGATCATGAGTCATGTGTTATGATGTGTGTAAATGTGATTATTATTATTATTATTGGGGGCATACGAGCCTCCATTTTTCTCGTTTATTATCAGGTCTACATACTTGTGATTATGTTATAATTACACGAAGAGGCACGACGGGAGTGTGGAGGTGTCAATGAGACCCATGATGTCGTGGCGGGCAATTGCGACATATAAAGATGCGCCAAGGATCTGACGGAATCGATGATGACAAGAAGGACGATCACAGGGCATGAAGATACACCGATATACACATAGATTCTATTTTGAGTGATTTGGCCCACTAGCTCGGGCCTAATCACATTAACTAACAACTCATGATGATCTAGTGTGGCATGCATATGTGATATGTAATTATACTACTATATATATATATATAATATAGATATATATTAAATATGTATGTATGTTACACGACATATTAGGAGACCGATACAAAACAAAAATCTCTTCTACAATAATATTAAGTTGGTGAGCGTGAGACAATAAGATTGATCCATATGGCCTTTCATCGTTATAAGAAGAAATTGAATCACGACATAGGTTGAGTTGGTTGAGTCCCTCAAGGCTCACTTATCCACATAATTGAGATCTTGGCTACGACATAGAGATGTCGCCGGTGACCTAAGGACATTGTATGTTTGGTCGAGTCCCTCGAAGACATATCATTAAATCAGACTCATATAGTAACAATGGTGATGACTTAACTGAACATCATGATTGGTCGAGAGGTCGAGACCATGATGATTCGGAGGTCAAATATGACAGGAATCACAGGAAGTTGTGATTGACAAGAGTTGCATATCTTTTTGGGCTTAGTGTTATTGGTCGAGTCCCTCGAGGTTACACTAAGACATCGATTGGATCCTGATCCCCACTAGAAGTCTATCGGAGACTTTCGTTTCACGTGTCGAGAGTGTCGCGTGATTCGCTCGAAAAATAGTGGGAGTACATTAAGATAGAAGTTCGTATCTTATTTAATTTTCTATAAAATCTACATATTATTAATTCACGGTACATCTTGTTTATCATAAATAGGTCGCTTACAAAACCCCTACATAGCATACTTGATGTCAATTGCTTCACTAGTCCAAACTACACGAATTGGCTCCACAATTTGAGAATTATTCTCACAGAGGAGAAAATTATATACGTCCTCGATATAATTGTGCCCACGTTGGAGGCAAGGGCAAGCGAAGATGAGATCACTCGTTATATGAAGTATATAGATAATTTCACTTTAACAAAGTGCTATATGTTGACCTTCATGACTCATGAGTTACGGAGGTAACATGAGAGCATAGACGCTAATTTCATCCTTCTTCATGACTCTTACTAGTCCAAACTACACGGATTAGCTCAACAATTTGAGAATTATTCTCACAGTAGAGAAAATCATATACATCCTTGATATGATTGTGCCCACACTAGAGGAAAGAGTAGGCAACGATGAGATCACTCGCTATGTGAAGTATCTAGACGATTTCACCTTAATAAAGTGCTATATGTTGACCTTCATGACTATAGAGTTACAAAGGTAACATGAGAGTATGGATGCTAATTCTATCATTCTTCATCTTCACCAGCTATTTGAGGAATATGGAAGAACTAAAAAATGTGAGATATTCAAGTATCTTCAGAGCTAAGATGACAGAAGGGGCATCGGTTCAGAAACATGTCCCAAAGATGATAGAGTGGATCCAGAAACTCACAGGTCTAGGAATAGTCCTAGAGGATAACTTGTGTATTGATCTTATACTTCAGTCCTTGTCAAATTTCTTTTCATAGTTCATCATGAACTTCAATATGAGCAAGTTTGAGGTGACTACCTGAACTCCTCAATATGTTGAGGAAAGCTGATTGCACCATCAAGAAAGAGAAGTATGTTCTCTATGTTGGTGAGACCAATAAGAAAAGAGAGACTAATAAGACCCTTAAAAAGGGCATAGGCAAGGGCAAACCAAGTAAGGCAAAAGTTGTCAAGAAAGACCCAGCTAAGGACAAAGGATTATTATCATGCAGAGAAGATGAAACAGAAGCTTAGAGAAGCTTCAGGTATATTCATGATCAGTCTCCATTTGTTAGATTTTCATGATAATACATGGGTATTGGATACCAAGAGTGCTTATCATATCTATAATTCGTTGCAGGTTCTGGCAAGGCCTAGGAGACTGGCCAGAGGCGAGATGGACCTCAAGATAGGCAATGGAGCAAGAGTTGCTATAGTTGCTATTGGCAAGGTCGCCCTACATTTGCTTAGCGGAGCTAGTTACTATTTATTGTATTTGATGTATGCTATTATGTTCCCTTTATTATCAAATATATTATTTTTATTTCTTGTTTAATAATTAGTGGATATAAACTAGTTTTTGAGAACAATAGTCATTCATTAACTTTGGATGATGAGATCATCATAAGAGAGAACTTATAAATGTTAGACACTTCTCTACACATCATGAATATAAGTACATCTAAGAGGAAACAAGATGAGGTGAACGAGGTATACCTATGACATTGTAGGCTAGGTCATATCTATGAGGGAAGGATTCAAAGGTTGTTAAAAGATGGAAACTTGGATCTATTCGACTATGAGTCATATGTAACTTGTGAACCTTGCCTTCATGGAAAGTTGACTAATTTTCCTTTTAGTGAAATTGGAGAGAGAGCCACTAAGTTATTGGAACTCATACATAGTGATGTATATGGTCCCATGTCAACTCAGGCTATAGGCGGTTACTCCTACTTCATTACATTCACTTACGATTTCTCTAGATATGGACATGTGTACTTGATGAAGTACAAGTCCGATGCCTTTTAGAAATTCAAGGAATATAAGAATGAAGTGGAGAACCAGATTGGAAAGAGTATTAAAGCCATTCGATCAAATGAAGAGGAGAGTACTTGAGTACAAAGTTTACCCATTTTCTCAGGGACTATGAGATTTTATCCCAATGGACACCTTAGCTTAATGGGGTATCATAAAGGAGGAATCACATGCTATTAGACATGGTGTGATCCATGATAAGTTTCGTTAACCTACCCGTCTCATTCTAGAGATACGCCCTAGAGACCACAGCTTGCTTACCTTCTGAATAGAGTTTCATCTAGGTCGGTAGTGTCTACACTATATAAGACATGGAAATGGGAGAAGCTCGATTTTAAGGTTGTTAATATTTGGGGCTGCCCTTCCTATATTACGAGACACAACCCCAACAAGTTAAAATTAAAGATGGAATGGTGCAAGTTTGTGGGATACCCCAATGAACTTGGTGGTATTATTTCTATCATCCCGAGGACCAAAAGGTCTTTGTTGCCAAGAGGGCTGTGTTTCTTGAGAAGGAATACGTTCTTGACGGAAGCAGTGGGAGTGTGATAGAGTTGAGCGAGGTTAGCGAACCTAGCTTAAGCACCATTCCAGTGTTCGAGTCTGTTCAAGTACCTAGCACATAAGTTTCAACTTTATGCAGGTCTAGTAAAGTATATAATATCCCTTATTTCTAAAATATTTTAAATGATCTATTTTAAATTTATTTATAAGGATCTATTTGTAAATATGAGAATTAATTAATACTTCTCTTAATTAAGTAATTTTATATTGAAAGCTTATTGCTAGGGATCTAAATTTAAAACTTAGAATTTTGATATAAATTGTGAAAGATTCACATTAAGTTTTTTTAAAAAAAGAGGAAGACAAGTGTCACTAGCTAATTTAAAGATGGTGTCACTTATGCTATAAGCATCTTTCTTGCATGCTTGCCACATAGCAACCCTTATGTTAGCTAAAACTAAGTAGCAATTAGAGAAGAAAACTTACCCTAAAAACTGAGAAAAAAATTATTGTTTAACTAGAGAAGAGAAAGGAAAGAGTAGAAGAAGGATTTGAGCTTAAAATTTCTTTGGATCAAAATCTTTGAAAGACAAGTGTTAACCCCATCCTATAAATATTTTAATCCTTAATTTCATCTCAGTTTGATATTATTTTAAAAGATTTGTGGCTTAGAATATGATATCTCTCCCATTCAGTTGTAAATCTATGAATCTGAAAAATTTAAGATTCTAACCTTTCTATTTTATTCTAGCCATAACTTTCTACACCGAACTCTGAATTAGGCAAAACCTATTTCATCTGAAATTAGATTCATAGACCTTTCTTTTGATGCTAAAATTAAAAAATTTGGAGTTCATATGTTTATCTAAATATTTGTTTTAATTGACCTTAAAGAATATATAAAACAAAGATTATAATCTCTGACCTCTTGATACTAAATTTCTTGTAACTCTCTCTTAAAAAATCTAATTATGACAATACCTATTTCATTAGAAACTAGATTTATAGCTCTTATTTTTTATACCTGATTTGAAAGATTTGAAGTACAAATAACTACTAAAATATTTATTTTATTCAACCTTATGGATTCTATAAAATAGAATTGTTATCCTTTGACCTTTTATTACTAAATTATTTGGAACTCCTTGTTGGAAACTTCAATTTATATAAAAGTTGATTCAAAATAAACTGAAATATCTTTCAAATGACATATTTCTTGAGTAATTTGAAGTGTAATTGGTTATCTAAATAATTCATGCAATGTGCATCTCAAATTCTTCCAGAATCGAGCTTTTATCGATTTTACCTATTTTTGCTTCATCTCTTTGGAAATTGATTTCAACTAAAATCTTTTCTTCAATTGAGCCTTATATTATGAAAAGTTTATGTTGCATCGTATTATTTTATATTGGCATATATGTATTTTGTTATTCTGCATGTGCTTCTAATATGTATCATATTATTGTTTACAATGTTCTTTTTGTACTTTGGTGTTTGTGAGATAACGTAAACCTTTGCTAGAAATTGTAAAGGGAGGTGTGCTTAGAGCCCATAATGCTCTGCTGGCCTCCTATGACTTCACTCAGATTTGGATGGATGGAGCTCTTAGATGTGGGAGACTTATGTTTGGTGGTCATTCATAAATAGATAGACCATATTATGTCTATGATCCCGCTTTACCATCTATATTTTTGATATAATATCCAAAGCATTTGTTTATGAGTTCATATGTGTGCTTTGGATAAGAATGTACTAAATGTGATGCCAGATATAACATTTAAGTTTTTGCTTCTTATTTGTTATTTGATAAGTTTTGAAATGATTTATATACCTTTGATATGCTTTGAAATATGTTTACGCCTTTGATTTGCTTTGAAATATTTCATACACCATTGATATTCTTTTAAACATATTTATGCCTTTGATTTGCCTTGAAATATTTCATATATCATTGATATGCTATGAAACATTTCATATACCTTTATTATGCTCTGATGTTTACGCCTTTGATATGTTTCATAATATTTCATATATCATTGATATACTCTGAAACATATTTATGCCTTTAACATGCCTTGAAATATTTCATACATCATTGATATGCTCTGAAACATGTTTATGCCTTTGATTTACCTTGAAATGTTTTATATGTCAATGCTCCGAAATATTTCGTATACCTTTGTTATGCTCCGAAATATGTTTATATCTTTGATATATTCCGTAATATTTCATATATCATTCATATACTCCAAAACATGTTTACGCCTTTGACATGCCTTGAAATATTTCATATACCATTGATATGCTCCCAAATATTTTTATGCTTTTGATTGTTCCGTAATATGTCATATATCATTGATACTCTGAAATATGTTTATGCCTTTGACATGCTTTAAAATATTTTATACACCATTGATATGCTCTGAAACATGTTTACACCTTTGATTAAACTTGAAATATTTTATATACTATTGATATACTCTGAAACATTTCATATATCTTTGTTATGCTCTTAAACATGTTTACGCCTTTCATATGTTTTATAATACTTAATATATCATTGATATACTCTGAAATATGTTTATACTTTTGATATGCTTTAAAATATTTCATATGTCATTGACATGCTCCGAAATATTTCACATTTGGTTGATATGCTCCGAGTTGTTTCATATGATATTGACATGTCCCGAGATTATTTCAAGCCAATGATATACTCCAATTACTCTTCCTATATTGTTGTGATCGAAGTATATTTTAAATTATGTATCTAATAAGATGCTATATATGGATTCTTATACCCTTGCCTTGTAATTTGATATCAATTTTGTTTGAAACCATCCTCCCTTGAATTTGATATATTAGTCACTTGCTGAGCTTTGTAGCTCACTCCGTTGCTATATAAATTTTTCAGGTTAGCTGGTTACTCACTAAAACGTTTGAATTAGGTTGAGATAGTGGAAAGCTAGAAGATCTTGGATAAATCTTTATTAGTTGATATATTTTTGTACTAATATATGCACTTTGTGTCCAATTAAATGTTGTCGATAAATTTTGAAGTGATGTGTCTTGTAAATGTTTAAAGGACCTCTTATGTTTAGGATTTTAGAATGTTAAATTAAATTTGTATAATGATATGAACTTATGGTAATTGTTGGTTTTGTTATTATATAGATTTCTACACTTGTGGATCTATGATGTGGTTATGATTTAGTTGAGTTGGCTTATATTTTATGAATTATCGAGTGATGTTGTGTATGATTATAAATTATACATGTTTTATAAGTTTTGAATAATGTTTGAATGTTTTCTTTTTGGTATCCTCAAATGTTAGTTTGGATCTTGGGTTTAGATTATGGATGAATTATAATTTTTTTATTTATAATAGGTTCACGCCTCTCGAATACGAATATTCGGGGAGCGTGACAGAGTACCTCACCCTCCTGAAAGATATGTAAGACATATCAGTTGAGAGAACACTCACAATGTTGATCCTCGGACCTATGAGGAGACTATTATAAGTATAGAATTCGGAAAGTGGCAAGAAACCATGAATTCTGAGATGGATTTCATATACTCCAACAAAGTTTAAAACCTTGTTAATGCACCTGAGGGTATTGTACCCATTGACTACAAATGAATCTTCAAGAAGAAGATCGGAGTATATGAAAAGGTGGAGACCTATAAGGCAAGGCTGGTGGCTAAAGAATATCGTCAAAGGCAAAGAGTTGATTATGACGAGACCTTCTCATCTGTAGCTATGCCAAAATCCATCGAAATTCTTTTGGCCATTGCAGCATATTATAACTATGAGATCTGACAGATGGATATGAAAAATTATATTCCTCAATGATAATCTCGAGGATGAGGTGTATATGATACAACTAGAGGGAATCTTATCCAGAGAGAGTCCAGATAGGTATGCAGGTTGCTCAGGTCTATCTATGGATTGAAGTAAGCTTCCCGAAGTTAGAACATGAGATTTGATGAGGTGATCAGATCTTATGACTTCGTTAAGAACGAATATGAGTCTTGTGTGTATAGGAAGATAAGTTGGAGCACTATCACATTCTTGGTGTTGTATGTGGATGATATCATAATCATTAGGAATGATGTAGGAATGCTCTCCATAGTTAAGGCTTGGCTATTTAGAAACTTCTCTACGAAGGACTTAGGGGAAGCATCTTACATTTTGGGGATTCAGATCTATATAGATAGATCCAAGAGGATGCTTGGTTTGTCCCAATCCAGATATATAGACTCTGTTATCAAAAAGTTTGGCATAAAAAATTCCAAGAGAGGTCTCATACCGATGAGACATAAAATATCACTTTCTACGAGTATGCCCCCAAAGACTCCTGAAGAAAGGACAAATATGGATATGATACCATATGCCTTAGTGATGTATGATATACTATGTGCCAGGTCTGATATAACACATGCTCTTAGTGTCACGAGCAGATATTAGGTGAAAGTTTGGAACACTAGAAGGCAGTAAAGTGTATCCTTAAATACTTGAGAAGGATTAAGGATCTTTTACTGGTATGAGGTAGCCTCTAGGTTGAGGGCAACATGGACTCAAGTTGCTAATCTGACATCGATGATAGCAAGTCAAACTCAGGGTAGGTCTTCACCTTGAATGGAGGAGCAGTAAGTTAGAAGAGTTCCAAGCAATATACTACTATTGACTTGACCATAAAGGAGGAGTACATTGCTGTAATAGAAGTAGTAAAGGAAGTGGTCTGGATAAAGAAGTTCATTGTAAATTTGGAAGTCGTACCAAGCAGCAAGGTGTCAATTCCCATATATATCAATAGTAATGGGGCGACAACTCCAGCAAAGAAACCTAAGTCTCATTAGAAGTATTTTGAGGAGGTACCAACTAATTAGAGAGATCGTAGCCCATAAAGATGTACCAATAAAAAAAGTTACATTCGAAGATAACATTGGAGATCCACTAACTAAACCACTACCTCAGACTGTCTTTGAGCATCACAAGGGTCTGATAGGGATCAAACACATAAGTGATTGGGTTTAGGTCAAGTGGGAGATTGCTGGTTATATGTACCTTGCATGTCTATCATGTGAGTGATGACACGTGTGACACGCTATACAGTCTTTTTATATTATTTTTATTGACATATTCCCACATTATATTATCTGTTGAATATATATTGTGATGTCCTTGGCTTTGTGTAATAGGAATTAGATCATGATGATATCGTAATAATGAGATCGATTCGCCTTTAGACACGGATCTTAAATAATCCCGGTTATAGGTTACTCGAGAGAGACATTGAGATAACCGGACAAACCAGTGTATTATATACATATCCATATGATGAAGGTAATTGGTCTTATAGCCACTTGTATGGTGACACTAAGGGTACAAGACATGTGTTCATTGGAGAATGAGTTCACTGATTGATCCACTTACAGAATGCTGGATGGTAAATGATACCTATTATCAGATAACGATTTCAAAGTCTCAATTGTGTGTCTAGTCGTTAGACTTGAGACACCAATGATGCCTTGTTTGAGTACTCCTTCCTTTGACGCGAGACTTACAGGTCTAGAAAATTCCAGATCTGGTACAGTTGGTTATCGGGATTCGTAGGCAACCTTACGAAGATAATTGAGTGTCAATAGAGGGTCATTCACTTTTGGTATCACAAGAGGAATATCCCGTGTGTTATCATTCGGACAAATCCTCAGCCAGGG
This sequence comes from Ensete ventricosum, assembly GCA_029747655.1. Taxonomy (NCBI): domain Eukaryota; kingdom Viridiplantae; phylum Streptophyta; class Magnoliopsida; order Zingiberales; family Musaceae; genus Ensete; species Ensete ventricosum. Next base: position 24,413,655 of record JAQQAF010000002.1, read on the forward strand.
TCATTCAGATTGAAAGAGGAGTTCTACGGGAGAATCTGATTAGAGCGATACTCGATATGATTTCGTATGAGGCCTGACAGTGTCATGCCCAATATATGGTCTCTAAGATTTTAGATATATGAGGGACTATAGATACACGGTAACTAAGGACAAACATGTCCAATTAATAAGATCCTTTGTACCATCTAGGGACTGTGACACAGTGGCCTAGTACATCCATAGTCGATGAGTCGAGTGAATTGTTATGAGATAACAATTCACCGAGTCAGAAGGAGTTCTGACAGGGAGGACTCATGACCAACTCGGTGTTGGGCCTAGAGGTACACATATGGTGGATGTTTCAGATAGTAGAGGATTGGATATGAGTTATATAATTAGCCCCTAATATCGTTGGATGAGACCCAACATTGATGGATCAATGCATGAGCCCAATTAGAGGCCAATTGAGATTATTGGATAAAGATCCAATAATCCTAGGAGTGAGTGTAATTAGATGAAGATCCAATACCCACTAATGCAGGATCTACTATGATTTTTGGTGGCTTTCTATAAATAGGAGGCAGGGGCGGAACATTAGTGTTAGATTGCACCTTCGGTCGTCCCCTCCTATTATCCTCCCTCCCTCTGCGTAAGAGTTACGAGCTTTTGGGCTGCGATTGGAGGAGCATCGCTGCAACGATCCATCGTGTGGATACTACTAGAGAAGAGATCGTTTGACCTTCTTCATCCTCTCTATCTAGATCTGGATTTTCAGAGATATACGATTTCCCTAAGTAATCAATCTCTCACATATCATAGTTTTCATTTTTGTGGGTTTTTCATGAACCAATCTTTGCACGATGATTTGATATACGTGGGAAATATATTTTGTTTTCTTTCTTTCACTACGCATGTGATGCTCTAATGGTTTCCCAACATGACTCTCTATGCCCAATACCGAGTTAGCTGAGAATTGCACTTATTAGAACTTCTTCTGACTTAGTGAATTATCATCTCATAATAATTTACTCAACTCATCAATTATGGTTGTATTAGGCCACTACGCCATAGTCTTGAGATTATACAGGAGGATCTAATCTATTGGACCTCTTTACCCTCAATTATCGTATATCTATAGAACCTTATCCATATAATATCCTAGAGATCTTATACTAAGCATGATGTTGTCAGGCCCATACATAATCTATCCAAGTCTCACTCTAATTAGATTCTCCAAGAGCTTTCTTTATTTCTCAATCCGAATGATCCTGGCTAGGGATTTGCATGAGTGAGAACACACGAGGTTTTTCTCTTACGAGACCAAGAGTGTATGATCCTCTATTGACGCTCAATTACATTCGTAAGATTGGTTGTCATTCTTAATAACCAATTGTACTAAATCTGAAACTTCCAGACCTATAAGTCCGATAATGAAGTACTCAAACAAGACATTCTTGGTGTCTCAAGTCTAAGGACTAGACACATAACTGAGATTATAAAATTATTGCATGATGATCAAGTATCATTAATCATCCATCATTCCATAAGCGGATCATTCAGTAAACTTATTCTCCAATATTAAAGTTTTTCTCTGTAGCATTTAACTACTCGCCACAAGCTTTAGCTTGCAACCTATATAAGGTGTGACATTTCTTCTCATTAGCTATAATAAGAGAACCCTTACTAAGCTTATATTGCTCTCTATGAAATATATTATCTTCATCATCTAGTCTTCCAATTGAAATTAAATTTAGCCTCAAGTCAACCACATGCCTCACATCCTTAAGCATTAACTTACAACTAAGGTTGGTCTTTATGTAGATATCATGTATGCCGATGATGTATATTTTGTCATAGTTGCCCATCTTGACAACACCAAAATTTTTAAACCTATAGGTAGCAAATAACTCCCTCTATAGTGTAGCATAGTAAGAAACACTTATGTTAATTACCCACTCGAGATCCTGAAACACATAAGAAACAATATCATCAAAAGTAGATAAAATCAAATATACACCACCCTACTCTATAGCTGTGGTATTCTCTTTTGACTATGTAGGCTCCATTTCTTTTCTCATTTCTTGTTCTTCTTAGGTAACTTGCTTTATTCTTGTAATGTCCTTTCTCACCATAATTTTAGCAAATAATATCTTTTCTTGATCTTGACTTGCTTATACCCATACGTGAACTACTTCTATTCTTAGACTTTGACCTTTCTCTATTCTTTGATAGAAGCACCTGTGAATCAATATGAAATATTACTGAATTCTTTCTCCTCAACTCTTCATTCAACAAATTGTTTGTTACTTAGGTCATTGTAATAATACTATCTGACACAGAATGACTAAGGGAAACTACCAGTGTCTCTCAACTTTATAGTAATGAACTAAGAAGTAATAATGCTTATAACTCATCATTGAGAGATATTTTCATAAAGGATATCTATTTAGTGATACTCTGCATTTCACTCAACCGCTCAACAATAGAAGCACTCTCTCTATATTTTAGGTTTACAAATTTTCTAATAAAAAAAGCTATGTTGCTAGTCATTTTTCTCTCATAGAAACATTCCAAGTGTTTCCAAAGAGAGTATGCAAAACTTTCAATAGAAATATGGTGAAAGACACTATCATCGAGCCACTATCGAATAAACCTGATCGTTTTTTGATCTAACTTCTTCCACTCATAATTTGTCATAGTTGTGGATTTTGTACTATCCATTCCAAAAGTCCATATAAATCCTTGCGATACAAGATATCTTCAATTCTTGATTTCTATATCATATAATTATTTCTATTTAAACTAACCATGCGAAAAATACTACTGGCATTCATATTCAAACATAAAAATTAACTATCACCAAAACATTGCTTTGACAGTAGTTGATGGGATAATATATATATATATATATATATATATATATATATATACGAATAAATATTAGTAGGTCGTAACACGTAACGAAAAAATTAGATGGAAAACACAATCACATAGAAGACCAAGATTTACGTGAAAAATCATTCCAACGTGAAGAGAAAAAATCATGAGGCAAGCTAGAGAATTAAATCCATTATGAAAATAATGAATGTTCAAATATCAAAACCTCTTGCCTAAAACAATGATATAAGGATTATATCATCGTGCATGTTGTCCACATCTTTTTTTTTTTTTTTCTTCTTCTCTTGTTCCTTTGATCTTAACAGTTGATTTCTTCATTTTTCTCAATTATGTCCATAGTTGTCACTACCCCTTTTTATTTTAAGCCATAGCCACCACAAATCTATGTTAAAAAATCAAGGATTTTATTTTCAGTCCTAATCACCATAAATCTATGTTAAAAGAGCAAGGGTTTAGGTCAAAAGAAAAAGATTTTAATAAGAAAAAGAAAAAAATTGTAAAGAAATCTTTACAAAAATAAATTGTCGTTATTGAAGGATTGATCTTTTCAAAAAATTTATTATAAATATAGATGCTGTAGAACTATTTTGGACTATTGCTACTACTATATACTAGTTTTATAAATGCATGTTAAAAAAATCATAGAAAAAAATTATTTGGGTATCTAAACTAGAGAAGCAAAAATGGTACAACCACATATTTATTTAATCGTTGGTATAATATGTTCACAACAAATAGATTAAAAAAATAAGAAATTTATTACTAAAATATATCTAATACTTATATAACTGAAATAATAAAGATTAATATTGTCGACTATTTTTATATCCATCCAAAATAATCGATGATTAAAATTTACTTTAACAAAGTATCGTCATGACACATCGTAGTTTTTCCACGTGCCTATAATGAATTAAAAATGCTGCGACAGCTATTATACGGTAAGTGATTATAATTAAAACAATCATCAAATATTTCTCACTAGAGGTAAATAATATTGAATATTCTTAGAACATGGTGCAGCTAGAAAGAAGAAATAATTTCATGTAAATTCCTATGTGTTATTCAAACAAAAAAAGAAAAAGAATCTTGTAAGCAGGAATTTTTGTATTTTTCCATGACGGCCGAAATCATGTAAACATACATTTTATATTCCTTCGTAGATACTTAATACACAATTACTAGTAATTTTTGTACATATAAATTCGAAATCCGAAACCTTCATTACACCCGAACCCGATTACCAAAACCCAAAATTCGACATCCTGAACCCGAAACCCTAATTTTGACATCCTAAACCCGTAACCCTAATTTTGACATCCTAAACCCGTAACCCCGAAACCGTATAACTTGAAACCCGCGAACTGTGTTGGCCGATGGTGCTTTGAGAACCCGACGGCTCGACGGTGGGGATGGGCGAGCTCGTCGCGGTGGGGGCGGCGAGCGTGGCCGAGCCGCCTCGGATCCGGCGGCTTGACGAGTCTGTGGTTAACCGGATTGCGGCTGGGGAGGTCATCCAGCGGCCGGTTTCGGCGGTGAAGGAGCTCGTGGAGAACAGCCTCGACGCAGGCTCCACCTCCATCTCCGTTGTCGTCAAGGACGGAGGCCTCAAGCTCATCCAGGTCTCCGATAATGGCCACGGCATCCGAGTAAGCCACCATTCCCGACTTCCGAATCCTTAAAACCCCACTGGCAAACCCTCGTCAGGCTTTTACGGCAATCTCTATGGAGATCAACGCACGGATGGAACATGTATCGTCCTTTAGACAGATAGATTTGATAGGCTATCTATTAAATATAGTTCTTTATTCTATCTTCTACGGGTGTTTCCAATCTCTTGCTTCTTGGGTATGTAAGCGGAAATAGATGGATTGGTTGTGATAAGTTTGGGTTACTAGTAGTCCAAAAGCTTACATACTTTGAAAAAACCTTATAATATTTTAACATTCTCTCTCTCTCACGTGCAATTTTGCACAAGTATTTGATAAAGACGTGCAAAGTAAAGAGGGACATGTTCAGGTTTCTAACCTACGATGTGTTCCGATACCACTACAAGTACTCTGATCGAATGACCAGAAATCCTAAAAGCTTAAGCTATTAGGAAATGATCCAACAAGTTATAAGCTTTAACAGATTGTTTAGTGGTGGTTGCTCAATTATATTTATGATTTGTTATTAGCATGCATATACGCTGATGATTCCTTCTGTTGGTACTCTTTATGATTGTTAACTTTCATTCTTGTACATATATAATTCCTTCAGTTGGTTATCAATTTGTTGTTAGTATTTCACAAGCATTTGCATGCCAAAGTGTACTGCTGGTTGAATTTTGATATGCAAAATTTGGACTTCCTGCTTGGTGTTGATTCACCTATCATGATTCAGCAACAACACAGTCTATTATGGAACCAAATAAGTGCATTTAACATAAGGTAGGATATATCTTGCACTTTTAGTTAACAAAGTAAAATTTTTCAGAAGAAACAATATTGACTACTGATGGATGTCATTATGGAGCATATTTTAGTATTGGGCAATTTTGGAGAAAATTAGTGCATTTTACATAAGACAGGATATATCTTATCATTTATAAACAAAGGAAAAAAAATCAGAAAAATGATTTTCTTACTCCTGGTGGATGCAACTTTGGGCCATAGTTTGCACTTCCTAGTATTGGCTTATATTTAGAAAATACAATCAAGTCTTATGGATATTGTCTATTTCCAATGCATTTTCGTTTTTTTCGTTGGCCGTATAGTTAGACATCTGCGGAACCAGTTAGAATCAAATAAATTTAACTGGAACTGACTGATTTTGGCTAATTTAAGTGATTTCACAGTCTCATAAAAGAAAAAGAATAAGGGAGGAACATGAAGGGAAAAAATAAAAGAAGGGAAGTGATGATATAAAGAAAAAAATTGACCATGTTCAGAGATACTTCTATTTTGCTAACATCACGTTTTCCACCCACCAACATTGTGATGATATTTGTTATCTACTGTCATGTAAAATAGAGAGAGAGCATGAAAAGGAGAGGCAAGTATAATGATCAAAGTTCTCTTAATGATATAGGGATGACTATTAAAAACATTGGAGATGCTGTCATATTTAGAATCAATCTCAAATATTTTCTATTTGCTTTTACATTATCTTACACATCATCTTCATGGTGATTAGAGACCAGGGGAAAATCAACAAGTTGATAAGTTTTGGAGCTTTTGTATGATATATATAGTGTGGTTATTTACTGTAACAATATTTTTGCACAAATTTTTTATTGTCATATTTAGAATCAATCTCAAATATTTTCTATTTGCTTTTACAGTATCTTACACATCTTCATGGTGATTAGAGACCAGGGAAAAATCTACAAGTTGATAGGTTTTGGAGCTTTCGTATGATAGATAAAGTGTGATTATTTACTGTAACAATATTTTTAAATTTTTATTATTTATTTTCAAATAAATATAATAATTTTTTTGTACAATTTCTTAATTTTATATTTATGTTTCATTTTTTTAGGGAAAGATTGACACTGGAACTTTTAGCATAAATAATTTTATTTTCCCATTTTTATTTGATTATTTTGATTTTTATGTTCTAATTCTTTTAGATTAATTTTTTATTGATTTGATCTTACTGATCTGGATTGTAGCTTCCGTAGCTGATTCTGATTTGGACACCAATCTTGAGAACTATTTGGGAAGTCCATAAATAGTATCATATCATGCCTTTTCTAATGGAAGGCACCTATTAGGCATAAGAGGCTGTTTATAACCATAATATTATACCAAGATGTTATGAAACGACATCTATCAATTTATCTTAAATAAGAGCATCACAAAAATCAGTAAATTTGTCTTAAACATAGACTAACCATTTCTAAGAGAAGTCACTATACAGACTTGTATAACAGGTGTGTCAATTTATTGTAATTGTTAATATTGCAGACACTTTGCTACCTACAGTTGATATTAATTGTTCAGTTGCTGACAGTCTGAAGATCTTCCAATACTATGTGAAAGACACACCACGTCGAAATTATCTGCCTATGAGGACCTCCATTCAATTAAATCCATGGGTTTTAGAGGAGAAGCTTTGGCCAGCATGACTTATGTTGGTCATGTGACAGTGACAACTATAACTGAGGGCCAGCTGCATGGTTATAGGTGCATTATCTTGAACTAGTTTGGTTCCTTCTTTCTAACAGTACAATTCCATAGTGTCCTTTTCGGTGCTTCTTTTACAATGCAGGGTTTCCTATAGAGATGGAGTAATGGAGCACGAACCCAAACCCTGTGCCGCAGTAAGAGGAACTCAGATAATGGTAATGAATGTAATATATTCTAATAATCTAACTGTTTCTATGTTTACAATCACTTCTTTGCATATTTTTAAATTGTCAAACTTCATTTCTTTCAGGTTGAGAACCTCTTCTATAATATGATTGCTCGTAGAAAAAATTTGCAGAATGCCAACGATGATTATGCAAAGATTGTTGACCTAATTAGTCGGTTTGCAATCCATAACAGCAGTGTGATCTTTTCCTGCAGAAAGGTTAGCTGAACTCATAATTCTTCCAAAATATTTGAATTTCAAGGAATTTAGATTGTTGATGCATCTGAAGTACATCATATTTCTTTTCTATTTGTACAGCATGGTGTTAATAGAGCAGATGTTCACACTGTTACTACTTTGTCAAAGCTTGATGCCATCAAAACCATATATGGCATTTCTGTTGCTCGTGATCTGATGGAGATAACTGTTTCAGATGACAATCCTTCTCGATCAATATTTGAGATGAATGGTTTTATTTCAAATGCAAATTACACAGCAAAGAAAACTACTATGGTTCTTTTCATAAATGGTAAGTGTCAATAGTGTATATACATATTGCACTATATTCGATGTCTTCAATTTTAAGGAATCCAATTGACATGATTGTCAAGTTTGAAGAACTGCTGAGATAGTGACCAATAAGTTGAAAAACTGTCTGCTTCATAAGATGCATTAAAATAAAATGAAAAGTAATTGGGAAGTATTTTATGTTTTGCTTCTCCCTTTTCTTAATTGCCCAAAGCTCATGTTTTCAGCTAACATTGTCTCACTATGGTTCGCTGATATATTTTGTGTTTTCGCTTCTCTTCTGTAAAGTTTACACCTGCTATGACAACAGCAAAGTTGGAGAAAAAATTTTGCCTCGTTGTTCTGAGCAGTGCTATGGTGAATAGTTTTTGTGCCCCTATGTTTGGATGAGGGGAGGACCTTCCACTAAACACTTCTTATTTTGTGCTGTGAACTTAAGTTCCTGCTTTTTATTGGAGCAAAGAAAAACATAACTTATGAAAAACTGGATTATTACTTTAAATTTATTACCAAATATTATGACTGATATACTTACTGTAGGAGAATGTAATGATATGATATCTTTTCAGGAACTCTTAGAACTTTGATAAGAAAAATAATATTATGGACCCGGGGAAAATATTTATACCATGATTCATGTTGATTCTATCAAGTATACAATAGATATGTAAATTTTGAGTATGCAACTTTCTGTCTCCTAATTCCAATTGTCATGACTTGAAGGATTTTTTTTTGATATCATATTTGTCCCAATATAGATCTGAGTTATTAGTACTTGATTATTGAGATGTGCTAATTAAAATCAGTAGTCTTTTTAGTCTGCAGTTTTTGGTACTGTACACCTATCAAATTGATTATTAGATCATGATGGATAATTCTAATACTTGTGACAGTGGTTAATTTGTTTTCAAATTGATCTTTTTTGTTCTGGTTGAGTACTGAATCTTTCATTCACTGGAAGCTTCTTATGATAAGTTATTTGGATCATGTTTGTTGTCACTGAGGACATGCTTTGTGATAATTTCTGACACAGAGAGGTGTCCATTAGTGACAGGCATGAGTGTCTAACATGGCAACTATTCAAACTTCAGAGCCAAAGGATTGGGATCGAAGCATGCAAATTTGTTCTTATAATAAAAGTCATGGAGGCCTTCTAGGTTCTCTTCATGATATTTGCATGTGTTGACATGAATGCTATTGACAGATATGTGCATCATAGAACCATTTTCTGTTTGTTTGACAAAACTTTCAGGTTGTAGAAACTTTTTTTTTTCCTGTTTAGTCTTTTTTTCTTTTGAGGACTAGATGGTTTTTTCAAGGAACTTATTAGTAAGGTTTGACTTACTGATCTGTACCGGTGTATCAACATATTGTCGGTACCGGGTGATACGCGTAGTATGTACCGCCCGATATATTAAAATATAATATAATATAATATTAATATATTAAATATATTTAAGAAAAAGAAAAGAAAAGGGGCGATGTCGTCTCGATCTTTCGCTCCACGCGGGGAGACGTTCTGTCTCCTCACTCGGGAGAAAAGGCGGGCGAGGGCGCTTGCCCGACTACGGCGCGCGGGCAACCCGCGAGCGGCGACGGCGCGCGGGCGAGGGCGGCGACGGTGCGCGGGCGAGGACAGCGCTAGGTTTTCTTCTTCTCCTCTTCTTTTTTCTTCTTTTCCTCTTCTTTTTCTTCTTCCCTTTTTCTCCCTCAATTGACTCGATTTTTCCCTCAATCGACCGTCGACGGCCGAAATCGACCGCCGACGGTCGATTTTTGGCGGTCCGGTAGCGGGCGATCCGCATATCGGTAACTTGGCGGACCGGTATGTACCGCCCATACCAGGCGGTACAGGTCGAAATTGCAAACTTTGCTTATTAGACACTTGGAGCAAGTCTCCAATTTATTAAATAATTATTAAAAACATCAGATACTTTTGGATGATCAGGAGATATACTTCACAAACACTTTATAGGGAAAATTTGTTTCAGATGAATATTGACTTTTAGTTAAAGAGATAGATATATGATTAAATAAGTTGTTTATATGATTGTTCTATTAAGCTTAAATGATTAATGAAGTCAAATCATGATCATACTTCATAAATTTTAAATTGTTGCTAGGGATTCTAGTTAATTACTTATTATTTGTGTTAATATTATGACTAATGATATAGCACTATTAATTTTAACACTATTAATATATTTAAATTATTCACATATAATATCAAATATTTAATACTATTATTTTGATGTAAGATGCTTTATTGTATTTTTTTTATTTTTTTTATATATCAGACCCCATTATCCATGCTTCAGCTAGTTTGGTTTTTTTTCACTTAAGCTTGTTAAACTGGAAGGTCTATACTGCAAGTATCAATATTGGTTTCCTTTAATCTTTTTCTGTAGTAATTCCGAGCAAAGGAAATCACATCCGAGACATACATAGCAAATAGAAGTAGATGATTGTCTTTCAAAATTTCAGGGATAGTGACGTCCCTGTTCTGTATCATCTCTTAATGTTTGGACCTTCAATATGTGAAATATGTGATTATATGGGGCAACTAACAGTAGTGTAATGTTGACAATTCATATGATCTTTTTCCTGTCAAAGTACTGTACATGTTATTAGTATTTTAGTTGTTAACTAAGTGTCTTTCAGGAAGTTAACTCTCACAGGAAGAAAAGCCAGAAGAACTTTTGGTGTTCTCATCTTTCTCATTCGTTTTTAGGTGTTATTAATCCCGTCACAGTTATCCATTGGGACCCATGCTTGTCATGCTTGTAATTATCATGGATGACAGGTGAATGTATGGGTGGGCACACCTATCATGTCCACAGAAATCTGGGGATCTCCTACCCTATTTCTGGAAGTTGCAGATTCAGTTTTGGTACTTCTGTACATTATCTGAATTTGTTTCTTTTAGACAGGCTGGTTGAGTGCACTGCCTTGAAAAGAGCTATAGAAGTTGTATACTCTTCAACTCTGCCAAAGGCATCTAGACCTTTCATTTATATGTCAATTAAACTTCCATGTGATCATGTAGATGTGAATATCCATCCCACCAAAAGAGAGGTACGTTGTCACAGATAAGTATTTTAGAAAATAGATTCTTCAAAATTTTAGAAGGTTACTGGAAGTTGGTAACAGGATATGTTAACATGGTGCATTTTTGCTGAATGCAGGTTAGCCTTTTGAATCAAGAGAGTCTTATTGAAACTATACAGAATGCCGTGGAGTCCAAATTGATGAATTGTAACACCACAAGGACATTCCAAACTCAGGTAGTTTGAAACTTTTGCATTCCCTTTCAAGGAAGTTGGCATGACTTTCTCTGTCATTTAAATAGCTTGTGAGCACAGTTCAGCTTGCAATGTTTGAAATTAGCATATCTGGTTCTATCAGCCTTAGATTGTTCTGAGCAGCCTAAGGTTGGCAAAAAGTAGCCAGGTCTATGACAATGTATTGATATTGGCTACAATTTTGAATTTTTTTTTTGAGAAGGAAAATTATGACTTGTCTATGGAAAACCATTCTATGGATGATTTTTTTTTTCCCAAATAAAAGGCCGTAAATCTAATATCCCATTAGCCACTTGTTATTTTAGGTTTTCAAGGCTTTTGAGATTTTTCTCATTAGTAATTATGCCACAGGATCTCTTTGAATGCACACAGGATCTCTTTGAATGCAACTAATTGTACTTAAAAGGTTCCCTTCATACTTAATCATTGTTTGCTTCTGTATATGACAGACTGTAAGCTGTGCACCAGCAAGAAACTTTACTGCTAGAAAGGACACTGAGATCAGTCCTTCCGTTTCTGGTACTAAATACTCGTCAGTTGCCTTTGCTGCAGAAACATAATTAAAAATATATCTCAGATGTACTTGGCCATGAAGTTCCTGTGTTTATGACATCATGATGAATTTTATACTTAGGGACAAAATCCCAGAAAGTGCCAGTAAATCAAATGGTTAGAACAGATTCTCGTGATCCTTTTGGTAGGTTGCATGCCTACTGGCAAGATTGTCCTGCTTCCCAGCATGAAAAGAAATCAGACCTGGCTTCTGTTAGGTACGATCTGCTTTTCAATGAAATAACGAGAACTGTTTTGTTGATCCCTTAGTTTTCAATTAATTGATATTAATGTCACATTAAACTTAGTACTACATAGTAATTTACAGAGGATAGGGAGATACTGTAACCGGAAATCACATGTAACATGCTGAGGGCAAATCTTTAATTGGTATAATATAAATTTTATGAAACCATGGTTTCTGTTTGCCATTTCTGACTGATCGTAATCCACCAAATTGCTAGCCTTCTCAAGTTTCGGTGTTTTTCTTCTGTTTTTGTCGTCTTCTTTTGAATTGGATGTTTCAGTGTTTTGCTAATCTCGTTAACCTATTATGACCATATCGTGGTATATGCGACAAAAAATCTGGAGATGGCACTCACGGTTACACAAATGCTTGAAGCTAAGTAATTGCTAAATTAACTTATTTGATAAAATTGCTCAGTTTGCAGTGTGGAGATTGTGTTCTTGAATTTATTAAAAGTTTCATGCAGAACATATATTCTTATTTCTTTTTTGGCTGCATACTGTATATACAAAGCATATGTTATGCTCAAACGTAAGGGTTTTGTTTTCACTTCCCCATAAGAAGGCACCTTCTTTAGTTTGTAAATAGTATATACTTTATAGTTTGGGAAGTATGCAACATATAATCAGCGTTTTAAATAGGCGCTTGGGCGCTCGCCTAAGCGCTCGGGCGAGGCGAGGCGAGGCCCGAGCGCCTCAATCAACACCCAGGCGGTGCGCTTCAAAGAGCCTGGGCGCTTGCCTGAGCCTAGGCGACGGCCGATTCGGGCGAGCGCCCGATTTAATCCAGTCGACCGAACCAGGCTTTTAGCTCTGGTTCGGTCGGTCGCATTAGTTGGTTCAATCGAACCAACTAACGCAGTTATATATTTCCCGTTACTCAACCCTAATCCTGATCTCGAATCGGGATTAGCATCTCGCCGCTGTCGTATTTATTGCCACTGTCGTTGTCTTTGCCGCCTCGCTGCTGCTGTCTTCGCCGTCGTCACTGCTCTCGCCCGAGTGCCTACTTCAGTCGCTTGGTTTACGTCGCCGACACCATCTCTGCTGTCGTTTCTCTTCGTCATCATTCGCTGCAGCTCGCCGCCGTCATTACTATCGCTTGCCGCCGTCGCTGTCGCTGCTACTCCTCTCGCGGTCAGGTCAGCTCGTCATCTCGATTCTACTGTTAACAGTATATTAACACTTAACAAAATACTGTTAAGTTGACTAATTATTATAACTAATTATTAACAGTATCGTATACTGTTAACAGTATAATAGTATACTGTTAATATACTGTTAACACTTAACAATATATTAACAGTATACTATATACAGTTGTATAATGTATATTAAATATTAACAGTATACTGTTAATGAACTGTTAACAGTATACTGTTAATATACTGTTAACAGTATAATAGTATACTGTTAATATGCTGTTAACACTTAACAATATATTAACAATATATTGTATAATGTATATTAAATATTAATAGTATACTTGTTAATGAACAGTATATTGTTAATGGACTGTTAACAGTATATTAATATTTAATAGTATATTATTAATTTATTATTAACAATATACTATTAACAGTATATTTACTATTAAGTATTAAATAGTATACTAATAACAATTTTTTTATTTATTAGATTAATAATATATTCTATCAATTTTAAATTTTAATAATATTAATCCTTATTTATTTGAAATTATTGTCGTGTACAGAGCAACTCAATAAATTCTCTAGTGACATCAAAAAATGATCCAGCATGGAAGTACAACTATCTAAAGGATCCTAAAGATCCTAATGCGTATTCTATGATAAGACTACTAGAGGTGGGATTTTTCGTGCAAAACAACATCTAGTAGGAAATTTCAAAAATGCAGCAGCTTGTAAGAAGTGTCCACCTGAGGTAAAAGAAGAGTTGTTAGCTTACATGAATAAAAAAAAGATACAAAAGAATGAATCTTATGGAAATTTATCAAAGGATAATGTTGAACATATCAGGGATGATGAAGAAGATTATTCCATAAATGTCAAGTGAAAAAAATATATACGACAGAAGAGGAAAAGAAGTTATGAACACTACTACTAAGAAGCGTAAAAAGAGATCGATGGATCTATATATGTTTCAAGGATCACAAAGGCAACAAGGGCAAATAGGAGGTTCAAAATTAAGACAAATAAATATAAGTGATCCTTGCGATAAAGAAATAAGAGGAAGAACAATTCAATACATTGCTCGCTTCTTATATCAGGCTGGTCTTCCACTTAGTACCACTCGTCTAGACAATTTTAAGGATATGATTGAAGCTATTGGAAGATATGGTACATGATTAAAACCTCCAAGTTATTATGAGATGCGAGTTCCATTGTTGAAAAAAGAATTGGAGTATACAAATGATTTATTAAAGGGTCATAAAGAATCATGGGCAACACATGGTTGCTCTATTATGTCAGATGTTTGGACCGACAGAAGACGTAAAAGTATAATTAATTTTATGGTTAATTGTTCTTTAGGGACTATGTTTGTGAAGTCAATAGATGTTTCGTCTTTTGTGAAATCTGGAGATAAGATATATGATTTGCTTGACAAGTTTGTAGAAGAAATTGGAGAAAAAAATGTCGTCCAAGTCATAACCGATAACGGAAGCAACTATGTATTAGCTGGTAATATCTATTTTTTAAATATTTTTAATATTTTATTTATTTTTATCTTTAATTAAATCTTATAAATTTTTTATCGTTTATTTCAGGTAAATTACTTGAATAAAAAAGACAACACTTATATTGGACTCCATGTGCGGCACACTGTATTGATTTAATGTTGGATGATATTGGAAAGATCCCGGACATTAAGAAAACATTAGAAAGGACAATCTTTGTTGTTGGTTTTCTTTATAATCATATTGGAGCTTTGAACATGATGAGAGAATTTACAGGCAACAAAGAATTGGTGAGATATGGTGTTACCCGATTTGCTACATCATTTTTGCCGTTACAGAGCGTGCATCGTCAAAAACATAATCTGAGAAACATGTTTACTTCTGAGAAATGAGTGATAAGTAAATTGGCAAAAGAAGTAAAAGGTAAAAGAGCCACTGATATAATCTTAATGTCATCCTTTTGGAATCATATGGTTTACATATTAAAGATAATGGGCTCTCATGTTCGTGTCCTTCGACTAGTGGATAATGAAAATAAGCCTGCAATGAGATATATTTATGAGGCTATGGATAGAGCAAAGGAGACGATTTCTTTTAATGAAAATGAAGAAAAATATGAGAAAATTTTTACAATCATTGATGAAAGATAGAATTGTCAGCTTCATCGTCCTTTACATGCAGCAGGATATTATTTGAATCCAGAATTTTTTTATAAGATTACATCTATTGGGTTTGATGCAGAAGTTTTAGATGGGTTATATCAGTGCATTATAAGATTAGTTCCAGGCGTTGAAGCGCAAGATAAGGTTATTCATGAATTATCTTTATATAAAAATGCTGAAGGTCTTTTTGGAATTCCAGTGGCAGTTCGATCTAGGACAACTACATCCCCAGGTAGTAACAATTTGATATAAATAATTTCATCTGTGATAATTGGTATGTTATTATGTTATTGCTAATAATAACATAAATTTTACAACTGAATGGTGGAGTCTTTTTGGAAATTCCATTCCAAGCTTACAGCAATTTGCTATCAAAATACTCAGTTTGACATGTAGTGCTTCAGGTTGTGAGCGGAACTGGAGTGCCTTTGAGCATGTAAGAATCATTAAATACTTTTGTTTCAATTTATTTATTTATTTATTTATATGTATTAATATATTTTTTAATTATATTACATGACAGATTCACTCTAAGAGAAGAAATCGACTGGAACATCAACGATTACATCATCTTGTTTACGTAAATTATAATCAAGCTTTGAGAGCTCGTCATGAATTACGAAATAGAATTGATCCAATCTCATTACAAAATATTGATGATTCAAATGAGTGGCTGGTGGGAGAAATGGGTGCCAACTTACAGGATGCCGAAGATGAGCTTGTATTTGAAGATGATAGATTAACATGGGAAGATGTGGCAAGAGCCTCAGGTGCTGGAGAATTACAAACATATACAAGGCAGATGACAAAAAGAAAATTGAGTGCAGCAGCATCAAGCTCAGCTCCTGTTATTATTGAAAACACAGAGAATGAGACATATTTTGATGAAGAGAAAGGGCAAGAAGAAGAGGACGAACTTAATGAAGATGATTTGTATGAAAATGACGATGATAACGATTATGATGAGTGATTTTGATATAAAAGTTTATTGTTTTGAATTTTAAAATTTTTGTTAATATGACATTGTGACTTTGTAATTTATACTTCAGATTTGCTTAATTAAATATGATATTTTTATTTAAATAATTATATTTATTAATTGTATTGTATATTTTTTAATATTTTGGCGCCTCGCTTCGCTCGGGCGAGCGCCTGGCGCCTCGGGCATTTTGGGACCCTAGCGTCTTTTGGTGCCTAGTGCTTTTTTAATCACTACATATAATTTTATCATAGTACACATGTTTTTGTTGTGGAGGTTATCATCTGATTTTTCTAATTACATATTCTAAAAAATATAAACTTAACAATGATATATGGTCACTTTGTGTGCATGCTAATTGCAGCTTTTATATGTTTCTTTACATGCACAAATTGTGCTGTAACTTTTCTGATATTGTTATTAATAGAATGTTCTATCCTCATACATAAGAATTGCTGTAAGACAAAGGAGGAACCCAAGGGAATCTGCTGATCTCACCAGCATCCATGAGCTTCTTAATGAAATCGATCAAAACATTCATCCAGGTCTGTTGGAATACAAGTTTTATGTGCTCACTTAAATAAAACTATAGATGGTCAGCTATCACAATTGGGTTGATTTGTTTTCTTTATCAATGTAGGTCTGTTGGAAATTGTCAAAAATTGCACATATATTGGACTTGCTGATGAAGTTTTTGCACTACTTCAACATAATACTCATCTGTACCTTGTGAATGTTGTGAATGTTAGGTAAGGGTTTAATGCTTTGTCCATCTTCTGTTTGTTCTAATTATTTCTTTTAGTAGATTCTTTCCAATTATGGTCCTATTGATTTTTCTTTAATGGAAGGAAGAAATTTACATAGTTGCCTCTTTGAAAAGATAAAGAAAGAAAATCTTTCACGAGTATTATATGCAAGGAATGCAACTTTGATCTGTACTACCCAGTACGGGCGGTACATACTAGTCCGCCAGGTTATCGGTACGCGGACCGGTCGCTATTGGGCACTACCGCCAAAATCAACCGTCGGCAGTCAATTGAGGGAGAAAAAGGGAAGAAGAAGAAGAGGAAAAGAAGAAAGAAGAAAAAGAGGAGAAGAAGAGAGAAGTACCTCCTTGCTTGTGCGTCGTCGCCGCCCGCGGGTCGACCGCGCACCGTCGCCGCCCTCGCTCGCGGGCGATTTTTCTCCCACGTGAGGAGACGGAACATCTCCCTGCGCAGGGAGAAAGATCGAGGCGACGTCGCCCCTTTTATTTCTTTTTTTAATATTATAATATATAATATAATATAATTTTAGATTATATAATATTATATTATAAAAATATTATAATATATTTTAATATACCGGGCGGTATGCACAGGTACCAGTACCGAGATAGTCTCGGTACACCGGTATGGACCGGTATGTAAAATCTTGATTATATATGTACCTAAGGTTAGTACTAAAGGCATATGCTTGTCTACCATTTCTTGTGGCAATTGAGGATTAAACTGCATTGTACCACCTGGTGTGTCCTCAACTAGGGGTTGGTATTTATAACCTGCTACTTTGTGCCATCGCGTTACAGTATGAAAAGCATGGACTGAATTCAATTCCAGTGGCATAGTCAATTTACTAATCCGAAATCTGAGTTTATGATTTGCTTGTATGTGGTACCTCATTTTTTCATACTTATGTTGGCTGCTTCAAAGTTTCGTCATTTTTTCATACTTGTATGTGGTACGTCATTTTTTCATACTTATGTTGGCTGCTTCAAAGTTTAGTATATTATGATGCTATCCTACCTAAATGTTTAAATTCTTATCTCAACCTCCAATATTTACACTCCAAAGAATGTGGATAATAAAAATCTTTTGGACTTTAAATAAAAATATACATTTTTGAAGTCAAAAAGTTTATGAAGAGCAAGGTTCACAATACCGAGATTTAGCAATTCAACTAGTTATTAGTGTACAGATTAAAGTAAACTACGTGGTATGCCCATACAGGACATATATTTGGCAATATCGCCTAGGACAAGGTTGGTACCATCCTATTCAGGGTACTGGCAGTATAGAGCTATGATATTTTACAGGGCAATATCACCTAGGACAAGGTTTTATACTAGGATTTTTTTTTATAATTTCTGTAATTTTTAAGTTTTATTCTTAAATTCAGTACGTACTAGTATACTGAGTGTCGGACTCCAATATGGTACTGGTTCAAACCTTTACCAATCAGTATCTGTAAATGAAATTGCAAACCCTATATTTGAGAATCAACAAGCATGTTTTACTTTTTATTATGAATTTAATTAAGATTCAAATTTATACTTTTTTTCTAATTTGTAAAGTTACAATCTTCACCCAAAAATAAAAAATTTATTGACAATTCTTCTAATTTAAGCTATTTAATTATGGCATTGATGTAGCTTGAATCAATCTTGCAAATAGTGCTACTGGAATTGGATCATTGACTTATTTTTTACTTAGATTTGGATCATTGACTTAGATCAAGTCAAAACTTTATAAGAGTGATGGGATAATAATAAAAGAAGTTCAAAGTGTGACAGTAATAAACATCAAGATGTCCAATTAGCAAATGAACCCATATTCCATGGTGCTCCCTCTGTGGCAAGATATGTACTATGGGTCGTAAATATTAGAACCGAATACTTGGTCAAGTCTTAGGCCATTGGGTCATTGGTTAAACCGATGAGTCAACGACTGGACTGTAGTTTTAATATTCTTTTTTTAAAATAAAATTATATTATATGTATAAAAATAATAATATATGAATAATACTATAAAGTAAATTAAAATATACTGAAGGAGGAATGATAGGAATGAAGTAGACATGTTGAGCGAATAATAAATATAATAAATTTTTTTCTTACAAGAAGAACACCTAAATTCCTTTGAGCATGGATTGTTGTATTGTCGAAATGGTATGGTACTAGCAGCACATACCAGTCCGAGCATGGCCTAATATGTGTATCTCCCTTGTTTTGGACGAGCTGACTAAAGTAATAAAAAAATAAGAAAGTGTTGGGCCCTATCCAACTCAGCGATAAAAAATAAAAGAAAAGGCAAATTCATGAGCGTAAAATGTCACTGCCCTTGCTGCTGCCTCTTCGCAGCTGCGATGGTACCTCTTCGCAGCTGCGATGCTACCACTTCGCTGCTACGATGCTCCCGCTGCCGCTGCCTCTGTGATGCTGCCACTTTGCCATCACCGTTGCTGCTATCAGGTTTATAACATTTTCCCTTATCTAAAAACTATGAGATTGGAAACTCAGCATCAAGTTTAGAGGTTCATGTCAAGTTGGCATATGCCGATTCTCCTTGTGTCTTTTTGACTTTAGAGTCTCACTCTATAAACAGCATATTTGTGGTTGACCAGAATTTACCAGTTACAAAAATCTGGTGCTTTGTTAAATAGTTTCTTTATTCAGCTTAATTACAATTGGTTTTCACTCTTAAGGAAATGTTGTCATTAAACGAACTGTATTTTAGGTAATCCTTATAGATTGTGTATAAATTTCTAGATAGTTTCTGTCCTTGTGGAAATTTCTTGGCTACTGTAGCTTATATTCGTTGTAGTTTCCTTGACAAAACTAACTGCTTATGTTTTGTTAATTTGTCATTCCTGCATATCAGCAAAGAACTTATGTATCAACAAGTCATATGCCGCTTTGCCCATTTCAACGCCATTCAACTTAGTGAGCCAGCACCACTACCAGAATTGTTAATTTTGGCATTAAAAGATGAAGACTTAGAATCTGGAGGTGACAATGATGATGAATTGAGAAAGAAGATAGCAGAGGTAATATCATTGCCCTACAGATGCTTCTTATTCAATGTTAATTATTGTAATATTATCACATTTTGTTTTTATTTTCTCTGCATTTAAAAAAAAGGGTGGAATAAATGCACTTGTCAGTTTCTCTCAACAATTGCATGTACTTTTTGTTCTCTTTTATGCTGTTGAAGCTAAATGGAAAAGATTTTGTCTGTTACTGCAAGCATTTTCTTTCAAAGAATTCTTAGAAGCTCATGCAGCAGTTCAGATTGGTCTTTCTCGAGGTTCCAAGTTCTAGTGGTACACCTTGTGCCAATGAGCTATCAAGATAAAATGGACCAACATGTTAACCGATGCTGATACTTGACATAGTCTAGGCTGTCTAGCATGCCAGCAGCAAAAGCATGGGGTGAAAAGCAATCAAAACAGCAACAAAATAGGTAAGGGTAAGCGGTGGAAGGGTGGGTTCTAAACCAAGTAATGTACAATCAATAATCATCTTTATCAGCTGAGCTAGTCGATATCTCTACAATTTAGGTAAAATTAAATGGCAAAACTGAGATTCAGTCACAGGACTTCATAGTAACTTAATGTTTTACCAATTAAACTCGCAAACACCTTCAAGATGTGAGTTGAGGTAAGTAATTTTTGGTGAAGGTAGAGGGCAGTAGTTCATAAATGTCTATGATTATCAAATTAAATTGGGTTTCCATACTTGAGTCATTTGTCTTTAATTGTATCCTGGTTACTCAAGTTATGATTCCAATATATTTTTGTCGTACTGGCCTTTTTATTATCCTATTCACCACTAGATCTTTTACTGTCCCATACATTGGATGAAATGGAAGATTAAGGGGCCTCATGCAGGCAAAACTAGATGCATTTTCTTCTTGAGCTCATTTTCATTTTTGTCTGTCTCAACTTCTTTTACTTTTGCGTTCATTGACGCATTATCTGGAGTGTGCTGTTCAACTTAGAAGAAGAGGCATGATTTACTGTTAATATTGATTTCTGTTACTTCCACTGCAGCATATACTACACATTTGAATTGTTGATAGCAAGCACTATTGTAATCTTATACTAATAATCCACTTTGGGTTCATGGTGTTCGTAATAACATTTTCATTCCACAATATGTCATGAATACCCTCCACCACAACATACCCTCTGTTGTTCCTAACATTGATTGTACAAAAATGTTAACTTTAGTAGTGTTTATGTTTTTATCTGAGCGGTGTGTCATAGAGAAAAGAATCATAGAGAGGCATGTGCCAATCTTATTGATCTTCAATCTAATTGCTTAGATAGTTGGAAATATGTTTAACCATTATTCTTGTAGATCTTATACAACTTGCCTAGAAATAGTGAAGTGGATTTGGCAATAAAATGTTGACGATAGTAACATGAGATCAGCATCTTATCTTATCCACACTTTGATGTATCTCATACAAGTGTATATGATGTATACAGCTTTATGTTGTTTTCTGCTTTGCGTGTCAGATGAATACTGATTTACTTAAACAAAAGGGTGAGATGCTTGAAGAGTATTTCTGCATAAATATAAATCAAGAGGGGAATTTGATGAGGCTTCCTGTGATACTTGAGCAGCATACTCCTGATATGGACCACATTCCAGAATTCTTGTTGAGTTTGGCTAATGATGTAGGTTCTGACATTCTGTATCTTATTCTTTTGGTTCTTGTGGATCAACATACTTGTATATAATTTTTTCACCTATTTAATTACATCAGCAATTATTCTGTTGCAAAAATAATCTTAAATGATTGGATTATTGTAATTTAATTTCTAATAAGTACAAGGACATAAGAGTCTCTTTACCTTCTTCATGACATTATACTTTAATTTGTTACACTTACACAATATATCACTACACTTGCAATTTTCCTTGCCAAATGCTGATTTTGAAATGTTCTTATTAGGTGCTAATGCTGGCCAGATGCTTAGATCTTATAGAAAAATTCAGTCATCCTTAATTAATATAGTATCGAATCTTGACTGACAGATAATTTATATATGTCCAGGGAATAATGTCACTTTATTGTCACCATGTGCAATCTTTCCCTTTCTCTGTTTGGCTTAATTCTTGGTTAACTTTATAGGTTGATTGGGAGAATGAGAAAGAATGCTTCCAGGCAATCTCTGCAGTTCTTGGTAACTTCTATGCCATGCATCCTCCTGTCCTGCCGAATCCGGCAGGCAATGGGATTGAATTCTACAAGAAACTTAAGGATAAAGCTGCATCTATTGATGATGCAGGTAATGAGTTGACTGGCACCGGTAAGCTACAGAATTTGCCAAGACACTTCTCTTTTCTATGTAAGAGTTGATAATTATCAACACTGCATATAGTTTAGTTCTTTGTTAAGCTTGTCGCCAATTCATAATTATAATTCTTGTCCTTTAGTTCCTAATAGTAGGATTATGTAGGTAGGTCAGATAATGGGTCTTCTTAGTTCTATTCACAATTGCAATTGTAAACTTAAACACGAAAGATTTTTTTTTTATTGGTCTTCTGATCTCATAACAGATGATCATGGACAAGATGATCTCGACCAGGAGCTACTAGCTGAGGCAGAAACTGCCTGGGCCCAGCGTGAGTGGAACATTCAGCACGTATTATTCCCATCTATGAGACTTTTTCTCAAACCACCAAAATCAATGGCTACAGATGGAACTTTTATTCAGGTCACCTTCTCTCGCTGCTTGCTTAGGAGTACCAACTTTATTGTAATATTTGATGCTCTATCTTATTGTTGTTACATCAATATCAGTTAGCTTGCTCAGTCCATGTAGATACATGGGATATATAGAATCAAATTCTCTATCTTATTGATTCTAAGTAGGTCACACCTTTATCCCATGTAAATATCGAACTAAGTTGGGAGAAGAGATAGAGCTCACACACAAAGGAAGAGTAGGACAAGGCAAAATATTCTATGTTTCACTCAAAAACTCTATATATCTCATGACTTAATGGGGTTTATATAGTCCCCCTAGATACATTACATTCATTACACTTATCTTTCCAAGAGACTTTCAAAAACCAAAAATCAATTTGGTTTATTCTTCTACACCTTTAATGTATTTCACCTTTTGATACAATGAACATCTTTATGGTGCATTGTCAAGTTTAATTCCAACATTCTCTTCCCTTAAAACTTATTCCATCTAACATGCCAAGTTTCTTCAGAGGTTGTTGAAATATTTCAAATTCAAGAGGTTTTGTGAGTATATCGGTCACTTGTTCACTTGTCTTGACATTGAAATAGCTTCATTTCTTTGTTTTTGACATGGTCTCTTATAAAATGAAATCTTGTGCCGATATGTTTCGATCTTTCATGGTAGACTGGATTCTTAGCTAATGCAATAACTGACTTGTTATCAACGTAAATGTTAGTTGATAACAAGGTACTTAGTAAATGTACTTAGCTGACTTGTTATCAATATAAAGTAGATCTCAGTTTCACGTTCTCTTGTGTTTAATCGTTGGCAGGTTGCTTCTCTGGAGAAGCTCTACAAAATCTTTGAAAGGTGTTAGAAATAGCTTGTTCTTACAAATACAAGGTAACTAGTAAATGCTCAAGGATCGGAGAATCAGATGCCCTGTAAATTGAACCATTCTACTGTGGTTATCAAAGATGGTTTAAGATCTGCTCTAGTATGTTTGGATGAAAAATGCAGGGATTTTGATGTATTTTTTTTTTTTTTTTTGCACAGAAAGAAAGGTATGGCTTGTGTCAACTTAGGCTTGTGTCATGCTTGTGTAGCTTTTTGATGTGAAATATCATCGCGCATTAACAATTTCAAGAAGTTCCTTTTTAATCAGTTAAGAAAGCTTTCTGGCATATTGTATTCTCCTCTCGGGGCTCCAGAGGTTCCAACAGGTGGGTGATTAATACTACATATGTCCGACCGCAGACTCATTTCTATGTTTTCTAGAATCCTTTAATTGAGTTGCAATATCGTACGTAGTATTGCTTAAACTATTTGTAGGTATTTAGTCAATAGTGGCTTGAATTGTTCAGATGGTTTGAAGTTTTATCCAGTTTTCAGCATTCTATTAGGTTTCCCTTTGTTGGTTTTTTTTTTTTTTTTTGGTTTTTTGTCCAGTTTTCAACGTATCATTGGCCTTTTAAGGAAGATTACTAGAGTCTCCTAGCCACTTTTGCTGTGCAAGTGGTCCGTCCATTTTGCTGTACAAAGTTCAAACATCAAAAGTTTCATTTTGCCTGGGCAAGTCGTCCATTCTTAGATTGAATTTGGTGAGTATTAACAGCTGTCTACTTATCTTGTTATGTCACTGATCAAGCATGACTGAGTGAGTACAACAGGTGGGGTAATCTTCGACTGGTTTCCTGTGTTGAAATCTTAGTGGTCGGTCTGCCTGCGGAAGTAACATAACCTCTCAGCTAACGATTTCGGACGTTCACCTGTGTGGTATGTACACCTATTTGGTTCTCATCATCTCATTCTTATCCATTTCTTTTGCTTTTGCTTGTGAGACTGAAACAAATATCGCATTTTGCATAGGTGCAGTGCTAATCCAATTATGTGCCCACAACAGTATTGGTCTCTCTCTATTCCGTCTCCACTCGGATAAAATAGGAGATGTAATGGAGAAAGAGTGGGAAAATTATTAAGACATGGGTTAACCCCCTCCCCCTCCCCCCGCTTTGCTCATCATTTCTTTGATCAGATTATTTAACGGGAAAAAAAAAAGTGAAAAAGATCATAATCTCGTGCATGCTCTTTTAATTCTATGCCTTTAAAAGTATCAAAATTTCGAGTTTATTGTGTCCTCACCACCCTAAACATCAAAGTGAAGGCTGCTCAAAAATTTAAGTCTACCTTTGTATTTTGAATTTTCAGTATCGGCTGGTCAACCTATTTCTTTTTGTTTTCATTACGACTCTAGTTTTCTTGCCTCTTTTATATAGATAGCTTACGATCATATTTTACTCGTACGTTCCTCATCCTAATATTTTTCCTTTCCGAACCAATTTTTTTTTTTAATTTATAGATTTTGATTTATATAGATAGCTTACGATGATGGATTTGCATGGGAGAGTGAAGAAGTGTAACAAAATGGTGATTGAATCGTTCCCAAGTAAAAGATACCAACATCAAACACGCTTTGTCTGCAACGTTAAAGTATCCAACTCAGGAATGCCATGTCCACACCATCTGCAAGTCACCCCGAAGAGGACGAGGACGACGACGACGACGACGACGAAGACGAAGGCTAAAGCCCCACCCTGTGTCGTACGTAGACGATGGCAAGCCACCACATCACCTGATAATGTTAAAGTGAAAACTTTTAAACAGGTCCGGATCATGTGAGATCTCTATATTTCTTAAGGTGATAATGCTATTTTTTTTTTTTTTTCTCCAACTCCAGGCAGGAGATCATAGACGATCTAAATATTAATGATTGATTGATTCTATGCATTCGTTGATTAACCTGATGAGACTCTATTTCCCTGCAAAGTACTAAACTATATCTTTAGTGTTTCTAATTTATATTATAATAATTGATCCATGTTGTTTTAGCATCCATCACTTTCGTTTCGTCCTATAAAGATGTATCGTAATTTTTTTACATCAATTCTTTTCCTTTCTTTTCATGGATGGATTCATATATCACTGTAAGTATTAAAAAAACCTATAATCTTATTTTTGTTATGCAAACAAACTTAATGCCAAGAACTGAAATAAAAAATAACCATAGATCAAAGATTAAATGTGAGTATCATTCGATGTCATTCAAAAATTTTCTTTTTCTGATTTATAGAGTGCAAAATCCATAATCCAATCCGTAGAACGCAACAATACAAATTTGCAAAGATGAATTAGACTCTCATTTATTTTATTTACCCTTTCCATCTTCCACAACATCATTATGAGTAATAAAATAGGAACGATATCTTTCACAAGATCATTCACTATGAGCGATAAAAACATGAACGAAAGACAGATGAGAAAAGACATATAATTGTTTTAGAAAATATAGGTTGGTTGTCACATATAAGTGTTTTAGGAAATGGAATCTTCAAATTTTTATAAGGTTACTTACTACTGGATGGTATTTTTTAAGTTTCTTGTAGTTGGTAACACCATAAGCACATTCCAAACTCAGCTATTTGGAAACCATATAGACAGACCATCGTGGAGTCCAAATTGATGAATTGTAACACCAGAAAGGACGTTCCAAACTCAGGTAGTTTGTTTAAATAAAACTTTTGCATTCCCTTTTCAAGTGAGTTGGCACGACTTTGTTTGTATCATTTAAATAGCTTGCGAGCACAGTTCAGCTTGCAAATTTTGAAATCAGCAGATATATCCGATTTAGATTGTTCTGATTACCCTAATGTCAGGACTAAGACAGTGTATTGATATTCGCCATGACGTATCTATGCAAAACGGTTTTTTTTTTCCCCAAATAAAAAAAAAGATCGTAAATTTAAGATCACATTAGCTACTTATTATTTTAGGTTTTTTTAAGGCTCTTGATTTTTTTTTTTCATTAATAATTATGCCATAGGATCTCTTTGAATGCAACTAACTTATACTTCATATGTTCTTGTAGTGCTTAAATCTTATAATTTTGGACTATAACTAGCATGTCAAAGATGCACAATTGATATGTATATTTTATCCTAATTAGTGATATGATTTGTAATGTGTATGTTTATAAATATGATAAATGATATGCTCATGTTTTCAAATTTTAAGATTGAAATACATACTTATGTTTTACAAAATATTAGTTGAGGATGCAGATTTATAAATATGATAAATGATATGCTCATGTTAGCATTAGTATATGTTTAAGTTTTACTTGAGTTAGATTTGGAATAAATCTAAATTCACTCAAGTGAGGCAAATCGGGTCCACTATGGGGATGGATTGAGCTCAATTGGTTGACCTGAGAATTGGTCAACATAAGATACAAGTCAGGATTGGAAAGGTGGAGGGAATAACTTTTTCGGGATTCCTGACGATTGTACCAATGGTGGATGATGGTTGTATCGCCCATGCCGATAGTTGTCCCACCGCCGTCTAGTTTTCTAGGCAGCTTTCGGTAGTTGTATAGTCAGCATAGGCGGTTGTACCGCCTATATCCAGTTTTTTCAGATACGTTTGAATTTTGGCTCTATTTCTTAAGCCAATTGGGGTCTATAAATACCCCAACATTTCTTTGAAAATGACTTTGAAAAATCTTCTAAGCCCATAAATGAATGGAATGATTTTGAAAATAAAGTTTTTTCATTAAACACAAATGCAATGAATGCCTTAAAATTTTGTACATTTGATAAGAATGAATTTGATGGGATTTCTTCTTGTGATTCAGCTTTTGAGATTTGGCATACATTAGAAATGACACATAAAAGCACACTTAATCTAAATGAATCATTAAATGAAAAGACTTGCAAAAATGAACTTGAAGAGCACCTTCCAAAGAATAGGAAGGATAGTGAACTGAGAACAGAAGAAGACCTTCTAAAGAACATTAAGGAATTTGAACTAAGAATGACATATGACTCATCGAGTAAAACCTTGAGTGATAAGAACCTTGAACCTTTGACAAATAAATCAGATAAATTAATGAACAAAAATCATAAAAATAAACTTAAATTGGATAAAACCTCTTGCTATGAACGCAAGAAGCCGAGGCGCTCCAAAGATGAAGAGCACAATTAAGAAGAAGTGGAGAATCTCACGCTTATGGCCATCAATAACGAGGTAAGTGAGTCTTCAAATATTTTCTTTATTGAGTTATTGAATATGTTTCATGAACTTTATGATGAGTTTAGAAAAATTATAAAGTCTTATAAATTGCTTAAGAAAGAGCATGATTCTTTAGTTAGTAAATTTGAACAAATGCATAATGCATCACTATCACACAATTCTTGCTCTAAATGTTAAACATTAGAAGAAGTTAAAAAGGATAATATCATGTTAAAATAAACTTTAGAAAAATTTGAAAAGGAAATAAATTCCTAAACATGATCCTTGAAAATAAAGGTCATGTTAATAGGAAAGAAGGTATAGGCTTTCTTGGCAACCCTCAACAAAAGGCAAACTATATTCGTTAAATGACCCATTCTAAACTTACTATCAAAAATTAAATACAACTATTGTGATAAATTAGGACATAAAACCTACAAATATTTATTTAGAAAATATAGTCAGCATAAACTAATTTGGGTTCCTAAAGGAACCATAAACAACCTCAAGCTATTGGAGAAAAGGGGAATAACCTTTCATGAGAACCCAAACTCAAATGGGCACCCAAATCAAAACCCCTCATCTTGTAGAGTTGTCTCCTAACAAGGTTAGGAGTACTAAATAATATTTTGAAATTAGATGCTCAAGGCATATGACTTGAGATCTAACACTCTTTCAACCTCACTAGCCTAAGAAATAATAAGAAAAATTATTAAAAATAAAATTATTAGTAATGAACCTTTAGATGATTCATTGTTATAATTAATCTTGATTGCTCTCAATGGTGCATAATTTCTACATAGCTAGGGCATGCTAGAATTAGAACAAAGAAAGTTTAGCTATTTTTAATGGAGTTATATACATTCAAATATATTTTTTTAATAAGGTATTTATATGGTAAATTGGTGATATTTGTGTATGCAAAAGAAAGAAAGCATTGACCATCCCTATTTTGCTTGTGACTACACTTCTTGGATATGAAAGGAAATCTTGAAGTGATTTGATCTTTATAGGCTACCACAGCCAAACTTGCATCATGAATTAGAAAGGCTTATGCAAAATTTATCAAGAAAGGGGTCACTTACACAACTAGCAATGGTTAATTTCAGATGTACTATTTGGTGGATTTGGAAGAAGAGGTGTGGTAGAATCTTTGAGTGTCATAACATAAACAAAGCCTAACTTCTTATAGCGATTCTTCACGATTCACGATCATGTATGGAGTAGGAACTGAACACAGAGCACTTAACAAGAAGAGATAAAGAGATCTTCACAAGATTCAATTTTACCATTAGTTAATAATCTTCAGAATTATGATGAAGATTGTGATGTATTCAGTGGTGCTAAGCTTTCATTATGTGTTGTATTCACAAGTAGTTCAGGACTATCTCGATATTATATTTTATTATTTATTAACTACAGTATAGTGTCATAGCCTACAACATGTGTAGGTATGATTGCATTTTAGTTTGGCTACTCTAGGAGATGAGTTAGATTAAGTGAGTCAACCACCTTTTTGAGGCGGGGTGCAACCTTCTCGACTGCTCTAAGAGGCTTCCAGCTTTAGCCTATGGCTTGTGTAGACAAAGTTTTTTTGTACAAACTTTATATATAATACATCAACTTACTTACAATAAAAAATACATTCAAATATATGAAAGAGAGATTTTGATGATGATTATGCTTGTATGCTCGTTGTCTTGAGATAAAATTGAATGAAATGATTAAATATTAAATTTGAACTTA
This sequence comes from Ensete ventricosum, assembly GCA_029747655.1. NCBI lineage: Eukaryota > Viridiplantae > Streptophyta > Magnoliopsida > Zingiberales > Musaceae > Ensete > Ensete ventricosum. The sequence continues at coordinate 24,443,070 of JAQQAF010000002.1, forward strand.
AAAAATTATATATAAAATCATGTTTTGTTTTCTAATATGGTTGAAAAATTAAAAATTTTAAATGAGAAGGAAAATTTCTTGGTAACATATTAGACTCATTTAACAAAGAAAAATCGATTGGATTGAAAATAAAAAAAAAATTGTTTGAAAATATCTTGTTATAGTAATCATAATGATTTCATTTAAAAATATTTTACTTGTTTGAAAATTTTCATATTGTAATGACCTTGATGATGTTATGTTAATGTTAGTGTTGAGGAAATGACTTGAAATATGATTGAATGGTTGTTGTTGAATGTTAGAATGTTAGCATAAAATAAAATTAAAAAAGGGAGAGAAAAATCATGCTTCATTTTTTAGTATTTTAAAAAATTAAAAATATTCTTGAAATGAGAATGAAATGAACATGGTAACTCATTTTAATAAGTCTATAGAGTTGGACTCAAGAAAGAAAAATCATTGGAATTAAAATTAATCGAAACTCTTGTTTAAAAATATTTTTATTTTGATGATTTCTTTTGGAAATAATACTTGGTTTTTCAATCTTAAAATATTTAAAAATAATTTACTTATTTGAAAATATTTTATTATGATCTCAATGGTTTCATTTATAAATGAAACTCAGTTTTTGATGATAAAGGCATTCTTGAAACAAATCACATGAAATAACTAAAAATGATGATATTTCTTCTTGAAAACATCTTTATTTTATTAAGCCTTCAATAAGAAATAAAGTGATATCATTATTGTTGAATCTCTTAAACTATAAAATTAATTTGATGATTTAAACTTGAAAAAGTTTTCATCCTAATCATGATCTTGACTTCTTAATGTTTATAACTTGATATTTCTATATGAATCAAGATCCTTCTTATTTGATTTCTTAAGATTTTATTTTATCATCTAAGAAGAGATTTATATTAAATTAAATTATGTCTTTTGGCATTCATGAAAGTCTTTTGATATTAATGTCTTTCTTGACATGATTTATTTTATAACTCATGAATGGTATAACTTATCACCAAAATTAATATTTCTTAAATTTATGATAAGTTGAAAATTAAAAGAGATTTGTTTTATCATAAATATTTTATTGATTTTTTGACTTGATATATTCTTTATGAGAATCACGTTTAAATCTCTATGATTTTCACTTTTTAATAAAAATGAGATTTATGATATTAACAATTATAATTGAGATTTTTATCAAAATCATTCTTCCATTTTATTAAAAAGATTTATCTAAATGAATTGGGTGTCTTAAAATTTATTTTGAATGAAATAAGATTCTTTAATCCCCTAAGACTTATTTTTATTATTTATAAAAAAAGAGGGGAGAGATTTATTAAAAGAAATCATGTCTTTGGTAATTATAATTTGATCTATTATCCTTAATGACATGATTCCTTTAGACTCATGGTCATATTTAGAACATTGATGCAAAAGAAAAATTAAACCATTATATTTCTTTTTCACAAACAAAAAGGAGGGGCAAATTTATTAATTTAAATCATGTCTTTTGGTGCTTAAAATTTGATTTTATCTTTAATGGCATGATCCCCTTGTACTTTTGGGTGTAATTTGAATATGGATGTAAAGAAAAATTATACTATAATATTTGTTTAACAATGACTAAAGAAGGAAATAAAATTATTAATATGATTAGAAACAAATTGGATATGATAAATCTTATAACATTGAATGAGAAACAATTTGCTTATAAAAAAATTTTAAATTTTAAATTTTCTAAAGACTTACGAAATACATGATTTATAATTTGTGACTTTTACAAAATTATGCTTTTTATCAAAATTTACATGAGATTATCTTCAAAATGCATGATTTGCTATATTTTGGACTTCTTAATTTGCTATTATGTTTGAAATTTTACATAAGATGAATGCATAAGTGGATCTTGGATTTCTCAATTTTTTTAGCTCATCTTTGAAATAATATTTTCGAAATTTACATCTATAAGATTGAGCCCTTTTTGTAAATAAGAAAGTAGTAGAAACAAGAGAGGAAAGTGAAGAACATCATATAACAAAATATTATAGATGTAAATTTTCATGAGAAAATTATGTTTTACTAAGGGGGAGCAATGAAGTATTAAATATTCAATCAATATATATTTTATAAAAATATAAAAATTTTGACACATGATGAGTTTACGTATCATGAAATTATTTACTCATTATTTCACCTCTTTTTGTACAAAACAAAGTGGCAAAAAATAGTATATTGATGACACATATATGAAAAATGATACATATATTATAAAGGGAAAAAATTTTATGAGAAAATTATGGCTCATATCCTATTTTACAAAGGGGGAGCAAGGACTACATGTGCCTTAAAATTATTATCTCTATGTTTCACCTTTTTATTGATGATAAAAGGGGAGAAATGGATATTGATGACACATGTAGACAAATTTTAACATGGGCATTTCTCTTTGTGTGTCGATAAACAAAGGAAAAAAATGATTAATGACTTAAAAGGAGATTTTCAAATATATGGCGAATGAATGGATTTTGAAATTCTTAGAATATTCTTGAAAATTGAATGATTCATGATTTGTTGGTTAAAATTAATGTTATATCATGTATCATTGATGATTTTATGATTTTTGAGATGTTTGAAATTTATGGTATATCATTTCAGATGGATGTTATGATATTTGAATTCAAGAGTGATTAATTCTCTTAAATTTAAGTTTTCCTTATTTGGATTATAGCATGGATTTAGGGGGAGTTAAGGTTAACTCCTATCATCAATTAGTTGTCATCATTAAAAAAGGAAAGATTGTTGAATCTTAGATTCTGATGATGAAATTAATTGATTCTAACATGTGTGTTAGAGATGATTGATGCAAGATTAACTACGATAGAGAGAAAATTACAATCGGATGTTTGGACTAGAGTCAAGTTCGGGCATCGGGCCGGAGTTTGGACGATGCAGTGGGAACTCGCCGAGAGACTCGTTAGAAGCTTGCCGGGAGTTCGCCGAGAGCTCACCGAAGGGATCGAAATCTTGCTGAGAGTTCGTCGGAAGCTTACCGAGAGTTTGCGCGAAGCTTGCCGAAGGCATCAGAAGAGGAGTTCGTCAGGAGCTTGCCAAGATGGCGTCAAGAATTCATCAGAAGAAGACCAAGAGACTCATTGGAAAATCGTCAGGGGTTGCCAAAAAGCTTATCGGGAGTCAGGAGGGTCTTGATTGGACTTGATAGTCATATTGATTGTAATTAATTAGTCATAGTTAGCATCGGTTTGGGTTTGAGTTCTACTTGAGTTAGATTTAGAAGGAATCCAAATTAACTCAAGTGAGGCAAACCGGGTCCACTATGGAGATGGATTAAGCTCAGGTTGAGCTCAATTGGGTTGACCTGAGAATTGGTCAACAGAAGGTACAAGTCGAGATTGGAGAAGTGGAGGGAATCACTTTTTCGAGATTTCTGACAGTTGTACTACCGCTGCCCAGGTCGGCGGTTGTAGTGTCGCTGCCCAGTTTTTCAGGCAACTTTCGACGGTTGTACTGCTCGTACATGATTTTTTTGGATACATTTAAATTTTGGCTCCATTTCTAAAGCCAATTGGGATCTATAAATATCTTAAGATTTCTTGCATTTAGCACAAGATATTGGGCTAGAAATTCTGAGAAAAATTAGTGTGCTAAAATTGTGAGAAAATGAAAAGGAGCAAAGGAGTGAGAAGAAGAAGTGTATTCTTATAAAGTCTCCATTGTGAGTTTGTAAGGTTCCTCTCCTTAGCTTAATTTTTCTTCACCCAAAGATTTATTACATTTAGCACAAGATATTGGGTTAGAAATTTTGAGAAAAATAGTATGTCAAAATTGCAAGAAGAAGAAGCTCAAGCCTTTTGAGGGCTTGGTAACTCTTGAGGATCTGTTCGGAGCTGAGAGCCCTGTGACCGGGACCGAAAGTCATTTGGGAACTTGGAAGCTTTTTGTTCGGGAGCTCGGAGGCTCTATAGAACCTGTTTGGGACTGAGAGCCCATTCGAGACTGAAAGCCTTTTGGGAGCTCGGAAGCTTTTTAGAACCTATTCGGGACTTGAAGTCTTTTGTTCGAGACTGAAAGCCCTTTGGGAGCTCGAAAGCTTTTTAGAATCTATTGGGACTGAAAGCCCTATGTTTGGGACTAAAAGCCCTTAGGGAGCTCGAAAGCTTTTTAGAACCATTTCAGGATTGAAAGCCCTGTATTCATGACTAAAAGACCTTTGGGAGTTCAGAAGCTTTTTAGAACCTGCTCCTGACCGAAAGTCATGTGTTCGAGACTGAAAGCTCTTTGGGAGCTCGAAAGCCTTTTAGAATATGTTCGAGACTAAAAACCCTGTGTTCAGGACTAGAAGCTTTTTGGCAACTCAAAAGCTTTTTAGAATATGTTTGGGACTGAAAGCCCTATGTTCGGGACTAAAAATCCTTTGGGAGCTTAGACGATTTTTATTGGAAGCTTTTTAGAACATGTTCAACACTAAAAGCTCTTTGGGAGCTCAGAAGCTTTTTAGAACTTGTCCAAAACTGAAAGCCCTATGTTCGGGACTAAAAGCCTTTTGGAAGCTCGAAAGCTTTTTAAAATCTGTTCGGGACTTAAAGCCCTTTGTTCAGGACTAAAAACCCTCTAGGAGCTGAGAAGCTTTTTAGAACATGTTCAAGACTGAAAGCCCTTTAGGAGCTCAGAAGCTTTTTAGAACATGTTTGGGACTGAAAGCCCTTTGGGAGCTCGAAAGCTTTTTAGAACATGTTCGAGACTGAAAATCCTATATTCGGGACTGAAAGCCCTTTGGGATCTCGGAAGCTTTTTAGAACCTATTCGGGATCGAAAACCCTTTGTTCGTGACTGAAAGTCCTTGAGGTTGGTCGGGCTTACGCCCAAGCGATGTTTGTAATAGGGGCTAAAAGCCCTGTGAAGGGGGTGAAGGCCCTTGAGGTCGGTCAGGCTTACATCTGAGCGATGTTTATAACAGGGGCTGAAAGCCCTATGAAGGGGTGAAGACCCTTGAGGTCGGTCGGGTTTACACCTGCATGATGTTTGTAACAGGGGTTAAAGGTCCTTAAGGTCGATCGGGCTTACGCCCGAGCAACGTTTGTAATAGGGACGAGCTGAAAGCCTTGTGAAGGGGCTGAAGGCCCTTGAGGTCGATCAGGCTTAAGCCTGAGCGACGTTTGTAATAGGAGCTGAAAGCCTTATGAAGGGGCTGAAGGTCCTTGAGGTCAACGGGCTTACACCCGAGCGACATTTGTAACAAGGGCTGAAGGCCCTTGAGGTCAGTCGGGTTTACTCCCGAGCTATCACGGGCAAAAATATAAATAAGGTGTTTGACATAATACTCATGTTTATCCGTGTATCTCAGTTTTTATACATGATTTGTACAACAAGTAGCGAGATTGCAGTAGGCTTGGTAGCCCTCATTTGGTTAGCTTTCAAGGTCGACTTCGGCTTGTAAATGAGAGTTGTGTCATGTGGACACTTATGGGGACTTCGATCTGTAATAGACCTTGATATTTTGTATGCAACTATTCAGAACTTGTAAAGTCCATGGTTGTAATTTGTATTAGCTATATAAAGTATTTTCTAAAGTGGTTGCTTATGGATCCCGTAGGAAATGCTTCCTCTAACCCGTTTTATCTTTTGTATGTCTTAAGGGACCCTGAGAGGTTTTGGGGAGGCTGACATTTGTGAACGGACATGCAAGGGTGCCACATGACTTAGACAAAACTAGCTAAGTTTGTGACAGAGCGATGTTTGTAATAGGGGCTGAAGGCCCTTGAGGTCGGTCGAGCTTACGCCCAAGCAACAATTGTAACAAGGGCTAAAAGCCTTGGGAAGGGGCTGAAGGTCGTTAAGGTCGGTCGAGCTTATGCCGAAGCAACATTTATAACAAGGGCTGAAAGCCTTGTGAAGGGGCTGAAGACTCTTGAGGTCAGTCGGGCTTACACTCGAGCGACATTTGTAACAGGGGCTGAAAGCCCTGCGAAGAAGCTAAAAGCCCTTGTTAAGTTGAAGGTATACCTTGATTAGATGTTGAAACGTTGAGGACACGAGGTCATCTATGATGTTTTGTAGTAATAAGGGTTTAAGCTGTTGTGTTTGCCATTGGTGGCTTGGGTGGTTTGCTTCCTCCTTAAGCAATCTCTTTCGTTGCTTTTCGCCTATTAATTGTGGATCTTTCTGGGATTTTTGAAGTGTCACTTCATAACTGTCTCCAACGATGAATAGTTTTTTTGGGATGTTGTGCCAGGAATGCTGAGAGCCGCATTTTGGGTCGATCTTTATAAACCTCGAGGGGGGAGGGCTTACTATTTCGTCGGTATCTCCATGTCCTCGTCTCCTCTCTTTGATTTCCTTATGCATCCTTCATACAACATTTTGGTCCTCTGTCCCATTGGAGAAATCCGCTTGACACCCTCAAGGTGGCTGGTGGGGCGTTCCTGCGAGACCTTGGTCATGGTAAGGCTAGTTGGGTGCCCTTCTTTATTCGCAACATCTTGTTTTATCGTGGGGTTTGAGGCAAGGGCCTTTGCCATCCTGGGCACGGTAAGTCATCTGCCGAGGCGGCCCTCCTCCCTTCTTTTTAACTGGGCCTTGATCGAGGGTTGTTATCTGCAGCATCTTGTTTTACCTTGCCTTTCATCCTCCGGTCATGGGGCCCCAAGAAGTTTTTCAACTACCCCTATGGTTGCCGGTGCTCACCCAAGTGCAACAACCCAAATAAAGGAAGTCTAGGTTTTAAAGTTCGATCTAAGGCGCTGGCGAGGGACGGGAAGGCAGAGGACCTCCCTTTGACCGGAGAGGACTGAGTGGCCAAGGGTGACGGTGCGCTCCCCTGCTCTCCTGGAAGCGGCATCGGCACGTGCAGGCTTCAATTGTCCATTGTTAGAAGTCAGCAAGCCTTGAATCTGGCTAAGAGGGATGCATTTGTGCTTCGCTATTGGGCAGTAACCTGAACAGGGCTCCTCCTTTCATTGAAGTTGCCAGTTTTTTTTTTATCGCATGCAAAATCCTTTGTAATATGCTTGATTTGTTGGAAAAAGTTTGATCTAGACTTTCTTGATTAATAAAAATGGGTCCTTCCCTTCCACTTCCGCGTGTGGGTGTCTAACGATGAGTGTGTTGTGTTGGTATTGGAGTCTTGGTTCTTCTAGACAACATCCCCGCTTGCGGGGAAGAGGACGAGGGTATGACTCCTCGAACCCGGATTATGGGTATGCATGCAGGTGACCCGGCTTGGGTATTCTCCTGGGTCCTTATGTGGTGTTGTGTACTCAAATGATGCAGGCCCTCTTTCTAATACCAAAGAATGTTATACATTTCACGTACCGAGGCTGTAGTGTCGCCTCATCTTGGTCTTGCTTGCGTACACATGGGCGCTTAAGGATTCCTCGTTGCCTTGTGAGGGATGTGTAAGCTCCTCGGGATGTCGACCAGTAGGTCGAGAACCTAGGCGGGGTCGACTTCCGGTCCATGGTGGAGCTACAGTCGTCCGGGGTCACCCTTGATCGGGGAACCTCATTCGGTCGGTCACTAAGGACTGAGCTTCCCTCTTTTGCGAGTGCATCCTTACATTCATCGGCTTGTTCTTCAGTCATCGATACCAGCACTAAGGCCGCGGTCGGCGATATGCCTCGCTGACACAACCTCTCTGATAGTTAAGTTAATCATGAATCGCCTTATGTTGTCTCCCTTTTCTTTGTAAGAAGGATCCCACTAACGTTGTTGTTCGGGTACCTTTTATACTACCTAGGGAGGTAGAAACCATACCAAAAAGGGGTTAATGCGCGAGTGGTAGGTCTGCGCTGTATGTTGGTCGGTGACTGAACCCTCAACCTGTTTGTCCTATCCCGCTGCAATGTTGGTTACCTTTATTACGTATCTGTAGGAGATATGATCCCTCCCTAGGTCGTTGTTTGAGTTGAAATAGGTCCACCTACTATGTAGGAGACCTACGGAAGATAATCTTGCAGGGGAGGTAGGTGGTGAGGCCTGAACCTAGCCCCTCGAGCGATGGTCCGGGATAGTGTTTCTTCCCGAGATCTTAATCCGAACTGAATCGACATTATCTACGTGGCTTTTTTAAGAATGATGCGGAAGTATATGTTGGACGGGTCAAGATGTACCCCTATTACATATAGTGTTTACTAAACAATCAAATCATAATCATCAAGATTTTTTTTTTTAAAAAAGTCTTTCTTCTATAATTGAATTCCTGGTCCTCTAAAGAAAGATACTACTACCTCTAGTAATATAAGAATGCTGATACCAATATGCTGATGATATCAACCATCAGCATATTGGTATAGTGTTTACTAAACCAGATGATGTAGTGTTAGTTAGTTACCCTCTGAATTGAATTGAATTGAATTGATGAAGTAGAGCCAATTTAAGGTATATATATCTCAGTCCATGAGTAATGTGCATTTGTCTAGAATGATTGATTCTTTTCAGAACTTCCAATAAGATCACTGAACCTGTCGGAATAAATTGGTTTTTTTAATCTTTCCCCAAGAAGTTTAAGGGGGAACAATTTTGTTTTTATATGTGGGGGGCTTATTAATTATAAAACCATAGTTTACGAAATGTTTTATAAAACATCAAATGACTCGTACTGATGACTGGGATTACTATTCGAATTTGCACAAAAACTGATGACTGACAACTAAATCCATATGGTGTGCAGAATCTCAACTTAAAGCTACTGACCAGAATGTCTCCATGTACTTACTTCTACAGGACATAAAAGGAATCTGCAATCTGTTTGAAGTCCTTATAATGCCCTCTCCCATTGAAGACCTACAAAATAAGTGAAAGAAAGGGTGAATGACTTGTTATCAATCATCTGAGAGAATTGAATGTTAAAAGTCATTCTTCCAGTTTGATGTAGCAAATAAATAGAGTCTGTTTCCAGCCGCATTTTGCAGTGATCAGTGCATGAGATTTCTCCAGTTCAAAAATTGGTATAATGTCCTTCCAAAGATAACATATTGTTTGTGTACACCGCGTAACTATTGCTACAACAACAATGATGTAAGTATTTTGTAAGAGAGACACAACTCTTCAGCTGGAAATGACTGCTTGCTTAAGCAAGAAAATTTTCCCTTTTGATACCGCTTGAACCGTTCAAGAAATAAAATAGTTGAGTGTGATGTGAGATTCACATAAGAAACCATTCTTTAGTTACTAAACATGAATGTTCTTCATCAATCCATCATGGGGTGTGTGGATTCGTGCACAAACTCTGAACAGTTATATTCTTCTTTGTCATGAACCCAAATTGTTGTGTGCCATAGAATACCAAAAGATGGATGGATAAACATGTGTAACATCTTTCTGTCTACAACTTTTTACAGATTATCCACACAAATGTCTGTAAAACACACCTTGGATGGATAATTTTTTGATTGGAAGAAAAAAAAAAGAGAAGATCTTTCAAAATCAAATTATATATAATAATAAATAAATAATATACCAACTCCTTTTCGAAAGTTGATGCAATAATTTAATATGGTACGATAACTCTCACCTATATCCATAGAGAAATCTATATTTTTCAATATTTATGATCAATTAAAAAATCTTTGAACTCAAACACGAAGAACTCTTCTCATATAAACTTGAATAATTTCTTCTCTCACTCTCTCTAAATCTATTAGAGAGAAACCCTGAAGAGCATCTAATGTATCTAACTTCTCTCTCTCTCTCTTTCTTCCCAAAACCTTGAGATTCTAGATATATTTATAGGAATAAATCCTAAGTCCCTAAGACTCTCTCTACTTGAATCCATAATTAAATCTAAATCTTACTTAATCCACTTACGAGATTTAATTTAATTAGAACTCCTCCAAATAGTTTGAATACAATTAAGACCCCTATAAAAATTAAACTATTGGCTTCAAGAATTTACCACAGTTTATAGTTCGACACTTAATTTCAATTGTCAATACATCCTAAGTAATTGAAATAATAGCACTAGAGAGATCTTCAACTCACTTGTCTTGCCACAATAGAATTTTTTTTTTTTTTTTTCTCATAGCTATCTACATCCTTAAATATCATGAATATTAATCACCCTTCGTTTTCTGTACCATAAATGAATCTCATTACTATGGGTACGTATCATCCATCCCCTATAAATACATTCTATTTTTAGTTATTTAAGGTTTTTATTGTTCTTCCTTCTAGTTGGTATAAACCTTGATGTATTTTTTCTTTATCATGATCGTACAACTTCAAGAAACTTTTACAACTCTACCTCTAGCCTTCTAATCATAACCTTGAAATTTTTTTTCCTATATTTGAAACATAAATCACATCCTCCAGAGTGTGCATAACTCCAATAAGCCTTTTAATATCCACTTTATTGACATTTATAATCTTCATCGTCAAATCATTATCAAGACTCAACTTACTAATCATCTTATCATTTTATGAATTAAAATAATCCTATTGAGTACAAGCATGAGTAACATAAATAGAATCAAAAAACTAATATTTCCATAAAGATGCATTATTGTCTTTGGAGATTGTGAGGATATCTCTATCACTTATCTATACTTTTTGTATCAACATCATCTCCACAAAATTATCTTAGGAGTCGACGAGTAATTAAGAAGCAACAATGTCTTATATTCTTCATCATATTTGACCCCAACTCGTACCCGATAGATTGAATCCGTACGTGAAATTATATATGGATTATTATACACATTACTTGATATAGGAATTTGATCCAAACTGAGGTACTCTATAGAGATTTTTAAATATGGTCGTCAGCTTAGTATAATAATTAAATCTGATTCCACTTGACCCATTTTCCAAATGTGAAAAATTTATATGAGATAACTCGTTTTGATATGGTCGTCGCGTATCTGAAGCATAAAGTTCCAATAAAACTAATGCCAGAAGTACGTGATTCCTTTTATGCCTCAGACTAGTGGTAATTCGAGATACACTAATATACACATATATGACCCAGGAAGGAGGGAAAATGTTGTTGAGTGAATGAGATTTGAATCTTGTGAAGTCAAAATTTTGAGCCTATCCATAAAATCCAACCACTCATTTTTTTTTAATTGAATCAAACCATGTCGTCTGATACAACACATGGTTTAAATGAAAAAAATAATAATAATTTATTTGATTCTAAATAGAGTTTATTACTTAAAATTTTAATGTACATTTGGCAAAAAAAAAGAATGTAGCTGTAGAGTGCTTTGCATGTTTGATGAGCTTAATATATTTAACCTTGCAAAAAAAATTGTGTGACCAAAATATATAAAAAATAAAATAATATTAATGAATATAAAGTAATATTTAAAAATATATATAATTATATATAAGATATAAATAAATCATGTGAGATTGATTCCTCACTAATTGATGTCGGCATTTTTAGATAGATATATATCACAAGGTATTTTATAAATTTAAAAAAGTTATATTAACATCTCGTAAATATTATGATATATATATATATATATATATATATATATATATATATCATAAGGTATTTTATAAATTTAATCACGTTGCAATCACTGCCTTTTTGGTCTCGAGTTGACGTGAGGGAATTTTAAGCTTTAACATCAAATCAAAAGGAGGCTCGTCAAACCCTACAACTGAGCCCATGTAGGTTGTAATGCCGATGTCTCTTACTTGTTGGTCAAACCAGCCCACCTTTCTGTCCACTCTCGTGTGGTGTTGGATCCATTGACCACTACTGCTATAACCACAAAGACTGGCAGCAGAAACAGAAGAAGAACACGCATTGGAATTGGAAGTCAATGCTCGCCCATCTCCGCTTCCGTCCATCCGTCGGTCTCTCTTTCTCTCTCGCATTTCTTCGAACGCCCTCCAACCCGACGACTCATTGCCCTCTCTTTCCGTAATTCTTTCGTCCTCCCTAAGATAAGAATCCAACGAGAGACCTAGAAAGTCTTTGCCCCTCTCTTTCTCTGCGGTAAAGGTAACCAACCCATTCTTGAGCTTTGAGATCCTCCTTTCTGTTTCTTCAAAAGATTTCTGGATTAAAGATCCGATGACCCCTCGAATGCCTGGAATCTCTGGGTTTTCCGCTAGTTTTTGGTGCTGATTCGGTCTGGTGTTCCCTTCTAAAGGGAAATTTTAGATTTTTTTTAGGGAAATATATGATTTTGAGGGTTCTGGGTGAGGTTTTTGGGTGTTAGATTTTGATTCGGGGGTCGGTTTGATGTTTAGGGTATTGATTGTCTGGCTCTATTTGCTGGTCGGTTTGCGATGGCTACCGCTGCGGCGTTTGCGGATCGGGCGACGAGCGATGTGTTGATCGGTCCAGACTGGGCGATCAACATGGAGTTGTGCGACATTATCAATATGGATCCTGGGTACGGTTCTTGGTTTGTTCTTGCCTCGTGGTTGTGCTTTTAAGACATCCAGTTTTAAGTTTCTCTTTTGGGCTTAGAAGTTTGAATTTTCGTCCGGAGTAACATATCAGATGGACGAACAATTTGTTAAAATTACTTATTCTTTCCTTTTTTTTTAATAGAACCCTGAGCATGACTCCCACCTGTTTCCTCCCAATGTGTATGCTCTTGACTATTCCAAAGACACTCTTGTGTCTTTACCGAGATGTTATGAATAACCAAGCATTCTATTATGGAACTGGGATTGTTTTGCCAGGCTATGTAATTGAAGGCTGAATGCATTAGATTATGGACCTGTGCTTGTCTTTCATAAACTGTTTGTTTATTATAGCTGTTGTCTAAGTAGTCAATCTCTAACAAAATATGCATCCACCTTATTTGAAATCTAGACTTGACTATATATTTCTGTCAAATTTGCATCCCCTTTTAAATTGTGCACCTTGAGTAACAACAAAGGCATGTGTCTCTTTTGCTGCTTGACATTCTACTAAGCACTAATTTATACATTGACAACAAAATTCTATATTCTACTTTATTTTCCATAAGGATGTTGTTACTCTAGCATCTCAACTAGTTGATGAAGGTTTTTCTTTTTTATCTTGAATTCTATGTCTTTATCATCTCATTCACTGTTACATAGATGCAAATATTGAGGCATTGATTATTTCCGAAATGTGAGTGGTGTGTTTAACAGGGTAATCATTATCTGCTTAACCAATTTGCTAGAAATTTTTTTGATGTCAATATGTTCTATTGTCATCATTCTGTTAGTGTTATCTGGTTCATCTAATTAGGAAACTACTGTTGTCCTTTATTGGAGGTTTTCTATATGAATTTATTTTCTGATGAACAGACAGGGCAAGGATGCACTCAAAATACTGAAGAAGCGCCTCGGAAGCAAGAACCCTAAAATTCAACTTCTGGCACTTTTTGTAAGTACATACTGTTTCTCCTCCAATTAAAGTTATATATGATTTTTATCCTATCAATTTAGGCTTTTCATGAATCAACCAATCAAACTGAAAAACCGAAATGAAGTGGAATGCTCATTTAGATTTGGTATGGTGTCTTGATATTGATTGATTCAACTTGATTTGGAAAATAATAGGAAAACCTCTTTGTATATATTAATGTGAATGTTGTTCACAGAAAACATTAATCATTTAAAAAAATTGTGGCTAAACACCATTAGAAAAGATTAACTTCTAGGTGCTGTTATAATGTTTTAAGTAGTCCATGAGTTGCTAACATGATTTTCTTCTTTGGAGAGAAAACAAATTCTCTCTCTCTAAGATATTGGTCTTCTTCATAAGCAATGCATCAATATTTTTCTTCTTCATTTGCTTCCAATGGAATGACAGGGCCTAAGTGCTTCTCAAGTTTTTTGTCTACAATGTAGGGTACTGTGACTGTTGTTATCTACAGAAAACAGTTTAGACCAACATTTCCATCATGGAAGATTAAATGCTATTAGCTTTTATATATATAAATATGAAACTTAGCTACATTGTCAACATGCTTTTTTCTCTATGCAGGAATGTTCTGTTGTATGCAATGGTTTAATCTATCTAAGAACAGATGGTAAAACAGATTATGAAGCTTATATAAATAAATGTTGTCCATGGTATTTTGGCATGCTTCCCAAACAATTAATTAGAGATTTGTGGTAAACAAAACTCTACGAAATACCACTATTCTCTGTTTGGTTTAGTTACCTTGGTTTTCTCATAGAAAGTACACAAATCTATCTGTTAGCTGGTTTAAAGTACACAAATCTATCGATCTTTTTAGCTGGTTTTGTATGTCAGCAATGATAATATTATGTTCTGGAAAATTCAAACTAGGTGCTAGAAACCCTAAGCAAAAATTGCGGGGACAATGTTCACAAGCAAATTGTTGAGCGGGATATTTTACATGAAATGGTTAAAATAGTGAAGAAGAAAGTAAGTGTCACTTCTCATAACACACCTTATCAATTGTGTTTGATATATTTATATTTTTTCTTTGTTATCATCATGTGACACCTGTTCTTGAATCGTGTTTTCAGCCTGATTTAAATGTAAGGGAGAAGATATTAGTGCTGATAGATACGTGGCAGGAAGCTTTTGGAGCAGGAGGAAAGTATACCCAATATCATACTGCATACCAAGAACTTAGGGTATGCATTTTTTTCCCTTCATCTGGTTATCTTCATCGTTGTTCTAGTTATCGTGGCAATGTATTGTTTATGGGGTGCTTCATGATTGTTCTGTAATTTGTTCTAGTTTATTTTTCTTATGGCAATTTTTTTTCTTTAATTTAAGTTACAGGTGAAACTCTCAAGTTAACTTTAATAACTTTTAGGCTCTGAATTTTCTTGATGGCAACATTGTGATATCTGATTGTGATCTTTGTGTAATAGAATATCAGGGAACAATCATAATCACAAGTTTTCAGTTTTCTTTATTTTTATTTTGCCCACAACACTTACATGACTTCATGTTGATGTGTTATTTATCTATATACGATGACACAAGTTCCAGTGCTTGTCTAAGATGGAGAAATTAAAATATTCGGAAATAGGTCTGTAAATTCACATGCTCTGTGTATCTCAGTTTTTTCTGAACTATCTTTAGTTTGACCCTTAAGGTCGGGTATTCCCTGAGAATTGGTATTTGGTATTTAACATTTTTTTGCCATAAAAATGGGCATTTTTGCCTGTATCATTTTTTCTAAGAATCAGAGGCATGTTATTTCTTTGTTCTTAATTTGTTTCTGAGGACACATTTTCTAGCAAATATCTGTGTTATGTATGATTTATGTATCTTGTGTTTGCTTCTTGCATATGTACAGCTGCAGTTAGTGTCTCATCAAAGAATGATTTTGGAATAATTTTGTACTTTTGTGTGGGCAGGCCATGGGAGTTGAGTTCCCACCTCGTACAGAAAACACTGCAGCAATATTTACCCCTCCACAAACGCACCCATTAGCATATCAACCTGCTACATCAGCATCTGAAAACATGGCTCTAGAATCTTCAGTTCAATCTGATGTTTCTGCTTTCAGGTTACTTGCTCTTGATTTTATCTGTTTAAACTCTATGCACAGTTGTAGCTATAGTGCTGATGTCTTTACCTTGATACATAGTTGCTATTCTTTTTTCTTCTTCGTAGTTCCCTGTATTTTGGTAAAAATCACATTTTAGTATCAACCGATGGTCTTGATGCAGCTTGCAAGATATCCAGAATGCTCGAGGAATAGCAGATGTGTTATCTGAGATGCTCAATGCGTTGGATCCCAAGAACCCAGAGGTAGGACTGATTTATTGCTTTTCTGAAAATTATTTCAGATCAATATAAACATCTTTTATACTCTCAACTGAACCATCTCATGATTGTTCAAATTATGAGATGATATTGATCCCTCCTACCTATCAACCTGAGAATTATGGAACTTGGTTCTATTTATTCATTTAGAATAATATAGACCAAGGTTTGCAATTTCGATTTGTACCGCCCGGTATGGGCAGTACATACTAGCCCGTCAGGTTATCGGTACGCAGACCGCCCGCTACCGGGCGGTATCGTCAAAAATTGACTGTCGGCAGTCGATTGAGGGAGAAAAAGGGAAGAAGAAGAAGAGGAAAAGAAGAAAAAAGAAGAGGAGAAGAAGAACCTACGTAGCGGGCGGTACCGCCAAAAATTGACTGTCAGCAGTCGATTGAGGGAGAAAAAGGGAAGAAGAAGAAGAGGAAAAGAAGAAAAAAGAAGAGGAGAAGAAGAACCTACGTAGCAGGCGGTACCGCCAAAAATTGACTGTCGGCAGTCGATTGAGGGAGAAAAAGGGAAGAAGAAGAAGAGGAAAAGAAGAAAAAAGAAGAGGAGAAGAAGAACCTACTTTCCACGCGACGTCCTCGCCCGCACGCCGTTGCCGCCCTCGCCCGTGAGCGCTTTTTCTCCCGTGCGAGGAGACGGAACGTCTCCCCGCGTGGGGAGAAAGATCGAGGCGACGTCGCCCCTTTTCTTTTTCTTTTTTTTAATATATTAATATTTTAATATTATATAATAATATTATATTATAAAAATATTATATTATATTTTAATATACTGAGCGATATGTACTGTGCATACCACCTAGTACCGGTACTGTATCAGTACCGAGATAATCTTGGTACACCGGTACGGACCGGTAAGTCAAACCTTGACCCTCCTTTTCTGCACATGATCATGTATGCTATTAAGCCACACCTTTAATAATAAGAGATAATATGGTCTCACCTTTAATAATTAGAGACACTATGTGTTGTTATGCATATTCAAAACGAAAATGCTAAGACAAATGAGTGATAGGTGCTTTATGTTATCTCACTGTGTTGATTGACATTATGGGAACTTATGGAGTTGGTAATGTTGTGTGGATCTGTCGAGCAGAGAATTGCTGGAAATTGACTGTGATGATCTTGGCAAGAACTTTTTATTATTTTGAATGGCTGTGGATTCAAGGATGAAGTTTGCAAATGGTTTAAGCAGTTTAAAAGCCACATCATCTATAACAATTCAAGCAATTCTAATAGGTTGCTTTGTTTCTTATATTTAACTTGCCATTTATGTGTTGCATCAGTCCTTGCTCTTAAACTATCACATGAGGAAGATGTCTGATGCTCATGACACATTATAGATAGGTTTGAATAAGTTGTAGATTGGAAGTCCTGTGTATTGTACTCGTGACAACTTACTCTGCCTTTGGTAAAAAGTTACTGCAAAAGTCAGGCATCACAGGCCCAACAACCCTTTGAATTAAACTTCTTCTATCATATCATAGCTAATTGTGCTTCATATGGCAGGACTTAAGGCAAGAAGTTATTGTTGACCTTGTTGAACAGTGCCATTCTTATAAAAAGCATGTCATGCTTCTCGTGAATAATACCGGGTATGATCAATTTTTTGTATGCAGTGAAGCGTCATTGAGTTGATATTTTATATACTGATTCTTTCCTCATGTTTCTTTAATATTATAGGGATGAAGAGCTGCTTTTTCAAGGTCTGGCACTGAATGATGACCTTCAGCTTGTACTTGAACAACATGATGAGATGTCAAAGGGAACTGCTCCAAGTGTCAGGGCCCCAGTTGCTTCACCTGTACCTCTAGTTAATGTAATCCATGAGGATGATCAGCTTGAGGATGATTTCTCCGAGCTATCTCTCAGGTACTGTAAACGAGAGTCCATTCCCTTCTTTTGCTTATCTTTTCTGAATTTAGATTTTTGTAAGCTGTAAAAAAGACACCAGTGTTTAGAAGATAATAAGTTTAGTACACTAATTGCTCTTACCATACATAATGTTGGTTTGCCTTGGCTTTAGGAATTATATAAGCATGTGGCGGAGTAGCAAAAAAAATGGAATATTTTTCAGCCTCTAATAAGTATTGGCATATGTACGCAACAGTAACAAATAGTTGACTACCATAAAAAGTAACTAAAGTACAATATTCAAACATGTCATGAGATGAAAATACACTACATACTCTTCTCTCCAGATATGCAAAATATGATTGACCATATGATACAACTTTCAGACAGTGGCCCAACTTTTTCCAAGCTTCTGTGCTGAATTAGAATTGATACTTTGTGGTCTGTGACCATTGTTTTTTTCTGTTTCATGTTTATTTTAGGTAAATATTAGATCTTTTTTATTGACAAAGAGAGCAAGCCTTTTCACTATGGTATTCTTCCTTATCTGTATGTTTGCATCAATAAGACTACATTTTAATCCTTCCAGACTCTGGATTAGCCAATGCCTCATGCATTGATCCTTCTTTATTGAAATAAGCAGATACGTTGGTTGCCATTTTACAAATAGTAGCCTATGATTTATTATAAAATTGTGTTCCTGCTTGGCAAATCTGCTTTAACTGGATATGCATGAGTAACCACCAGATCATAATATCTTTGGACATTTGCACCAGGACTTTAAGAGATAATGCAACAGCACATGGTCGGAAAGCTTCCACTGCCACAAGTCCAAGCTCTTTTCTTCCTCCACCCCAACCATCAAAGCCAATCAGCACAGATGCAAGCAGAGTCAACTATTTAAGTGGTGATGTTTTCAGATCAGAAGAAGCACTGGATGCTGCTGCTAACCCACCTTTGCCACCTGCTACTTTATCACCTGTCATCCCTTCTGCTTCAGCTCCATCTTTGGAGTCTGATGAACTGCCCAGGTATGATGAACCTATTCAAGCAGCAAAATTCAGCACAGACCAACTTCCAAAAGTTCCTTGGGAACCTCAGCCTTCTGGTTTATTACCACCTCCCCCATCAAAATACGGCCAAAGACAGCAGTTCTTTGAGCAGCAGAAGCATGGCGTATCTGGTGACGACTCTGGAGTGTCTTTCAATGGATCGGTAGATCAAAACCGGAGCTTCTATTCTAATCAAGAAACTACCAGTTTGGGCCCAAAACCCAATCAACAACATTTGGAAGGGCAGAACATGTCACCATCAGCCAGACAAACAAAATCTGAGGATGCACTCTTCAAAGATTTGGTTGACTTTGCAAAGGCCAAATCGTCTTCACCAACCAAACCATCCAACAGTCGTAGAACACGCTAAGTGGTTTCTCAGTCAGGTCTTGTGCGTCTCGTTGTGTTGTTTATAGTCTTTTTATCAGGCTAGGGGAGGGCATAGTTGTAGTAGAATAAAGGGAAACATTTATGTGTTTGATTTTTAGTTGGTTTGGTTTTTCTGTGGTGTATATGATGAGGAGAGTAGACTTGTTGTCGGATGTAAGAAGAGATATTGCTTCTTTTATACATTGTGACTTGTGCCATCAAGGTCTTCATTTGATTAGTTGCAAGAAAGATTCATGTGCCATTGCTGGTCGTTTCTGCATGATTTTGTGATGGACTAACTGGGCATTTTCTCCTAATGTAACTCATATTCGTTTTGTCATGAGTTTATGTAGTGAGAGATATTAAGAACAAATATCTGTTAAACATTTAATTGGTTCATTCTTGATTTCTGGAGACATTGAAGTGCCGGGTTGAGGATTAAGGTCTTCAGGAGAGTTGGATAGTGAGCCCAATGTAAACTGGTATTTGTTCTCTGCTACAACTCTAATAATTCTTTGTTGGTTGATCCAAACAGTGATTGGTGATTATTGTTAATTAATGATCTGTCTATTTCAACTAAAGTGGAAACAGGCACCCAAAAGAGACTTTTGGACATTTGACTCAGAACTTGACTTTATCATCAGTGTTTGTTTTTTAATTGAAAAGTTATCAAACAAAGTCTTGGTGGACTTTGAATCTACTTGTTAATTTTCAGTGCTCATACTCTTAATATAATATTAGAAATATAGTTTTCAGAATTCCAATTCGCACTAGGTAAGTCAAACAGAAAAAAGTTTGAGTCAAATCTAATGGAAGTGCTCTTTGGTGATTATTCACTGTGCTAGATGGACCATTTAATCAATAACAAGGTTCTAACTCAAGAGGTTGATGTTCATAAAGCTAGATTGATCCAGGAAGTATATATATATATATATATATATATAAGACTATTTACCTGTAATAATAATTAATGAAAGTTAATATTGACTTTTTATTAACCTTTAGAGAGACACTTTTGCTATATTAAAATTGCAAGCGCCAATATTCCTAACCATCATCACCAAAAGGTGACCGCAGCGGGAGCGAGAGCGATCTCGTGATCTCCCTCTTCCCTCTCCTCCATCGAGGATCGGCGTGAGGAAATCGAGGGTAGTTGGCTGCGTATATCATCCCGATAGATCGCCTGTCTGATTAGAACAGAGGAAGAAGAAGGTAAGAAGGCGAGAGGGGATGGGTTGGTGGTGGGGCGGCCAGCAGAAGAACAAAGAACCGTGCAAGAAGGAAGCCTGCGACATCCAGGCCTGCCTCTCCAAGAACAACTTCAACCCCGAGAGGTACCTGATCGTTTCTTCCTTCTCTTTTCATCTCTCTTCCTCCTCTTCTTTCTTACCCTTCCAATTGATTTCTGCAACTTGTTGAGCGACGCACAAGGGGAAACTGTTGACTCCTATCCAGTGTTGGTTAGTTGCTATTCTTCTTGCTTTGAAACACTTGGGAATTCCCATGTAGAAACCCTCACAATTGATGACTGAAACCCGTTGGGAGAGGAGGAAAGAGAATCTTTTTGTTTTTGGATCATGCGTCGAATGCTTCCTCATAAACAGTTGGGTCGTTAGGGAGGAGGAGGCTCATGATGTGGTGTCATTTGTTGAAGAAGGGAAAGGGGTGGATTATCAAGGACGGATATTTTGATGGATTCAAGCAGATGGTGTCTTTTGATCTTGATAGGCTGGTCACTGTTAGTGGGTTGAATCGTATAAGAGCTTCTTTCAAGGGATAGTGATAAAGAGGAGGGTGTTACTGATTTCGTTGGTGGAGATGGCTTGCTCGGTTGATTGCGGATGTCTGTCCTGTAACAGCTTTAATCTGATGTCTGAACCGAGATTGTATGAGTAGTTTCAGATGTGATCGTTTTTACTAAGTTGTTGTTATCACCATTAGACACAAAGCTCTTCTATGTTTGGGTCTGAACTAAAATTCATCCCTAACCTCTGTTTACAATGTACTTGGGGAGATAGTTTAGGATTTTTTTTTTTTTTGTCTCACTGGAGTTCAATAACTTATAGATTATAATAGGTTCTTTGGTATTGAAGTCGGATTTGTGTTAGCATGAAATAAAATTCTTATCTTGTAGCAGTTGTGTGGATTCAAATATTCGTTGCTACTGGATTATTAGAACAGTTGGGCTAGGGAGAAACAGGGATTGAGTGATTGATGATTATTTGGAGTTTTGGACATAAAAGCATATTTGTGTGAAGCTATGCCTGCATGCATTATCTTTTTTCCCCTAGTTATATATCTAGTTATACATTTTTTCCAAAGTCAAAATGTAGAAGACTTTGATATTTATAGTATGGACAATTGACAAGATATATGAACAGCAGAATCTTGAATAAAAATGTGCAAGCTGAAACATGTAGATAAGGTATGATGAGTGTACTATTATTAATTTCAGCTTAAGCATTTTGATCAATGATTTAGGTCAAACGAAGTTGATGGGCCAATTAGCTTATCAGGTCCGTGTCATGACATGTTTGCTACTTTTGTTAATGTTTGAGATCTCACACAAGATAAACTTGTACACACTATATAAACTTGTAATTTCTGGAATTTGCTTGTTGTTTGATATTAGTCTGTTCATATGGGAGCCATTTTGTTAATGTTTGTTAGGACATCTTCTACATCATAGAGCAAGTTTAGACTGAATTTATTTATTAGGAACTAGCAGTTCTGCCTTACTTTTAAGGACATCAATGCAACAACTAGAAGAGAGCAGATCTGACTTAGTAAATTCATTTAGTCCACTGTCACATTGCAAGAACTTCTCCTTTTAGTTCTCAACTGATAGCAACACTTGTAAGCTACTGTATCAACCAGCCATAGATTTAGTAGTTCTAATGGCAGAACAACTTTGGGATCCATGGTAAGGCACAAAACTTTCAAGTGACGTTGCATCCCCAGTTCAGATTTTTCTTGTTGCCTGGAATCTTTTACTGAGCTTATGATGGGATTACTTATTTCAGCGTTCTACATCATTGTTATTTGTAGGTATATCAATCATGTAAGCCCATAAGAAAGGGCCAGAAAAGGACTTGCTGATGATTGAGGTTCTAGAGAGTTCTAGTTAAATCCCATAAATTCTAAAATTAGTATGTTTTTTGATATTTTTGGAATTTGAAATTGAGTTCATTGTGATGGATTAGATAATTGTTGTTCTCTTCTCAGCTTTTCCCCCATGCATTCTAGTAACTTGTCTCTTCTGTATGAAGTCCCATTGTTATTTGTTCTACTGAAGCGATGTTTTGCATGTCATTCCTTTATTTATCATATCTAATTTGTCTTATATTTTTAGATCAGTTAACTCTGGTTCCTAACAGGTAAACAATGTATCAATATTTTCCAACTTCTTTTCTTCTTTATTTTTTTTAATCACCTTAGAATTGATTCTCAACACATAAATAGTTGATTCAATATCCATATGGATAAGTCCAGATGGAATGAGATGCTTGTTTATTTATTTTCTGTAAAGGACTAAAGCGTGGTATGCATTTCAAGTCAAGGGACACAGGACATTTATTATATGTGTATAGATAGATATATACCTGCTTTGTGGTTTGTATATCAGGTTCCAGTTAAATGATTTTTATAATATTATTCACAGTTATACTACCAGTATGACAATGGATTAAAAAAAAAGAGAAGATCTCTGGTGATTTACTGCTGATTCAAAGCTTCATTGATAAGCTAGTCACATAAATGATCAAATACCAGGTTTCTGGTTATAGGGGGGTCATGAATATTAATTACTAGGTAACTTCTTGCAGTTAACGACCATAAGCTTCATTGATAAGCTAGTCACATAAATGATCAAATGCCAGGTTTCTGGTTATAGGGGGGTCATGAATATTAATTACTAGGTAACTTCTTGCAGTTAACGACCATGATTTTGCTTAGCCATGTTTAAGGATTGATGTCTTTTCTGCTCGGATTAAATAGGCCCTCATAGTCTAGCAGCTATTTGGTAACAAGCTCTCCTCTCAGAATGGTAGGGCTGCTTGCATTGACCCTTCTGAAACCCCTTTTTGGTGGGAGCTTTGCACACATGGACGTCATTTTTCCACTTCTCACACACAATCTAGTAACTATTTTTTGCAAAACTAAATTGTGATGCTGAAAGACATTCTGGAAATGGTTTCTATATTTCATTTGGATGTAATTGTATTTTAACTTGATTCTTTTATTTCTAACATTTGTACATTTCTGGATTAGATTTTGAGCTTGCATATCAGAATGTGCAACAACATCAACATAGTAAATTGTAATAGATTATGTTATTACTTATGGTTAACCTCAGGCAAATAATTTTTACTTGTAATATTTGTTTCAGGTGCATGAAGGTCATTGGACTGTTGCAACTATGCTGTGAAAAGTGCAACTATGACTCAACACATTGTGCTCCACTTGCTGGACTTCTGAAAACAAATACTAAGTGACACCGCGAATATTTAACCATGAAGCTTCATGATTGCCCAACGGTAATTTCTCTGTGAGCCAATAACATTTTTGGTCAAAACAAAAGGCTTGTTATTGTTACAGTTTGTTGGATCTAACCTTGTTGCTAATTTGACATAAGATTTTTTTTCCCAGTTTTAAATCCCAGTTCTTCCGTCTTCTGGTAACAGCAAATTAGTCAATAATGATCATTTGTTTTCTACTACTAAAACAACAACAACAACAAGTCATGATGTCCCATCTATTCTGGGTCACCTACATAGATCGTTTCCAACCGTTGAGCTATGTATAAGGCAGTATTTTTAGTTAATTATTTAAACTGTTTGTCACTTGTTATATCTCACAATGATGTGATCTCCTCCGCCCTCTTTCCTATTCTTTTTATTAACACCATGGGTTTCTTGCTCTATCAACTCATTTTAAGTTCTTAAGGCTTTCTAGATTTGGTATATACTTAATGATCATGCTTCATTATTTTTGCTATATCCATTTATGTTGTTGTTGTTGTTGTATATCCATTTATGTAAAAAATTAGACACTCGCTTAAAAGATTTTATTGCTTAATTATTTTAGATGAACATAGTTATATATTGATCTAAATTAAACAGGAACTTGTAATTCATGTCTTTGAGTTGACATCTGTTCCATTTTTTTGTCATTGCTTCCATGGTATTCATAAATATGGGTGATAATGGATCAGATAAATATAGGAGCACCATGTTCTTTATTATGGATATGCGATCACTTTCACAATTTAGAAACATAAGCTATGAAAGAGTGCACACAACATTTGATCTTCTATCGCAACCAATTCGCTAACATACCACCAAGCCATTTTTGTATTAACATAATGACACTGCCTTTCTTGCAGCTGATGCTACTGAATCCGCTGCTTTATTTTGGGTACCAACAAGTCTCATGTGTTTGAACACTGAAACAGTTGACATTACATCAATAATAAGGATCTATACATCTGAGCCCCTCCAGATTCCACAATACTGTTTTCATGCAAGTGGTTGTTTTTCTCCCTTTAAGTTTTAGAGCCATTCTCTTTGGTTTTATTGTCAGGAGTTGGTTGAATATGCAATTCTCATTGGGTAATATGTTTGTTTACAGAAAAATATAAATATCATGGTCACATTGTAAGGCACTGACAATTTTCTTGGTGTGGTCTAAAATAGGCTGCCTATTTTAGCATATTTATCATTTGAATCCTGTCATATGGTCAAATATGTTGTAACATGTATTTTACATCCTGACATCACTATTCTTTTCATGTTAGCTCTTGCTGCAATAGAGCATCAAAGAGTCAAAGACCTAATAGTTGAGGAATTTAGTGTATTCTCCACATTGAGTAGCCAATTTCAATATACAGATGCAGTATGATTTTATTCCATATATAGTGAAACAAAAAAAAAAAAAAAAAAAAGTATGTGGAGATATATTTTTACCACATAATGAATTAAATGGTTATGTGGATATGTGAATTTGTAATCAAGGGCAATAACGTCAATTTGCATGCCTTGTTAGGAATAAGCAAGTGGGTTAATTACTAAAATGTTTGAAAGATATGAGCAGTGGATAAGACAGGTATCCAACAGTCAATATACCAAAATGGATGAGCCTATGTGAGAGCAACCCTTTATTCTTAAATACTAATTTGTTTCTTTAGTTTATCGTTATTTCAGTAAAATTATTTGGTGAAAGTTTTCATTCATTTGAATTCTTGGATGAAGCCGTAGGCTGCTTTTTGCTGTCGTTGAATGGACTACATGCAATGCAATGTTATTGAGATCCTTCAAAAATCATATTTGTATCTTGCAGGGCAACCAACTGGCCTGGACTTTCTATGATGGATAGTCTATTGAATTATCGTCGAGTGATGTGGATCATTTATTTTCGTTTTCTCTTCAACAGACAATTTATGTTGAAAAAATTATTTCTGCAGGAGCTGAAACAATGGAGAAATGGCAGATTTAGATGAGTTTCACTTGGAGAACTGGACTGCTGACAGTGGAAATAACTTTTTCTTTACTGCACCTGTTTTTTGAGAAGTAATTTTAGCTTTAGCTGGCTGTAGTATTTTAGGATGAAAATTGTGAGAAAAAAAAAATGAATCTGATTTCATTTTCCTTCTTTGTTTTTTTGCCCCCTTGGAAACTAATGGAGGGTGAACCGTCACTTGGTGGAAAATAATAATTGGCAGCCACATTTGGATGCTGGTCCAAAGCCTGTAAAAGATTTTGAAACAGCATGGATTCTCTGCTCTGCTCATAAAATGTACTGGTGGTACTTGTTAACTCCGTCTCTCAAGATTATTATTTACGGGTTTGTGTGAGAACTGCTTCTCCTTCTCTTTTTATTACAATTTCTAATTGGTTTGGTACCACGAAGTCCATTGTCTTAGCGCACCCATAGGTGCATCTCGTCCGGATCGCATGACAGGCAAACTTTAGCTTCTTGCATCAATTCATAATTCCCAGACATCATCTCCTCAGTGAAATGTACGTCTTCATGTATGCGCTCCTGCAGCTCCAGTTTCATTGAACTTAAAAAAAAAAAGTGTGCTCATGAGCAAAGCAAGCATTATACGTATGGTGGCTTCCTTGTCACGAGAAGCCAAGAACAATCCACTCAGCTGCTCATAACATAAAAAGATTTCTGAAGTATTAACACACCACCTCAGCTAACATCAATTTGAAACGGATCTTAATTTATCAAGAAAAATCTGGGTTAACAGTATAAATTAGTCCAAAAAAAGAACAATCAATATAAATACATATTTAACTCTCAGAACCCAACTAGCTTAGATCGCAAATCGGACAATATGAACATATATGAGAAACAATGCCGCCGCTGCACTCAGAATGAAATCAAATTGTGTATTTGATCTGGTATTGCCGAAGCAAGCTTTCGCCTTTCTCGTAATAATCCTGTATGCTAAGAGTCTGTAAAGAGAACCGTGGAGAATTTGCATATATCGCTGCACCCCTCCATGCATCTAATATCGGGTCACATGCTCTGACAACTGTTAGAGGAGAGAGGTAAGGGCGAATTTGCTGGATTCCAACTTCCAAGCGAGGCAACAAGCCAGGAAGAAGAGCACTGCCGCCGGTAACTAATATTGATTTGGTTATATCATCCTTCATAGGATCATCCACCCTATCTAGCCTTCGGAGCGAGATTCCTGCCATCTCATCAAGGCCAGCTTGGTCGATCCCAATCATGTTAGGCTGGAATAGAACTTCTGGGCATCGGAAACGCTCCACACCAATAACAATCTTGAAATCTTCTAAACTTTGAGGACGGAATTTTGAAAATTCAGATGTTGCTTGAGGTGGGACCAAATCAGACTTAGGAACAAAATTAGGATCTATATCCTGCCAAAGTGAAAAAAGATAAGTAATAAACAGACTTTGATAGTAGATGAGCAGAAATATGGATGAAAGCTCACTACTGCATGAAGTGTCACACAAAAGATCCGTAAGTTTCTACGTGAACACAAAGTTGCATACAACTTGGAGTTTAATGTCAGCACTTTTTTTCAATTCTCTCCTATCTATAAAAACTGACATATCACATATCACATAATGAGTCAAATATGCAGGAAAAGAAAATGGATAAAATTAAGCAGAGCATCCTTAGCTAAATCATACTGAAACTCGAGCTATATTCGGGGAGTCAAGCACACCAAAATCTTACACAATATAACCATGCAAAAGAACCCTTGTCTTCCGCTTGCAATTATAGGAATGGAGAAAAGGATGTAATCTTGTCATGCTTAAAGGGTTATCCATAAGAAGGTGGGTTCATTCAGAAAGCAGAACACTAACATCAATCTAACACTATTATTAGACAAGGCTGTCAAGTTTGAGGAGACTACATAATTGATACTGTGAACAATAAACTCTTAACAGTAAAAGATATGGGTCCCCAATATCCACACCCCATAGACAACAATATGATATGTCCAAAATATTTATACAGCTAGATGGTGAAACCTAAGCTGTATGTTAATGCAACCTCAGATCGACTGAGGCTGCAAGAGGTTTCATGATTTAGACACTGAGAAAACAGGGATGGCTCAGCTGTCATCCAGCAAATATTTATTCGCAGTCCAAGAGATCCACAAACATAACCTTGATGTTAGGAAGAAACATCGAGATCACAGTTGTTTAAAGACAAACCACCTGAGAGAACATAATGCATATATAACTGCAATTAGAAAGAATAGGAAAAGTGCCCCGCAATAATATTTTCTTGTAAATTACTTCTACATCAACAAAGTGATACTAATAGAGCTTAATAAAGATAGCAAAGAGAATGACTAACCTGCTCATTCTGAAATGAGTCATGAAAAAGTGAATGGAATATGGAAAAGCGATTATTATAAACGGTTAAGAGGTATGGAGAAACTATAAGAGATGAAAATTAAAATTTCCAGAAGACTTTGTTCAAGATCAGCTATTGTTCAAGATATTCGACGAAGTTCAAGAATTTTCACCAAGGAATTGCATGAGTTTTTAAGTAATTGTGGTAATTTATCAGATAATATATGTTCTAAGGATCTCCATGACATGCAACTATCTCAAGACAATCAAAAGCTTCATAATTTTCAAAATTACATGCCATGGGAACTTAATAAAGCATAAACAGGATACGATTGTAAATGACATACAAAGTGACGAATCATCATATGGCTACCACAAACAGTACTATTCTTGTTTAAGCTAGGTTTTTAACTTGTTTATAGTTGTAAGATGCAAGAATATCAAGCAAAGGGAAATTACAGCAACTATGAAGTGGATAAAATAATTAACCAGCACCATATAGCATATGTCAAATTGGATAGCCAAAAATGATAAATCAATAAGCACAGTTTTATCACTACAGGCAAGACAAAGTTGATACATACTACCTATTTTGGAAATTTAAATAAAATTTCAACTGCATTTGTTATTGCATTTTCCAGGTGAGGAAGGACCAAATACCTACTAAATTCCACAAATTCTGAAGCATTAAAGCTAATAGATCTCAAACTGTGGTCATGACAGACTAGAGACAGTAAATTATGAAAATGCAAAGTTGCAAAAAACTAACCTGGAGTCTAGATGTGACACGTGCCAGTTCTGCTTCATCCTCATCTTGCCCATTGTCATCATCATCATTATCCTTGCTCATCAGTTTGTAAAGTTGCCAGTCCTCATCTCTTGCCCCAAAAGTGTCTTCACCTTTTCCCCTGTCAAATGCTGCAGATGTCAAGAGGCGCATCCTCTCCTTTTGAGCAGCACTCAAACGTTCACCACGGCCAACACCCCCTGACAAATTCTGATTGCCATTTGTTTTCACCCTTTTTCTTAACTCAACTTTCTCGCTGAGTTCTCGATATCGATCATGCAGTTGCTCAAGGTATAACTCTGGATTTTCTCTGCATTTAAATCAGAGAACAAAAATGAACACATTATAGCAAAAGGCAAAGAGAACCCTGAAATTAAAAGGAATAAACATGGTAGTGTTACTGTATCCAGGCAATTCAACTTATAGGTTCCCACATTTCCAGTGAATTAAATAAGCGCTCGGGCGCTCGCCTAAGCGCCCGGGCGAGGTGAGGCGAGGCCTGAGCGCCTCAATCGTCACCCAGGCGACGGGCGATTCGGGCGAGCGCCCGATTTAATCCAATCGACCGAACCAGGCTTTTAGCTCTGGTTCGGTCTGTCGCGTTGGTTGGTTCAATTGAACCAACTAACACAGCTATATATTTGCTGTTAACTCAACCATAATCCCGATCGCCGCTGTCGTATTTGCTGCCACCGCTGTTGCCGCCTCGCTGCTGCTGTCTTCGCCGCCGTCACTGCTCTCGCCCGAGTGCCCGAGAGCCTACTTTAGTCGCTTGGATTACGTCGCCGACACCATCTCTGCTGCCGTTTCTCTTCGCCGTCATTCGCTGCAGCTCGCCGTCGTCACTGCTGGCGCTTGCCGCCGTCGCTGCTACTCCTCTCGCGGTCAGGTCAGCTCATCTCGATTCTACTGTTAACAGTATACTATTAAGTTGACTAATTATTATAACTAATTATTAATAGTATCTTATACTATTAACAGTATAATAGTATACTGTTAATATACTGTTAACACATATTAATAGTATACTGTATATAGTATACTATATAATGTATATTAAATATTAATAGTATAAACTGTTAATAGTATACTGTTAATATACTATTAATAGTGTAATATATATTAAATATTAACAGTATAGTAGTATACTTGTTAATATTTATTACATATATAGTATATTATCCATATTATAGAATAGTTAACAGTATATTGTTAACAGTATTTTTAAGTATTAAATAGTATACTAATAATAATATTTATTTATTTATTAGATTAATAATATATTCTATCGATTTTAAATTTTAATAATATTAATTCTTATTTATTTGAAATTATTGTCAGGGTTCCAAGATAAATGACAAGTGAACATAGCAACTCAATAAATTCTCCAGTGACATCAAAAAAGGATCCAGCATGGAAGTACAACTATCTAAAGGATTCTAAAAATCCTAATGCAGTTACGTGTATATTCTGTGATAAGACTACTAGAGGTGAAATTTTTTGTGCAAAACATCTAGTAGGAAATTTAAAAAATGCAGCAGTTTGTAAGAAATGTCCACCTGAGGTAAAAGAAGAGTTGTTGGCTTACATGAATGAAGAAAAGATACAAAAGAATGAATCTTATGAAAATTTATCAGAGGATAATGTTGAACATATCAGGGATGATGAAGAAGATTATTCCATAAATATCAACTCAAGTGGAAAAAATATATACGACAGAAGAGAAAAAGAAGTTATGAGCACTACTACTAAGAAGCGTAAAAAGGGACCGATGGATCCATATATGTTTCAAGGATCACAAAAGCAACAAGGGCATGCAGGAGATTCAAAATTAAGACAAACAAATATAAGTGATGCTTGCGATAAAGAAATAAGAGGAAGAACAATTCAATACATTGCTCGCTTCTTCTATCAGGCTGGTCTTCCACTTAGTACCACTCATCTAGACAGTTTTAAGGACATGATTGAAGCTATTGGAAGATATGGTACAGGATTAAAACCTCCAAGTTATTATGAGATGCGAGTTCCATTGTTAAAAAAAGAATTGGAGTATACAAATGATTTATTAAAGGGTCATAAAGAATCATGGGCAACACATGGTTGCTCTATTATGTCAGATGTTTGGACCGACAGAAGACATAGAAGTATAATTAATTTTATGGTTAATTGTTCTTTAGGGACCATGTTTGTAAAGTCAATAGATGCTTCATCTTTTGTGAAATCTGGAAATAAGATATATGATTTGATTGACAAGTTTGTAGAAGAAATTGGAGAAAAAAATGTCGTCCAAGTCATAACCGACAACGAAAGCAACTATGTATTAGCTGGTAATATCTATTTTTTAAATATTTTTAATATTTTATTTATTTTTATCTTCAATTAAATCTTATAAATTTTTTATCGTTTATTTCAGGTAAATTACTTGAATAAAAAAGACAGCACTTATATTGGACTCCATGTGCGGCACACTGTATCGATTTAATGTTGGAGAATATTGGAAAGATTCCGAACATTAAGAAAACATTAGAAAGGGCAATCTTTGTTGTTGATTTTCTTTATAATCATATTGGAGCTTTGAACATTATGAAAGAATTTACAGGCAATAAATAATTGGTGAGATATGGTGTTACCTGATTTGCTACATCATTTTTGACGTTACAGAGCATGCATCGTCAAAAACATAATCTGATAAACATGTTTACTTCTGAGAAATGGGTGATAAGTAAATGGGCAAAAGAAATAAAAGGTAAGAGAGCCACTGATATAATATTAATGTCATCCTTTTGGAATCATATGGTTTACAGATTAAAGATAATGGGCCCTCTTGTTTGTGTCCTTCGATTAGTGGATAATGAAAATAAGTCTGCAACGGGATATATTTATGAGGCTATGGATAGAGCAAAGGAGACGATTAAAAAGTCTTTTCATGAAAATGAAAAAAAATATGAGAAAATTTTTATAATTATTGATGAAAGATGGAATTGTCAGATTCATCGTCCTTTACATGCAACATGATATTATTTGAATCCAGAATTTTTTATAAGATTGCACCTATTGGGTTTGATGCAGAAGTTCTAGATGGGTTATATCAGTGCATTATAAGATTAGTTCCAGGCGTTGAAGCGCAAGATAAGGTTATATCTATATAAGAATGTTGAAGCAGTTCGATCTAGGACAACTACATCCCCAGGTAATAACAATTTGATATAAATAATTTCATCTGTGGTAATTGGTATACTATTATGTTATTGCTAATAATAACATAAATTTTACAGTTGAATGGTGGAGTCTCTTTGGAAATTCCACTCCAAGCTTACAGTAATTTGCTATCAAAATACTCAGTTTGACATGTAGCGCTTCAGGTTGTGAGCGGAACTGGAGTGTCTTTGAGCATGTAAGAATCATTAAATATTTTTGTTTCAATTTATTTACTTATTTATTTATATATATTAATATATTTTAAATTATATTACATGACAGATTCACTCGAAGAGAAGAAATCGACTGGAACATCAAAGATTACATGATCTTGTTTACGTAAAGTATAACCAAGCTTTGAAAGCTCGTCATGAATTACGAAATAGAATTGATCCAATCTCATTACAAGATATTGATGATTCAAATGAGTGGCTGGTGGGAGAAATGGGTGCCAACTTACAGGATGTCAAAGATGAGCTTGTATTTGAAGATGATAGATTGACATGGGGAGATGTGGCAAGAGCCTCAGGTGCTGGAGAATTACAAACATATACAAGGCAGATGACAAAAAGAAAATTAAGTGCAGCAGCATCAAGCTCAGCTCCTATTATTATTGAAAACACAGAGAATGAGACATATTTTGATGAAGAGGACGAAATTAATGAAGATGATTTGTATGAAAATGATGATGATAATGATTATAACGAGTGATTTTGATGTAAAAGTTTATTGTTTTGAATTTTAAAATTGTTGTTAATGTGACATTGTGACTTTGTAATTTATACTTCAAATTTGCTTAATTAAATATGATATTTTTATTTAAATAATTATATTTATTAATTATATTATTTATTTTTAAATATTTTGGCGCCTCGCTTCGCTCGGGAGAGCGCTTGGCGCCTCGGGCGTTTTGGGACCCTGGAGCCTAGCGCTTTTTTAATCACTGCACATTTCTAAAAAGTTTGATTGCCTAATAACATTGCAAGGTTACCTATCGCTAGTGATTTAAAAAGTGCTAGGCGCCAAGGTCCCAAAACGCCCGAGGCGCTAAGCGCTCGCCCAGGCGCTTGCCTGAGCGAAGCGAGGCGCTAAAATAAAATATATATATAATATAATTAATAAACATATAAAAAATATTTAGTACACTATTAACAATAAGTTAACAATGTACTATATATTTTTGAGTGTTCACTACCCGAGAAGTTTGCTTGGGAAGACAATAGAGTTACACCATATTTTTTTCAGTATTCTCTACTGTTAACTTAGTGTTAATAGTGTACTGTTAACAATAAGTTAACAGTACACTGTTAACAATAAGTTAACAGTACACTGTTAACAATAAGTTAACAGTAGAGATGAGTAAAGACAAGGCGAGGCACTGACAGAGAGCGAAAGCTGACAGTGGAGAGTAGTAGAAACGAGGTGACGAGCTGACCTGACCGAGAGCGAGAGGAGCGACAGCGACAACGACGGTGGCGAGCGGCAGCAGCAACGGCGGCGAAGAGCAGCGACGGCAATGAAGACCAGCGACAGCAACAAGGTGGCAAAGAGTAACAGCAGCGACGAAGACAACAGCAACGGCAACGACAAGATGTAGATGGCGTAATCCCATACGAGAAGATTAGGGTTGAAGTATATGTTGCTACGTTAGTGGGTTCGATTGAACCAACTAATGCGAACGACTGAATCAGGCTTTTAGAACAACCGAACCAAGGGCTAAAGCCTGGTTCGGTGATCGCTTTGTTTCACCCGGGCGCTCGCCCGAAGCGCCCGCACCTGGGCTTGGGCGAGCGCCCAGGCGGCGCACCTCTTTGAAGCGCGCCACCTGGAGATCGAGCAAGGCGCTCGAGCCTCGCCTCGCCCGAGCGCTTAGGCGAGCGCCCGAGCGCCTATTTAAATCACTGCTTGTCGCCCCTCAAATTGAAATCTCATGCTTGTAAAAGCAGTACTGGCACTGGTGCAACTTACTGGTCTGCTACTTTAACAAAGTCTATTTAACTTTCACAGGATATTTCTGCTATCAACATAACATAATGTAAGTATATTAACATCACAACCACCAAATAGCAAGTTGCCTTATCCCAACAAAAAGCATGATTTTCCAAATAACATTTCGTAGCTATGCCTCGGTATGCAACTTCATGTCATTAAGGATATCAATGCTATTCCATCCAGATTTATTCAAAAGAAAAATTGTTTGATGTAAATACAATACATACAGTCTCTTCTCTTCATCTAGTTGATTCTGTTTCTCTCGTAATGATTCCTCTTCATAGCGTTTTCGTTTGGCAAGCAAGCGACCTTCTGAGGTAGTCTTGAGAAATATCTGTCTTTTCTTTTCTTTTAACTACCAAGGAAAGTTGAAACATCAAAGAGAAGTTATTCACACCTTTCAAGCAGAATGTAATTTATATCCTCCAGATAACAAGGTTGGAGTGACAATTCTCATAATTTGATCAGTGTGCCAAAGAGATGCAGTCAAGTATAATTACACGGGAACAAAATCAAAGACATCATGGCAATTATATTGGAAGAACACAAGTGCACATAGCAAAATACCTGTTCTGGGGACAGCAATTCATCAGGAACGCTGACCAGGGGATATTTCTCTGACAACGAGGAATCATTCTTTTCCTCAGGTTCACTAGGTTCACCTTTAGCCTTCCGCAACGATTGTGTTACTCTCAGAATGGCAGACTCAATTTCTTGCCTGGAGAAGAACTTTGTTCCAGACAAGATAGATGAGACCTCAGGTTCCTCCACCTCATCAAGCTGCTGCAATAGATCCTCCAGACCATTCAGTTCATTTTCAAGCTCTGTTATCCTGATAGACTTCCGTGCAGCAGCCATGTCTCGTAATCGTTGTCCTTGTTTTTCCTTTAAAGCAGCTCTTCTTGCAAGTTCTTCTTCAGATGGTACGTCCCCTTGAGTAGGTGGAACCCATGGTAGTTGCCAACACCGAGTCTTTTCTTTAGCTTCTTCATTCCCTTTCTGCAATGAGAACGAAAAAAAATAAAAGTTTGTACTGAGGAAAGCATTCTTCCTGTTTTGTCTGAAAGAATCGACATGGCAGCATAGGCAAATGCAGACATTTTTCGCTCTACATGGACTCAAAATGTGGCATCACTACATATTCAGTATATTCAAACATGCAAATGAACCGTCTAAACCCTGAATATCTGCATATGCAAAATGTTAGAACATAAATATTAGATCAGATATGTCACCTTGTTAGTTTTAGTTTGCTACTACCATTATTTTTATAACATTTTTTACCAGGATAATATAACATCTGTCACCTGTACGTTTACCCATTAATATCAAAATATAGACTTAAGTAGCTTCATAAACAAAAATATGAACATTGTCAAATCAATTCTCAGTATGAACATTATCTTTTTACCTATTAATAACTTATATAAGGTGATATAATTTTTGTTGGAAATTAATTAGATCTCATTTTAATATTTTAATATGAACCAGACATGCAAATGCATAGTGACTACCCACCAAGGTTTTCCATATCGATCTGTACCGTCACCGCTCGCGAGCGATTTTTCTCCCGCGCAGGGAGAAAGATCGAGGCGACGTCGCCCCTTTTTTATCTTTTTTTAATATATTTTAAATATTTAATATTATATTATATGTTAATATACCGGGTAGTATGCACTGTGCGGTATGCCTGATACTGGTACCATACCAGTACCAACAAAATGTTGGTACACCGGTAAGTAAAACCTTGCTACCCACATCACTACTATTTTTATAATAAATTGGTTCTTCCTTCAACTAGGAATTGATTCCAAAATAGAAATGTTCCATATTGATAAAAAAGCAAGTAAACACATTTTTTCCACACCTGCTTCTACTCACTTGCTTAGGAAGTACTAAGTATCAAAATCATCAGATCAATTGTGCATAGTGAATATGCTTGTGCATAGTGACTACCCATATATTACAGCTGTATTTTATGATACAATTGGTTCTTCCTTCAACTAGGTATTAATTTCAAAAGAATTGTTCTATATGCATAAATAGCACATAAACTCAAATTTCTTCATACTTCTTTTGCCTCTCATGATTAGGAAGTAGGATAAAAAGCCTATTTTTAAGACACAATCACCTCCAATTTCGAATACCATACTAAATCTGGTGTATTCCCAGCTTCCAGGTGCAAAAAGGAGTTCCAAAAGGCATTTGATATTTAATAATGAACCTAGGTAACGGGCAAACCCAATAAATATAGCTTCTATGGGAACTAGGAAAGGTCAATATATGCAACCATACCCCTACAAACCAGAGAGACTTTTCCTGACCTGAGCATTGCGGAGGAGCAAACTTACAGTCATCAAGGCTCATCCACTATAACAAAATAATTTAATTAAATTCTACCAAGAAGCTGTAAGCATCTTATTAGCTGAGAAGATAGAAGTTGAAGTAACCAATCCAAAGATGCTGAATTCAATGGACAAGCAGTGACGCTGAATTCATTAAGCCTGAGTTGCTATATAAGGAAAGCAGTGATGTTGTAAGGATGGAAACTTACACCTAAAAATGGCAGACGTACTGCATACTTCATGTTACAACATGGAACATATGGAAGGTGACTAAAGAAACATACAAGTCCAATTAATGAGATAATGTAAAGAAAAGATGGTTGTATATATGTCTCAGACAGGCCCTTTGTAGCATGGAGTTCCAAGAGCACAGATCGATTCTAAAATGCAACTTTGCAGCCCTTCTGTCTTTCCCATCAAGATACTTGATTCCATGGTTGATTGGCATTTAGACCAAGAAGCTATATGTGAAAACTGAATATCGAATAGGCATGAGACAACAAACATTATGTTCAGGGCTATGTCAAGAATCACCAAGAAAGAGAGTTCTGATTTATTCATTTGAGGATATAGTTACCAATAAAATTGTTTTTCTAAAGCAAATATGTATGTGGCAGATCTCTAACAAAATATGGTGACAGTAGCTAGTATTATTTATCACTGTTATTACAGAACTTTAGGTCAGAGAAGATAGCTATGCAGTATGATACTAACAACACAATCTTTCCACCCATGTAATTCAAAGATGTCATACATGATACCATAAAGCCAAAGAAATCTTCACAAGTGTTCCAGATGTCCCTATTTTTTAAATGTTATAGCTATCAATGTCTGTAAAAAGATAAATGATACTAAAACAGTGCCAATTTCTATAATTACATAGTGTCTTGTGATTTTAAAATAATTACTGTAAATTTAAAAATATAAGCATATCAAAAATTGCATTATCCATGCCATGACATTTGTGATCTACAAGGATACCAAAGGGAGCAATCTACATGCAGTATCCACAACCCCATGTTTGTGGGACCCAATTGAAGACTTATATGGGACAGACTTAGGCTGGAAGAACCATCCTTTTTGTGTTTATGGAATTTCATATATCCATTGTATGTATGTATCCATCTGTATTTTCTAGCTAACATGATACTGAAAATTAACTAGATTATCTGTCCTACTACCAGTAACTCCATTTTTTCAGGGTCATCAAGTTTAGAGAATATAGAGATAAAAAATACATCATAATGAGCTTAAATTCACAATCTCTTGAAACCATGTACGGTGCTTCCAGTGCCACAAATGGGCACATGTAGGCACACTAAATAGAGGCAGATAACCTCTATAATCTGCAAATTGACTGTCTAGCTTAAGAAGTTCACCATCCATGTGAGATTATATATGCAGGGTCTGCAAAACAGCAATGTTTTGGAGAAGTCCACACTGAACAAATGCATTAGAAAAATTATGGCACCGCCCACACAAATGGTGACATTAAACATGATTAGAAGAAGTGGGCAAAGCTCAAGTTTTCCACCTGAAACAATTGCAATTCAGATGCAAAATCCGTAGCGACATAACAGTGCTCCATCTTCAGCTCCTCAGCCTTCTCCCATGTAATGCTTGACCTGTTGAAGTGCAACTGATCATGCATGGAAGTTAACCAATTTATAAAACATAAAATTTAATGAAATAACATGCAGCAACATACATACATGTGATATGGGTATTTGAGGGAAAGAAGCTGCTTCAAATAGTTGGTAACATGATATCCACCAATGTTAGTTCGGCAGCATGCTTCAGTAACAGGCTCCCCTTTTACAATCTAAATGACCATAATCGGTCAAAGTTCATTAAAATCCAAAACATGAAAAAGATAAAAGGACGCAGGACAAGTAAATATATCACATCACAGAGAAGTATACTGCATACAAAATGTAATGCCTACATATATGCATAGGATTGTCTTAACATGTTGCCCAAGTCATATATTGCCTAACAAATATTTGCCCATGCAACGTGTTGGCATATTCAGAGACCTGCTTTTCTAAAAAGCTTTGTGTACAACATTCTACAATTTGTGAATGAAGAAAACACTCACCGGTATCACATGGCTTGCTGAAAATCCTGAGCAAATAGCAAGACCATCTTCATTGCATCTTCCAAATTGTTGGTTTAACTTGTAGCTGAATACGGCATCAACACCAAAGGCTATACAGACATGCTCCAAGCATTATTAAAAAAATGTAATAGAACAGCACAAACCATAGTACCACAATGATCTAGTACAAACGATAAGTAAAACATAATACAAATTTACAGCACAAGAAAACCTATAAGATAGCAGCAACAACTGTATTTTACCTATTGATGGTACACCATAAGTCTCAAAGAGAAGTTCAGCCATTTTACTGCGTGAGGAAAGTGGATTACATATGCATTCTGTCATTAAAATAGGATGATCAACCTATTCAAGCCACATAATAACATTAGGACATAGAGCAAACCAAGAAAAGACATATTAATACTCCTACTAAGCTTTTAATTCAAAATTTTCTGAAATACAATTTATATGAAACGTGGTACTTGTGTAACTAATAAAGAGCTATTTGCACTTTTGATAGGACCCTAACAAGGTCGGGTCCATCGATTCAGAATAAATTCAAGTTAAGTCATGTTGGTCTGTCAGTCAAAGTCAGTTATGGATCGGGTGAGCCCAATAAAGTCAGTTATGAGTTGGTTGGAGTTGGTTATTATCTTCAGTTA
Organism: Ensete ventricosum; assembly: GCA_029747655.1. NCBI lineage: Eukaryota > Viridiplantae > Streptophyta > Magnoliopsida > Zingiberales > Musaceae > Ensete > Ensete ventricosum. The sequence goes on from JAQQAF010000002.1 coordinate 24,482,002, forward strand.
GAATTGAGTCAGTTATTATTTTCAGTTACGACTCTATCAATTAGTTGAGTCCAAGTTTAGTGGGACTCTGAGTTCAAACTTAGAGGGACTCTGAGTCCAAACTTAGAGGGACTCTTGGTAGCATACTATAAATAATGATGTAAACTCTTTTATGAGACAATTAATGAATGAAGAAGTATGAGTTTTAGCCAATAGGCAAAATCCCAAGAGGGTCGATCCCCTATAAAGATCAAGGAGGCCGATCCCCTTGAAGTGATCAAGGAGACCCGATCCCCTCGAAGTGATCATTTATCTCCCTTTTACACTCCATCCACGATAGAATCCTGTGGGGTTCTATCAACTTTGTGCACAAGGAATTATTGAAAGCCAACAATCAAGTTTTTGATCCATGACAAGCAATTGAAAAAATTGTTATGTTGGTTCCAAGATTTTCAGCAAAATATGTTAAACAAATTGGCCCAAAAACAGGATTATACGCATGACTGTGTAGCCTCACCAAATGAAAGAATATATCATACATGACACTAGTGCATTTGCCATATCTGTGGTGTTGAGCGCATCGACCAAGTGTAGTAGAAAGAGCAAGATAAACTAAAATCTAACAAAACAAAGCAAAAGAACTCGGATTCTAGCTTAAATATGCATTTCCTATATTTTGCAGTAAGGTGACAATAATTAATATGTCTCTGTTCTACCCTGTTTTCTTTTTTTATTTACATGTTCTTTTCTTACCCTTTTTTCTTTTTTTTGCATTTTTTTGTTTTCTTTTTTCCCTCTCTTTTCATTGTACAGAAAGATAAAGCACACCAATGGAACATGGATCAAGCAATCCTTCATTCCTATTTTTTTCAAAAATGGCAGAGGTGGCTAACCACAGACATAAGCTTAATTAGACATCCAAATTACTCCTTCATGTGACCACATGTTCTTTTTCTAAAGAACGAAGGACCGGTATAGGTACAAAATGGCGACTACAGAAGTGGTAAAATTTTATTATCTGCAGAGCAATCAACTAAGTTATAGAACAGATAAGGAGATAACAATAATCATAGAATCATAATGTCATGCGACATAATTATGGCATATCATAATTAAAACATCATACAGCCATATATTTGTGTACAACAACAACAGCAAACCATTATGTCCTAACTATTTGGGGTCGGGACACACAAATATCTATGTACTAGTCATAAATCAATAAGCTTGTTAGAACTAAGGTTCGCAATCTCGTACCATACTGGCATATAGATTAGATGTTGGTACGGTACGTACCGAGCTGTACTGAACTATACCAAGCATACCAACACATGGTATACTAAGATACCAAGGTGTACCGAGCGTAACAGTCCTCTATCGGAACGGTACTATCGAGCAGTACGATATAGTATTGCAAACCTTGGTTAGAACTACAATGTGGTAACGACATGGAGATTGGATTGCTTTTAGTTATTGCTATAAGGAAAATATAACAACACACCTGTAAGTTAGCACCTAGACGCTCAAATCCATAATCAAGAACCTGCAAGAAAAGATATACATGAAAAAAGCATGACACAATAGAGAATGAAGCTTACAGATGAATATATTCACAACTTTCTAAAAGGAAAGCAGTAAGAATAAATTAGGAAAAAAAATTTAAAGTCAAATATCAGCATCAGTATAATATTAGATCGCATGTTACAATGGATGATGAAATAAAGCAGATGTGGTGCAGATGCAAGTAATGCATCCTTATGATGAGAAAGGATATTGATGAAACTTGATTTATCACATAAGGCTCTTTATCTTTCACAAAAGAAGTTTGGACATAAATGGATCCTTGGACAGAGGTAAGTGATGTGTCTCTTTCCGTTGCTCTGACAGAAATGGGTTCGTAGACACGAAGTGCTTTCTCGACGAAGACTCAGACAAAAGATTAGGTAACATGTCTTAAATATAACATATGGACGATCAATAAGTCTTACTATTTGCATTAGTTCTCCTTGCTTGTTCACACTGATAGTTACCGAAACTGCTAAAAAATTTCTTTTCAGTTGCTTTGGTACTAGTGTAGCCTAATGTTTTTAAAAGCACCAAGCGCCAAAGTCTCAAAATGCCCGAGGCGCTAGCACTTCGCCTAGGCGCCTGCCTGAGCGAAACGAGACGATCTAGAATACTAAAATATAAAAAATATATAATACGATTGATAAATATGATTATAAAAAAATGTGACATTAAATTAAAAAGATATAAAGTACCAAGTAACATTGTCCATCTTCTAATAACAAAAATGTTAAAAGACCTAAAAAAATAAAGTTTTACATCAAATTCAATCATCATCATTATCATCATCATCCTTTAGATAATGATCCTTTCTTGAGTATTTTTACGAATTTTCTTAATTACTTTGTAGACTTGCCAGTATTCCTAAAACCCTAATAACAGTTCTAAATAAATAGAAATCAGCAATGCTAAAGAGGTATTAATAACATTTCTAAATAACGATTAACAACAGTAAATGGGGATTTATAAATATGATTAACAATTGTAAGGATTAATATCAATTTTAAAGGATTAATAGGGTTAACAATTCTAACAATACGCGATAGTGAGAAGAGGAGTCACTGATGGTGGAAGGTGGGGAAGGAGAGGGGGACAGCGACGAAGGAACCTTCGGACGACAATAACCGCGATGACGGAGGAACCATCAAACAGCAGTAGCGACAACGAACAAAACTACGGACGACAGCGTCGAGGGCAGAGGAAGCTTCAGATGTGCCGTCGGTGGCAAAGGAAGCTACAATCCTGTCCCTCGACGGCGATGTGAGCTGCACACGAAAGCAACGGTGGCGGAGGAAAATGCGCACTAGAGCTGCAACGACGGGAGCTTCAAACTTGTTCGTCGATGGCAGAGGAAGCATCGAAGCTATTCATTCGTTGACGACAAAGAGAGTTGCACATGGAGGCAAGGACAACGGAGCCGAGGTGTGTCGGCGACGACGACACAGGGGGAGGGGTTGGTTTACTATGCTTAGCAAGGTTTTCCGTTTTGAGCTATCCCGCTCGGTACAAGCGGTACATACCGGTTCGACAGGATATCGGTATGCGGACCGCCCACTACTGAGCGGTACCATCAAAACCAAAGTCTCCCCGCGTAGGGACGAATCGACGCCTCGTCTCCCCGTGCGGGACGAGGCGACGCCTCGTCTTCTCGTGTGGAACGAGGCGCCGCCTCCTTCCCCGCGCGGATTGAGGCGACGCCACCTTCCCCGCGCGGGACGAGGCGACATGGGACGAGGCAACGCCTCCTCTCCCCATGTGGGGACGAGGCGCCGCCTTGTCTCCCAGTGGGAGAAGCGCGGGAGAACGAGGCGTCGCCTTGTTCTCTCGCGGCGTCTTTCTCCCGCGAGGCGACGCAACGCTGTTTTTGTTTTTTAATATATATTATATACCGAGTGGGTATGCACTGTGCGTACTGCTCGGTACTAGGTACCGTACTGTACCGAGATAAACTTGGTATACCGGTACGGACCGATAAGGCGAACCTTGATGCTTAGTTGGTTCCATTGAACCAACTAACGCCTAGTTCAATTGAACCAATTAACAATTTGGTTCACATTTAACCGAGTGCTCGCCCAAGGCACCCGACACCTGGGCTGAGGCGAGCAGCGCTTCACTGAAGCGTGTCGCCTGAGCATCGTGCAAGACGCTCGGACCTCGCCTCACCTCAACACTAGGCAAGTTCCCAGGCGCCTTTTAAAAACACTATTGTAACCATGACATGGTATATAATTCTCATGGTATATAGCTCTCCTCAAGGTGAAGCATTCATTAGGATATTTCCTTGCATGGTTGGTTGAAGATGTTTGTTGTGCATGATGGATCATACTTGTTGCCATCTTCAATTTTGGGAGCTCTTTAGACTTCAATATATTCAAAACCTTTAGGCTAACCTTCTCGATAATCAATAATTTTCTTTGTTGGTTGGGTAGCTTCTTGAAGATGTCATTTTGTATGAAGGCCTTTAGTTGCTGTTTGTGTGATACCTTTGCACTTACCAAAGCATTCTACTGCTAAAGAATGATCAATCCCCAAACAATTTGTAAGAGGGCTACATCAGCATAGATAAATTCCTCTTTGCCACAAGGTGTTTCGCTGGCCTCTATTAGGGAACTTATACCAGGAGCTTGAACTAATATCACAAAGTATTTTACACATGCCTCCAAATTAAATATCTCAAAATACAGTTTTACAATCCTAACTTGCATATGCATGACAAGTCTTAAATTTAATCTCTAATTCTCTATACAAAAACCATTTCACTTCCATTTCCAGCATCCAATGGCCACTGCTTAAGGGAGAAAATGGTTATGGAATCAAACAACAAGCTCTTTCTGAGATGGTAAATGATATAGTTTTCTACTAGCCAAACTATAAGGATTAGAAGAAGCAAAAAGTTCAATATTAATTAGAACTGGAAAAGAAGCTCACATATTCCATTATCTCAAACTGATAGACAACGTTGTTATCAAATGGTGATCGGAAAGATGTCCGAGTGCAATCAAAGTACTTCATCAATGATGGATCATGATCACCAACTATAGTGACAGTTTCACCTGCATTTTCAGACAAGATGTTAGTTAACTTGAAGTACGAGGATATCAATAATGCAAATTCTTGCACAATCCAAAAAATAGAGTATATTTGATGATTCAGTTAACCTTATTGTCACATGATATAATTGATAAAAAGAAAGCCAGATATTGGCTTGCATCACATAGTATCATGTCATCAGTATCATGTCTATTCCTCGCATAAATGACAGACAGGAGAAATTATGTGAAATTGTTGTATTTTCCTCCTTCAATAAATCAAATCACTACATTGCAAATTTTTTTAATATGTTTTTCCATCGTAGAAAAGGTTAGTGTTCAAACTCTCCTAACTATGCTCGTGCAACAAATAAGTAAACTATCACATTGAAAAATAGCAAACTCACAGCCTCCAAACCCTATCACTGGAAGGGGGTAATCTGGCAGCTAAATTAACTGGATTACGACAATGTCGTCCTTAAAAGACCACGTTTGGACGACAAATATTGGTTAGCAGAACCAGCTAATAGCAAATTGCACACAAACAGAAGGCATTGCAATTCAGAATTCCCCAACAACAAGGAACATAGTAGAATACCAGTAGCCTTGTGGCGAGGCCTCTGGACAACGTTGCGAAAGGTAACGCGTGGATCCGACTCCCCAGCCCACCTGTAACAAGAAAATAATTTTGAAGGAGAAAGCGAGACGAGGCGACATCAAGAAGCCGCAAGAATTCAAGGGCTAGGGTTTAGTGCCTCACCCAATCCGAAACGAGGAGCCGCCATTGTCGATCACGATGGGGGTGTCCGGGGAGAAGCGAGCGTAATCTTCCTGCCGCGACGGCCGCGTGATCGAATAGGAAGGCATCGCCTCGTCGTCGAATTCTCCTCCGCCACCCTCTTATTCTTCTTCTACATGGGAGAGGTGTGGGCCGATGGAGGTGTCGAGCGATTAGGGTTTAGGTTTAGTGATGAATCGGGGTGACGCTGGATAAGGCACCAATTTGAATTTGAGCTGGGCATTCGACACCCACTGAACATACCCAAGATGACACCTAACCACAAAATTTGTCATATACTGATTCGACACCTAACTGTGGCAGAAATGAATAACTGGATGATATTCTATATGCATTACACATTAAAAATATTTTATTTTATTTTTCAATTATATAAATAAAATAATATTTTAATTAAATTTTTCATATTACGGATTTGAGCACGAGTAAATTTTTAGTCCAATGTCAGAATAAAGACAACATTTATGAGTAACTGTCAACTCCACAAATAACTCAACCTACTAATAACTCTTCAATTGTCACTCCAATTGATGTGTGACATCGTCGTCTTGGTCATCCCTCATCCTCTATCGAGTATAAATTTTTTTCTTATTATTATTTTTTTAATTTTAAATCAAGTAACGTTATAACTCATTATGATGCTTGTCTTAGCAGCTATAAATCATTTGAAATTATTTATATTGATGTTTGGGGCCTGCCCCAACCACCTCTTTTGATATGTTTAGATTTTATGTTATTTTCTTATGTTATTTCACTAAATACATATGGTAATATCCTCTCCATCATAAATCTGAAGTTTCAACAATCTTTATCGACTTTAAAAAGTTGGTCGAGAATTTTTTTCGATCTATAATTAAAATAGTCTACTCTAATGGAGGAGATGAATATCAAGCCCTCGCATCCTGCTTGTCTTGTCAGCTTGCGGTATACAACATCTTGAATCACCCTCATATACTCCTCAATTAGTTGGCTCTACCGAACACAAACATCGATATATAGTTGAAACTGGCCTAACACTTCTACATCAAGCCTTTATGCCATCAACTTTTGGTTAGCAACCTTTCAAACTATTATCTACCTCATTAATCATATGCTTACTCTAGTCCTATAATATCAATCACAATTTGGAAAACTATTTCACAAATATCCAAATCTTCAAAAACTCAAAGTATTTGGCTATGTTATCCATGACTATGTCCCTATGTCTCACATAAGATAACACCCCGATCTAAGCCTTGTGTTTTCATCGGATACTCTCTTGAACACAATACCTTCCGATGCTATGGCCGCATACTTATAAAGTCTTTATTTTACATCATGTTACTTTTATAGAGTCTACCTTTCCCTTTCAAAATCATAAGTCTCCTATCGTGTGTCCAACTCCAACAAACATGCATCATTGGAATACACTAATGATACCATCAACCGAGCCTCCCATCACATTGTATAGTCCTTCCCCTCAGAATCCACACTCTTGTTACTCCAATTCAACAACTCCTCACTCCCTCCACTACTTCTCTATAAGTTTCTCCTATTGATGAAGCATTGCTCTTGGAGACACAATCATTGTCTTTACCTTATGCTAGATCTAGTGACATTGAAGTCTCTTAACCTGACTCAAACTGTATCTGTGACTCTCCACCACCTATACCAACTAACAATCTCATAGCCCTCGAGCATTCAATGACAACATACTCCAAAAGTAGTCTTTTTAAATCGCGTCATGTCCTTGACCTACATGCTAACATAAAATCTTCACTTAAGACCATTGAATCCACCTCAATTACTCAAGCCCAAAAAACTACACACTAGCGTAAAGTCATATGCGAAGAATATGATGCTCTCCTCTGTAACTCTATATGGATTCTTATTCCCTTTCATTATACACAAAATATCATCAGGTGTAAGTGGGTCTTTTGAATTAACCAAAACACGTTTAGTGGCCAAAAGGCTTCATCAACGACCTAGTATTGACTTCACAAAAAATTTCAATCTTGTTGTTAAACCCATAATAATCCGACTTATCCTGAGTTTGACCATCTCAAAATGCTAGCACTTACAACAACTAGATGTTAACAATGTCTTTTTATAGGGGACTCTAACTGAAAATGTCTTTATGTAGCAATCTCTTGGCTTCATCCATCCTTAGTATCTAAAGCATGTTAGTAAACTATAAAAAGTTATTTATGAACTTTATCAAGCTCCCAAAGGTTGGTATATTGAAGTTGGCTTATTTTTTTACTTCAATTGGCTTCATCAACTCTAAGTTTGATACATCGTTATTTATATGACAATAACATGAAGGCACAATATATCTTTTTGGTGTATATAGATGATGTTATTATCACAGGTAATAATCCAGTGGAGATCCAGACATTCATTAAACAATTAACAAATCGATTGTCTCTAAAAGATCTAGGAACCTTGAGCTACTTTCTAAGAGTGGAAGTAACAGATACATCTTTATGATTATTTCTCTCACAACGAAAGTATATTCAAGATTTATACTAAAAAATAAATATGCAGGACACGAAAGAGGTTATAGCTCTCCTTGCTACTAGTGAATCACTCAGATTATGTGATAGAAGTCCTACTACAAACTCTACTAAATACTGATAAGTAGTTGGTTTCTTACGGTATTTAGGTCTCACATGTCCAGACATCTCATTTGCAGTCAATAAGTTATCATAATTCATGTATCAACCATCTACTACGCATTGTTCTACAGTTAAACGAATCCTATGATATCTTAAAGGGACCCTTAATCATAGCCTCTTTCTCCGCAAACACTCCCCACTTCATCTTCATGCTTTTATCGATGCTAATTGGGTAGGGAACTTTGATAATAAAATATCTACCTCGAGGTATTTTATTTTCCTTAGAGCTGATACAATCAGTTAGAGTTGTTGGGAAACCTCGAGAGCATCATATGCATAGCAAAAAAATAAAACAAAAGATTTCTCATGTTTATCACATTGTCGTGCAACGATTGGTGCGCAAAAAACCATAAAATCAAAAACTATGAATCATGTGAGATTTGTTACCTAAGGAGATTGTATATCCCTGAAACTTCCAGATCCAGTAAGAGAGGATGAAGGAGGTCAGATGTACTCTTCTTTAGCGGTATCCACATAATGAATCAAAGTAGTGGTACTCCTCAAATCGTAACTAAAATCACACAACTCTTGCACACCTTCTTGTGGTGAAAGTGGAAGTTCTCATATCTTCTTTGCTATCCTCTCATAGTAGGGAGAGAGTGGTCGGCTGAGAAGAGGTGGGAGGGAGGAGAATAGAAGGGGGCAACCACATATGCAGTCTATCACCTGTGTTAGCCACTCTTGCCTCCTATTTATAGAGAGCCACCAAAATCGTAATAGATCTTACCTTAGTAGGTATTGGATCTCTATCTAATACCCTCACTTCTTGGATTATTGGATCTTTATTCGATGCTGATTATAGGCGCTCTGCAAGCCAATCACGTGAGTGATGACACATGTAATATGTTGCATAGTCTTTTTGTATTATTATTATTATTATTATTGATATATTCTCACTTTATGTTGTATTTGCATATACTATGATGTCCTTGGTTCTGTGAAGTGGGAACCAAATCGTGATAAGATCACGATAATGAGATTGATTCACCTTTAAACAAAGACCCTAAATAATCCGGTCATAGGTTACTCGAGATGACATCAAGATAACTGGACAGATCGATGTACTACTATATACCCATTTATATGATGGAGTCGGTTGGTCTCATAGCCACTTGTGTGGGGACACTAAGGGTATAATACAAGTGCTCATTGGAGAATGAGTTCACTGATTGCTTCGCTTACGAAATGCATGATGGTTAATGATACCTAATGTCAAACAACTATTCTATAGTCCCAAATGTGTATCTGGTCCTCAGGCTTAAGACACAAAGGATGTCTTGTTTGAGTACTCCTTTTTTTGACGTCAAATTTATAGGTTTGGAAAGTTCGAGATCTAGTATAGCCAGTTATCAGGATTGGTAGCCAATCTTATAAAGATAATTAAGTAAAGAATCATCCACCCTCGGTATCATGAGAGAAATATCTCGTATATTATCACTCAGACAAATCCTTAGCCGGGATCATTCAGATTGAGAGAGAATGAGTTCTCAAGGAGAATCTGATTAGAGCAAGACTCAGACGGATTCTGTATTTGGCTTGATAGTACCAAGTTCGATATATGGTCTCTAGGATATTAGATGGATGAGGGATTATAGATACATAGAAATATGATATATGTATAATTGATGTCTTATCTTCTACTAAGATAATATAGCAGAAATGTACTTTTCAACTTGGTTTAGTGTTATGGTATATTATTAGGATATGGATAACTAACCTCCCCTCTTCTCCCTCTCGCCACCCTAATGTCGTGGGTTTTCAAATAATTAAGAACAGACAAGTCTAATGGATTAGATCTCCTATACCATTTGGGGACTATGACATAGTAGCCTAGTACGTTCACAGTCGAGAAGTTGAGTAAATTATTATGAGATAACAATTCAACGAGTCTGAAGGAGTTCTGATAGGCAGGACTCACGACCAGCTTAGTATTGGACCTAGAGGGTCATACACATATGGTAGATTTTCAACGAGTAGAGGATTAGATACAAGTTATATAATTAGCCCAGGTTCCCATTAGATGAGACTCGACATTGATAGGCTTCTTGCATGAGGCCCAATTAGAAGTCAATTGAGATTATTGGATATAGATCCAATACTCCAGAATGAGTGGGTAATTGGATGGAGATCCAATATGCACTAAGACAAAATCCATTAGAGTTTTTGGTGTCTCTCTAAAAATAGGAGGTAGAGACGACACAATAATGATAGGCTGCACCTTTAACTACCCCCTCTCATTCTCCTCCCTCCCTCATCTTCTTAGCTGACCAGCCCTTCCTTGCTATGAGAGGGCATCAAAGAAGATAACAGATCTTCTTCTATGAGTGTTACAAGAAGGTACACAAAAAACTACGGGTTTTTGGGTTGCGATTAGAGGAGCATCGTTGCAACCATCCATCATGTGGATACCACTAGAGAGAACATTTGACCTTCTTCGTCCTCTCTATCTATATCTAGAATTTAATGGATATACAATCTCCCTAAGTAATCAATCTCTCACATGTTACAGTTTTCAGTTTTATGATTTTTCATGCACCAATCTTTGCACGACGACATGATAACTATGGGAAACCGATTTTATTTTGTTCTTCCGCTGCACATGTGATTCTCTTTCATAGTTCCCCAATATGTAATAATCTTAATTAGCCTCCAATTGGGCCTCATGCAAGGGATTCATCAATAGGTCTCATTCAATGAGAATATGGGCTAATTGGATAACTCATATCCAATCCTCTACTTGCTACAATCATCCATCATATATGTGTGACCTTTTAGGCCCAATATCGAGCTGGCCGTGAATTTCACTTGTCAGAACTCTTTCTAACTCAGTGAATTATTATCCCATAAAAGTTCACTCAACTCATCGACTATGGATGTACTAGGCCACAACGCATAGTCCCAAACGATATATGGGATCTAATCCATTGGACTTGTCTATCCTTAGTTATCATGTATCTATAGTTCCTCATCCATCTAATATCCAATAACATATCAGGCAACATACCGAATCCGTCCGAGTCTCGCTATAATCGGATTCTTCCGGAGAACTCATTCTCTCTCAACCCAAATGACCCTGGCTAGAGATCTACCCGAGCAAGAACACACGGATATTCCTTTCATGATACCGAGAGTGAATGATCCTCTATTGATACTCAATTGCCTTTGTAAGGTTGACTACCAATCCCGATAAACAACTGTAATAGATCTGAAACTTTCAAACCTATATAAGTTCCACGTAAAAAAAAAAAAAGAGTACTCAAACAAGACATCAATGATGTCTTAAGTCTAAGGACCATGTATACAATTGAGACTACAAAATTGTTGTCCAACGTTAGTTAGCATTAACCATATAATATTCTGTAAATAGATCAATCAATGAACTCATTTTCTAATGAGCACCTATACTGTATCCATAGTGTCCCCACACGAGTGGCTATGAGACCAGCCTCCTCCATCACATGGATAGGAATACAGTATATTGGTCTATCTAGTTATCTCGATGTCCCTCTCGAGTAACCTATGATCGAAATTATTTAGAATCTATGTTTAAAGATGAATTGATCTCATTATCATGATCTCATCACGATCCGATCCCATTACACAAAATCAATGACATCACAATATATATATGCAATAATAGATAATAATATGAGAAAATATCGATAATAATAATGTAAAAAGAGTATTCAATGTGTCACATGTGTCATCACTCACGAGATTAGCTTGTAGGGCACCTGTAACTAGTAAAAGGTCTAAGAAATAAAAGACAGTCACACAGTCTACAACTGAAGCTGAATACAACGTCATCACCACCACTGGTACAAAAATTAATTGGGTCATGAATCTGCTCAAGGAACTTAACATCACATCCACTCTTACTTCTATAATATAATATGATAATATTAGAGTCATTTACCTCTACATTACATTCTATAATATATTATAATATATATTATAATATATTATATTACTTCTATAATATATTATGATACCAGATAAGATTTATCCAACTGCACTACAAAATCTCATTGATCAGTTGAGGACAATCATATTCTATAACTTGTATAAATAGAGGATGTACCAATAAACTTTAGTAGAGCCTTGCTTTTACGTTGCATTTTATCAATTACACTAAAACGAGATAGAACTATTCTTGTTCTTACAGGCTTTAGAATTCTGCAATACACGAGGCTTCTAAACTGAAACTTAGCTTGACGCAATCATTTTCGTTGGAGTTCTATGATCTTAATTCACTGATCTGAAGCGGATGTGTGGCTTGGACTTCCAAATACCAATTATTCTGACAGTATGAGCAACCATACCAAGAAGGTCATCCAGCAATTGCGGGTAAACAAAGATCACTCTCGACACAAACCACTGAAGAGAGCAGTTTTAGTGTCATCTCAAGTGGATAGGTTGTAGTCATCGATAATTGGAGCCAATTTGATCCAATTATGGCACGCATGTCACAAACTTTTGAAAAAGTTGAGATGAATCCTACTAAATTGGACTAAAAGCAAAATGGAAGTGACTGCCACAATAAGGATACTGAACTGATGAGTACACAAGGTGTCGGAAATGCCCCGATTCTTTTTTTGGTTTTCATAATTTAGTCTCGCAATAGAGCTGTGTTGGAAAATATTATGAAACCAAAAAATTATAGGAAATATTATAGTTGAGCTGTTCGAACTTTAAAGGATGCTACCATGTTGATGTGCAATGCAGCTTTCAACTTATTTGCCCATATCACCATCACATCTCATGGACTTGAAGCAAGATGGAGAAGAGGGACAGCTTGATTTCTTAGGGTTGGCGACATTGCCTGGCATTTTGCTTCACAGTGAGGCATGCCCTGTGCCCACTGTACGTATCACTTCATTGACTCTTGCATGCTCTGCGAGCGTGGGGATGCGGTTCAAGATCGCTGATAACCAGTGGAATAGTTGCAGATCTTTACGTATTTGATTGATCTTTTTCTTTGTTTGGTTTTACTTGAGCACTCTGCATGAACGAACATACAGCTTGTATGATCTTGTTTTGTCATGCATGAATCATTTGATTCCTTGTTGTCCTGCTTTCTTCTCTTCGAGATCAGGCGTGCCTTTGAAGTGGAAGCTAAGCAACCAAACTCATCATCATCGTCATCATGCCATTGCAGCACTCGCTTCTTATCCCCTTGCACTCTATGGTTGCAGTGCATCGTTGGACACTGCTACGCTCCTGCTACCATGGCGTTCGAGCGCGCTGAGGTCGACTCCGCCAGCCCTTTTCGCTCCGTGAAGGAGGCCGTCGCGGTCTACGGCGATCGCTGTCACGCAGGCAACGCTAGTTCTCGCAAGACCAGCTCATCTGCCAAGCTCGACATCATCAGAAGCCCGGTCTGTTCTCTGCCGCCTCCTAAGCCTGTCTTTTCGGCCAACTCCTCGCCGCCCTCCTTGTCTTCCACGTTCCGCTTCGTTCATGAGCGAGACGATGAGCTCAGAGTCGTCAACGCTCTCAGGAAGCTGGAGGCGGAGCTGTACGAGGCAAAACGAGAAGTGAAGCTGCTGAAGGAGATGCAGTCGGAGACGAAGGTAGCGGTCGCTGCTCTGTGCCTCCAGCTCCAGAAGAGCATGTCCAAAACAGAAGCAAGAAGCTTGGCGATCGAAGAGCGGCCCTGCAAAGTTCGAAGTGATCGATGGGGAGATGAGAGGATCGGGAGCAGCGAGCGCTTGCCGACGCTGGCTCAAGCACTTAGTCTTGGAAGAATGGAAGATGAGCTTGGTGGAAGAGGAAAGACAAAGGTGGGGAAGAGGAGGCCTCTCATTCCACTGATTGGGGACTTGTTCCCCAAGAGGAAGACATCTTCTGATCTAAGAAATACTCTCTGCAGTCCATCCTTTTACAGTGTGCTGAGCTGATGTTTCTGTGATTGATGTTTTGTGTTGGCCTTCTTTCCTTGTGTGCTGCAATGCAAGCTTGAGATGAAAGAAAACAAAAACAAAGGAGTATGAGATGAAAAGATTTATGTTTTAAAGGTTTGAATTGAGATGAATAATATCGAGATTATTGGCAAGTGAAGTTCATGTGCCAGTGGAGTGAAAAAGTATGTGGATTCATTAAATTGGTCTTTCATCAACTAAATTGAAATGTAGAATCAGCCAGCCATTACTCTGTGCGCTTGCAAGGATCATTGCAAATGTGATGTGATGATCCAGTTTTCAAGTTGAACACATTGGAATCAGTGCTTGAACTGGCCATGGAGGACTTGGGAAAGGGAGAAGCTGGTTAAGATCTCTGCCAAAAGATGTAAACGATGTATTCATTTAAACCATGCCATCACTTTTTGGTCACAGGTTAAACTATAACAGAGGCTTTGCCTAATTGTTTGTGTTACCTCCATCTTTCATCAAATCCATCCAATTTGTGATGCCAAACTCCTCTTTGGATTGCTGAACACAATCCCTACGCCTAGATTATTTATGCCTGTTGTAAAGGGATTCAACAAAACATAATGTCATATCAACCATGAGCGTATCCAGTTTTAATTGCAGGAAATCAAGGCTCTTCCACTGTAATCGGGTAGAAGAATGGCACACCATTCTCCCCGTCTCTATCTCAAGCGTCAGCACTTGCATGTACTGTTACTACGTTAGCACGTCCATGAGTTGGTAAAATAATGAAAGAAGATAAGCACACAAGTCTCCTGCTGTCTCTATCTCAAGCTTCACCACTTGCATGTACTGTTGCCACATTAGCACTTACATGAGTTGGTAAAATAATGAGAGAAGACAACCTCTAAAGAAGATGCATGTGTTGATGCCGAAATGGAGACAGAACAATAACCACAATAGCTGGTATTGCTGGAAGGTAGAAGAGAACAGGCAACAGACCAGAGCCAAGTTACAGTACCATATCCAGTACTGAAGTACTTCATCACTTTATAATGTTATAATGCTCTATATAATAAGTTTATAATGTATAATTCAAACTACTAGTTTAAGTTGGACTACATCTCTATCACTAAGCCTTTAAAGTAGATTAATATCATGATGATTGGTAGGTCGAACAAGATAAAAATCACAAGGAGTTATGATTGACAATAGTTACCTATCTTTCTGAGCTTAATGTGATTAGTCGAGTCCCTCGAGATTACACTAAGATACCGATTGGATCCCGATCCCTACTATAAGTCTACCGGAGACTTTCGTTTCATGTGTCAGGGTATCACATGATTCGATAGAAAAATAGTGGGAGTAGATTAAGATAGAAGTATGTATCTTAATTATTACTTTTCTATAATATCTATATGTTATTCATTTATGCTACATCTTATTTGTCAGAAACATGTTGCTTGCAAATCCTCTACGTGGCATACTTTATGCCAACCGCCTCACTGGTATAAACTACATGGATTAACTTCACAATTTGAGAATTATTCTCAGGACAGAGAAAATCACGTATGTCTTTGACATGATTTTGCCCACGCTAGAGAAAGTGACAAGTGATGATGAAATCACTTGCTACATAAAGTATATAAATGATTTCACCTTGGCTAAGTGCTATATGTTGGCCACTATGACTCTTGAGCTACAGAGGAAATATGAAAGTATGGATGCCAATTTCATCATTCTTTATATTTGACAACTGTTTTAGGAACAAGGAAGAAGTCAAAGATATGAGATATCCAAGAGCCTCTTCTGAGCCAGGATGATATAGGACACATCGGTTCAGAACCATGTCCTGAGGATGATAGAGTGGATAGATAAACTCGTAGGTGTAGGAATGATCCTAGAGGATAATCTGTATGTTGATCTTATATTTTAGTCCCTGTCATATTCCTTTTCTCAATTCATAATAAACTTTAATATAAACAAGTTTGAGGTACACTTAACTCCTTCATATGTTAAGGGAAACAAAGTGCAACATCAAGAAAGAGAAGCCAATTCTCTATATTGGTGAGACCACGAAGAAAAGGAAGGCTGATAAGTCCCTTAAGAAGGGTAAGGGCAAGGGCAAACCAAGTAAGATAAAGATTGTCAAGAAAAACCCAACAAAGGACAAAAGGCTAGTGCTTCCACCATAGCAAAGACGGGCATTGAAAGTAAAACTGCAAAGAGTATATTGCAGAGAAAGCGAAATAGAAGTTTGTAGAAGCTTTATGTACATTCATGATCAGTCTTTATTTGTTAGATTTTTATAATGGCACATGAGTATTGGATACCGGGAATGCTTATCATATCTGTAAGTCATTACAAGTACTGGTAAAGCCTAGGAGACGAGCAAGAGGTGAGAGAAAATTGTATAATGGTTTATATATGCTAGATGCTCCATACATCATGAATATAAGAGGAAATGAGATAAGGTGAACAAAGAGAGTACTTGAGCATAGAGTTTACCCATTTCCTCAGAAACCATGGGACTCTGTCCTAATGCATGTCTCCTTATACATCACAACTCAATGATGTATCAGAAAGGAGGAATCACACACTGTTAGACGTGGTGCGGTCTATGATGAGTTTTCTTAACCTACTCGTCTCATTCTGGGGATATGCCCTAGAGGCTGTAGTTTACCATTTGAACAAAGTTTCATCTAGGTCAATACTGTCTACACCATATGAGATATGAAAATGGAAAAAAGTTTGATCTTAAAGTTATTAAGATTTGAGGCTATCCTACCTATGTTAAAAGATATAACATTGATAAGTTGGAATCAAGGACGGAACAATGTAAGTTTATGAGATACCCCAAGGAAACTTGGGATACTATTTCTATCATCCCAAGGATCAGAAGGTCTTTGTTGCCAAGAGGGACTGTGTTCCTTAAGAAGGAACACATTCTTGGTGAAAACAGTGAGAGTGTGATAAAGTTGAACGAGGTTGGAGAACCTAGCTCAAGCATCATTCCAATGACCGAGTCTGTTTAGGCACCTAGCACACAAGTTCCAACTTTGCATAGGTCTGACAGAGTATCTCACCATCTTGAAAGATACGTGAGATATATCAGTGGAGAGGACACTTAGGATGTTAATCCTTATACCTACAAGGATGCTATTATGAGTATAGACTTCGGAAAATGACAAGAAATCATAAATTCTAAGATGAATTTTATGTACTTCAACAAGGTTTAGAACCTTGTAGATGCACCTAAAAGTATCATACCCATCGGCTACAAGTGGATCTTCAAGAAGAAGATCAGAATAGATGGAAAAGTTGAGACTATAAGACAAGGCTAATGGCCAAAGGGTATCGTCAAAGGTAAAGAGTTGACCATGACGAAACCTTATCATCTGTAGTCATGCTGAATCCATTAGAATTCTATTGGCTATTGCAATATACTATAAGATCTGGCAGATGGATGTGAAAATCGCGTTCCTCAATGGCAATCTCAAAGAGATATATATGATACTACCTAAGAGATTCATATCCAAGGAGAGTCTAGATAAGGTGTGGACGTTGCTCAAGTCCATCTATAGACTAAAGCGAGTTTTTTAAAGTTGGAAAAAAATATTTGATGAGGTGATCATATCTTATGGCTTTGTTAAAACAAAGATAAGCCTTGTGTGTACAGGAAGGTAAGTGACAACGCTATCACCTTCTTGGTGCTATATGTGGATGACATCCTGATTATTGGGAATGATATAAGAATGCTCTCCACAATTAAGACTTAGCTTGTCCCAATCCAGATACATAGACTCCATTGTCAAAATGTCTAGCATATAAAATTCCAAGGGAGGTCTCATACCGATGAGACATAAAATATCACTTTCTAGGAGTTTGTCCCCAATGACTCCTAAGGAAAGGGCAGACATGAATAGGATACCCTATGCTTTAGTGATAGGTCTATCATGTATGCTATGCTATATACCAAGCCTGATATAATGCATGCTTTGAGTGTCACGAGCAAATATCAGACGAATCTAAGTTTGGAACACTAGAAGACAGTAAAGTATATCCTTAAGTACTTGAGAAGAACTAAAGATCTTTTACTGATATACGAAGGAGGTAGCCTCTAGGTTGAGGACTACACAGATTTGAGTTTCAAATATGATGTCGAAGATAGCAAGAAAAACTCAGGGTATGTCTTCACCATAAATGGAGGACCAGTAAGCTGAAAGAGTTCCAAGCAAGATACTACTGTTGACTTGACCACAGAGGCAGAGTACATTATTGCAACAGAAGTAGCAAAAAGGAGGGAGTCTAGATGAAGATATTCATCACAGATTTGGGAGTCATACCTAGCAACGAGGAACTGATTCCTATATCTTGTGACAATAACAAGACGATAGCTCTAGCAAGGGAACCCAAGTCACATCATCATTGTTCTGAGGAGATTCCAACTGATCAAAGAGATCATAGCCTCTAAAGATATAGCAATAGAAAAAGCTCCATCAGAAGATAACATTGCAAATCCATTGACAAAACTACTAACTTAAATTATGTTTGAGCATCACAAGGGTCTGATATGGATCAGATACATAGGTAACTAACTTTATGTCAAGTGAGAGATTGCTGGTTACAAGTGCCCTGCAAGCTAATCACATGAGTGATGACACGTATGACACACTACACCATAGTCTTTTTGCATTATAACTATTATCAGCATTTTCTCATGTTATATTGTCTGTTATGAACATATATACATTTTGATATCCTTAGATTTGTGTAATGAGAATCAAATCATGATGATGTCATGATAATGAGATCGGTTTGCCTATAAACATTGACCATAAATAATCCCGACCATAGGTTACTCAAGAGGGACATCAAGATAATCGAACATATCAGTGTACTGTATACCCATCGATATGATGGAGGCGACTGGTCTCATAACCACTTGTGTGGGGACACTTCGGGTATATTACAAGTGCTTATTGGAGAATGAGTTCACTGATTGATTCGCTTACGAAATGCTGGATGGTTGATGATACATAATGTCAGATAACAATTTTGTAGTCCCAGTTGTGTGTTTGGGCCTTATTCTTGAGACACCATGATGCCTTATTTGAGTACTTTTTTTGATGTCAGACTTATATGTCGAGAAAGTTTTAAATATGGTACAATCGGTTATCGAGATTGGTAGCCAACCTTACAAAGGCAATTGAGTGTCAATAAAGGATTATCCACTCTCGGTATCATGAGAGGAATATCCCCTGTATTCTTGCTTGGACAAATCCCTGGCTAGGGTCATTCAGATTGAGAGAGAAGGAATTCTCCATGAGAATTTATTTAAAGTGAGACTCGGATAGATTTTATATGTGGCCTGACAATATCATGCCCAATATATGGTCTTTGAGATATTAGATGGATAAGGGACTATAGATATACGATAACTAAGATACACAGGTCCAATGGATTAGATCCCCTGTACAGTCTAGGGACTATAACGTAATGACCTAGTAATTGTATAGTCAATAAAGTTGAGTGAATTATTATGATATAATAATTTACTGAGTCAGAAGGAGTTCTGACTGGTGAAACTCACGACTAGCTCGGTATTGGACCTAGAGGGTCATACAAATATGGTGGATATTTCAGCTATCAAAGGATTGAATATGAGTTATCTAATAAGCCCGTGTTCTCATTAGATGAGACCAAACATTAATGGACTACTTGCATGAGGCCTAATTAAATGCCAATTGGGATTATTGGATAGAGATCCAATAATCCAAGAGGTGTGGATAATTGTTAGAGATCCAATACCCACTAAAGCATGATCCTTTATGGTTTTTGGAGGCTCTCTATGAATAGGAGGTAGGAGTGGCCAACATAGGTGATAGGCTGCATCTGTGGCCACCCCCTCCTATTCTACTCCCTCCCACTTCTTCTCAGCCGATCACCCTCTCCCTACTGCGAGAGGATAGTGAAGAAGATATGAAATCTTCTTCCATGTTCACTATAAGAAGATGCACAAGAGTTACGAGTCTTTGCTTGCTATTTAAGAGCATCGCTACATTAATCCATCGTGCGACATAGAGAGGAGGACATATGACCTCCTTCATCATCTCTTATTTAATTTAAAAGTTTTAGAAAAATACGATCTCCCTAGGTAACAAATCTCACATAATTTGTAGTTTTTAATTTTATGATTTTTTTTTGTGCACCAATCATTGCACGACAACGTGATAAATATGGAAAACCTTTTGTTTTGTCTTTCCACTACGCATGTGATGCTCTTGAGGTTTTCCAACACTAATTGGCTTCAAAAATTGCTTGATCTCCATAGGATTATTGCTTGTAAGATAATGTCATCCACATACACTAGTAGATATATAGTACTTCCCTTCTGTTGTCTAGAAATAACAATGTGTTAGTCTTAGATTTGATGAAGCTAGTTGACATAAAAAATGAGCCAAGTTCCGTATACTAGGCACTTGGAGCTTTTTATAGTCTACAAATATGGCTTGGATATTGAGGGTAGATGAAGCTAAAAGATTGCTATATAAAGACATCTTTAGTTAAGGTCTCTTGTAAGAACGCATTGTTAACATCCAGTTAGTGTATATGCTAGTCTTGAGTGACAACCAAACTCAAGAAATGCCTGATTATTATCAATTTAGCAACTGGATTGAATGTTTCTATAAAGTAATGTTTAATCATTGGTTAAATCCTTTAGTCACTAAACATGTCGTGTATCTGGCAAGAGATATGTTTGGGTTCTACTTAATTCAAAAGATCCACTTACACTCGATGATATTTTGTGTGTGATGAAATTGTACAAGGGGCCATATGGAGTAAGGTATTATATTTTTCACACATGGCTTTGCACTAGTATGGATATTTTTGGGCTTGGGTGATGGTTACAGGTTTAATAGGTTCAGGTGGAAAGCTTATGGTAGCATGAAGGTCAAAGATTTAGTATAGCTTGAAGATGCCATCTTTGAGCATGTTGTGATATGATGTTCAAGTGTGATGGTATTATTAGGTTGTGTTAGAGATATGAGAATTGATGAAGAGTCATTAACACATACTTGATCAGGATGATATACCTTGGTGTCACTTAGTTGAGGAGAGGACAAAGACATATGTTGTGAAGCCGAGGGTGTTGCTTCATCAAGTATTGTCAGATGAATTTATAGAGAAGTAGAGAAGTTATTGAGGGAGTTAAGTACCAACGAACTGGAGTGATAAGTGAGTGTATGTCTTGAGGAGAACTATTAGTTGGTATGGTGAGAGATGTGTTTGAGGGGATCTGAGATGTACTCATATGAATCTAGTGATGTATAATTGTTGGAGTAGCTCGCATTACTGAAGGCCCATGGTTTAGGAAGGAAAAAAATAGACACACGAAAATAACATGGTGTGATTTGACTTTTTGAGTTTGAGGATCATAGCACTAGAAGACATTATGTTCAAGTGAGTACCCTATGAAGATGCAAGACTTGGATCTTAGTGTTAACTTATGTGAAGCATAGGACATAACTAGGGATAACATAAACAACGAAATACTTTGAGTTTTTAAAGGTTTAAAATTTTATAAAATAATTTTTTAAATAGTAATTAGTGTTGTAAGACTAGGGTAAGCATACATTTAAGAAGGTAGACTGCAGTTTGAAAGACTATTGACCAAAAGGTTGGTGGCATGGAGGCTTGGTGTAAAAGGGTGAGACTAGTTTCAATTATACACCGATGATTTAGCTTGATAAAGCCATCAAGTTGAGGTGTATGTGATGGTAACTTTAGATGTTGTATACTACACGGTGAGTGGTAGGTTTTTACAACTTGGTATTCACCTCTTCCATCAGAGTAAAGTATTTTAATGACAGATTAAAAGAAGTTCTCGATCATCTTTCTAAAGTAAGTAAAGACTGTGGTGACTTAAGACTTATGTTTGAGAGGGTATAATAATGTATATGTAGTAAAATAATCCATAAAAATAATATAAAATCTAAAATTATCAAAGAAAGTGGTTGGGATAGGGCCCTAGACATCGATGTAGATAATTTAAAATGGTTTGGAATAGGAGATAAAAGACGTTCTAAATGGTAGTCTATGACTTTTATTGCTAAGACAAGCATCACAATGAGTTGTAATTTACCTGATTTGAAAATTGAAAGAGAGTAATAAGAAAATAGTTATTGTTGAATGGAGGATGATGGCTGACCAAGGTGATGATGCCACATATCGATTAGAGTAGCAACCAAAGTAAAAGTGATTAGCTGGGTGATTTGTAAAGCTGACGACCACTCATGGAGGAGGTTATTATGGTTCCGAAGAGGAGGTGGGCGACGACGGAGGTGAGCTCATTGGTGATAATACTTGGGGTAGTGGATGAAGAAGGACGATCGAGTTCTCAATGGAAATGCCCTCATTTGCTCGATTTGAAAGCCCAAAGAACAATTAGAACCGATCGTTGTTGTTGCTTCAGCGACGATGTCACTTGTGGCTTGAGGTCCACAAATATGAAGTCCACAAATCAGATTAGTAGCAGTTGTAAGTAGAACCATCAGTGAGCAAAGGAGGATGCTCCGAGGAAATTGATAACGATAGATTAGTAAAGATGAGGGATTGTCATCGTCATAAACTGAGGAAGGCAAGATCTTGCTCGAGGCAAGAGGAGTTTTGATACCAGGTAAAATTGAGAAATATGCTATGAAATAGATGATTTTTATTCATTGAGATGATTTGTATTTATACATATTTTGAGGGAAAGATTTTCCTCAAACAATCACTTAATCAAGTAATTAGATCAGCTACTTAAATCTATGATTGATCCTCAAAATCAATCTTAAAACATAGATTAATTAAGGATATCAAATCAGCTACTCTAATATGAGTTTCTATAAACATCCCCTCTTATGAGTAAGTGAAGAAGACCGAGTACATAATATAACATTAAACAAGAATGAAAATTATATAAATAATTTTAATTAAAAATCATGATCAATAATGAATATTTTTTAATCATCTTAATGACTTGATTGAGTGATCACAAGTCCCAAAAGCTTGAGGATTTATGACTTATGATTATTCAATCATATTTTTAAAAATAAACTTATAATATTAATTTAATAATATGATTAAATGATCAATAATATTAGAAGTTACTATATTCCAGTCCAATATGCCTTAACAGAAACAAAGGCAAGGGGTAGACCAACCACCAAATTCCAGTCCAATGCATCCTTTTCTTTCCTTTGCTTAATTTGATGCTTTCCACCCCTATGTTGGATGTTCAAAGATGGATAATCTTTTATGCCTAAAGGTCAGGCCAGTGGTGTGCTATAGACATCAACTCATCTGCATACACCATGAATACTCAACCTCCACAGTAATCGACATGTATCAAGGTAGACCAAGTTCTCTCTTGACCTTGAAGCATGAAACTAACACATCACTACATAAACAAAAGAATTCTAAGCTTTGTGGTTCATAGGCCACATGTAGAATATTGAAATACTGTAATAAAAGATGAATAAAGAATGAGAGTACTTCTGTTATAATTCAGGGTCTGGCTGGAGTTAGGAACTCACCTTACTGAACCGGCACAGTAAAATAATGCGTTGCATGTTTTTTTTTCTTTAACGGCTATCAGCGACCACCTTGACCGATAGAAACAACATTGCATGCATGTTTATGACCTGTAAAGGTAAAAAGAAGGTAGCTTATTTGTTCCCAAGCAAGCCGTGAAGCTCGATGATGAGTTCATCTTCCTCCTCTCTAAATTTGCCGTGCTTGAGGTCGGGCCGGAGGTAGTTTATCCACCGCAGCCTGCAGCTCTTACCGCATCGAAGCAAACCTACAAGTAGAGAAAAAGATCAGGAGACAGAGAGCTTTCCTTTGAGCAGATCAAACATGAGTTGCATAACTCAAACGAGTTGTAGTAGGACCTGCAGCTTTAGGGAGTCATCTCCAGCAACCTTCACCATGGGCTCTGATGAAGGAGATGAGCTTCTGGTCTTCCTCATTGGTCCATGCTCCCTTGTTGGTGTGAGCCTTCTCACAGCACGGAGGTCTGCCCATTTCTGATGGAGAAGAAAGAGAATAAAGAAGATAGAAGAGAGTAGAAACAATTGCTTTGAGTTGGAGAGGAAGGAGGCCAACAAGGGAAGACGGAAAGGTGAATAATTAGGAAATATGACAGCTAGTCCACAATCCAACACCAACAGTAGGTGTGTACGTCACTCTTATCAATGCCTCTCTGCACCATTACACTCTTCAGTCTGCCTACTGGATATCTATACATCAAGTGGCCTGTGACCCAGCTTCATGGAGAAGCAAGGGAAGTTGGCTCATGTGGTACTGAAGAGGTGTCTGAAGGCCCTACATATTAGGAAAGATGACAGCTTTTATTCTGAATCAAGTGGTCTGTTCATTGACTTCACAAGCTCAAAGGAGGTGAGGGCGTCAAATGCCTCTTGACTACCTTTCTGAGTTGAGTCACCTCTTCTTAACTCATTCATCGGCTTCTCTATGTACAAGACTACAATAAACAACCCAACATGGAAAAAGGCTACATTCTAAATGGTCTCAATCTATACCTACCATGCCTTCATCACGGTGAAGCTTGGGAGTTGGAGGGCTTCTAGAGAGAGGTGAGGGACCCTTGAATTAGGGTTTGGTTGGTTGGTGCTGGAGGACAAGTAGAATAAATATCTTGACTGTCACTGCAGTAGACATTGTGGCGAAAAAAGATCTTTGTGGGAAGTCCAGTTGATGGCATAAGGTCTCAGCCATTCTCTGCCAGGTTCAAAGGTCTTTGTCTTTCCATTTTCTTCTCAAGTATCCTATCCTGGTTGGTGTACAGAATATAGAATTTAAGATATGATTTTTTCAACTCAACAATAAAATCTCATAGATCAATTAAGAAAAATCCTCCTCCTTATCTGTATAAATGGATGATGAATCAAGAAAATTAATCAAACATTTCATTTTCACTTTCTATTCATAGTTTGTCCGTGACAATCCTTCTTCTATGTCGGCTTCCTCTTCCTCTATCGGACCCACCGTCGTTAGCTTCCTCCTCCTTGCTCGGACCCACTACCAAACGCCCCTCTCCCTCTCTGGCTTCCTCTGGCAATCGTCCGCCTTGGCATCTTCCTCCTCTAGGTGCATTGTCTCCTTCCAATGCCTCATCGCCTACGCAATCGCAGCTGCTCTCTCAGGTCGTCATGGACCAGCTCGACTCTTGGCTCCTTGTCGCGGTCCATCCTCGGCCATGACATATATATTCTCCTACAGGGTCCGTCGCGGCTCTTCTTCTCTTACAGAGCGCCCTTGCTATGTGCCCAAGTCCTGTAGGTGACCGCATGGCCTTGCCCCGGTGACTGCGGCCTCTAAGCCCGCGGCCTCTTCCGGTCACTGCGTCGAGACCTCCGGGTCCTGATCTCAAAGTCTGACACCTTCATACTTGATTTCGCTATCCAATGATAGTTTTTTGTCTTCATCCATTCTGCTGCGCCTGCCCGTGCCGGACCTCCTCTTCCTGTCATGTCTGCACCCTCCTTTTCAACAAGACTTACATAGCTGCTAAGTCAACCGTCGTCAGACTTTCACCGCGATTGACACCACTACGGTCTTCTTCAGATTCAATGATATCGGTTCAAGATTGACGTCTTTGACATGAACTCGATCTTATGGTGGCATGATAGAAGATAGGAGTTAAGATATGATCTAGATATGATTTAAAAAAATTATCCTTCTCTCCTATATAAATGGATGATAAACTAAAAAAATTAATTAAACTTTTCATTTCTACTTTCTATTCTAACACATCTTGCAGTGCAGCTGAGAAGCCGCTGAGGTATTACAGTAGAGTTCAAAAAGTCCTTCACATGGATCATAAATTATATACTTTTGAGAAATGAGAACAATCTGGGCAGAGTGAAGCAGAAAAGAAGAGATTGATCACGTACATCTGGGAAAAAAAGTAAGAGATAGTTACCAAAATAAACAAATGGAACAAGTTTTGGTTCTCTATATGTAAAGGAACACTTGCCATTTCTATGTGCTAATTAATCTTAAGCTTGATAGTTATTTCTAGATATGATTTAGGATCCTAAGTAGTACGGTATTTTAACAATACTCTCAAAGACTTAGTTAAAATTGCTTAAGTCGTAAAGTAATCTTGCCTATTGTTTCGGACTTAGCTGGGATTACCTAAGTCATGAAACACCAAAAGCATTATTTGTCCACAAAGGGTCAGCCCACTTGCAACCTCATGTGGGTCCCGTAGGACCTGTAAAGAAAAAGTTGATTAGCTTAGAAACGAGAGACGGATAAGTCCCGACATCTCGCAAAGAGGGAAGCTGTATAAGCAATTCATCGAACACCTTGAGTGCAACAGAGAAAAAAGAGAAAGAGAGTGAAACAGGACTTTAAAGGGTTGTAAGAATGGTCGCAAGTCCACAAACGATGGTTCCCAAGGTATCAAACGTAAGACAAGTTCAATTGTTGATGAAAGCCTACGTCCGACATATACCCGAAGCTCCATCCAGCCCAGTGCCATCCGGGGGGTTCCAAGGTGCTGAGATGGCTGACATTTTGTGCCACTCAGAGCGATTGTCGTAGCATGCGAAAAATGCCACAAAACAGAGCTATTTTGGGCAGTTTTGGCTTTATGCAGTGAGCGATCGTTCTGTAATATTCTAGACTATTTTTGTTCCCATTTCTTATGCCAAAACACATAAAATCAAGGCAAAACAAGCTGTCCAATATCTGTATAAACAAGAAAAAGCAATGAATGATTCGCTGAGCGAAGATGTTGCGATTGTGCGATGACCATTCATGACATTCTCCTCCACTTAAACCGTTCATGCTTGTTGGTAGGCTTTGACGCGGGCTTCTTCATGTCGTAAGGCGTCTTCTGGCTCCCAACTGGCTTCTATTCGAGGAAGCTTTTGCCACTTCACCAAATACTCGATTTGCTCCACTCCATTGGGTAGCTTTATCTTGCGATCTGCCAGAATAGTTTTAACTCGCTTCTCATAAGAGGCTCTGGTAGGGGGTAGTCGAGTTGAAACATTTCGAGAATCGTCTTGCGGATCTGAGTGGTAGACTTTCAAGTTACTCGTATGGAAGACGTTATGAATTCTGAGCCATGTTGGCAGTTACAACTTGTATGAGACATTGCCTACCCTACTGATGATTGGGAAGGGCCCTTCATACTTGCGTACTAATTCTTTGTGCACTTTGTGCCTAAAGAACTGGAGTGATGCTGGTTGGAGCTTCACCAACACTATGTCATCAACTTTGAACTCTTGTGGTCGCCTTCCCAAGTTGGCCAACTTCTTCATCTTTTTGGTCGTCTTCTCCAAGTAAGCCCACGCAATATCTACATTGCGATGTCATTCCTTTGCGAAGTGATATGCTGATGGGCTACTCCCTATATAAGAAATAACCAAGGTGTGAGGAGTCGGTGACTGTTGTCCCGTAATAATCTCGAAGGGGCTCTTATTGGATGCAGAGCTCCACTGCAAGTTTTAGGAGAATTGGGCTATGTCCAACAGCTTCACCCAATTTCGTTGGTTGGTACTCACGTAGTGCTAGAGATATTGCTTCAAGAGCGAATTGATTCTTTCAGTCTGGCCATCCATTTGAGGGTGGAGGCTTGTGGAAAAGTATAATTTAGATCCCAACATCTTGAACAACTCGGTCCAGAATCATCCTAAGAACTGAGAATCTCGATCACTAATGATGTTGTGTGGGACTCCCCAATACTTCACCATATTCATCATCATCAACTTAGCCGTCTTCTTTGCTGGGCAATGTAGGGGTGCAGCAATGAATATTGCATACTTCGAAAATCGATCGACTACCACGAGTATCGATCCAATTCCCCCTACTGCGGGCAAGCTCACCCATGGCCTTTCTGGTATGGGCAACGGTTCCAAAAGACCCATCAGCTTCCGCTACTCAATCTTATCTTATTGGCAAGTAAGGCATATTCGAACATATTCCTCCACATCTGTCCCCATCTTCGACTAATAGAAGGCCCTCTCCATGAGAGCTATTGTTCGGTGAATACCTAGATGTCCCGCCCAAAGGGAATCGTTACACTCTTTTACGAGTTCATGCCTCAATTTGTCTGCTCATAGAACATAAACTTTGTTCCCTTTTGTATAGATGAGTCCCTTCTAGACCCAAAATTATCGTGCCTTGCCCTCTTTAATGAGTTGCATCAGGGTTACTGCTTGAGGATCGAGGTACAGTCTATCCCTGATCCTGAAAAGGAAGTTGGAGTGTAATTGACTTGCTTGGCCTCTGCCCTCCAACTATATAACATTTACTAGTTCTACTTTTTGGCTCAATACATCAGCCACAACGTTTGCCTTTCCGGGCTTATACTCCATTACCATGTCGAACTCAGCCAATAAGTCCTGCCACTATGCTTGCTTTGGGGAGAGTTTCTTTTGAGTTTGGAAGTAACTCAATTCGACATTGTCTGTCCTTAGCACGAATGGTGCTCCCAGAAAGTAGTGTCGCCACACTTGTAAATAGTGGACTACCGCTGTCATCTCCTTCTCATGCAAAGGATATCGCTGTTCAATCTCATTGAGCTTGCAACTCTCATAGGCCACTGGATGACTCTCTTGCATAAGAACTCCCTTAATAGCAAAGTCAGAAGCATTTGTATGGACTTCAAAAGACTTCCTATAGTCTGGTAATCTAAGTATAGGTTCCTCTAACATAGCAGTCTTTAGGTCTTGAAATACCACCTCATATTTGTCCGATCATCTCTAAGACTGCTCCTTCTTTAGCAACACTATCAATGGAGCTACACGCTTTAAATATCTAGCTATGAAGTACCAATAATAGTTGACAATCCCAAGGAAGGATCTCAACTTTGGCACCTTCTTTAGTGTCCGCCACAGCTTGCACCTAAGATTTGTCCATTCAGATGGAACCATTGCTGATTCGATGTCCCAAGAATAGAATTTCTGTCTAAGCAAAGTAGCACTTCTCCCTCTTCACAGACAAAGTGTTCTCCCTGAGAACTTTGAAGATTATCCGAAGGTGCTCAACATACTCCTCAAGTGTTTGGCTGTAAACGACTATATCGTCTAAGTAGATGACCACAAACTTATCCAAATACTCCTTAAACAATTGATTCATTAGAGTGTAGAATTTGGCTGGAGCATTTGTTAAGCCGAAAGACATCACCAAGAACTAAAATGCTTTATACCTGGTCACACAGGTAGTCTTTGCCTCATCACCTTTTGTAATGTGCACCTACCAATACCCCGACCGAAGGTCAAGTTTGGAGAAGTACTTTGCCTTGCCCAATTGATCGAACAAGTCTGCGATGAGCGGGTTGAGGTACTTATTCTTCACTGGCACTTTATTGAGGGCTCGATAATCAACGTATAACTGGAGGCTCCCATCTTGTTTCTTCTGGAAGAGGACTGGAGCTTCGAAAGATGCTTTTGAGCTGCGGATGAGACCACAACTTAGTAGTTCATCTAACTGCTTTCTGAGTTCCGTTAACTCTGGAGGGGCTATACGGTATAGTGGTCTCGCCGGACGCTTAACTCCTGGCTCTAGCTCAATCCGATAATCCATGTCTCTGTGTGGTGGTAGAGTTCTCGGTAACTCTGTTGGCATCACTTCTGAGAACTCCTTCAGGATGTTCGCCACTACGGCAGGTTCTTAAATGGCCTCACTATCAAGTGTCTCTAGCTTCATAGTGGCTACAAAGGTTGATTCACCTTTCTATACCCCTTTCTTCAATTGTAAAGCCGAGATTAATTGTGGGTCATTGGTTCCTCCTCAAGAAACTGGAACCACATAGAGATCGACACCTCCCATTAGACATAGGAAGTTCAGGAATAGCATTGGCACCAACTTCATCGGATGCATGAACTCTATTCCGAGAATCACTTGAAAGTCTTCCAGTGGCATCGCCATCAAGTTTGTGCTCCTGCTCCATGTTCGAATCTTGATAGGGACCCCCTTTGGTCGTCCGGAGATCCGCTTGGCCTCTGAGTTCACAGCCTTTATATGACTTAGGCTCTTCTCCAAGATTAGACCAAGTCGTTTAGCTTCACGATCGGTAATAAAATTGTGGGTAATGCCCATGTCCATGATTGCACGGGATGTTCGACCATTAAGCTTGATGTCCACATACATCAACTCACTGCTTCCTGCCTTCCACTTGACCCTGTAACGCATTCAACAAACGCATTGCTCCCATCCTGGGTCCTTGCGACGCCTCACTGTCGCTACTGGATTTAGAACTGCTCGAACTAAGGGTGACAACTTTGCCCTTGTCCGATTTATGGGGATGTATTGATGCAATTAAAGCATTGAGTGCCTGCTTTTGTGGGCACTCCCTCACCATGTGTAGTCCTCCACACAAGAAGCATCCACCATACTTTGGGACTTTACCTTTTGAGCTCGGTTCCTTGTGGAAATTGTTTTTCTTTTGTTTGCCCCTAGACTTTTTCGCTTGAGAGTATTTTGTTGGGTGATTTCCCGAAGATTGTTTCTTCTTTCTTAAATCCTCCGAAGAAACAAAGTCGGTTAGCCTTTCTGCGGCTGCAATTGCCCCGACTATGTCCGTGACATTCCTCCGATGTAATTTTTGTTGTGCTCATGGCTTCAAGCCATCGAGGAAGTTAAATGGCTTGTCCTTCTCGGACATGTCTTGTATATCCAACATTAGTGCTGAAAATTATTTCACATAGTCTCGGATTGATGTACTTTGGCGGAGTTATCTCAGTTTAATTCTTGTGACAAACTCTCTATTCTCGGGCAAGAACTAAGTTCTTAACTCTCGCTTCATGTCTTCCCATGTAACCTCTCGACATCGACCTTGCTGGATCTCCTCCCAACAGGTTCGCCACCAAAGTTTTGCATCTCCTTTCAAATACATTATTGCTATAGCAACTTTGGTTTATTCAGAATCGAGCCTCGTAGCACGAAAATATTGTTCCACGTTGAACAAGAAATTTTTAAGCTCTTTGACATCCCTAGCACCTCGTAGCAATGTGGCTCCGGTGCCCTGAAGTTTTATGGTGACGCAACACGGGTATTGTTCCCTCCCGCATCAAGAGTCCTTGTTAACATCATCATCTTAGCCGTGAGTTCTGCCACAACTTCGTGTAGATGTCGTATAAAGTCTTTGGTGTTCTTCGTCAATCAATCGATAAGGGATTCAACTTTCTCGATTCGAGATTCAACTTCTTCTTGCGAGCTCTATACCCCAAGGAGTCTTTATTGGCCTTAGTAGAGTTCCTCAAAGCTCGCTTCAAGAACATCGAAGCATGTTTCTACCATTGTAAGTCTCTCCTTGTGGCTCTTTTTCCCGATTGGCGCACCGGATGGTGCCTCCTCCGCTCGTGGAGAATACCTAACTTCACGCTCGTCTTATTCACTATTGTACTTCTCATGAGTGACTCTAACAGTTTGCGAGCAAGTTTGCATTTGCAGCCCACCTGCGGCTGCTTGGGGCAAGGGTCCAGCTTGCCCCCATCTTACTCAATTCACCATGATGTTTCACCATGGCGAGATTGTGAATTTTCTTCACTGTTCGTTTGAATTGCTTGCCTGCTCCGATACCATACTGTCACAGACTTAGCTGAATTTGCCTAAGCCGTGCGGCACCCTAGTGGCACTCTCGAAGACTTAGCTGAAATTGCCTAAGTCGTGAAGCAACCATGCCAATTGTTCCGGACTTAGCTGGGATTGCCTAAGTTATGAAACGCTCAAAGTGTTATTTGTCCGCAAAGGGTCAGCCCACTTGCAACCTCGTGCGGGTCCCGTAGGACCTGTAAAGAAGAAGTTAATTAGCTTAGAAACGAGCGACAGACAAGTCCTGACGTCTCGAAAAGAGGGAAGTTGTACAAGTAATGCATCAAACACATTGAGTGCTACAGAGAAAAGAGAGAAAGAGAGCGAAATAGGACTTTAGAGGGTTATAAGAATGGTCGCAAGTCCACAAACGATAGTTCCCAAGGTATCGGATACAAGACAAGTTCAATTGTTGATGAAAGCCTACGCCCGACATATACCCGAAGCCCCATCCAGTCTGGTGCTACCTGGAGGGTTCCAAGATGCTGAGATGACTGACATTTTGTACCGCTCAGAGCGATCGCCATAGCACACGAAAAATGCTCCAAAACGGAGCTGCCTTGGGTAGTTTTGGCTCCGTGCAACTAGCAATCGTTCTACAGCATTCTAGACTGTTTTTGCTCACATTTCTTATGCCAAAACACATAAAATCAAGGCAAAATAAGCTGCCAAACATCTGTATAAATAAGAAAAAAATAATGAACAGTTCGTTGAGCGAAGATGTTACGATTGTGTAATGACCGTTCGTGATAATATGTAAAGGAACACTTGCCATTTCTGTGTGCTAATTAACCTTAAGCTTGATAGTTATTTCTAGATATGATTTAGGATCCTCATAACGAGCTTCCATCATCTTCCTGTAGAAACTTCTTGTTCTGCTGATTGCAAGTTTGAACTGCTAAAGTTCTTCAGACTTCAGACTTCAGATTGCTTCTTCTTTACATGCTTGAAAAAGAAACCAAATTAATTAGTGAGGTAGGTTGCAGAGGTTGACAAGGTGAAGCTGTGACTAAAGTTTTTTGTTCTGCACTAACTACATTTCATAAGCCAATTGCCAGAAGCTAATACTGAAAAAGTAAATGTTGAGTCATCCTAGGTATAATAGAACTGTTTGGTCCTGTTGATTCACAAAACTATTATTTTTTTCTGACCTCACCCACAGTTTGATGCTAACGCTGATAGGTTATTGGACCTTATATGTGACTTCTAGAATGCAACCATCAACTTCAATTGTTTTCTTAGGCTGAATGCTACTGTCACAGACAGGCCTTTACACAAGGCATGTATTATGCATACCAACCAAAACAGGCCTCGATTACCCGACACTACACCACATCAACTGATCCCACTGATATGTCAGTTGTATCACAAGCTAAACCAACCATTATCTTCTCCTACATCACTCCATTACAACCCATACATTAGCATTCCAAAACCTCAGTTCCAGCCAAAACTTTTGGCTTGAACGGTGTTCATCACCGAACCCATGCATCTTTGAAAATAAACAACTGGTTGTCAGTTTAAGTTTGAATAGCCAAATCCATTACCTACAGGATGCCTTTGTTAGATTATATATGATATTATTTAATTAGATAATATATATATATTATAAATCTAATTAGATTCTAATCAAGGTAATTAGTCAATAGAAAGAAGATTTAATTATAGTATGATTCGTCGTGAGATGATCCTGATAAAAGATATTCTCTTAATTATTTATTCTAAATCCTTTACTCTTACCTATAAATAGAAATGACCTCATAAGGATTTCATACGTGACATTACGTTGTAATATATATTGAGAGACTATAGATCTTCTCTCATCTCCTCTTAGTCTTTATTTTATTAGTTATAATAATCTTATGAATGATAAGAAGAGAGGAGAATGTGAGTCTAGTTCTTCTTACAAATCAGTATCGCCACTTCCATCAGATTGGACGATAGTGCACTTGTAGATTTGATAAATTTTGTTTGAATAACATCAAAAGGTATGCAATCTTAATCTTGATCTATCGTTATTTGATTTCGATTTTGACATTAAAGTATTTTAGTATAATAGAAGCATGATTATAACTTTTATGCTTACAATTGGTATCGGAGCTATGTTTTAAAATCAAATACTTTATATTATAAAGGTATGTTAAATCTGTTTTGTAATTAAATTTGTTTATTAACTAACATCTTTCGCTTGTGATAGGTGTTATTCGATTTTGATTGCAAGATGCTTGAATGATTTATTTGTGTTGTCGATCTGTTTTTCTATTTCGTCCATCTTATTTAATCTATGAATCTATTTGTTTGTTGCTCCTCGCCTTCTTATGGGGATTGTAATGTAATAAAACCATAACATATTACTCGTATTTATTCGATGGGTTGCTATCGACAATAGCACTTTGAGGGTGACACCTTCGTTGGTCACTGACCCAGTCATGGGCAATGGTTACGCAAATGACAACCATAATTGCATTGCTACTGCTTATGTACCACGTCGCTATTGACTACGCAAATGGCAACCATAATTGCATTGCTACTGCTTATGTACCACGTCGCTGTTGCCTATATGTAGTAGCCCCTTCCAAGCATCACGACGGCTTGTTATGGTTGCTAACGTTGCACTTGCATCGACTTTGGGTGGCATTGCTATTGTATGTAGCGATAAGAGTTGGCTGTAGGTGGTGTTGCACAAGCAACAACACCGACAATGGTAGAACAAGCATAGGTCACATTGAGGGGATTCTTCATGTTGTTGTAGGAGGATAGGCAATGTGTGTGGCAGGATGGTGTTAGAGATGTCACTGTGACAATCAGTCGACCACGAAGATGCACATTATCGATTGTGCGGTAGCTGTAGTGCTTATCAATCAACCATGAAGGAGATACATGACCGATGAGACTCGCATGGCGATGATAGATGCTTTTCATCGTTGTGAGTGAATGCGATGGAACGCCAATGAAGACTAGTCGACCACGGAGGGTGTTTGGGTAGGTGATTCAAGCAGTAGAGAACAACTGCTTAGGCGACGAACGACACTGCACCACAACAATAGTAGGCCTCATGTAGGTGACGGACAATCACATATCGTGGTAGCTATATGCCTCACGCATGCAATGCACAAGCTAAAAAGGGCTTAGGGTTTTTCACTTGTTAAAAGACTATTTTGCCATGTTGAATTCTTTTGATTCCAATTGATATCCTCTTGATAGTTCTGCCCTTCAAAAATAAGATATTTCTAATATATATCTTGATAAAATTATAGTTTTGCCCTTTGATAATTAAATATTTTTGAATTATATCCTCAATTATAAAATTAACTAATTTGACCTATTATTTTGATCGGACGAATAATTGACTATATTTTGATTACTTAACTGGATTTAGATATGATTAATCTCATTTTGATCAAATTTTAAAAAAATTAAGATCAATTTTTAACTTTGGTCAATGTTAATTTTGGTTGACCTAATTAGACGAATGTTTAGTCTAAATCTATTTGTTCATATTTGGGTAGGGTTGATTGGTCTAATTTAGAAGTGTATGCAAAATTAACAAATATTTATAATAATTTTTTTTATAGTTTTCTTATATGATATATTAGTAGAAGTTTTATTTGTGATAATTAAACTATAATTATTATTTTTAGATATATAGTTATTTATACATATATATTTAAAATTATAAAATAATATTTATTTTTTATGTTTAATATGATTATAATTATCATATGAGTTTTCTTTTATGTTGACTAATATTTAACAATTATTATGATTATTATTATTTATTAAATTATTTTCATATAAATTAGATTAAAGAAGATTTTGTGAATATTATTTTTAACTTATATCCCTAACTTTTATCTGATCGGTAGCTACTAAAGTGCCTTAGAATGATAGACTTAGGAGACGTCAACTACAATAAATATTTTATCATTCATATGACATTTTAAACTCTATTTTATATTATTATGCTAGTCTTGTATCTATCAAAGTGGCCTAGATCAATAATTTATAAAATTATATTAAAAATCAATCCCAAATAATATTAAAAAATAATATTTATAATGGTACACATAATTATAAGTTTTGATAATCCCAATAAGAATATACTTTGAATAATTATGTAATGGATAGAATAATACTATTTTAGATATCCTTATAGTTTAGAGTTGTATATCTAAAAGTAGTAATAATATTCCACAAGGATGATATTAGTCATCTATAAATATTTTTGAGTGAATACTAAATTATGTCAATATTTCAACTAAAGGTGAAATATTTATGATATCAATAGTTCATCATATTTTGAAAACTCAAGACATTAATATTGTTTTATATTTCACTATGGTATATTCTTCCATACATTCTTATACTTCTATTATCCACATAGTTTCTAGAATAATTGATTCTAAATGACTTGAGTATAAGCAATTTATACTTAGTATGTTAGATCTTGATTGGACTAGTTAAAAGGATCACAAACTTAACTTCTGAAAGTTTTATGAAATAACTAATTGAGATAAATAATTAAAAAATATTACTTAGTTTTATGATAATTATTAATAATATTTAGATTTCATAATAGTTTATAACTAGCGCATTGGAATAATTAAAGATCGATGTAAATTTGCTAATAGGTCATTAGTTGGTATCTTAATGAAGAAACTAACTAAAAATTAGTATGATGGTATTCAATGAATTCAATATTATATTATCAATATGGTTGATATAATTATAAATTTAAGAACATTAGACATGAATATAGTTAAGTTCTTTCTCATATAATTTATTCTTAATTCTATTTCTTCTTATTTTACCTTATTTAAAATTAACATAATAAAATTAAGGATAAGTAAAAATTAATGAGTTGACTAATATAAGTGTTTAAAAAGAATTAAGATTAAAGTATAAAAAACTCATAATATTTTAGGTACTACTCAAGGAATGGATAACAATAAAAAAAGTTGAAGCATAAATCACTTGAGTTTATAAATGCTATATAAACTAAAAAAAATCCTTATATAAAAATATTACTTCTATGGTAAGAAAAGTCAGGTAAAGAATGATTCTAGGGTTTGTTTCAAAAGGAAAAGGTATACGTCTAATATTTATATATTTTAAATAAAATATTATAGAAATTTTTTCTAATACTTATTTGATTGATTCTGACACTTTAACTTCTGTTATCAATAATAGAGATTTATTTTAATATAAAAATTAGAAGAGTATAAAATTTTTGTTGTTATATAGGAAATCATCATAAAGTGAAAGTAAAGTAATGAATACTTATCGCCTAGGCTTAGAGATGTTTCATTTTATTGATCTTGATGATGGATACTATGCTCCTATGATTCTCAAAATGTAAGTTTTTTATTTAAAATTATGAGGATATTATCTTTCTTTTGAGGTTATAAACATAATATATTTATGATTCAATAAAAATTAATTTTTAAATTTTATATGATGATTGATACAAAATTAATATAAATATTGAGTTTATAATAATCAGATAATCAAATAGTAGAATGAAATATATTTTCATGAATTTCTTGAAATTATATCTGTTGGTTACTCTATATTTTCTATTTTAGTGGAGAGAAATATTATATCGTCTTAATATATGACGTGTTGAGATATGACTATATATATCTAATTCATATAACATCTTAAGTCATTGATACCTTAAATATATATAAATAAAATTAAGAAATAATTATATAAAAATGTTAAAATTATTAAATTTGATAGGGTGGAAAATTTTATGATTGTTTTGTTAGATTTTTAGAAAAGCGAGGAATTCAATGTCTTACCAGTTGTGTCACATCAAAATAAGATTGCTAAAAGGTAAAATTGTACTCTTATAGATATGATTAGGAGCTTGATAGTTATTCTTCTTGTACTCGAATCAATGTGAATAAAAGTTCTATGGATGATTATGTGTATGTTGAACAGAGTTCTTAATAAGGTAATTCCATTAAATATTTAAGATTATACTACAGATATAAGGGTCTTCAAATCATATAAACGGAGATCGAATTCAAGGATCATTTTTGGATATTTTATAATTTATCTAAAAAATTCAAATAGATATAGATTTTATTTGTTCAAATCATGAAGATGATTGAATATGATAATCCAAGATTCTTACAAAATATTAAATCAATGGGAGTAAAAATCTTAAAATTTAATATTGGTATTGATAAGATACAAGTTAATACTCTTTTATTATTTTATATCTAAGAATTTTTTTCTCAAATCCTAAATGACTCGATGAAGATGAATAATAAAATAATATTATTAAACTCTCACATAATGTTGATATTACTGATGATAACTTATAGAACAACCACAATTGATGATTTTAAAAAAAATCTTAAAAGGAAAGGAGAAATACCATTTCTCATGACTATGTGTTATATCTACAAGAATAAAAAAGATTTCTCATTGTTTTCACATATTTTGGGAAGTGATGATTCTGAAAAATCATATGATGTAATAAAATAAAAACTAAAATCAATGGACTAAAATGATATTTTAGAACTTATCAAATTATTTAATATTATAAAAGAGTTTATTATAGATGGATCTTTAATCAAAGGGTATGCCCAAGGAATTACTAGCTACAAGGCTTCAAAGTAGAAACTTCCTTCCTTGCCCTCGAATCGAGATGTCTAGCCAATCCTCGTACGAAGACTCTGCTTGGGTATACAAAAAGGATGAAAAAAATGATAAGGAGACTCACTTTACCACTTATCCTTTCCACTTTTTAGTGTACAGCTATAGTAAGATACCATATAACATATAACTCAAAAGGTAATATCGAATCATATAAAATAAGACTTATAATTAAAAAATTTATTTATTAAAAAAGTATTAACTATAATGAGATATTTTGTATAATTTATCAAATGGACTCACTAAGAATCATCATGATATTAATGACTCGTTATGATTTTGAGTTGTATTAGATAAATATAAAAAAAATAACTTTTTTGAATGGAACAATCTAAGCAATATGTAGAAAAAGAAAAAAAAATAAATTTTGATATATAAATTTAGAAAATATATTTATGACCATAAAAAATCTACAAGATAATAGTATATAAAGTTTCATAATACTATTACTTCATTTAGATTCAAGAATAATATTGTTAATTAGTATTTATATCTAAAGATTAATGAGAACAAGCTTATTATATTGGTCCTATATATGGATGATATTTTACCTATCAATAGTGATTTTAGTTTATTATATGGAATAAAAAAATTTTCACTAGGAATTTTAAGATGATTGATATGATTGAGATAATTTATCTTATTGACATAGAGATATTTATAGATATATCTTAATAACTATTAAAACTATCTCAAAAAGAATATATTGATCAAGTCTTGAACAGATTTCGTATATAAATTTATTCAACAAATGACAAAAATTTCAATCAAGTAATTTAAAATAACCTAATAATAATTAAATGAAAGAAAAATATTCCTTATGCATGTGCAATTGAAAGTCTATTATATGCTTAAACTTATATTAGACCAAATATTAATTTTGTAGTTAAAATATTGGATATATGTTAACTAAGAATAAAATATTGAAATAATACAAAGAAAGTAATATGATATCTGAAAGGAATGAAGGATTATATACTCTCACATATATGAAATTAGATCAACTTAAAATGATAGTACTCTTATATATTGGCTTTGTCAATTGCCTTGATAGCAAGAAGGCCACTTTAGATTTTATATTTATATTAGTTGGAGGGATAATTTACAAAAAATATAAAGTAATGTATTATTGCATTATCAATAATAGAAGTTGATTTTATGATATGTTTTGATGTTACTAATTAAGCTTTACGACTATGAAATTTCATCTCAGAACTTGGTATGTTTAAACTCAATTATCAAATCGCTAAAGATACTTTATGACATAATACAATAATTTTTTTTAAAGAATAGCAAGTATTCTAACCGTCCTATATATTATGGTATAAAGTACTTGATAGTTAGAGAAAGAGTACAAAAATAATTAATATCAATTAAAAACTTGATATATAATATATTGATTGCTGATTCAATATAGTATTTAAAAGAACATGGTTTTATGATTCAATATAGAAACTTATAAAAGATATGAAGAAGTATGTTTAAGTGAACATTATAATTAAATTTTTTGCTTACATAATTAAAATTATTTGTTTCTTTTATATATATATATATATATATATATATATATATATATATATATATATATATTCTGATTGAATATGATAGCATGATTGTCTTAATAAAATAAATTATATGGATCATTCTATATTATATTAGGAAGAGCTAATAGGAAGAGCTAATAGTCTTTGGTATATAAAAGGAAGTATGATATTAATGATATATAATCATTATAACTCATATTAATAATCAAACTTAATATGATATTATTATATTTATTAGACTTATTAACCTATTTTATAAAATTTATATGAACGTGTAATATATTTTTTTCTTCATATTTTAGAATTTAATTAAGTAAAATTTTTTTTAAATTATTTTTTTTATTTTATTTATTTTGATTTATATTTTTATGTCATATAAGAGATCAAGTGGGAGAATGTTAAATTATGTGATCTTATTTAATTGGATAAAATATATTATAGATTTAAATGGATTATGATTATGATTGTTAATTAATATAAGTATAATTCCTTATTAGATGGTGAGGACCTATCATAATTACTTATCTTAAACTATCTAGGCTCATCTATAAATAGATATGATATTCTAGGAAATTAATACGTGACATTACGTTATAATATACATTAAGAGATTATTGATCTTCTTTAATCTCTCTTTAGTCATTATTGTAGCCGATATATATGAACGTGTAAGAGATTATTCGATCGATCCTGTGAAGAATAAGAAGAGAGAAAAACATAATCTAGTTCTCATTGTAGTCGATATCGATGATGATGATGCACTAATAGATTAGATAAAGATTTTTTGAATAATATCGAAAGAGATGCAATCCTAATTCTGATATATCATTATTTGATTTTAATTCTAATATTAATTTTGTTTATAATTATTAATCTTATCTTACTTTCATTCCATTTCAAATCTGAAGGAGAACCTATTATCCACCCGTGTGTTTGAGCTTTGTTTAGTTTGTTTACGATGATTTACACTTGGTAATTGAAAATATAGAGTCTGAAAATAGATTAAATATAGAGTTTATGTAACCATTTTTTATTTTTATTTATTGTCATTAATATTTTTATTAATTATGGTTTAAATATTTTAGTTTTTATTTATTGTGAATATAATGGTTATTATTAAATTTCTCTATTCATGACAATTAAAATTCTTAATTATGGTTCAAACATTTCATTTCTTGAATTAAATCTTGAACATTATGAAATTGATGGTAATAAATGTTCTTAATGGAGAACGTCTATATGTGTGTTTTGGTCCCTTAGCTCAATCTTAAGTTGAAGGATTTCTTATACAATCTAAAGTAAGAATTCAAAGCTAAGAAGTGCCAAAATACTTTGAGAAATTATTGTTGAAATCTTCAACAATGGCCGGAGGTACACAATTTAAGTTTTCGCATTCATTTAATTGTGTTTCTATTAAAGTGATTTAGAAACATACATTTTGGTTTCATATCTTTATTTTATTCTTTCATTTGGTATCACAGTAGAGATTAACCTCTGGCTTGATATGGAGAAGATTTTATTCTTTAAGCCATTAAATATGGTTTGATTTCGATTTTTCTTTTGATTTTTTGGTGTATTAGATATTAAAAATCATGAGAATATTAGATTTTCAGTACTTCTTGTGAAATGAAGCATTTATTATTAATAATGCTTATATTTAGCATGAATATTTTGTTATATTAATGGATGCTTATGAGTGAAATTTTATGAACAAAATGTCTATTGATCTATATAATCTTAATTAATTAGGGACTAGGCATAACATCCTTAGTTAATTAAAATTATATATAAATTTGATTCTATTTAATATAATAATTATTATCCCACAGGATTTTTTATTATGTTTATATAATTAATTAGGATAAAATATCAAATTACTTTCATAATTTGCCCACAGGGATTATGAATTGGTATATAATTTGATAGTTTTATTATAAAGATCATTTGAATTTATTTGAATTAAAAATTTAGCCCACAGATAATTTTTATGTTATGAGATTCATTTGTAATATGTTTTACATTAGTAAAACATGTAATTTAGACTTTTAAGCCTCAAATTTTGACATAAATATTTTGGGTTTTATGTAGTTTTTCAAACTGTTAATTTCTTTGATATCCAATGTGACATTCCCGAACTCAAGGGTGATAACTATAAGATATGGAAGAAGAGAATTCTCTTTCATTTAGGGTAGATGAATATTGATTATGCTATTAGAAAAGACGAACCACATGCAGTCTCTAATAGTAGCACTCCAACTGATATCGCGCTATATGAGCGATGTAAGTTATCTAATCGACTCAGTGTGATATTTATTAAGACTAAATAACTGCTGGTATATGTGATTCTGTTGACCATCATAATAATGTCCGAGACTTGCTAAAGGCCATTGACTATTAGTATTAGCAAGCACTCTAATACTAAAATTTTTATCCCTTAAACTCACTAATATAAAAGGTGTACACGAGCATATAATACAAATACGAGATATTGACTTAAGGTTAATATGTCAGAGTCCTTCTTGGTGCACTACATTCTGAACACCCTTCAACATCAATATGGACCTTTTAAGATTTCATATAACACAAATAAGGATAAATGATCAATTAATAAATTAATGACTATGTGTGTTCAAGAAGAAGAGAGACTATTGATGGAGTTGGGTGAGAGTGCATTGGTGGTAACCACTCGTAAGAAGAATAAAACTAATAAAATTCAAGCCAATCAACAAGAAAATGGTAGAAAATCACCCTAAGCTGATATCAAGAAAGAAGAAAAGTATTTTTTCTATAAAAAGAAGGGATATATGAAGATGGAATGAAAGAAATTCTAACAATAGCTTGAAAAGAAAGGTAAACCAACCTCATCTGTTTGCTATAAATCTAATATGGTTAATGCTAATATTAACACATGGTGGATTGATTCTGGATCAACAATCCATATTGCAAACTCTTTATAGAGTATGCAAAACCTAAGGAAGCCAATAGAAAGTGAGCAAAACATCTTATTAGGCAATAAGATGGGCTCACATGTGGAGGCAATTGGAACATGCATTTTAACCTTGAGTACTGGCTTTGTTTTAGAATTGTAAAGGATCTTTTATGTGCCAAGTTTCTCACGAAACTTTATTTCTGTTTCCAAACTTATACCATTTGGATATTCTTTTCATTTTCAAGATACATCATTTAGTTTATTATATAAATCAGATTTTGTTAGGAATGGTATTTTGTCTGATGGTCTTTATCAAATTGTCTTACAAAAAAAAAGACACTCATAGTTCAATGCTTGTCACACTAGCATTGAAAGGTGTAATATTAATGAAGACTCCTCTATCTTATGACACTAGAGATTAGGACATATCTCCATAGAGAGAATAAAAAAATTAGTTAATGATGGTGTACTTAGTACTCTTGATTTTTTTGATTTTAAGACTTGTGTGCACTGTATTAAGGGAAATCAAACTAATAAAGATAAGAAATGTACTAATAGGAGTTCAGACATATTAGAAATTATTCATACTGATATATGCTGTCCAGACATGGACACACATGGTCATAAATACTTCATCTCTTTTATAGATGATTACTCACGATATATGTATATCTATTTGCTCCAAAACAAAAAACGAAGCATTGGATGCCTTCAAAGTCTTTAAGGCTAAAGTTGAGAACCAATATGACAAGCAAATTAGAATTATTAGATCAGATAGAGGTGGAGAATATTATGGTAGATATACTGAATGGATAAATATCTGGTCATTTTGCTAAGTTTCTTCAAGAACATAAGATTGTTGCCTAATACACTATGCATGGTTCTCCAAACCGGAATGGTGTTTGCAGAAAAAAGAAACCAAACATTATTTACATGGTGCAGAGTATGCTTAGCAACTCAAATCTTCCTAAATTCTTATGGACTAAAGTACTAAAGACGACTGACTATGTATATATTAAACTGAGTTCCAACCAAGACTGTCCCAAAGACACCATTTGAATTATGAAAAGATTGAAAACCGAGTTTGCGACATATATGCATTTGGGGATGTCCGTTTGAGATCAAGATATATAATCCACAAGAGAAGAACCTAGACCCAAGGACTATTAGTAGGTATTTTATTGCATATACTGAAAAGTCCAAAGGTTATAGATTTTATTGTCCATCTCACACAGCTAGGATTGTAGAATCAAGAAACACTAAGTTTCTTGAGGAAGACATGATCAGTGGGAGCAATCAGTTCATGAATATAGTTTCTGCACATGATCATATAGGAACTCAACCTTCTACGATAAATGATAGATTGGTTATAGTTCACAGTACCCCTCAAGTTCAAACCAGTGCTGAACAACCAATCATACATATTTCACAAGTTGTTGATAGTATTCTAATAGATCAAATAATTCACGAATTACAGTGAACTCCTGAACAATAAGTTGAACCACAAGTTTCCTAAGGAGACATTAGTATAATATTAAGAAGATCTATTAGAAATAAAAATATCAGTAATTCTTAGTTATTATATTATATATCTACAAGAATCTAACTATAATATTGGAGTCGAAAATGATCCTGAAACCTTTTCACAGACCATAAGTTGTAAAGAGTCAAACTTGTGGTATGATGCCATAAAGGAGGAGATGAATTTCATGAAGAGCAATAGAGTTTGGGATCTTGTAAAGTTGCCTAATGGGGCAAAGGCCATAGGGTGTAAATGGGTCTTCAAGACAAAAAAAATTCATTTGATA
The DNA here is from genome assembly GCA_029747655.1 of Ensete ventricosum. Classification (NCBI taxonomy): domain Eukaryota; kingdom Viridiplantae; phylum Streptophyta; class Magnoliopsida; order Zingiberales; family Musaceae; genus Ensete; species Ensete ventricosum. The sequence continues at coordinate 24,526,471 of JAQQAF010000002.1, forward strand.
ACATTGAGAGATATAAGGCAAAGCTTGTTGCAAAGGGATTCACTCAAAAAGAGGGAATCAATTATACAGAGATATTCTCTCCTGTATCTAAGAAAGATTCTCTTCGTATTATTTCGGCATTAGTTATTTATTTTGACATTGAGTTACAACAAATGGATGTGAAAACTTAATTTATTAATGAAGATTTAGAGGTGGAGGTTTATATGAAACAACATGAAGGTTTCTCCTCTAGTGTTAGTGAATACTTAGTTTGTAAGCTTAAGAAATCTATATACGGTTTAAAATAAGCCTCTCGTCAATGATATTTTAAATTCCATAAAGTAATTTCTTTATTCAAATTTGTTGAAAATCTCATGGATCAATGTATATATCAGAAGGTCAATGAGAGTAAAATATATTTTTTTGTTTTATACGTAGATGATATTTTACTTGCAACTAATGATAAGAGTTTGCTACATAAGGTAAAACAATTCCTTTCTAGAAACTTTGATATGAAGGATATGGGTGAAATATCTTATGTCATTGGCATAAAGATCCATCGAGATATACCTCGAGGCATTTTAGGTCTATCACAAGAAACCTATATTAATAAGCTTTTAGAAAGATTTCAGATGAATGATTATTCACCAAGTGTTGCTTCTATTATGAAAGGTGATAGGTTCAATTTGAACCAATACCCAGAGAATGATCTTGAGAGAAAATCAATGAAAAACATCCCATATACTTCCGTCGTAGGAATACTTATGTATGCTCAGGTCTGTACTAGACCTGATATAGCATTTACTGTAGGGATGCTCGGACGATATCAGAGTAATCCAGGTATGGACCACTGAAGAGCTGCAAAGAATGTGATGAGATATCTTCAAGTAACCAAAGATTATATGCTTATGTATAGACAAATAGACAAACTTAATGTGATTGGATACTCAGATTCAGACTTTGTCGGTTGTGTTGATTCTCGTAAATCAACATCATGATACATTTTTATAATGGCCGGTAGAGCTATTTCTTGGAGAAGTGCCAAGTAGACTTTGATTGCTACTTCTACCATGGAAGCTGAGTTTGTCTCATGTTTTGAGACTACTTCACATGGTGTATGGCTTAAGAGTTTCATTTCTGGGCTTAGAATATTGGATTCTCTTTCTAGGCCATTAAGAATTTTCTGTGATAATTCATCTGCTATCTTTATGGCTAAGAATAATAAAAGTGGAAGTCGAAGTAAACATATAAACATTAAGTATTTAGCCATAAGAGAATATGTAAAGGAAAAGAAAGTAGTTATTGAGTATATAAGCACTGAATTGATGATTGCTGATCCTTTGACGAAAGGCATGCCACCTCTGAAATTCAATGATCATGTAGAGAAAATAGGACTTGGTTCCACTTTATAATTATATTGAAACTATTATATATTATGATATTTTTTCATATTGATATGCACATTAATTTAAGAAAATATATTTATATGGACCAAGAATAACTATATGATTTACTTATTAAGTGATATTACCACATTAAGATTAATTCTTCATAAACTAAATATATTGTGATACATAGTAGATAATACTCCTTCTAAGATGACTTATCTCTATGATTCATGTATTTGTTTCTTATGAATATTATTCAATAAGATTAATTCAAGTCATTAAGTTAAATGTATGGACCAAGTGAGAGAATATAATCATTTTTAATTTTATTTATTATCATTAATATTTTATTAATTATGATTTAAATATTTTAGTTTTCATTTGTTATGAATATAATGGTTATTATTAATTTTCTCCATTCATAATAATTAAAATTCTTAATTATAGTCCAAACATTTTATTTCTTGAATTAAATCTTGAACATTATGAAATTGACGGTAATAAATGTTCTTGATAGGAGAACACACACACACACACACACACACATATATATATATATATATATATGTTATATGTTTTGGTCCCTTGGCTAAATCTCAAGTTGAAGGATTTTCTACGCTATCTAAAGTGAGAATTCAGAGTCGAGAAGTACCAAATACTGAGAGAAATCATTGTTTAAATATTCAACAATGACTAAAGATACATAATTTAAGTTTTCGTATTCATTTGATTATGTTTATATTAAAGTAATTTAGAAACATACCTTTTGGTTTCATATCTTTATTTTATCCTTTCAGTTTAAAGAATGAGATGTAAGAATTTGGAGTATGAAGAATAAGATAATGGAATCATATATAATGAATATTTCTCTCACCATTTTCATTTTCATATGCATATATCTAAGAGTCACTTGTGTAATATATTTTGGAAAAGAGTTCAAAGAATATTTCACATTGGTGTCACCTGTCCTTTGAGGCAAGCAAGAGTGATTTCAAGAAACTTCAAGGATATTATCTTCTCTTACATTCTTCTCATTTAAAGTTGATAAAAAATAGTTCCTTTTTCCCTAGCTTATTTAAAGTGAAAATTAGTAGTTCTTACTGGATAAAAAATAGTTCTTACAACTGGATAAAAAATACATCATTTTATCATTACTTCTCTCCCTACTTTATCCTTTCTTGCGTGTGTGCCTCTGTATCATCGCTTAACGGATACTAGAAAGATGCATCTTAAAAAGGTAATTTATTAGAAATATTTTTTATTTTATAAATATAATCAATATTTTTATCGATTGAGCTAACTTGCACTCTCAATTTATGTATAGGCAAGATAATTAGAAGTATCATCTATTACTTATAACACAAATTTACTACCTTAAAAGGTTTAGCATACTAATCGTTTCTCTTAACCAAAAAATTGAGTTGGTTAAAAATTTATGCTACTATTTTAACATAGATTTAAAAATACTTTTGTGTACTTTGGATGGCAGAATATGTAAGAAAAAGATATGAAACCAAAATGTGTTTTTATAACATATAATAGAAATATAATAAAACTACTATGAAAATTTAAATTGCGTACCTCCAACCATTATTGTTGAAGATTTTAACAACGATTTCTTTCAGTATTTTGGTACTTCTCAACTTTGAATTCACACTTTAGATGATGTAGGAAATCATTCAATTTTAGATTGAGACAAGGGACCAAAACACATATATATAGACGTTATCCCATTAAGAACATTTATTACTATCAATTTCATAACATTCAAGATCAAAACGTTTGGACTATAATTAAAATTTTTTAATTATCATAAATGAAGAAATTTAACAATAATCGTTATATTCATAATGAACGCAAACTGAAATATTTAAACCATAATTAATAAAAATATTAATGACAATAAATAAAAAAATTAATTAGAAAACGGTTACATTCTCCCACTTGGTCCATACATTTAACTTAATGACTTGAATTAATCTTACCGAATAATATTCTTAAGAAATAAATACATGAATTATAGTGAAAAGTCCTCTTAAAGCAAGTATTATCTTTCATGTATCACAATGTATTTAGTTTCTTAAGAATTAATCTTAATGTGATAACATTACTAAATGAATAAACCCTATATTTATCCTTAGTCCATACAAATATATTTTCTCAAATTAATATGAATATAAATATGAGAAAATATTATAATATATAAGAGTTTCAATACAATTACAAAGTGGAACCAAGTCCCATTTTCTCTATATGATTCTTGAATTTTAGATGTAGCATGCCTTTAGTCAATGGATCAACAATCACCAATTTAGTGCTAATATGCTCAATGATCACTTTCTTTTCCTTTACATGTTCTCTTATGACTGAATACTTAATATCGATATGTTTACTTCGACTTCGACTTTTATTGTTTTTAGCCATAAAGACAACAGTTGAATTATCGTAGAAAATTATTAATAGCCTAGAAATAGAATCCACTATTCTAAGCCCAGAAATGAAACTCTTAGTATTTCTCAGTTATACTAAGAATGCAAGAATACTTTGGGTATTTATAGACCCCAAGTGGCTTCAGAAATTGGAGCTAAAAATGAAACATACCCGAAAAAACTGGGTACGGGCGGTTTACCCACCGACTTGGGTGGTTCACCCGCCGTCAGCCGCTGCATTCTATGGTACGGGCAGTTTAATTGCTACCTGGGTGATTGACCCGCCAAAAGTTACTGGCTGCCGCCCGGATTCTATGGTACGGGCGGTCCAACCGTCGCTCATCTGCAGTTTACCCATCAAAATTTTTGCAAAAGTGGTTCCCTCCACTTTTCGAACTTTGGCTTTAACTTAATATTGACTAGCTCCTTGGTCAACTGATTGAGCTCAACCAAACCTAGTAGTGGATCCAGTTGCCTTATTGAGTTGATTTGGATTCCTTCCAAAATCTAACTCAATTAGGACTCAACTTCTAACTACGATTCAATGATTACAACACTTAATGACCAATTAAGCTTAAATAAGACCTAACTTCCGTATAATTCGGCAACCTCTGGCAATCTTACAGTAAGTCCTTCGGTCTTCTTCCTGGCAATCTCCCTTCACGTTCTCGCGAACTTCTCGATTCCTTCGGCGAATCTCCTAGCGAACTTCCGACGAGATCCCACCGCATCGTCTGAACTTGGCCCGATGCCTAAGCTTTATCTTGGCCCATCATCTGGTTGTAACTCTATTGTTACTATCATAGTTAGACCTACACGATGCTAATTATGACTTAATTAAATATAATCATAATTACCAAAATATCCATTATAAGACCATCCTAACTTCTGGCAAGCTTTTCGGCTACCCCCGATAATCTTTCGGTGAGTCTCTGTCTTCTTTTGGCGAACTCCCTTGCTCACCCTATCAAACTCCTGATACCCTCGGTGAGCTTCCGACGCACTCCTAGTGAATTTTCAATCGCATCGACTCGATATATAGACTTGACCTTGGCCAATCTTGATTATAATAATCCTTCTGTCGAAATTAATCCTGTATCAATCAACTCTAACAATCTTGTTAGATCAATAATCCATCAATTGATTTCATCATCAAAATTTGAGATTCAATAATCTCCCCCATTTTGATGATGATAATCAATTGATGATATGAGTTAATCTTAACTCCCTCTAAATCTATACCACTTAAATTTAAGAGAAGCATGCACTCTTAAATTCAAGCAATCAACATTCTATGCAAATTTAACATAAATTTACATCAAGTCATCAAATCATGAATTATAAAATATCCAAGTTATATCATTAAGTATTATCAATGAATATTTTTCAATGTCATGTGTCATCAATATATATATTTCTCGCCTTCGTCATCAATAAAAAGGTGAAATATATAGCTAATAATTTCAAAACACATGATGACATTACTCCCCCTTAGTATATGCATTATAAAAAAAAATTTCCTTTATAATTAATAAGGAGAGAAAAAAGAGAGGTGTTGTTGAATCATTTCATCATGAGAAGAGCTCTTAATAAATTTTAAAAGTAATATTAAGATGAGCTCAAAAGTTCAAGAGATATAAAGACTACTTATGTATTTCAAATATAACAAAAGTTACCTCTTGATACAAAAAATTATCTCTTGTAAATTTTAAACGTAGCACATCTTCATGCAATTTTTATATTTCCATGATTTAGCATTCTTAACTTTCAACCTTAATCTTGTAGATATAAAACTTTAAAAGAATATTTTAAATATGAGCTCAACAAATCTCTCTCATGTAAATTTCAAGAAAACATAGCAAATAAAGCTAGTAAATTCTTTCTTCTCTTTTGGGAAGTGCAAGCTAGCAAATTTTTGCTTCCTTTGCATTATTCAAGCTTGCAATTTTACAAGCTAACAAGTTTTGCTCCTCCTTTGTAATTGTCAAAAAGAGGGGATGGTTACTATAGTGCAAAACTTTTCCAATTATCATTTTTCAATAAATATATCAATAAATATACCAATTATCATATAAAATATATCAAGAACAATTAACATAGTGATGAGATATTTAATTTATGAAAACAAATTATGAATATCAAGAGACAAGTCATAAGAGAAACAAATAAAATCACTTGATTTATCCATAAGAAATCTTAAGTTGTCAAGTTCATGATTTGTATAAAAATCTCTTTTTAAATAATATGAAACCACATAATTAAAGATTTTGATTCATAAAAGATTTTAAATTATAATTCCGAGGAATCAAAATCATGATATAGGCAAAGAACTCATTCAATTTCCAATAATCAAAGACATCAAAATCATTTTCAAGAGATTCAAAATAAAATTAATAGACTTATTGGTCTTTTGAAATGCTAGTGATTTCCTTTCTCCACTTTATGTGAATAAGAATGTAGAATCAAGGTAGGGAAATGAAAAACATCATATCACAAAAATGCTCAATTTTAAAGATGTAAATTTTATAGATGTTCAAGATATTCAAGGAGATTCAAAAGTTTAAGAGCTACTCATACATTTAAAATCATCTCATATGATTTTGATAAGAATCATCATGAATTCCAAAAGAAAATATGATAGTAGATCAAGCTCAAGTTGTAAATCAAGTATTTTCCATGCATTTAGAAAGTCCTCATTTTCTTCTAAGTACTTGTTCCACATTCAAAGTTATTATATCCAATTTTCTACTAATCATATTGGTAATTTTACTTTTTTTGTTATTGTCACGAAATATAATGGCATAATTTATTTTCATCCATGTTCAAATTACACCTAAAAGTACAAGGAGATCATGTCACTAAAGATAAAATCAAATTTTTGAATATCAAAAGACATGATTTCGTTTAATAAGTTTCTTTCCTCCTTTTTTTGTAAATAACAAAAATGAGTCTTAGGGGATAATCTTAATTTATCCAAGATAAATCTTTTTAATAAAAAAATTATCTTGATAAATTTTTTAATTATAATTGTTAAGATCATAAATCTCCTTTTTATAGAGATCAATAATTTGATTCTCATAACGTATATGTCAAGTCAAGAAATTAAGGGAATATTCATGATAATGCAAATCTCTTTTAATTTTCAACTTATCACAAATTTAAGAAATGCTAATTTTGGTGATAAGTTATACTAAGAAGAAAGTCATAAGTAATCATGTCATAAAGAATATTATTATCAAATCATAAATGCCAAGAACATGATATATTTTGACATATTTCTTCTTAGATGAAATTTCAAGGCTTTTGAAATCTTAGGAGATCAAGTAATAAGAATCTTAATTCTTATAGAAATATGAATTTATAAATATTGAGAAGTCAAGATCATTATTAGGATGAAAACTTATCTTTAATAAAGGATAAGAATCTTAGTTAATAAAAAGATCTCAAATTATAATTTTTAAGATTTCAAGATCATGATTTAAGTTATCAAATAATCAAAAGCAAAATATCAATGAAGTTGAATAGATTTAAACATATTCATTCTTTAAAACAAAATCATTTGAAAATAATATCCAAAATCATCATCAAAAATCACTTTTTGAAAAATTTCAATAAATTTATCATAGATTATTTTCCAAAAGAAAATAGCTAAAAGTTTTTCTAATTCATCTTTGTAGTTAAAGAGATTCAACAATAATAGTATCATTTTATCTCTTGTTGAAGGATTCATATTATAGAAACATTTTTAAAATCAATCATCCTCCTTTTGGTTGTTTCATGTGATTTCTTTCAAGAATAATTTTCAAATCAATGATTTTTCGTTTAAGACTAAAAACCAAATTTTATTTCAACATGGTCATTACTATAAGACATAAAACATCTTCAAAGCATAAATTTAACCAATCTCAATTTCAATATTTAAATGAGTCTAACTTTTTACAAATAGTGCAAGAAGTTGACAAACTCATCTTAAAAATGAAGCATATATATTTTCTATGCTCTAACATTCAACATAAGCATTCAATCATCATGACATTCAATCAATGTAACATTTAAATCAATCATTTCATAAACTTAGTCAATATTTGAAGCATTTAATAATAGTCTTTATATTTAAACAAACCAATGATTTTAGCATACTCAAAATCTCATTTTTGTAAGTTTCAATATGTTTTTCAATAACTAAGATTCTTTGGTTCTAATTCTTTTCATACTTGTATACTTTAGCTATGCATCAACAATATTAATTGTATAATGATGAGTCATTAAAAGATTCATTGTCAATAATTTTAATTCCAATAATTTTCTTATTACTACTTAGGCTAGTAAGCTTGAAGGGGTGTTAGATCTCAAGTAATATGACTTGAGCATCTACTTTCAAAATATTTTTATTGCTCCTAGCCTTGTTAGGAAATAACTTTATATTATATGAGGTTTTGATTTAGGTACTCATTTAACATTGGGTCCTTAATGACATGTTCTTCCCATTTTCTCTAATGGCTTAAGGTTGTTTATGGTTCCTTTAGGAATCCAAATTAATTTATATGGATTATAATTTCTAAATGAACATTTATAGGATTTATGTCCTAATTTTCCACAAGAATTATATTTAACTTTTGATGGTAAATGTAAGGTATGTCCTTTAACGAAAATGGTTTACTTTTGTTGACCATTACCAAAAAGCCTATGTTATTTCTTCTATTAATATGACCCTTATTGGCAAGGATCATATTTAGGGATTTATTCCCTATTTCAAAAATTTTTAATGTAGTTTTAAGCATGATATTTTTATCTTTAATATTATCTAGAATTTCACATTTAGACCATGATTTATGTGATGCTAAGGAATCATGCATTTCGTCAAGTCTTTTAACTAACAAATCATGATCAACTTTAAGTAACTTAAAAGACTTGCTAGGTTTTCTAAACTCATCAAACAAGTTATGGAACATATTTAATAATTCTAAAAAAGAAATATTTAAAGACTCACTAACCTCATTTTCGATCGCCATTAAAGCAAGGTTCTCCACTTCTTGGTTGAGCATTTGATCTTTGGAGCTCCTCGGCTTCTTGCGTTCATAGTAAGAGGTTATGTCCATAATTTTTATAAGATTCAAGTTCATTAATTTTTTTGGTTCATTCGTCAAAAGTTCATGTCCAAGGTTCTCATCACTCAAGATTTCACTCGAGGAGTCATATGTCATTCTTAGTTCACAATCCTTCCTATTATTTGGAAGGTGTTCTTCAAGTTTATTTTTGTAATACATTTCATTAATTGATTCATATATTAATTATGCTTTCATATGTGATTTTTAAAGTATGTCAAATATCGAAAGCCGAATCACAAGCGAAAACATGATTAAACTCATTTTTATTAAGTGCATAAAACAATGCATTCATAGCCATTGCATCTAGAGAAAAATTATTCCTTTCCAGATCACTTAACTCATTCATTGGTTTGGAAGATTTTTCAAATCCATTCTCAACTATATTCCATAAATCAAAGTCCAAAGAGATGAGAAAAATATGCATCCGTGTTTTCCAATATGTGTAATTCGTCCCATTGAACATAGGTGGACGTGAAATGGAATGTCCCTCATTCATGCCAAAATAAGCTACTTACTCAAGTGGGTGTTAATCCAAAAAGTAAGAACCTTGCTCTGATACCAATTGTTAGCATCAATTGGCACTAAGAGAGGGGGGCGAGGGGGTGAATTAGTGCAAGCTTAAATTTTTCTTTCTAAAGCAAAAGCTTTTCGAATAAGATAGAATAGGAAATCCGAAGCTTTTTATTTTTAATAAAACAAGTGAGTGATTAAACGTAAGTTGCTAAGAAAACTGGAAAGATAATCACGTTTTAGGAAAAGAACTTATCATCTTGCTTTCAAGGAGTTTAGTTAAATTGGAAGCATTAATATAACAACATTCAAGCAACGCAAGTATGAAACACTTACAATTTTATAGTGGTTCGGCACCAACGACCTACGTCTACTTCCGAGTCATCCTTCTTGAGGCACTCCGGCTTCCACTACCAATCTTCTTTGGGTGAAGATTAAACCCTTACACTTGCTTACAAGGGAGACTTAAGATAAATTTTCTATCTCTAAGCTTTCTCTCCTCCCTTTTCTTTTTATTTACAAATCACTCATAATTTCTTTTTGCCAAAATTTAATTACCCAAAAGTATTTCTCAGTTATGCTAAGAATGCAAGAATACTTGGGGTATTTATAGACCCCAAGTGACTTTAGAAAGTGGAGCCAGAAATCAAACATACTCGAAAAAATCGGGTATGGGTAGTTTACTCGTCGACTTGGGCGGTTCACCCACTGGCCGCCATTGCATTCTGTGGTATGGGCGATTTAACCGGCACCTGGGCGATTGACCCATCGAAAGTTATTGGCCGCCACCCGGATTCTGTAGTACGGGCAGTCCAATAGCCGCTCACTGATGGTTTACCCCTCGGAATTTTCACAAAAGTGATTCCCTCCACTTTTCGAATTCCGGCTTTAACTTAATATTAAGCAGCTCCTTGGTTAACTGATTGAGCTTAACCAAACCCAGTAGTGGATCTGGTTGCCTTATTGAGTTGATTTGGATTCCTTCCAAAATCCAACTCAATTAGGACTCAACTTCTAACTATGACTCAATGATTACAACACTTAATGACCAATTAAACTTAAATAAGATCTAACTTCTGCATAATCCGATAACCTCCGGCAATATTATGGCAAGTCCTCTAATCTTCTTCCCGGCAATCTCCCTTCGCGTTCCTAGCGAGCTTTCTGATTCCTTCGGCGAATCTCCTAGTGAACTTCCGGTGAGATCCCACCACATTGTCCGAACCTGGCATGATGCCTAAGCGTTATCTTGGCCCATCATTTGGTTGTAACTCCATTGTTAATTTAATATAATTATAATTATGAATTAATTATAATTATGAATAGACCTACACGATGCTAATTATGAATTAATTTAATATAATTATAATTCCCAAAATATCCATTACAAGACTATCCCAACTCTCGGTAAGCTTTTCGGCTATCCCTGACAATCTTTCGGTGAGTTTCGGTCTTCTTTTGGCAAACACCCTTGCGTCATCTTGGCAAACTCCCGATACCCTCGTGAGCTTCTGACGCACCCCTGGCGAATTCCCAATCGCATCGACTCGATGCATGGACTTGACCTTGGCCAATCCTGATTGTAATAATACTTCTGTCATAATTAATCTTGTATCAATCAACTCTAATAATTCTGTTAGATCAATAATCCATCAATTGATTTCATCATCAAAATTTGAGATTCAACAACATTATCATCACATAATCTTTGCTCTAAATGTGAAATGCTAGATGATGTTAAAGAGGAAAATATCATACTTAAACAAATGTTAAAAAAATTTGAAATAGGGAATAAATCCCTTAATATGATCTTTGCTAATAAGGATCATGTTAATAGAAGAAAGGGTATAGGCTTTGTTGGTAACACTCAACAAAAGCCAACCATTTTGTTTAAAGAACCCACTTTAAATTTACCATCAAAAGTTAAATATATTTTTTATGAAAAATTAGGACATACAAATGTCCATTTAAAAATTATAGTCCTCACAAATTAGTTTGGGTTCCTAAGAGAACACATACACCATGTGTAGCAGTCTCAAGATAAAAGATAAACTTAGCTTCCATGGCAGAAGTAGCAGTCAAAGTCTGCTTAGCACTTCTCCAAGAAATAGCTCAACCAGCCATTATGAAAATGTATCATAATGTTGATTTATGAGAATCAACACAGTCGACAAAGTTTGAATCTAAGTAGTCAATCACATCCAATTTGTCTGTATGTCTATACATAAGCATGCAATCTTTTGTTCCTTGAAGATACCTCATCATCTTCTTTGCAGCTCTCTAGTGGTCCATACCTGGATTATTCTGATATCACCCGAGCATCCTCACAGCAGATGCTATATTCAGGTCTAGTACTGACTTAAGCATACATAAGGCTTCCTACAGCAGAAGCATATGAGATGTTTTTCATTGATTCCCTCTCAAGATCATTCTTCGGGCATTGGTTCAAATTGAACCTATCACCTTTTATAATGGGAGCAACACTTGAATAATTCTTCATCCGAAATCTTTCTAAAAGCTTATGATATATGTTTCTTGTGATAGACCTAAAATACCCCGAGGTATATCTCTATGGATCTTAATGCCAATGACATAGGATACTTCACCCATATCCTTCATGTCAAAGTTTTTAGAAAGGAATTGTTTCACCTCAAGTAGCAAACCCTTATCATTGGTTGCAAGCAAAGTATCATCTACATATAAAACAAGAAAACATGTTTTACTCCCATTGACATTCTGGTATATACATTGATCCATGAGATTTTCAATAAATTTGAATAAAGAAATCACTTCATGGAATTTAAAATACCATTGATGAGAGGCTTGTTTTAAATCGTATATAGATTTTTTAAGCTTACAAACTAAGTTCTCACCAACATTAGAGGAGAAACCTTCAGATTGTTTCATATAAACCTCCTCCTCTAGATCTCTGTTAAGAAACATTATTTTCACATTCATTTGTTATAACTCAAAGTCAAAATAAGCAACTAATGCCAAAATGATACGAAGAAAATCTTTCTTAGATACAAGAGAGAATGTCTCTATATAATCAATCTCTCTTTTTGAGTAAATCCCTTTGCAACAAGTCTTGCCTTGTATCTCTCAATATTGCTGAATGAATCTTTCTTGGTCTTAAAGACCTATTTATAGCCAATGGCCTTTGCCCCATTAGGTAACTCTACAAAATCCCAGACTTCATTGCTCTTCATGGAATTCATCTCCTCCTTCATGGCATCAAGCCACAAGTCTGACTCTTTACAACTTATGGCCTGTGAAAAGGTTCCAGGATCATTTTCGACTTTGATATTTTAGCCAGATTGTAGATATACAACATAATCACTAGAAATTGTAGATCTTTTATTTATAATAGATATTCTTAATGTTGTACCAATATCTTCTTGAGAAAATTATGGTTTAACTTATTGTAATTCCTGAATTGTTTGATCTATTAGAATACTATCAGCAACTTGTGGAATCTATATGATTGGTTGTTCAGCACCAGTTTGAACTTGAGGAGTGCTATGAACTATAACCAATCTATCATTCGATGTGGAAAGTTGAGTTCCCATATGATCATGTGCATAAACTATGTCCCTGAACTGATCGCTCCCACTGATCATGTCATCATAAAAAAACTTAGCGTTTCTTGATTCCACAATTCTTTATGTGAGATGGATAATAAAACCTATAACCTTTGGACTTTTTAGTATATGCAATGAAATACCCACTAATAGTCCTTGGGTCTAGTTTCTTTTCTTATAGATTATATATCCTGACCTCAGACGGACATCTCCAAATATGCATATGTCGCAAACTTGGTTTCCAACCTTTTCATAATTCAAATGGTGTCTTTGGGATAACTTTGGTTGAAACTCGGTGTAGTCGTCTTTAGCAAAAGGACCGACCAAGTATTTATTCATTCTCAATATATCTACCATAATATTCTCCACCCCTATCTAATCTCATAATTTTAATTTGCTTGCCACATTGGTTCTCAACTTCAGCCTTAAAAACTTTGAAAACATCCAATGCTTCATTTTTGTAATGAAGCAAATAGATATACATATATTATGAAAAATTATCTATAAAGGAGATGAATTATTTCTGACCATGTGTGTCCATGTCTGAATAATATATATCAGTATGAATGATTTTTAATATGTCTGAACTCCTATTAGCACCTTTCTTGGACTTATTGGTTCGCTTTCCCCTAATACAGTCTACACAAGTCTTAAATAAAAAAAAATAAAGAGTACTAAGTATCCCATAATTAACTAATCTCTTAATTCTCTCTATGGAGACATGTCCTAATCTCCGGTGCCATAAAATAGAGGAGTCTTCATTAATATTACACCTTTTAGTGCCAGCTTGAACATGTATTGAACTATGAGTATCTTTATTTTGTAAGAGAATTTGATAAAGACCATCAAACAAAATACTATTCCCAACACAATCAAATTTATATAATAAACTAAATGATATGTCTTGAAAATGAAAAGAATATCCACATGGTACTAGTTTGAAAACAAAAATCAAGTTATGTGGGAAACTTGACATATAAAATGTCCTTTCCAATTCTAAAACAAAGCCACCACTCAAGGTTAAAATGCATGTTCCAATTATCTCCACATGTGAGCCCATCTTATTGCTTGATAAGATACTTTGCTCACTTACTACTGGCTTCCTTAGGTTTTGTATACCCTACAAGACTTTGCAATATGGATTCTTGATCAAGAATCAATCCACCATATGTTAATATTAACATTAACCATATTAGATTCATACCAAATAAGGTTGGTTTACCTTTCTTTTCAAGCCATTGTTGAAATTTTATGCTTTCCTTCTTCATGTGTCCCTTCTTTTTACAGAAGAAACACTTTACTTCTTTCTTGATATCAGCTTGAGGTGATATTCTACCATTTCTTTATTGATTGGCTTGATTTTTGTTAGTTTTATTCTTCTTATGAGTGGTTACCACTAATGCACTCTCACCCAGGTCCATCACTAGTCTCTCTTCTTCTTGAACACATATGGTCATTAATTGACTATTTGTCCTTATGTATGTTGTATGAAATCTTAAAAAGCCCATATTGATGTAGAAGGGTGTTCAGAATGTAGTGCACCAAGAAGGATTCTGACATATCAACCTCAAGTTTCTTAAGTTGAGCCGCAATATTCTGCATTTGTTTATATGCTCGCGCACACACCTTTTATATAGGTGAGCCTAAGGGATAAAATTTTTATTATTAGATTGCTTGCTAGTGCCTTATCCGAAGTGACGAACTGCTCGTCAATGACCTTTAGCAAGTCTCAAATATTATGATAGTTAATAGAATCACGTATACCAGCAGTTATTTTAGTTTTAATAAATATCACACTGAGCCAATTGGATCACTCCCATCGCTCATATAATACGATCTCAGTTGGAGTGCTGGTATTGGTGACTGCAGGTGGTTCGTTCTTCCTAATGGCATAATCAATATCCATCCACCATAGACGAAGGAGAATTCTCTCATTCTATATCTTATAGTTATCACTCTTAAGTTCGAGAATGTCACATCGGATATCAAAGAAATTGACAGTTTGAGAAACTATATAGAACTCAAAATGCTTATGCCAAAATTTGAGGCTTAAAAGTCTAAATAGTATATTTTATCAATGTAAAACATACTAAAAATGAATCTTATGACATAAAAATTATATGTGAGCTAAAATTTTAATTCAAATAGATTCAAATGATTTTTATGATAAAACTATCAAATTATATATCAATTCATAATCCCTGTGGGTAAATTAGGAAAATAATTAGATATTTTATCCTGATTAGTTATATAAATATAGTAAAAGATCCTATGGGATAATAATTATTATATTAAATATAATCAATCATAATATTATGTCTAATTCCTTATGTGATCCTAATTTATATATAATTTTAATTAACTAAGGATGTTGTGGCTAATCCCTAATTAATTAAGATTATATGGATCACATTTTGTTCATATAAAATTGATTCTTAAGCATGAATTAATATAACAAAATATTCATGCTAAATATTAGCATTATTAATAACAAATGCTTCAATTCACAAGAAGTGTTGAAAATCTAATATTCTCATGATTTTTAATATCTAATGCACCAAAAAATTTAAAAGAGAAAGCAAAATCAAACCATATTTAATGACATAAAAATGAAATCTTCTCTATGGTTAATCTATGCTCCAATACCAAATATAAAAAAAAATATGAAACCAAAATGTATTTCTACATGATAAAAACATAATAAAATTATTATGAAAATTTAAATTTTGTACCTCCAGTCATTATTATTGAAGATTTCAACAATAATTTCTTTAAGTATTTTGGTACTTCTCGACTCGGAATTCTAACCTTAGATGATGTAGGAAATCCTTCAACTTTAGTTACACCAAGAGACCAAAACACACACACACACACATATATATATATATATATATATATATATATATATATATATATATATATATATATATATATATATATATATATATATATATATATATAAACGTTCTCCCATCAAGAATGTTTATTATCACCAATTTCATAACGTTCAAGAATTAATTCAAGATGAAAACGTTCGGACCATAATTAAAAATTTTAAATTATCATAAATAGAAAAAATTAACAATAATTATTATATTCATAATGAATGAAAACTAAAATATTTAAACCATAATCAATAAAAATATTAATTACAATAAATAAAAAATTAATTAGAAAATGGTTACATAATCCTCATCTATTTTAATTTTTAATCACTAAAACTGATGACTAATTTATTTTTATGTCAAACGTGAGATCGTTTGCAATGATAGAGTACGTCTATTATCTTAATATGAACTTCAATATTTTAGATATCTATTCCTTTCTTTTCTATTCATGTTAATATTACTCATATATCCTTAATTATAATATCATGTTACTTCTATACCATGTTTTAGATACGCCAAAAAACCGAGCGGTTCGTTTTTGTAGAATCGGATCCGGTTCATGAGTTCTCCAGTAGGACCGGCTGGTCCGATTCTGATAACTTGACCAGTGACTTGCAGTTTTGCACATTTTGTTGCGAAAAACACTTTTTCGCATGTTTAAGTTACGCAAATGATGAAGCACAATGACAAAAAAACCCTTATGGCAGTGCATTTGTTAACATGATCTCGAACTACTCACACAACGACAATAATAGTTTTTGGTAAGCCAAACGGCCTAAAACAAAAACAAAAACAGAACTCGGAGGTCAGCGGAGACGCCAGCCACCGCCACGACGCGAGGAAGCGACGGCGATGGCGACGCCGCAGCCCCGTCGCTGGATCCCATATCCACCGCTGATCTCGGTTTGTGCATCCCTTTGGTGGCTTTCCGCGGCGGCGGCATCGGTCCACGAGTTCCCGACGGACGGCACCGTCATCGAGCTCGACGATGCGAGCTTCGAGCGGGCGATCTCCGCCTTCGATCTCATCCTCGTAGATTTCTATGCCCCCTGGTGCGGCCATTGCAAGCGGCTTGCTCCCGAGGTATTCATCCGTGCCGTGACTCTTGTCTCCTCTCCTCCGTGTTCTGTTGGCTGAGCAGTTAATCCCAGATCTCAAGATCAGGCGACCTTCCGCTAGTTTTATGAGCGTAATTTGAAATATGTGCCCATTGAAATCCGGCTCAGGCATTTTTTTTTTTTTTTGGTTTGCTTGAAGTCATTTAAAACCCTATTATATGAATCTCAAGGAGGATTTCTGAATTTGGCACCATAATCTTTTCTTTGCCAGGGATCTAGTTCGCAAGAAATATGCTGTAAAATGATCTTGTTATTCCTCCTTTAAGTTTGTATGTTTTACATTAGTTGAGGAGTAAAAGAAGTGATAACTTAATTATGTTTAGTTTAAAAGCACTGTTCCTTCAAATCTCTTACCATGAGATGCACCTTCCTTGAGCTTTGATAAGAAAATGCATGGTTTAGGAAATTGTCTGTCAGATTGGCATAAGAAGGAACATTTGATCTTATTTTTTATTAGCTTCTTTCTATGTGTTTCAGAACATTATGTACACTAATTTGAGACACAGCTGAAGCTTTTGAGCTAGAGATATCTTACATGGACACTGGACAGGCCATATGACCGTTACATTGAAAAATCTAAAAGAAAGTTTCTATATAGGTTGTTAAGGAAGGAGATGCAAGTTTTCTCAGAAAATGATGAGAGAGATAAAAGATAACTTTTGCATCAGTGTGTGGCAATATCTGGGGTATGTAGCTGTTATACCATTCCTTCAAGTCCAGAAGTTAATTGGAAAAATCAGTTCCAATGGATGTTGAGTGGCACAATGTACTGACCGAGAAAATTGAACTGAGGGTTTTTCCGTATTAGTTCATGGCTTCAGAAATTCAAAGAATGATTTATGTTGTTTCGCATATTTTCTGTAACCTTTTAATTTAATAGAAACTGCTTATAGTATGACAACTAGAATCAAACGCAAGCAACAGATTCCTTTAAGCCTTTTGGCTTTGGATTATTGGATGTTCTACATATATTTGGATCTTGAGATATTTGTGACAGAATGTCATGTAATTCTCTAGGCAGTGTGTTCAAAGGCGAAACTAATGTGCACTTAAGGGTCAAAGCCCACCAAGGCCCTAATCTTGTTCCCCACTTGAGCTGAGGCTTAGAAGCTTCAACAAAGACGAACAATAGCTGTGCACCTCATGGGCGTCATCAAAAAATTGGGGCACAGAAAATGCACACCTTCTGATATATGGCTACGATAAGGTTTTTTATGTACTAGCTTAGGAATTCATTGATGGAAACAAAATCATCATTTATCTATTAGGATCCTCTGATAGGTTTGAAAAGAAGAATCAAGCATTGCATTCCTCTTCCATGTTTATACGTGATAAAAAGAGAAACACATTATGCTTCATCTTGGATTTGATTTATATTGGAAAAAAAAACAAGTTATCTTATTTATTTGGCTCTTTTATTGAAAGGCACACCTTATGTGTACAGCTATAAATATCTCTTCTATATACTAACTGCAGGATTTCATTATGGAAATAAAATTATTGGATCGGTTCATTTGTTATTTATCTTATCAGGATTTCTTGATAGACCGAATAGTGGAATCAAACATAGCAATCATTCCCATTTCCATTCTTATTCACGAAAAAAGAGGGACACATTTTGCTTCATCTTGGAAAAGGATTTGGTTTATATTTTAAACAAGAACAATATGTCCTACTTTCTTGCTCATCTATTAACTTCATCTTTCCCTCTTTTATTTTTTCTTAATTCTTTGTGGTTTTCGTAATCCTTCTTCTTCATTCTTTTTCTTTTTTTTTCTGCTACTTTCCATTGTTTATGTAGCATTCTTTTTAATTTCTTCTTGTCCTGTGTTCTGCTGTTGTTTGGCCTGTGTTTCTTCCAAAAAAGGAAGAGCACTAGAATGGAATGACAGTGGTCCACCGGCAGGTTCATTCTAATCTTGGATGGGGTACATGGGAATCAAAAAGCACTACCATGAATGCGACCACACATGCACCTGTGGTGTGGTAAAGCACTCCAATTAGCATTCTCATCAGGGCCAGAATTTTGGATATACAGGATCATGGTCAGATCCAAATTGGTGAGACTTCCTATGAAGACTTATCCAACTATTCTAATTCCCTTCGTACAATAATTTCAAAAGGATCTCCTACTTGAGAAGAAGGGGGACTTCCATGTCCTTTTCTTTCTGCTTTGAGGCAAGTTGGAATTTCTTCTGCTGATGACTATCATGGTTGTCGATGTTGGCAGGGTGTTCTCTAGTCATCACTTTGGCTCACTCTATTTTCCTTCTAGCTGTACTGTGTAGAAAAAGGATTTTGATTATTTGCATTATCATGGGCTGGCATATAAATATTGATTAAATTTTAGCATCATAATTTCAGTAACTAAGTGCCCTTTGCTTCAGTAAAGCATGTGTTTTTTGCATAGGCTCCAAGAGGCCTAGTGCTGCAGTGTTCCTGGAGTAATACTTTTGCTTCTAGAGAGTTTTCTTTCCATACAACGTTAGGTTGGAGCTTACTTCATGTATGCTATTCCTAATTTTACAGTAGAGACGTGTGAGATCCTCCTCATAAGAGCCCCAGAATTAGGATCAGCTTTATGACAATACATTATTCTCCTAGAACTGAAAACGTGTGCAGCTTAAAGTGTGTATCTTACTTTTATTAGTTATGTAGAGTGACACTAATAATGCTTTTCTCTGATATGCAGTTGGATAAAGCTGCCCAAGTTCTAGCTCAGCTGAATGATCCTATCACGATTGCTAAGATAAATGCTGACAAGTATACAAAACACGCTGCCAAATATGAAATAGAGTATGTGCTTTTCTCCCTTATCATGTTGAATCCCTTGACAAGTCTGAATGTGTAATATCAGACTTGGTAAATACTATTATGATGATAGCTTGAGATAGTGGGATAGACCTATGGATCATTACTGGAATGTGAATCATTTAGCCAGCATATCATACATAATACTAGGCATTTCTATGCTAAACTGCAGCGGGTATCCTACAATGAAGCTTTTTATGCACGGAGTCCCAATGGAGTACACTGGTCCAAGGAATGCTGAGTTGCTTGTACGTTTTCTAAAGAAGTTTGTTGCACCTGATATTTCTTTCCTTGAGTCTGACTCAGCGGTCCAAAATTTTATTGATATGGCTGGTGCTAACTTCCCTGTGTTCATTGGCTTTGGCCTGAATGAATCTGTTATCCTGGAACTTGCCCACGAGTACAAGAAAAAAGCCTGGTTTTCTGTAGCAAAAGATTTCTCAGAGGAAATTATGGTGGCATATGATTTTGACAAAGTTCCAGCATTGGTATCTCTTCATCCCAAATATAATGAGCAAAGTGTGTTCTATGGCCCTTTTGAAGGTGAGCTCCACTAGGTCTTTTAAACAAATTAAGGATAACATTTCCTTTTATTAAGCTAAAGAAGCTAACTTAGTAATTAAGTCAAGTACTATAAAAAGTTCAAAACTAAAACTCACAATTAGAAAAATGTGTAACTTCATTGTCTAACTCACCGCCTGCTTGCTATAGACATTCATCAGGGTTCAGCTATGGTCTTGTGATCATGGTTTCAATGTTCTTTTTTCTATTATTTTAAATGGGTTAGGTACTCTTGAATTTTAATTATAGTTTGCGTCTTTATCTGTCATTGGTTTCTGGTTCTTCTGCATTGAAATTAATTAGGCTAATAATGTTTTGTATTCCTCTTGGTATTTGTTTCTCTTAGTAAAACAGTAGTTGGAAGACTGTTACTATATTTTTAAAGTTCAAATTACAGGAGAATTCTTGGAAGATTTTATACGACAAAATCAGTTGCCTCTTACTGTACCCATTAATTCTGAAACACTCAAGTTGGTGAAGGATGATGAGAGAAAAATTGTTCTAACAATTGTGGAGGATGAGTTAGATGAGAACTCACTAAAATTGGTTAGAATTTTGAGGTCTGCTGCAACTGCAAATCGTGACCTAATATTTGGATATGTTGGAGTCAAGCAATGGGGAGAATTTGTCGACGCATTTGATATCAGTAAGAGATCAAAACTGCCAAAACTTCTTGTTTGGGATGGAAAAGAAGAATATCATATAGTAAGTTCATTTTTACATCCGTTAAAATGCACTCATTCCCTGAATACTAATTCAATAATATATGTTTTGTATGTAATGTTATATGCTTATATATGATTTTCCCTAATTATATTGTACTTGTTTAAATTTTTTAGTTTCTAATTATGTAGTACAATCAGTTAGATTAATTTGTTATCTTCTTTCTTGCTGCAGTTGCTGATATCTTTGTTACTTTCTATAAGCATATACATTATATGCGTGGAGGTGTAATATAAATCATCAAATTGGTGATTTGTTAGAATGAGCTATCTTTTCAAGTCCTCTTATGCTATGAATATCTGATCATATGTTCCATGTCTATTAAGTCTAACCTGCAATTGTGACGATTCCGGAGCCTCCTAAACATAACTTGATGCTATGCACAGAACATATTACACAGTATTCCAATACATCAAGTGTTGTAGTTCATAGCTGAATGATTCATTAAGACATGTTTGGGAAATTTACTGCTCGAAGTTATAAAAGACGCACCCAGTTCACATGCCTTGGCATATAATTTTATAGCCACCTTTCTTCTAGATTGGATAAATGTTGACCAAATTTACAAAATTGGTGCTTCAGACTTCTCTTGCCTTCTTTTTCTTTACGTGTCAAGGTATGTAGATTTTTATTGTCAAGATTTACAGAGCAAACAAAAATCTTATAAATTATGCTGAATCCCTAGAAAGTCGATTTTGGTAACTGCTCGAAACTATAGTTGAACCAAAATCCACCTGTAGTCACATGCAGTGTTTGGAGATTCTTGTTCACAAGGTTCGTCATACCGGTCCGTACCAATGTACCAAATTTATCTTGGTATGGTATAGTACCCAGAACTGAGTGGTATGCACAGTGCGTACCGCTCGATATAATATAATATAATATAATATAATATATATTAAAAAAAAGAAACAGACGAGGTGTCGCCTCGCCTTGCAGGAGAACGACGCCTCGTCGCCTTGCGGGAGAACGATGCCTCGTCTCCTTGCGGGAGAACGATGCCTCGTCTCCCCACGGGAGAACGAGGCGGCGTCTCGTTCCCACGTGAGGAGACGAGGCGTCGCCTCATCCCTCCGCGGGAAGACAAGGCGTCGCATCGTTCTCGTGTCGGGAGACGCACGGTACCGCCTGGTAGCGGGCGGTCCGCATATCGATATCCTGTCGGACTGGTATGTACCGCCCGTATCGGGCAATACACATCGAAACAAAGAACCTTGCTTGTCCACCCTGTTGTTCAACAAGAAGGATATTCAATTCTGAACAATTTCGACAATCATATGGCATTGCCCTAGTGGTATGTTGAAAAATTCCTTCTTCCAGGATCTTCATTTTTTTAGGTTTTTTTGTCCATGATTGTTTAAGGTCAAGGTTGATATAACATATCTCTAGGCTGATCTGCCCAATTTTACCAGGTGTTGCTTCATAAGAGATCTCTGCCTAAGTCTATCGTGTTAATTATAGATGGGTTAGGCATTGGTAGACAAAAGCATATGACTGTACCTAGTCATTCGGGTCTTCAATATGTTGATAAGAAAACTGTGTTGTTCGGCTGTTCCTTTTTTCCTGATTTAAATCCCAATCCTCTTTTTAACAAACACATTGGTAATAGAATTGCGGGAAAACGAAGTCAAATAAAATGACAAGAACACAGAATTCAAAATGAATGTGATGGTCTCTATAATTAACAACTATTATTGCATCTCAGAAATTTCATTGAAATTTTAACCTCCTGACAATTGACCAATAACCATAATGATATAAAAGAGTCTGTACAAAACGTACAGTTAAATGAATGATTTATCATTAAAAATAGAAACTATCAAATTGATCTTTTAAACAAAGCCACTTAATCTTATGACAAATAGAGGAAATAATTTTGTGAATATAAACTAGACATGATAAATTCCAAAATTTCAAGTGATATGGTATATGGTTGGGAATGTTATTTCATTGTAGTTCCCTAATTTAAGCTGTAAACTTCGGTAAAAATTTGTCAAGCCAGTAATTGTTCTTAAGTTTGATAAATGAGTTGTTCTCTTGATTATCAATGTCTATTAGTGAAAGGTCAACATTTCTTAAAGTTGAACATGAGTAAATTACATGTCATATGTTGAGCGGCAAAGCAATTCAATTTTGTGAAGCGTAGAGTGTTCACCTACTTATTCAAACCACAAACTGGTCGTGTTTAGCCAGTAATATATTTGAGTCCTAAGTTCCTAAACATGAGCCACCTTTATTATCATTATAGTTGCAACAATGGATTAATTTTTAATGTTTTATTTAATAAATAGTTAAAAGCATTCTGGAGATTAAGTTAAACTTCTGATTTCCTTGAAACCTAAAATTAGAATTCATTGTATATAAAGTGAAAAAAATCCCTGGTTTGAAGTATCACGCTAGTCTCACATGTAGTAAAGTAGTGAAGGCAAATTTCTTTCAGGCATAAGCTCACAACTAGCAGTAAGTGCAATCATATCATTTGTAGCAGTAAATTTTTTTTTCCATGCATTCACATTTTTGAAAATGATAACTAGATCTTAGTAGTTTATTCGCCACTAGTGGTTTGTATGAGGAAACCAACAATGGAATAGGCTTCTTCATCATTGTATCTGGTTATGCAGGACTTTCTTTGTGAAGTTTATTTTGTTATGGATTTATGTATCAGTAGGGAAGCATCACTTGGGATGGCGATATATGTTGGATGTTGGCTTGTTTTTCAATCACATTTTGGTTCACAGCCTTCTTTAATTTGGTTTCATTTTGTAGTGTTATTTATATGATCAAGAAGCAGTTCCAATACTTGTTGATTTTGACCATTCTCATTTCCTTTATGCTGAAGGTTGTAGGTTCAGAATACCTAGACGACAATGATCAAGGATCTCAAATTAGTCGTTTTCTTGAAGAATATAGAGAAGGAAAAACAATAAAAAGGGAAATGGATGGCCCTTCACTGATTGGCTTCATTAACTCGTTAATCAGCATAAGAACAGTATACCTTATTGTCTTCATAGTTGCTGTTCTAATGGTCATTCAGAACTTTAGTCAAACTGAGGAGAACCCCCAATTTAGAGGAATCCAAGATGGTGCAGAAGGCACAGATGCAAGCACTTCACATATCGAAAGCTGCAGAGATTATCAACCAGTGAACAAGGAAGACTGATGGTTGATGCTTTTTATCTCAGAACACTCAAAACGGTTGTATCACTGCAATTTTGTTTCTGTGCACCGCGACTTCTGATATTTATATAGCATCAACCCAAACAAGGAATCAGGATTGTATTAAAAAATTGTTTTTCTTTCATTTATCCACAAAACTATTTTATTTGACAATGTAGAGAGCCCCATTTTCCTGCAGCTTTTAGCTTATGTATGTGCTTGATATGTATGTTAGATCAAAGTGACTTGCACACTCACACTTCACCGAGCTTTTGTTGTTTCCATGCTAAATTTTTCCTAAAGCAGTTTTGTCTTTAGATGTTATATAACATAGTAAATTGCCTGGTAATGGAGATTGTTTTGTAGTTTGTTTGTAATAATACTATATTTTTATAAGGTAACCAAAATGATTACATATACTTAACAAATAGTAAAATATTCACCGTGCTCTTTGGAGCAGAAGAAAGAGGATGTGAATCACGTTAAATTCGAGAAACTTGTATTTTGATGATATTAATTAATGAATTTAAAAATTAATATTTTTATTAAAAATGATAATGCAAATATCTTGATCTAGAATTTAAGATCGTTAGAGGGTCAAACGTCATGCTAAAGAATTTGTCTTTGTTTGGAAGATCATCAAGCTTAAGAATCGAAAATTTGTCTTTGTTTGGAAGATCATCAAGCTTAAGAATTGAATGTTGAGGTGGAAGAATGTTCGAAGTGCCAGAAATTAAATAGCGTGTCGAAGGATAGAGCAAATGAACCAAAGGATTTGATAACATATCAGAAGCTTCGATGATATACGAAAAAAAAAAAAGAGTAGTTAATGTGTCATACATAGTCTTGTTGAAGTCAAATTGGAACGAATTCGATTGTCGTTAGGATAAAATAGAGCTCACTTATTATAACAACTTACAACACCTATTGAGCTTAAATTTGTGTCAGACTTAGGCCAAACATTTAGCCTAGCTTGCCCAAGATGGTGGTGGTATTAAGTATGACAGGGGTAGGAACATCAATATCAAACAATTTGACATGTTAAAAGCTACAGTAGTGATACTACTTATGACGACGATAGTGACAGTGGTACTACTTATGGAGGGAGTGATCAATATAGGAGACGTGCAAGGGTGTTGGGATGTGATTGTTTAAACTATCCATGTAGTGAGTGTCACACATGGGAGGGTGTGAGAGTATCGAGGTATACTAACGAGACATATAAAAGAGTCAAAAAAAAAAAAAAAAAATGTCAACTTAAAATATCCAAAGAGGTGCTTCTTTGAATTAAGCTCTCTTCCTCCCTAGTTTGGTTAAATAGTCGTTTGCTTTTGTTAAGCTAGTGGAATATCGATGCTTTCGCCAGTCATGGATCCATTGTCGGGGATGATGGGGCTTGATGTCGATATTAGTGAAAGGTAGGTACCACCACAAGTGGTGATCATAAACATAGATCTTGACCTTTGATTGGCATAGAACTCTTTGTTGGGTTAGGTTACTACAACTTAGAGAAAGCATGACTATTAATATTTTGGCCTATGTGTTTAAATCCATTAAGATTTTTTTTTTTTTTTTTTTTTGGGTCACTCAAGATATAACTCGAGTTTTTGTGATCAATGATTTTAGGCGTAGGAAGGGCGACAGTTGCTTCTCCCCTATTATATGAATGACGACCTTTAGGACCAGATGACGTGGCACTGTGCTTCGCAAGTTGCTCCTTGTTATGATCAATTGACACTAAGAGGAGGGGGGTGGGGGCTTGAATTAGTGAAGGTGCTTAAAACTCGGTTTCAAGAAAATTTTTCATACAAATAAAATCGAGATCAGAAGTATTTCTTGGAATTTTAAATACGTGAGCGATTTAAACTAAAGATCGAGAAACTTTGATTTATCTAATGAATGCTGAAAATAAATAGGAGAGAAACACTCATAATTTATAGTGGTTCGGCCTCAACCCGACCTACATCCACTCCCCGAGTCCTATTCTCCGAGGTCCACCGGCGTCCACTATCAATCTTCTTTGGGTGAAAACTCTTACACTTCCCACTCTCTCCTTTTCATAGATTCAGGAGAGGAATCTTTACAAGAGTTTCTCACTTTCCTTAGACTAGATTTACAATTTGAAGCACCCAAGGGAAGCTCTCAATTTTATAACTCTTTAACAGAATTTTAACCCACTATTTCATTCATCACCCTTGCTTCTCCAAGCAAGAAAACTTGGGTATTTATAGACCCCAACTGGCTTCAGAAATGGAGCCAAAATTCAAACGTATCCAGAAAATCTGGGTACGGTTGGTACAATTACCGACGCCGACGGTACAACCGTCGAAAGTTACCCTAAAAATTGGGTAGCGATGGTACAACCGTCGACCTAGGTAGTACAACCGTCGGCTTGGGTGGTACAATCATCACACACCGGCGATATAATCGTCAGGAATCCTGAAAAAGTGATTCCATCCAATTTTCCAATCTCGACTTATACATTCTATTGACCAATTCTCAGGTTAACCAATTGAGCTCAACCTGAGCTCAATCCATCCCCATAATAGACCTGGATTGCCTCACTTGAGTTAATTTGGATTCTTTCTAAATCTAACTCAAGTAGAACTCAAACCCAAATCGATACTAACTACGACTAATTAATTACAATCATGTGACCATCAAATCCAACAAGACCCTCTTGACTCTAGGCAAGCTTTTCGATAACCCCTGACGATCTTCCGACGAGTCTCTTGGTATTCTTCTGGCGAACTCCCGACGCCATCCTGGCAAGCTCCGATTACCTTCGACAAGCTCCCGGCAAACTCCCAGCAAGCTTCTGATACCTTCGACAAGCTTCTGACGAACTCCTGACAAGTCTCAGATCCCTTAAGCGAGCTCCCAACGAACTCCTGATAAGCTTTCGATACCTTTGGCAAGCTTCCGGTGAGTCTCTTGGCGAACTCCTATTGCATCATCCGAACCTCGGCCCGATGCTTGGACTTGACTTTGGCCCAATCATGCATCAATCATCTCTAACACACATGTTAGATCAATAACCCATCAATTGATTTTATCATCAAAATCAACAATCTCTCACTTTTTGATGATGACTATTAATTAATGATGGGAGTTAAACCTTACTCCCCCTAAATCCATACCATAATCCAAATAATGTAAACTTAAATTCAAGAGAACCACACACTCTTGAATTCAAGTATCATAAAATGATTTTTCAAGTAATTTTTATCAATATTTCAATGATGCAATGAGACACTCGTACATCAATTCCAGAAATAATATAACATCAATTTCAAAAAAAAATTTACTTCAAATTATCAAGTCATCAACTTATCAAAGATTTTCAAAGTATATAACATGAATTTTAAAATTATGCATCAGTCATATATTTGAAAAATCTCCCCTTAAGTCATTAATCATTTCTCCCCTTTGTTTATCAACAAACAAAGAGAAATGCCCATATTCAAAATTTTCTTATATGTGTCATCAATATCCATTTTCTTCCCTTTTATCATCAACAAAAAGGTGAAATATAAAACTAATAATTTCAAGTCACATGAGTCATTGCTCCCCTTTAGTAGAATATGATATAAGCAATAATTTTCTCATGAAAAATTTTCTTCCCCTTTGTCGTATATGTATCATTTTTCATACATGTGTCATCAATATACTATTTTTTTTACAGCCATATTCAAATTTTAACTATATACTATTTCTCCCCTTTGTCATCAACAAAAAGAGAGAAAATAATGAGCAAATAATTTCAAAATATATACACTCATCATGCGTCAAATTTTTCATATTTGTATAAAATAAATATTGATTAAATTTTGCATTGGTCCCCTTTAGTAAAACATAATTTTCTTATGAAAAAATTTCTTACTCTTTTTGAATAATAAGGAAGAAGAAGGAAGGGGTGTTAAGGATCTACAAGTTTAGCATCTAAAAGAACATATATCAAGTAGGGAGGGATGCAAAAAAAAATAAAAAAAATTCATGAATCAAAATAATTTTTGAGAAAGGATACAAAAGAGAGCTTATATCAAACATCATATAAGTTCTTGTCAAAAGAGAGCATATATTCTTTATTTGTAAATATTTATCAAGATTCATGAAATAAGTATAATCTTTAAAAATATCTTATCACAAAAAATTGAATCCCCTTCTTATGTTTATTTTAACGAGAATCATTTCAAAAGTGAGCTAAAAAATATGAGAAACCTAAAAAAAATTAAGAGCTACTCATATATTTAAATTCATCTCATATAAATTCCAACCAAAAGTAGCAAATAGCAAATAATTCATTTTGAAGATTATCTCATGTAAATTTTGATAAGAAGCTCAATTTGTAAAGGTCAAGAATTCCAAAAGAAAACATGATAGTAAATTAAGCTCAAATTGTAAATTATATATTTTGTATGTATTTAGAAAATTTAAAATTTAAAATTTCTTCTAAGCAAATTGTTTGTTATTCAATGTTATAAGATTCATCATATCCAATTTATTTCTAATCATATTGATAATTTTATTTCTCTCTTTTTGTCATTGTCAATAAAAGGAATATGATAATATAATTGTTTTTTTACATCAATGTTTTAGTTACACCCAAAAGCACATGGGGATCATGTCATTAAAGATAAAATCAAATCTTTAAGCACCAAAAGATATGATTTAAATTAATAAATTTGTCCCTCTTTTTTGTTTGTGAATTTCAATATAAATAATCAAGAAATCTTATGTATTTAAAATTCTAATTAAAATAAGAATCAAATCATGCAAACCTCATGTATTTAAAATTTAAAATTTTCTTTTTAGTAAATTGCTCCTCATCCAATGTTAGAAGATTTTCTATATCTAAATTTTATTCTAACCAAATTGATAATTTTGTCTCCCCTTTTTTTATTGTAAAAAAGGATTATGATGATATGTTTTCTCTATGACCATAAGTACAATAGGATCATGTCATTAGAGATTAAAGATCAAATTATAAGTACCAAAAGATATGATTTATTTTAATAAATCTCTTCCCCCTTTTTTGTTTGTAAATAATGAAAATGAGTCTTAGAGGATTAAATAATCTTGATTCATCCAAGGTAAATCTTAAGACACCTAATTCATTTAGATAATTTTTTTAATAAAATAGAAGAATGATCTTGATAAAAAGTCTCAATTATAATTGTTAAGATCATAAATATCTTTTTTATTAAAAAGTGAAAATCATAGAGATTTAAACGTGATTCCTGTAAATAATATGCTAATTCAAGAAATCAAAGAAATGTTCATGATAAAACAAATCTTTTTTAATTTTTAACTTATCATAAATTTAAGAAATATTAATTTGATGATAAGTTATACCATTCATGAGTTATAAAAAATATATTCATGAATACCAAAAAACATGATTTAATCAAATAAATCTTCTCTTAAATGATAAAATGGAATCTTAAGAGATCAAATAACAAGGATCTTGATTCATATAGAAATATCAAGTTATAAACATTGAGAAGTCAAAATCATGATTATGATGAAAACTTTTTCAAGTTTAAATCATCAAATCAATTTTGTAGTTGAAGAGATTCAACAATAAAAATATCACTTTTTTCTCTTATTGAAGGATTAATAAGATAAATATCACTTTTTAGTTATTTCGTGTGATTTGTTTTAAGAATGCCTTTCTCAAAAACTGAGTTTTATTTATAAAAGAAAACATCAAGATCATATTAAATAATTTCAACTAAGTAAAATATTTTCAAACATTTCAAAACTGAAAACTAAGTATTATTTCCAAAGAAATTATCAAAATCAATAAAATATTTTCAAACAAGAGCTTTGATTTATTTTAATTCCAATGATTTTTCTTTCTTAAGTGAGTCCAATTCTATAGACATAGTAAAATGAGTTACCATGATTTTTCTCTCCTTTTTTAATTTTATTTTATGCTTAAATTCTAACATTCAACAACAACCATTCAATCATATTTCAAATCACTTCTTCAATACTAACGTTAGCATAACATCATCAACGTCATTACAATATGACATTTCCAAATGAGTAAATTTTTTTCAAACGAAATCATTATGATTATTACAATAAGATATTTTCAAACAAAATCATTATGCAATAAGATTTTCAAACAAAATCTTTTGATTTATTTTTAATCCAACCAGAATCTAATATGTTACTAAGAAAATTTCCATCTTATTTAAAATTTTTAATTTTTCAACCATGCTAAAAAATAAAGCGTGATTTAATATATATAATTTTTTAAGTTTAAATTCAATTTTAATTATTTCATTTAATTTTATCTCAAATCAACGTATACTTATTTAACCACTACAAGTCAACACAAGCATACAAGCATAATCATCATCAAAATATCCCTTTCATGTATATAGTTTTTTATTAAAAATAGCTAAATTTTTTTCGTTCTAATTTTAGCATACTCTTGCTTCGCAAAAGTCATGCACTATTGAGAGCAATTAAAATTAATTATACCAATGAATCTTTCAAAGATTTATTACCAATAATTTTATTTTTAATAATTTTTCTTGTTATTACTTAGGCTAGTGAGCTTGAAAGAGTGTTAGATCTCAAGTCATATGCCTTGAGCATCTATATTTAAAATATTATTTAGTGCTCCTAGTCTTCTTAAAACATTATTTAGTTGTCTCCATTATGTAGAGACAACTCTACATGATGGAGGTTTTAGTTTAGGTACCAATTTGAGTTTGGGTCCCTCATGAAAGATTCTTCCTATTTTCTCTAGTGGCTTGAGGTTATTTATGAATCTTTAGGAACCCAAATTAATTTATGTGGACTATATTTTCTAAATGAACACATATAGGCAAAGTGTCCACATCTACCACAAAATTACATCTATTTTTGGCAAAGAGTGTAATTTGGATATTCTAATAAAGCTAGTTGGCTTTTAATGAGTATTGCTAATAATGTCAATACCTTCCTTATGTACATGACCCTTTCAACATGAATTATGTTTAGAGACTTATTGTCTATCTTAAGTCTTTTTATAGTTTATTGTTGTATGTTATTTTCTTGTTTAATTTCCTCTAGTGACTCATACTTAGAACAAGAAAAACATGATATTGATGCATCATTCAAAGTTTCATGTTTAGTGCATGAATTGTGTGATGGTGCTACTTCATGCATTTCTTCAAGTTTACTAACTTGTGATGCATGCTCTTTTTTAAGTAGTTTATAGGATTTGCTAATCATTCTAAATTCATTATAAAGCTCATGAAAAATATTTGATAATTCATCAAAAGTAAATGAGATATTGTAGGAATTACTTGCCTCATTATAGTTAGCCATAAGCACAAAATTCTTCACTTTTTGGTTGTGCACTTCATCTTCAGAGCGTCTCGGCTTCTTACATTCATAACAAGATATTTTATCCAATTTAAGTTCATTTTTATGATTTTTATTCATTAATTTATCCGATTCATTTGTCAAGAGTTCAAGTTCAAAATTCTCATTACTCGAGATTTCACTCAAGGAGTCATGTCATTCTCAGTTCACAATCCTTATTCTTTAAAAGGTTTTGTTCTTGTGTTCTCAAAGTCTTTTCCTTCCTATTCTTTGGAAGGTGTTCTTCAAGTTCATTTTTATGGCTTATTTCATTTAATGATTCATTTGATTTAGTTGTGATTTCATATATGATGTTTAATTTATATCATATATCAAAAGCCGAATCACAAGAAGAAATCTGATCAAACTCATTTTTGTTTAAAGCATAAAACAAAACATTCATAGCTTTGGTATTTAAAGAAAATATATGTTTTTCATGATCATTCCAATCATTTATTTGATTGGATGACTTTTATAAACCATTTTCGATAATATACCATAAATCAAAGTCTAGAGAAATCAAGAAAATATGCATTCAAATTTTTTAAGAGGTGTAGTCTGTCCCATTGAACATAGGAAGACTTGTGATGCATTGACCCTCATTAATGCCATACAAAGTCATTTGCTCAAATGGGTGTTAGTCTAGTGAGTAAAACCTTGCTTTGATACCAATTATTATGATCAATTGGCATTAAGAGGGGTGGGGGGTGAATTAGTGCAAGTGCTGAAAACTTGGTTTAAAGAAAACTTTTCATTCAATTTTAAACTTGGTTTAAAGAAAACTTTTCATTCAAATAAAATTGAGATAAGAAGCATTTCTTGGAATTTTAAATACGTGAGTGATTCAAACTAAAGATTGAGAAACACTGATTTAGCTAATGAATGCTGAAAATAAGTAAGAGAGAAATAGTCAATTTATAGTGGTTTGGCCTCCACCTAGTCTACGTCTACTTCCCGAGTCCTTTTCTCCGAGGTCCATTGGAGCCCACTATCAAATCTCCTTTGGGTGAAGATTAAGCTCTTACACTGCCTACTCTCTCATTTTCACAGGTTTAGGAGAGTTTCTCACTTTCCTTAGACTCAATTTACAATTTGAAGCACTCAAGGGAAGCTCTCAATTTTTATAACTCTTTAACAGAATTTTAACCCAATATTTCATTCACCACCCTTGCTTCTCCAAGCAAGAAAACTTAGGGTATTTATAGACCCCAATTGATTTCAGAAATGGAGCCAAAATTCAAATGTATCCGAAAAATTTGAGTACGAGCAGTACAACCGACGGCGCTAGCAGTATAATCGTCGAAAGCTACTAAAAAAACTGGGCGATGGTGGTACAACCGTCACCTACTAGCAGTACAACAATTGAGAATCCCGGAAAAGTAATTCCCTTTGCTTTTCCAATCTTAACTTGTACCTTATGTTGATAAATTCTCAGGCCAACTAATTGAGCTCAACTTGAGCTCAATCTATCCCCATAGTGGACCTAGTTTGTCTCACTTTAGTTAATTTAAATTCCTTCTAAATATAACTCAAGTAAAACTCAAATCTAAACCGATGTTAACTATGACTAATTAATTATAATCATGTGATCATTAAGTCCAACAATACCCTCCTGATTCCTGGCAAGCTTTTCGGCAACCCCCGATGAGTCTCTTGGTCTTCTTCTGGTGAAATCTCGATGCCATCCTGGCAAGCTCCTGATTACCTTCGGCAAGCTCCCGACGAACTCCCAGCAAGCTTCTAATACTTTTGACAAGCTTTCAGCGAGCTCCCGGCAAGTCTCAGATCCCTTCGGCGAGCTCCCGGTGAACTCCCGGCAAGCTTCCGATACCTTCGGCAAGCTCCGGTGAGTCTCTCGACGAGTTTCCACTGCATCGTCTGAACCCCGGCCCGATGTCCGGACTTGACTCTAGCCCAACATATGATTATAGTGCTCTCTCTATTGTAGTTAATCCTGCATCAATCATCTCTAACACATATGTTAGATCAATAATCCATCAATTAATTTCATTATCAAAATCTGAGATTTGACACTCCTTTGTTCTAACAGGATGCTCCTTTGCTTTCTTTACAGCGAGATGCTCCTCCGCTGGTTTTTTCACAACGGGATGCTCCTCTACTAATTTCTTCCCAGTGGGATGCTCCTCCACTGGTTTCTTCCCAACGGGATGCTCCTCCAATGAACCAGCCTAAAGGTTGCTCACGCTCTAGATCATAACCTCCTGCTCCCATTTTCCGAGATCCTCAGCCTTAGAAGAGCCTCTTTAAGGCTCTCGTTGGAGTCTGAATCTTCGCTTGGATTTCTTTACTCTAGAAGTGTAGGTTGATCAAAAGATTATTGTGTATGAGACTACTAATTCTGAAGAACTGATTGAGACATGGTCCATGGCGATTGTTGGATACGTGATCGAACTCAGAACTTTTTTTTTTTTGTTATCCTCATTCATCAAGACTCGATGGGGAACATTTGCATTTAACCTTCATATGCTGGAGAATGGTTTCTTTGTATGCAGATTATACTCTAACAAAGATTTACAATGGGTCCTGAAAGGATTTTAGACTATTCGTGGCCATCCAATGATCCTATGATATTGGGCACCTGATGTATGATTGGAGTTAGACAGTCTACAATCTATTCCTTTATGGGTATCCTTCTATGAACTTCTGTTACATCTCTAAAGTCACTATTTTATTACAAAGTTATGCAGCACCCTAGGACAACCATTGTATATCGATAAGGCAACAACTGCACAAATGAGATTAGCTTTTGCAAGAACCAATGTAATAGTTTCTTTTGATGGGGATCTACCCAATGAGGTTTTTTTATCGTGATCTCGGTAGGAGCACCCATAAGGTGCATGTCTCATATTCTTGGAAGCCACAACAATGCAGGGTTTGTTTGTATTTTGGTCATGCAAATGGTGCTTGTCAACAACCTAAAAAAAAAAATCACACAGGTCTACCGACCATGTCAAGAGCCTCAACATAGGGTGTAGTACTATTCCGAGCACTGATACCCAAGGTAAGTCTCCTCCAGTGCCAATAGTGATGGTGGTAGAGAAGATGAGTGAACACTCCGACTCACTAGGGTAGTGACACGAATAGGAGAAGGACAAGTCAGGACTTTCATCTTTTCCTATTATGTCGGAGCCTTCCGCTATAGGAGTTTCCCATGGTACTCACACCCCAATAACGACCTCACCTTCAAGAATCATTCCTTCAGCTAATCAAGAAATTACATCTCAACAACCTCCTTTGAACCAGGACATTGCACCTCACCAAACTCACTGTGCTTCAACACATCCAACTATTTAGGACTTACTGACTCAAGATACTAAAAAATTTAAACATTTGTAAGCTGTGGATGAGGTGGATAAATATAGAAATAAAGGTTTAAAAGGTAAAGATATTGTGTGGGAGGAACATGCAAAATCAAAAGGATAAAGAAAAGGATGGTAATGTCCTCCCGAAGTTGCACACTCTTCCTTCTATCTAGTTTTGATGAAGATAATCTATTAGAATGTTCGTGGACTTAATAAGTTTGGGAAATGTCAAGAGCTCAATAGAATAATTCGGTCTGCTACATGTGATATTGTTATTCTTGTGGAAACAAAAATTAAAACTTCTCGTGTTCGTGTTCAAGAAAATTTAATATAGCCTGAGACAGAACTTTTTACTAATGATTCTCATGACACCTATAGTCGAGTTTGGGTCTTATGACATCCTAACTTTGTTAGTGCTTTGTTTATTTCTACTACTGATCAATTCATCTGCCTTAAGGTAGAGAACAAACAGATTGAATATCAATTTAATATTATTGGTATTAATGCCTCTAAGAGTATATCTAACAAAAATGCTCTATGGTGTGACCTGATTAGGATCGTAAATTGTTATCTTACAGTGCATTGGATTGTTCTTGGTGACTTTAATACTGTCAGATACACAAATGAGAAAGCGGGGGGTAGAGTACTTTTAGAATGTCAATTTCAAAGTTTTAATGATTGCATAGATACTGCTGCATTAATTGACATGAAATCTGTAGGTGATTGGCTCTCATAGAGTAATCAAAGTGCTACCCATAGAAAAATTATGGATCGACTTGACAAATGTTTGATGAATTAGAAATGGTTAGCAGTTTACCTAAATTCACTTCTTGAGTATGGTGCTCAGCTATTTTCAGATGACTCTATTATGCATATATACACAGATAAAGCAATACCCAACAATAAGAAACCTTTTCGATTCTTTAATATGTGGAGTACTCACCCTCAGTTCCTCGAGGTTATCAAGTCAACTTAGAACATTAACGTGTTTGGTTCTCCCCCTTACATCTCATGTCAAAGGCTAAAAGCATGTAAAGCAGCACTTAAGGAGTGGAATATAACTACATTTGGAAATATCACCAACCAAGTCTAGTTATGCAAGAAAGAACTTATGGCAGTGCAACACGAGCTAACTCTTTAGTCCCTTGATGAGAATCTTATATGCAAAGAGGCCGATGATAGATATAACTTTATGCAAGCTTTAAACCAGGAGGAATGCTTTTTTAACAGAAGTCTCGACAACATTAGCTTACTCTAGGGGATTCTAAAACTAGGTTTTTCTATGCTACTATTGCTACCACAAGGGCTATTAATCACATCAAAAAATATAAAGACAGATGGTAATCTTATTGAGGATTTGGATGAGGTTAAAAAAATACACTAAGTAATTTTTTTATTCCTTACTCAATCAAGAGGAGCAGCCTAATAGTATTAATGTGGAACCCACTGGAAGGCTTGATTCTGAAGCTCTCTCTTTCCTTAATGCCTCAATTACATATGATGAAATTGTGAGAGTTATTTTTAAGTCCCCGAAGCATGAAAGCCCTGGTCTACTATTGGAAATCCACTCAAATGGATTTCCAATTGAGTTTTAAAGCTTTTCAATTACATGGTCTACCATAGGCAGCGATGTGATTAAAGCTTGCCAACACTTTTTCTCCTCGGGTTGTATCCTTAAAGAAATGAATTGCACTTTTATTTCTTTAGTGCCCAAGAATACTGGAGATGATTCATTGGAGTCCTAATTAAGCTGATTTTCTTAAAGGGAGGAGTATTCACCATAATGTCATTCTTGCTAATGATTTGGTTAAGGATTTGCACTAAAAAATAAGAGGGAGGAAAATTTGTTTTAAAGCTAATTTACGAAAAGCCTTTGATTTAGTTAATAGGCGTTTTATTTACAAGATGCTCCAACATAGGGGCTTTCCTCAGCACTGGGTTAATTGGATTCAATGTTACTTGAAAACTCTAAAATTTTTTATTCTCTTCAATGGTTCACATATTGGTTTCTTTGGGAGTAAGAATGACATCCGACAAGGAGATCCATATCTCCTTTTCTTTTTACCATTACAATGGAAGGGCTCAGTTGTATATTGGAAGATGCAGCAGTGGTAAAATTAAGGTACCACATTATAGTTCTGTTCATATCTCTCACATAACATTTGTTGACAACCTTATTATCTTCCTTCGGGATGATCCGATTTCTATGAGTAATCTGACAGTTGTTCTTGATGAATTTGGTATAGTTTCTGATATTAAGCTAAACCATGCAAAGAGCAAAGTCTATGTGGGTGCTTGCATTGAAGATAAGGACTATATTGCTCAAACTTTGGGGATTGCTAAGGGAAGTTTACTAGTTCCTTATCTGGGTCTCCTACTTATATCCGCTGGAATCAACAAAGTCTATTGTCAACCTATCTTGCAAAAATTAAGAATAAAATTTTCTCTTGAAAAAATAGGCTTCTTTCTAAAGCAGGACGACTTGAACTTATTCAATCTGTGTTGATCTCTTACTTTATTTATTGGTCTCATACATTTCTTCTACCTGTTGGGCTTCTCCAATATATTGATATATTACTGATGAATTTCTTGTGGAATGACACGGATGGTAAGATAATGCACATGGTAAATTAGGACAACATTTGCAAACCGAAGGATGAAGGGGGGGTGAATCTAAGAAATATTAAAGATTAGAATAAAGCTTGTTTGGTAAAATAATTATGGGATATTTTGCATAGCAAATCTTCCTTATGGTCACAATGGGTTTCTACTAGGTACCTATCCAAGGAATCAATTTGGGAGGCTTCAGCAAAAATATTTCATTCTAAGACCAACACTAATTTGTGGTATGACCCTTGGGTGAATGGGAGAAGTATATATTAATTATTTGGTGGCAAAGTACGACAGGATCTGTGGGCTCCCAAAGATTGGAAGGTTTCTAAATTCATTGACAATTGTATCTGGTGTCTTCCTAACCCTACCTCCTCTAAAATGTTATCACTTTAGCTGACTATTATAGCTATTTCGATCAGGAACAACTCGTCAGATACGCTTATTTGACTTCATGATAATGGTAAATTTAGTGCTACATCTGCATAGAACCAAATTAAACAACGGAACAACAAATGGATCCCAAGTAGTTGGACATGGGATAGACCATGCTCATAGAGACATTCTTTATGCATGTGGCAAACCCTTCTTGGTAAACTTCCTACGATGGACAATTTGAAGTGAAGAGGAATTTATATTGTAAATCGATGCTCTCTATGTATGCAAAAGGAAGAAAGTGTTGACCATCTCTATTTTGTTTGTCACTATATAAGGAGATCTTGAAGCGATTTAATCTTTATAGGCTACCACGACCAAACTTGCATCATGAATTAGAAATGCTTATGTAAAACTTCTCAATAAAGGAGTCTCTTACACGACTAGCAATGGTTACTTTTAGATGTGCTATTTGGTGGATTTGGAAGGAGAGGTGTAGCAGAATCTTTGAGTGTCACAACACAAACAAAGCTCAACTTCTGATAGATACTCTTCGAGATTCATGATCATGTGTGGAGCAAGAAGTGAACGCAGAGCACTTAACAAGAAGAGAGAAAGAGATCTTCGCAAGATTCAATTTTATCATTAGTTAATAATCTCAGGAATGATGATGAAGATTGTAATATATTCAATGGTGCAAAGCTTTTATTATGTGATGTATTCACAAGTAGTTCAAGACTGTGTAGATATTATATTTTATTATTTATTGACTACAGTATGATGTCATAATCTATAGCATATGTATGCATGACGACATTTTAGTTTGGCTACTCATGGAGATGAGTTAGATGGAGTGAGCCCACCACCTTTTTGAGGCAGGGTGCAATCTTCTCGACTGCTCTAAGAGGCTTCAAGCTTTACTCTATGACTTGTGTAGACAAAGCTATTTTGTACAAACTTTATACATAATACATTAACTTTACTTACCAAAAAAGAGTTTTTGTGGTTGCCACTTTTAGAGAGAGAAGTTTTTGGGTTTTCCTAAAAGTCATCTAGCTATCTTTCTATGGCAATCGGATGGTGAGCTTTTGTCATATCGTAATGATTTTTGGTGAGATATTTTAGAATCAATGATCTTCATTATTAACGGTGATGGTCTAGTTTGGAATTCGCTTGCATAGGGTTTTGGCTTCTTGAATAGAAATAGTTCATTAATTATTCTATCACCTACTAATTTCCTTCGACTCCTTGATGAGCAGTATTCAATCGCTAGATTTAGTTGAAATTTTATCATCAAGTATAAGGCTTCTAGTCTGAATAGTGAAGATCAGGTTTGGAGGTATTTAAGTATATGTTTTTGCTGTTTCAACGAAGACTATGCTAATATTTTTTTTTTTTGATTCGAATAGTTTCATCTCATTTAGCATTTGAAATGTCATTTATGGTTCGATCTAGCTTATTTTTGGTGAGCATGTTTTAGAGTAGGGTTTCTTCAATTGGAATGGTGGAGATTGTGTTTGGATGTGGCAAAAACTTTTTGATCTTAACGTAGCTATCCTTTGTTATTTCTGTATCTGTTTGACGGGTACTTGAGTTTTAGGTTTTGAATTTATTGTGAAACAAATTCATGTGCAGATATCTACTGTTGTGAACAATATTTTATCATGGAGATTTTGATTTGGACCATGAGAGTCCGATAGTTTTTATCTTTCACATTGAACTGATTTTTTCATATAAAAATTGCTAGTGTTCTTATGTGCTGAAGTGTGATTCAATTGTAAATTACTCATATAGTATTCCTAACATATTTATACAATTAATAATTAATTATATATATTTTTATCCGTTTTTTCCAACAGTCTTCTCATATCACGAGCAAAACAAAGGCCGACTCAGGACTCTTGAGGTGTATGTAGTATGTCCATCCTAAAAGGGAGGTGCTGTGATGCATTTATCTTGAGGCCGGTGTTATTTTGAAGGCTCAACCATGTTAATGATGCAGCAGACATGAAGGTGCGACCATCCTGCAATAAGTCAACCAAACTTGAAGATGGAATCAGCTTGATGCATCATGGCATGACCACCTTGACCCAATCAGCTTGATGAAGTAGTTTAAGTGCATGACGATTTAGCTTGGCCCTTCCACATTCTGGAAGGCGCGGCGGCGACCCACTCGACATAGTAGTCTCGTCTCGAAGGCTTGACCATTTTGATGCATTGATCTTAAAACCTGCCATCGCCCACGTGCTAAACTACTACTTATCATTTACCCCCCAATGGAAAATTAACTATAGCCAAAAAATAACTGTAAACCATCATATATTAAGATTATTCTGCCAGCAAGGTTCTTAAATTGAGTACTTAAATAATAATATATAAAAAAATTACGAATGCATGAAAAATATTCTTAATATTTAAGTAGGGCCCTTGGTAAAGGGGATTCCCAAATGTTTAGTTGCTAATACAAAGACTAGAGATGTTAAGCTCAAATAAAAATAAAGGAATATATATGTTAAAAGGAAACTTAGAAGGACGTCTAAGTTTATACTGATTGATTGATCTGTGTCTTCTGTTGTGTTGTTGTTTTTGAATGGGTTTTGGCACCAGTGTCATGGGTCACCTGATTGAATCACCATCGTCATCGTGCATCTACCTCAACAAGGCTGCCTGTTTGTAAATTTTGGTTGGCTGGGCGTTCCACCCGCTATCAGTGCCCCTACCTGCCTACATTATCAGAATCCGCCACCATCTTCCTTCCTCAAACAGCAACAACACTGAAGAAGGCATCTCTTAGAGAAGACGTTATGTCTGGAAACGCCCTGATGTTGTTGGCCCCTATAAGAAGCAGCTCCATAGAATTAATGAAGGGCAGAGCAAGTTGGTGACTGAGCTACTAGATCACAGGAATTATATTTGCAGTCCACCTGATGGAGACATCCCTCAGAGAATAAATTATGTCTGGAAAAACCCCTAACGTTAGTCGCTGTAAGAAGAAGCTTCATGAAAATAATGGAGAGCCAAGCAAGCAAATGAATGAGCTAGATCACAAACGCTAACGTTTGTAGTCCTTCGCCAATGATTTTCTTATTTATATAGGTGAGGAGAAAGGATTTTCCTCAATAAAAAAATGAGATTTCCTCGTATAGTTAGAGAAATCTTATCTGCTATCATGCCCCCGCAAGATGGCTCTCATGTCAATGATGTCAATCTTCGATGCAATAAAAATAGTTTACGAGCGAGATACTTTGTGAGTGAGTTTACTAGTTGATTAGTCACATGGACGTGAGAAACACGTAGTTGATGTTTGACAATTTAATCTTGCACGAAGTGAAAGTCGATGACAATATGTTTTATGCGGGAGTGGAACATTGGATTGACACACATGTATGTAGCTCCGAACATTATCATAGTATATTATAGGAGTAAGGGTAGAGCTGATGTCAAGTTCGTTGAGCAAATTCGCAACCCAATTGAGTTCTGCAGCAGCGATGGCGATGACATGATACTTAGCTTCAGTTATAGACCATGCGACTATATTTTGCTTCTTATAACTCCAACTGATTAGATTGGCTCCAAGAAAGATAATATACCTGAACATGTATGTTCTATTATCAAAGTTTCCTGCCCAATCATCATCGACAAACGCATGGAGATGAAGTGGAGAGTGTCGGCGGAGAAAGAGGCTATGGTTAAGGGTCCCGTTAAGATATTACAAGATTCGTTTAACTACAGACCAATGCGTAGTAGATGACCGATGTATAAATTATGATAATTTGTTGACCACAAATGAGATGTTTAGGTGGGTGAGAGCTAAGTGTTGTAAAGAGCGAAGTACTTGTTGATATTAAGTAGGTTCTATAGCAGGGCTTCCATCACTTAATTTGAGTGATTCACCGGTAGAGAGAGGAGTTGAAACCTCTTTTGTAGTATACATGCTCATCTTTGATAATAAATCCTAATATATATATATGTTAGAACCCTAGCTACATCGGGTCCATCCATTCATGATTAAATCGAGTCAAGTCATGTTAGTCTGTCCAATCGGAGTTAGTTATAAGATGGGTGAGCTCAACCGAGTCAGTTATGAGTTGGTTTTTATCTTCGGTTAGGATGGAGTCCGTTATTATTTTCAGTTAGGAGTCTATCAAGAGTCAAATATTAGTGAGACTCATGGTAAAACCTTATAAATAAGGTTGTAAACCCTTTTCAACAATCAAGGCAGGAATGAAGAATCTTAGTTTTAGCCAATAGGCAGAAACCCTAGGAGACAGATCCCCTCGAAGTGGTCTAGAAGGCTCGATCCCCTCGAAGAGATCGTTTATCTCCTTATCCACCCTTTTCCTCCATGATAGAACTCGAGGGGCCTATCAATTGGTATCAGAGCAGCGATCCTCGGCGTTCCTATTATGATTCTGCGGTCGCTCCTCTCGTCATCATTGTCGCGCCACCATAGTCGTCGCCATCGCCATCGCCATCGCCATCGTCGTCATATCTACCATCTTACTGAAGAGAGAGAGAGAGAGAGAGAGAGAGAGAGAGAGAGAGAGAGAAAAGAAAAAAGAGGGAAAAGAAGACGCAAATCTCGGGGAGAAAGAAAAGAGAAGAAGAGGAAGGGGCTCCCCGCACCTTCCCCCTTCTTCCCCACCCATGCAAGTCGTCGCCACCTCTGCTACTGGCCAGCGCGCCTCAATCACAGCCTCCTCCCATCGGCCGTCGCTGTCCTTCCCCACGCAAGCCGCCGCCACCTCTGTCGTCGGCTAGCGTCGCCTCAGCCACTGCCCTCATCCTTTCCTCCTTTCCTGCCTCAGCAGCCGCACACCCTCTGCGCGGTCTTCCCCTTCTCCTCCCTCATCTACCGTTGGCACTTCTGCTGCTGCCTCATCTCTCCTCCCTCATCTGTCGCCGCCTTTGCTGCTGCCCCATCTCCCTTTGCCAGCGCCGCCTCAGCCGTAATCACCGCTGGGCACTCCTCACATTGACGCCACAGCCTCCTTCCTCTCCCTCGGCTGCTTCTTCCTCCGCCGACCACCGCAGTTCCTCCCCTCCTCTTCATCACCGTC
This sequence comes from Ensete ventricosum, assembly GCA_029747655.1. NCBI lineage: Eukaryota > Viridiplantae > Streptophyta > Magnoliopsida > Zingiberales > Musaceae > Ensete > Ensete ventricosum. The sequence continues at coordinate 24,569,456 of JAQQAF010000002.1, forward strand.
GGCCATCCCTGCCATCTCCCACTGCAGCCGCTGCAACCCACTGCCGCAACCTCCTTCTCACAGCCGCCTGCAGCCCTCGGTCGCACACACCCACACGGTCACCACCTCTTCCTTGCTTTTCCCCTTCTTCCCTGCTCCTCACCTGTCGTCGCTGCCACCCGTCGTAGGCTGCTACCTGCCATTCTTCCCTGCTGCCGCTGCTTCCCGCTGCTTCCTCTGCTTTGTTGCTGCCGCCAACTCTTTCTTCCCTGTCGGTGCACAATGGCGCCGCCTCCGCTTCCTGCTACCGCAACGCATCTGTGCCTCTGTTTGCTACCGCCACCCCCATCTGCCGCCAACAGCCCCACTCTGTCGGTGCACACCCGTGCTTCATCCACACAGTCACTGTCACCCTTGCATCAACCGCAGTCGCACCCATCCTGTCTTCTTCTCTCCCACTACCGCAGCCCTCGTCGGACTGTCGCTACCCTCTTCCTTCCTCCTCAACCATAGCCGCAGCCACACCCTCGTCGGCCGCTGCTCCACCCGCGCACAACCACCTTCTTCCTCCACTGCCTCGTCGCCACCTGCCGCTGGCCGCTGCCTCCTCTTCCCTTATCGCTGCTGTCTTCTTCTCTCCCATTGCTGCCCTTGCCGGACTATCGCTGCCCTCTTCCTTTCTACCCTGCTGCCGCAGCCCTCACCCCTGCCATCGCTGCTTCCTCTCCCTCGGCTGCTTCTTCCTCCGCTGGCCACCGGAGTTCCTCCCCTCCTCTTCATCACCGCCGGCCATCCCTGCCATCTCCCACTGCAGCCGCTGCAACCCACTACCGCAACCTCCTTCTCACAGCCGCCTGCAACCCTCGGTCGCACACACCCACATGGTCACCACTTCTTCCTTGCTTTTCCCCTTCTTCCCTGCTCCTCACCTGTCGCCGCTACCACACGTCGTGAGCCGCTGCCGGCTATTCTTCCCCGCTGCCTCCTCTGCTTTGCTGCTGCTGCCAACTCCTTCTTCCCCGTCGATGCACAGTAGCGCCGCCTCCGCTTCCTACTACCGCAGCGCATCTGTGCCTCTGTCGTTGCTGCCGCCGCCCCCTTGTTGCCGCAGTCGCCTCCAGCCGTGCCCTCCTCATCTTCTTCCCTTTGCAGCCACCTCAGTTGCAAACACCCCTCGTCGGACCTCGCTGCTTGTCGGGCTCCCACTTCTTCTTCCTCGCCGGACCCTTTTGCTCGCCGAAACCCGCTGCCCCTCCTTGTTGTCAGCATCTCCACAACCATTGCCCCTCCCCTACGTCGCAAACTCATGCCTCTAACTCGACAACAGAAAAAAGAATTGAACATTACCGATCTATAATCCTACACGATGACTACATATGATATACTTGATGCAAGGTTTAAAGCCTTCGAGGCTCGCATGACTTGCATGGAAGATAGATTTCAAGAGCTCCTCCGTGAAATTAGAAGAAGCCTGTCAGAGAGTCCCAACAAATCTCAGCATACTGAAAGTTTCAATCTCAAGGGGAACAAATCTAGAAAATATGATCAAGGGCAAGACAATGAGTTTCCTAGATGGGAAAATGAAGACCCAATCGGTTGTATCTCACGTGCTGAATTTTTTTTTCATTTTCACAAGACTTCGGAAGAATCCAAGGTGGAGATCGCCTCCATTCAACTTGAAGGAGATGCAATCCAATGGTATGATTTGTATGAGACCTATCACGGAGTCCCTTCGTGGGGACAGTTCAAGAGAGAGCTCTTGATTCGTTTCGAACCATCAGAGTACAAGAACATTAATGAACAGCTCGCTAAAATCCATCAGACTTCTATAGTATAGGAGTACCAGAGCGGATTTAAGCACCTGTCGAACCAAACCCGAGATTGGTCCGAGATATAATTGGTGAGAAAATTTATTGAGGGACTTAATCCCGAGATTCAATGTAAAGTTAAAGCTTGCCATCCCTGCACTATGATAACAGCCATATCATTTGCTAGTGTACATGAAAGAAAAATCATTATGGACATTCGTCGAAATAGAAGCTTCAATAGACAGGACTTCAAGGTGGTCAACCACAAACAAGAGCAGCTTCTGACAGTTGAGACAATTAAGGAGGAAATAAAAACTGACAATGTGGAGCTCGAATATGAAGGCTGTGACAAACTTCTGACGATTGAACCAGCTAAGGAGAATAAAAAATTGATAATGTGGAGTCTGATCACGAAGGCAGTGCCAAATCTGAAGATAAGATTGCTAATGGGCAAACCCTAATTTGTGATAAAAGGTGCTCAAAGGTAAAACAACTACTTGTTAATTTCTTTTTGATGCCCCAGGAAGACTTCGAAGTGGTGATCTCCAAAAGAAGACATGATACTATCACAAGCCATTGGATGAAAAGGGTTCTCCAGAAGACTACAATGACAACTGCACAAGAAGATCAAACTATTGCTTACACCAAGTGGAGATCCTACTTAATTGATCAAAGAGTCATGATGCGTGGTAAATATTGAAGTGCTCCCGAAATCTGATATTGCTCAACCTTGAGGACAAGGCTGATTTGAAGTTGACGGGTCTGTTAGAACCCTAGCTACATCGGGTCCATCTATTCATGATTAAATCAAGTCGAGTCATGTTAGTCTGTCCAATCGGAGTCAGTTATGAGACGGGTGAGCTCAATCGAGTCATTTAACTGAATCTGTTATTATTTTCAGTTAGGAGTCTATCAAGAGTCAAAGATTAGTGAGACTCTTGGTAAAGCCTTATAAATAAGGTTGTAAACCCTTTTCAACTATCAAGGAAGGAATGAAGAATCTTAGTTTTAGACAATAGGTAGAAATCCTAGGAGGCAGATCCCCTCGAAGTGATCTAGGAGGCCCGATCCCCTGGAAGGGATTGTTTATCCCCTTATCCACCCTCTTCCTCCATGATAGAACCCTAGGGGCCTATCAATATACTTCCGTTATGATAGAAAGAGTCCTGAAGATAATGTTGCTTCCACTCATAGAAAGTAACTCAAGGTTTCTAAATATTTGAGGGAGAATCGATCTGCCAATTGCTTAAGGAATGTCTTGATCTCCATAGGATTATTCCTCGTAACAATGATATCATCCACATATACCAGAGTTTATATTGTACCTTCATTTTGGTGACATAGAAATAACGAGGTATCATACTTAAAGTTGATGAAGCCAGTTGATGTAAAAAATGAGCTAAGTTATGTATACCAAGCTCTTGGAGCTTGACGAAGTCCATAAATAGCTTTTTGTAGTTTTTAAACATGCTTTGGATACTAAGAAAAGATGAAACCAGGAGGTTACTATATAAAGACATCTCTTGTATAAAGACATTATTAACGTCGAGTTGTTATAAATGTCAGCCTTTTGAGATGACCAAACTCAAGATAAGTTAGATTGTCATGGGTTTAATAATGAGACTGAATGTCTATATAAAGTCAACATCAGGATGTTGATGAAACCCTTTGGCCACTAGACATGTTTTATACTTGGCAACAGATCCATCTGGGTTCTGCTTAATTTGAAAGACTCACTTACACTCGATGATATATTGTGTGGGATAAAGGGTACAAGCATCCAAGTATAGTTATGAAGGAGGGCATCATATTCTTCCCACATGGCTTTACGCCAGCGGAGAAATTTTTAGGCTTGAGTAATTGTGGTGGGTTCACTGGTCTCAAGTGAGGAATTTGTGATAGCATGTAGGTTAATGACTTGAAGAGGTTTGAAAATATCATTTCCAGATCATGTTGTCATTGGATGTCCAGGGGCTATAGGTTGTATTGTTGGTATAGGTGACCAAGAGGCACTGACACCGGGTGAGACAAACTAAGGTACTTTAGTGTCTCTAGGTCTAGAGGAGGGTAAAGATAGTGATCGTATTTTTGAGGGTAGTACGTCAGCACTAGGGGACACTTGTGAAGAAGGAAGAGAGGTAATGGAGGGGGTGAGGAGTTACTGAACTGGGGGAACAATAGAGTGCAGATCCAGTGGGGAAGGATTGGATGGTGGTGTGGGAGACTTGTTGGACGAGATTGATAGTATACTCCAGTGATGTATATTTGTTAGAGTAGCTCGCACGGTAGGAGACTCATGGTTTTGAAATGGAAAGAAAGACTCCACATAAATAATATGATGAGATACAAAGACTATTTGAGTCTGGGGTTCCTAGCATCGAAAAACATTATGTATCATATGAAAATATAAGGCTTAGATCTTGGTATTATTTTATATGAGGCATAGGGACGTAGCCATGGATAACATATACAACCAAATACTTTAAGTTTTTGAAGGTTTGAGGATTTATGAAATAATTTTTCAAATGGTGATTGGTGTTGGAGGACTGGAGTGAGCGTATAATTAATGAGGTAGAATACAATTTGAAATGCTACGAACCAAAAGGTTGATGTAGAAGTGTGAGACTAGTTTCAACGATATGCTGATGTTTGCATTCATCAGAGCCAACTAGTTGAGGAGTATGTGGGGTTCACTTGAGGTGTTAAATGCCACGAGCTGAGAGGCAGGATGTGAGGGCTTAATATTCACCTCCACCATTAGAGTAAATTATTTTAATTGTATATTGAAAGAAGTTTTCAACTAACTTTCTGAAGGCGGTAAAGATTGTGGACATTTTAGACTTATGGTAGAGAGGATATAACCATGTGTACTTGGTGAAATAATCTATGAAGATAATATAAAATCTGAACTTGTCAAAAGAAGCAATTGGTGCAGGGCCCAAAACATCAATATAAATAATTTCAAATGATTTAGAGCAGCATAAGGAGGATATTCCAAAGGGGAGGCTATGAATTTTATTACTAAGACAAGCATCACAATGAGTTATAATTCTATTGGCTTTAATAGTAGGAAATGAGTAATGAGAAAGTAATTTTGCTGGATAGAGGATGAGGGATGACCAAGACGACGATGTCACACATCAATTGGAGCTACAACTAAAGAGTGAATAGTGGGTTAGGTGATTTATAGAATTGACGACCACTCATAAATATTATCTTTACTCTAACCTCAGACCAAGGATGCCCCCATACTCAAATCCTTGACAAGAAAATAGTTAGAAAAGAACTTAATTGATGTATTATTTTGTTTATAGAATTGAGAAATAGAAATGAGATTTCGTTTAATGTGAGGTGCACATAGAATATCATCAAGTGTAAAGGTTGTGGTATGTGAATTAAGCACTCTGGAACCAGTATGAGTAATGAGGATTCCTTTATCATCACTGACGATGATGTCATCATTTTCGCCATAGTTGTTGTGGATGGACAAGTTCTGGAGATCAAAGGTGATGCGATAATATGCGCTAGAGTCCATAATCTAATTATGTTGACTAATAGTTGAAGTAGTTGTGAGATGCACATGAGGCCAATTTGATGGAGCAGGAAGTTTGGGTCGAGACTGATAGAGTTTTGCAGAGTGACCACCTTTATCACATAACTGACAGATGACTCTTTGTTAAGTTGTGTGGTAAGGATGCCAGGCTAATGGTACTTGAAGTAGCCACCTTCATAGTTGTGATTAAAATGTTGATGATATGGATGAGAGGAGATTTGTTTGGTACCTGCATGTTAAGGGGGCATCGTGGCCAAACTTTTGTTGATAGTCTTATTATACTAATTGCTTTTTCTTTTGGATTTTTGACTAACTTGGGTATTAAAACTAAGATAGAGTTCCGTAAGAAGAGAAAACCTATGTGAGTTAAGAAAGGAAGAATAAAAGGTGAAACAAATAATGAAAGATAGCATTTGGGCTCGAGATTTGTTCTTATACTAGTAGGTACTTGTCTGGTATTGTATAATGTAGGCTGGCATACTTACTGCTCAGGTTGATTCCTATATGCGCTATTACAATAATTAAGGTGTATTCTTGTATTATTAGGTGCAAGCTTAGAAGTAGTAGCTGGACTCCTTTAGCAGTGGTGCAATTCCTTATTATACTTGGTGGCTAGCTCTGTATTAAAGGAACTAGGATCCGTATGTAAAGGAATAAGCATAGGAGTTAGGTACTATAGCTATGACTTAACTAAGGGAGAGGTAGGCCTAAACTAAGAAGCAAGAATACAGGTAAGTGGTTAGGTTAAAAGCAAGTAGTGTGGAGCCGAGAGTAAGGAAAAGTAAGGGGAGACATAGAGGTTTAACTAGCCAAGGCCTTATTCTAATAAAGATACTTATTATTAACAAAGCATTCAAATAATTAAGAAATAGAACTTCAACAACATTAGCACCAACCTATGTCCTTTCTCTTAGCACCCTCGCTGTCAACTCAATTCTTTTCTTTTATATTATATATGCGTAATGAACTCCATTCTTGCTTGTTAGCTCTATAGCCTTTTACTACTAACCAAAACTTTGGCTTTTCGGCCTAGGAAGTGGTCTTTATTTCTATTTCTAGTATACCTCCCCTTGATGATTAGTCCTAACAACTTGTCATCGCGCTTCAAATATATCTCATAGTTAGTCAACTTGTCTTAGAGTTCTTCGAATGATACCGGTGAGTCGCGTGTCTGTATTATTGATGCCAATTCCTTATACTTATCTCCTCGACCATTAAAGGTGTGTATAATGACTTCTTCATTATTAAGGGAATGACTTATCGAAGCAAAGTCATCGATGATAACTTTTATATTATATAGATAATTAGCAACAATACTTCCCTCTTGTTTTATTTTCATGAGCCTAGATAGGAGACTAAGCATATGTGCATATGCAAACGACTTGCCAAGGTGGTTTACAATTTGTACCATGCTTCGACAGTAGTATCACACGAAGATATGAGTGGGGCGAGGGATCTAACTTATATTGCTTGGAGGATGAGACGATCTTAGTGTAACTATAATTTGTGATATGGATTTGGTATTGGACTGGGTGCCCATAATCATCGATGGATAATAGAGAGAGCCATCGATATAGCCTAATAGATCATATCCAAATATGATATTAGAAAATTGAGGATGCGTAGTTGCCACTTTTGGATAATTTGAAAAGGATGAGAGTTGTAGCATTGATGGAGATGAGGCTTGTATTATGAGAAGTGCTATAGTTCCCTATGGAGACAGTAACAGAAACATAAGAGATAGATGATAAAGATATTTTGAGGATATGTACCGATCTGAGAGATCAAGAGGAGAGTCGTTAGCTATCGGAGGGTGGCAGGACGACTGCAACCAAGTGCGACATGCCATGCTTCTTGATAGAAGATATGGATATTGATAGAAGATATGGATAACAGATAGAAGATACGATCTTAACCACATGATAGATTATCTATCTAATCTTGATAGAGTAAATCTTCTCCTCTAAACCTGTATAAATATAACCTATGTCTATGAAATAATTGATAATATTCTTCATATCTTTTATTCTATCATGATATCAGAGCCCCTCTCTCTTTAAAAGAAATTCCATTTCTCCCAACTTTTGACAAATAGTCTCACCCCACGGAAGGTGGTATGGCTGGATCACTTCGTGGAGGTCGTTGCTACATTGGAGGGACAAGCCTCCTCTGTCGTCACCCTCGCGCTCTTCCACCGCTAGTTTAGTGATGGAGTAACAAGTTCCTCCCATGATGTGCCTCATATCAACCAGTTCGAGAGCTCTTCCTCTAGTCCAAGATGTTGCTCTGCTTGTAACGTATTTCTTGCGGAGAATGACGGGTTCACCACAGAAGATACCGTGCCCGCTTTAACTTTCCATATCTCGGCCTCGGCCGCCACATCAGCAATTGACAACGCCAACATCTCGGACAACTCCTTGAGGCAGAGTAGCACTTAGAGCAGAGGTAGCACATCATGGAGTTCCGAAGAAACCGTAGTGCCCACACCACTCCACCACCTTCGCCGACGCCTTGCCCAAGGAGAACAACGAGTTACCCATAGAAGACGCTGCTCTGCTTGCAATGAATACTCGAGTACCCGTTGACCCTCGTTGGCTGGACCTAGACCACCCGCACTGCGCTTTTCAACCTCCTCAGCCACGACATCTTCAATGCCGATGGCCACCACTAGTCCCTCCAAGGCCACGACATCTCCAACTACTACCCCTTCCCCGAACCCCTCTCCTATTCCCCACCGGCACCATCAAGGTCCGCGGCCCCTCCCTCTACTTCTCTCGTGGCATTGCCACCGTCCGCCCTCCTGTTGTCTCCATCTCAGGTACTTGGAGATAGGCGTCCATCGTGGCTCCCTCTCCTCTTCTTTTAGTATCCTGCTCGAGTAGCGACCCTCGGCACTCCCCTCTCCAGCCAGCGCCCATGGCTACAACTTCTCGATATCACCGACCTCATCCATCCCACCAGTGCCGACTATCTTCCTTTCGTGGCCTCCACCCCATGAAGCCCACCAACTCTTGTCAGTTTCCCCAAACCCGAGCCGAGCAAAGCAGGGCCTACCAAAGCAAAACGGTGTGATGCTCCTACTCTAGTGGAGGAGTTCTCCTATCTTCAGCTGACTTCTATCGAAGACAATGCTGGCAGCATCTCCTTCCTGCTACAGCTTCTACTCTAATCACTACCTCCTTGGCGTTCCATTACATCTTCCTCCATTGTTGTCGCTATTCATCATTGCATCATAAAACATAGACAGTCGACTTCACCTCTTGTCTCCAGCACTGTATTTATCCCAGATTTGATTCAGCCCAAGAATCATAATACTTTTGTTGTAGGTGCATATCTGGATCTTTCAAACCAGTACATATCTTGATAATATCTGCATTATCTACATCTGATGCTCCAGTCATTATTCATTCAAGGAACAATAGTTCTTCTCAGTATACATGACTAATCTCCATCAATGTTGTGACTCTAATACCTTTTAAATTATCCAAGGGCGGCAACTATGCATTTTGGCGAGCATAATTCTCTAATCTTCTATTGGATATGATCTCCTAGGTTACGTTGATGACTCTTTCCATTATCCTCCAGAAAGGATCCAAACACCAAGGGAACTTGAACTCCTATCAGATCCTGCTTACAAACTATGGTTACATCAAGATCGTCTTATTCTCCAAGCAATTTAAGCCTCAATCACTAGATCAGTCGCCCCACTGATATCTGCTGGTTATAGGTGCTCTACAAGCCAATCACGTAAGTTATGACACATGTGACATGCTGCGTGATCTTTTTGCTTATGATTATTATTGACATACTCTTACATTAGTTTATTTGTTGCATATATATATTATGATGTCATTGGTTTTTTGCAATGAGAATCAGATTGTGATGAGATTATAATAATGTGACCGATTCACCTTTAAACATAAATCCTAAATAATCTCGGTCATAGGTTACTTGAGAGGTACATCAAGATAACCAGATATACCAGTGTACTGTATATCCGTCAATATGATGGAAGCGGCTGGTCTCAATGTGGTTTGACAGCACCATGCCCAATATACGATCTCTGGGATATTAGATGGATGAGAAAATATAAATACATGGTAATTAAGAACAGACATGTCTAATAAATTTGAGCCCTTGTATCGTCTAGGGACTATAACATAGTGGCCTAATACTTCCATAATTGATAAGTTTAGTGAACTATTATGGGATAACAATTCATTGAGTCAGAAAAAAGTTATGATAGGTAGGACTCACGACCAGCTTGGTATTGGGCCTAGAGGGTTACACACATATGGTGGATGTTTCAACGAGTAGAGGATTATATATGAGTTATCTAATTAGCCCTTGTTCTCATCGGATGAGACCCAACATTAATGAGATCTTTGTATGAGACCTAGGTTGAGGCCAATTAAGATTATTGGATAGAGATCCAATAATCCAAGAGGATTGGGTAATTAGATGGAGATTATTGGATAGAGATCCATTAGGGTTTTTGAGTGGCTCTCTATAAATAAGAGATAGAGATGGCAAAATAGTGATAGGCTGTACTTTTGGCCACCCCCTCCTATTCTCCTCCCTCCCTCATCTTTTTAGCCGACCAGCCCACTATGAGATGGCAGCTAAGAATATAGCATATCTTCTTCCACAAGTGCTGCCGAAGGAGCACAAGAGTTACAGGTTTTGGGCTGTGATTAGAGGAGCATCGCTGCAATGATCCATCGTGTGAATATCGTTCATCCTCTCCATTTGGATCTAGATTTTTAAAGATATACGATCTTCCTAGGTAATCAATCTCTCACGTATCGTAGTTTTCGATTTTATAGATTTTTCGCACACCAATCTTTGCATAATGATTTGATATATGTGGGAAACCATTTTTATTTTATTCTTCCGCTGACATGTGATGCTCCCGTTGGGTTTTTCAATAGTGGTAGCAGAGCCAGGTTGCTTGTACAAAACATTGGCTTTTAAGCTGCGTGTGATGAGATTGAATTGTGTAAAACTATTCTACACGTTCGTTAAAGTGATTAGCAACGAAGGCAGTGTCCACAGGCAAGCTGCCTGCGGGCGAGGTATGACCACCTGCGAGCTGGCAGCTTGCAAGGGGTGGCCGGCCATGACCAAGCCCCTTGGAGGGGTGGCCAGGGTCGACCACTCGTGGCCAGGCAGCCTATAGGGGGGCTACCAACGGTATGGGCTGACTACAGGGGTAGTTGCATGTGAGCACAGCCCTATGGGCAAGGCCGCTTGCGGCCAAGGGTGCCTGCGGAGGCGGTGCCTATGGGCAGATCGATGCTTGCCCGTAGGGGTACTGCCTACGCTAGGTGACCGCGCGAGGTGGCATCCGTCGACCATAGGGATAGCCACCCGTGGGCAGAGGCGGTTGTTGGCAATGCACAACACTACTACCTATGCAAGGTCGGCAGTGGCGGTCACAAGAATAGGGTAGTAAGGGTTAGGGTTTTTTCGGTATCACAAAGATGATAATGCCTTCGAAGTTTAGGAAATTTTAATGTCTGTCCTTTTGTCCAGAATTCTAAAAATACCCTTAACAATTCTAAAAATTATTGATATATCCTAATTTCTAAAAAATAATTAATTAAATAGTTTAATTAATTATTAATAATCTAATAGTCCTACATGATGATGTGTACATGTGATGTATGATATGGACGGATGGTCATGAGCCATGTGTTGTGATGTGTGTGATTGTGATTATTATTATTGAGGTATGTGAGTCTCTGTTTTTCTCGGGGCCTATTTGTTTGTGATTATGTTGTAATTACACGAGAGGCGTGGCGGGAGCGTCAAGGTGTTAGTGAGACCCACGATGCCGTAGTGGGCGATCACGATGCATGAAGATGTGCCGGGGACTCGACGAAATTGACGATGATGAGAAGGATGATCACAAGGCATGGAGATACGCTAATACACATAGATCCTATTGTGAGTGATTAGGCTCATTGGCTTGGGCGTAATCTTATTAGGTGATGGTTAATGATCATCCAGTGTGGCATGCAAATGTGATATACGATTATACACCTACTATATATATATATATATATATATATATATATATATATATATATATATATATATATATATATATATATATATATATATAATAGGACTCCAACAGGGTTGAGTCCTAATCACCATAGAAGTAATTAAAAAGAATCCTATGAGATTATAATAAAACCCCACCTAGTCACTTCTATCCTATAAAGAAGTGTGACTAGGGTTTATTTTGGGGCCTTAGGGCTTCCTAGCCGCCAACCCCTCTTACCGGGCTAGTCAGCTAGGGTTTCTAGCAGAGGGGCGTCGCTTGTGCAGCCACTTAGGTCGCCACCCCCCTTTATTTAGGCATGACAGCTATAGGAGGGGTAAAATGATAAATTCACTTAGGAAGCACCTCCTCTAGGGCTAGGGTTTTGAGCCCTATATAACTTGTAGCCTTCACCTCTTTTCATTAAGCAAGATTAATCTATAATTCAACCATATGGCCGACTTCTAGGAGGGAGGAACCCTTATAGCGTTCCAAGGGTTGATCCCCCTCAAAATCAAATTCTATAGAGCTCCTTCTGGGGTTTTATCATATGGTATAAGAGCCGCTTTCCTACTGCCTCTATTGCCATCTCTACCGCCTCCACCCTTCCAAGTAATTCCCATAATTGCTGCAACACGCGCTTCTATCTTCCACCCCAAGCCTCAGATCAAATCAATCTGTTGTTTCCCCCTTCATTTGAACTGGAGATCTGGTATATTTTCATCACCCATGCCTATTTACTACTGCAAATCCTTTACCTTACACATTGAAGAAGTTTTTCTATATTTTCCTTGCTACAAAATCCTACCATCGCAAACGTGATCATCGTTGTAAAGGGTAAACGCTGTAGAAAATTTTTAGCTAACTGTTGCTTCTTGAAACCAAACTATTACTTATCTTTTATGGCCAAAACTTTTACACAATTTCATAGATCATCTTAGTTCTCATCAAAGATTGATCTCTAAAAAAAAATCCCTTATGAAACTAGACTTATTGTGCTGTAATTCCTCATTGCGTATTGTTGGAATTTTACGACGAAGAATCCGCCTTCCATCTTTTCATCTATTTTCCTACAGTTATGCTACCAAAATTTTATCAAACTTATTCACTGATATTGGCCACATCTGAACTGAGGATTTGTTGACAAATTTTTGCATATTTTTCTCAGATTTTCCTCTAAAATTTATGTCAAGAATTCATTGCTTCTTCAACGCGCACTCTGTTTGGTAAAACAGTACATACGCAACGATCTTTCATCGAATCCTATCATATTTTTGTTGCTATTTTTCCAGATTTAAAACTCCCTTTTCCTTATCTTCATCCCCTACCATCATAGCCCCAAAATTCATAGTTTTCACTGGAATTTTCATTGAGAAACTGTTGTTACTTCGATGATAATTCTGCTTTTGTAAGATAGCATACACTGCAGCGAACTTCGTCGAATTCTATCAAACCTTCGCTGCCATCTCTTCTAGATCTGAAACCATCTTTCCCTAACCTTCACCCTCTACCATCACAGCCCCAAAACCCTACCAAATTGCAGCCAAAACTATACCCAAATCAGCCATAAAATAGCCTAAAATGTAGCCTTCTACAACCAGTACCTATTCGTAGCATACCCCCACCGATCCCTATCAAACATTTACTACCATCTATTCCAGATCCAAAATCCCTTTTCTTAACCTTCATCCACCACTATCATAGCCCTAAAACCATACTAAATTGTAGCCAAAAACTCCATAAAACTGCAGTCCCAAACCACACCCAAAACAGCCACAAAACAAGCCTAAAAAATCGTAGCCTTCCACCTTCAGTCCACCAACCTTTTAGCCACCCAATCTCCCTTTCAACCGCAGCATGCATCTCTCACTGCACAACACTGCTAGCAGCAATCTCTCACTGCCATCCTCCTTGATCGTAGCCAGAACCGATCCCTTGTGGCATAAATGCGGTAGCAGTGATCTTTCGCTGCCATTTGTTTCATCACAGCCGCAGCAATCTCTCGTTGCCATCTACCTTGATTACAACCAATAGCAACTTGATCATGTCCAGTAGTGATCCCTTGCTACACAACACTACCAACAACGATCACTCACTGCCATCCTCCTTGATCGCAGCCAATAGTGATTCTTTGCGGTAAAAAGCTACCAGCAATAATCTTTCGCTATAATCTGTCTACATCGCAACTCGTAGCAATCTTTCGCTGCCAACTGTCTTGATCGTGGCTAGCAACAAATTGAACACAACCAACAGTAGTCTCTCGCTCTATACCACCACTGCCCTCCTTTGCAACAGCCGTGCACTCCGTTGCCCCGTCTTCCTCCAATTGCAGCCACACCCTTGCTGCAACCAACGTCACCTGCAGCCACGAAGTCACCCAGCAGCCACGAAGTCACCCAGCAGCCACAGCCGACGTTGTTGCTGCCCTCTTCTTCCTCCATCATCACTGCTGCCTTCCGACTTAGATCTCTTGGCTGCCATCTTTCAACAGGTATTAACCACCTGAAAAATCATAGTCTCGACGACCTTGTAGCATAATCGTAGAACCACAACCGACGTTACTATTGCTATCTTCTTCCTCCATCATTGCTGCTACCCTTGGCTACCATCCTCTATCAACGCAGCAGCCACTTGGAGACTTCACCACTATAGCCCAAGCAATTTGCAGCAACATCACAGTAGCACTTCTCATCCTTTTGCTGCCTTCAACCTGAAGATTGCAACTACACTCTTCAACCAGTTTATTTGACAGGTTGGAGATCCTTACGTCATGACGTCAGTGGGCTTATTCGAAACTAAATTGGAGGCTTTCGAGACATGTATGGATTCTAAATTATGCACTCTCTTAGAGGAGTTTAGATTGGGCTGATCACTGAGCCCAATAAGATCACAACGTGGTGCAAATTCAGATTGTAAAAAGAACCCATCGGAGATAAGAAGCGAGGATAAGACACGACAACCCTACACTTCGATGATATCGATCTCCTTTAAAGGGTACCTCAATCAAGATGCTCAGAGCATGAGAGCCACATCTGAACCAAAAGCATATAAACATTTAGTACCAATCAATTACAAGAACCTTAACGAAGAACTAGCGATGATCCGTCAAACCTCCACCATCCAAGATTACCAAACTAGGTTCAAAAGGTTATCTAATCAAACTTATGATTGGTCTGAAAAATAGATATTGAGGACTTCCATTGAGAGCTTAAAGTTGGAGATTTGGGAAGAAGTTAAAGCGCGACAGCCATACACACTTAAGACAGCTATCTCCTTCGCGTGACATCAAGAGGAGCGATTGAACTATGAAGCCCGGAAGACTAGGGTCGCTCCCGGACCAGTGGCACCAAAGCTTTCACCTCCTCCTACTTTCAGCCGACCCCCTCAGCCGAAGACATTAACAAGAGAAGACTCTCATGATGGATCCGCAAAGGGCCTATATGAGCGTTGTAATTAATTATGGAGCCTAGAACACCATTATTAAAAGGAGAGACCTCTGATGATCATGCCCACTAAAAAACCCAAACTTGAAGATATGACTCTCGAGCCCAAGGAGAAGGATACATCACAACCGACCACCCACACGGCCCCTACCTTAGCCGGCAATACAAACCCACAGAAGATCAAAGATAAGAGATAAGAGGGTTGCTCAAGAGATGACAGAGACACAGATTATTAGGCCGTGCTTATTTCCCACTACGACACATCCTTACATCCTTTTCCCCAGGGATAAGTTACTTCTGAAGTGTTACATCCCACCAAACTCACCATGGTTGTTGATGTAGCACTTCCAGATCTCAGGTGACTTCCACGACTTTCCCCAGGATCGGACCATGATGCTCAAAAACCTCCTTGATGATGACTACCGATCTACGACCCAAGATCGTGAGAAAATTGAGCCCCTCCAGTGGCAAAATTAGAATAAGAGAAGGATCATTCGTAGATCTCATCCCTCTCACTATGAAGAAAGATACACCACCTTGGCCGAGTGGAACTATAGCCCTCACGACCATGATATTATCCCCACCAAGTCATGGCCAGATGTTTATGATTGGAGTAGAAACATCCAGAGTTAGGATTGGCGTCACCCTTATGTAAGATGGAAGGTTCCTAATTCACACTGAGGCTTCCCCCACACTCCACACGAGGTTTTTAAAGGGGATACTCATTGCTACCAAATTTAAAATTTGGCTGAATATAGGTCTATGACACGAAAGAGGAGTAAGCCCAGAAGAATTGTAATCCATGCTCACGCTAGATTGAGCTCTCATCATCCAGAACCATACCAGAGGACAGTCACCATTCCAGATGAAAGATTGGCTATTACTAAAGACTAATCACATGACAGCACATATAAAGAAGAAATGGCCTCCCGACAAACTATAGAATGGATGAAAAATTGAAGATCAAGTTTTCCTACACCTCCAGCCCGATCAGTAGGAAATTTGAGCTATAAGGAAGTCGTCTCCCTATTTCTTTGGGTCTTGCAAAATTGGGGACCTAACCTGGAGATCTGATCAATGCACTAGATCAAGATTACAGTTGATCCTCTGGGTATCCCACCTCAAATAAAAATTTAAAGAAGACGACTCAGCTCAAATCCTTCCAACTGACACCCAAGCTGATGAGGAGGCCATAGTTCAGTTGATGATAGCATGAGAATCATATGAGGAGTTGAAGACCCGGTTCCCTGAGTTTATGGATCCTTAGACTTGAGGATAAGGTTGATTCAAATAGGACGGGCTTGATAAGACTCCAGCAGGGTTGAGTCATAATCACCCCGAAGTAATTAATAAGAACCCTGTGAGATTGGAATAAAACCTCACCTAGTCACTTCTATCTTATAAAAAAGTGTGGCTAGAGTTTATTTTGAGGCCTTAGGGCTTTCTAGCCGCCACCCCCTTTACTAGGCTGGTCGGCTAGGGTTTCTAGTAGAGGGGCGTGGCTTGTGCAGCCACTTAGGCCGCCGCCCCCTTTATTTAGGCATGGCAGCTATAGGAGGGGTAAAATGAGGAATTCACTTAGGAAACACCCCCTAGGGCTAGGGTTTTGAGCCCCATATAAGCTTGTAACTTCCACTCTTTTCATTAATCAAGATCAATCTACAATTCAGCCATATGGCTGACTTCGAGGAGGGAGGAACCCCTATAACGTTCCAAGGGTTGATTTCCCTTAAAGATCAAATTTTATAGAGCTCCTTCTGGGGTTTTATCGATATATATATATATATATGCATGCGATGTAGATATATTAAATATGTATGTGTGTTTCATGACATATTAGGAGACCGATACAAAACAAATAAAACCCCCTCCTATGATAATATTAAGTTGGTGAACATGAGGCAATAAGTTTGACTAACGTGACCTTCTATCATTATAGGAAGAAATTGAATCATGACATAGGTTGAGTTGGTCGAGTTCCTCGAGGCTCTCTATATGATCAAGATCTTGCCTACGACATAGAGATATCATCGGTCCCTCGAGGGCATATCATCAAATCAGACTCTTCTTGTAACAATGGTGATGATTTAAATGAACTTTATGGTTGGTCAAACAGTCAAGACCATGATGATTCAGAGGCCGAATATGATGAGAATCATAAGGAGTTGTGATTGGCAAGAGTTGTCTATATTTTTGGGCTTAGTGCAATTGGTCAAGTCCCTCGAGGTTACACTATGACGCCAATTGGATCTTGATCCCTACTAGAAGTCTGTTGGAGACTTCCGTTTCACGTGCCGAGGGTGTCACATGATTCGCTAGGAAACTAGTGGGAGTAGATTAATATAAAAGTCTGTATCTTAATTATATTTTTATACAAAATTTGTATGTTATTTATTTATGATACATCTTGTTTGTTAGAAATATATCGCTTGCAAACCCCTTATGTGGCATACTTGATGCCAACTATCTCACTAGTCCAAACTACACGGATTTGCTCCAATATTTGAGAATTGTTCTCATGATGGAGAAAATCACGTATGTTTTTGACACAACTCTGCCCTAGAGAGAGAAGCCAGTTCTCTATGTTGGTGAGACAAAAGAAAAAAAGAAGGTTGATAAGTCCCTTAAGAAGGGAAAGGGCAAGGGTAGACCAGGGAAGGCAAAGGTTGCCAAGAAAAATCCGACGAATGACAAAGGTCAGTGCTTCCACTACGGTAAAGACGAGCATTGGAAGAGGAACTACAAGGATTATCTTGTAGAGAAGGCGAAACAAAAGCTTGGAAAATCTTCAGAAACATTCATGATCAGTTTCCATTTGTTAGATTTTTGTGATAACACCTGGGTATTGGATACATAGAGTATTTATTATATGTGTAATTCATTTCAAATTCTGACAAGGCCTAGGAGATGGGACAGAGGCAAGATAGACCTTAAGATGAGCAATTGAGTAAGAGTTACTGTAGTTGCTATTGGTGTGGTCACATTACATCTGCTTAGTGGAGCTACTATTGCATTGAATGTATGCTATTATGTTCCCTCTATTATCAAAAATATTATTTCTATTTTTTGTTTGATAGTTAGTGGATATAAATTAGTTTTTGAGAATAATAATTATTCAATAATTATGGATGATGAGATCATCTCAAGAGAGACCTTGATTAATGGCTTATATGTATTAAAAACTTCTCCACACATCATGAATGTAAGTACGCCCAAGAGGAAACGAGATAAGGTGAACAAAACATATCTATGACACTATAGGCTAGGTCATATTCATGAGGGAAGAATTTAAAAATTATTGAAAGATTGATACTTAGATAAGGTGAACGAGACATATCTATGACTATGAGTCGTATGCAACTTACAAACCTTGAATTCATGGAAAGATGACCAACTCTCCCTTTAGCGTAATTGGAGAGAGAACCACTGAGTTATTGGAATTCATATATAGTGATGTATGTGGTCCTATATCGACTCATGTCATAAGTGGTTCCTACTTTATTACATTCACTTATGAATTTTCTATGTATAGACATGTGTACTTGATGAAGTACAAGAATGATCTCCTTAGGTAATCAATCTATCATGTATCGTAATTTTCAGTTTTGTGGATTTTTCGCATATCAATCTTTGCACAATGATTTGATATACGTGGGAAACCATTTTTGTTTTGTTCTTCCACTGTGCATGTGATGCTCCCGCTAGGTTTCCAATAATATTGTCATGCAACACTACAACGGAAGCATGGTCCAAGTTGTAAACCACACTAGCCAATCGCTCCCGTACTCACATGCTTAGTCTCCTCTCTCCACTTTGATGAAAACAAAATAAGAGGGAAGTACTATCGCTGACTATCTACAAAATATAAAAGTTATCATCAATAACTTGGCTTTGATAGGTCATTCCCTCACTGATGAAGAAATCATAGTTCATACTCTCAATGGACTAAAAAACGAATACAAAGAATTGGCAACAGCTATTCAGGCACGCGATTCACCAATGTCATTCAAAAAACTCTGTGACAAACTAATTGACTATGAGATATATTTGAAATGCGATACAAGATGTCAGGATCGACCATCATAGCTTAAGTCAGTCAAAAATCAAAGAGAATGAGCCACCAAAATATCAAGAATACCAACAAGGGAACAAACAAAATGCCTCCTGGACATATGGGTAACACACAAAATATCCTTATTATCTTTTCAATCCGAACTTCAACAACTATCAAGGTAGCAACCTTAGTACCCATCAACAGCTTCGTCGTCTTGACCATTCAAACCATCAAAGAGTCATCTATCAGTTATATAATAAAGTCGAACACTCCATAAAAGTTTGTCGATCTCGACCCAACCTTCCTACTATATCCAATTGGCCTCAAGCAAATACTATGACTACTTCGACTGCTCGTCCAACCAATTAGATTATGGATTCCGGTGTTTCTCATTATATCACATCTGATCTTCAGAATTTGTCCATCCACAATAACTATGGAGGCAATGATGATATCATCATCGGAGATGGTAACACAATTCTCATTACTCATACTAGTTCCACAACACTTAATTCACACACTATCACATTTACACTCGATAATGTTCTATGTACACCTTACATTAAAAGAAACCTTATTTTTGTTTTCCAATTCTGCAAACAAAATAACACCTCAATTGAATTCTTTCTTGACTCTTTTTTAGTAAATGATTTGAGTAAGAGGCATCCATGGTCCAAGGCCCAAATAAAGATAACATTTATGAATGGCTATCAGCTTCTCAAATCACCCGACTCACTATTCACTCATCAATTATAATTTCAATTGATGTGTGGCATCACCGTCTTGATCATCCCTCTTCCCTTATCCAACAAAAATTGCTTTCTTGTTATTCTCTTCCAACTATGAAAACTAGTAGTATTATAACTCATTGTGATACTTGTCCTAGCAATATAAGTCATAGACTACCCTTTGGAATATCCTCCATATCTTTTTCTATGCCATTTGAAATAATTTACACAGATGTTTAGGGTCTTGCCCCAACCACTTCTTTTGACGAATTTATATTTTGTATCATTTTTATAGATTATTGTACTAAATATATATGATTATATCATCTTAAACATAAATCTAAAGTTTATATAGTTTTTACTTAATTTGGAAAGTTAGTTGATAACTTCCTTCAATCTACAATTAATACAGTTTACTCTGATAGCGGAGGTGAATATCAAGCCTCAACATCATGTATCGAAGCTTGTGGTATACAACACCTCAAATCACTACTATATACTCCTCAACTAGTTGACTCTACCAAATGAAAACATCGGTATATAGTTAAAACTGGTCTTTATATTAAGCTTTCATACCACCAATCTTATGGTCAGTAGCCTTTCAAACTGTCATCCATCTTATTAATCGTATTCTGACTCCAGTCCTCCAATTTCGGTCACCATTTAAAAAATAATTTCATCAATTTCCCAATCTTTAAAAACTCAAAATATTTGGCTATCTATGTTATATATAGCTATAACCCTATGTCTCTCATAAGTTAATACCGAGGTCTAAGCCTTGTATTTTCATAGGATACTCTCTTGAACATAATGCTTTATGATGCTACAATCTCCAAACTCAAAAAGTCCTTATATCACATCATGTCATTTTTGTAGAAATCTACCTTTTCCTTCCAAAAATATGGGTTTTCAGCCATGAGAGCCACTCCAACAAACATATAACACTAGAGCATTCCTTCCATCCCATCAAATGACCCTCCCACCACACCATCCAGTCCTTCCTACCATGATACACATTTTATTCTTCCTCCAGTTTAATAGCTCCTCATTCCTTCTACTCCTTCACAAATTCATCCTATTGCTAAAATACTACCCTAAAAAATACAACAACTATCATTACCTTCTCCTGGACCTAGTAACTCTAAAGTACCTCCGTCTGATCAGGTACTCGTTAATGCCTCTCCACCAATATAACCTAACAATCCCGTCGCACTTGACCATCCCATGACTATATGTTCTAAAAATGTTATTTTCAAACCACATCAAGTACTTGACCTTCATGCTAGAACAAATCTTTCTCTAGAGCCAATTGAACTCACCACCATCACTCAAGCCCAAAAATCTCCTCACTGGCATAAAGCCATATGTGAATAATATGACGTTTTACTCCATAATTCTACATGGACCCTTGTATCCTTTCATCACACAAAAGATATCATCGGATGTAAATGAGTGTTTCGAATTAAGCGGAACCTAGATGGATTTGTTGCTAGATATGAAGCACGTCTAGTGGCTAAAGGTTTTCATCAAAGACCTAGTGTTGACTTCACAGAAACATTTAGTCCCATTGTTAAGCCGATAACGATCTTACTTATCCTGAGTTTGACTGTCACTAAAGGCTTGGAATTACGACAACTAGATGTTAATAATGCTTGCTTACAAGGGACTTTAACTGAAGATATTTTTATGGATGGAGCAACCTCTAGGCTTCACCCATCCTAGAGGTTGGTACACCGAACTTGGCTCATTTTTGACATCAATTAATTTCATCAACTCTAAGTCAGATACTTCATTAATTCTAAGAAAACAAAATGAAGGTACAATATATCTACTAGTATATGTGGATGACATTATCGTCAATAATCCCATGGAGATCAAGGAATTCCTTAAGCAATTGGCAGATCAATTTTCTATTAAAGATCTTGAAACCCTAAGTTACTTTCTAGGAGCGAAAGCTACTTGCACATCTTCAGGACTTTTTCTATCTCAAAGAAAATAAATTCAAGATCTATTATTAAAGACAAATATGCAGAATGCCAAAGCACTCTCTACAACTAAATCACTTAAGCAATATGATGGCAGTGCTACTACGGATCTTACACAATATCGATAAGTAGTTAGCTCCTTACAGTATCTGTCTCTTACTCGTCCAGACATCCAATTTATAATCAATAAATTATCTCAATTCATGCATTAGCCATCTACTATCCATTGTTCTATAGTAAAATGAGTCCTGCGATATCTTAAAGGGACTCTAACTCATAGACTTTTTCTTCGAAAACACTCATCACTTCATCTCTATGCCTTTGTCGATGTTGACTGGGTAGGAAATATTGAAGATAGAACCTCTATATTGGGATATATTATCTTTCTTGGCACAAATCCAATCAGTTAGAGTTTAAAGAAGTAGAAGACAGTCACAAGGTCTACAACTGAAGCCGAATACCGAGCCATTGCCACCACTACTGTATAACTCAATTGGTTCACGAATCTACTGAAAGAATTAGACATCAACTCTACCATAACTCATACAATATATTATGATAATGTCAGAACCACCTACCTATGCGCCAATCCAATGTTCCACTTACGCATGAAACACATTGTTATAGACTTTCATTTTATCAAAGATCAAGTTGTTAGACATCAACTACAAGTCTCTCACATACATACTGCCAATCAACTAGTAGACTCTCTCACAAAGCCGCTCGCCCACAAAGTATTTTCTTTACATCGATCTAAGATTAGTATCCTGGATAGGAGCTCAATCTTACGACGACATGATAAAAGATATGGATATTGATAGAAGATATGGATAGTAGATAGAAGATATGATCTTAACCACATGATAGATTATCTACCTAATCTTGATAGAGGAAATCTTTTTCTCTAAACCTGTATAAATAGGACTTGTGTCTATGAAATAGTTCATACTATTCTTCACTTCTTCTTGGGGCACTGGCTACGAGAAGTAGAGACAGCAACGAATAAAGAGAAAATGTCTATGCAAATCAGCATCATTGGGGGTGGGCCGAGGCAGAGGAGGAAGCCTAGGTCGATACAGATGGATCAATCGAAGCAGGTCGCAATGGGATGATGGTGCGACCTAGGAGCAGTTCTATTGGCGAAAGGAGCTGAAGAAAGTGTATATCATGCACTTGGGCTTTCTTATTGTGGATGGCTGTCGCTACTGTAGAAGAACTCTTCACCGATGAAGAGGAGTGATGGGGAGCCGCTTGATGCAAATCAGACGATGGCAGTTGGCGAAGAAGAAGGAGGAGCATTGGTGGTGAACACTGTTGCATAAAAACTATAATCATGTAAACTATTATGTGGAAAAACTATTATGCTAGGATTGAAATCAAATAATATTAGATCTGTTTACGATGCATACCTTTAGATACCATCTGATTGAGATCCAATTAGATCTTCAAGAGCATTGCCCGTCGGATCTGAATAACACCGAGATATCGATCTGCAAGAGGAATTAGAATAGATCTAGACCTCTTCTCCTCTCTTCCTATCTTTTCACAGGACCACCTTAATTGATGGTTTTGGGAGATCAAGAGAATAACCGTAATCTCTTGATCTATTCACCCCTTTGCCGTTCTATGTTGTGTCATGCATTGGGTTTATAGTAGGTCCTGTCTATTTATAGGCGAGAGCAGAGAGTCTAGGGTAAGTTATTAGGAGAGTTCCTTCCATCAAGGGCATCCCCTAAAATATCTCAATATAATATGAACTTTATTTAATATTGGCTAATATCTTTTATCAGAATCTAAATAATCCATAAATATATCTTATTTAATTAATAAAGGGCCATATAATCTTATATTCTCCCACTTGGCCCATTAATTGATAAGATATAAAAGATATCCAAAATTAAAATAAATAAAACAAAAATTTATTTGAAAATAATTTTATATAATTGGATTCTGAAAATTTTGAAAAGTATTTTATACATGGCCATGATTTAAAAATAAGCTAATAAGTCTAATAAGCATAATAATACTATATTCAGTCCAACCATCAATGTGAGTCATAGCGATTGTATGTCATCAATGTCACACTTTTTTCTATGTACTACATACTGTTAGTCTTTTCTTATATAGTCTATAATGACCCTTGTAATTTATCTTATCAAGACGATTGTTTCTTGCATTCATCCATAATATGTATAAATATAAACACAAATAGGACAGTAGAAACAAATAACTTTAATTATGTAATAGAAATGTCAATAATAACATCCACTTAAAATGCATCACCATATCCTTTATGGCTTGCTCACAAGCCCCATTCTAAGTACATGTTCTTTAAATATTTTACACTGCAAAGCTTTAGTAAATGGATCAGCAATCTTCATAGTGGTGCTTAAATTTTTCCATTGACACTTGTTGTTTCTGGACTCTTTCTCTAACCATCAAGTACTTTATCTTAATGTGCTTGGAACCACTAGAGTACTTGCCATTCTTAGAGAAGAAAACTACTGTAGTATTATTACAAAATATCTTCAGTGGCTTGGCAATTGAGTCGATCACACCAAGTCCTGAGATAAAATTC
Organism: Ensete ventricosum; assembly: GCA_029747655.1. Classification (NCBI taxonomy): domain Eukaryota; kingdom Viridiplantae; phylum Streptophyta; class Magnoliopsida; order Zingiberales; family Musaceae; genus Ensete; species Ensete ventricosum. The sequence goes on from JAQQAF010000002.1 coordinate 24,593,633, forward strand.
CACAGCCATAAAGCTTAATTTATGGCCTCAAAGTATGCCACAAATTCAGCTTCCATCGTAGATGATGTAATAAGTGATTGTTTTACACTTTTCCAAGAAATTATCATACCAGCCAGCATGAACACAAATCCTGAAGTGGATTTCCTACTATCGAGGCAATTTATAAAATCATCATCTAAATATCCTGTTACTTCAAGCTGATATGATTTTCTATATGTGAGTATATAATCTTTTATCCCTTGCAGATATCTCATTACTTTCTTTGCAGCTTTCCAATGTTTCATTCCTGGGTTACTCTGGTATCTACCCAACATTGCCACTGTAAATCTGATATTTGGCCTTGTACAAGTTTGAGCATATAATAGACTTCCAATTGCACACCCATAAGGAATATTCTTTATTTGATCCCTTTCTAAGTCATTCTTCGGGCACTGGTTTTAGCTAAATTTTTTACCTCTAGTAATAGGTGTATCATTGGCTTTACAAAGCTGTATATTAAACCTTTCCAAGATACGATTAATATAACATTTCTGAGATAATCCTAACAAATCTTGAGATCTGTCTCTGAATATCTCAATGCCAATAACATAGGATGCCTCATTCATATCAACCATCTTAAAGTTCTTGTTGAGAAATATCTTGATTTCGTGCAACAAACCAAGATCACTACTGGCAAGCAATATATCATCCACATATAAGACCAATATAATAAACTTACTCCCACTAACCTTCAGATATATACACTGATCAACAGTATTTTTCTTAAATCTGAAGGAAGTAATGGTATCGTGAAACTTTATATACCAATGTCTGGAAGCTTGTTTAAGGTCATAAATGGATTTCTTAAGTTTGCAAGCCCAACTTTCCTTTCCCTTTTCTATGAATCTTTAGGTTGTTCCATATAGATTTTCTCATCTAGATTCCCATTTAGAAAGGTTGTTTTTACATCCATCTGATGTAATTCAAGATCATAATGAGCTACTAATGCCATGATGATTCTAAATGAGTCCTTTCGAGAAACTGGAGAAAAGGTCTCATGGTAGTCAATGCCTTTTTTTTGAGAAAAACCTTTGGCCACAAGTCTGGCTTTATATCGTTCGATATTGCCCACCGAGTCACGTTTAGTCTTAAAAACCCATTTACAATCGACTCTTTTACAATTATTGGGCAATTCAACGAGTTTCCAGACACCATTCTGGTCCATTGATTTTAACTCGTCTTTCATTGCATCATACTATTTTTCAGAATCATTACTTTCTATAGCTTGTGAAAACGATAAGGGGTCTCTTTTCATTCCTATATCAAAATCTGATTCTTATAGATATACCACATAATCATCAGAAATGACATGTTTCCTTTTTCTTTGAGATCTTCTCAAATCTGTCAATTGTGATTGTTCTACAAAACTATCAACAGTGACATCAACATCATATGAGAATTCATCAATGTTATTTTATTGTTCACCCTCATCAATTCTCTCATTGATTTAAGGAACAATAATTTCTCGAATAGGGGATAATATAGGAAAAGAAGCTTGAATCTCCTCGATATCAAAATTAATCCTTCGAGACTTTTAACTCCTACTGATTTCATCATTTTCTAGGAATTTTGCATTACCAGATTCTACTATCCTCATATTATGATTAGGACAATAAAATTTGTATCCCTTGGATTTTTCTGGGTAACCAATAAAATATCCAGAAATTATTCTTGGATCTAATTTCTTTTCATGTGGATTGAATACTCTTATCTCTGCAGGACACCCCCAAATATGTAAATGTCTCAAACTGGGTTTCCTACCAGTTCATAACTCAAATGGAGTTGATGGAACTGATTTACTAGGAACCCTGTTCAGGATATACATAGCTGTCCTAAGAGCATCACCCCACATTGACTCAGGTACAGAGGAATAACTCATCATGCTCCTAACCATATCCATAAGAGTACGATTTCACCTTTCAACAATACCGTTCTGTTGTGGCACACCTGGTAATGCATATTGAGCATAAATACCCTATTATTCTAGGAATCTAGCAAAAAGACCAATATTCTGATCGGATTCATTATATTTGTCATAAAATTCATCACCCCTGTCAGATCTGACAATTTTAACTTTTCTATCTAATTGTCTCTCGACCTCATTTATATACACTTCAAGAATGTCAACGGCCTGAGATTTTTCATGTATTAGATAAACATAATCATATTTGGACAGGTCATCTATAAATGTGATGAAATACTTTTCTCCACTAAAACAAGAAATATGGAGTAGTCCGCAGATATCAGTATGAATAATTTTAAGAAGTTCTTTACTCATTGTGGCATTTTTCTTTATATGCTTAGTTTGCTTTCCTTTAATGCAATCTATGCAAACATCAAAAATCAGTGAAGTCTAAATTTTCCAAAATATTATCCTTCACTAATCTTTCAATTCTTTCCTTGGAGATATGCCACAAACGTCTATGCCACAATATAGAAGATATTTCATTATTGGAATTACATTTCATTCAAATACTTGATTGCAGGGTCAATAATGTATTTACAAACTCACGATTCAAATTAATTCTGTACAAACCATCACACAGAATTTCAGAACCAACTTTTATTGCATCATAAAATATGCTGAGTTTACCATTACCAAAAGAAACATAGTATCATAACTCATCAATTCTAGACAGAGAAATTAAATTTTTAAAAATTGTAGGAACAAAACATGTGTCTTTCAGATCCATCAGATAACCCGTCTCTAGGCGTAAGCGATAAGTCCCTATTGATACCACTTTGCTTTGAGACAATTTCCCATAATTATGAATCTTTCATGTTCTTTTGATTTTCGGATTGAAAGGAATCCCTACATATTATTAGTAATATGAGTTGAAGCGCCAGAATCAATGCACCATGTATTAGAAGGAACTTCTGCAATGTTTGATTTAAAACGTACAAAGGTTGAGTTTATACTTTTCTTTTCGAACCAAGTTCTACGTTTAATGCAGTCCTTCTTTACATATCCTTTCTTGCCACAAAAGAAGCACTTTACTATAATAGCTTTCTTTTCAATAGTCTGTCTAACACTTCCAAACCCGGTAAATTTCTTTGATGGATGATGCTTCAATTTTCTTTTCTTGTTACCAACTCCTTGAGTAGTTGTCAGTACATTATATGAACTTTCCTACCTTAATCTTAATTCTTCCTGAACACACATACTAGTTAACTCATTCAAGTCTCACTTATCCTTATTTGTATTGTAGTGAATCTTGAATGGGCCAAACTGAGAAGGAAGAGAATTAAGAATGAACTGCACAAGGAAAGATTCATCAACATTCATCCCCAACGTCTTAAGTTTTGTAGCTTTGTCAACCATATTAAGGATGTGATCTTGAATTCCTCGAGTACCATCATACTGAGCTGTAGTAAGTTCTTTCATTAATATGCCAGCCAATGACTTATCAGCAGATTTAAATTTATCTTTAATAACCTTTAAATATTCACGTGCGCTAGATATAACCGGTAATGAAGTCTTTATATTATTTGCAATTGTCATCCTTATGAACATTAAACTGAGCCTATCAGATCTTTCCCAAGCCTTCATTTCATTGACTTGTTCCACAGTACTTTTGTTAGTTAATTCTGTGGGCTTTTCAACAAGCAATGCCAAGTCAAGATCTAGTATGCCCAATGTAAATTACACATCCTCTAACCATTCTGAATAATTTGATCCAGAGAGTACAGGGACACTAGAAGCATGAGAATGTATGGACGGGAATACCACTGCAGAATATAAAATAACATTAATGCTTTGAGTTTTACCAAAATATGATGAACTATTGATATCATCAATATTTAACCTTTGGGTAAAAATATTGACATATCTAGTGTTTACACAAGATCATTTATGGAGGACTAATACCATCCTTATAGAATAGTTTTGCTACCTTTGGGTATACAATTCTAAACTGCAAGGATATCAAAAATAGTATCATCATACCCCATCATATAATTATTTGAAATAGATTATCCTTTGGGATTATCTAAATCTCCTAATTATGTATGTAATTTTGAATATTATTTTTTTAATATCATTGAGGACTTGTTCCTTAATGTAATTTTATAAATCATTGATCTAGGCCACTTTGGTGACTACAAGACCAATGCAGTAATATAAAATATAAATTAAATTATCCTATGAATGATAAGACTTTAATTGTATTTCATATCCTATAAGCCTACCATCCGAAGCTACTTTGACAGCTAACGGTCAGGTATAACTTAAGGAGATGAACTACAAATAATATTCATCAAGTTCATTTGAACTAATTTATGCTGAAATAATTTAATAATAGAATAACAACTATAATAATTATTGAACACTTAATAAGCAGGAAAAAACTCATATGAAAACTGTAATCATGATAATACATAAATCATGCATTTATATGAACAATAAATATTATTTCATAATTCCCAACATATGCATGTAAATAATTGAATAAATATCCAAAAACCAATAATTGGATTTAACACATGCAATTAATAATTCATATGAGAAAACTATAAAGAAACAATAATTTATATTTTTTAACTAATTAATTTTATTTAATTAGAGAAGCCCATAAGTCCAATTAAATAAATTGATCAAAAATAAAATATAATCATTGAATAATCAAAAAGATAATCATAATTAAATTTTATTAAATGATATATTGATCAATTTTATAATTGAGAAAAATAAACCATAATTTCTTAATTTTATAATGGTATAACTATAATTTTAAAAGAATAAAAAGAATTACAAAATTTTAAAGGGTACAAATATTATAGGATTAATAAAACATAGAAAGGGTAAAATTATAAATAATCCTATTCAACCGAAGGATAAAACTGTAATTTTGACGAATGACAAAACTGTAATTTGATCATAATGGTAAAATCATAATTTTACACTTAATGGCAAAATTGTAATTTTTGATTCAATGGCAAAACTGTAATTTTTCATTCGATGGTAAAACTATAATTTTCTTAAGAAAAAAACCCTAATTTCTCTAGTGCATGCGGCTGCCTCCGCGTGCGGCCGTCGATGGCATGCGAGGTTGTCGCTTGCGCGGCCTCTGCTACATGCTGCTGCCTCTGCGTGCAGTCGCCGCTTGATGCGGCTGCCGCCTACGCGCGTCCGACCCAACGTCTGCCTAGGCCGTCGACAGCATCGCCGACGCTGTGATCTGTACGCACACTCGATGCTGTCGCAGGCAGATTCGACCAAAAAATGGATATTGCTACGTCTTTTACACACAACAAGCATCAACATCATTCGCAAGCAAACGATTAAAATTAACAAATAGGAAAACAGATCAATAAGATATTCAGATCTAATATTTTGATCTCAAAACCTAGGCTCTGATACCAATTGTTGGCATAAAAACTATAATCATGCAAACTATTATACGAAAAAACTGTTATGCTAGGATTGAAATCAAATCATATTAGATCTGTTTACGATGCATACCTTTAGATGATATCTGATTGAGATCCAATTAGATCTTCAAGAGCACCGCCCGTTGGATCTGAATAACGTCAAGATATCGATCTGCAAGAGGAACTAGAATAGATCTAGACCCCTTCTCCTTTCTTCCTATCCTTTCATAGGACCACCTTAATTGATGGTTTTGGAAGATAAAGAGAATAACCATAATCTCTTGATCTATTCACCCCTTTGCTGTTCTGTGTTGTGTCGTGCATTGGGTTTATAGTAGGTCCTGTCTATTTATAAGCTAGAGCAGAGGGTTTAGGGTAAGTTATTAGGAGAGTTTCTTCCATCAAGGGCATCCCCTAAAATATCTCAATATAATATGGACTTTATTTAATATTGATTATCAGAATCTAAATAATTCATAATATCTTATTCAATTAATAAAGAGTCACATAATCTTACAAACACTAGAGGTACCATAGCGGGAAGGATCGTAGTATGAGATCTTGTGTTGCAGACAGCGCACTACCGGTCTGATGAGGAGGGGAATGCTACTTTAGAAGGTTATCACTCACCAACCTTGCCGGTCTCAAGAAGGTGGCGATGACGAGCTACTCCTCGCTAACAGATTGGATACTCTTCTATTCTTCACATGCACGTACTCATGTCCAAGATATTAGGAATCTAGTACTTCATCTAGTTGTTGTTCGTGTATGTTGACGAGGAGTTCAGGGAGCTTGGCATAGGTGTCGACGAAAGAGAAATCATGTTGTAGCCTTTCCCATCTATAGTGATCAGATTAGAGATTTCAGTGACCAATTTGGTGAAGGATGGGTCCAAACTTTGATAGTTAACGGTTGTGCAACTATTGAAATAAGTAGATGATTGGAACTTGATTGGAACTGGCTCGCACTGGTATGCATCAACAACAATTAATGGCTCGTTCAGAAGAGCGCAAGTAGTAGCTGTTGAGATCAAAACTGTCACTACTATTTTTGATTGATTGAATGAGTGACATGACATTGATGTTGATTGCAACTTGAATAAATACAAGTCTTCTTGACCATATGATCCTGGCCGTCGGGCAGGGCGAGGAGGAGCTCCCAATAGGTATGGTGGTTTTTGATTGATTGAATGAATGATAAGACATTGATGTTGATTGCAGCTTGAATAATTGCAAGTGAAGAGATGCGCCTTCTTGACTGTAGGATCCTAGCCATCAGGCAGGGCGAGGAGCTCGTCGGCTAGTGCAGAGATGACACATCGGACGACCTCTTTGTCGGTAGCGGCAACAGCGACAGAGGCAACCTCTAAGTCATTCTTGGAGAGGTAGAGGATGCAGTCGTAGAGGTCGGAGATACCATCAGAGCAGAAGCCACACGCGGCAATGGTTGGGTAAGATGGGGACAGGGTTTGGGGGAGTGACAATGATTGAGCTACAGAAGAAACTCTCGGATCCTCGATACTTGTCCAGCTTGGATGTTGATTGGCGACAAGATCAGATGTTCTCCAAAGCATAGATGGTAGAGAAGGAAGTCTCAGGATTGGCTTGCTCAACTTCAATGTCACCGAGATCGACGAGTGGAGGCGGACGATGCCAAATGCAGAGCTTTTAGTGGTGCAGCTAGACTACTCATATACGAGCATCACTTGGGATGTTCTCTACCTCGAATGGATCGATGAGGAAGAAGAAGACGAAGTGCCTACTTGTCCATCTCTACCTCAGGCCTGACTAAAGAAAGGATCAAGGTTAAATGTTGTCATTATGAAGCTGCCCTGCTGTAGGTCGAAAAGCTGGGCAGAGACGTCAAGAGGTTGCACTTGTAGGTCTTGACAGCCAATCTCACCGTAGCTTCTGCACGAGGAGCCTCCACTGTCTATTTGCTCCTCCTCACCGAGTGCTTCCCGATCCCCAACCTGTTCTATTGTAGAAGGAATTTGGTAGTGTTGGAGGGCAAAGATGTCGAGGAGGGCGACGAGCAATGGGGTGGCGCTGGAGCCGCCGATGACAGCATGGAGGTCATCGAGCTATGCGAGTTCTGTCGGAGCCGAGGACACAAGCGACATTTTCATGGGCCGACAGGGTGCCTCTTGTCGTAGAGGACAAGGTTGAGTAGTTAATCTCTTTTAAAAGGTCAAAATTCTTATTGACCCCTCATACTATGCCTCAAAATTAAAGTTACCCCTCATACTTTAAAACTCATTTAAGTAACCCCCTATACTACGATTTCATATCAAAGTCATCCCTTGTACTTTAAGGCTCGTCTAAGTGACTCCCCCGTACTATGCCTCAAAATTAAAGCCACCCCATACTTTAAAACTCGTCTAACCCACTATACCACAAAATTAAAGTAACCCCCCGTACTTTAAAACTCATCTAAGTGACCCCCGGTACTACGATTTCGTATCAAAGTGGCTACTTGTACTATTCTATAATCGTTAAACAAACTCCTATTAATAAAAAGGGTAATGATGTTTATTTTTAAAACTAGGGGAGGGGAGGGGGGGGGGGGGTCTATTTGATTTTCTTTGATATAGTTAAACTATGCGAAGAGAACTTAAAAAATCAAAGACACCCCATGTACTATGATATGTTAATCAAATACACCCCTTGTACTATCATTATTCATTAAATATATCTCCTAAAAGCTATAATGGTATTAATTGGTAGAAAAGTCATGAAAAAAATTGGTCTTAACTTCCAGCATTGTTTGAATTTATTTTACACTTTAAGCTTGATTGATGATGATTTTTATTTGTTATACACTCAATTATTTTAAGTAATTAAAAACTTGATCTCCTAAAAATCTTAACATGCATGATTGTTACGATTATTTACTCTTTAAGTGTGACTAAATTTGGGTAGCACCTCCCCTAAAACTTGAACATATCTCATTTATAATCAATCACATAACTTGCAAAGAATAACAAGATATAACTAATTGATTGAACTACCACAAAGTTAGAAACCTTGCCAATTAAACATATCATACAAACATCTAATATACCCAACTACTAGTAATTCAACAACTATGCCAAGTGAAATGTACAGCAATAGTAATCCATCTTATGTACCTAAACTCATGAACAAAAAGTGCAATGCATGTAAACATCAATAGTCAACTACTATCAATTATCGCCCTAATCACTTCATTCCCTAGGTCTTGCTTTAGAATGAGCTTGCTTCTTCCTTTTATCTAGGGATAATTTGTATTGTCTTGCTGTAGTCTTCATATGTATCTTAGTTGGGCGTCGTTCCTATATTAAAGATCATTTTCATAAAGCTAGTTTCAATATCAAAATATGTCATAATTAAAGTATTGTTGAAAATATACCTATGATTGAGATTGAGACTCCAGTGGTGGTTGACTTGGGGCCAGTTCCAAGTGGGTTGCTTCTATTGCTTCAGCTTGCTTTAATGTTATCCTATGTCGCTTTGTCCTATTTGTTGACCATTGACAACGCATTGTACGTATGGGATTGGTTATGTTATTTTGGCATCGACGAGCATTATGTCCTTGTTGTCCACATCGCTCATACTTGTTTGGGTGCCCTGGTTTTGTTCTCATTTTGTGATTGTTGCTCTTCACTATCAATCAATTTTCTCACCTTTTTGGGTTGAACAATCCTTTTATTGAAATGTGGTGGTTCGATAGGGAACCCACCAATGGAAGGTCAATCATCAATATTTGTAAGTGATAATTTTAGTAAAGGATCCATAAGTATATTATAATATTGAAATAAAACCTATGATAGATAAAAAACGGTTATCTAACTAGGCACTGTGTGAACTCTCCCGCTATAGTATTTCTCCCACATATCCTTATGGTAATAAGGATCTGTGTAGTTTTTTGGGGCTTGCCTCTGGAAATATGTGGCAGTTATTGCTGGTTACAGGTGCCCTGCAAGCCAATCACATGAGTGATGACACATGTGACACGCTGTGTGATCTTTTTACTTGTGATTAATATTGGTATATTTTTATATTATATTATCTGTAACATATATATTGTGATGTCCTTGGTTCTATGCAATGGGAATCGGATCGTGATGAGATCATGATAATAAGATCGATTCACCTTTAAACATAAATAATCCCGGTCATAGGTTACTCGAGAGGGATATCGAGATAATCGGACAGACCGGTGTACTATATACCTATCCATATGATGGAGGCGACTGGTCTCATAGCTACTTGTGTGGAGACACTAAGGATATAGTACAAGTATTCATTGGAGAATAAGTTCACTGATTGATCCACTTATGGAATATTATATGGTTAATGATACCTAATGTCAGATAGTGATTCCACACTACCAGTTGTGTATCTGGTCTTTTGACTTGAGATACTAAGGATGTCTTGTATGAGTACTCATTTCTTTAACGCCAGACTTACAGGTTTGGAAAGTTTCAGATCTGGTATAGATGGTTATCGAGATTTGTAGCCAACCTTACGAAGACAATTGAGTGTTAATAGAGAATCATCCACTCTCAGTATCACAAGAGGAATATCTCATATATGCTTGCTCAGATAAATCCCTGGTCATGGTCATTCGGATTGAGAGAGAGAGTTCTTTGGGAGAATCCGATTAGAGCGAGACTATGACGGATTCCGTATGCGACCTGACAGTACCATGTCCAATATATAGTATCTAAGATATTAGTTGGATAAGGGATTATAGATGCACAGTAACTATGGACAGACAAGTCCGATGGATTTGATCCCCTTGTACCGTTTGGGGACTATGACGTAGTGCCCTAGTACGTCCATAGTCGATGAGTCGAGTGAATTATTATGGGGATAATAATTCACTATATCAGAAGGAGTTCTGATGGGAGTAACTTACGGCCAGCTCGGTATCGGGCCTAAAGGGTCACACACATGTGGTGGATGCTTCAGCGAATAGAAGATTATATGGAGATCCAATTAGCCCCTATTCTCATTAGATGAGACCTTATGCTGATGGGCTCCTTGCTGAAAGACCAATTAGAGGCCTAAGGAGATTATTGGATAGAGATCCAATAATGCAAGGTTAGTGGGTTATTGGATGGAGATCTAATACCCACTAAGGTAGGAGCCATAGGGTTTTTGGTAGCTAGCTCTCTATAAATAGGAGGGGAGACTCATGGTTGAGAGGTTGCAGCTTTTGCCACTACCTCCTATTCTCCTCCCCCCCTTTGTACAAGAGTTGCAAGATCAGATTGGAGGAGTTTCGCTGCAGAAATCCATCGTATAGATACCGCTAGAGAGGAGGACGCTTGACCTCCTTCATCTTCTCCATCCGGATCTGGAATACAGGGACATACGGTCTCCCTAGGTAAAATCAATCTCTCACATATCGTGATTTTTTTTATTTTTACATTTTGCTCGCGACCCCAATATTTTGCACGATAATTTGGTTTGCGTGGGAAACTAGTTTTTGTTTTGATTTTCGCTGTGCATGTGATGAGTTGGTCAAGTCCCTCGAGACTCATCTATCTACGTGATCGAGATCTTGCTTACGATATAGAGATGTCACCGGTGACCTGAGGACATGGTATGCTTGGTCGAGTCCCTCGAGAGCATATCATCGAATCAAACTCATCTTGTAATGATGGTGATGACTTAACTGAACGTCATGGTTGGTCGAGTCCCTCAAGACTATGTTGATTCAGAGGCCGAACATGATGGGAATCACAAGGAGTTGTGATTGGCAAGAAGTTGCCTACCTTTTGGGCTTAGTGTAATTGGTCGAGTCACTCGAGGTTACACTAAGACGACAATTGGATCCCGGTTCCCACTAGGAGTCTATCGGAGACTTTCGTCTCACGTGTTGAGGGTGTCGCATGATTCGTTAAGAAAATAATGGGAGTACACTAAGATATAAGTCCATATCTTAATTAGTATTTTCTGTAAAATCTGCATGTTATTTAATTTACGTTATATCTTGTTTATCGCTTGTAAAACCCCTACGTGGCATACTTGATGCCAACCACCTCACTAGTCCAAACTATATAGATTGGCTCTACAATTTGAGAATTGTTCTCATGGTGGAAAAAATTGTATATGTCCTTGATACAATTGTGCCCACGTCGGAAGAAGGGGCAAGCGAGGATGAGATCACTCGCTATATGAAGTACATAGATGATTCCACGTTGGTAAAATATTACATGTTGGCCTCCATGACTCCTGAGTTACAGAGGCCACATGGGAACATGGATGCAGATTTTATCCTTCATCTCTGCCAGCTATTTGAGAAACAGGGAAGAACTCAAAGATATGAGATATCTAAGAGACTCTTCCAAGCCAGGATGACAGAAGGGACATCGGTTGAGAACCATGTCCTAAAAATGATAGAGCGGATTAAGAAACTCATAGGTCTAGGAATAGTCCTAGAGGATAACCTAATGAGGTAGAGAACCAAATTGGAAAGAGTATTAAGATTCTTCGATCAGATCGAGGAGGAGAGTACTTGAGCACGGAGTTCACCCCTTTCCTCAGGGACAATGAGATTCTATCCTAGTAGACACCTCCTTATACACCTCAGCTCAATGGTGTATCAGAAAGGAGGAATCACATGCTGTTAGACATGGTGCGGTCCATGATGAGTTTCGCTAACCTACCCGTCTCATTCTAGGGGTACGCTCTAGAGACTGCAGCTTACCTTCTGAACAGAGTTCCATCAAAGTCGGTAGTATCTACACCATATGAGATATGGAAAGGAAAGAAGTCTGATCTTAAGATTATTAAGATTTAGGGCTGTCCTGCCCACGTTAGAAGACACAACCTTGATAAGTTGGAATCAAGGACAGAATGGTGCACAATCATGGGATACCCAAAGAAAACTTGTGGGTATTATTTCTATCATCCCGAGGACCAAAAGGTCTCTGTTGCCAAGAGAGTTGTGTTCCTTGAGAAGGAACACATTCTTGGTGGAAATAGTGGGAGTGGGATAGAATTACGTGAGATTGGAGAACCTAGCTCAAGCACCATTCGAGAGCCCAAGTCTGTTCAGGTACCTAACACATAAATTCTAATTTTATATAGGTCTAATAGAGTATCTCACCCTCTTGAAAGATATGTGAGACATATCAGTGGAGATGACTCTCAGGATGTTGATCCTCAGACCTACGAGGAGGCTATTATGAGTAGACTCCGGGAAGTGGCAAGAAGACATAAATTCTGAGATTGATTCCATGTACTCTAACAAGGTTTGGAACCTTGTGGATGCACCTGAGAGTATTGTACCCATCAGCTGCAAATGGATCTTCAAGAAGAAGATCAGAATGGATGAAAGGTAGAGACCTATAAAGCAAGGCTAGTAGCTAAAGAATATCGTTAAAGACAAGGAGTTGACTATAATGAAACCTTTTCACCTGTAGTCATGCTTAAGTCCATTAGAATTATTTTGGCCATTGCAGCACACTATGACTATGAGATCTAACAGATGGATATCAAAATGGCATTCCTCAATGGTAACCTCGAGGAGGAGGTGTATATGATACAGCCAGAGGGATTCGTATCCAAAGAGAGTCCATATAAAGTGTGCAGGTTGCTTAGATCCATTTATGGATTGAAGAAAGCTTCAAAAAGTTGGAACATAAGATTTGATGAGGTGATCAGATCTTATAACTTCATTAAGAATGAAGATGAGCCTTATGTATACAAGAAGGTAAGTGAAAGCGCTATCACCTTCTTGGTGCTATAGGTAGATGACATCCTAATCATTGAGAATGATGTAGGAATGCTCTCCACAATAAAGGCTTGGCTATCCAGAAATTTTATCATGAAAGACTTAGGGGAAGCATCCTATATTTTGGGAATCCGGGCCTATAGAGATAGATCCAAAAGGATACTTGGCTTGTCCCAGTCTAGGTACATAGACTCCATTGTCAAAAGGTTTGGCATGGAGAATTCCAAGAGAGGTCTCATACCGATGAGACGTGAAATATCACTTTCTAGAAGTATATCCCCAAAGACTCTTAAAGAAAAGGTAGATATGGATAAGATACCTTATGCCTCAGCGATAGGGTCTATCATGTATGTGATGCTATGTACCAGGCCTGATATAGCACATGCTCTAAGTGTCATGAGCAAGTATCAGGCAGATCCAGGTCTAGAACACTGAAAGGTAGTAAAGTGTATCCTTAAGTACTTGAGAAGGACTAAGGATCTTTTACTGGTATGTGGAGGAGGTAGCCTCCAGGTTGAGGGTGACACGGACTCGAGTTTTCAGTTTGACATTAATGATAGCAAGTCAAATTCAAGATATATTTTCACCCTAAATGGAGGAGCAACAAACTGGAAGTGTTCCAAGCAAGATAGTACTATTGACTCGACTACAGAGACAGAATACATTGATGCAGCAGAAGCAACAAAGGAAGAAGCGGTGTGGATGAAGAAGTTCATCAAGGATTTGAGAGTCATACCAAGCAACGTGGAGCTGACTCCCATATATTGTGACAATAACAGGGCGATAACTCTAACAAGGGAACCTAAGTCTCATCAAAATTATTCTAAGGAGGTTTCATCTGATTAGAGCGATCATGACCCGAAAAGATATAGCAATGGAAAGAGTTCCATTCGAAGATAACATTGCAGATCCACTGACGAAGCCGCTAGCTCAGATTGTATTTGAGTATCACAAGGGTCTGATGGGGATCAGACATATAGGTGATTGGCTTTTGGTCAAGTGAGAGATTGCTGGTTACAGGTGCCCTGCAAGCCAATCATATGAGTGATGGCACATGTGACACGCCGTGTGATCTTTTTTACTTATGATTAATATTAGCATATTCTCATATTATATTATCTGTAATATATATATCGTGGTGTCCTTGGTTCTGTGCAATAGGAATCAGATTGTGATGAGATTATGATAATGAGATCGATTCACCTTTAAACACAGATCCTAAATAATTTCGATTATAGGTTACTCGAGAGGGACATCGGGATAATCGGACAAACCGATGTACTATATACCCGTCTATCCATACGATGGAGGCGAATAGTCTCATAGCCACTTATGTGGAGACATTAAGGATATAGTACAGGTGCTCATTGGAGAATGAGTTCACTGATTGATCCGCTTGTGGAATGTTGTATGGTTGATAATACATAATGTCAGACAGCGATTCCATAGTCTCAGTTGTGTATCTGGTCCTTTGACTTGAGACACCAATGATGCCTTATATGAGTACTCCTTTCTTTGATGCCAGACTTACAGGTTTGGAAAGTTCCATATCTGGTCTAGTTGGTTATCAGGATTGGTAGCCAACCTTACGAAGGCAATTGAGTATCAAAAGAGGATCATCCATTCTCGGTATCTCGAGAGGAATATCCCATATATGCTTGCTCAGATAAATCCCTGGCCAGAGTCATTCGGATTAAGAGAGAAAGAGTTCTTTGGGAGAATTCGATTAGAGCGAGACTATGACGGATTTCGCAAGTAACTTGACAGTACCATGTCCAATATACAGTCTATAAGGGATTATAGATACACGATAACTATGGACAGATAGGTCCGATGGATTCGATCCCCCTATACCGTCTGGGGACTATGGCGTAGTGGCTTAGTACGTCCATAGTCAATGAGTCGAGTGAATTATTATGAGGATAATAATTCACTATATCAGAAGGAGTTCTGATGGGAGTGACTCACGACCAGCTCAGTATCGGGCCTAGAGGGTCATACACATGTGATGGATGCTTCAGTAAATAGAGGATTGGATGGAGATAGCCCCTATTCTCATTAGACTATACTGATGGGCTCCTTGCTTAAAGGCCCAATTAGAGGCCTAAGGAGATTATTGGATAGAGATCTAACAATGCAAGGTTAGTGGGTTATTGGATGGAGATCCAATACCCACTAAGGCAGGAGCCATAAGGTTTTTAGTGGCTCTTTATAAATAGGAGGGGAGACTCATGGTTGAGAGGCTGTAGCTTTAGCCACCACCTCCTATTCTCCTCCCTCTCTTTGTATAAGAGTTGCGAGATCAGATTGGAGGAGTTTCGCTGTAGAGATCTATCGTGTAGATACCGCTAGAGAGGACGTTTGACCTCCTTCATCTTCTCCATCCAGATCTGGAATACATAGATATACGATCTCCCTAGGTAAAATCAATCTCTCACACATTACAGTTTTATCGATTTTTGTATTTTTCTCACGACCCCAATATTTTGCACGATATTTGATATGCGTGGGAAATTAGTTTTTGTTTTGATTTCCATTGTGCATGTGATACACCCGCTGAGGTTTCCCAACAACTATGGCATGCTGACAAGGAATACCTATGAGCCCCCATCTATTACAATTGTAGAACCGTTCCCTTAGCCTAACGATGTGTCTTTTTTCCAGTAAAATGATCCACCTCAAATAAATCATTGGTATGAACCGTAATCCAATCTTTACATTGTTTCTTATCTTCATCTATCTTCTTCGAGATTCTAGGGCATGTACCATGGCAATAACCATTTATTTTAGCTCTTTGGGTCTCAATTCTCTTTATCACCATTCTCCTAATCATCTCGTATATGGTGATAATCAATTTGCCTCATGCTTTTAATATCCAAGAATTGAATGTCTCTGCGATGCTACTGACTAACATGTCGGATTTGGGATGCATAAAATTAGGGAAAAAAGTCAAAGTTAGTAGTGATATATTTTTTTGCATAACAACAACAAACAAAATATATAAAGGACAATATACCATACATACAAAGCCGCTCCTTGACCATTGACGACTATCCATTGCTGCTAACCAATGATACACATCCTCATTAAACTCCTTGATTTGGTTAATGCAGTAACCAAAGTCCCTTTTAGTTGTCGAGGAGGCTAGTTGCCACATGAGGTCCTTCGATACCCCACCATTGAATTGCTTCTTGAAGTTCTCGTACATGTGGAAAACACAAATCCAATAATTCGCACGTGACATAACCTTTGGAAATGCCTCGATGAGCCCCTAAATTAACAATATACACAATATTCCAAGTAAGGTTAATAAATAATTATAACTTATATCACCCAAAGCATGATATAAGAAGTAGTTTAAAGTACTTTATGTTGATCACTCATGAAATTCTAACCGTGTGCCTTCATTGATCTGATGTCAAATAATAGCTTTTCAAGAAACCACTTCCAATTTTCTTTATTTTCTATGCTAATTACCGCCCATGCTTTTGGGAACATCCCATCATTGGCATCTATTCCTATAGCTACTAATAAGACCCCCTTGTAACGAGTCTTCAAATGATAACCATCAACTATAATTATAGGCCTACACCCCTCAATGAATCCTTGCTTGCATGCAGCCAAACAATAATAAAAGCAACTAATCCTATTCCCATAATATGGATCGGTTCCAACCTTACATGTTTACCCTAGGTTAGCCACTAGGATTATGGAAAAGGGAAATCTATCCTCACCTTGAAGGATCCTTAGAGTCTTCCTCTTTGTACGATAGCAATTTTACTCTGTTACCTCCACATTAAACCTCTACCTCACATCATTCTTAAATACATTATTAGGCCACCGTATGTTATCCTTCAATGTGGCAAGATACTTCTTGTTTAAGAAAGAACTAGTAATCTGCTGACCAATGTCATGGCGCCCGCAACTGTGTGTGTTAGTCATCATCTTCACTTGAAAACAATTGAGCATAGGATTAGGGCTGGCTCTAATCCTCCACCTACACCCAGCTATCATACTGCAACTACTCTAATACTTTCATTCTTCAAATACTTGAAGTCAAAACCCTCTTGAATACTGTACTCACGCAGATAACTCCGAAACCTCTTAACATCACTGAAGTAGTCACTAATATTTACCTCTCCAAAATTATGATCGGAGTTAAACCCTCTAAATGCAAGTTCGCAATGATCCTAACTTCCAGAATCCTTAGGAGGATAAACTCTCTGTGTCATCCTCATATTCAGACTCCACTGTATCAATATTTGGAATGTTAATTCTGCAAACACATTTAGGAATATCGATATCCTCACTACTCGATGAGTTATCACTGTTCTCTGTATCCTTTTCGTTTGAGTCATTGATTGATGAAGGTGAAGCGTCTCTTTCTTGATGAGGTATTGCTGTATCGAATGAAATATTTTTGTGCATGGCTTGCAACTTATGTTGGGGTCCTACATACAATAAAGTTTCGAGCTATTCCACGCTAGTCACCTTTTCCCAGTTTTTGAAGATGCTCATCTTCGGTCCAAGGGACACCTACTAAACGGTGCACTATTAGCATATTGGTTCTCTAAATTTAATGCAAGAATTCAACAATGAAATCTAAATCTAAAATTTTAAACATAAGAAATGTTCCATAGTTTACCATAATTCAGAAGTACCACAAAATAGATGAGACACGTAACCTAAACCTTCACACAAACATATAGGGAAAAGCTAAAATTTACATGGCACGTCAACAACTAAAACTTGAAGTTCATTTTAAGGAAGTCTTGCTAATAGTTAAAGATGTACACATAAAGTAATATTGCTCTAAATATTAGTAAAACAAAGAATAGAATTATTAGACCAAGTATTCTCTAATCATCATCAAGTAATTTGAGATGAGACGTCTTTCAGGAATTTTTCTTACAAAAAAATTAAGATACGATTCTGGAAGTCTTGTTGCAGATGAACCCCCTTTATGGACTATGTAATTTTGGGAGTCTTATGGATGATGCCAGCATTTTTGACTAACTTTATTGATATGACAATGGGAAAATAACATGGCCTAACATGATAGAAGCTCTTACCTCATCACTACTCTTTGAAGATGAGAATCAGCAAATAGAGAATGACCGAAAAGACAAAACATAGCGCTTGACCCAGAAAAAGCATACACATTTTTACCTTTAATTTATTTATCAACAAAATTATAGAAATTATAGATCTAAAAAAAAAAGCAGAAAGATAACGGAAAGACAAATAAACTAACACCGAAGAAAAAATAAGAAAGGCAAAAAGACAATGGAAATATGAACAAACTAACACCGACAAAAGTTGATGAAGAAAGATAGAGATCAGAGTTGCAGAAAAGAATGCCGATAGTGGTTGGAGAAGAAAAAAGAGAGGGAAAAATAAATTAGGGCTTTGAGACTATTTAGTTGTAATCCTCAAATAATCCATAAATTATTTTATCTAGCTGTGTAACCTTATTTCTAACAGAGGGGACCACTTTGATACAAATCATAGTACGGAGGGTCACTTAAACGAGTTTTAAAGTATAGGGGGTGACTTTGATTGTGAGACATAGTACGAGGGGTTCATTTACACGAGTTTTAAAGTATAGAGGGGTGACTTTGTTTGAGGCATAGTACAGGGGGTCACGTAGACGAGTTTTAAAGTACAGGGGGTAATTTTGATTTTGAGGCATAGTACGAAGGGCCAATAAGAATTTTTATCCTTTTAAAAAGAATAACTCTGATGCCATGATTGAGTGAAATGTATCTTAGATACGGACGTTTGAATACTTGACTGATTTAAAGGCAATGTGAAGGTAGGTCAAACTCAAAGCTTTTGGCTTTACTGATTTCATCATTACCCTTGGATTATTGTTCTCATGAAAGGGGATCATGGGGATAACGCTTCCATCTCGGTTGACTAAGCTAAACACATGCATTGGTGTCTTTGTATTTGGTGTTTATTTGTACCTTCAAACTTTCTAGTAGTGCGATGTGATGGTGGATATGGGAGCTAAAATCAGATGCATGTTCAATAAAGGGCCATGGAGCGTTTTGCTAGGGGTTCTCATGTCGAGGTCTGATTGATGATTATGTAATCGTTACAACCATATTGTGCTTGAGACGAAAGGCTTGTGTATGCTAGAGCACAACATTTAACTCAAGAACCAGACGACAATCACATGTATGAAAATATGGTTTTGTTCATGTGTTTCACCCAATTAAGGTGAATAGGACATAGCGATGATGCTAAGGAGCATCGTAGTGTGCCAATTTTAACTATTTGAGCTTGGAGTAACAAATCTAAAAAAGCATGAAGGTATCAAAGCTTACAAAATTGAATTATTGTATAAGAAGCATTAGAGATGCACAATGATACCGTGATATGCCGACTTGATATGCTTGTGTATGGAGCATCTAATACAAGAGACGTATGATGTTGTTTATACATAGAGCAGATGCATGAGAGCATTAAAATATATCGACTTGTGTTAGCATGAAAGCCGCACTAAGAAGGGGGAATTAGTACTTATGAAAAAAATTATGTCTAGAGACATTTGTAAGAGTGTAAGCAAAGGTAATAGACAGTTAAATAAGAAAGTAATGAAGATAAACAACAAAGAAGAGGAAGCAAACCAATTTTATAATAGTTCGATCTCATGACCTACGTCCACTCTCGATTTCTCATCCATTGAGGTCACCGGCTTCCACTATTGATCTTTTTTCAATGGGTGAAGATCATCTACCCTCTTATAGCTCTATTCTCCTATTACAGGTTTGTGAGATACCTTTATAATTCTCTTAGCTCTTCCTTGAACAAAAACTACAGCAGTGTTTTCCTAATTTTTTTGCTTTTCATTCTTGCATTCTCAAGCAAGAATAGGTGGGGTATTTATAGAACCCAAATGACTTTAAGAATAGTGCCAAAATTCTCGAAGACTATGTCTTCTAAGAGACCGTGTCTTCTTCGAGACAGTGTCTTCTAGGAGATTGTGTTTTCTCAGAGATTGTGTCTTCTCAGAGACTGAAATAACCGTGTGTTTTCTAGGAGATTGTGTTTCTCAGAGATTGTGTCTTCTAGGAGATTGTGTTTTCTCAAAGATTGTGTCTTCTCAAGGAGATTGTGTTTTCTTTAAAGACCGTGTCTTACCTAACCTTAGGTTACTGAAATAACCTATCTAATAAGCCCAAATCAACCCTAATTAAGATCTAATGACCTCTTAATTGAGTTATTAAAATTAACTCTTATTATGATGCTAACTATGACACTTAATACATAATCTTCATTTTTCGACCATCAATTAATCTCTCGGCGAACTCCCGATGAACTCTCAGCATCCTTCCAGTGAACTCCTGGTGAGCTCCCGATTTCTTTCGGCGAACTCCCAGTATCCTTTCGACGAACTCCCAACGAGCTCCCAACAACCTGTCGGTGAACTCCCGACGAACTTCCCGGCAAACCTTTGGTGAGCTCTAAGCAAGCTCATGAGAACATCATCCGAACCTCGGCCGACCTCAAGTGAACTCATAGCGAGCTCCCACTATGTCATCTGAACCTCGGCCCAATGCTCGAACTTGACTCCAGCCTAGCATCTAATTGTAATACCTTTTTACCGTTATAGTTAATCTTACATCACTTTCTCTAATACAAAAGTTAGATCATAAACCCATCAATTGATTTCATCATCAAAATCTAAGATTCAACAATCTTCTCCTTTTTGATGATGACAACTAATTAATGATGGGAGTTAACCTTAACTCTCCCTATATATATATACTATAGGATAAATAAAACAAATTTGAATTTAAAAGCACCATCACTTTTGAATTCAAGTATTTTGATAATTTTTTATAATTTAATCATACATGACATTAATTTTCTTGGTATCACATAAAAATTTCAATCATTATGTTCACATGATAACCATGTCATTAATCATGATACAACATCTATTTCAATCATTTCAAAGATCTCAAAACATTTCTTATGTCATCAATTATGTCATTTTATCCCCCTTTGTCATCAACAAAAATGAGAGATGCTCAACTTATATTTAAACATTCTTAAACATTTATCACATAAAGAAATTGTTTTCTTCTCCTTTGTAAATAAAATAGAAGAACTTTGAATCACATTTTTCCTCTTATAAATGTCAATTTCAAAAAGAATCAAAGATACCTCAAAAAGCCGAGAAATCCAAGAAGACTATAAGAGTTACTCATGTATTCAAAATCATCTTAAGTAAATTTCAAGCAATGGCTCAAGAAATTTGAAAAACAGTTTAGATAGTTTAACATTACTAACTCTCTTTTAATAAAGTCAAATTATTATTCATTTAAATTTTTAGTGAAAATATCAGCTAATTGATACTTAGTATCAGTAAATTCAAAAGATATATCATGATTATTTACATGATCTCTAATTAAGTGATGCATAATGTCAATATGTTTAGTTCTTGAGTGTTGAATGAGATTTTTGGTTAAACATATTGCACTAGTGTTATCATATTTGATAGGAATATTTTTCAAGTGAATTCCATAATCTTCTAAGGTGTTTTTCATCCACATGACTTGTGCACAACATGCACAAGTTGCTATGTACTCAGCTTTGACTGTTGATAATGCAATCAAATTTTGTTTCTTAAAAGACTAAAAAATAAGAGTATGTCCTAAGAATTGACATGTTTCAGTTGTACTATTTCTATCTATCTACAACCTCCAAAATCGACATCTTCATAAGCAAAGAAATCAAAGTTTTTAGACTTAGGATACCATAATCCTAAATTAAAAGTTCCTTTTAAATATCTAAATATTTATTTAACTACCTTAAAATGGAAATATTTAGGATTGGATTGAAATCTTGTACACAATCCAACACTAAACATTATGTCCAGTTAAATATAATAAACTACCTATCATCCCTCTATATATTTTTTGATAAATTTTTTTACCTTTATTATCCAAGTTTAATTTCGCAGAAGTGCTCATGGGTGAGTTTATCACTTTAGCATTATCCATACCAAAACTTTTTGACAAATCTAAGGTATACTTGGTTTGACTTATAAATATGCTATCATTTAATTGTTTTATTTATAACTCTAAGAAAAAAGTTAATTTACCCATTAGGCTCATTTCAAACTATTGTCTCATACTCTTGGCAAAAGATTCCCATAAGGATTCATTTATAGAACCAAAAATAATATCATCCACATAAATTTGAATAACAAGAAAATCATTTTTTAAATACTTAAAAGATAATGTGGTATCGACCTTGCCTTTCAAAAAAATGTTTGAAATAAGGAAAGAGTTAAGTCTTTCATACCAAGCCGTACGAGCTTGTTTCAACCTATAAAGAGCTTTAGATAATTTGAAAACGTGATTTAAAAAAAGTCTATTTCCAAAAGCAGGGGGTTGTTCAACATAAACTTCTTCGGAAATGAAACCATTAAGAAAAGCGGGGGGTTGACATCCATTTGAAATAACTTAAAATTTCTAAAAGAGGCAAAGGCAAGGAGCATCCTTATGGCTTCAAGTCTAGCCATAGGAGCGAAGGTCTCTTCATAATTGATCTTTTCTTCTTAGTTAAAATCTTTGACCACTAATCTAGCATTGTTTCTAACTATGATATAATTTTCATCTTGTTTATTTCTAAAGATCCCTTTAGTGTCAATCACTAAACCGTAATTAGGTTTAGGAACAAGCTCTCATACATCATTTCTCTCAGATTGGTTCAACTCTTCATGCATTGCAATAACCCAAGAGTTATCTCTTAGGGCTTCATCAATGCATTTTAGTCTAATTTGAGATAGAAATACGATGTTAGCATAAAAATTCTTAAAAGAAGAACGAGTTTTAATGCCTTTTAATGTATCTCCTATTATAAGCTCCTTAGGATGAGCATTTATATACTTTCATTCATTGGGTAAGGACTTATAAGTAGATTCATCCAAGTTACTTTTAGGAGGATTTTTATTCAAATTCAAAAATACCAAAATCAAAATCATCATAAAAATTAATTTTCTTAAATTCAAAAATCTCGTTAAATATGACATGAATAGATTCCTTAATGACTACAAGAATAACCAAGAAAAATACAGATTTTGCATCAAATTTTCTTAAGGCATCTTTTGTATCAAATTTTGAATTTAAAATGAAGCATTCATAAGGAGTTCTAGAGAGTAATAGTCTTACAAGAACCCTATCCATAACATAGCATTCCATGTTAATGGCTTCGGTCCAAAAATATTTTGGTAGGCCATGTTCATTTAATATGGTTCTAGCCATTTCTTATAAGCTCATCTATTTTCTTTCTATTACTCATTTTGTTATAGATTTCTAGGAGTAGAGAAATTATGGTTATACCCAATTGACTCACAAAAACTTCAAAAATCATTATTTTGAAACTCACATATAAATGACATAATAAAACCTTTTTCATTTTGAAAAAGTTTACAAAATTTTGATAAGCATTTAAAAGAATCACTTTTGTATGCTAAGAAGTAAGTCCAAGTATATCTACTATAATCATTATAATGACGACACGCGTATTTGCTACCTCATAAGCTTGTAGTATCAATTGGTCCAAATAAATCCATATGGATCAATTATAGTGGCCTAAAGGTACTTATTTGATTTTTTGACTTAAAACTACTTTTATTTGCTTTCCTATTTGGCAAGCATAACAAATTTATCTTTGATGAACTTAATGCTAGATAATCTTCTTACTAAATCTTTAGTTAAGATTTGATTTAGTAGTTTCATGCTAGCATGACCTAGTTTACTATGCCAAATCCAACCATCATCATTCAAAGTTGAAAAACACATTTCATCATAAAAATTTTCAATGTCAATAGTATACACATTATTATTTCTTAAGACAATAATAAATTTATTTTTATGTTTTATTTTAATTATACAAGTATTAGATTTAAATTTAATAATATATCATTTATTACACAATTGGCTAATGCTTAGTAGATTATGTTTCAAACTATCAACTAATAGTACATCTTCAATCACAAGGTTTGATTTGTTATCTATGGTTTCTTTCCAAATGATTTTTCCCTTATTATTATCTCCAAATATGACAACTCCATTTAGGCTAGTGAGTTTAGAAAAATAAGTTGGATCTTCGATCATGTGCCTTGAGCATCCACTATCAAGGTACCATTTTGTGCTCCCAGCCTTTGTTTGGTGACAAACCTACAAGAAAAGTGGTTTTTGATTTAGGTACCCATTTGTCTTTAGGTCCCTCATGAAAAGCTCTACCTAATTTAACTATGGGCATTGTATTGTTTATGGTTTCTTTAGGAACCCAAATCAATTTATGTGGAATATACTTTCTAAATTAACACTTACAAGCAAAATATCATAGTTTACCACAAAAATTACATTTAAGTTTATATGAAGAGTTTAATGTAGGTCCTCTAATGAAGAAGTTGACCTTTATTACCTATAAAGCCAATACATTCTTTCGTATGAACATGACCCTTATTAGCAAAGATTATGTTTAAAGATTTATTCCCTATTTTAAATTTTTCTAAAGTTTGTTGTATGATGTTTTTCTTTTTAAGTTCCTCTAGTGTTTCACATTTAGTGCAAGAATTGTGTGATGTTAATGTTTTATGCAATTTTTCAAATTTACTAACTAGTGATGCATGTTTCTTTTTAAGTAATTTATAGGTTTTACTGATCTTTTTAAATTCATCAAACAGTTTATGAAGTGTATTTAATAATTCATCAAACATAAAGGAGATATCAGAAGATTCACTTACCTCATCACGGATAGCCATGAGCACATAGTTGACAATTTCTTCTTTAGTGTTGTCTTCTTCATCTAACAAGCTTGAATCATCCAATGTTGCTGAGAAGGCCTTCTTTTTATTTGACGCCTTTTTCTTCAATTGTGGGCATTCACTTTTGAAATGCCCTAGCTTCTTACATCCAAAACTTATTATATTATGCTTTTATAGTTAATTTTTATTTTTATGATTTTTATTTTTTTCATGAATTTTTTTATTTTTCTTTTTAGTAGTGTAAGATCATTCTCCTCATCACTCATGGTTTCACTTGACGAGTTATGTGTTGTTCTCAGTGTCAAGTCTTTCCTATTCATTGGAAGGTGTTCATCTTTGGTTCTCAAGGTAATGTCCTTCCTGTTCTTTGGAAGGTGTTCTTTAAGTTCATCATGAGCTTTGCAGCTCATTTCATAAGTCTTTGGAGATCCAATAAGTTCTTCAAGTAGAAAATTATTTAAGTTATTTGCTTTTTGTATTGCCGTTCGTTACTTTGGGATCCCAACTTTTTGGAAGATATCTTAATATTTTGTTAATAAGTTCAAAGTTAGAAAAACCTTTACTAAGCACTTTTAGGCCAATGACGACATCCATAAAACGGGTGTACATCTCTCCAATAGTCTCACTTGGTTTCTTACGAAATAACTCATAGCTATGTACCAAAAGATTAATTTTTGACTCTTTGACTAGACTAGTACCTTCATGTGTGACTCCAAGTGTGTGCCAAATCTCGTGCGTAGTTTCGCATATAGAAACCCGATTAAATTCATTTTTCTCAAGAGCACAAAATAAAGAGTTCATCGCTTTAGCATTCAAAGAGAAAGTTTTTTTTTCTAAATCATTCTATTCGTTCATCGGTTTGGAAGACTTTTCAAAACCACTTTCAACAATATACTATAAATTAAAATTTATATAAAGTAAAAAAATTCTCATTCGAGTTTTCCAATACGTGTAGTTTGTCTCATTGAATATAGGAGGACGAGTGATAGAAAGTCCCTCTTGATTGCCGACAAAAGCCATCTCTTTTGGGTTCTAAACCAAATAGAGAGAGGCATTGCTCTAATACCAATTGTTAGGATCAAAGTGGCACTAAGAGGAGGAGGAGGGGGGGAGGACGGGACGGGATGGGTGTTGAATCTCGGATTTTGATGATGAGATCAATTGATGAGTGTTTATCTAACATGTATATTAGAGGAAGATTTGTAGGTCTAACTATGATAGGAGCAATGAAGTTACAACCAAATAATGGGCCAAGATCAAGCTTAGGCATCGGGCTGAGTTTGGACGATGCAGTGGGACCTCGTCGGGAGTTCGCTAGGAGATTCGCTGAAGGGATCGGGAAGCTCGCTGGGAGCACGCCGGGAGATTAATGGAAGAAGATCAGATGGCTTGCCACAAGAATGTCGGAGGTTACCAGATTGGTGGAAGTTGAGTCTTAGTTTAAGCTTGTGATCTTTAAGCATTATAATCATCGAGTCGTAGTTAGAAGTGAGTCATAATTGAGTTGAATGAAATCTAAATCAACTCAATAAGGTAATCGGGTCCACTATTGGGGTTTGATTGAGCTCAAGTTGAGCTCAATTGGTTGACCAGATGGTTGGTCAATATTAGGTTCAAGTCGAAATTCAAAAAGTGGAGGTAACCACTTTTGCTGAAATTCCGACGAGTAAATCGCTAGTGAGTGGCTGGTGTACCGTCGCGCCCAGGCTTTCGGGCGACTGACGGCGGCTGACCTGCTCAAGTTGGGCGGTTGAACTGCCCGTACCTTGGAATATGGGTACTTTCGACGGTTGACCCGCCCAGGGCCGACGGGTAAACTGCCCGTACCCTGGTGTTCGGGCGATTGAGCCGCCCAGGTCGGTGGGTAAACCGCTCATACCCGATTTTTTAGGTATGTTTGATTTTTGGCTCCAATGTTTTAAGCCACTTGGGGTCTATAAATACCCCAAGTATTCTTGCATTCACAACAACTCTTTTTGGGCAATTAAACCCTGTGAAAAAAAATTGGGTGTGATTTGTAGGAAAAAGAAAAGGGAAAGGAGAGAGCTTAGAGTTAGAAATTTTCTCAAAGTCTCTCTTGTAAGCAAAGTGTAAGGATTTAGTATTCACCCAAAGAAGATCAGTAGTGGACACCGGTATGCCTCAAGAAGGACGACTCGGGAGTGGACATAGGCCATTGGCACCGAACCACTATAAAAATTATGAGTGTTTCCTTGCTTTCATTATTTACATATTTTTGTATTGACGCTTACGATTTAACTCAACTTTTTAAAAGTAAAGTTTCCACGATAAGTTCTTTTCTTTAAACGTTGCTTATCTTTTCGATTTTCTTAGCAATTTTCTTTCAATCACTCATTTGTTTCACTAAGAACGAAAAGCTTCAGATTTCCTATCTTGGTTTAATAAAAAAGTTTTCATCTAAATTGAAAATTTATACTTGCACTAATTCACTCCCCCCTCTTAGTGCCAATTGATCCTAACAATTAGTATCAGAGCAAGGTACTTAGTCTTTGGATTAACACCCACTTGAGTAAATGACTTATTTTGGCATGAATGAGGGACATTCCATCTCATGTCTTCCCATGTTCAGTGGGACGAATTACACGTATTGGAAGACAATGATGCATATTTTTCTTATTTCTTTGGACCTTGATCTATGGAGTATTGTTGAGAATGGATTTGAAAAATCTTCTAAGCCAATGAATGAACTAAATGATTTAGAAAAAAAGAATTTTTCTTTATATTCCAAGGCTATGAATGTCTTGTTTTGTACTCTTGATAAGAATGAGTTTAATCATATTTCCGTTTGCGAATCAACCTTTTGATATTTGGCACTCTCTAGAAATCACACACGAGGGGACTAGTAGAGTAAAAGAATCCAAGATAAATATTTTAGTTCATAACTATGAGTTGTTTCGAATGAAACCAAGTGAGTCCATTGGAGATATATACACCCGTTTCATGGATGTCGTCAATGGCCTAAAAGTACTTAGAAAATATTTTTCAAATTTTGAATTAGTTAGTAAGATTTTAAGATCTTTACCTAAAAATTAGGATCGTAAAGTAACTGCTATTCAAGAGGCCAAAGACTTAAATAACTTGCCTCTTGAAGAATTGATTAGCTCTCTTATGACATATGAACTAAATTGTAAAGCTCATGATGAGCTTGATGAACCCCTTCCAAAGAACATGAAGGATGTAGCACTTCGAACAACAAATGACTCCTCGAGTGAAACCACGAGTGATGAGGACTATGATATTGTTTTGTTATTAAGAAAATTTAAAAAAATTATAAAAAGAAATAAGAACTATAAAAACAAAAAGGAACCAAAGAAGAATAATATCATATGCTATGAATGCAAAAAATCGGGACATTTCAAAAATGAATGTCCTCATTTGAAGAAGAAGCCAACACACAAGAAGAAAGTACTATCGGCTACTTAGGATAATTCAAGCTCTTCGGATGAAGAAGACAACTCCAAAGAAGAAGTGGCTAACTATACTTTAATGGCGATCGAAGATTAGGTTAGTGAATCTTTAAATATTTCTTTTTTTTAATTATTAAATATATTTCATAATTTAATCAATGAGTTTAGAAAACTTAGCAAATCTTTTAAATTGCTTAAAGTTGATCATGATTTGTTAGTTAAAAGACTTAACGAAATACATGATTCATTAGTTTCGCATAAATCATATTCTAAATATGATTTGCTAGATAATTTAAAGAAGAGAATATCATGCTTAAAACCACACTAGAAAAATTTGAAATAGGGAACAAATCCCTAAATATGATCCTTGCAAATAAGGGTCATATTAATAGAAAAAGTGGCATAGGCTTTATTAGTATTGGCCAATGAAAACCAACAATATTTGTAGGAGGACCTACATTAAACATGTCACTAAGAATCATGTGTAATTTTTATGGTAAATTAGGACATAAGGCAAACAAATGCCTATTTAGAACATTTAGTCCACATCAACTAGTATGGGTTCCAAAGAAAACCTTATATAATAAAAATCAATTAGAAAAGAAAGAAAGAGTTCTTTATGGAGGACCCAATGTAAAATGGGTGCCTAAATCAAATATATCCTTCTTGTAGGTTTGTCTTTAAACTAAAGCTAGTAGCACCAAATTATATCTTAATAGTGGTTGCTCAAGGCATATGACCAGAGATCTATCTTATTTTTCTAATCTTACTAGCTTAAGTGAAGGAGTGGTTACCTTCGAAGACAACAAGGGTAAAATCATTGGAAAAGGAATAATAGGTAACACATCAAACCTCTTGATTGAAGATGTGTTGTTAGTTAATGGCTTAAAAGATAACTTGCTTAGCATTAGCCAATTATGTGATAGGATATATGATTAAATTTTAACCTAATGCTTGCATAATTGAATTGCCACACAAAAACAAATCCTTGATTGTCTTGAGAAACAACAATGTATATACCATAGATATTAAAAAATTTTATGATGAAACTTATTTTTCGGCTTTGAATGATGATGCTTAAATTTGGCATAAAATATTAGGTCATGCTAGCATAAAACTTTTAAACCAAATCTCTACCAAGGAACTAGTAAGAGGCTTACCTAATCTTAAGTTTATCAAAGATAAAGTATGTGACACTTGTCAATTAAAAAAATAAATAAAGAGTAGATTTAAGTTAAAAAATCAAATTAGCACCTCTAGACCACTTCAATTGATCCATATGGATCTATTTGGACCAATTGACATTACAAATTTAGGTGGTAGCAAATATGCATTTGTTTTAGTGGCTGACTTTAATAGATATACTTGGACCTATTTCTTAGCACATAAAAGTGATACATTTAAATGTTTTACAAAATTTTATAAAGTTGTTCAAAATGAAAAAGGATGCATGATAACTCGATATACTTGGACCTAACTTTAATTATTTCATCTCATTTTACTATCATGTCCGAAGGTTTTCTCAGCATATGCTTATACCATCTTAAATATTTTTCTCTTATCTTATCATCTACGGAAGCGATGCCTAGTTATTCATAAATAAAAATATTTTTAAAAATCTTTCTTAATAACTCGATACATCCATCTCAATATTCTCATATCGGTAACATAAACTTTTTATATACATTTTTTCTTAACTGCCTGAAACTTAGATCTATAAAATATTATTTGTCTCACAATTGCCTTTTTTTTTTTTTTAACCTCAAAAGTATCCGATGATCACACAAGACTCCTAATGCCCCTCACCATTTTAACTATCCAATTTTTACTCTATGAATAATATTTTCATCGATCTCTCCATATTATTATAAAATTAATTCAAGGTACCTAAAACTTTCATTTAAAGAGATTTCTTATCCATTCTTTAACTATATTTTCTTGTCTATTTCTAAAATTATATTTTATATATTCAACTTTAGTCCTACTTAATCTAAAACCTTTAGTTCTGAAGGCTTGCTTCAATAGCTCTAGTTTACTTAGTCTCTCATCAATTAAGATAATATCATTAGCAAATAATATACACTATAGAGATTTATTATGTAAGTGACTAGTAAATTCATCTATTATCAATGTGTAAAAGTAGGGATAGTGTGGATTCTTGGTGTAATCCTATTCTAATAGAGAACTCATTAGACACACTCCCTATGGATATTCCTTGAATGATACCATATTTGTTTTCCCATTCTAGAACTATATTTCTATCCTCAAATCATTTTACAACTACAATATTGTTCTTAATATCCTTATCAATAATAATTTCTATACTATTTTTGCGTTTAACTTTTCCATAAAACCAAATTTTAAACCCACTACTATCAATCTCTCTAGATTTTTTTTCCTAACCCACTTAGTCTCTTGTAAGAAAATAATATTTAATTATTCTTTTAATCATAGTATATACCAATTCTAATCCCTTCCAAAGTGTTCATAGGTTCCAAGTTGTTAACCTAATCCTTTGTTCTTGGATTAAATTTTTGAACTCTCATTTGCCAGAGAACCTTTGCTTACTTGGCACTACATTCGGGTGCTTATGTGATGGGCCACTTTCGGGCTTCCTCCTAGCTTATCGTTTGTAATTTGGAACACCTAGGTGGCGAATGTGCCTTGCATTACTTTCAGGTGATAACGTAGCTGTACGTTGAAATCGGTTAAGATCCATGTTCATGGGACTTGATATAGTTTTAAGTTAGTTATCAATTATCGATACATAACCCTTCACCTTTATCATCCAGGCGTGGCATTGGCAATGTCAAAAAACTTATAAGATAATACTTAAAATTAAATACGTTGAAATCGGTTAATATCCATGTTCATGGGACTTGATATAGTTTTAAGTTAGTTATCAATTATCGATACATAACCCTTCACCTTTATCATCCAGGCGTGGCATTGGCAATGTCAAAAAACTTATAAGATGAATACTTAAAATTAAATTTATTAAAGATAATATTTATGATATATGCCAATTAGGAAATCCAAGTGAGTTTTTTAAGACCACTATAACTAATTAATATTTACTTATCTAGTTTTATTTCTATAACAAGTCTAGGAGATAGTAAATATATAGTAAATATATCTTTGTGATTATGAATAACTTTAGAAGATACACTTGGACATACTTCTTGACATATAAAAATAAATATTATAAATATTTTATCAAATTTTATAAATTAATTTAAAATAAAAATGATTTATGGTTTCATCTATTCTAAGTAATTGTAATGATGAATTTATAAATTATATTTTTTAAGAATTTTATTATTCAAATGGATATGACTATAACTTTTTTACCTTTAAAAACCTATAACAAAATTAAGTTGTTGAGCAAAAAAAATGTGAGCTTACAAGATATGGGTAGAAACATACTTAATAGATATATCTTAGTTAAATATTTTTAGACCAAAGTTATTGATACAATTTGTTGTACCATGAATAGGGTCTTTTTAAGGCCTCATATATCAACAACTCCATAAGTGATATAGAATAACAAAAATATAATATTTTATATTTTTAAATTTTAGCTGTAAATATTTTATTTTAAAATGACAATGATGTTTTAAGAAAAGTTGATGTTAAATTGGATAAGCTATTTTTCTTCAATGTTTTTCTACTTCTAAAACTCATAGAGTTTTTAATAAAAGATCCTTAGTTGTAGAAGAATATACTCATGTTATTTTTTTTTTATGATGATTGATTTAAATTTCAAAAATTAAATATGAATTGTGATTCCAATCCTCAAAATAAAATTTCAAAAGGCAAGATTGACACCATTTTATTTATTAAATATTTTAATGATGACGTTGTATTATTTTGAACTTCAAAAAATTGAATTTGAATGATCATGCTACTCATTCTCAAAGTATTTTTTTAAATAATATTAATACTATATTATTTATTAAATATTTTAATGATGACATCCTTACTATTTAGATTTATATTGATGATATTATTTTTGGTTCTCCTTACGAAGCTTTATGAGTATGAGACGAAAATTTAAAATAAGCTTAATGATTGAATTAACATTTTTATTATGTTAATAAATTAAATAATCAAATGATAAATTTTTTATTAGTAGAATTAAGTACACTTTCGATCTATTTAAGAGATTTAACATGAAAAACTTTAAAGTCATCAACACACCATTGAGAACCTCCATAAAATTAAAGTTTGATAATGATGGAGAACCCTTTGCTTCACTTATGTTATGATCTTAGTGATATAGCAATTTTAACCATTTTAAAACCTAATTAACAAAATAATATGTTTTGAAAACTTGATTAATTAAATATTAAGTGCGAGTAAAAGTTATGAGTAAGAGAATAATATTGTCATAAGTAAAGGATGAGTAAAAAGAGACAAACCAATCTTATAGTGGTTCGATCTTTTTAACTTACATCCACTTTTGATTCCTCTATTTTTGAGGCTACTGATTTTTATTCGATGAATGAATCCTCTACTTTTGAGGCTACTGATTTTCATTAATGATATTGCTTTCGATTATTGAAGATCAATGATCTTTTACAACCTTCTCCTTTTCAAGGCTTACGAGATAATCTTAACATGCATTTTTTCTTATAAAAAAATTTCTCTCCTCCTATAACTTAATATCATAACTAAACTTAAGAGGAAGTGAACACTCAAGTTATGCTCAAAATGAGAGCTTCCAATACTTCTATAACTTTCAGAACAAATGCCCCATCAACCAGGCTTGAGTGGGGGTATTTATAGGCTCCAAAAGGTTTAAAAAATAGAGTAAAAAAATTTAAATCTCTAATATTTTAGGGTACGAATGATATTATCACTAGTACTGGATGGTACTATCACTATAATTTTTGAATTGAAGCCACAATATTAAAGTCTAGTGGCCCTACCGCTATAATATTTGAATTATGGGCGACACCACCACTGAACGAGGCATTACTATCATCACCATAGGTTGTACTATCGTTGATAGGGTTGATAACACATTTTTATGTTATATACAGTCTCAGGTAGTACCATCACCTGGGCCTACTGCCCAGGCCAACTATAGGCCATGTATTTAGCCTTCTAGTGGATTTAATTTTAACCCAAACTCAAGCCTAAAAGCTGCTATAAACTTGGGCTCTAATCCAAAAATGACTCAAATTGACTATTGAACACTTCGATCATTACTCAATAGCTTTAACCAACATAATATTGAAGCTTTTAGCATATCTTCTGATCTTATGACCCTTTATCTGAACCTTCGATATATCATCTTATCTCTGACACATCGATTAATTCTTCAATTATAAGTATAAAAATCATGATTATGCTACTATTATGTGAAAAATCTTTAATGTTAGAAATTCAAATCAAATAGCGATAGATCAAATTTAGGATGCATAACTTTCGATGCCATTCATAAGCTTTTATCTAATCCATAGGTGCACCGTTGTTAAATCTGATAGCCACAATGTGTTTAGGATCGTAATGGCAATGACAAGGCAAAGCAAGAAAAGAAATACATACTGATTTAAAGTGGTTCGATTGTCCCGACCTACGTTCACTCTCGATTCTTCTTCCCTCGAGGCAATCGGCTTTCACTACCGATCTTCTTTTCAACAAGCAAAGATAATCTATTCTTGTTATAACCTTTCTCATTTTACAAGGCTTAGGAGAGAACTATTAACTAACTCTTTTATAAAAGACCTCACTGCTGGTTACAGGTGCCCTGCAAGCCAATCATGCGAGTGTGACCTTTTTTACTTATGATTAATATTGGCATATTCTCATATTATATTATCTGTAACATATATATATATATATATATATATATATATATATATATATATATATATATATATATATATATATATATATATATATATATATATTGTGATGTCCTTGGTTCTGTACAATGGCAATCGGATCATGATGAGATCACGATAATGAGATCGATTCACCTTTAAACACAGATCCTAAATAATCTCAGTCATAATTTACTCGAGAGGGACATCGAGATAACCGGACAGACCGGTGTACTATATACCCGTCTATATGATGGAGGCGACTGGTCTCATAGCCACTTGTGTGGAGACACTAAGGATATAGTACAGGTGCTCATTGGAGAATGAGTTCACTAATTGATCCGCTTATGGAATGTTGTATGGTTAATGATACCTAATGTTAGACAACGATTCCATAGTCCCAGTTGTGTATCTGGTCCTTAGACTTAAGACACCAAGGATGCCTTGTATGAGTACTCCTTTCTTTGATGCCAGACTTACAGGTTTGAAAAGTTCCAGATCTGGTATAGTTGGTTATCGGGATTGGTAGCCAACCTTACGAAGGTAATTGAGTATTAATAGAGGATCATCCACTCTCGATATCATGAAAGGAATATCCCATATGTGCTTGCTCAAACAAATCCTTGGCCAGGTTCATTTGGATTGAGAGAGAAAGAGTTCTCTGGGAGAATCCGATTAGAGCGAGACTATGATGGATTCCGTATGTGACTTGACAGTACCATGTCCAATATACGGTCTCTAGGATATTAGTTGGATGAGGGATTATAGATACATGGTAACTAAGGATAGACAGGTCTGATAGATTCGATCCCCCTATACCGTCTGGGGACTATAGCATAGTGACCTAGTACGTCCATAGTCGATGAGTCGAGTAAATTATTATGGGGATAATACTTCACTATATCAGAAGGAGTTCTGATGGGAGAGACTCATAGTCAGCTTGGTATCGAGCCTAGAGGGTTACACACATATGGTTGATGCTTCAGCGAATAGAGGATTGGATGGAGATCCAATTAGTCCTATTCTCATTAGATGAGACTCTATGCTGATAGGCACCTTGATTAAGGCTCAATTAGAGGCCTAAGGAGATTATTGGATAAAGATCCAATAATACAAGGTTAGTGGGTAATTGGATGGAGATCCAATACCCACTAAGGCAGGAGCTCTAGAATTTTTTGTGGCTCTCTTTAAATAGATGGGGAGACTCATGGTTGATGGGCTGCAGCTTTAGCCACCACCTCTTATTCTCCTCCCTCCCTCTGTGCAAGAGTTGCGAGATCAAATTGGAGGAGCTTCACTATAGACATCCATCGTATGGATACCGTTAGAGAGGAGGACGCTTGACCTCCTTCATCTTGTCCATCCAGATCTGGAATATAGGGATATATGATCTCCCTAGGTAAAATCAATCTCTCACACATCGCGATTTCATTTGATTTTACATTTTTCTCGCAACCCCAATCTTTTGCATGATGATTTAATCTGCGTGGGAAACCAATTTTTATTTTGATTTCCACTGCGCATGTGATACACCCGCTGAGGTTCCCAACAGTGGTATCAGAGTCAAGGTTTTCATGCAAAAGATTAGTTTAAACTGCATGTGATGAGATTGAATGACGTAGAATCGTTCTACGCGTTCGTACTGCGTTTCACAGCGAAGGTCGCGAGGAGGAGGGGCGGCCAGCCACAGCCAAGCCGCGGCCAAGGCCAACCGGCAAGGGGTGGTGCTTGCGGGCATGACGTGTTGCGGCCAGCCCGCAAGGGGGCAGGCTGCAAGGCGGCGCCCTCAAGTGGCGGCCACCAGCAGCCAGCCCGCAAGGGGCGGCTGCCCACTTGCAGTGGCGCCCGCAAACGGGGCCGGCTGCAGGGCACCTGCAAGGGTCTACCGTCCGCGGCCAACCCTACCGCCAGCAGGCGCAGCGGCGCTAGTCGCAGGGGTGGCCGCCCCTTGGCAGGGCGGCTGCAGCGGGCAAGGGCAGTCGTCACCTGCGCAGGGGCAGCGGCGGCGTAGAAGGGGAAAGAGGGGTTAGGGCATCCTTTATAGCAAAGGACGATCCTACCCCTATGAATTCAAGAAATTTGAAGGATTATCCTCGTGTACATAATTCCCATAATACCCTCAATAATTCTAGAAATTTTGAGGATTGTCCTCTCATCCAGAATTATGAAAATACCCTTGATAATTCTGGAAATTTTCGAGCATATCTTGATTTTCAAAAAAATAATTAATTAAATAATTTAATTAATTATTATATATATATCTAGTAATCCTACATATGATGTGATGTACATATGATGTATAATATGGATGGATGATCATGAGCCATATGTTGTGTTGTGTGTAATTGTGATTATTATTATTATTATTATTATTGGGCCTGCATGCCTTTGTTTTTCTCGTTTATTATCAGGCCTACGTGCTTGTGATTATTTATAATTACATGGAGAGACGCGTCGGGAGCGTGGAGATGACAGTAGGACCCACGTTGCCATGGCGGGAGATTACAATGCATGGTGATACGACGATCCGACGGAACCGATGATGACGAGATCAACAATCACAGGACATGATGGAGATGCGCTAATGCACACATAGATCCTATTGTGAGTGATTAGGCCCATTGGCTCGGGCTTAATCATATTAGGTGATGACTCATGATCATCTGTTGTGGCTTGCATGTGTGATGTGTTATACCCCTACTAGATATATGTATATATATATTTGCATGCGATGTAGATATATATTAAATATGTATATGTGTGGCATGACATATTAGGAGACCGATAGAAAACAAAAACCCCTCATACGATAATATTAAGTCAGTAAGCGTGAGACAATAAGATTGACTCACGTGGCCTTCCATCGTTATAGGAAGAAATTGAATCTCGACATAGATTGAGTTGGTCGAGTCACTCGAGGCTCACCTATCTACGTGATCACTTTCTTGCCTATGACATATATATGTCATCGATGACCTAAGTGAGGTGATCGATTTATGGATTCGTATCCAAAGAGAGTCCAGATGAAGTATGCAAGTTGCTTAGATCCATTTATGGATTGAAGCAAGCTTCCTGAAGTGAGGTGATCAGATCTTATGACTTCGTTAAGAACGAAGATGAGTCTTGTGTGTACAGGAAGGTAAGTGAAAGCACTATCACTTTCTTGGTGCTATATGTGGATGACATCCTAATCATTAGGAATGATGTAGGAATGCTCTCCACGGTAAAGGCTTGGCTATCCAGAAACTTCTCTTTGAAAGACTTAGGGGAAGCATTCTATATTTTTGGGATCCGGATCTACTGAGATAGATCCAAAAGGATACTTGGTTTGTCCCAGTCTAGGTACATAGACTCTATTTTCAAAAGATTTGGCATGGAGAATTCCAAGAGAGGTCTTACATCGATGAGACATGGAATATCACTTTCTAGGAGTATGTCCCCAAAGACTCCTAAAGAAAGGGCAAACATGGATATCTACCTTATTTGAGGACTGTAGTGGATATCTACCTTATGCCTCAGCGATAGGGTTTATCATGCACGTGATGCTATGTACTTAAGGATATAGCATATGCTCTGAGTGTCACGAGCAGGTATCGGGCAGATCTAGGTTTAGAACATTGGAATGCAGTAAAGTGTATCTTTAAGTACTTGAGAAACACTACAAATCTTTTATATATAGAGAAGATAGCCTCCAGGTTGAGGCCTACACAGACTCAAGTTTTCAGTCTGACATTGATGATAGCAAGTCAAATTCAAGGTATGTTTTTACCCTGAATCGAGGAGCAGTAAGCTGGATGAGTTCAAAGCAAGATACTACTGCTGACTCGACCACAAAGGCTGAATACATTACTGCAGCAGAAGCAGCAAAGGAAGGGGTGTGGATGAAGAAGTTCATCAAAGATTTGGGAGTCATATCAAGCAGCGTGGAGCTGATTCCCATATATTGTGATAGCAATAGGGTGACAACTCTAGCAAGGGAACCCAGGTCTCATCAGAATTATTCTGAAGAGGTTCCATCTGATTAGAGTGATCATGATTCGTAAAGATATAGCAATAGAAATAGTTCCATCCGAAGATAACATTGCAGATCCACTAACAAAGCCGTTGGCTCAGATTGTATTTGAGCGTCATAGGGGTTTGATAGGGATCAGACACATAGGTGATTGGCTTTAGGTCAAGTGGGAGATTGCTGGTTACAGGTGCCCTGCAAGCCAATCACGTGAGTGTGACACGTGTGATATGCTGTGTGATCTTTTTTGCTTATGATTAATATTGACATATTCTCACATTATATTATATGTTATATATATATATATATATATATATTGTGATGTCCTTGGTTCTGTTCAATGGGAATCGGATCGTGATGAGATCACGATAATGAGATCGATTCACCTTTAAACACAAATCCTAAATAATCTCGGTCATAAGTTACTCGAGAGGGACATAGAGATAACCGAACAGACCGGTATACTATATACCCGTCTATATGATGGAGGCGGCTAGTCTCATAGCCACTTGTGTGGAGACACTAAAAATATAGTACAGGTGCTCATTGGAGAATGAGTTCACTAATTGATCCATTTATAAAATGATGTATGGTTAATGATACCTAATGTTAGACAATGATTCCATAGTCCCAGTTATATATCTGGTCCTTAGACTTGAGACACCAAGGATGCCTTGTATGAGTACTCCTTTCTTTGATGCCAGACTTATAGGTTTGGAAAGTTCTAGATCTGGTACAACTGGTTATCGGGATTGGTAGCCAACCTTACGAAGGCAATTGAGTGTCAATAGAGGATCATCAACTCTCGGTATCATAAGAGGAATATCCCATATGTGGTTGCTCAAATAAATCCCCGGCCAGGGTCGTTCGGATTGAGAGAGAAATAGTTCTCCGGGAGAATCCGATTGCAGCGAGACTCTGATGGATTCCGTATGTGACCTGACAGTACCATATTCAATATACGATCTCTGGGATATTAGTTGGATGAGGAATTATAGATACACGGTAATTGAGGAGAGACAGGTCTGATGGATTCGATCCCCCTGTACCGTCTGGGAACTCTGGCATAGTGGCCTAGTATGTCCATAGTCGATGAGTCGAGTGAATTATTATAGGGATAATAATTCACTATATCAGAAGGAGTTCTAATGGGAGAGACTCACGGTCAGCTCGGTATCGGGCCTAGAGAGTCACACACATATGGTGGATGCTTCAACGAATAGAGGATTGAATGGAGATCCAATTAGCCCCTATTCTCATTAGATGAGATCCTATGTTGATGGGCTCCTTGATTAAGACCCAATTAGAGGCCTAAGGAGATTATTGGATAGAGATCCAATAATACAAGGTTAGTGGGTAATTCGATGGAGATCCAATACCCACTAAGGCAGGAGCCCTAGGGTTTTTGGTGACTCTCTATAAATAGGAGGGAGACTCATGGTTGATGGGTTATAGCTTTAGCCACCACCTCCTATTCTCCTCCCTCCCTCTATGCAAGAATTACGAGATCAGATTGGAAGAGCTTCGCTACAGAGATCCATCGTGTGGATACCGCTAGAGAGGAGGACGCTTGACCTCCATCTTCTTCATCTGGATCTGGAATACATGAATATATGATCTCCCTAGGTAAAATTAATCTCTCACACATCATGGTTTTATCGATTTTTACGTTTTTCTTGTGACCCAAATCTTTTGCACGACGATTTGATCTGCGTGGGAAACTGATTTTTGTTTTGATTTTTGCTGTGCATGTGATGCACCCGCTGAGGTTTTTCAACACTCACACCTCCTTAGAATAACCTCTAAACTCAAGGAGGAAGAGACTAAAACACTACTTCAAGAGTTTACAACACTTCAATTCTCATGTTTTAGTTCTTGCATTAAGCAAAGATGAGTGGCGTATTTATAGACCCCCAAAGGCTTAAAAAATAGAGCCAAAAATTCAAATATGAGTTTCTTGTTACTAGTACCACTGCCGACATTGGGCGATACTACCGTCGAACAAAGCTCAGGATTTTGGACTTTGGCGGTACCACCGTCGGCCACAGGTAGTACTACCATTAGAAGTCTCAAAAAAGTAAAAAATAGTACTTTTTGTCTCTCAGGTGGTACCATCACCTAGGCCAACTTCAGGTCACCGAATTAGCCTTCCAACATGCCAATTCAGTACTAGTTCAGGCCCAATAGGCTCATAATCAAGTTGATATGGTTTTAGCCCAATGCCCACTCAATTTGACTCGAAACGACTACGATCAAGACTTAACCACTCTAATTATAATTATGAAGCTTCAGCATGTTGTCTAGCATTCCGACATATCATCTATTCATCTACCACTTTGTCCAAACCTTCTGCTCATCAACCTATCCTTTGACATATCGTCTGATCTATCGACATGTTAACTTTCCACAACATCCAATCTTTTGACGTAATATCCGATCCTTCCTCAATCACCGAACTCACGGCACGAAGTCTATCCTTTGGCATGTCAACCAATCCTCTGACCCGACATCCAATCTCTAACATGATGCTTTGCCCAACATCTGATTTTCCTATTTCAACAATTTACCTTCGATGGTTTGAGTCATGATCGAAGTTTTTTCTATG
Organism: Ensete ventricosum; assembly: GCA_029747655.1. Classification (NCBI taxonomy): domain Eukaryota; kingdom Viridiplantae; phylum Streptophyta; class Magnoliopsida; order Zingiberales; family Musaceae; genus Ensete; species Ensete ventricosum. The sequence goes on from JAQQAF010000002.1 coordinate 24,634,437, forward strand.
TCACTTATATTAAAAGCATATTAGTTCATAAATTTATTAATTGATTTTATTGTCAAAATTCAGGATTCAACAATCTCCCTTTTTTTATGATGTCAACCAATTGATGATAGAGTTTTAACTAAACTCTCCCTCTCTATATGCCATTTTGAAATATTCTAAGAAACTTGAATTTAAAAAATAATAATAAATTTTAAAATGATAATTATGTTAGAAACATAATGACTTTCAATAGTAATCACTGTAAGAATCATATGTATAATTTTAGTTAAATAATCACTTCATATCCATTATTAGAATGTCGAAATAGTTACACATCTCAAACAAATATTATATGAGTCATTGATGATGAGGTATACAATTCATGAATACAAAGGAGCCATATGAAATTTATCTCACATCAAGAAATCAAGATAATGATCCATTGAGATAAATCTCCTTTTTAGTATAAAGAAAGAATTATAGAAGAATAAATAGTAATATATCTTAATTCATATAAAATAAATCTCAAGTTATAAATATCAAGATATCAAATGAAAGATCATGATTCGTTGGAAGAAATCTCTTTCTCACTCATAAAAAAGAATTATTAGAGAATAAATACAAAATAAATCTCAATTCTTGAATATTAAGAAGTCAAATGAATGATCATGATTCGTTTGAAAAAAATTACTCTTTAGTAAAAGGAAGAATCATATGAGAAGAATTAGTAAGATATCATATATTTGAAAGATTCAACATACATAATTCTCTTTTAATTAAATCAAATTATTCCTCATCAGTGGTTTAGTAAAAATATATGTTAATTGAAATTTTGTGTCAATGAAATCTAAAAATATATTATGATTGCTAACATAATCCCTAATAAAATGATGTCTAGTATTAATGTATCTTAGAGTGTTGAACATGATTCTTTGTTAAACAAATTATACTAGTATTATTACATTTTATAGGGATGTTTTTGAAGTAAAGTCCATAACCTTTCAAAGTATTCTTCATCCAAATTACCTATGCACAGCATACACCTACCGCTATATATTTAGCCTCGATTGTAGATAATATGATAGAGTTTTGTTTCTTAGAAGATTAAGGAACAAGTACATGACCTAGGAACTAATATATTCCAGAGGGACTTTTTCTATCTATTCTACATCTTGCAAAGTCAATATCAGTGTAAATAATTAAATCAAAATTTTTATATTTTGGATACCATAATCCTAGATTAAGAGTTACTTTTGAGTATCTATAAATTCTTTTAACTACTTTATAATGAGATTGTTTAGAATTGGATTGAAATCTTGCATAAATCCCAAAACTAAACATTATATTAGGTCTAGTTGTAGTAAGATATAATAAGCTACCTATCATACCTCTATAAGTCTTTTAATCAAAGCATTCTCCTTCATTATCTGTATCTAATTTAGTAGAAATATTTATTGGTGTGTTAATGACCTTTGCCCTATCCATGTGAAACATTTTTAATAGATCCAATCTATACTTAGTTTGACTAACAAAAGTCCATCATTTAGCTGCTTAATTTGTAATCCTAAAAAAATATCAATTCACCCATCAAACTCATTTCGAATTCTTGTCTCATACTCTTAGCAAATGATTCATATAAAGATTTATTTATAGAATAAAAAATAATATCATTAACATAAATTTGAATAATAAAAATATTATTTTAAAAATATTTAATAAATAATATAGTATTGACCTTTTAAAAAATATTTTAAAAAATTATTTTGAATAAAAAATAGCTAAGTCTCTCATACCAAGCCCTAGGGGATTGCTTAAACCCATAGAGAGTCTTAGATAATTTGTAAACATGATTTGGAAAAAGATCAATTTCAAATCCAAGTGGTTGCTAAACATAAATCTTCAAAAATAAAACCATTAAGAAAAATACTTTTAACATCAATTTGAATTAATTTAAAATTTTTAAAACATTCATAGGCAAAGAGTAACCTTATAGCTTTATGTCTTGCTATAGGAGCGAAGGTTTCTTCATAGTCTATACTTTCCTTCTACTTGGTTGAAACCTTTGGCCACTAATCTAGCCTTGTTTCGAACCATGATACCTTATTCATCTTGCTTATTCTTAAATACTCATTTAGTACTAATCACAAGATGATCACTAGATCTAGGAACAAGCGTTAAAACCTTATTTCTTTCAAATTGATTTAATTATCTATGTATTGACAAGACCCATGAGTCATCTTTGAGAGCATCATCAATGTCTTTAGCTTCAATTTGAGATAAAAAGGCAGCATTTGTACAAATATTTTTAAATGAAAAATGAGTTTGAATATCTTTTGGTGTATCTCCAAAAATTACTTATGATATGCATCTGCATACTTCTATTCCTTGGGTAAGATATCTTTGGAAGTAGATGTATCCAAGTTATATTGAACTCAATATATCAAATTCAAAATTATCATCAAAATCATTTTTCTTAACATCAAAAAATTTATTAAAAATAACATGATTCCATAATAACTATAGTTCTTTTATTTAAAACTCGATAAGCTTTAAACATAGAGGAATATCTAGAAAAATGCCTTCATCGGATTTTACATTAAACTTTCCTAAGGTATCATTTTATTTAAAATAAAACATTTATAACTAAAAACTTTAAAATATGAGATGTTAGGTCTTTTATTATTCCATGATTTATAAGGAAGTTTTATATAGTAGAGGACTTATGAGAACCATGTTCATGACATAGTATACCGTGTTAATGGCTTGACCCAAAAGTATTTGGGTAGATTATGTTCATTAAGCATGATTCTTGCCATCTCTTGTAAACTCCTATTCTTTCTCTCAATAACTCTATTTTGTTATGGATTTCTTGGAGTAGAGAAATTATGCTAATACCCAATTGATTATAAAATTCTTGAAAATTATGATTTTTAAATTCATCATGATGATCACTGCGAATAGAAAAAATCATAAAACCCTTTTCATTTTGAATTTGTTTGTAAAACTTCATAAAATATTTAAAACAATCACTTTTATGTGCCAAGAAGTATATCCAAGTATATCTACTATAATCATTAACACATTTTTACTACCTCCTAGATTTCTGATATCAGTTGGGCCCATATGAATTAATTGTAATGGCAAGAGTTACTCAGTTGATTTTTAGATTTAAAGCTAATTATATTTGTTTTCCTAGTTGACATACATCACAAGTTTTATCTTTAACAAATTTAATTCTAGGCATTCCTCTTATAAGTTCTTTAGTTCCGAATTGTGATATCAATTTCATACTTGCATGACCTAATCTCTTATATCAAAGTCATGCATCATTATTTAAAGCTAAAAAATAAGTTTCATCTTGAAAATCATCAAGATCAATAGTAGAAACATTATTGATCCCTAAGGCAATCATAGATTTTTTCTTATGTGCTATTTCTATAATGCAAGTATTAGATTCAAATTTAATATTATATCTTTTATCACACAATTGACTAATGTTTAATAAGTTATGTTTTAAACTATCTACTAATAGAATATCTTTAATCAAAAGATTTTATTTTTTATCAATATTTCTAGTGCCAATAATTTTTCCTTTGTTGTTGTCTCTGAAGGTGGTATATCCTTCGACTCGGCTAGCGAGCTTTAAAATTATATTGGATCTATGATCATGTGCCTTGAGGATCCATTATCAAAATATCATCTTTTACTCCTAGCTCTTATTTGGAGGCATACTTACAAGAAAGAGGGATTTACTTTAGGTACTTAATTAACTTTGGTTCATTCTGTTAGGATCATGTTGGCACTAAGAGGGTGGGTGAATTAGTACTTTCAAAAATTACGTCGATTTAAAAAAACTTATACGATCAAAACTCGTATCGAAAATATGTTAGACTTGAAATGTAAGTGAGAGTGGTGAGCTATTAAGTAAGCAATAAAAATAAAGCATAAGGAAAAGAACACACTGGTTTTATAGTGGTTCGGTCGTTGTGACCTACATCCACTCCTGATTCCTCCTCTTTTGAGGTCACCGGTGTTCACTAACAAAGTTCCTTCAATGAGCGAAGATCAACTACCGTTTTACAACCCTTTCTCCTTTTTACAGGTTTAGGAGATAACTTTTACATATCTCACATATCCCTTAGAATGAACTATAGACTTTTAAAAGGAGGAGAACTCTCAAGAGATTTCAACGTTTGCACACTTAGAATCATAAATTTTTTTTATCCCAGTTCTTGCTTCCTCAAGCAAGAATGAGTGGGGTATTTATAGGCCCCAAATGACTTTAAAATTTGGAGCTAAATTTTAAATTTTCAGGATTTCCAAGGTATTGATCACATGACAGACTTGGAGACTGTGTTTTGGCGATCGTACTGCCTAGCAACATGGGAGATCGTGTTGCCAGCTTATAAGCAACTCCATCGCCTGGTCTAGCATTGCCACTACCTACCCCATCATTAGGGCCACTGATGAATATAGGCTCAAATCAATCCCAATTAAGGTCCAATGGACCCTTAGTTAAGTTAGCATGGTTACACCGAAGACTAATTGAATTAAGACTTAAACTATGATGATCATGATATAAATGATTACAAAGCGTAAATCTTGTGTTGTTCGACATGTCATTGGTTCATCTGAACCCTCAGAGCATCATGCTCTCGTTCGGTGTATTGCTCGATCCATCGGTATGCTGACTTCCACAAACATCAGATCTTGACGCAATGTCCAATTTTTTCGACCCGACGCCTGATCTCCGACTCCGACCCAACATATAATTTTACTACTTCAATCGTTTTGCCTTTTCATAATCGAAGATAGTCTTACATCACTTTTCTTAAACATAGATTAGATCATAACTTCATCACTTAATTTCATCATCATAATCCGTGATTCAACAATCTCTCCCTTTTTTATAATGACAATCAATTGATGATAAATTTCTAACTAAACTCCCCCTATCTATATGTCATATTGAAATAAACTTGAATTCATAGAATGATAACCTTCAAATCATAATATCTTTATATCCAAGTCATAACAATTTTAATGAAACTGACTTTCACACTTTATATACATACAATATAAACATCAAAATAATAAAATCATGAGTATTGTATGTAAATATCAAATTATCGAGTTTGTTTTAATATGCATAATTCAAATTCATCAAAACATCAAAGTACATCATAATGTCATCATAATATAAAGAGTGAGTTAAAATTCTAAATCATCAAGCATAATTTCACATCATCGTTACTTCTCTCCTTTTGTCATCAACAAAAAGGAGAAGAGTGCAACTAATAGGCTAATATTACTTCTTTTGAGATGTGCAAGATCACACTTCTTTTTCTCCTCTTTGTCATTATCAAAATAAGAAAGAGAAGGAAAGGATTCAATGATACAAAAATCTGCATCAATGTAATTACATAAAGGATCAAGTCGTGAAAACCATGGATCATTTCAACAAATCTCTTCTTTTGTAAATAGCAATAAGAAAGAATTATAGGAAATGATTTTGATTCAAATGAAAAACTTAAGTCATGAAAATCGAGAGATCAAGATAATAATCAAAAAATATAAAAGACTTCATGCATTTGTTAGATTCAACATACCTAATTCCCTTCTAATAAAATCAAATTATTCCTCACTTAATGGTTTGGTGAATATATCTGCTAGCTGATATTTTGTATTAATAAATTCCAAGGATATATCATGATTATTAATATGATCTCTAATAAAATAATATCTAATATCATTGTATTTAGTTCTGGAGTGTTGAATGAGATTCTTTGTTAAACAAATAGCATTAGTATTATCATATTTTATAAGGATATTTTTCAAATAAAGTTCATAATATTCTAAAGTGTTTTTCATCCAAATAACTTGTGCACAACATGCATCCACTGCTACATATTTAGCCTCGACCGTAGATAATGTAATAGAATTTTGTTTCTTGGAAGACCAAGAAATAAGTGCATGACATAGGAACTAACAGGTTCTAGAGGTAGTTTTTATATATCTCTTATACACTCCAAAGTCAGCATCAGCATAAGTAATTAAATCAAAATTTTTTGATTTCGGATACCATAATCCTAGATTTGAAGTTCCTTTAAAATATTTAAATATTATTTTAACTACCTTGGAATGAGATTGTTTAGGATTGGTTTGAAATCTTACACATAAATTAATGCTAAACATAATACCTGGTCTAGTTGCAGTTATATATAGCAAATTGTCTATTGTTCCTCTATAAGTCTTTTGATTAAAACATTCTCCTTCGTTGTCTAAATCAAATTTTGTAGAGGTGCTCATAGGTGTGTTAATAGCCTTAGCATTATCCATATTAAATTATTTTAATAAATCCAAAGTATACTTAGTTTAACCTATAAAAATACTATCATTTAATTACTTAATTTGTAATCATAAGAAAAAAGTCAATTCATCCATCAAACTCGTTTTAAATTCTTAGCTCATATTTTTGGCAAAAGACTCATATAAAGATTCATATTTGTAGAACCAAAAATAATATCATCAACATAGATTTAAATAATAAGAAAATTATTTTTAAAATATTTAATAAATAATGTGGTATCGACCTTGCCTTTTGAGAAATCTTTTTGAATAAGGAAAGAACTAAGTCTCTCATACCAAGCCCTAGAGGCTTGCTTTAATCTAAAGAAAGCTTTAGATAATTTGAAAATGTGATTTGGAAAAAGCTCAATTTCAAATCCGAGAGGTTGTTTAATATAAACTTTTTCAGAAATAAAACTATCGAGAAAAACACTTTTGACATCCATTTGAAATAATTTAAAATTTTTAAAAGTGGCAAAGGCAAGGAGCATCTTTATGGCTTCAAATCTTGTCACAATAGCAAATGTTTCTTCATAATCAATACCTTCTTATTGTTTGTAACATTTGGCCACTAATCTAGCCTTCTTTCGAACCACGATACCATATTCATCTTCCTTATTTCTAAAGATCCATTTAGTACTAATTACAAGATGCCCATTAGGTCTATGAACAAATGTCCATACCTTATTTCTCTCAAATTGATTCAACTCCTCAGCATTGCAAAAAGTCAAGAATCATCTTTTAGGGCATCATCAATGCATTTTTATTCAATTTGAGATAGAAAGGCAGCATTAGCACAAAAATTTTTAAATGATGAATAAGTTTGAACACATTTTGATGTATCTTCAATTATTAGCTCCTTAGGATAAGCATCTACATACTTCCATTCCTTGGGTAAGGATTTCTTGGAAGTAGATACATCCAAGTTGCTTTGGAGATGAGAATTTTTGTTTAAATTTAAAGTATCAAAATCAAAATCATTATCAAAATCAATTTTCTTCAATTCAGATTCCTCAATAACTAAAGTTCTTTTATTAAATACACGATAAGCTTTTAAACTTAAGGAAAAACCAAGAAATATACCTTCATCAGATTTTGTATCAAACTTTCTTAAGACAGCTTTTTATTTAAAATAAAATATTTACAACCAAAAACTTTAAAATATGAAATATTAGGTTTTTTATTATTCCATAATTCATAGGGAGTTTTAGAAAGTAGTGGTTTTATGAGAACCCTGTTCATGACATAACATGTCATGTTAACGCTGTCAGCCCAAAAATATTTGGGTAGATTATGTTCATTTAATATGATTTTTATCATCTCTTGTAAACTCTTATTTTTTTCTCTCAACAACTCCATTTTGTTGTGGATTTCTTGGAGTAGAGAAATTGTGGTCATATCCGTTTAACTGATAAAAATCTTAAAAATTATGGTATTTAAATTTACCACCATGATCGCTTAGAATAGACAAAATCATAAAACCCTTTTCATTTTGAACTAGTTTACAAAATTTTGAAAAACATTTAAAGCATTGACTTTTGTGTGTCAAAAAATATATCCAAGTAAATTGACTATAGTCATCTATGATTACAAAAGTATATTTACTACCTCCTCGAGTTGTGGTATTTATTGGTCCAAATAAATTCTTATGTATTAATTATAGTGGTCTAAAGGTGCTTACTTGATTCTTAGATTTAAAACTACTTTTCATTTGTTTACTTAGTGGGCATGCATCAAAAACTTTATCTTTTGCAAACTTAATTCTTGGCATACCTCTTACAAATTCTTTAGTTATTATTTGTGTAATTAGTTTCATGCTTGCATAACCTAATCTTCTATGCCAAAGTTATGCATCATCATTTAAAGCCGAAAAACAAGTTTCATCATAAAAGTCATCAAGATCAATAATGTACACATTATTAGTTCTTAAGGCAATCATTGATATATATATTTTTGTGAGGTATCTCAATAATGCAAGTATTAGATTCAAATTTGGTGCTATAACCGTTATCACATAGTTGACTAATGCTTAGTAGGTTTGTTTTGAACTATCTACTAATAAAACATCTTTAATCAAAAGGTTTGACTTGTTACCTATATTTCCTTTGCCAATAATTTTTCCCTTGTTGTTCTCTCCGAAGTTGACATATCTTTCGTCTTGGCTAGTAGGCTTAGAAAGTGTGTTGGATCTCTGGTCATGTGCTTTGATTATTCACTATCAAGGTATCATCTCTTGCTATTAGCTTTTGATTGTAAACATATCTATAATAAAGGGAGTTTTCTTTTAGATACTCATTTAACTTTGGGTCTCTGATAAGTAGATCTATCTATCTTAATTATTGGTATTAAGTTATTCATGGTTCCTTTAGGAACCCAAACTAATCTATGTGGATTATGCCTTTTAAATGAACATTTATAGGCATAATACCTAAATTTACCATAAAAATTATATTTATTTTCTGAAGAAACATGTAATGTCAATCCTTTAAAGAAGATGGTTTTATTTTGTTGAGTGTTATTCACAAAGTCAATTCCTTCCTTTCAATGAAAATGACTCTTATTTAGCAAGGAGCATGTTTAAGGATTTGTACCTATTTTAAAATTTTCTAATATTTCTTATAATATAATATTTTCTTTCTTAAGTGTATCTAATTCTTCACACTTAGTGCATGGAGCTAACATACATTCATCATACTCATTTTTTTTTAAATTCACTAGCAAGAGAAGCATGATCCTTTTTTAACAATTTATACTTTTTACTAACTATTTAAAATCATCAAACAAGTCGTTAAATGCATTGAGTAATTTATCATAAGATAAGAAAGATTTGTTTGAGTTACATATCTCATTGCGAAATGCTATAAATACATAATTTGTAACTTCTTCCTTGTTGGTTGACTCCTCGTCTTTGGATGAACTTAACTCATCCCAAATAGCTTTGAGCACTTTCTTCTTCTTTGGTTGCTTCTTCACTTGGGGACATTCATTTTTGAAGTGTCCCGGCTTCTTGCATTCGTAGCATATCATCGTCACTTGAGTTTTCTCCCAAGTGGTCTTCCTTGGTTCTAAATACTTCTTTAAGCAGAAAATTATTTAGATATTTTACTTTTGTATTGTCGTTACTTTAGGATCCTAACTTTTTGGATGAGATATTAGTATTTTGTTAATAAGTTCAAAATTAGAAAAACTTTTACCAAGCACTTTTAAACCATTGATGACATCCATAAAACATATAGCTATGTACATGTCTCCAATGGTCTCACTTGGTTTCATACGAAATAACATATAGCTATGTACCAAAAGATTAATTTTTGACTCTTTGACTCTACTAGTGCCTTCGTGTGTGGCTTTTAGTATGTGCCAAATCTCATGTGCAAGTTTGCATATATAAACCTAATTAGATTTATTTTTATCAAGAGCACAAAATAAAGCATTTATCGCTTTAGTATTCAAAGAAAAAGTCTTTTTCTCCAAATTATTTCATTCGTTCATTTGTTTGGAAGACTTTTCAAAATCGCTTTCAATAATATTCCAGAAATCAAAATCCATCGAAAGCAAGAAAATTCTCATTCGAGTTTTCCAATACATGTAATCTATCTTATTGAACATCGGATGACGAGTGATAGAAAGTCCCTCTTGATTGCCAGCAAAAGCCAACTCTCTAAGGTTTTGATTCAAATAGAGAGAAACCTTGCTCTAATACTAAAATGTTATGATCATATTAGCACTAAGATGGGGGGGTGAATTAGTGCTTTAACAAATTACATCGATTTAAAAAAACTTGTATGATCAAAACTCATATCGGGAATATGTTAAATTTGGAATGCAAGTGAGAGTAGTGAGCTATTAAGCAAGCAATAAGAATAAGGCACAAGGAAAAGAACATACCGAGTTTATAGTGGTTCAGTCGTTGTGACCTATGTCCAATCCCGATTCCTCCTCCATTGAGGCCACCAGCGTTCACTAATGATTTTCCTTTAATGAGCGAAGATCAACTACCCTTTTACAACCCTTTCTCCTTTTCATAGGTTTGGGAGACAACCTTTACGAATCTCACACCTCCTTTAGAATGAACTTTAGACTTTTAAGAGAGGAACTCTCAAGAGATTACAACAACATTTCCACACTTAGAATCACAAGTTTTTTTATCTCAATTCTTACTTCCTCAAGAAAGAATGAGTGGGGTATTTATAGGCTCCAAATGGTTTCAAAAGTTGGAGCCAAAATTTAAATTTTTAGAATTTCCAAGGTGCTGACCGCATGACAATCTTAGATACTATGTTTTGACGGTAGTACCATGAGCCTAGGTAGTACCACCGCCTAACAAAGTCTCGGAGACTGTGTTTGGGCGTTACCACTGCCTGGCAACATGGAAGATCGTGTTGCCAGCTCATAGGCAATTCCACCGCCTGGTCTAGTGGTGCCACCGCTTGGCCTATCATTGGGTCACTAAATGGGCCTCCCAGTGTGTCTAAATCAATCCCAATTAAGGCCCAATGGACCCTTAATTGAGTTAGCATAGTTACTAACTTAATTAAGACTTAAACTATGACGATCATGACATAAATGATTACAAAGCGTAAATCTCCTTTGGTGTATCATGCCATTGGTTCATCCGAACCATTGGTGCATCATGCTCTCCTTCGATGTATTACTCAATCCATATGCATGTTGACTTCCACAAACATCCGATCTTGATGCAATGTTCGAATTCTTTGGCCCGATGCCTGATCTTTGACTCCAGCCTAATGAATGATTTTACTACTTCAATCATTTTGCCTTTTCATGATCGAAGATAGTCCTGCATCACTTTTCTTAAATATAGATTAGATCATAACTTTATCAATTGATTTCATGATCGAAATCTGAGATTCAACACCTTCATGGTTTGATCTACCTTTCTTTACATTTGACATTAAATCATTTATTGTTCCTTTAGGAATCCAAACTAATTTATGAGTGTTATATTTTTTTAAAAGGGCATGTATAAGAATGATGACTAAATCTTCCACAAAAATTATATTTAACTTTAGGGGGAATATGTAATGTAGGTCGTTTACTAATTTTGTTGGCTTTTGGTGAGTGTTACTACTCACAGAGCCGATTCCTTCCTTTCTATATACATAATCTTAGTTAGCAAGAATCATGTTTAATAATTTATCTTCAATTTTTAACTTTTCTAATATTTGTTATAATAACATATTTTCCATTTTAAGTGAGTCTAACTCTTTATATTTAGAGCAAAGAGTACAAGATGTTGATGTTTCAAGTATAATTTTTAATATATCGAATTTATTAGTAAGGAATACATTATTCCTTTTCTAGTGAATTAATGTTATTGCAATAATATTCTGATTTGAAAATTTTGATCAAAAAAATATGTCGGCATCCAACTAAAAGTGTGAATAAGAATAGTGAGTAAGTAATGAAAAGGCAAAGTAAGAAAAGAAATGTATATTGATTTAAGGTGGTTCAGTCGTACCGACCTATGTCCACTCCCGATTTCTCTTCTCTTGAGGCCACTGACTTTTTCTATCAAACTTTTTTTCAACGAGCAAAGATCAACTACCCTTATTACAACCCTTCTCCTTCTACCAGACTCAAGAGAGAACATTTTACACTAACTCTTTTACAAAAGACCTCACACCTCCTTAGATTAATAACTCAAGGAAGAAGAGACTCAAACACTTTTAATAGTTTACAACACTTTAATTCTCAATTTTTCGTTCTTGCATTAAGAAAGGATGAGTGGGGTATTTATATACCCCCAAATGCTTAAAAAATGAAGCAAAAAATTCAAATCTTCAAGTTTTCGGGGTACTAGAGGTACCACCATTGGCGCTGAGCGTTACTACCATCAAACATAGTCTGGGATTCTGGGCTCTAGTGGTACCACCGTCACCTAGGTGGTACCATCATTGGAAGTCCCAAAAAAGCATAAAACAGTGCTTTTCGACTCTCAAGCAGCACTACTACTTGGGCCTGGCAGTACCACCACCCAAGCCAACTTCAGGTCACTGAATTGGCCTTCCAACGAGCCTAATTCAACCTTGGTTCAGGCCCAATGAGCTCCTAATCAAGTTGGCCTGGTTTCGACCCAATACCAACTTAATTTGACTTGGAACAACATGATCAAGACTTACATACTTTAATTACAATTACGAAACCTTCAGCATGTTGACCAGCATTTCGACATGTCATATGTTCATCTGCACTTCGTCCAATCCACCAACATATTGTCCTTTCTTTCGACGTATCGCCCGATCTATTAGTATGTTGACTTCCCATAATATCTGATCCTTTGACGCAATACCTGATCCTTCCGTCTGATGCCCAAACTCATGGTACAAAGTCCATTCTTCAGCACGTCGACCAATCCTCCAGCCTGACATCCAATCTCTGACATGATGTTGTCCTTGGCCTATCGTCTGATTTTCTAGCTTCAACAATTTACCCTCCGATGGTTTGAGTCTATGATTGAGGTTTTTCCTATGTGACTTATCTTATAAGCATATTAGTCTATAAATTCATCAATTGCTTTCATCAACAAAATTCTCAGGATTCAACACAGATTTCGATATATAAGGAGAACTAGAATCATATTCTCCTCTCTTTCTATCCTTCATATGACTGCTATGAGTGATAGATTAAGGACTAAGGGATATTAGAATAAATCCATAATCTTAATGATTGGTATATCGTCCCTAGGAGGTTTTATCTTTTTATAAGTGAGAGTAGAGAGTCTAGAATTGGTAATTAGGAGTCTCTCACATCAAAGTCATCTCCTAAAAATTATATTATAATTAGACTTTCTTATTATTTTTTGATAACCGTCATTAAAATCCAATCAGATCTATATTATATCTTACCTAATTGGATAGGATCACGTAATTTAACATTCTCCTATTTGGTTCATCAATTGATAAGATATAAAAAAATTAAAATTAAAATAAATAAAATAAAAAATTATTTGAAAATAACTTTACCTGATTGGATTTTAAAAATTTTAAAAATTATTTTATACATGGCTATGAATTTTAAAACAAATCAATAAGTTAATAGGTATAATAATACAACATTAGGTCTAACTACCATTGTGAGTCATAATAGTTATATGTGATCAATGTCATCCTTCCTTCTATATACCACAACACTATAGCCTTTCTTAATATAGTTTATAATGATTTCAATAATTTATTTTTTCAAAATGATCCTATTATCACATTCAACTATAATATGTATAAACATAAATACAAAAAGAATAGTAATAACAAATAACTTCAATTAGGTAAGAAAAATATCAATAATAGCATTCACCTAAACACACATTATCATATCTTTTATAGCTTACTCACGTGCCCCATCTATGGACATGTTCTTTAAATACTTTAAGAGTATAAAACCTTAGTAAATGGATCGACAATCATCAAAGTGGTGCTTAGGTTCTTAATTGAGACTTATTTTCTAGACTGTTTCTTTATCTTCAAAGTACTTTATCTTGATATGCTTAGGACTAATAGATTATTTACCATTCTTAGATAATAAAACTATTGTAGTTTTATCACAAGATATCTTTGGCGACCTAACAATTGAATAGACCACACCAAGTCCTTAGATAAAACTTGATTTGTTGCCTCAAAGCACATCACAAATTCAACTTTCATTATTGATGATGTAATAAATAATTGCTTTACAGTTTTTAAGAAATAACCTCTCTAGCTAATGTGAATATAAATCTTAAAGTGGACTTCCTATTATTTGAGGTAATTTATAAAATCAACATCTGAATATCACATCACTTCAAGCTGATTTAATATCTTGTATGTGAGTATATAATCTTTCATCCCCTACATATACCTAATTACTTTCTTTATAGCTTTTATCTCCTTAGGATTTGCATCTATACTTCTATTCCTTGGGTAAGGTTTCTTTAGAAGTAGATATATCCAAATTGCTTTGGAGAGGAGAATTTGTTGAATCTCAAATTTTGATAATGAAATCAATTAATGAGTTTATGGACTAATATGCTTTTAAGATAAGTGATGTAGCAAATCCTTCAATCACAGACTCAAACCATCAAAAGGCAAATTATCGAAGTACGAGAATTGAACGCTATGTTGGAAAAGTATCATATCAGAAATTGGATATCGAGCTATAGGATTGGTAGATATACTAAAGATTGAACTTCATGCTATAAGTTTGGGCAGTGTGCCAGAAGGATCAAGTATTACATCAAATGATTGGTTGTCATGGGAAAGTCGAAAGACAAAAGATTGCATGATCGAGTATTGCATAAAAGGATTGAGTACTAAATATTGCATGATATGCCGAAGGAAAGGATGATGAGCCAAAGGTTCAGACAAAGTATCAGAAGATCAAATGTCATGCCTGAATGACATACAACATGTTGAAGGCTTCAAGATCGTGCCAAATATATGGTTGGATTATTAAAGTAATGATCACTCTCTAGGTCAGCAGTGCGTTTTTAAATTGATTCCACATCGGAGTCCCATGATTATATTCCAGCTAATTATACCATTGAATAGCATCTCCTTCATGGTAGATTACAACGATTTCCACTATAGCATCGTTCGATGTTCAGTAGTAGCCGAAGTAATGTTCGATGTGCGAAATCCACCCCGTCGGGTCTCATTCTTCCCATCGTGGGAAGTCCACCCTCATGCGTGGCTGAAGCATGTCTGAAGGCTGTCCCTCCTTCTCTGGAGGTCTCTCTAAACTATCTCATTGCTGAGATTTGGTTGGACTCGATGGTTGTCCAATTTTGAATTTCGCGAACCAGTTTATCTTCTAAGCGCGATTCGAGCCACGATTCAAGCCGAGATTCCAATGCTTCAAACTTAGCATCAATTGGATCTTGGGAAGCCATGGCATATGCCTGTAGATCAGATATGTCCTTGTCTTTTTTCTATTGAATCAATTTAAAAATGTATTGTTGAACTGCTTCGGACCTACGAAGTACGAAAATATTGACAGCCAACTCGTAAAAATCTGGCAAACCTCTACAGTTCAAGAGTACCAAACTAGGTTTGAGAAGCTATCCTACCTTGCATGTGATTGTACTAACCGACAATTGCTAGGTACCTTCATCGAGGGACTCAAGCTGGAGATAAAAGGGGAGGTTAAGGCGTGGCAGCCCCATACCGTAGCTGTTGCAATTTCCTTTGCTCGATTACAAGAAGAGCGGCTCGATCAAGATACCCAGAGGATGAGAACCACTCCTAGGCCCATAGCATACAAGCCTCCTTCTATTCTCAGCCATCCTTCGCTGCCAAAAAAATTGACAAGAGAAGAACTATGTGACTGATCAGCAAAGGGGCTTTGTTGGCAGATTATCACTGCAAAAAGGGCCGCCTCCTATTGATTGAACCTCTTGAAGATATGGAGGAGGAGGTCTAGGAGCATGAGGAAGAGGGTACAAATGAAGAAAAGTAGCTAGTTGATATTACAATGCATGCTCTTGTCGGCTACGCAAACCCGCAAACAATGAAAGTGGGACGATTTCTGAAGCAACAACCGATTACCATTCTCATTGACATCAGGAGCACTAATAATTTTATGAACAACAAGGTTGCTATCTGAATGGTATTACCTATTGAAGATTGCAAGTTTTATGTTAAAGTCACTGACGAGCGAATTCTAAAGTGTGATCATCAGTGCCCGCGGGTGGAGCTTTTGTTGTAGGATCAAGAAATAATCACAGATTTTTTCCTCCTTCCTCTTGATGATTATGAAGCCATGCTTGACATCGAATGGTTGATGACATTAGGTGATGTTTTCTAAAAATTTTTGAAATTAATCTGAAGTTTTGCAGCCAGGGAAAATAGGTGGTACTACATTGCAAACGGGGGAGCGACATATCAACGATTTACACACTGGAGAAAGCCTTGCACAAAACATGCAGTGGCTTCTTAGTACAACTTGAATAGCAATCCAAGGTGGAGGCAACCAAAGTTGAAGACCTAAATCTACTTCTCTTGCTTGCTGAATTTTCATATGTATTTGATGAACCACGCAGCCTACCTCTTAGCCGCCAACATGACCATCGGATACCGATTCTTCTAGGAAAACCTCCATCAAGCACTCAGCCATATCAGTACTCTCATCTACAAGAGGATGAAATAGAAAGGATTGTGAAGGAGATGCTCGAAACAGGAGTCATTCGACCGAGTTACAGCCCCTACTCTTCACTAGTACTCTTTGTACAAAAGAATGATGGAACATGGCGAACATGCATCAACTACAGAGCTCTTAATAGTATAACTGTCAAGGACAAGTACCCTGTTCCAGTAGTAGATGAATTACTTGATGAATTAAAGGGAGCACGAATCTTCACAAAGCTAGACCTTCGATCCGGATATCATAAGATACAAGTGTGCAAAGAAGATATACTGAAAACCACCTTTCAGATGCATAATGCCACTATGAATTTCTAGTAATGCCCTTCGGTCTCACCAATACTCCCTCTACCTTCTAGAGCCTTATGTATGATATCTTTCAGAATTATCTTTGTAAGTTTGTACTGGTTGTCTTCGATGACATCCTTATTTACAGCCCTTCTACTGAAAGTCATTTTGAGCACTTACGACTTGTTTTAATGATTCTTCGAGAGCATATTCTTTTTATCAAAAAATTAAAGTATAGCTTTCTTCGACAGAAGGTGGAGTATCTTAGGCATATCATATCAGAGGAAGGAGTGGCAGTGGACCCTTCCAAAATTGAAGTAATGCAGAATTGGCCGACCCTAAAGAACATAAAATCATTATACGGCTTTCTCAGCTTAACAGGCTACTACCATAAGTTCGTGAAAGACTATGGGAAGATCAATGCACCTCTCACTTCCTTGCTGAAAAAAGATGCTTTCCAATGGTCGGATAGAGCCTCCATCGCCTTCGATAACTTAAGACTGTAATGATGACAACGCCCGTGCTAGCACTACCCGACTTCGACAAGACTTTTGTTATTGAAGTCAATGCCTTCGGAGTGGGAATAGGTGCTGTGCTAATGTAAGATGCCCGACCTCCTCCTATAATCCCAAAATATATATTGGGCACCTCTAAGGTAGAACAAGTAGACAGGGAACTACAGGATAAAGATAAAGAAGCTATTTAAAGACAATCTCACTACAACTCAAGCAAAGATGAAACAACAATATGATCAACATAAGGCGAAAGAGAATTTTCAGTGGGAGATCGGGTATTTCTATGGCTCCAACCATACAAGCAAACATCGATCCAGACCAGAGCATCCATGAAGTTTTTACCTCGATTCTATGGGCCCTACTAGATTGTGGAGCGCATCAGAGCAGTAGCATACAGATTGGACTTACCTGTCGACTCCCGAATCCATCCAGTCTTCCATGTGTCATGCTTGAAGCTTAAATTAGGATAAAATGAGATAGTTTAAAGACATCTACCTAATATGACTATCCAAGGAGAGCTCCAGACTCAGCCTAGTGCCATCATTGATCGACGGATCATGACACGATAATGACGACCCACTACTGAAGTGCTAATACAATGGGCGAACCTTCCACAGGAAGAGGCCACTTGGGAGAATTGTGATGATTTAAAAATCAAAATTTCAGAATTCATAGAGCATTAGCCTCGAGGATGAGGTTGATTTGAAGAGGGCGGGCAGGTCTGTTAGGACTCTAGCTAGGGGAGTCCTAATTTAGTTTTATTGAAGAGGGCAAACATGTAAATCCAAAGGGCATTCATGTAAATCCTATCTAGTTGACCCCTAATAAAGAAGTGAGAAGGCCAACTAGGTTAGGGTTATTTTAGAGGGATATATTTTTAGGGAAAAAGTAAGATGCATGTCACCCTAATTAACCACCCCTTATCCTAGTTAAAAAGGGGTTGGTTAAGGAGGGATTAAATTAGAGTAGGAATATAAAATAATAAGCAACCGACCACCCTTAGATGGGCCTGTTGGAAGTTAGACTTAGAGAGGCATTTGGAGTTGCTTTAGGAGTTGATTGAGAGTAGGAGTCCTCTTCAGAATTAGGGTTAGAAAGCCTACAAATAGCCTTGTAATCAACCACTTTAAATCATCAACAGAATATTTTTTACAGCCTTTGAGCACAAATTTAGAGGAGGGGAACCCCTATAGAGTTC
This sequence comes from Ensete ventricosum, assembly GCA_029747655.1. Taxonomy (NCBI): domain Eukaryota; kingdom Viridiplantae; phylum Streptophyta; class Magnoliopsida; order Zingiberales; family Musaceae; genus Ensete; species Ensete ventricosum. The sequence continues at coordinate 24,652,901 of JAQQAF010000002.1, forward strand.
CAAGGAGGCCAATCACTTTTAGTTATGACCCCTAAGCTTAGAATCCGCTAGGGTTCTAACACTCGAGTACAAGCCCATTGGCATTTTCAATAAGTTAGCATGGTTTTGGCCATATATCAACATAATTTGATATGTACAAGCCCAAATCAGGTTTGAGAAGCTAGGCCTTGCTCGTGATTGGACTGACCAACGATCGCCAGGTACCTTTATCATGAGACTTAAGCTAGAGATAAAAGGGGAGGTTAAGGTGCGACAGCCCCGTACCATAGCTGTTACAATTTTTCAGGACTTACTTTCATCTTCTTTTCATGTTGTTGTCCTGTATCATATGAAGCCACAAATTTAGAAAAGGTTAGCATTCCCTCATCGTTGATTAGTAGTTTCAGATGATTTAGAGTGAGGGCTTTGCTGATGTAGGCTAGGGGGCTGATGGATGGCTGTGAAATGGCAGCGAGACACCGAGAACACTACTCTGATACCAAGTGTTAGAACCCTAGCAGATTCTAAGCTTGGGGGTGCTCACTATAGGGGATCGGCCTCCTTGGAACTCTATAGGGGTTCTCTCCTTAGTTTTCTGTACATAGGCTGAAACATAATTGATCTATTGATAATGAAAGAGGGGAGGAGAATACAAGACTATTTATAGGGCTTCTAAACCCCAACTCCTAATATGATTCCTACTTAAGACTCATACTCCTAACAACTCCTAACAACTCATTCTCCAACTCTACGAAGCAACTCCTACTTCCAATAACATCAACTTCAACTCTAAGAAGCAACCTCCAAACTAATCCTAATCCTATTCTAACTTAACCCCTCAACCAAACCCTCTTTAACTAGGATAAGGGGTGGTTAATTAGTGTGACATGTATCTTATTCTTCTCTCAAAATATCTTCCTCCTATCTAATCCTAACCTAGTCGGCCTCCTTGCTTCTTTATTCTGGGTCGGCTAGATAGGATTTACATGAATGTCCTTTTAATTTACATATTTACCCTCTTTAATGAAACTAAATTGTAGTAGCAGTGAGATAACTAAATTATACCAATTATGTTAGGACTCTAGCTAGGGGAGTCATAATTTAGTTTTATTGAAGAGGACAAACATATCAATTCTAAGGGGCATTCATGTAAATCCAATCTAGCCGACCCCTATTAAGAGGTGAGGAGGTCGGCTAGATTAGGATTAGTTTAGAGGAAGATATTCTGAGGCAAGAATAAGATACCTGTTACCCTAATTAACCACTCCTTATCCAAGTTAAAGAGGGTTTGGTTGAGGAGGGATTAAGTTAGAATAGGATTAGGATTAGTTTGGAGGTTGCTACTTAGAGTTGCATTAGGAGTTGTTAGGAATAGGAGTCTTAAGTAGGAATCCTATTAGGAGTTAGGGATTAGAAGCCCTGTAAATAGCCTTGTATTCTTCCCCCTTTCATCATCAATTGATCAATTATTTTTCAGCCTATGTGCACAAAACCAAGGAGGGAGGAACGCCTATAGAGTTCCAAGGAGGTCGATCCCCTATAGAGATCACCCCAAGCTTAGAATCTGCAAGGGTTCTAACACTTGGTATCAGAGCAATGTTCTTGGTATTCCACTGCCCTTCCATAGCCATCCATCATCCCTCCGCAGCCATCCAAAGTGCTTGAAGATCGTCACCCAATTCTGTCATCACCTCCACTACCGCAGATCATCCCTTGATCTATCCGTGAATTACAACAGGTTCTGGTTTCTTACCTTACTACTACTGTAATTTAGTTATCCTTAATCCAAAAACTCAAAAAAATTATTCCCATATTGCTGCATCAACTTTTCATCGCAAAATTTCTATCTCTACGACAAAAGTTATATTACAGAATTTTAGCCGCATACCCTTGACTATTTGATCTTGCTGCTGCATTTTTCCCAACCAAATATCTCTGAAATTTTTGTTACGGCTTGGACACTTCCTAAAACTGGATTTTATTTCAGTTTTATTGAAAAATTTCTAATATAAACCACTGATCTTGTCCAATTTGTTGCACTTTAGACGTAAAAATCTACTATAGTGCCATTCCGTAATCTTTGATTTTGTTGAACCTTTTGCTATCGTCTGCTTCCATGAAATTTTTATCGGTATTACCTTTACCAGTAGATTCTCCTTGAGTTTTGCTTAAATCCTTGTTTTGAACTGCTAGAAAAAAATTTCGTCTATACTACTGAAATCTTTCAATGAAAAAAAAATTCTGTCGCAGCACCTTCTTGCAATCTTATATCTTGCCAGAACATTTACTGCCATAATTTTTCACAAAATTTTTAATTGTATTATCTTTCCCTTGCTAGTGGATTCCCATTAAGTTTTACTCAATTCCTTGATATGAACTACTGCAAAAAATTTTGACTGTACTACTGAAATCTTTCGCTGAAAAAATTCTACAACATCTTCTTGTTATCTTTGATTTTGATGAAACTTTTGCTATCATTTCTTTCCATGAAATTACCTCTCCCTTACCAGTAGATTCCCTTTGAGTTTCACTCAAATTTTTATTAAGAATTTCTAAAAAAAATACATCTTCATTGCTGGAATTTTTTCAACGAAAAATCTACTACTGCACCTTTGTCTTTCTTCTTCTCCTTAACCCATTGAAACCCAACTATCTTGTTGCCACCACCCAAGATGTCTTTAGGGCATCCCTTTAGCCTTAAGATGCAACTATCATAACCTAGTTTTATAACCCAAATAGCACCCAAAATCATAGCCCAAAATAGTGACCTATCGCAGAGTATCGACGCAGAATTCTGCAGCACTACCTTTCGGTGTTTTTGCTGCACCAATATCTGATCCTTACCGAAATTGTTGCTGCCACCCACATCATCTTTAGGGCACCCCTCTATCCTTAAGATGCAGTCATCATAACCCATTTCCAGAATCTGCAGCTAACTCAAATTGGAGCCTAAACAACAGTCTTCCGTGGCCACCGAACCTTCCATTGATCCTTACCCTCCGCAGCCACCAATCCTATAAAATCGATTGCTGCCATCAACAGCAACCCTAAGCCATCCCTTTAACCCTAAACCTTTATCACCAAACCCTCCTTACAGCCCCTACAACAACCCTAAATCACAACCCCTATAGCACCCAAAAAAAATAGCAACCTATCAGCCCCAAACCGTAGCCATCTACCCATGATCCACCATCCCTTTCGGCTACCAAACCATCCAACCGTTCCATACCACTGACCCAATAGTAGGAGAGGGACATTGGCATCTCAGATCTGGAGGCACATGCAATGGTATCTCAAGTTTAATCAATGCCAAGTTGGAGGCATTTGAATCATGCATAGAGGACAGATTGCACGCCTTATTCACCGAATTCGGATTGAGCCGATCTCCAAGCCCAATAAAATTCCAGCAAGGTGAAAGTTCAAAGAGGCCTCTTAAAAAGAAAGAACGAGCCACTGATATGAGACAGCCATGCATGAGGGTGGACTTCCCTCGATGGGAAGAAAGAGACCTGATGGGATGGATTTCGCGCGTCGAACGTTACTTCCAGCATCACCAAACACCGTTGGATTCCATGTTGGACACCACTGTCATCCACCTTGAATGAGATGTTATATGATGGTATAATTGGCTTGAATACAACTATGGGGCTACGATGTTGATACAATTCAAGTATGCTCTGTTGAACCTCTTTGGGCCGACCAAGTACGAGAATATCAACGAACAACTTGACAAGATCTGACAAACCTCCACGATCCAAGAATACCAAACCAGGTTTGAGAAATTATCTTATATTGCTCGTGATTAGTCTGACAAATAATTATTAGGGACATTCATTGAAGGACTCAAGCCGAAAATTAAAGGAGAGGTTAAAGCATGGTAGTCGCGCACCGTGAAGCCGCAATCTCTTTCACCCGAATCCAAGAAGAATGGCTCAACCAAGATGCTCGGAGGATGAGAACCACTCCTAAACCCATGCCATATGAACCTCCTTCTACTTTCAGCCATCCTTTGCTACTAAAAAAATTGACAAGAGAAGAACTATGCGACTGATCGATAAAGGGTTTTTGTTAGCATTGCGACGAACCGTGGGGCCGCGGTCATCACTGCAAAAAGGGCCACCTCCTACTTATTGAACCTCTTGAAGATGTGGAGGAGGTCCAGAAGCATGAGTAAGAGGTCGCAGGTGAAGAACAGCAGCCGATTGATTTTATGATGCATACTCTTGCCGGTTATGCAAACCCACAAACGATGAAAGTAGGAGGACTTCTGAAGCAACAACCGATCACCATTCTTATTGACACCACGAGCACCAACAACTTTATGAATAGCAATGTTGCTACCTAATTAATGCTCTTAAATGAAGATTGTAGTAGGTTAGATGTTGAGGTCGCTGACGGTCAAATTTTGAAGTGCGATGAAAGATGTACGCGGGTGAAATTGTTGCGCCAGGACCAAGAGATACTTGATGATTTCTTCCACCTTACTCTTGATGATTATGAGGCTATGCTCAATATCAAATGGCTGAATACACGAGGTGATGTTCCTTGGAATTTTTTTAAATTTATTATGAAAATTTTCAATCATGAGAAATAGGAGATCCTATGTGGGAAACGCGGGAGCGATGTAACGATGACTTGCACACAACAGATGGAGAAAGTTTTGAACAAAAAAAATAACTGCTTCTTAATGCAACTTCAGTAGCACTCTATAGGAGAGCCAACAAAATTTGAAGACCCAAACATACTCTAATTGTTTGCTGAATTTTCAGATATTATCATCAAACCGTGTAGCCCACTTTCTAACCACCGGCATGACCACCAAATTTTGATTCTCGGGGGCAAACTAGTAGCAAACTCTTGGCCTTATCATATCCTCACCTTTAGAAAGCTGAAATAGAGAAGATGAGATGCTTGAAATAGAGGTCATTCGGCCAAGTTGCAACCCCTACTCCTTGTCGGTGCTAGCTTTACCTGACTTCGACAAAGTGTTTATTATTGATACATCGAGAGCTAAAAATTATGTTATCCACATGCAAGATGGCTGACCCCTAGCCTACATCAACAAAGCCCTCACTCTAAATCATCTGAAGCAACTAATTAACGATGAGGGAATGCTGGCCTTTACTGAATTTGTGGCTTCATATTATACAAGACAACAGCACGAAGAGGAGATGAAAGTAAGTCCTGAAAACTTGCAGCTTCTGCTCCCTCCAAACTCAGATCGAGCTCACCTTACTATGAACTTTACTGGAAGGTAGCTACCATCACAGAGGAAGGCTTGGCTATCATTAAAGAATAACCACATGACAGCACGCATAAGAAATAAACAGCCACTCGACAAACGCTGGAGTGAAAAGAAGTTTGTTATTAAAGATCGAGTCTTTCTTTATATCCATCCTACCAACAAGAATTTATGAAGACTCGAGCCTCACAGAAGTGGTCGCCTAGTTTCTTTGGACCCTACAAAATTGGAGATCGCATTGGAGCCTTAAATTATGGATCGAACTTGCATATTTCATCCCAAATAGAAGTTTAGATAGTCTAATTCAGCCCCTATTTATCCACCCGACACCCAAGTCGGTAAGGAGGCCCAGGTTCAGTTGATGATTGCATGGGATCAGGGGATCACGACACATCACCATCCAGTCACTACTACTGATGTTGGACCCCAAGAGTAGGATGTCCCTACTATACGGCCACGAGAGACCCTCGTGAGGAATTACAGATCACGACCCAAAGATATGGAGGTCAGACTTGAGGACAAGGTTGATACCAAGTGTTAGAACCCTAATGGATTCTAAGCTTGGGGGTATCACTATAGGGGATCGGCCTCCTTGGAACTCTATAGGGGTTCTCTCCTTCGAATTACTGCTCAAAGGCTACAAAAAATACTCTTCTATTGATGATTAAAAGTGGATGATTATAAAGCTATTTATAGGCTTTCTAACCCTAATTCCTAATAGGACTCCTACTTCAAGACTCCTACTCTCAATCAACTCCTAAAGCAACTCCTAATGCCTCTCTAAGTCCAACTTCCAACCGACCCATCTAGGGGTGGCCAGTTGCTTATTGTTTCCTATTCCTACTCTAACTTAACCCCTCCTCAACCAACCCCTCTTTAACTAGGATAAGCGATGGTTAATTAGGGTGACATGCATCTTACTTTTTCTCTCAAAATATTTCCCTCTAAACTAACCCTAACCTAGCCAGCCTCCTCACTTCTTTATTAGGGGTCACACTAGATAGGATTTACATAAACGCTCTTTGGATTTACATGTTGCCTTCTTCAATGAAACTAAATTAGGACTCCCCTAGCTAGAGTCCTAACATCGAGCTGAATTGGGCCAATTAGAATGCCAAAATAGATGCCTCGAGGAGGCCTACATAGTGGTACCACCTTTGTAAGCCGATAAGCACAAGCAGTGCTTATTAGTGTTGTCGACGGTGGTATCACTTATATAGACGATGGTACCACCTAGGGCGACGGTGGTACCATCCATAGTTTAAAAATTAATATGGTTCTACCACCCAAAAGTTTAAAATTCAATGTTAAAAGTTACAAAAGTAGTATCGCTATGTGTCAATGGTAGTACCATTTGTACTTTGAAATTTCAGAGATTTGGATTTTTTGACTCTATGTTTGAAGCCTCTTGGGGCCTATAAATACCCTATTGAGGCTTGATTGATGTAGCATCAAACTTCTAAGTTTATAAAGGATTGTAACTCTCTCTTTAAGCATTGTTTGAGTCTCTTCCTCCTTATTTAGTTTTGTGGTGATTCTAAGTTATAGAAGGTGCGAGATCTTGTAAAAGAGTGAGTGTTGAGTTTCTTTACTAATTATGTTAAAAGGAGAAAAGCTATAATAAGGATAGTTGATCTTTGAACTTTAGAAAGAAGATCAGTAATAAAAGTTGATGACCTTGTCAGAAGATAAATTAAGAGTGGGCGTAGGTCGAGAAGATCGAACCACTATAAATTAGTTTGCATTACTTCTTATGCTTTTGATTTGTTGTTGCCTACTCATTTACTTTACTTGCAACCCTTGTTTGTATTTTTGGTTAAACATATTTTTTATACAAATTTATTGATCAAACTTTAAAATCAGTTAAAAATTGCTATAGCACTAATTCATCCCTTGCCCCCAACCCCCCACCCCTCTTAGTGTCATTATAATCCTAATAATTGATATCAGAGATGGGTTCTCTGAGTTGGATTAACACCTAAGAGAGATCTAATGGCTTTTTTAAGCAATCAAGAGGGTCACTTTATCTTTTGTTCTCCTATGTTTAATGGGATATACTATACCTATTGAAAAACTAGAATGAGAATTTTTTTAATTTCTATGGATTTTGATTTATGGAATGATGCCGAGTTTGGTCTTCAAAAATCTTATAAACTGATGGATAAATGAAATGATTTTAAAATAAAATATTTTCTTTAAATGCTAAAGCTATGAATGCTTTAGACAAAAATGAGTTCAATCGAATTTCTACTTATGACACTACACATGATATTTGATATACACTCAAAGTTACTCATGAAGGCACAAATAGAGTAAAAGAATCTAAAATAAATCTGTTAGTTTATAGTTACGAATTATTTTAAATGAAGCCAAGTGAATCTATTGGTAACATGTACACTCGTTTTATAGATGTCATTCATAGTTTAAAAACTCATGGTCAAAGTTATACTAATCTTAAATTAATTAGTAAGATTTTAATGTCTCTTCCTAAAAGCTAGGATTCTAAGTAATGATAACCTAAGAAGCTAAAGACCTAAATAACTTTCCTTTTGAAGAACTTATATAAAGTAATGATAACCTAATGGAACTTATAGATTTTAATGACCTATGAAATGACTTGCAAAGCACATGATGAAAAAGAGAAAAATCTTCTAAAGAAATGAAAGGATATCAGAGCTTGGTTCTCTTAGTTGGATTAACACCCAAGAAAGATCTAATGGCTTTTTAGGACAACCAAGAGGGTCACTCTATCACTCTTCCTCTTATGTTCAATAGGACTGACTACATATATTACAAAACACAAATGTGTATTTTCTTATTTTCTATGTATTTTGATTTATGGAACATCATTGAAGTTGGTTTTTAAAAATCTTCTAAGCTGATGAATGAATAGAATGATTTTGAAAAGAAAATATTTTTTTTAAATGCTAAAGTTATGAATAATTTATTTTATATTTTAGATAAAAATGAGTTTAATCGTATTTCTACTATAACACTGCATATAATATTTGTCACACACTTGAAGTTACTCGTGAAGGAAGAAGTAGAGGAAAAGAATAAAAAATTTATCTTTTGGTACATAGTTATAAACTATTTAAAATGAAGCCAAGGGAAACCATTGGTGACATGTACACCTATTTTATGGATGTTGTTAATAGTTTAAAAGCTCTTAGTAAATGCTAGACTAATATTAAATTAAAAAATAAAATTTTAAGATCTCTTACAAAAAGTTGGGATCCAAAAGTAACAGCTATCCAAGAAGCAAAGGACTTGAACAATTTTCTTCTTGAAGAACTCATAAGGTCTTTAGTGACTTATGAAATGATTTCCAAAGCACATAATGAATAAGAGGAGAAACTTCTAAAGAACAAGAAGGATATTGAACTTAGAACCAAAGAATACTACTCAAGTGAAAGCTAAAGTGATGATGATGATGACATTGCACTCCTCACAAGAAGACTTAAAAATTTTATTAAAAGGAACAAAAGTTATAAGAATAAAAGTGAACCTAAAAAGGATACTGTAATATGTTATGAATGCAAGAAGCCAGGACACTTCAAAAATGAGCATCCACAACTGAAGAAGAAGTTGCTAACTCAAAAGAAAAAAGAAAGTATTCAAGGCAACTTAGGATGAATCAAGTGTATCAGAGGACAAAGAACAAATCAGTAAAGATGAATTGGCGAACTACATATTGATGGCCTTCATTGATGTGGTTTGTGACTCTTCTGAAACATCCCTATCTTATGATAGATTATTTGAAGCATTTCATGATTTATATGATGAACTCAAAAATATTGGTAAGAAATATAAGTCACCAAAAAGGGATCATGTATTACTTACAAGTACATTTAAAATTTTGCATGAAACATCAACATATTTTACTCCTTGCTTTAAATGTGAAGAGTTAGATTCACTTAAAAAAGAAAATATGTTACTACCACAAACTTTAGAAAAGTTTAAAATTGGAAATAAATCATTAAACATGATTCTTTCTTACCAAAGTTGTGTATATAGAAAGGAACGAATCAACTTTGTAAATCGTAACACTCAACAAAAGCCAACAAGATTTGTAAAAGGATCCACACTACATATTCCCCCTAAAGGTAAATGTAATTTTTGTATAAGATTTGGTCATTACGCTTATACTTACTCTTTTAAAAAATATAACTCTCATAAATTAGTGTGGGTTCCTAGACGTACTATGTCACTACACCAAAGTCTCCAAACAGTACAGGGGATCTTATCCATTGGACATGTCTATCCTCAGTTACCATGTGTATATATTCCCTCATCCAACTAATATATATATATATATATATATATATATATATATATATATATATATATATATATATATATATATATATATATATATATATATATATATATATATATATATATATATTGGGTATGGTAGGTACTCTATCAAGCCACATACGGAATTCGTCCGAGTCTAACTTTAATCATATTCTCCCGAAGAACTTCTATCTCAAGTCCAATAACCCTTGCTAGAGATTTATCCTAGCAAGAACACAAGGGATATTCCTCTCATGATACTGATAATGGATGATCCCTCTATTGACACTCAATTGCCTTAATAAGGTTTGCTACTAATCTCGATAACTGGTTGTACCAGATTTGAAACTTTCTAAACCCGTAAGTCCAGCATCAAAGAAAGGAGTACTCAAACAAGACATCCTTGGTGTCTCAAGTCTAAGGACCAAACATACAACTGAGACTATGGAATCACTATCTGATGTTAGGTATCATTAACCACATAATATTCTATAAGCGAATCAATTAGTGAACTCATTCTCCAATGAGCACATGTATTGTATCGTTAGTGTACCCACACAAGTGGCTAGGAGACCAGCCACCTCCATCATATGGATGGGTATATAGTACACAGGTCTATCCGGTTATCTCGATGTCCCTCTCGAGTAACCTATGGTCGAATTATTTATGACCTATGTTTAAAGGCAAATCAGTCTCATTGTCGTGATCTCATCACAATCTGATTCTCACTGCGCAGAACCAAGGACATCAATATATATATATATATATATATATATATATATATATATATATATATATATGCAATAGATAATATAGTTTAAGAATATGTCAACAATAATCATAAGCAAAAAGATCGTGCAGCGTGTCACACATGTCATCACTCACATGATTGGCTTGCTTGGCACATGTAACCAGTAATCACATGGTCCATGAATATCCATCCACATCATACATCACATATACACATCATCATATAGGATTGTTAGATAAATAATAATTGATTAAACTATTTTATTAATTATATTAATAAAATTTTTGGGATACCCTACCATAGGGTGCCCCACATGGTAGGAAAGAGACCCTTATGTGGCTGGGAAACCCTATCCACCTTGGGTGTGTTGAGAAACCACAAAAGAGCATCACATACATAGTGAAAGAACAAAACAAAACTGGTTTCCCATAGTTATCACATCATCATGTAAAGATTGGTGCGTGAAAAATCATAAAAATCAAAAACTGTAATGCATGAAAGATTGATTACATATGGATATCGTATATCCCTGAAATTCTAGATCCAAATGGAGAAGATGAAGGAGATCAAATGTCCTCCTCTCTAGCAGTATCCACATGATGGATGGTTGCAGCGATGCTCCTCCAATTACTCACTCCTCTTAGATTATTGGATCTTTATCCAATAATCATAGCCAAAAGCTCATAACTCTTACGCACCTTCTCGCGACGAATATGGAAGAAGATCACTTATCTTCTTCGCCACCCTCTCGCAGTAAGGAAGAGCTAGTTGACTGAGAAGATAAGGGAGGGAGGGAGGATAATAAGAGGGAGTGGCCAAAGGTGCAACATTTTCATTATTTTACTGTCTCTGCTTCCTATTTATAGAGAGACACCAAAAATCCTAAAGGATTATGCCTTAGTAGGTATTAGATTGCTATCCAATTACTTACCTCCTCTTAGATTATTAGATCTTTATATTCTAATTGGGCCTCATGTAAGGAATCCATCAATGTTAGATCTCATCTAATGAGATCAGGAGCTAATTGAATAACTCATATCCAATCATATACTCGCTCAAACATCTACCATATATGTGTGATCCTATAGGCCTAATACTAAGCTAACAATAAGTTTCACCTGTCAAAACTCCTTCTGACTCAGTGAATTTGTATTACATAATAATTAACTCAACTCATTAACTATGAACGTACTAGGCCACTATGTCATAGTCCTCATATGGTATAAGGGATCGAATCCATTTGATCTATCTATCCTTAATTATCATGTATCTATAGCTCCTCATCCTTGTAATATTTCAAAGGCCGTATATTGGGCATGGTACTGTTAGGCCCTATACGGAATCTGTCCGAGTCTCGCTCTAATCAGATTATCCTGGATAACTCATTCTCTCTCAATCTGAATTACCCTAGCCCGGGATCTGCCCGAGCATAAACATATAAGATATTCCTCTCATGATACTAAGAGTGGATGATCCTCTATCGACATTGAGTTGTCTTCATAAGATTGACTACCAATACCGATAATCGGGTATACCAGATCTGAAACTTTCTAGACTAGTAAGTCCGGTGTCAAAAAAATGAGTACTCAAACAAGACATCTTTGGTGTCTCAAGTCTAAGGATTAGATGCATAACTAGGACTACGGGATTATTGTCTTAAGTCTAAGCTCACATTATATTATTTGTTGAATATATATATTATGATGTCCTTAGTTATGTAAACGGGATCGGATCATGATGAGATCACGATAATGAGACTAATTCACCTTTAAACATAGATCTTAAATAATCTTGATCATAGGTTACTCGAGAGGAAAATCGAGATAACCGGACAGATCGGTGTACTGTATACTTATCCATATGATGGAGGCAGCTAGTCTTATAGCCACTTGTGTGGGGACACTAAGGGTACAATACAAGTGCTCATTTGAGAATGAATTCACTGATTGATCCGTTTACAAAATGTTGGATAGTTAATGATACCTATCGTTAGACGGTGATTTCATAGTCCCAATTATGTGTCTAGTCCTTAGACTTGAGACACTAAGGATGCATTATTTGAGTACTCATTTCTTAGATGCCGAAATTATAGGTTTGGAAAGTTTCAAATATGGTGCAATCGGTTATCGGGATTGATAGCCAACCTTACGAAGGCAATTGAGTATCAGTAGAGGATCATCCACTCTCGGTATCACGAGAGGAATATCCTGTGTATTATCGCTTAAACAAATCCTCAACCGGGGTCATTCAAATTGAGAGAGAAGGAGTTCTCCGGGAGAATCTAATAAGAGCAAGATTCTGATGGATTATATATGTGGCCTGATAGTACCATGCGCAATATATGATCTCTGGGATATTAGATGGATGAGGGACTATAGATACACGATAACTAAGGCAGACAGGTCCAATGGATAAGATCCCTATATCGTCTAGGGACTTGGCACAGTGGCCTAGTATGTTCATAGTAGATAAGTTAAGTGAATTATTATGAGATAATAATTCATTGAGTCAGAAGGAGTTTTGATAGGTAGGACTCACGGCTAGCTCGGTATTGGGCCTGAGGGTCACATATATATAGTGGATGTTTTAGCGAGTATAGGATTGGATGTTTTGTCGAGACCCGTCGGTGTCCACTACTGATCTTGTTCAAGTGAAGCCCGAACCCTTACACTTCTCACTCTCTCCTTTCTATAGGTTTAGGAGAGGAACAACACTTTTTGCTCACTCTCTTGCCCCCGTTCTTTTTCTTGCACACTTTTAGCACACTTTTTTTCTCAATTTTCTTGTCCAATTTCTTGTGCTTAATACAAGAAGACTTGGGGTATTTACAGACCCCAATTGGCTTCAGAAAATAGAGCTACAAATTTAAACCTATCCAAAAAATCCAGGTACGAGCGATACAACCATCGGCGTCGACAATATTGCTGTCAAAAGTTACCCTGAAAATAGGGCAACGATGGTACAACCACCGAACTAGATGGTATAATCACCCACCTGGGCGGTACAATCGCCACCCACTGACGGTACTACCGTCAGGAATCCCAGAAAAGTGTTTTTTATATTTTTCTATTCTCAACTTGTACCTTCAGTTGACCCCTTTCCAGGTTAACCAAATGAACACAACCGAACTCCCGGTGACCTTCCGGACTCCTGGTAACCTCCGGCGAGTCTCGGTCATCTTCTGGCGAATCCCTAACGCATCCCCAGTAAGCTCTCGATCACCTTCGACGAGCTCTCGGTGAACTCCCAGCAAGCCTTCGATACCTTCGGCGAGCTTCCGACGAATTCCCGACAAGCCCCCGATACCTTCAGTAAGCTTCTGGTGATCTCCCGACGAGTTGTCACTACATCATTTGAACACCGACTTGATGCTTGAACTTGACTCTGGCCCAACACCTGATTGTATTGTCTTGTCGTAGTTAATTCTACATCATTCATCTCTAACACACATGTTAGATTAACAAACCCATGAATTGATTTTAACATCAAAATTCGAGATTCAACAATCTCTCCCTTTTTATAATGACAACCAATTGATGATGGGAGTTAACATTAACTCCCCTATGTAAACTCCATAAGATAAAAATAAACTTGAATTCAAAAGAACCCAACACTTTTGAATTCACACACGATATCATTCATACATATTTCAAATAGAGTAAGCTTAAATTCGAGAGAACTAACCGCTCTTGAATTCAAGTATCATGATATAACATTTCAAATGAGTTTTATCCAAAGATGCAATATTACATTCATTTATCAACTTCAGAAATGATGTAACATCAATATCAAGCATTTTTGCCTTAAATCATCAATCATCAAATCATTAAAAATTTCAAAGCATATAATAATACATTGTGAAACAACATTAAATTCAAATTCTCTCCCTTAAGTTATCAATCATTAATTCTCCCCATTAATTCACCAATCATTTCTCCCCATTTGTTATCAATAAAAAGGAGAAATGCCCATTTTATCATTTTTTATTAATATTCTACATTTGTCATCAATATATCATTTCTCCCGCTTTATCATCAACAAAAAGGTGAAATATTAAGCAAATAATTTCAAGACAAATGTTCATTATATTTCAAGTTTCTCCCCATTTTCAACAAAATAAGAAGTATTGATTATATATCTAAACATTCAATACATGAAAATTTTATTTTATTGCTCTCCCTTAGTAAAATAGGATGAAAGGTAGAATTTTCTCATCAAAAATTTTTCTACCCCTTTGTGTATAAAATAGAAGAGGAAACTAGGGGAGGTGGGGGGCGTCAAAGATCCAAAATTTAATATCAAAAAAATATTAAGTAGGGAATGATACATTCAAAAGTATTCATCAATGATATAAAAGATCCATAAATCAAAATAATTTTTGAGAGATGATACAAAAGAGAGCTTATATCAAGAATCATAAAAATTCATGTCACATATTTTTCCTTTGTAAATGATTCATCAACATTCATGAATCACATTAATCTTTGAGAAAAGATAAAAATATCTCATCACAAAAGAAAAACTTCGAATATCATTCTTGTAATGTCAATTTCAAGAAGAATCTTTTCGGAATAGAGCTCAAAAAGAACCAAGAAATCCAAGAAGAATTAAGAGCTACTCATGCAATTAAATTCATCTTATGTAAATATTTATTCCATCAAAGATTCCATTAGACAAAAAGTTCATGAATAATGTGAAACTATCTCATACATTCATAAGATTTGAAATCATCTCATCTAAATTTTGAAAAGAAGCTCTATTTACAAAAGTAGGAATATGATATAAACATACACATTTGAAGAATTTAAAATCATCTTATATAAGTTTTAAGAAACAGCTCATTTTACAAAAAATAAGAATATGATGACAACTCATACATTAAAATTATTTCAAATTTTCTTATAATCAAATTGTTCCTCGTCTAGTGGCTTTGTTGTTAAGATATCAATTTTCTCTCTCTTTGTGATTGCTAAAAAGTAATATGATGGTATAATTTTTCTGTTACATTCATGTTCTAATTACACCCAAAAGTACATGGGGATCATGTCATTAAAGATGAAAAATCAAATCTTTAAGTAATAAAAGACACGATTTCATAAATTTGCCCCTCCTTTTTTGTTTGTGAATTTCAACATAAGTAACCAAGAAATCTTATATATTTAAAAATTCAAGTAAAATAAAATTCACATCATGCAAATCTCATGTATTTAAAATTCCTAATTTTCTTTTAAGCAAATCGCTCATTATCCAATGTTAGAAGGTTTTTCATAATCAGAGTACTTAATTTCGTTATTGCAAAATATCACTTTTGTCTCCCCCTTGGTCATTGTCAAATAAAAAGTTAAAATACTATAGTACAAAATTAAATTAAAATCATAACAAATAGTATGAAAAATCTCAATGTAATAGAATATATCATTGATGAATATGAGAGAGTCATAAATCATGACATGAAAAGATATCAATTCGTGAATACTAAAGGTTATGATTCAATTTGACATCTCTCCTCTTAGATAATAAAAAAATATTTTAAGAGATCAATTTTGTAAGTAAAATTTTAATTCATAAAAATTATCAAGTTATAAATATAGAGAAATTAAGATCATGATTTTGCAAAATGAGATATGGAAATAAGGATCTCAATTCATGTATACGTGATTTTAAATCATCAAGATCATTGTTTATAAAAAGATCATATTATAGTTCCAAAAAGATAAACTTATGATTCATTTATAAAATTCTCTTTAATAAAAGGAAGGAATCTTAGTAAACGAAATTGGTTTATATAAAGATCTCAAATTAAAATTTTCAAGATTTCAATGTCATGATTTAGATAATATAACTTTTTTAAATTTAAATCATCAAATTATTTTTGTAGTTTAAGAGATTCAACAATAATGATATCATTTTATCTCTTGTTGAAGGGTTGATAGGATAAAAATATTTTTAAGAATAACTATCCTCCTTTTTTAGTTGTTTCATGTGATTTATTTTAAGAATATTTTTCAAATCAATGAATTATCATTTAAGATTGAAAATCAAATTTCATTCTATAAGTGATCATCAAGGTCATTACTATAACACATCAACATAATAAAATATCTCCAAAACAAAAATTCAACATATCTCAATTCCAATATTTAAATGAGTCTTACTCTTTACACATAGTGCAAGAAGTTGACAAACTCATTTCTAAATTTTTATTTATTTTTTTATTCAAAATCAAAAGTGATATATCATTCAATTATACAACCTTCTTTAGATCAACATATAACCCATCCAATATTTCAATCATTCACGCCAATAATTTTTAATCTATCATCGAAAACCCTTTTACCATAAATTTCAAGTTAGATAATTTTATATTAAAAATAATTAAGCATGCTCTAGCTATGCATCATCAAGATTAGTTGTATAATCATGAACTAATTTTAATAAAAAGATTTGTTATAATCGAAACAAAGATCATTAAGTTTCAATCATCTTGATTCAAATATTTTTTCGTCATTTTTATCATTTTGGCTAAAGAGCTTGTTTAACCTTCTTCATCCTCTCTATCTGGATCTGAAATTTCAAGAATATATTATCTCCCTAGGTAATCAATCTCTCATGTATCACATATTTCTTTTTTGTGGATTTTTTCTTGCACCAATCTTTGCACGATGATTTGATATACGTGGGAAAATTGCTTTATTTTCTTTCTTCTGTTGCGCATGTGATGCTTCCACTGGGTTTCCCAATAGCTATCCTTTCTCCTATGTTTTGTGTCAATAATTTAAATTTTGATATCAAAACATCAATATAAGCACCATCCAATGCTGAGAAACGGTGGTTTCCATATCTGAAAACTATGATACAATCGCAGCAAGTTATGCAGAAAATAATCTATGTGATCTCTAACAACACACAATGAACCTGGCTCTGATACTATTAGAGCATCACATGTGTAGTGAAAAAAATAAAACAAAACTGTCTCCTACATTAGTCAAATCGTCGTCTGATAATTGGTGCATAAAAAATTACAAAACTGTAAATCATGTAATGCTCCTCTAATTGGATTCTCCCGAAGAACTCTTTCTCTCTCAATCCGAATGACCATGGCCAGGGATTTTCCTGAGCACATAGAATATTCCTCTCATAATACCAAGAGTGGATGATCCTCTATTGACACTTAATTGCCTTCAAAAGGTTGGGTACCAATCTCGATAATCGATTGTACCAGATCCGAAAATAAGTTTGGCGTCAAAGAAAGGAGTACTCAAACAAAACATCCTTGATATCTCAAGTCTAAAGATCAAACACAAAATTGAGACTACGAAATCATTATCTGACATCATGTATTATTAACCATCTAACATTTTATAAGCGGATCAATAAGTGAACTCATTCTCTAATGAGCACATGTATTGTACACTTAATGTCCCCACATGAGTGGTTATGAGACCAACTACATCCATCATATATATGGCTATATAGTACATCGATCTGTCCAGTTATCTTGATGTTCCTCTCGAGTAATCTATGATCAGGAATATCTAGGATTTATATTTAAAGGTGAACTGATTTTATTATTGTGATCTCATCACAATCCGATTCTCATTGCATAGATTCAATGACATCACAATATATATATATTCATAATATACAATATATAGTGTGAGAAAATACCAATAATAATGATAATATAAAAAAATTATGCTGTGTGTTATACATGCTATCACTCACATGATTGGCTTGCAGGGCACCTGTAACCAGCACGTTGCAGGGCTGTCGCACCCCATAGTGTTTGTACGTATCCACTACCCATGATTAGACTAGCGATCACTAAAGGTTGCTTCCCTTAACAATACTATTTTTAATGGAAAGCTATTGATGGTGGTCCATCGATCAAGCACAAGGAACCTTACATCGCTTGTAAGCAAGCGTTAGGGCCAACTAAATAGAAAAGCAAACCGACAAAATAAATGAATCATTCGTGCATCCTAAATAAAAATCGAATAACATCTTTTCACGGGTGAAAGGTGCTAACAAATAAATCTAAAACATTTGATTTCACAAACATGGCTTTGATACCAATTATGAGCATAAAAAACTATTTTTATGCTTTTGTTATGCAAAAAATTTTAATATCAAAATCTGAAATCAAATAGCAATAGATCTAAATCTATAATGCATACATTTCGATGTCATTCAACAAGCTTCTATCTAATCTATAAGTACACTATCGTCGGATCCAAAAGTTATAACGATATCGATCTGCAAGGAGAACTAACTTGCCTTCTTTTCTCTTTCTATTCTTCATAGGATCGCTATGAGCAATAGATTAGGGATAAAGGGGATATCAGAATAGATCTATAATCTCTTAGGTTCACATAACTAAGAGTTGAGAGAAAATCTATAATCTCTTAATAATGTCATATATCCTCATTTACTATTTATTATCTTCGTATTCTCCTGTTAATCCTTAGAAGGTCTTATCCTCTTATAGGTGAGAGTAGAGGGTCTAGAATAAATAATTAGGAGAGTCCCTATCATGTATCTTCATCTACTCTTCTCTTCGTATTTTCCTATTAGTTATTAGGAAGTCCTATCATCTAATGGACGAGAGTAGAGGATCTAAGATAAGTAATTAGGAAAATCTCTCCCATTAAAATTTTCTTCTAAGCAATCCTATCATAATTGAACTTCCTTTCTATCAATCAATAATTATAATTATATCTATAATATGTCTTACATAATTACATAATATTACATATTCTTATAACGCATACTCAATATCTTATCTTTCTTTTGTTTTTGGTTTAAGAAGTTGCTGAATATAATATCGAATAGGTTTATTAGCCATATGGGTTTCAGGTTTTGATGTGCCAAAACCAATCAAACTTCTCGAAGAATGTGGGTTTTCTGTTGAAAGCTATTGCATTTGTGAAAGACTGTTGCTGCTAAAAGTTATATCTGCTAAAAGCTATTGTAGCTGAAAGCTCTTGCTACAGGAAACTGAACGTTTGTACCGCAGATAAATTGCTGCAACAGCAAACTGAACAAATGGACTCATTTGGAATATGAAAGCATGAACAAATATAGTTTATATTTGCAGTATTGCCAGCTGGTATATGACTATTGCATCTGAAAGTTGTTGCTGCAGGAAACTAAACATTTGTGCTGCAGATGAATTGCTGCTGCTGAAAACTGAATAGATGGACTTATCTGGAATATGAAAGCATGAACAAATGCAGCTACATTGCAGTAATGTCATCTGGAATATGACTAATGCAGCCGAAAGCTGTTCAGATGAATTGCTACTGTAGAAAACTGAACAAATGCAGCTATAATTTGATCTAAACAAATGAACATGTCTGAAATATGAAAGCATGAACAAATGTACATATCTAGAATATGAAAGCATACAAATGTTAACATTTGATCTGGAATACAAAGCATTCATCTCAACAAATCTGGATTATGACATTGTTGCATTCAATCTGAACATTTGATCTGGAATATGAAACTAAATAAATATGAAAGCATGTTATATTGCAGTAGCTGTCAGTGCAGTTTCTGGATTAGAAATTGCTTTTAACCTGCACATATATGCATTCATTTAAGAGACTTATCGACAAATCTGCACAAATCTGAAATATGAATTTGAACAAAACATTTAGAGTCTTCCCAAAACATCAAACCATGTAATTTATAGTCTTCCAAAACATTATACAGTACAGTAACTTGACAGCATCAAACAAATAGCCCTCCAAAAATCGTCAAAGACTGTCCAAAATCATTAAAATTGTCTAAAATGATCAAAAGCTATTCAAAATCACCAAAGACTATCCAAAATAACCAAAAATTATTCAAAATATCGTTCCTTATTTCTTCTAACCTACTGTAAAAGAAACAAACAAGAAATCAGATGATAATAGCAATTGAATCATAAACAAACATATAATTACTCGTAATTCGTTTCTTTGTATTAGAGGATGTTCATTATCTGGAGTTAGCATTGGTGTCCACTCTGGAGTCCACCATAGCACCTAGTCGTGCCTCATTAGCAGGATATTCAACAAGTGTAAGTAGCAGAATGTTTTGCTTATGTTGTTGCTAAAAATGCTTGTCTTTTCCTACATCCTTTTTTGTTGTGATCAGGCTGATGGCAAAGACTGTAAGTCACTATGGTATTCTGCCTTTATAGCTTAGGACCCTTCAGTGGCTCAAGAGAACCTCTCTTTCTTAATTTTTATTATTTTGCGATGTTTTCTTTTAAGAAGATCAAGAGACTAAAGTGGTTTGTGATTGCTAACTGGCCACATCTCCTTACCGTCCGTCCAAAGGATTGAGGAGATGACTATAGACATCTATGCACTTTCATCTCTACATCCTTTCGTAAATAATTTAAATATGATATTATAGCATGACAACAAGAGATGTTAAGTTTCATTCTCTACAACTACAAGTATAGTAAGCAATATCAATTGTTGTTTTATCTCCCCTCATCCTAGTAAACTCAAACTTATCACCACCATTCTCTAGGCATGTAACCAATTGACGAAATCTACTTTTACTCTCCTCAAGGATAATTCTGATGTTAGGACAAAATAACCCATTAAGCCTGATTAATGAATTTTAGTGCATATGAATCATCTCCATTAGCTTGACTCGAATTATCTCAAGCATCATGATGATTGGTTGGGTTATGGTGAGCGCCCAATATGACTGAATTAAAATTTTTCATAAAAGTTATTTGGTTAAATATCACACACTTGGCTATTGTTCTCAAGTGTGATTTTGCCTAATTTAAAGGTGGTCTATCTGTTAACCAAATATATGAATCCTTATCAACTTTTTGAAGTTTGTAGCTTAAAGTCATGCACCCTTATAGCTCTTGTAGCTCTCCAAAACTAATTTCTCCAGTATTATTAATCTCTTATGCTTCTCCATAGAATTATTTTATAAATATTTCAAACAAAATTTATGCTCCGTACTAGAAACAAGTATGCAATGGCCTCCAATATACCTACCTTTTTGTTTAACAGTAATGAATGTCTACTTATCTGAACTGCTTACTGAGACGTTTAAATCCCTGACCAGTAAACTAATGAACAAATTCCATGCATCATTGTTCTCCTTCTAGACAACTGCATTATACAAATGGATATATTTAATTATTTGGATCAATCTCGACAACAATCAATAATATATACCTTTCAATGTATAATGCAAATGACATCCATCAAGGCCTATAATGTGCCTACATTATAGGAATCCTTCCTTTAGTGCATTAAAGCAAATATAAATTTTGTGAAATATATCTATATTTTATGACACATGTTCTCCTCAAATATTTGCTGTATATCTCATCGTAATAATTTCATAGCAAACCATATTCCTCCCTTGCAATACTTGGGATCATTGTCAATACTTCATTCTTCACTTTATATTATACTTCATACATAGGAACATTCAAAGTATACTCTTGTTAGATTATTTTGCCTTCAAAGACTTTATTAGCCAAGTGGGATTCATTCTAATCCTATCACAATATTTTTTGGCCAACCGGTTAATTGTAGCTAAAGGATTGTCAAATGATCTCCCCCACATGAATGTTCTGCATTCAAAGTTTTTTATTTACAAAGTTGTCTATTCTTGCATTTTCGATGCCATATAATAAATATCTAGTTACATCACATACCACCCTAATCATATCCTTATTATTCTGTACACAGTTGAGTTGTTTGCCTATAGAAATGACATGTTGCTTAATAGTAGCACAAAATTCTTCAATTAGCAAGACTTATTTCAAATTGAAAGTTACGGTTATTATTGTTACCTCCAACATCAAAGTATGAATACTATATCTTATTTTTTTACTTTTGTCATTCACTTTCACACCAGTTGCTGCTACATCTTCACCATCACCATTATTATTTTCTTCATCTTATGATAATATAGTGATAGATTGATTGCCTAAGCTAGTCAAATATATATATATATATATATAAATCGAGTAAGGTCTTCCTCATGAATGATTAATTTTCTCAACCTCCCCTTATACTATTGTATCCCCCAACCATTTTTCTGTTCCATCCCCTTCATTCTCACTCTCACTATAACAACTATCATAATTGACAAAAAGATCATCTACAATAAGATGTAAAATCACTGTCAACATAACAAAAATAACTCAGCTGACCTATTAAATAAAAAAATCTATCTATAACTAAAGTAGAAGTAAAAAATTTAAAACATGAGAACTCATTTGATCTATTAGCTCAGTAAATAGCACAGTGTTAACACATAATGATTAAGATAATATGTTTAAGTCGGAGACAGAAAAAAAAAAAAAAAAAAAAAAGAGCCACTTCTTAAATAGCTATCAAATAGATTTTGCTTCTTACCCTATTTTATCTATGAAATAGATTTTGTTACACTTGGTGACTTTTTTCTGACTTATAGATGTAATGACAAAAGTGGCTTAAAAATCTATTTCCACATTGTAAAGGCAAAAGAGGCAACTGTTGGGAAGGGTTTAACATTTAACAGATACATGTCTATTTATAGAGAGAAAAAAAAAGATATAGCTATTCATTTACTTTTTTTCCAAAAATCTAACTAAATGAACTATCAATGATTTTCTTTCACTTCCAAGAGCTAATTCCTAATGCTTCAGTATTTTTAAATCATATAACTTGTAAAATTCTATCATTCTTTAACATCATAATATCTATCATTCTATACATCTAATCATGTAACTTATAGGATTAACTGTAATGGAATCCAAAAAGCTAACTCCTAATGCTTTAGTATTTCTCTATGGACACGAAGAATAAATAAAAATACTCCTTGATGAAAAAGTGTCACAACACATACAAACAATAGCACATTCCCACATAGGTGCAGCCTCTTTTTTTCTTGGGTGGGAGTTGGAAAGCACACGCATTAGAGTTATAGTAGACTATAGTTTCGTATGCTTCCACCACTCTTTAATACAAGGATTTATTAACTCAATAAACAACAAGATGAATAGGAGTCGGAAGCACATCTCAGCACATAGTGATTATTTATCTTAACACATGGACCTATTAACTCAGTAAATACTAAGGTAAACTATGTTTCACCATAGCGATTCAACATGGTGATTAAAAAGTAAGATACATAATCACTCTTTCAACATAATGATTCAAATTAAACAAGAGTTAAAAAAAAAAACCATAATTTAAACTATGATTCAATAAATCTATATTTAACATAGTGATCCAAAATTAAAAAAAATTAAACACTTATTGAAGTCTTCATCATTGACATCTCAATAATAAAATCTTTGCCTTGACATCTCCTCCTCATCTATACTAACAATCGTAAAACCTAACCCTCTTGAACCCTAATGATGAACTATATCTTCCTTAGTAGTTGCTAGAATTGCTTGAAAAAAAAACCAACCAAAAACTATTGTCCTCTCTCTCTCTCTCTCTCTCTCTCTCTCTCTCTCTCTCTCTCTCTCTCTCTCTCTCTCTCTCTCTATCTATCTACAAGCTAATTAAGAGTTTTTGATAATTGAATGAATAAAAAATTTTAATTAGAGCATAGCAAAATAAAACTTAACTAGGATGTTGAAATTACCTTTTTGCTTATTATTTTTATATCATTCATGTACATGTTGAAATTACGACGTTATGAGAAATAGGATTAAATATTTCAATTTCATAATTATAGGAATATCAATATAAATTTTTTAAGTCTAAGGACTGAAATACTAAGGAGGTCAAACTACATAGGCTAATCTATAATTAGCAGTCTCTTATTTTATGTTAATATAAACTAGAATTGGATTACCAATCTAAAAATTGAATTGAAAGCTGACTAGGATATCTACTTTCTTGTTGTTACTAATAATGATTAATTATAATTAATAATAATAATAATAATAACGATTATGATTCTATAATCTCTCGATGCCCAATAATAATAATAATAATAGTATATATATATATATCACCAACACCTTGAAAATTTAAGCGAAAGTTAAGAAACAAAACAGACTTCGGTGGAACGCGTCCACTGCATGGGCCATTCATGACAACAAAAAAAATAAATTATATTAAGACTACTTTAACACTCACAAAAGTCATAGATATGCAAGATTGTCGGCTCAACTACCCACCTTAAACTATTACCAAAACTCTCAGTCATTTGTTGCAGCAGGGAAACATAATAATAATTTTGTTTTTGGGGCAAAGGCTTGTTATTACTAACTAAAACGTAATCATTATTACTATCTATAATTGTAAAGGCTCGCATGTATCAAGCAAGATGCATTATTATCCTTCTCTTAATTATTAACTGAATCGAAATCATTTTATATTTGTGAGCTAGCTTGTTATAGGAAGGTTTTAAAATTAAATTCCAACTTTCGCTTATCATTTATCATCTCCCAAAAAATAGAATCAATGCTTGATAATATAGATTCTTTTTATATATAAATAGATATTTTACGTATATATATATCAATGCTTGATAAGTACCATAATAAGTTTTGAATGAAATCAAATATAAATGGAAATTTGCGAAGATCCGAAGAGTAGGTTATCGAGAATTATTGACCTTGGAAAGCACCGGTCATCACGGAGGTCTTGATGAGAAGGGTCAACGGATGGGACCTATTCTTGAGCTGTAGCTTACGTGGCAGGACGGATAAATAAATAAATAAATATGACATGACTTGTGGGGTCAACGTGTACAGCCATTCTGAGGTATTGTATATTGGGTCAACGCTGCACGTCAACCGAATGGCCTAATGGGCATATATATATATATATATATATATATATATATATGATGGCAATTGTGGAAAAAATTGATATTAAATATATAAAAAATGCAGAAGGAAGATTTCTTGAAGGAAAAAGAAAATAGAATAATAAAAAGACAATCTCTATCTATATTTAAATAAATATAATATATATTCCTTTTGACCATTGTATTCAATCCAATGAGGAGGAGGCATTTAGTCCCATATGTAATCCACCCTTGAGTAAGGGTCCTTCCTTTGAATATAATATGCTTAGATACCCTTTGATTGAGTTTAGAATATATTTTAATATAATATTCGATACCTAGTTTGACATCAAGATTAGTTTTAGATATTAAGTAATTAGTCCAATTCGACTTAAAAAAATTAACGTATATGAATATTTTAAACTGTTGCTATTCTATTGTTAAACTATTAAACCAGCATCGTCCAATCTTTTTGAATACCTATCTCTATCTAAGTCATCAATTTCGAGAAACCTTTAATCAAGTCAGAAAGTAGATATCCGAATCAACTTTGAATTCAATTCTTAGATGGGTATTCCAATTCCAGTTGATAGTAACATAAAATAAGGGAGTATCCTATCCATTGTCACTCCCAATTATTGTTTTCTTATATTGCCAGATAAAAAGTCAAACTCAACTTCTATAAATCCACAGATGAAACAGATAATTTGACAAGTCAAATCTATCCAAAGAAATATTTTCAGATTTCTGTAAATGTAATCCGTTGACTCTGGTCAATTTATAAAGAAAAGGGGTGTGCGTGTCTGTTTAATTCAATAAAAATAATAATATAATAATGACCCCAAGTAGGCGAACCTCATTAACTACATCAATGGATCGCTATATTCTAATCATTTTGTATTAGGCAAAATGATTACCATGTGATAGTTATTAAGGCTACAAAGTTGTAGTTGAATATTGAATTCGAAAACTCTATTTTAGATAAAAGAATATTAATGCGAATGTAAGATATAAATGTGGATATGATTTAGGTGTTTCCAAATCGAATTTAAGCTATGATTAAAACAGGTCAGTAGAAAAGTAGGTCGGTTTAGGTGGGTGGAACGGAGAAGCGTTGTAAGAAGCCTTTGTTTTCTCTGTTCCGGTCCCACGGCAGCCAAAACAGTAAACGCGTGTAATGGATGCGGACCGGGAACCACCGGACACCACTCTACCAAAGTCTACCGCTCCGCCCAATCCCCACGTGCCTTTTACCGGCTATGACCGGTTGCGAAAATTTTGGTTCCTCGATCTCTTCCCCACCACCTTAATTCGTATATAGCTTCTTCGTCCCTCCCTCCGAAAGAACTCTTCTTATTCTCTTCGTCTCCTCCCTCTCCTCGATCTCCTTGGTCTCTTGTTTCGTATATATAGCTTCTTCGTTCCTCCCTCCAAAGCTCTCTTCTTCTTCTTCTTCTTCTTCTTCTTCTTCTTCTTCTTCTTCTTCTTCTTCTTCTTCTCCTCGATCTCCTCCCTTGTTCTCTCCTCGGCCTCATTCCGGATCTCCAGGGTTCCGTTTCTCCCTCTCGCTCTTTGCGGATTTGTCCGGTTCGTTTTTTTTCGCCGAATCTCCTCGCGTCCTGCCTTCTTTTGAGGCAGATTCTGCTGCGCTTTTGGATTTCGCATTGCTTTGAATCCGGAATTCCTTGTTTTCCGATGTCTTGGTGAAGAAATGTGGCTCCTTTTGTGAAAAGTCGCGAGTTTTCTGTGCAGGTCGCGGAGGTTTCCTTCGATAAAGGCGGAATCAATGGACGGGGTACGCGAGAGGACGGGCCTTCGGAAGGTGGAGTCGCGCGCTTCCGTTACGGAGGCGGACGACCTCGACCTTTCGCGGCTGCTAGAACGGCCGAGGCTAAAGCTCGAGCGGAAGAGGTCGTTCGACGAGCGGTCACTCAGCGATCACGCCGCGGCGGGGAGCCTCCAGCCGGTCGACAGCTTCGAGAGCATGTTGTCCCTCGGCGCAATGAGGTCGGTGCTGGACACGCCGACCTCCTCTGCTCACAACTCGTTCGAGCCGCATCCCATGGTCGCCGAGGCCTGGGACGCCCTCCGGAGGTCGATTGTGCTCTTCCGCGGGCACCCGGTGGGCACGATCGCCGCCTACGATCACGCCTCGGAAGAGGTCCTAAACTATGATCAGGTGATGACACCATCTTGGTCTCTTGATCTCTCGTTCTGCCCCCCTGTCAATGGCGAATAGATGGTTAAGATGATCTTGTTTCCGCATTTGCGTGCAGGTATTCGTCCGTGACTTCGTGCCAAGTGCTCTGGCTTTCCTGATGAACGGGGAACCCGACATCGTCAAGAACTTCCTCTTGAAGACGCTCCAGCTTCAAGGCTGGGAGAAGAAGATCGATCGGTTCAAGCTTGGGGAAGGAGTGATGCCAGCGAGTTTCAAGGTGAGCCACGATCCCATCAGGAAGACCGACAACCTCACCGCAGATTTCGGCGAGAGTGCCATCGGAAGGGTCGCCCCTGTCGACTCTGGTTTCTGGTGGATCATCCTTCTCCGCGCCTACACGAAGTCCACCGGCGACTCAGCCCTGGCGGAATCGCCGGAGTGTCAGAGGGGGATGAGGCTCATTCTAGCTTTGTGTTTGTCCGAAGGCTTCGACACCTTCCCCACCTTGCTCTGCGCAGATGGGTGCTCTATGATCGATCGCAGAATGGTAAGTCTCGTCGAGAAAGTAAACTCTTTTCTTGGCTTGGTTTGATTGCTTCCGCTGAAAAGACTGATCTTGCAGGGAATCTATGGCTACCCCATAGAAATCCAAGCCCTGTTCTTCATGGCGTTGAGGTGCGCTCTGTCGATGCTGAAGCAAGACGCGGAGGGGAAAGAGTTCATAGCGAGGATAGTGAAGCGCCTGCACGCGCTGAGCTACCACATCCGGAGCTACTTCTGGATCGACTTCCAACAGCTTAACGACATCTACCGCTACAAGACGGAGGAGTACTCCCACACCGCCGTCAACAAGTTCAACGTTATCCCCGACTCTATCCCCGACTGGATTTTCGACTTCATGCCGGTGCGCGGCGGGTACTTCATCGGCAACGTCAGCCCGGCGAGGATGGACTTCCGGTGGTTCGCACTCGGCAACTGCGTCGCCATCCTGTCCTCGCTGGCCACCCCGGAGCAGTCCGTGGCCATCATGGACCTGCTCGAAGAACGTTGGGACCAACTGCTCGGCGAAATGCCGCTGAAGATTGCGTACCCTGCTCTGGAGAACCACGAGTGGCAGATCGTGACGGGCTGCGACCCCAAAAACACCAGATGGAGCTACCACAACGGAGGAACTTGGCCTGGTGAGTGCTTCTGCAACATCTCTGTGGAAGACTGGCTGCAGTGAGGTTGAGGATGGATTCATGGTGTTGGTCTTCCATCGCTTGCAGTCTTGCTGTGGCTGTTCACCGCAGCCTGTATAAAGACGGGGCGGCCGCAGATTGCGCGGCGGGCGATCGATCTCGCGGAGAACAGGCTGTCGAAGGACGGGTGGCCGGAATACTACGACGGGAAGCTGGGACGGTACGTCGGCAAGCAGGCGAGGAAGTTGCAGACGTGGTCGATCGCAGGGTATTTGGTCGCCAAGATGATGCTGGAAGACCCTTCGCACCTCGGCATGATCTCTCTGGAGGAGGACAAGGCCATGAAGCCTCCCATAAAGAGGTCAGCTTCGTGGACCATTTGAAGACCGCGGCTTGGAAAGAATCCGTTCCTTCTCACCAATTCGTTCTTCTTCCTCCCACAGCAGCGAGATCAGTCGCCCTATATGTTTAATAGTAGCATGGAATCATACATCAAATTTATCTGCAGTAGAAGAAGCAGGTCAGGCTCTGCATTCCTCCATCTCATGGTTGCAAGAAACCCACGCTTGGGTTGGTTAAGTGTAACAAAAATTACAACGAAAACAAAGTTTGAAACCTTTTTCTTTTACCAACAGTGATGTTGATGATAGAGGTTGGTTTTTCGGTTTATATTTCATAAAAAATTATTGGCTCACTCTGAGTTTAGAAATTTGTATTATTTATAAGCTGTTAGGCAATTAAGAAAAGAATCCAATCATATGATCCAACTTCAAACGAAGAATGATATTGTACAAATATTTTTAATTAAATGCACAAAAAAACAAATTCATGACTCACTCCTAACAACATCATATTTTAAAAGCTTCAACACCAAAGAGTTAACCTTTTATCTCTAAACAATAAAAAGGCTATGGAAACTTATAATAAACTTGATACCATATGAAACCAAGGGCGTAGTTAAATCAAACTTCACCTCGAGGCGTGTGGAAATTTAGATTCTCGAAGCTTTTTCAGGAGCTGGAACATAAATTCCACTTCAAAACACATTTTTTCTCTAGCTCATAAGAATGTAAAACATTAAGAAATTCCACTTCAAACACTAATAGTAATAAGCACTTGTTGACATCATTAGGTAGAAGTTCGAGCAGCTTCCTGTGTTGAAACAACAATTCTTTAGTGTTCAGCTTGTGTACTTGATGGAAGCAATGCAATCCGTCTCTCACAGGCAAAAAGGGTCAGGTTACTCTGACATGCAGGCTTAAATGACTGACTGAAATAATCCAAGTGGGCCTTGAGGCTGAAAAGGAAGGGTTTTCACACAAATAATTCACTTTAGCAACAGACAAATCAACTACAAAACCAGTCTTGGAGAGCACAAAAAAAAAGAAAAAGAATCTAATTTAAAGCTGTGATAGTCCCATCCTTGAGGTTTTGATACAAAGCATATAATTGTTTACGAATTAAGGCTAAAGATCAAAACCCTACAATGCTCTTGCATTCCTCCCACCTTTCCTGCTAACAAACTCACACAACCTGCATGGTAGTGTATCAAGGCTGGTGGCACGCGTCTTCCCATAGTTTCCCATCACACCGCACCTCCTCCAAGCATGGTACTCTGCATAAGCAATCGGATCATCTGCTAATTCTTTTATGTATGAAGCCAATTCTTCTAGAGAACTAAACTTCGACCCATCTATTATAGAATTTGGTGGTACAAAATCCCAAACATTGGGAGCACCAAAATAAATGGGCACTGCACCAGAATCAAGAGCATAGTAAAGTTTCTCTGTAACGTAGCTCTCAGTCATGGTGTTCTCAATGGCAAGGACAAATTTGTAATGTGACATCGCACAATGTAGGTGGTCCCACCAATGTGGAACAGAGTTCTCACCCATAGAACACTCTGGGTAGAGAGAAAGTGCAACGTTAGGACCCCCAACATTGTTCAAGCATTTACCAAATGAATGATAGGATATGAAGGAGAAGAATTTTTGAGCAAGTTGGTTTCGTTGGGGAAGGCACCTTGAAGAAGACCAGTAAACAAGGATGTCCTGATAAGATGTGAAAAAAAGAGCTTAGTACATTCATAATAATTTATGATTTCTGTGGTATTTGAAAACCAACTGTCCATTCATAAAATTTACAACATAACACCATGCATTCTCAATAGAACAACTATGTTGATTGGTATTAGTGCCATAAGACCTGCTGCCTACCAGTATGTTGTATCTTTACATGGAAAATATGTAATGCCATGAAGCACACTGTCCACAAATTTCAGGAAGGAGCTGTACAAATGCATCTAGACATGTCTCTTCTAAAACATTGATGTTATGAACAACCTACATGGGTTAGGCATGACAAGATAGCTGTGATGCAATTGTTACTTGGTGCAGAACCAAAGTTGAGAAAATAGAAAAAGGTTAAGCTTACAAAAATAATGATGACCAATGAAGGCAACATGTAGAATATAAATATTTGAGCATGATTTGAATGAGCAATACCATCAGGAATTGAAACTGAAGTATCAAATTTTAGCCATTTGTGGCTACAGAAAAGAAGTCTTGAAGTGTAGCATGAAAACTTACATTTCTTTTTTGAGAGGAGACCTGGTAATTTCGATTCTTATGAAACAGAGTCCCAGCATATGTGGATTGAACATCATCCTTGGCATGATAACCAATAAATATGTCTTCAAAGCCTGAAGGTTTTCTGCTGGCCTCAAGATCCATATAAACACGAAGTGGATCACCTTTTTTCCTCTGATAAATGGAAATAGCATATGGCCATTAATAACATAATTATATTTGAAATCTGAATATATACAAAGCTACCAAATATTTTTGCAGGTCAAGAGCTCAGCATGAATGTGTTGCGATTTACAATGCATAGATGCATTTGCTGTGTTGTACAAGAACTGAGAGGACCATGGATGATACAGCTTGCAACTTACTATGTGAACCTCCAGTAAGATTGTCATTTAAGTAATAACAGAGATGCATTAATTTTACTTTACAGATTTTCAATGATTTAAAGTTCTTGAAGTCCATTATTGATTCCATGTACCACAGATTCTTCAAGATGATCAATAAGAAATTTATTAAAGATTCCAGAGATCTTTGCAAAAGTTTATCTTCAGAATAAGCAGGGAGAGAAGCAGGGGAAGAATGTTCTCTAAAGTTAAGAGCTTAATGCATTGAAACAGATGTTCAATAATCCCTAAACATTGATAAACATTTATATAAATTAAACATATCATCGACATATTTTGGTAGTCACATCATGCACTAACCTTTTAAACTTTGAATTTATGAACATCTCAGAAAATCTGGGCGTGAAAACATCAAATCCATGAATATTCTACAAGATCAACCATTATTTAGTGTTGTAGGCAAACACCTTATTCAAGTTTTCATCATCTTTTCAACCATGTAAGGATTGCATTTCCTTGATTGAAAGGATAATTATAACCAAGCTACATCAATAAGAATTCCTAATTTGTCATCACATTTTTTCTTTCAACCATGTTACATTTCCTTCCTTGGAAGAACAAATTCTCGACAAGCTAAAACAACAAGAATTCATTTCCATACATTACATTTCAAATTATACCACTACCAAATTTTACTGGTGCAATCTGTTGTTAGGACCCTAGCTAAGTCGGGTCCATTTATTCAGGTTGAGTCATGTTAGCCAAAAGTCAGTTATGGATCGGGTGAATCTCATCAAGTCGATTATGAGTAGATTGAGTGGTTTTTATCTTCAGTTGGGATTGAGTCCGTTATTATTTTCAGTTAAAAGTCTATCAAGAGTCAAAGATTAGTGAGACTCTTGGTAAAGCCTTATAAATAAATAAGGTTGTAAACCCTTTTTCACAATCAATGAGAAGTATTAGTTTTAACCAAAAGGTAAAACCCTAGGAGGCAGATCCCCTCGAAGTGATCTAGGAGGCCCAATCCTCTCGAAGAGATCGTTTATCCCCCTTTTCCACCCTCTTCCTCCACGATAGAACCCTAGGGGCTTATCATCTGTTTTATGTTATGCTTTTCCATCATGGTTTTAATCATCACAACCCAAGAATGAAACATATATAACACAAATAATTTTTTTTTTCAGCAGCAGCAGTCATCATGGTTTAATATGTGCCTGCCTAATGGGCAAAAATAAATATAAATTTCGAATTCATTTATAATCTTATGTTTACAGATAGATATTGTTATTTTTTATTTTCACACTCAGTTGCAGTAACCAAATGTAATAATTAAAGCACATAGGGTGCTTGGCACAAAGATGTATCATTTATATCATAAAAATATAACTGGGCATGTGGAAACCCAAAATATGTACCCACTGAAGCATTTCACCATGTAAATAAAATGTCTGAAAGGATTGCATTTCAACTGTATCTGCACATAATTAAGATATTTGGTGTTTTGTTCATATCATAAAACGAAATAAATTAAAATAAAAGACATAGGAAAAGAAGATGATGTGTTGGAAGACAGGAAAAAGAGGAGGGGTTTTATCATCTGTTATATCATGGGTGTTAGCTTCTAATTGTGAGTTTCTCTTGGAGGGTTCTATCCCCTTGTGCTACATATTTTATGAAACTCCTATAATTAAATGTAGCACTTGCCAGGTAAGTTGTTAATTAACTCCACCTTAAAAAATTTGCCTATTTGACAAGATTGTGTGTCGGAAAATCTAAAGTTTTCCCATCTTCTTCATTGTTTTGTTCTCATGGACAAGTTGTTTGGATCAACAATCTGCCTAGTCAATGAAACTATCCTTAAAAGAGCGGTCTTCATGCAAATTTCATATAATTAGCTTGAAAGTTCCGTGATAGAGGTCCATTAGATGGAAAATGGTAAATTTGTGCGATAATGAAAGAAGGTGCCTACTTTTTAGATGTTCTAAAGAAGCTATATGAAGCTCGAGAAAATGTCAAGCAAGTCTGAACAATCACGTCAAAGGAAGCTACCCTAATTTCCAAAGTACCTTCGATAATGTGGTGCTTCATGGATTCCACTAAATATTTTAGGGTGCCTTTATACAAAGAGATTCAAGTTGGAAGCACCAACCACCATGTGTAATGCATAGTTGAGATTATTAATGGATGATGGATTAATGGGTTCATAAGATTAGTGATGATAATCAGCAACGGACAATTTAAGAGTAATTAGAAGTATATTGACAGCCTTGACTAGCTGATTCAAGCTGTGAGATCATTGATTTCAGTGTTAAGCTTGTTTTATGTTTGTCAACACAAATAACCTACGTTCGTCAACTCCGTATTTTAAGCTTTTACTGCAGTGATGTCTTACCCCTTATTCTTCCTAACCACTGAATATTTTTAGCTAATCTCGTTTTTGGACTAAAATTAACTGTCCAAAAATGAGTCAAAACATGTCCGTGAGCTGATCGAAATAACTTAGAATCCCAAAAGACAACATGAATTACAACTGATCTCCATCTCGAGAGACATATGAAGAGCATATACGCTGATTCCGTTTCTAAAACTACAACTCGCCAAAAAATCACACATTTCTGCTTTACTGCTCAAAATTACAGACAAAATTACGAATTGATAGTAGCAAGAAGAGAAGTCGTCGCGAGAATTTTTCTATCTTAGGTAAGCTAAAGCATATATGTCCGACGATAATTACCGTCAACGGAGGGGTCGCGCTCTCGAACAGCATCGCATCGGGATGATCGGCAAGAACGGGCGATTTGGTCCAGAGGCAGGTCATCTCACAGCGGCACGAATATAGATTGTTCATGCTATCGGGGATCCAAGTCCACCCCTTGACGAGCACGCTGACATGGCCCATGCCAACCGCCGCGCAATCGCCGCCGTCGGCCTGTATGGCCGAGGCGTTGGCCACCCATCTGGCGTGGGCCGATCGGAAGCGGTCGCAGCCCACCTGGGAGTCCCAGAGCTCGAACGCGGCGGCGAGATCGGTGAAGGGTGACTTGGGGCCCCTGACGCGGACGGAGGAGGTGGGGATGGGAATGGGGGAGGAGAAGGAGGGGAACTCGAGGTAGCCGGAGAAGAGGACGAGGAGGAAGAGGGCGGAGACGAGCATGGGGGCGAGGTAGTTGATAGGCTTTAGTAACGGCAGCATAGAGACGGAGATCACAGAGATCTCCGTCGCGTGCCGGTCTCTCTGAGAGTGCGGTTTATGCCGAGGTTAACATAGGTTTTTATTTACTTATTTGGACTAAAAATATTGAATTCAGTAGCAAAATTTGGAAATATATAGACTAAGCACTAATTCCACAGAAAAAGTCCAATTTTTCTTTTTCCCGATAGCAAAGTTTTGTGAGTTTTCCGTAAAGTAAAACGTCTTATTTTGTTCCTTTTCAGATAAGTCCGCGTAGTATTTACCCTCATTTTTCTCATTGAAAGAAATTTTTTATTTATAGTTTGAGAAGGTATTTGAGCAGTTTTCCAGGCAAAGCCTCACATATGTGGACTTTGTTTTCAAATTAATTTTTCTTTTACATTTTTTATACAGATAGTCAAGATTTTTCGATTAAATATAACTGGGCTGGATGGACTGTTCTTTTATCAAACCAATTCAGCATTAAATCAAATGGATTATAATAGAGATATCGTATTTTAGTTTAACAATCGAGAATAAGTCGATTAAAAAATAGTGCTCCTATTAATCAAAATTTATACTACCTCGAGTGTGCATCAACTTTATTATTGATTTTGAAGTTTCAATATATAAATATATATATATATATATATATATATGATTGATAATTTAAGTAGCTTTGAATGGAAATTGGAAATGTCTTGATATTTTCAAAGTGGCTTTGAAGTTAGATTTTGAAATTAAAAATTAAATTTTTAAGTTTTATAAAATAATTTATAAGGTAATAATCATAAATGTTTCAGTTTTTCTTAAGTGGTTTTAATAGACATAAATCTTGAAAAACCTTATAATATTTGTATTCATTACATGTCTTTGTTTAGTAATTATCCGACCAGTCAATCATTTGGTAATGAACAGTATTATGATTGATTGCCATCTTGAAAA
Organism: Ensete ventricosum; assembly: GCA_029747655.1. Lineage (NCBI taxonomy): Eukaryota > Viridiplantae > Streptophyta > Magnoliopsida > Zingiberales > Musaceae > Ensete > Ensete ventricosum. Next base: position 24,688,332 of record JAQQAF010000002.1, read on the forward strand.
CAGAGTGAAATTTTATTTTAATCATTTTGCAAAGAGAGTGAATGTTTTTGTTTTCGGAAAATCAGCAAAGGTAATTAATTCATCACAATGCAAGGAAAATTATCAAAAAATTGTAAAGGAACAAAGAATAAAACAAATTTTTCTAAGAATTTGTCCAAAGAATATTAATGGTATTTATAGCCCTCATCTCATAGTAGAAGCTCTCCAGTGCCAATCTTTCTTCCGGTGCGTCGTTCTCGTCGTCCTGCGCTGTGTATGTAATTCCTAATCGTTTCCTCTTCTCCTCCATGTATTTTCAGTACCGATATCTCCCTGAGCATGGTAGTCGACATGGTGGATGGAGACGTTTTGAGGCTTAGCACCACGACGAGGGTTTATAGGCGTTGAGATGGGGAAACCGTCGGTTCCTTTGGTTGAAGACAATGAAGTAACACATCCAAGTCTGTAGCTTCCCTTTCTTTGCAATCGTTTCGCCCTTTGCTCTCTCGATAGGTAACTACTATGTGCAAGTACTATGTTTCGTCTACCCGATCGTTGCTCTCATTTCTATCTCACAGGAGTAGGAGTAACATGAATGAGTGGTGAGCTGGTCAGAAAGATATCTGAGGAGGAGGAGGAAGATAAATCGAGCTTCTTCTCTGACACTAAGATGATGGAGTCTCTTGAACGCCAATAGCGGCAGAGATAACTTCTCGAGTTTTATCTGCTGCAGGGTGTCTTAATGATAATGATTCAAATAATCTGAAAACTAGTCAAAGTCATTTGTAAGTGATAGGGACTTTTCTGGTGCTTGCCTAGTAGATGCGTCCCGCCTTCAAGTTTGCTGAGCAAGCATTTGCTGGTTCAGGCCCGTGTGCGCTAGCTCGCCCACCTCGCGATCTTCTCGGTACAGAGTGGGAGCTCGTCCAGATGAGTGGTGTTTCAGAGCTCGGCTTGGAAGGCCGGCTGTTGGAGTGGTGGAGTCCGGGTGAAGAGGGAGTAATCCAATTAGGGTCGGCCGCCAACTCCTGCAAGGAGGTCGGGTCGGGTAGGTTCCCGACGTGACCCCTCCGACGATCAAGTTAGTTCAGTGGTTCGTTTTGCGATCCCCCTGCTCCGTGGAGGTGCAGGAGCTTTTATAGTGGGTGTTGTAGATCATTCGTACCTGATAACCTTACTACCTTTATGGCTTACCATACCCGCCATACTTGTTGTCCTTGCAATGAGGCGTGCGTTTGTAGGTGGGGGATGTCAACCTTACCTGTGTCAGGTCGGCTGTACGAGCACTAGCGCCCCCCGTATATCCGGCCGGTTACCTGCGTTGGGTCGGCCACGTCGGCGGGCCAGCTGTCCGAGGGTGTGATGACTTGGCGGCCAGGTCAGCATTTGTCATATCATTCTTCCCCCCCCCGGAAGACCTTCTCGAGGCGCCTAATGAGGGTGTCGAAGATGAGGTCTTACATTTAACCGCTGGTTCGAGATCGCCCTGAACTAGTCCCGAATGCGGACTTTGGGGATTTTGAATGGTGTGGTGGTTGATCCGACTGAGCAGGAGCTCAGGAATTGTAATGTAGCAAGAGTAGATCCGATTAAGCGTGAGCTCGGGAATTACGATGTATCGAGAGTCGATCCGACCAAGCATGAGCTCGGGAATTGTGATGTATCAAGAGTCGATCCGACCGAGCATGAACTCGGGAATTGCGTTGTAGCAAGAGTCGATCCGACCGAGCATGAGCTCGGGAATTGCGGTGTAGCAAGAGTCGATCCGACCGAGCATGAGCTCGGAAATTGCGGTGTAGCAAGAGTCGATCCGACCGAGCATGAGCTCGGGAATTGCGGTGTAGCAAGAGTCGATCCGACCGAGCATGAGCTCGGGAATTGTTATGTAGCAAGAGTCGATCCGACCGAGCAGGAGCTCGGGAATTGTGATGTAGGGCTTTCGCCAAGGGTGAAGTCGGGCGCAAATCTGGGGATTTGGCCGAGAGGGTTACCTCGGGCGCAAATCTCTCGGCGGCCTCGAGCGCAAATCCGGAGATTTGGCCGAGAGGGTGACCTCGGGCGCAAATCCGAAGATTTGGCCGAGAGGGTGACCTCGGGCGCAAATCCGAAGATTTGGCCGAGATGGTGACCTCGGGCGCAAATACGGAGATTTGGCCGAGAATGTGACCTCGGGCGCAAATCCGGAGATTTGGCCGAGAAGGTGATCTCAGGCGCAAATCCGGAGATTTGGCCAAGAAGGTGATCTCGGGCGCAAATCCGGAGATTTGGCCGAGAAGGTGACCTCGGGCGCAAATCCGAAGATTTGGCCGAGAAGGTGACATTGGGCGCAAATCCGAAGATTTGGCCGAGAGGGTGACCTCGGGCGCAAATTCGAAGATTTGGTCGAGAGGGTGACCTCGGGCACAAATCTGGAGATTTGGCCGAGAAGGTGATCTCGGGCACAAATCCGGAGATTTGGCCGAGGGGGTTAAGTCGGGCGAAAAACCGGATATACGCCTTTGCGACAATATTATATATATATATATATATATATATATATATATATATATATATATATATATATATATATATATATATATATATATATATATGTATTTTCCGTCCCCTGCCTAGGGTTTCGGTCATAGTTATGACATATTTTAATGCGCTGAGTGCTTTTTGGGGTGGCGACGCTTCCTCTTACCTTGGGAAGCTGAAACGACTCTCTTGGGTGCTATAAGTTAGCTGCGGGGTTGAGCAGAGACCTCACTTGCTCATTTTGCCTTCTTCCTGCCTCCGTCTCAGATCACCATAGCCACCCTTCGCCCTTTCAGCTCGGCAACCCCTTTTTAACAGGTCGCGATGACCTCGTCGGACTCCTCGACTAGTGTCAGGGTCATTTCTCCCTCGGGGTCGGGGGAGTCGAGTCATGGTGATCCCGAGGTTAGTTCCTCGGGAGCGCCTTCCGAGCCCCCGTCACTTGTCAACGCGCGGGTTCAGAGGGATTTGGAGGTCATGATGTCAAATCATGACCTCGACTCGGCGGTGACTGAGGGGTCACTTGCCGCAATTAGGGCACGGTACAACATTCCGACTGAATACGGGTTGCATGTTCCAGAGCCGGGGCAACGTCCTTATAGCTTGGACGTCCCCGGCATGTGCATCTCGGTAGATGCCTTGGAAGCCGGTCTTCGGTTTCCTTTGCACCCTCTGATTGAGGAGTGCCTGAAATGGTGGAGAATTTCTCCTAGCCAGGTAGCGCCCAACTCGTGGCGTTACCTTGTGGTTTTCTTGGGTGAGTGCTGAGGAGCTGGGATTATCCCAACTCGGGACTTGTTCATGGCGTGTTTTCGCCTGTGCAAGAGTCGGGGCGGTTACTACCTCACCGCCCGAGTTGGTTTTAGGGTCAGCGGGGCACCTTCTAGTAACAAAGGTTGGAAGTCCCGCTATCTTTACGTTAGTGGTCTGGGTTGGGGATTCGGGTTCAGCTGGTCGGCTCATCCGATCGGCAACGCCCCCCCTTATCTGTCCGAGGAGGAGACCGTCCTGGTCGGCCGACTGAAGGGGATTCTCTCCTCTTCTCGTGCGATCAAGGAGATGACCGAGCTTTAGCTCGCTGAGGCGGGTTTGAGTCCGGCCTCCAAGGGTACTAGCATTTTGCTTTGCTCAAGCTTCACTAATCTCTTATGACCTGTAAGTTGTGATGCAGACCGGATGGATCTCGGGGAGCTTCGCGGGATGCCGAGAGTGGCTGGCAGAAGGGTCCCTCCGAGCCGCCCTAGTGCCCGTGAGGTCGGCGCGTCTCCTGCTAGGGAGGCTCCGAGGGCTCCGCTGAAAAGACCAGCTCCCCCCTGACTGAACAGGCAGAAACTGCGGGGAAGCAGCAGAAAAAGACGAAGGTGCTGACGAGAAAGCACAAGTCCCAGGTCGGCGAAGGGGGGTCCCGCTCCCACTCCAAGGGTAAGGGGCCTGCCACATCGCCAGAGAGGGCGGAGGAACCCGCGGAGTCCGAGGAGGGGGCCGCTTCACCGGTCCACGAGCGCCCGAGGTCCATGAAGGACCTTTTCAAGACAAAGGTTTACAAGGGCGACCAGGGCTATTATGCCCTGCTGATGTCTGACCTGGGGCATCAAGACCCCGAGAAGGAGCTACAGGCTCGGTGGGCGGGGCTGAAAAACTCGACGAAGGTGTGGCACACTTTGTCGGCAGCCGAGGAGTACGAAAGGGGGATTCTTCATCCCCAACTGGCACGGGAGCTGTACACGCTCCCCTCGGAGGTTCTGATGGCCCGAGCCACCAAGGAGATTGTCTTGGTAAGTCTTCCGACTTGTGCCCCCGTAGTGTAAGTTTATCTTTTCTTTTTTTTTGCATTCTAAATGTTATCCTTTCGTGCAGAGCCAGCACTTCCAAATGGCACTGGTTGACCGGGTCCATGATGCGGGTCGACTGATCACCTTCATGGACCATCGGGTCAAGCAGCTGCAAGAGGAGCTCGACGTCTTGAAATCCAAGGGAGGGCCCGAGGAGGTTGCCGAGGCCGAGGAATGGGCGTCCAGGCTGAAGGAGGAGCTCGAGAAAATAAAGGCTGAAAGAGCCGAGGAGCTCCTCAGACGCGAAGCCTCGGAGAGAGAGCTACGGGGCCATCTGGGTGATGCCCAGCATCTACTGAAGGAGGCCCGAGCCAGGGCTCGGAGGATGGATGACGAGCTGCTGCAGGCCGTGAAGGACCTGGAGCATGCCCGAGCCGAGCTGCCGGGGAAGGCGGTTGCTGAGTACAAGGGGTCCCTCGGCTTCAAAGAGGGTCTGAAATGGATGGGGCGGGTTACTTACGAATACGGGTATCGGGTGGAGCTGGCTCGCTTTCGTGCCCGGTACCCTGATGCCGATATTGAAGAAGATCCGTTCACTATTTACCCCGAGGATGACTCAGTGCCGATGGAGCGGCAACAAGATTTTGACGACTCGGCGCCTCCCGAGTCCTGATTTTGTTCTCCACTTGTTGTTTTTTTCTCTTTTTTTTTTTTTTGAAGCTTGTAACTCGGGTCGAGTAGCCCTCATATTGGCTCCCGACCTATTTTGTACTTGTCCCAAGTTAATACAAGTCAAGCCGTTTTGCTGACATAGTTGCATTTCAACTTGACATAAATGGTAATACAATCCAGGTCACTTTGTTGACATTGTCATGCGTAAAACTTTCGCAAGTTTGTGATGTGCCAGGTTCTTGGCAACATCCGTCCTTCCATGATTGCCAGTGTATAAGTCCCGTCTCGGATAACATCTATAACTCGGTAGGGACCCTCCCAGTTCGGGGCCATTTTGATTTGGTTGTATCCTGAGAAGGCATCCATGAAGGAAAGCAGCTGATGTCCCGACGTGGCATCTACAAGTTGGTCGATGCGGGGAAGTGGGTAGCAGTCCTTCGGGCAAGCCCGATTGAGGTCAGTATAATCAATGCACATTCGCCAATTTCCATTCGCCTTTTTGACAAGTACAACATTGGACAACCAGGTCGGGTATTTCACTTCTTCGATAAGTTGTGCGTCCAATAGGCGAGTGACCTCATCTTCTATAGCCTTCTGTCGGTCCAGAGCGAATTTTCACGGATGCTGCTTCACAGGTCGGGCGTCGGGGGAGATGTTTAAGTAATGTTGGGCGATCTCTAGGTCGACCCCCGGCATGTCGTTTGGGGTCCACGCGAAGACATCGTCGTTCTTCCGCAGGAAATCTATCAGTTGAACTTGTTGATTCTCCGCAAGCTCCGACCCGACCTTCACCAGCTTATCCATGCGGTTCTGGTCTAGTGCCAGTTCGAGGACTCTTTCCACGGAGTGGGTGTCTCGGGTGTTTTCCTCTGGATCTGGGGGCGTGGCGCCGCATGGTTCGGTTCTCGGTCTCTTGCACAGCGTTGTCGCTGTTAAATAGCATTGCCTGGACTCCCTCGGGTCACTTCTGACCTCGCCGACCCCGGCTCCAGTCGGGAACTTCAAGACCCGGTGGTACGTTGATACGACCGCCCTGATCCGATTGAGGGTCGGGCGCCCGACGATGGCGTTGTACGCAGATGGGAGCTTGACCACCATGAACGACACTAGCAGAGTCTTTGATCTCGGCTCCCCCCCGAACGTGACGGGGATCGTGGTTGTCCCCATGGGAGAGATGAAATCACCAGTGAATCCCCAGGGGGGTGAGGTCTAGGCCGGTCAATCCCAACCGTTGAAAGGCATCGAAATACAGGATGTCAGTCGAACTTCCCGTGTCGATCATGACCCTCTTGACATAGGCATTAGCCATGCGGATTGAGATTACTAGCGCGTCGTCGTGAGATGAGTGCTCATCGTCTTGCGACCTGAACGTGACGTCGAGGTCTTCATGATGTAGCGGCCTCGGATCGCGCATATGCTTTTCGCACCGATGAGCTGTTGCCGCCTGATGCTGGACCGCCGAAGATGACGTCGATCTGTTTTTCGACCGGGCCCTGCGGTCGGGGAGACAGATCTCGGGATGGCCGACCATCCGTGAGAGGGGGTTGTTCGCGGACGTATCGCCGCAGGTGCCCGCGCCGGATAAGGTCTTCAATCTGGTACTGAAGGTCATGACATTCCTCGGTATCGTAACCATACTCTCGATGGAAGCGGCAGTACCTCCTCGTGTCGCACCGCTCGGGATGCGACTTCATCGGGCTTGGTGCCTTCAAGAGCCCCTTCTCCCGTATTTGGAAAAAGATCTCCGTTCGGGTTGAGTTGAGGGGAATCAGAGGAGGTCTGGCTGGCAGCAAGCCCGACCTGTCCTCTCTTTTCTTCGGAGGTGGGGCTAGATGCCCACGAGATTGTTACCCCAAAGGGCGTTTCGTCTCGTCCCGCTTGCCAGCTATCAGGGTCTCGGACACATATTGGTGTGCCCGTTGCAACATCTCAGGCAGAGTTGTTGGTGGTCGCTCAATCAGCGACCAAAAGAACCTTGACGGCTTCAGCCCCGTCAGAAATGCTTGGATGGCCAGGGACGGATGGAGGTCGGGAATGCCCTGTACTTGTGATGTGAATCTTCCTACGAACTGGGAGAGGGGCTCGTCGCTCCCTTGGGCCATCCCGAGGAGCGAGGCTGTGGTAGGCCTCGGGCGTGCACTTGCCAAAAAGTTCGACTCGAACTCCCTTGCTAACACGTCAAATGACGGTATGGATGCGGGTTTGAGACGAGCATACCAGGTTCTGGCCGATCCCCTAAGGGTGGTCGGGAAGGCTCGACACATAAATGCCTCCGAAGTGTCGTAAAGGGCCATTTGGGAGCGGAATGTGGCGACATGTTCCATCGGGTCTCCACTACCATCATAGGGCTCGAGGGCTGGGAGCCTGAAGGTGGCCGGCAGGGGCTTGGACTGTATCTCGGGGGTGAATGGGGAGCCTCCTTTAGAGCTTTCCCCCAGTCTCGTCTTTCGATTTGAGGACTTCCTTCTGGACCTCGTCAAGTCGCTGATGGACTCGACAGACTTGCTCCCTCAAAGAGTCGGTGGAGTCGGTCGATAAAGTGTCGAGGTCAAGTTCAGTCGGTGCTGGATTATAAGAGCGACTTTGGGATCGGGTTGGCGTCGGGGTCGGCGAAACTGGGACCCGAGGTGGTGGCTCCTTGGCGACCCGAGGCGGTGGCACCTCGGCGACCCGAGGTGATGGCGCCTCGGCGACTGGCGGGATTCCCCGGCTTGGGGCCGTCGGTGGTTCCGTTTGCGGGGGTGCTGGTTGATGAGCCATCGAATGCACTAGCTGGGGTAGGTATGGGATTATGGTCTGCACCATCCCCGCTAGTGCTTGGACCTGGCTGGTGAGGCCAAGGAAAGCCTCTGTCGTGACCATGAGTGGCGCGGGGTTTGATGCGGGTGAGGGGAACCCCGGGTCGGTCATCATCCTCCAAAAACGGTTGGGGGTTGGCATGGCAGTCGCGACTTCCTTCGCCAGTCGAGGGTGGTTAGGTTTCGTCTGGCGCTCCGTGCCTGGATCCGTGAGTGGGCGTTCTGGCGACATGGGCCCTCCTTCTAGCGCCAAAAATGATAGGGACTTTTCTGGTGCTTGCCTAGTAGATGCGTCCCGCCTTCAAGTTTGTTGAGCAAGCATTTGCTGGTTCAGGCCCGTGTGCGCTAGCTCGCCCGCCTCGCTATCTTCTCGGTACAGAGTGGGAGCTCGTCCGGATGAGTGGTGATTCAGAGCTCGGCTTGGAAGGTCGGCTGTTGGAGTGGTGGAGTCCGGGTGAAGAGGGAGTAATCCAATTAGGGTCGGCCGCCAACTCCTGCAAGGAGGTCGGGTCGGGTAGGTTCCCGACGTGACCCCTCCGACGGTCAAGTTAGTTCAGTGGTTCGTTTTGCGATCCCCCTGCCCCGTGGAGGTGCAGGAGCTTTTATAGTGGGTGTTGTAGATCATTCGTACCTGATAACCTTACTGCCTTTATGACTTACCATACCGCCCGTACCCTCCCGTCATGCTTGCTGTCCTTGCAATGAGGCGTGCGTTTGCAGGTGGGGGATGTCGACCTTACCTGTGTCAGGTCGACTGTACGAGCACTGGCGCCCCCCGTATATCTGACCAGTTACCTGCGTCGGGTCGACCACGTCGACGGGCCAGCTGTCCGAGGGTGTGATGACTTGACGACCATGTCAGTATTTGTAATATCAGTAATCAAGCAAAACAAAAATTGTTTTGAATTCACCTTAAGTGAAAAAAAAAGGATCAATCATTTTCTTGTTATTTTCATCCTATCTTCTCTTGGATTCTACCATATGATTCTTTTCTTATCTGTGTGAAGATAGTTTATTGGGATGTGATTTTTTCCATTAAGCCATTCCTCTAAATCTTACAATGAAAAATTGATATACTACTCTTCATAACAAAGAATATTAAAGTGGTTCAACAAAACGATTGTATAAGTAATAGTTTGGTCATATATATAGCTCATAAATAGCTGGAGAATTGATGTTGATGGAGCTTTGTATGATTTTTTTTTCTTCTTTTTTTGTTTAAATTGATGTCATAGATAGCTCATATTTTGTACTGTGACCATAGCACGTCCTTTTGTAGATCGATTCGATCTTAGTTTTTATTTATAAATAATTATTTTTAAAAAATAATGTTAATGTTTGAATTGTGGAAAAACCCAATAATGCTATAAAATACTTTTGTTTATCATTTTAACAAATTGATGCATATAGTTGATAGATACTGTTAAAAAAATCAAATATTTACTTCGCAACTGATTTGTGATAAGGCAGCTAAATAAATAGATTGGCATGGATATTTTACTTTTATCTCATTACAGAAAACACATCACAGCTGAAACATAACAATACAAATATTATTGGAATATTTCGATGCCAAAAATATGATTTATTATTATTATTATTATTATCATTATCATTATAGTTAGTAGACATTAGATGTCATAATAATCCGTGGGCAATAAGGCGACGACAAAAAAAGAGGTGTCGTTGTTTAGCTATGTAAATGACATAGTTACACCCACGTGTATCATTAATTCCATGTTAGACACCGTAATGTTTAGGAGATCGAAGGGCATTTTCGGATACTTAGCGATCATTATAACATTCGTCGTCGGCTTCCTTCCTCCTCCATTGACACCAATAAAACGAAGTCGAGGAAGGAATCGAGATCTGAAGCTTAGGGTTCCATAGGATCTCTTGGGGCTTTTTCCATCTCCGGGGCACGATGTCCACCTTCAGCGGCGATGAAACCGCCCCTTTCTTTGGCTTCCTCGGCGCCGCGGCCGCCCTCGTCTTCTCCTGTGATGCCCAGATCCCTCGTTCTTTAATCTTTTCATCTGTCTAGCAGATCCAAGTCGTGTGTTCTGATGCGTTTTCTCTTCGGCCGTTTCCAGGCATGGGAGCGGCGTACGGGACCGCGAAGAGCGGCGTCGGGGTGGCCTCCATGGGGGTGATGCGGCCGGAGCTAGTGATGAAGTCGATCGTGCCTGTGGTCATGGCCGGAGTGCTTGGGATCTACGGGTTGATCATTGCTGTGATCATAAGCACCGGGATCAACCCCAAGGCGAAGTCCTATTATCTGTTTGATGGGTATGCTCACCTCTCCTCTGGGCTTGCTTGTGGTCTTGCCGGTTTGTCTGCAGGCATGGCGATCGGGATAGTCGGTGATGCTGGTGTCAGGTAAATCTCTTTGGATCTGTTCCCTATGCATTCTTTTCTTATTGATAGATCTGAATTTTGTTGCTATTCATGGATTCATTGAATCAGACTCATGATCCTCCCTGACCTACGAGTGCATCTCATACTTTAGCTTATATAATAAAGATTGGAATTAGAAATTAAGGAATGAAAAGCAGCAGTTCGACTCTTGTTATCAGTAGTTGGTTTCCCAGTTGTGAGTTACAGCCCTGTTAACTTCTCTATTGTAAGTAAAGGCCCTGTTAGCACTAGTAGCAGTCTTGTCAGTAGCAGTTGATTTCCCTGTTAACAGGAGAATCAATCAAAAGAAAGAGAAATAGAGTTAATGGAAAACAGGCTTACTTTCTGCTCTCTCATTCCTTGAGAAAGGTAGACTTATCGCCAGGAAACATAGACTGAGGCGCAGCAAAGTAAGGTTTAAAGTCAAGGTAGTGAGAATGAGGCGATGGAGCAATATAAGATAGGGCTGTTTACTTCAATTATGGAAACTTAAGAAGAAAATTATTCGATTTTGAGATATTATTTAACATGAATTTTTGAACCTTGCTTACAGTGACAGACAGATGTTACTCAAGATGAGTTGTTGAACCTTGCTTACAGACATGAGATGCCTTTTTATACGCTTACATAATTTTTTCTGAAAGAACAACGATATTACAGAATATCTTAACTTAGAAATTAACTTGAAGAATTCTATCTTAACTGATGAAATTCTCAAGACACTTAAAAACAAACATATAAGATCCTATGTAATTTAGAAGAATCATAAGTTAAATCTCCTAGAATTGGTAACATAAAACAAGCTGTGTCACTCCCTTGTGAAAGTTTGTATCTTTCCCATATGTCTGTTTTGCCTGTATCTATAACAAGTGATTATATTGATTTGAATATTGCATGTTAGCATGTGATATAATTTGTCATTTTCATAGTTGTTGAGTGAATTATTTGAAAGTTCATCAATGTTGATTGATTTGAGCTCATTTTGATGACAATGCTGTGCTTTTGATATCTTGCTTTTGTTTATTAATTAATTTATGGTGCTTGCACATGAAAATAAGTGTACGTACACCTGCAAACAGTGAATCACTGGTACTGTGAATAAGCACTTTAAGAAGGAAGCGTAGGGTTAAAGGATCTAAGTTTAATTCAATATAGACAGCTGTTTTCTTGATAACCTTACCCTTTGTGGGGGTGAATGAGGAGGCAAAAGCTGTTGAACTGACTGTATGAAAAGAATGGGTAATTCAGTTTGATTTTTTATTTATATATTAATATCATAAACTTCTCTTTTTTCTCTCTTTCCACTGTTTTCTTCCCTCTCCTGATGGTTGTGGGTCTGTAGAGGAGCAACAGCAACACATAAATCATGGCAGCAGCAGACAACAACACAATAGCAATAGAGGTCTTTCTTAGGCCAATTGCAGAAGCAAAAAGATCAGCTGAAGTGATCACATCAAGCTGGACTATTTTGAGTCTGGAGCAGACTGACCCGGCTCGTTTAGAGGAGTGCTGAACCCATTGTCCAATGTGAGAAAGGAATCCCCGGACTCCTGTTCTCATGCAAGAAGGAGCCATCCGATTCCTTTCCTCAATCAAATGGGGTTGAGTGCCGAATTTAAAAATAAACTTTGATAAACATCCAAAAGTAGTCATATTTGACTCCTTTTCTTAGAAGAGGATAGGCACTAGTTAGTTACCAATAAATAAGCTTTGTATTTATATCTACAGCATCTTTTGTTCAATATTCTTTATTTCATCAACAATAACACTTTTTTTTAGTTTTATTTTTTGTGTGGGAGATTTACTCTTTTCCCAGACTAGATAAGGTCTGGTAGTGGGTCCAATCCCTAACATGATACTTGTACAGTTTCCTCTAATGACAGTTAAACATACCAACAGTTTCTGAAGTATAATGTAGTATAAAAAGAGTTGGGTTGGATCATGGTATGAAATATGGGTCAGACAAATATGTAGGTAATATCAGTTCAACAAGTACCATGATCAAAATGTATAGCTTGTTTTATTTTATTCGACAACATCAGGCAATATAAAAGTCTGATAGCTTATTGAATCAGTATTGACTGGTATTTCAATCCTTGGGTCTGTTGCTAAGCAACATACCAACAGTTTCCGAAGCATATTGTAGTATAAAAAGAGTTGGGTCGGATCATGGTATGAAATATGGGTCAGACAGATATGTAGGTATTTATCAGTTCAACAAGTACCATGATCGAAATGCATAGCTTGATATTAATACAATATTGCTTATTTTAGTTTTTTTATTTTATTCGATGACATCAGGCAATAAAAAAGTCTGATAGGTTATTGAATCAGTATTGACTGGTATTTAAATCCTTGGGCTCTGATATCTTCTTAGCCGATGGATTGGTTGGCTGAATTTGAAGTAACAACAGAGGGCTGTGGAACTAAGATTCTTGTGTCTGAAATATGTGAAGAATGGTCGTTCTTTAAACGAGTTATAGATCAAGACTTTTCCTATCATGTGAACTAGAGTGAACTTATAGAAGTAGGAAGATGCTTTTGTTGTTTTGAATTAGTTGTTTGTACACTGTAGGGTCAATTTGTGAAGTTATAATTGATAAAATTGACGGGAAGATTGGTAATGCTGTGAAAGTATTAGTCTACATGTAAAGTCAAGAAAGAAGATTCACATGGAGAGTGGTGAGTGAACATATGCTGAAAACCTATAATGGAGCAGTTTCAGAAAATGAGGTTGCAAAGAACCAACTGAGATGAAACATGTGTAAGGTCTGAAAAAGCTGACCAATCTTAAAAACTGAACTATGTTAGTAGTTTATAGAGAAGTGTGGGATATGTGACAATCCTTGCCTATCTGGAGTAAGCTGTGAACTTGTGATGAAGTATTTCACGGAAGCTGGTTGCTTATGGTCATCTGGATTGTGGAGCTGTGGTGGTTGCAACTTTGCCCTCTGTTTACAGGATAACAAATGGTTGACCAAGATTGTAGGTGATGCAATGTTGGTGCTTTGCCAGATAGCATCTTCGGGATAAATATCTCTACAATTGCCAACACATGTAGCTTTTATCTCACAATCCAATCACTTTTGGTGAATGGCTACAAGCATAAAGGCAATGATCTTAGGGCACCTAACCTGTTCTATGCCTTTTAAACCATTGTAGCTTTGCATTTAATATGAGCCTTGATTGTGGAAAACTTGTCTGCTTTATTTTTTTTACCATGATATAGATAATTAATGATTTTTGGGGGATTATTTTATGTGTTGATTTCAGGGCCAACGCACAGCAGCCAAAGCTCTTTGTTGGCATGATTCTGATTCTCATTTTCGCTGAAGCACTTGCGCTATATGGTCTCATTGTCGGCATCATTCTCTCCTCTCGAGCTGGTCAATCTAGGGCAGAGTAAGAAACAGGAGCCACCATATTTTGCGCTGAATATGATCCTCCTTTCATGTTCATATGGAACATGCACTCGAGGTCTTTTGTTGATTTAGCACTACCCAAGTGGATGGTATGCTTGGACTGAGAAGTTTTCTCATACTATATTTTCTTTGATTCTTAAATTTTTTAAGTTATCAGTTGTTTCTGTTTCCATGTTTAAGCATTTTTGTGGACTAAGATATATGCATCTCTTAGTTGATCTTTTCAGCGTTGGTCCACTAAACTGCTTGATAATTGTTTTGTGACTACATACTTCATGAGCTGCTTCTGTTAATTATGTTTTGTTTTTGAGGTGTAGCTAAATTTTTGGGGTTTGACCACCATATCTAAACAGTAGTGAGTTATATTGAATTTACAAATAAGAGATGGGAAAAGAAGCCAAAAAAAAAATAAAAAGATCGTAGCTAATTAAGTCTCGAGCACAAAAGTGAGGATGACTATGATTATATGGATGGACTACATGATTTAGATCTATCCAATTAATAAGTGTTTATATGTATCCTTTACATTCTTGTTGTAATATCTACCTTCAACAATAAAAATGAAACAGGACGATGATAGCTTTGAGATGTGTATAGGAAGTAGCATGGGATTTTATTACAACTATGGACGAGAAGAAACAGAGCAAGAAGCATCAAGCGTGGAGATGCTTCACTTGCAGTGCCCGTCCATAAAGTTGTGGTTACGGACACCCCATTGGGTGCAGCAAGCCCAAAACATTCTTTTACAGGTTACGTATCATTGTCACACGACCTGTGATTATAACCCAGGAGGCGGCGCCGCCGAAGGAGATTGAGAAGACGAGGAAGTAATAGAAAAGGACAGTAATAAAGGAAGAGGAAGAAGTTTTAGGTATGGAAATAAGATGAAAGAAAAACGAAGAGCATGGACTGAGAAAGCAAACAAAAAAAAAAATCGGTGAGAAGTGAAGAGAAGATCTATTTTTTTTTTAATTTTCAAAAGACGTCCCTTTTCAGTTTGTCTTAAACAGTGTCCTTAATTTATATACTTAATTCAAAAAATATCAAAATTATTCCTCAAAAAGTTGATTATATATTTTTTTCATCCGTATAGTATTTGACTTATTATAGTAATTTTGATGTTTTAGCCACCACCAAAGAAAAAATATAAAATCTATTTAAAAACGTTATAAATGAATCCAATTGAGTCAAAACACACCAAAAATTGTTTGATATATACTACTAGAATTCAAATATATATTTATAATAATTTATGAATAACTCCATCCAAATAGGAATTAAAAATTAACTTCTTGTGGTGTTTTGAACATCATAATAAAAATACCATAAAACCTACCAGAAAATACTATAAATGACTCAAATAGACACTTGATCTTAACCAAATTAACTACAAACATATATGAGATCAGAATGATATATATAAAATGACATAATATGATGTCAGTTCCTGTATTTTTCAATAGCTTTATAATATTTTTAATACCTCAATAAAAATACTATAAATATTATAAATGAGCTAAATAAAAATATTATAATGATTTAAAAAACTGATGAAAAAATTGTAAGAAAAATTTAACAGGAAGATTTGGTGAGGGATATTTTGATTTTTTTTTAATCATGGGGTAGTGTTTGAAAAACCAAAAAAGAGGATACTTTAAAAAAAGATGAAAAAGTATCTTTTCTACGGGAGCCAGAGAAAAAAATTACTCTCAATTCATATCGCAAAATTAACAAAAAAAAATTGCTATCTACACGGTCCGCTTTGAGAAGGACGTCTCTGATATGATCCTCCTCTACACCATGCATTTCAATACGCATGCACGAGGGCAATGTACCTAATGACGAACAGAAGTAGCCTGAACAGAGTTAAAGCTATCTCTATGCTTGATCATTCAAGAGAGAGAACAACAAAAAAAACACCTAAAGAAGTGCGGGAACAATACTAGCATATCTCCATGATTGAAGCGGAAGAAGGATTGATCGTCCATGGCCTGTCCCTAATTTACTGGACATAGATTTCGCCAGGAACTAAACTGATGCAGATGACAACTGACATTCTTCCATATTTTTGAGTAATAATAAATTAACCAACAAACAAAACTAGTTCAAATCAATCCCAGATGCTCGATTATCTCCTCTTAGCTCAGGCGAATACTGCATTGTCTTGTGATATAATTTCTAAAGATTACTTTTTGTATAATTTATGGGCGAGTAATGGTTATTATCCCGTAATAATTTTGAAAGTATTTTTGATAGACACATAGCTCCATTATAAGTTGTACGGGAATTGGGTAATGCTCATAGTTTCATCAAATCTCATTGGTTGACATTCACGTAGTCCGAAGATATTACTCCAAGAGAGAATTGATGATTCTTTTGGTTTGGCCATCCATCTGACGATGGAGGCTTGTGGAGAAGTATAATTTGAATAGCTAGATCTAGAATTATCCCAAGAACCGAGCATCTTGATCATTAATGATGTTGTGTGGGACTCCCCAATACTTCAACATATTTTTCATCATCAACTTGGTTGTCTTCTCTGTTGAACAGTGTAAGACAGTACTATCGTTGGCACCGATGGTACTACCACCAAAAGTGCCCCGAAAAACTAGGCGATGGTGGTACCACCATTGCCCATCGGCAATACTACCATAAAAAAACTCAGAACAGTACTTTCTCATACTATTTTATACTCGAGTTGTACTTTTTGTTAACTCATTTTTAGGTCAACGAAATGAGCTCTATCATAAGCTTAAATTTGATCCAAAGTGGACTCGATTGGCCTCTAATTGAGTTAGTTAGAATTTCCCTAAAACTAACTCAATTAGGACTCAAATCACGATGCTAACTATGACACACTAAAACAATTACAATCATTCTTGTTGTTCGACATGTCAATTGATATTTTAAACTCTAGGAAAACTTCCTGGCATCCTTCCGACGAACTCCTGGCGAGCTCTCGATGAGCTCTCGATCATCTTCCGACGATCTCTCAGCGTACTCCCAGCAAGCTCCCGATCATTTTCGGTAAACTCTCGACGAGCTCACGATGTTCGATCTTGACTCCAGCCCAATATCAAATTGATTCATCTTTTCCTAATCATAATTCATCCTATAGCTCCAACACATAGGTTAGATCACAAATTCATAAATTGATTTTTTCATCAAAATCTTATATTCAATAATAATATCTTTTTTTTTTAATGATGACAACCAATTGATGATGGAGTTAACCTTAACTCCTCCTACCTATATGCCATACATGATAAAATTTAATAATTTAACTATTTATTACCATGATACCATACATGATAAAATTTTGAAGACAACATGTTTCACATGATAAACATTTCAAACATGTGACTTATGTCATCAATTATATCATTTCTCTCACTTTGTCATCAACAAAAAAAAAGAGAAATGCTCAACTTATATTTGAATATTTTTAAATATTTATCACAATATTTAGCATGTAAAAAAAGGAATTTAGTCCATTTCTCTCCCTTTGTAAAATAAGAAGAAGAATAAGAGAGGATTTTGTTCATCATAAATGCCACATCAAATTTCTTTCTCCCCCTTTGTAAATAAAATAAAAGAAGAAAAAGAAGAAAGGGGGTGTCAAATATATTAAGGAGTCTAAGAATCAAAGATCAAGTATAAAAAGAAAAGTTGAATATCAAAAGTTGAAAGCATTGCATCAAGATTCATGAATCCAAGAATCAAATTATTATTATTATTTAAATAGAGGATTCAAAAGAAAGCTCATAAATCCAAGAATCAATTAAGAGGGAGGATTCGAAAGAGAGCTCATGAATCACATATCAAGTATCACAAAAATTCATGAAACATATTTTTCTTTTGTAAATTTTAAGAATAATGTGAAATCATTTCAAAAGAGAGCTCATTTTGTAAAAATCTAGAAATAAAAAAATATGATAGCAAATTATGCATTTAGAAGATTTAACATTCATAATTCTCTTCTAATAAAATCAAATTATTCTTTATTTAATGACTTTGTGAAAATATCAGCTAATTGATATTTTGTATCAATAAATTTCAAAGATTTATTGACATGATTATTGACATGACCTCTAATAAAATGATGCATAATGTCAATATATTTAGTTCCCTAGTGTCGAATGAGATTTTTAGTTAAATATATAATACTAGTATTATCACATTTTATAGGAATATTTTTTAAATTAATTTCATAATCTTCTAGAGTATTTTTCATCCAAACAACTTGTGCACAATATGCAACTGCTGCTATGTACTCAACTTTGGCTATAGATAATGTAATCAAATTTTATTTTTTTGGAAGACCAAGAAACAAGTGAGTGTTTTATAACATATTTCAGTTGTACTCTTTCTATCTATTCTATAATCTCCAAAATCGACATCTATATAGGCAAGTAAATTAAAATTTTTGGATTTAGGATACCATAATCATAAACTAAAAGTTCTCTTTTAAGTATCTAAATATTCGTTTAGATGCCTTAAAATGAGAATATTTAGGATTAGATTTAAATCTTGCACACAATCTAACATTAAACATATGTCTAGTCTTGTAGTAGTTAAATATAACAAACTATCAATAATTCCTCTATATGATTTTTGATCAAAATTTTCATCTTTATTATCCAAGTCTAATTTCATAGAAGTACCCATCGGTGTGTTTATAGCCTTAGCATTATCTATACCAAAACATTTTAACAAGTCTAAGGTATACTTAGCTTAACTTACAAAAATACTATTATTTAATTATTTTATTTGTAATCCTAAGAAGAAAGATAACGCACCCGTTAAGCTCATTTTAAACTCTTAGCAAAAGATTCACATAAGGATTTATTAGAAGAATAAAAAATAATATCATACATATAAATTTAAATAATAAGAAAATTATTTTTAAAATACTTAATAAATAATGTGGTATCAACTTTGCCTTTCAAAAAATTACTTGAAATAAGAAAAGAGCTAAGTCTTTCATACCAAGCCCTAGGCGTTTATTTAAAACCATAAAAAGTCTTAGATAATTTAAAAATATGATTTGGAAAAGATCATTTTCAAAACGGGGGGTCATTTAATATAAACATCTTCGGAAATGAAACCAATAAGAAAAACACTTTTGACATCCATTTGAAATAACTTGAAATTCTTAAAAGAAACAAAGACAAGACATCCTTATGCTTCAAGTCTAGCCACAAGAGCGAAAGTTTTTTCATAATCGATTTCTTCTTCTTGGTTGAAATCTTTAGGCACTATTCTAGCGTTGTTTCTAACCACGATACTATTTTCATCTTACTTGTTTCTAACATTTAGTACTAATTATTAAATGATCACTAGGTCTAGGAACAAGCTTCAACACCTCATTTCTCTCAAATTGGTTCAATTCTTTATGCAATAACCCAAGAATTATCTTTTAGGACTTTATCAATGCATTTTGGTTCAATTTGAGATAAAAAAAAATGACGTTAGCATAAAATTCTTAAAAATAGGAATGAGTTTGAACACCTAAGCTCCTTACAATGAGTATCTACAAATTCTATTCCTTGGGTAAGGATTTGGAAGTAGATTCTATCCAAGTTATTTTTAGGAGGGTTTTTATTCAAATTTAAAGTGCCAAAATAAAAATATCATCAAAATTAATTTTCTTAAATTAAAAAATCTCATTAAAAATGATATGAATAGATTCTTTAATAACTAATATCCTTTTATTAAAAACACGATAAATTTTTGAAGTTGAAGAATAACCAAGAAAATACATTCATCGGATTTTACATCAAACTTTCCTAAGACATCTTTTCCGTTTAAGATAAAGCATTTACAACAAAAAATTTTAAAATATGAAATATAAGTTTTTTATTATTTCATAATTCATAAGGAGTTTTAGAGAGTAATGGTCTTACAAGAACCCTATTCATAACATAGAATGCTATGTTAACGGCTTTGACCCAAAAATATTTGGATAGACTATATTAATTTAACATGGTTCTAGCCATTTCTTGTAAGCTCCTATTTTTTCTTTGCACTACTTCATTTTGTTACGGATATAAAAGTAGAGAAATTATGGTTGTACTCATTTGACTCGTATAAAGTTTGAAAATCATGATTTTTAAACTCACCACCATGATCACTATGTATGGATGAAATCATAAAACCCTTTTTATTTTGAACAAGTTTGTAAAATTAAAAAAATAAAAAATCACTTTTGTGTGCTAAGAAATAAGTCCAAGTATATCTACTATTATCATCTATAGTAGATATACTTGGACTTATTTCTTAGCACATAAGTATTTGCTACCTCCAAAGCTTGTAGTATCAATTGGTCTAAATAAATCTATATGGATTAATTATAGTAGCCTAGAGGTGCTTATTTGATTTTTTGATTTAGAACTACTTTTTATTTAATTATCTATTTGGCATGCATAACAAACTTTGTTTTTGACAAAATAAATGCTAGGCAATCCAATCACTAGCTTTTTAGTTGAGATTTGGTTTAATAGTTTCATGCTAGTATGTCCTAGTCTCCTATGCCAAATCTATACATCATCATTCAAGGTTGAAAAATATATTTTATCACAAAATTTATCAATGTTAATAGTATACACATTATTACTTCTTAAGGCAATCATAGATATATTTTCGTATGCTATTTTAATTATACAAGTATTAGATTCAAATTTGATAATATATCTTTTTTCACACAATTGGCTAATGCTTAGTAGATTATGTTTTAAATCATCAACTAATAACACATCTTTAATCAAGAGATTTGATTTGCTACCTAAGGTTCTTTTCCCAATAATTTTTTCTTTGTTGTTGTCTCTGAAGGTGATAAATCCTTTATTTAGGCTAGTGATTTTAGAGAAATGTGTTGGATCTCCGGTCATATGTCTTAAGCATTCACTATCAATGTACCATTTTGTGCTTTTAGCTTTTGTTTAGAGACATATCTACATAAAAGAAGGTTTGGGTTTAGGTACCAATTTGACTTTGGGTCCCTCATGAAAAGCTTTTCCTGATTTTACTAATGGCATTGAGTTGTTTATAGTTTCTTTAGGAACCCAATTGTGTGGACTATACCTTTTAAATAAGCATCTATAGGCAAAATGTCTAAGTCTACTACAAAAATTATATTTGATTTCAGGTGAAGAGTGTAATGTAGGTCCTCTAATGAAGATAGTTGGCTTTTGTTGAGTGTTACTAACAAAACCAATACCTTCCTTTCTATGAACATAGCTCTTGTTAGGAAAGATTATGTTTAGAGGTTTATTACTTATTTTAAACTTTTCTAAAGTTTGTTATATATGATATTTTTCTTTTAATTACCTCTAGTGTCTCACACTTAGAGAAAAAAACACATGGTGTTGATGCTTCATGCATGGTTTCAAGTTTACTAGCAAGTAATACATGTTCTTTCTTAAGTAATTTATAAGTTTGGCTAATCTTTTTAAATTCATTAAATAATTCATGAAATACATTTAACAACTCATTAAATGTAAAGGAGGCTTTAGAAGAGCTACTTACCTCATCATGGATGGCCATGAGCGTGTAGTTAGCCACTTCTTTTTGTTGTGGTCTTCATAATCTGACGAGTTTGAATCATCCCATGTTATTGTGAAGGTCTTCTTCTTGTTTGCGGTTGACTACTTTTTCTTCAACTGTAGTCACTCACTTTTGAAATGTCCTAGCTTCTAGCATTCATAACATATTATATTATCCTTTTTTATTTATTTTTATTTTTATGATATTTATGCTTTTTTATGAATTTTTTGAGTTTTCTTGTTACAAGTGCAATATCATTATCCTCGAGGTTTTACTTGAGAAGTCATCTATTGTTCTCAATGCCATGTCCTTCCTGTTCTTTGAAAAGTGTTCTTCTTTGGTTCTTAATGTAATATCCTTCCTATTCTTTAGAAGGAGTTTTTCATGTTCATCATGAGCTTTGCAACTCATTTAATAAGTCCTTAGAGACCTAATTAGTTCGTTGAGAGTTAAATTATTTAAGTCTTTGGCCTCTTGTATAGTAGTTACTTTTGAATCCCAACTTTTAGGTAAAGATCTCAAGATTTTACTAACAAGTTCAATATTAGTATAAACTTTACTAAGAGATTTTAAACTATTGATGATATCCGTAAAGCGGATATACATGTCACCAATATTCTCACTTGGTCTCATTTTAAACAATTCATAGTTATATACAAGGAGATTTATTTTCGATTCCTTTACTCTTTTGTGTGTGACTTTTAAGGTGTGCCATATATCACAAGCATAATCACAAGTAGAAATCTGATTAAATTCATTTTTGTCTAAAGCGCAAAAGCAAAGTATTCATAGCTTCGACATTTAAGGAAAACATCTTTCTTTGATGATCGTTCCAATCATTTATAGGATTGGATGACTTTTGAAATCTATTTTTGATAATATTTGATAATTCAAAACCCATCGAAATTAAAAACATTCACGTTCTAGTTTTCTAATAGGTGTAGTCCGTCCCATTAAATATAGGAGGATGTGTAATGGAATTCAGAAGTCACACATGAATTGAGTGATAATCCAATCTAATTGAGTGAGCCTTGCTTGAATACTAACTGTTAGGATCGAGTTGTCACTAAGAGGAGGAGGAGAAGGAGGAGGAGGAATGGTGTGGGGGGGGGGTTGGGGGTATGGGGTGGTGTGGTGGGTGAATATGTGCAAGTGCTAAAAAGTTTTAAAATTTTGCTTGAAGTAAAATCGAAATCATAAGTTCTTTTCTTGGAAGTAGTTGAGAGCAGCAAAGTTTAAAAATAAGAGAAAATTGAAAGAAAATGCTCGTGCTTTTCTTTAAACTAATTTAGAACAATCAGATTTGAATGCAGTAGTAGAGATTGGCAAGAGTAGAGATGCTTACAGATTTTATAGTTTATAGTGGTTTGATAAAAAACTTGACCTATGTCCTAAGTTCTCCTTTGTCGAGGCCCACTAGTGTCCACTAATGATCTTCCTTCATAGGTAAAGATCAAACACGCCTTTACATTTTTCTCCTTTTCACAAGTTCAGCAGAGGAACCTTTACAATCTTCATATCTTCCCTTAAACTCACTTTACACTTGAAGGACACAAGGGAATCTCTCAATTGATTTTTACAGAATTTTTCCAATGATATTGTTCACTATCTTAGCACTTTCTTGCTTTGCTATGCAAGAATACTTGGAGTATTTATAGACCATAATTGACTTAAAAAATTAGAGCCAAAATTCAACCCATCTCCGAAAAATCCGGATATAGGTGGTACCACCATCGACACCAACGGTACTACCACCGGAAGTGCCCTAGAAAACTAGGTGACAGTGGTACTACCATCGCTTAGGCAATGATACTACCATCAAAAAACTTGGAATAGTACTTTCCCATACTGTTTCATACCCAAGTCGTGCCTTCTATTGACCCCTTTCCAGGTCAATGAAATGAGCTATATCATGGCTCAATTCTAACCCAAAGTGGACCCGGTTGACCTCTAATTGAGTTAGTTAGGATTTCTCTAAGACTAACTCAATTAGGACTCAAATCATAATGCTAACTACGACACACTAAAACAATTATAATCATTCTTGTTGTTTAGCACACCAATTGATATTTCGAACTTCCGACGAACTTTCCGGCATCCTTTCAGCAAACTCGGCGAGCTCTCGATTATCTTTCGGTAATCTCCTGGCATACTCTCAGTGAGCTCTCGATCATCTTCTATAAACTCCTGTAAGCTCCCAGTGCATCGTCCGAAGCCCTAGTCCGATTCTCGATCTTGACTCTGACCCAACATCAAATTATTTTTATCTTTCCATAGTCATAATTAATCCTGCATCACTTAGCTCCAACATATAAGTTAGATCATAAATCCATCATTTGATTTCATCATCAAAATCTGAGATTTAATAAAAAGTCCCACTGGCTTCCATTGCCCTACCATCTTGTTGGCAAGTAAGGCATGTTCGAACATATTCCTCTATGTCAATCCTCATCTTCGACTAATAGAAGACCCTCTTCATGAGAGCCATTGTTCGATGAATACCCAGATGTCTAATCTAAAGGGAATCATGACACTCTTTCAAGACTTCATGCCTCAAATTGTTCGCCCGTGGAACATAAACTCTATTCCCTTTAGTGTATATGAGTCCCTCCTAGATCAAAAATCATCGTGTCTTGCCCTCTTTGATGAGTTTTATCAGGGTTGCTACTTGGGGATCACTGTACAATCCATCCCTTATCTTGGAAAGGAAGTTGGAGTGCAATTGAATTGCTTGGCTTTTGCCTTTTAGCTATATGGCGTTCACTAGCTCCACTTTTTGGCTTAGCACATCGGCCACGACATTTGCTGTTCTAGACTTGTAGTCCATTGCCATATCAAACTCAACCAAGAAATCTTACCATCAGGCTTACTTTGGGAGAGTTTCTTTTGAGTTTTAAAGTAACTCAATGCAATGTTGTCCGTCCTTAGCACAAATCACGCTCCGAGAATGTAGTGTCTCCAAACTCGTAGGCTATCGGGTAACCCTCTTGCATAAGTACTCCTTAATAGTGAACCTAAAGCATTAGTATGGATTTCAAAGGACTTCCCATAGTCCAACAATTTGAGTACCAGTTCTTCCAACACAACAATCTTTAGGCTTGGAATGCTATTTCGTATTTATCCGACCATCTCTAAGATTGCTCCTTCTTCAACAACTTCGTTAGTGGAACTGCACGTTTTAAATATCCAATTATAAAGTGTCGACAACAGTTGACGAAACTAAAGAAGGATCTCAGCTTTGATACCTTCTTTGGTGTTCACCATTCTACCACAGCTTATACCTTAGTTTTGTCTATTCGAATGGAACTGTCACTGATTCGATGCCCCAAAAACAAAATCTCCATCTAAGCAAAGCAGCACTTCTCCCTCTTCACAAACAAAGTGTTCTCCCTGAGAAAATTATTCGAAGGTGTTCGATATGTTCCTCGAGCATTTGGTTATTAGTTGTAGATGACAATATCATCTAAGTAGATGACTATAAACTTGTAAAAGAACTCATTGAATAGTTGGTTCATTAGAGTGTAGAATGTGGTCGGAGTATTGGTTAAGCCGAAAGGCATCACTAGGAACTCAAACGCTCCATATCTGGTCACACAGGTAGTAGTACCCTGACCAAAGGTTGAGTTTGGAGAAATACTTTGCCTTGTCAATTGATCAAACAAGTCCGCGATGAGCGGGATGAGATACTTGTTTTTTATCATCACTTTGAAGAGGGCTTGATAGTCGATGCATAATCAGAGGCTCCCATCTTGTTTCTTTTGGAAAATGATTAGAACTCCAAATGGTGCTTTTGAGCTATGGATGAGACCACTGCTTAGTAGTTCATCTAACTGCTTCCTGAGTTCTGTCAACTCTGAAGGGGCCATACGGTATGGTGGTCTCGCTGGAGGTTTAACTCTCGACTCCAGTTCAATATGATGATTTACGTATCTTCGTGGTGGTAGAGTTTTTGGCAAGTCAAGTGGCATGACATCTGTGAACTCCTTCAGAATGTTTGCCACCACAATAGGTTCATGAATGGTCTCCCTATCTAGTGGCTCTAGCTTAACAGCAACCATGAAAGCTAATTCACCATTTCGTACACTTTCTTCAATTATAATACTGATATTTGTTGTGGGTCCTTGGTTCCTCCCTGAGAAACTAGAACCACGTATGGGTCGTCACCTCCTATTAGGCATAGGGAGTTTAGAAACAATATTAGCACAAACTTCGTCGTGTGCATGAACTCCATTCCGAGAATTACTTAGAAGTCATCCAATGACACCACCATCATATTTGTGCTCCTGCTCCACGTTTCGATCTTGATAGGGACCCCCTTTGCTAGCTCAGAGATCCGTTAAGCCTTCGAGTTTACAGCCTTCATACGACTTGAGTTCTTATCCAAGTTAAGCCTAAGTCACCTTGCTTCTTGGTCAGAAATGAGATTGTGGGTAGCGCCCGTGTCCACTATTGCATGGGTTATTCGACCGTTAAGCTTGATGTCCACATACATCAACTCGCTATTCCCTATCTTTTGTGGCTTTACTTTCATGTTCTCTCCCACTTGACCTCACAACACATTCAACAAACATATTTCTCCCATTTAAGGCCCTTGTGATTCCTCATTATCACTACTAGATTCTGAACTGCTTAAACTAAGAGCGATGACCTTGCCCTAGTTTGATTTGTGGGGGTGGATTGATGCAGTTAAGGCATTAAGTGCCTATTTTTATGGGTACTCTCTTGCCATGTGCGGTCCTCTAGGTAAGAAGCATTCGCTAGGTTTTGGGGTCTTACCTTTTGAGCTCAGTCTTTTGTGAAAGTTCTTCCTTTGTTCGCCCTTAGACTCCTTCACTCAAGAATATTTGAGTGGGTGATTTATCGAGAATTGTTTCTTCTTCCTCGAGTTCTCCAAAGAAACAAAGCCAGTGAGCCTTTCTGTGGCCACAATTACCCCGACCACATCAGTGACATTCCTCTAATGCAGTTCCTGTTGAACCCACGACTTCAGGCTATCAAGGAAGCTGAACATTTTATCCTTCTTGGACATGTCCTAGATGTCCAGCATTAGTGGAGAAAATTGCTTCACATAGTCCTGAATAGAAGTATTTTGGTGGAGTTGTCTTAGCTTCCTTCTTGCAGCGAACTCTATATTCTCTAGTAGGAACTGAGTTCTTAACTCTCACTTCAAGTTCTCCCATGTGTTCACTCAACACTGATCTTGCTGGATCTCTTTCCAATGGGTTCATCACCAAAGTTTTACATTTCCATTCAGATACATTATTGCTATCGAAACTTTGGTTTCTTCAGAGTCGGGCCTCGTAGCATGAAAGTATTGTTCTATGTCAAACAAAATTTTTTTAAGCTCTTTGGCATCACTAGCACCCCCATACCAATACGGCTTGGGTAGCCTCAAGCTTTATGGTGTCGTAACATGGGTGTTAAGTGTTCTTATGTGTAATGCCACCTTGGATGTGAGTTCCACCATAATTTTATGTAAATATTCCACAAAGTCTTTAGTGTCTGCTGTCAGTCGGTTGATTAGGGACTCAACCTTGTTGATCCAAGATTCAACTTCTTCTTGTGAACTATCTATCATGAGGATCATTCGTTCGTAGAGTTCCTTTAAACTCGCTTCAAAAATTAAGGCGGGTTTCTATTGTTGTAAGCCTCTCCTTGTGGCTTATTTTCTCGATTGGTGCTCTAGATTGTGCCTTCTCCACTCGTGGAGAATATCCAATTTCTTGCTCATCGTATTCACTATCGTATTCCTCATGAGCGGCTCCAATAGCTTGAGGGCAAGTTTGCATTTACAGTCCACCTACGGCTACTTGGGGCAAAGGTCTGGCTTGCCCCATGTTGCTCGATTCACCATGATGCTTCGCTATGACAAGATTATGAAATTTCTTGATTGATTGTTCGAATTACTTGTCCACTCTGATACCATACTATCACAGACTTAGCTGAATTTGCCTAAGTTGTGCGGCACTTGCCTGCTGTGGTACCACACTATCACAGACTTAGTTGAATTTGCCTAAGTTGTGCAGCACCCTTGTGGCAAAGTCACAGACTTAGCTAGAATTACCTAATTCGTGAAGCACCCTTGCATCAATATTTCAGACTTAACTAAGATTGCTTAAGTCACGAAACACCTATGCATTATTCGTCTATAACGGGTCAGCCTAGATGCAACCTTGTGCAGGCCCGGGGAACCTATAAAAGAGAAGGTTGATTAGTTTAAAAGCGAGCGACGAACAAGTCTCGACATCTCACGAAAAGGGAAGCTTTACAAGCAATTAACAAACACCTTGAGTACAAGAGAGAAAAAAAGAGAAAGAAGTGAACAAGGACTTTAGAATGTTAAACGAATAGTTGCAAGTTCACAAATGATGGTTCACCAAGTGCCAGGCGCGAAGATAAACTCAACTTGTGAAGAGTATTCAATGCTTGACAATATACCGAAGCCCCATCCAACTCTGTGCCACCTAGGGGGCTCCAGGGGTTTGAGATGGCTAATATTTCACACTGCATAATGGTATGCAAAAATCAAGCCAAGGCACACGAAAACTAAGCTATTTTGGGCAATTTTGGCCTGGTGCGGTGAGCAATCACGCTGCAACATTACAAACTATTTTCACTTATATTTCTTAAGCAAAACCATATAAAACTAAAGCAAAATAAGCTGCCAAATATCTATACAAGCATGCAAAAGTAACGAATGGTTCGTTGAGCGAAGATGTTATGGGTACGCGATGACCATTTGTGACAAACATGAGACACAAGAGTATAATTAATTTTATGGTTAACTGTTCTTTAGGAACCATATTTGTGAAGTCAATAAATGCATCATCTTTTGTGAACTGGAGAAAAGATGTATGATTTGCCTAACAAGTTTATGGAAGAAATTGGTGAACAAAATGTTGTCCAAGTTATAACCGAGAATGGAAGCAACTATATATTAGCTGATAAGATTTATTTTTTAATTTTTTTAAAAATTAATTACTTTATCTTCAATTAAATAGAAGATGTATTAAACTTCTAAGTCTTATCATTTTTGTTATCCTTTATCTTATGTAAATTACTGAGACAATACTTATATTGGACTCTATGTGTAGCATATTGTATTGATTTAATGTTGGAGGATATTGGAAAGATCCCTAAAATCAAGAAGACTTTAGAAAGGGCAATATTTATCATTGTAATTCTTTGTAATCATGCTGGGGCTTTGAATATGAGAAGAGAATTCATAGGCAATAAAGAATAGGTGAGATATAGTATCACCCAATTTGATACTTCCTTCTTGACATTATAGAGCGTGCATCGTCAAAAACATAACCTGAAAAATATGTTTACCTTGGAGAAATAGATGACAACCAAATGAGCAAAAGAAGCGAAAGGCAAGAGGGCCAATGAGATCATCTTAATGTCGTCCTTTGGGAATCACATAGTTTATATATTAAAGGTAATATGCGCTCTTGTTCGAGTTCTTTGATTGGTGGATAATAAAAATAAGCCTATAATAAGATATATTTATGAGGCTTTAGATAGAGCAAAGGAGACGATTCAAAAGTCTTTTAATAAAAATAAAAAATATAAGAAAATATTTACAATTATTGACGAAAAATAGAATTATCAGCTTCATCGTTCCTTACAAACAACAGGATATTATTTGAATCCAGAATTCTTTTATAAGATTACATCCATAGGGTATGATGCATAAGTTCTAAATGATTTTTATCAGTGCATTACAAGATTGGTTCCAAGCCTTGAAGGTGCAAGATAAGATCATTCATGAATTTTCCTCTAATTTTTATATTTAGTGCAATAATTATGTGATGTTGATGCTTCATGCATTTTTTTCAAGTTTACAAGCAAGTAATGCATGATTTTTTAAATAATTTATAAGTTTTGTTAAGCTTCTTAAATTTATCAACTAATTCATGAAATGCATTTAATAATTTAACAAAAGTAAAGGAGTCTTGAGAAGATTTATTTACCTCATCATGGATGGTCATGAGAGCGTAGTTGGCAACCTCTTCTTTGATGTTTCATCTTTATCTGATGAGCTTGAATCATCCCATATTGCTAAGAGGGCCTTATTTTAGGAACCTAGCTAAGTCAGGTCAATCTATTCATAATTAATTCGAGCTGAGTCATGTTAGTCTGTTCAGTCGGAGTCAGTTATGGCTCGGGTGAGCCCAATCGAGCCAGTTATGAGTTGGTTATTATCTTCAGTTACGATGGAGTCAGTTATTATTTTTAGTTAAGAGTCTATCACTTAGTTAAAAGTCCAAGTTTAGTGGGACTCTAAGTCCAAGCTTAGAGGGGCTCTTGGTAGTACCCTATAAATAATAGTGTAAACTTTTTCATGAGGCAATCAATGAATAAAGAAGTATGAGCTTTGGCTAATAGCAAAACTCCTAGGAGGGCCGATCCCCTATAGAGATCAGGGAGGCAGATTCTCTCGAAGTGATCTAGGAGGCCCGATCCCCTCGAAGTGGTTGTTTATCCCCCTTTTCCATCTCTATCCATGATAGAATCCTGTGGGGTTCTGTCAATTGGTATCAAAACATCGATATAAACCTTTGGGGTTCTATCAATTGGTATTAGAGCATCGATATAAACCTTTAGGGTTTTATCAATTGGTTTCAGAGAGCGATCCTCGGCTTTCTTGTTGTGATTCCGCAACTGCTTTCCTTGCCGTCTACATTGCCATCGTTGTCATCATCGCCATCTTTTGCTGCCACCACCTGCCGCTGCCATCTCCCTTTCTCCCCGTGCTGCTGCCTTCTTGGTCGTAGCCCACACCATCTCCCTTTCTCTCCACGCTGCTGCCTTCTTGTCTGCAGCCCATACCATCTCCCTTTCTCCTCTGTCGTAGCCCAGCCGCTCCCACCCGTTGTCCTCACCTTCCTCCCTTGCTTCCAACCACGCCCTCCTCTACAACCAAGATCATCTTCTTCCCATCCCTCACCCGCTTGCTGCCGTAGCACACCCGTGCCTCTACTGTAGCCACCTCTACCATCTTCCTCCCTCCTCCTCAATCACAGCTACAGCTACAGCCTCCTTTGCCTAGCCGCCACTACTTCCCGATGACGCAGCCTAGCCAAAACTTCCTCCTTACCACTGCCTTAATCTCTTCATCACCGAAGATTCCGCTATTGTCGCCACCGTCGCTAGCACTATGTTCACTGCAATTTCCCAATCGCTCCATCCTCTACTCCTGTTGCCGACTACTGCCCTATATTTCCCGCTGTGTCTCACCTGCACTAGCAGTGATGCTACTCCCTCTCCAACCTTTCCTCGTCAGACCCTGCTGCTCCCTTGCTTCATCTTCCTCGTTGGGCCCCGTTTCTCACCGGACCCCGCTGCTTACCAGACCCCATTGCTCTCCTGCTTCCTCTTCCTTAACTCTAGCAATGATCTGCGGCCGCAGCCTATGTTACCACCATCCTCCCCTACCATAGCTCTCGTTGTTATCGCTCCAATTGCACCTTTTTTCCTCCTCTATTGTTGCTACCACCGACCCCATATGCCGCCTACAGCCCCACCCAGCAGCGCCTCCCTTTGCCATAGGGTTGTCATGCATAGTAGCATTATCACTGTTGCCATCTTCTTCCTCTACCAGCCATGTTGTCGTGGTCACTGACGCCATCTCTTGCAGCCATGCAGTTGCTGACCACCATTATCCCTTTCTTTCCCCATCACTGCTTCCCGCTGTGATTCCATAGCCACTTCTATCGTTGCCACTATCTTTCTTCTCAGCCATCCCTTGTTCCCACAAATGTCGACTTCCTTTGTAGCCACACCAAATACAATGTTACTGATGCGATGGTTATGGATGATGCACTAGACGCAAGGTTTAAAGCATCTGAGACCCGCATAGAAGATAGATTGCAAGAAATCCTCCGTGAATTCAAAAGAAGTCGATCTGAAAAGTATTATCAAGGGCAGGACACAAGATACCCATACAAGAGGGAAGAGTTTCCTAGATGGGAAGATGGCGACCGAATCAGCTGGATCTCATGTACTAATTTTTTTTTTTTTTTTTTTACAAGACTTTGGAGGAATCTATGGTAGAGATTTGTATGATTTGATCCAGTGGTATGATTTGTATAAGACCTATCATGGAGTCCCTTTATGGTGACAGTTCAAGAGAGAGCTCCTGATTCACTTCGAACCATTGGAGTATAAGAACATTAATGGACAGCTCACCAAAATCTACCAGACTTCCACAATTCAGGAGTACTAGAGCAGATTTGAGCACTTGTCAAACTAAACCTGAGATTGGTCCAAGATACAATTAATGAGAAAAATTATTAAGAGACTTAATCCCAAGATTCGATATGAAATTAAAGCTCGCTATCCCCGCACCATGATAGTAGCCATATCATTTGCCTACGTGCACGAAGGAAAAATCATTATGGATACTTATCGAAATAGAAACTTCAATAAAAAGGACTTCAAGGTGTTCAACATAGACAATCACAATTAAGAGCAGCTTCTAACGGTTGAGCCAATTAAAGAGGAAAGGAAAACTGACAATGTGGAGCCCGAATATGAAGGTCGTGACAAATTTTTGACGATTGAACTAGCTAAAGAGGAATAAAAAATTGATAATGTGGAGTTCGATCACGAAGGTTATGCTAAGATAAGATTGTTAATAAGCAAATCCTAATTTGTGATAACAGGTGCTCAAAGGTAAAACAACTACTTATCGATTTTTTTTTATGCTCCAAGAAGACTTTGAAGTGACGATCATCAAAAGAAGACAAGGTATTATCACTAACCATCAGATGAAAATGGTTCTTCATAAGACTATAATGACAATTGCACGAGAAGATCAAACCACTGCTTACACCAAGTGGAGACCCTACTTACTCGATTAAAGAGTTGTGATGCGTGACAAATATTGAAGTGCTCCCAAAATCTAATACTACTCAGCCTTGAGGACAAGGCTGATTTGAAGTGGGCAAGTCTATAGGACCCTTGCTAAGTTGGGTCCATCTATTCATAATTAATTCGAGCTGAGTCATGTTAGTATGCTCAGTCGGAGCAATTATGGGTCGGGTGAGCCCAATCGAGTTAGTTATGAGTTGGTTACTATATTTAGTTAGGATGGAGTCAGTTATTATTTTCAATTAAGAGTCTATCACTTAGTTATGAGTCCAAGTTTAGTGTAACTTCGAGTCCAAGCTTAGAGGAGCCCTTGGTAGCATTCAATAAATAATGGTATAAACTCTTTTATGAGGCAATCAATGAATGAAGAAGTATGAGTTTTGGCTAATAGGCAAAACCCCCAGGATGGCCGATCCCCTATAGAGATCAAGGAGATAGATCCCCTCGAAGTGATCTAGGAGGCCCGATCCCATCGAAGTGATAGTTTATCCCCCTTTTACTCCATCCACGATAGAATCTTGTGGGGTTCTATCAATTGGTATCAGAGCATTGATAGAAACCTTTGGAGTTCTATCACATTCTTCTTGTTTGGCATCATTTTCTTCAATCGTGGGCATTCACTTTTTAAATGCCCTAGCTTCTTACATTCAAAACATATTATATTGTCCCTTTTTGGTATATTTTTATGTTACGATTTTTATTCTTTTTCAAGAATTTTTTGAGTTTTCTTGTAAATAGTACAAGATTATTGTTCTTATCACTCAAGGAGTCATCTACTGTTCTCAGTGCCAAATTCTTCATGTTCTTTGCAAGGTGTTCATCTTTAGTTAAAGGCAATATCTTTCATGTTCTTTGGAAGGTGTTTATCAAGTTCATCATGAGCTTTATAGCTCATCTTATAAGTCATTAGAGATCTTATAAGTTCTTCAAGTGTAAAATTATTTATATATTTTGTTCTTGAATTGCTGTTACTTTAGGATTCTAACCTTTTGGAAGGGATCTTAATATCTTGTTGACATGTTCAAAGTTAGAAAAACTTTTACCAAGCACTTTTAGACCATTGATGATATCTATAAAATGGGTATACATGTCTCCAATAGTCTCACTTAGTTTAATATGAAATAGCTCATAGCTATGCACTAAGAGATTAATTTTAGACTCTTTGACTCGACTAGTGCCTTCTGTGTGATTTCGAGTTTATGCCAAATCTCGTGTGCAGTTTTGTATATAAAAACCTAATTAAACTCATTTTTTGTCAAGAGCACAAAATAAAGTGTTCATCACTTTAGCATTTAAAGAGAAAATCTTTTTTTCCAAATCATTCCATTCGTTTATTGGTTTGGAATACTTCTTAAAACCATTTTCAATAATGTGTCATAAATCGAAATTCATAGAAATAAAAAAGATACATATTCTAGTTTTCCAATAAGTGTAATCCATTCCATTGAACATAAGAGGATGTGCAATAGAATGTCCTTCGTTCATTCCAAATAAAGTCATTTACTCACTTGG
Organism: Ensete ventricosum; assembly: GCA_029747655.1. Classification (NCBI taxonomy): domain Eukaryota; kingdom Viridiplantae; phylum Streptophyta; class Magnoliopsida; order Zingiberales; family Musaceae; genus Ensete; species Ensete ventricosum. The sequence continues at coordinate 24,721,824 of JAQQAF010000002.1, forward strand.
GTGTTAATCCAATTGAGTATAACCTCGCTCTGATACCAACTGTTAGGATCAAGTTAGCACTAAGATGGGAGGGTTGGGGGGTTGTGGGAGAATTAGTGCAATGCCTAATTTGAACTTGATTTAGAAAAACTTTGCTCAAATAAAAAAGCAAAATCAGAAGCGTTTCTTTTGGAATTCGAATACGTGAGCATTCAAACTTAAGACCAAAAAATTCCAATTTACCCAATGAATGTTGAAATGAAATAAGGAGAGAAAACTGACAATTTATAGTGGTTTGGCCAAAACTTGATCTATGTCCACTTTTCAGAGTCCTCCTTTGTTGAGGCCCATCGGAGTCCACTAAAGATCTTTTCCATTAGTGAAGTCCAAGCCCCTTACACTTCTCTCCTTTTCACAAGATCAGGAGAGGAACCTTTACAAAAATTTTTCCTCTTCCCTTAAAGTTACTTAACACTTAAAGCACTCAAGAGAAGCTCTCAAATTTTATAATCTTTTTTGCAAATTTTTTTCCACATTTTCGTGAACTTTCTTGCTCTACAATACAATAATACTTGGGATATTTATAGACCCCAATTGACTTTAGAAAATGGAGTCAAAATCCAACTAACCCTATAAATCTGGGTACGATTAGTACTACCACTGAAAGTACCATGCAAACAAAGGTGGCAATGGTACTACCACCGCCCGCTGGTGGTATTACTATTGAGAATCCTAAAAAATAGTACTTTCCCATATGTTTTTATACCCGACTTGTACTTCCTATTGACCCATTTCTAGGTCAACGAAATGAGCTCAACCTGAGATTAAATCCAACCCAAAGTGTACCTGATTGCCTCATATTTAATTAATTTAGTATTCTTATAAATCCAACTCAATTAGGACTCAAAACAACTAATGCTAATTATGACACACTAAGGTATACAAATACAATTACCCTTGTTGACCACATGTCAATTGATCTTTCAAACTTTTGACGAACTTCCTAACATCTTCTGGTGAACTCCTAGCGAGTCTCTCGATTATCTTTTGGTGAACTCCTAGCGCACTCCCAGCAAGCTCCCGATTACCATCGATAAGCTCCTGATGAACTCCTAGCAAGCCCCCGATCACTTTCATGGAGATTTCGACGAGCTCCCGACAAGCCCCCGATCACCTTTGGTGAGCTTCCGACGATCTCTTAGCGAGTTCCCACTACATCGTCCGAACCTCGGCTCGATGCCCGAAGTTGACTCCGGCCCAATATTAATTATATTACTTTTTCACCATCGTAGTTAATTATGCATCACTTTCTCTCACACATAAGTTAGATCATAAAAAACATCAATTGATTTCATCATCAAAATATAAGATTCAACACCAATAATATGTCAGATAATATAGGATTCATGCATTATAATTGGTTATCTTGATTAAAGTGGTTTATGTTATAATTAAGTTGGTTCTAGGTGAAACCTTACCAACTCAATTAAGGTTCCATTAGGCCTGATCTGGGGCTGAGTTAGGCCCAATGGGAGGTCCATTCAGTGACCTAAAGATTGGTCAGGCAGTGGCACCACTAGACTAGTCAGTGGTACGCTAGATCAAGTAGTGGAATTGCCTATGAGCTAGCAACACAACCTTCTAGGCTGTCAGGTGGTGGTACCACCCAGGCTAGCGATAAGGGAATACTTGTAAAAGAGGGCTGTAAAGGTTCTCTCCTGAGCTTGTGAAAAAAAGAAAGAGTTGTAAGGAGGACAGTTGATCTTCACCCATTGGAGGAAAATCAGTCGTTGAAGCCGGTGGCCTTGAGTGAAGCAGAATCGGGAGTGGACGTACGTCACATGGATCAAACCACTATAAATCTAGTTTGCATATCTTTTCCATGCTTTTCATTCTTATTACTCACTGATTCACTTGCTCACTACTCTTACAGAAGTTTTTAAGTTAAACACATTTTCGATATGGGTTTGCAGCCCAACTAGGTCCCCTACGTTTGCATGGCAAGTGTTTTTACATGTACTTGTCCCGCTTTGATACCATATGACACGAACTTAGCTGGTTTTACCTAAGTCATGTGGCGGCACCCTTACGTGTCCATCCACAAAGGTTAGCCTCCTCGAAACCTCCTAGGGTCCCTTAAGACCTACAAAAGAAAAAATGAGTTAGAAAAAATATTTTTCACAGGATCCATAAGTAACCACTTTAGCAAATACTTTATATAGCCAATGTAAATTACAGCCATGGACTTTACAAGCTCTGAATGGTTGCACACAAAGAATCAAGGTTTATTACAGACCAAAGTCCTCACAAGTGTCCATATGATACAACTCTCATTTACAAGCTGAAGCCGGCCATGAAAGCTAACCAAATGAGGGTTGCCAAGTTTATTGCAAGCCTGCTACTTACTGTACAAAAATTGAAAGACACAGACAAACATGAGCATTACATTGAACACCTTGTTTATATTTTTGTCTTTGACATTCTCTCCCACTTATTCCTTCGACGTCCTTATCGAAGCCGCTGCAGACGCTACATCTCCTCGCCTTTTGTTAAATCATCAATCTTCTGCTCTAGCTGCAACATACATGTTGGCTCCCAACTCCTCTCCACTATTGTTGTTGAGTAGTCAAACTCTGATCTGTCATGCTGCTTCAACTCGCTAATGACAGACTCTGGTTAGGGTCAGCTGAGTTATGGTGATCCTTATTGATTCTTGTGGATCCTTTTGGTAAATAGAAAGATCTTTCTTGTTTTGCACCAGTATCTCAAACGTCTTATGAGGCTTAAACTAGGTGGATGCTTGTTGGAGCTTTAACGAGCATCACCTCATAGATTTTGAAGTTTTAAAGGTCCTTCCTTCATAAAATTTGTCCATCAATTCTTCTTCAATTTAGTTGTCACTTCCAAGTAGGTTCACATCACTTCCACTTTCGATTGATCTTCTATTGGGAAATGAAGTAAATAATCTACTCTCACTAGCACTGATCACCATTGGTGAGGATTTGACAGCTCATCTTCTATTAGATTTCTTTAAATGGTCTTTGAACTTGTGCAGAGCTCCTCTACAAGATAAATAAGAGAACTAGGATATTTGGTTTTGCCGATTCTCTTAGGAGTTGAGAAGGCAAAGTTACTTGACTTCACCCGCCTCCTCGAGATTGTACTTCATACATCGAGTTAGTTATTAGTCTTCGCCTGCTCTATGCTCACACTTCTGAATCACCCGAAGTGTTTACACTCCTTGCGTTGAGTTAGCTACTATGATTTACCTTCTCTCTACTATCAAACTTTTGGAATGTAAGAAGAAGTTTTGCCTTAAAAGAGCAAAATTTCACATAAGCAAGTCTTCGAAGTTTTGATCACCTTTGGGATTGTACTATCTTCCCCATCATCTTTGTCGTCTACTCCTCTGGGTAGAAAATGTACAGCATCATGTATTGCCTACTTCGTTCCTTGGTCGAGCACTCCTGCATCATCCTGAAGTCCCCCACTTTTGACTATCTTGATGAGAAGCCCATTGACACCGATCTTATAAGGTTCTTTGGCCTCTGCCCTTCTACCTTGTCCTGATATTTAGAGTTTGCCTCTGCATTCTCCATCTCCTCGGCCCCTTTCATGACCAATGATCTCCCTCCATGAGAGCAAGGGATCGATGAGTCCATGGAAGTTCTGCCTTTACGGTACCATGACACTGCCAATCCTATGGCCCTACTATCAGTTACCTTGCATCTATGTCCCTTTCTTCAAGATCGGTAGATTCACCTCTGTGGCACTGTGACACTCCTCCGAGTCCACCTCCTTTCTGACCAATGCTTTACTTTTGGGTAACTGAGCCTCTCTGGACTCATCGTTACTTCCTCGCCCCTTTCACCTACTTGCTTCAACACCCTTGTGTTCTCTGAGTAGTTTCCCTTGGTCGATAGAAAGACAGACTATAACTCGTATACATGCCCTCCACCATCATGTTGAAAGGCTTGCACCAATTCTATTCTCCTTAGCTTCCTTGGTAGCAATGTTCGCTTACTCGGTCTTATCCTTTGACTTGCAGGGATCCCTTAAGTGAATGTGAGCACTGAAGTAGTCCAACTCTCCAACTACTCCAATCATACCTCTATATGATTAAGTCCCCCATGGGACTCACTAGTACTTGCAATCTGAATTCTCCCTCAGTGGTATACTGCCCTCACACCTCTGAATTCTCCAACTACTCTGATCATACCTTTGTATAACTAAGGCTTTCATCTGATGTAAGATTCGATGTGCACACATGGAAGATACGCTTTTGCGATACCATGACTTTCACTTCTTGAATCCATAGTCTTTCTTGTCATTGTGTTGTCCACCGAAGTGGAGCTCCTAGTAGCTCCTGATAATACCTCCATATGATCGTCCCTCATGGGACTTCTCCGTATGTGTTGTATTGCCTCAAACTATACCACTATGATTAGTTGTACTATGTCACCTCTTGGTGACATCATTCAGATTCGTGTGTGATGAACTCGGACCTCCGATTGTGTTCGCTCCTTTGGTAATTTACATTCGCCCACCCATTCTCCAGTTACACACGGATGAAGCATCACTCAAGGATAATTCGTCACCTAGTAGCTCTTGAAGTCCCTATACTTCACTAAAATTGGTGCACCATTATCTGGATCTTAGGCCTCTATCACCCACTAGAATAATCTTCGTTGTGCACCACTTTCTTCATGACAACTCGAATGGTAGCATTGTGGTATTTTCTTCAAGAGTTGCCTTTGTGTCCTCTTGCCCCATGTTAAGGCCTTCTGATCCCAACTTCACCTTCGTAAGTTGAATCACCTTAGTTCCTCCGTCAAATGAATCTCTGAGATAAGGTGCATGTGCCTCAGAGATTCCTTTGTCTTTGGCACCATGCAAGTTGAGTCCGTCCCATCAGAATGAAGAACCCACGAAACAACATAATCCCACCCTTGCTTCTACAAGAGTTCATGCCCTTGACCTCTGTCTAAGGAAAGCTTCGTGCCTCCGCTTTATATTCCATCTACTACATCAACTCCCTTCATGTGGCTTGGATACTTCATCAAGTTTCACCCAAGTTGCTTCGTTCCTTAATTTGCATTGAGTTGTTGGTGGCCCTTACACCTACCATTCTACGGGTCAGCCCTCAATTGAGTCCGATTTCCTCAACGACTCAAAGTGTGCCTTTGTATGATGTTGTCATAGATTGCTCTCCCACTTGATCTTGTAATACATTTACCAATGTATTACTTCATTCGAGATCATATGACGACCATCCTCATTGCTCGCTCGATCCATAGAGCTTTATGGAGATATTATCTTGAGGTACTCTTCCTCAATATATGCGATCTATTACATATAATTCTCCATCTGGAGAACCAGGACCTATCCCTCCTGGATATCTGTCCTGTTGGAGCAACTTTCCTCTTTGAATTTTTCCCTTTCGAAGTTTCGGAGATCACCATCCCCTTGGACTACTCTGTGTTACTGAACAATTTATGCATTGATCTGCACCCACAAATACGGTTGCTAGATTACGACTCTTCACTAATACAGCCCTCGCTACACCCTTCAAGGTTTAGTAACATGTTGAACTTGTTTCACACTTAAGTCTCCTACGGACGCATCCTCTCCATGCCGAGAGAAAGTTCTAATCGTCTTGGGATGGCCACAAACACTCCATCATCCGCATATAAGCCATTGCATAGGTATCGAATTCTTTGAGTTAGTAATTCCCCTCACCTATGTGAGCTTTGCACAACTCATTTGGTCGTTGCACAACACATCCCACTTTGCACGGTCTCATCTTTTACTAAGCATCCTGCTTGCCTGGAGCACTATTAAGTTTGGTTGCCAACGTCGAGCCGTAGCTCGAACTCAGTCATTCTAACTTTTATGCGCTACATATTCTTTTTAGCTTACTTGTTCTTGTGGTACCTCTCGTGCAAAGGGTTAGCCATTTCTCTAAATGCTAATTATGGATACCTACTCCTCTAAGCGACTCCTTTCCCTACATCTCCATGTCCATTTCTCTCAAATGATCGTGCGTGCTGGCTGCCCTCCATGCAGCCCAGCTAGGTCCCTCATGTTTGTATGGCAAGTGTTTCTGCATGTGCTTGTGCCACTCTAATACCTCTGATACGAACTTAGCTAGTTTTGCCTAAATCATGTGCCACCCTTGCATGTCCGTCCACAAAGGTCAACCTCCCCAAAACCTCCTAGGGTCTTTTAGGACATATAAAAGAGAAAACGAGTTAGAGAAAATATTTCCCACGGGATCCACAAGCAACCACTTTAGCAAACACTTTATATAGCCAATGTAAATTGCAACCATTGACTTTACAAGCTCTGAACGATTACACACAAAGGATCAAGGTCCATTACAAACTGAAGTCCCTACAAGTGTCCACATGACACAACTCTCATTTACAAGCTAAAACTGACTATGAAAGCTAACCAAATGAGGGCTGTCAAGCCCGCTATTTATTGTACAAAGCATGTACAAAAACTGAAAGACACACACAAGCATGAGCATTACATCAAACATCTTATTTATATTTTTGTCTGTGATAGGTAGTACTACCAGCATTAGGTCTGCCAGGTGGTCATACTGCCCAGTGTAGGCGGTGGTACCACCTGTACCCAAAAAATCTAAGAATTTAAATTTTAGCTCCGTTATTTTGAAGTCATTTAAGGCCCATAAATACCCCACTCATTCTTGCTTAAGGTAACAAGAAGAGAGAACAAAAACTTATGTTTTGTAGTAAGAAAACCCTGCTAGAAAGTTGAGTTCCCTTCTCCATAGCTTAGAGGCTATTCTAAGGCAGAGCATGAGGGAATACTTGTAAAAGAGGGTTATAAAGGTTCTCTCCTGAGCTTGTGAAAAGGAGAAAGAGTTGTAAGGAGGGTAGATGATCTTCACCCAATGAAAGAAGATCGATCGTGGAAGCCAGTGGCATCGAGTGAAGCGAAAACGGGAGTGGATGCAGGTCACATGGATTAAACCACTATAAATCTGGTTTGCATATCTTTTCCATGCTTTTCATTCTTATTACTCCCTGATTCAATTGCTCACTATTCTTTACGAACATTGTTAAGAAAAACACATTTTTGATATAGGTTTGATCAAATAAAATTTTCAAACCGAGGTTATTTCGAAAGCATTAATTCACCACAAAACACGCGCTGTATACCATTGGAGACATGTATACCCATTTTACGGATGTCATCATTTATTCGAAAGCACTTAGTAAAAGCTTTTATAACCTTGAACTCATTAATAAAATTCTAAAATCCCTTCCTAAAAATTAGGATCCAAAAGTCACTATCATTCAAGAAGCAAAGGACTTAAACTATTTTTCACTTGAAGAACTTATCGGGTCATTAATGACCTATTATGAAATGACATGTATGACACATGATGAATATGAGAACAACCTTCCAAAGAATATACAAGGACTCGGCACTTAGAACTAAAGAAGACTACTCGAGCGAAAGCTCAAGTGATGGTGATGACTTTGAACTCTTCACAAGAAAATTTAAAAAGTTCATAAAATAAGAATGTTAGAATAAAAATGAACTAAAAAGGAACATAATAACTTGCTGCAAATGCAATCAGCCAGGGCACTTCAAAAGCGATTGTCCTCAACTAAAGAAGAAGAAATTACAAAAGAAGAAGAAAACACTCAAGGAGACTTGGGACGAATCAAGTGTACCCAAAGACAGAGAGCAAATCAATGAAGATGAGGTGGAAAACTATACTTTGATGGCTCACAACGATGAGGTATGTGACTCAACTAAGGCCCTTTTATCTTACAATGAATTACTTGATGATTTTCATGATTTATTTAATGAAGAAGGTTACTAAGAAATATAAATTGTTAAAAGTAGTAATAATAATAATAATAATAATCATCATCATTATTAAAGGATCATGTTTCTCTCTCTAGTAAAGTTAAAAATTGAAAAATGAGTATGACATTAGCACTAAATGTGAAGAATTAGAGTCAATTAAAAAGAAAAATATATTATTACAACAAACCTATCTTTCTTGTAAACATGTCTACAATCGAAAACTAGGAGCAAAAATTAATATCTTAGAAGTATGCTCAAGGCATATGACCGGAGATCCAACACACTTCACATAGCTCACTAGCCGAAATAACAATAATAAAGAAAAGATGATTTGAATTAAAATGATTGAATCCTGATGATTTTTGTGATAAAACTTGTTTTTGGTTTTAAATATTGATGCATGGTTTTGGCATTAAAAAAAAACTTGGGCATGCTTGTATGAAATCAATAATAGAAATTTAAACTAAAAGGGAATGCATTTCTTTAAAATTTCTCAACCCCTAAAACTTATCAAGTTTTTCAATAAGAGATTGATGAATCTATTTTTGACATTTTTGAATCTCTTAAACTAAGAAAGCGATTTTGATGATTTGACAAATTTAAATGAGATTTTTTCAACCAAATCATGAACTTTCTCTTGATTTATTGACTTGATCTTTCATGATCTTTAACATTAATATCTTTTATGATTTTCATATAACTCCTTTTATGTTTATAACATGTATACCTTATCATCAAATCAAACTTATCCTTGATATCTTTCATATGATGATTGAAACATTGATGTAAAGGGAAAAGATTTTGCACAATTGTATTATTCCCTTATTTTTGACAATGACAAAGGGGGAGAAAGACTTGCTAGCTTGCACATCGCAAAGAAAAACAAAATTTGCTAGCTTGCACAGTTCAAGAAGAAGCAAAAAACTTACACATCTCAAGGGAGCAAAAATTGCTAGCTTCCACATCTCAAGAGAAGAAAAAACCTACAAACTTGCACATCCCAAAAGAGGAGACAATATTTGCTAGCTTGCACATTTCAAGAAGAGAAAAAAATTGCTAACTTAGATGTTTCAGTAATTTGCATGTTGCACTTTTCTCATTTTTATTGATGACAAAGAGGGAGAAGTTATGATGATGATTTAATCATACATGGTATGATGTACTTTAAGGGAGACAAGTTATGATGATAATTTAAAATTTAAAAATCATGCATGGTATGATATACTTTGATATTTTGAAATGATTTAAAATTATGCATGCAATACTCATAATTTTATGATGCATGCTATGATGTTTCGGTTAGAATTCAAATGTTATCACTCTTTTTGAATTTGAGTTTTCTTTGCTTAAATGTCATATTGACAGGAGGAGTTTAGTCAAAACTCCATCTCAATTGGTTGTAATAAAAAAGGGGGAGATTGTTGAATATCATATTTTGATGATGAAATCAATTGATGAAGATTATGATCTGATCAGTGTTTAAGTGATGCAGGACTAACTTCAATTATGGAAAGACAAAATCGATTAAAGCAGGAAGAATCATACGTTGAGCTGGAATGAAACATGCTAGAAAATTAACGTTGAGCCGGAGGACTGGTCGATGCGCCGGAGGGACTTCGTGCACTAGATAGAAATTAAGTATTTGTTGAGCCCTGCTATAGAAGAAGCTGGAGAAGTAATAGGAACAGGTGAGGAATACAGAGTTGGGTGTAGGTAAAGAATAAGAGTTCGGGCATAAGGCTAGAAGGACCAGGCATTACGATAAGAAGATTAGATGTTGTAGGAGGCCAATATGTCGATGGATTAGGTAATATGCCGAAGGAGAGGACGATGGGGCGAAGGGTCGAACAAAGTGCCGGATGAACTAATGACATGCCAGACAACATAGGATTTATGCTTTGTAATTGGTTGTGTCTTGATCAAAGTAGTTTTGGTTGTAACTGAGTTGGTTTTGGGTGAAGCCATACAAACTCAATTAGGGGCCCATTAAACCTGATTTAGGACTGAGTTGGGCCCATTAGGAGGCCCATTCAGTGATCTAAAGATAGGTCAGGCAGTGGCACCGCCAGACCAAGAGGTGGAATTGCCTTTGAGCTAGTAACACAACCTTTTAGTGGTACCGTCGGCATTAATTCTGCTAAGTGATGGTACCGCTTAGCGTAGGTGGTGGTATCGCCCATACCCGAAAAATATGAGAATTTAAATTTTGGCTCCATCTTTTTGAAGTCATTTGAGGCCTATAAATACCCCACTCATTCTTGCTTAAGGTAGCAAGAAGAGAGAACAAAAACTTGTATTATGTAGTGAGAAAATCATGTTAGAATTTGAGTTTCCTCCTCCAAAAACTTAGAGGTTGTTCTAAGGGAGAGTGTGAGGGAATACTTGTAAAAGAGGATTGTAAATGTTCTCTCCTGAGCCTGTAAAAAGGAGAAAGAGTTGTAAGTAGGTAGTTGATCTTCGCCCATTGAAAGAAGATCAGTAATGGAAGTCGGTAACCTCGACTGTAGAGGAATCAGGAGTAGACGTAGGTCACGTGAACCGAACCACTATAAATCTGGTTTACATAGCCCAAGAATAGATTACGTAAGAAATGTTGTTGATTAACCAATTCCTTACCTTCAAAATTCTTTTCTAAGTAGTAGAATGATATGTTTTGCTGAAGCTACTTGTTAGATTGATTCCTTTAATAGATATATAACAGAAACCCATTGGGATCATAAGAAAATTTGTTTTGCAAAATATCCCACAATTGCTTTACTAAACAAGCTTTATTCCAGTCTCTAATATTTCTTAGACTCAACCCCCCTTCATCCTTCGGTTTGTAAATGCTGCTCCAATTTACCATATGTATTGCCTTACCATCCATGCCATTCCAGAAGTTCATAAGTAATCTTTCGATATCTTAGAAAAGCCCATCAAGTAGAAGAAATGCATTAGACCAATAAATAAAGTAAAAGATCAACACAAATCGGATAAGTTCATCATACTTTGAAAAGAAGTCTATTTCTTCAAGAGGAAATTATGTCCTTTACTTTTTGCAGGATAGGTTGACAATAGGTTTTGTTGATGCAAGTGGATATGAATTGAAGACCCAATTAAGGAACTAGTAACTTTCCTCACTAACCTTCAAAGTTCGAGCAATATATTCCTTATCTTCAATGCAAGCACTCACATATACTTTGCTTTTCACATAATTTAGCTTAAGATCAGAAACTATACCAAATTCATTAAGAATAGCTACCAGATTCCTTATAGAAGCAGGAGCTGAAGGAAGATAATAAGATCATTCGTAAACGCTATGTAAGATATATGAACGGAACCAGTATGGGGTACCTTAATCTTGTCATTAGAAACTACCTCTTCCAACATACAACCGAGTCCTTCCATTGCAATTGTAAAGAGATAAGGAGAAAGTGGATTTCCCTATTGGATGCTATTCTTACTCTCAAGAAACTAATAGGTGAACCATTGAAGAGAACAAAAATTTTGAAGTCACCAAGCAGTATTGAATCTAATTAACCCAGTGTTGAGGGAAGCTAATACTAAGGAGCATCTTATAGATAAAATGCATCTTAACTGAATCAAAGACTTTTTGTAAATCAGCTTTAAAACAGACTTCTTCTCTCTTATTTTTTAGTCTAGTTTCTTTACCAAATCATTAGCAAGAAGGACATTATGGTATATACTCATCCCTTTAATGAAATCAGTCTGATTATGACTAATGATCTTATTTATAACCTTTTGCATTCTATTTGCCGGCACCTAAAGTCACATAATGAAATGGGTCGATAGTTCTCCATTGAAGCCGCCCTTGCATTCTTGGGAACTAAATAAATAAAAGTGCAATTCATTTCTTTAATAATATAACTTGAAGAGAAAAAGTGTTGACAAGCTTTAATCACATTGTTGCCTATGATAGACCATGCAATTTGATAAAACTTAGCTGAAATCCGTCTTGACCAGGGCTTTTGTGCTTCAAGAACTTAAAGACAAATCTCACAATTTTGTCATCTATAATTGGAGCATTAAGGAGTGAGATAGCTTCCAAATCAAGCCTTCTAGTGGGTTCCAATACTATTAAGCTGCTCCTCCTGATTGAGTAAGGATTAAAAGAATTGATTGGTGTATTCTTGAACCTCATCTAAATCCTCGATAAGATTACCATTTGTGTCTTTATATTTCTTAATGCGATTAATGGACCTTCTAGTAGCAATAGTAGCAAACAAAACTTAGTATTGGAATCTCCTAGAGTAATCTAATGCTGTTGAGACTTCTATTTTAGAAAGCATTTTGATAGGACCCTAACAGGGTCGGGTCCTAGTCAATCGAGTCATGATGTCAATAAAACCCTGAAGCATGTAATAGACCCTAAATACGTATGTAACTTTGATTTTTGGCTCCAAAAATCTAAAGCCACTTGGGGCCTATAAATACCCCAAGTTTTTTTGCACTCAATACACAACAATCTTAGGGATTACATTCTGTGATAAAATTATGTGATTTGGAAGAAAAAGAAAAGGGGAAGGGAGAGAGCTTAGAGTTAGAAAATTCTCAAGTCTCCCTTGTATGCTCAAGTATAAGGGTTTGGTTTTCACCCAAAGAAAATTGGTAGTGGATGCCGGTATACCTAAAAAAGGAGGACTAGGAAACGTAGGCCGTTGGTGCCAAACCACTATAAAACATGTGAGCTCTTTCCTTGCTTTCATTGCTTATGAATTTTGTATTGACGCTTCGGATTGAATTCACTCTCTGAAAGTAAAGTTTTTACATCAAGCACTTCCCTTCAACGTTGCTAATCTTTCGAGTTTGCTTATTAACTTAACAATTTTCTCACTTGTCTTACTTAAATGAAAAACTTCATATTTCTTATCTTGCTTTAAGCAAAAAGCTTTTGTTTGAAATGAAAAACTTACATGTGCACTAATTAACCTCCCCCTCTTAGTGCCAATTGATCATAACAATTAGTATCAGAGCAATGTATTTACTCTTTAGATTAACACCCGCTTGAGTAAATGGCTTGTTTTGGCATGAATGAGGGACACTCCATCTCAAGGATGGGTATTTCTCTTATCTCTTTGGACCTTGATCTATGGAGTGTTGTTGAGAATAGATTTGAAAAATCTTCCAAGCCAATGAATGAGCTAAATGATTTGGAAAGGAAGAATTTTTCTTTAAATGTAAAGGCTTTGAATGTCTTATTTTGTGCTTTGGATAAGAATGAGTTTAATCATATTTTTGTTTGTGAATCGACCTTTGATATTTGACACACTCTAGAAATCACACATGAGGCGAGAGTAAAAGAATCCAAGATAAATATTTAGTTCATAAATATGGGTTGTTTCGAATGAAACTAAGTGAGTCTATTGGAGACATGTACACCCATTTCACGAATATCATCAATGGCCTAAAAGCACTTAGAAAATATTTTTTGAGTTTTGAATTAATTAGTAAAATTTTGAGATCTTTACCTAAAAATTGGGATCCCAAAATAATCGCTATTCAAGAGGCTAAAGATTTAAATTACTTGCCTCTTGAAGAACTTATTGGCTCGCTTATGACATATGAACTGAATTGTAAAACTCATGATGAGCTTGATGAACCCCTTCCAAAGAACATGAAGGATGTAGCACTTCGGACAATAAATGACTCCTCGAGTGAAACCTCGAGTGACGAGGATCATGATATTGCTTTGTTATCAAAAAAATTTAAAAAATTTATAAAAATGAATAAAAACTATAAAAAACCAAAAAAAGGACAATGTCATATGCTATTAATGTAAAAAACCGAAACATTTCAAAAATGAATGTCCTCATTTGAAGAAGAAGCCAACACACTAAAAGAAAGCACTTTTGGTTACTTGGGATGATTCGATCTCTTCGGATGAGGAAGACAACTCCAAAGAAGAAGTGGCTAACTATGCTTTAATGGCAATCGAAGATGAGGTTAGTGAGCCTTTTAAATATTTCATTTTCAGAATTATTAAATATATTTTATGATTTATTCAATGAGTTTATAAAACTTAGCAAGTCTTTTAAATTACTTAAAGTTGATCATGATTTGTTAATTAAAAGACTTGACAGAATGCAGGATTCATTAGTATCACCTAAACCATGTTCTAAATGTGATATGATAGATAATATTAAAGAAGAGAATTGTATGCTTAAAACAACACTAGAGAAATTTGAAATAGGGAATAAATCCTTAAATATGATCCTTGCCAATAAGGGTCATATTAATAATAGAAATGACATAGGCTTTGTTGGAAATGTTGAACAAAAGCCAACTATCTTTGTAGAAGGACCTACATTAAATGTGCCACCAAAAATCAAGTGTAATTTTTGTGGTAAATTAGGATATAACGCAAACAAATGCCTATTTAGAAGATGTAGTTACATCAACTTATATTGGTTCCCAATATAATTTTATACAATAATAAATAATTAGAAAAGAAAGATAAAACTCTTTATGAAGGACCCAATATAAAATGGCTACCTAAACCAAAAATATCTTTATTGTAGGTTTATCTCCAAACTAAAGCTAGGAGCACCATATTGTATCTTGATAGTAGATGCTCAAGGTATATGACCAGAGATCCATCTTATTTTTCTAAGCTCACTAGCTTAAGTGAAGGAGTTATTACATTCGGAGACAACAACAAGGGTAAAATCATTGGAAAAGAAACAATAGGTAACACATCAAATCTCTTGATTGAAGATGTGTTGTTAATTGATGGCTTGAAACATAACTTGTTTAGTATTAGCCAATTATGTGATAAAGGATATGTGGTTAAATTTAAACCTAATGCTTGCATAATTGAATTGCCACACAAAAATAAATCCTTGATTGCTTTAAGAAACAACAATGTATACACAATAGATATTGAAAAATTTTGTGATGAAACTTGTTTTTCGGCTTTGAATGATGATACTTGGATTTGGCATAAAAGACTAGGTCATGCTAGCATGAAACTTTTAAATCAAATTTCTACTAAGGAACTAGTAAGAGGCATAACTAATCTTAAGTTTATCAAAGACAACATATGTGATACTTGTCAATTAGGAAAACAAATAAAGAGTAGCTTTAAGTTGAAAATTCAAATAAGCATCTCTAGACCACTCCAATTGATCTATATTGATCTATTTGGACCAATTGACATTATAAGTTTAGGTTGTAGCAAATATGCATTTGTTTTAGTGGATGACTTTAGTAGATATACTTGGACTTATTTCTTAGCACATAAAAGTGATACATTTAAATATTTTACAGAATTTTATAAAATATTTAAAATAAAAAAGGATGCATGATTTCTTTAATACGAAGTGATTATGGTGGAGAATTTCAAAATAAAGATTTTTAAAATTTTTATGATTCGAATGGGTATGTCCATAATTTCTTTACTCCACAAAATCCACAACAAAATGGAGTAGTAGAAAGAAAAAAATAGGAGCTTACAAGAAATGACTAGAATAATGTTGAATGAACATAGACTACCCAAATAGTTTTGGGCCGAAGCTATTAATATGATATGCTATGTTTTAAATAGGGTTCTTGTAAAATTATTAATCACTCAAACTCCTTATGAATTATGGAATGATAAAAAACCCAATATTTCTTATTTTAAAATATTTGGTTACAAATGTTTTATTTTAAATGAGAAAGATGCTTTAGGAAAATTTGATGCAAAATCTGATAAAGGCATTTTTCTAGGTTACTCTTCTATTTCAAAAGTTTATCATGTTTTCAATAAAAGAACATTAGTAATAGAAGAATCTATTCATATTGTTTTTAATAAGTTTTTCAAACTTAAAAATATTGATTTTGATGATGAAATTGATCTTGATATTGTGAATTTAAATGATAACACTCCTAAAAGTAACTTGGATGTATATACTTCCCATACCTTACCCAAGGAATGAAAGTATTTGAATGATCATCCTAAGGAACTTATAATAGGAGAAACATCGAAAGGAATTCAAACTCGATTTTCTTTTAGAGATTTTTATGCGAATACCACATTTCTTTCTCAAATCGAGCCAAAATATATTGATAAAGCCCTAAGAGATGATTCTTGGGTCAATGTAATGCATGAAGAGCTTACTCAATTTGAGAGCAATGAGGTATAAGAGCTTTTTCCTAGACCTAATAACCATTTAGTGATCGGTACTAAATGAGTATTTGGAAACAAGTAAAATGAAAATGGTATTATGGTTAGAAACAAGGCTATATTAGTGGCCAAAGGTTTCAACCAAGAAGAAGGAATCAATTATGATGAAACCTGCGCTCCCGTGGCTAGACTTGAAACCATAAGGATACTCCTTGTATTTGCATATTTTAAAAATTTTAAGTTATTTCAAATAGATGTTAAAAGTACTTTTCTAAATAGTTTTCATATCCGAAGAAGTGTATGTTGAACAACCCCTCGGTTTTGAAAATAATCTTCTTTCTAATCAGGTTTTTAAACTTACAAAAGCTCTTTATGGATTAAAACAAGCCCTTCGGGCTGGTATGAAAGACTTAGTTCTTTTCTTATTTCAAATAAATTTTCTAAAGGCAATGTTGATGTTGTTGGAAAACCTCAGCGGGTCCATCATATGTGCAGCGAAAATTAAAATAAAAATCAGTTTCCCACGTAGATCAAGTCATCATGCAAAAGATTGGGGTTGCGAGAAAAATACAAAAATCGATAAAATCATGATGTGTGAGAGATTGATTTTATCTAGGGAGATCATAAATCCCTGTATTCCAAATCCGGATGGAGAAGATGAAGGAGGTCAAACGTCCTCCTCTCTAGCGGTATCCACATGATGGATCTCTGCAGTGAAACTCCTCCAGTCTAATCTTACAACTCTTGCTCAGAGGGAGGGAGGAGAATAGGAGGTGGTGGCTAAAGCTGCAGTCTATCAATTATGAGTCTCCCCTCCTATTTATAGAGAGCCACCAAAACCTTAGGGCTCCTTCCTTAGTGGGTATTGGATCTCCATCTAATAACCCACTAACCTTGTATTATTGGATCTCTATCTAATAATATCCTTAGGCCTATAATTGGGCCTTAATCAAGGAGCTCATCAACATAGGGTCTCATCTAATGAGAATAGGGGCTAATTGTATCTTATTCAATCCTCTATTCGCTGAAGCATCCACCATATGTGTGTGACCCTCTAGGCCCGATACCGAGCTGGCCGTGAGTCACTCCCATCAGAACTCTTTCTGATATAGTGAATTATTATCCCTATAATAATTCACTCGATTCATCGACTATGGACGTACTAGGCCACTACGCCATAGTCCCCAGACGGTACAGGTGAGATCAAATCCATCGGACCTGTCTATCCATAGTTACCATGTATCTATAATTCCTCATCCAAATAATATTCCTGGGATCGTATATTGGACATGGTACTGTTAGGTCACATACGGAATCTGTTTGTCTTGCTCTATTCGGATTCTACCGGAGAATTCCTTCTCTCGCAATCCGAATAACCCTGGCCAGGGATTTGTTTGAGCAAGCACATATGGGATATTCCTCTCATGATATCGAGAGTGGATGATCTTCTATTGACACTCAATTGCCTTTGTAAGGTTGGCTACCAATCCCGATAACCAACTGTACCAGATCTGAAACTTTCCAAACCTATAAGTTTGGCGTCAAAGAAAGGAGTACTCATATAAGGCATCCTTGGTGTCTCAAGTCTAAGGACCTGATACACAACTGGGACTATGAAATCATTGTCTGACATTAGGTATCATTAACCATACAGCATTCCATAAGCGGATCAATAAGTGAACTTGTTCTCTAATGAGCACCTGTACTATATCCTTAGTGTCTCCACACAAGTGGCTTTGAGACCAACCGCCTCCATCATTTGGACGGGTATATAGTACACCGATCTATCTGGTTATCTCAATATCCCTCTTGAGTAACCTTTGACCAAGATTATTTAGGATCTATGTTTAAAGGTGAATCGGTCTTATTATCATGATCTCATCACGATCCGATTCCCATTGCACTGAATCAAGGGCACCATAATATATATATAATAAATAATATAATGTGAGAATATGCTAATGTTAATCATAAGCAAAAAGATCACACAGCGTGTCACACGTACCATCACTCACGTGATTGACTTATAGGGCACCTATAACTAGCAATCTCTCACTTGACTAAAAGCCAATCACCTATGTGTCTGATCCCCATCAGACCTCTGTGACGCTCAAATACAATCTGAGCTAGTGGCTTCATCAGTGGATCTGCAATGTTATCTTCGGATGGAACTATTTCGATTGTAATATCTTTTTGGGTCATGATCGCTCTAATCAGATGGAACCTCCTCAGAATAATTCTGTTAAGACCTGAGTTCTTTTGTTAGAGTTATCGCCCTATCGTTGTCACAATATATGGGAGTCAGCTCCACGCTGCTTGGTATGACTCCCAAATCCTTGATGAACTTCTTCATCGACACCCCTTCATCTTGCTGAGCAATGTATTCCGCCTCTGTGGTCAAGTCAACAATAGTGTCTTGCTTGGAACTCTTCCAGCTTACTACTCCTCCATTCAGGGTGAAAATATACCCTGAATTTGATTTGCTATCATCAATGTCAGACTAAAAACTTGAGTCTGTGTAGCGCTCAACCTAGAGGCTACCTCCTTCATATACCAGTAAAAGATCCTTAGTGCTTCTCAAGTACTTAAGGATACACTTTACTGCCTTCCAGTGTTTTAAACCTGGATCTGCCTTATACCTGCTCGTAACACTCAGAGCATGTGCTATATCAGGCCTAGTACATAGCTAAACCCCATTGCTGAGGCATAAGGTATCTTATCCATATATGCCCTTTCTTCAGGAGTCTTTGGGGACATACTCCTAGAAAGTGATATTTCATGTCTCATCGCTATGAGACTTCTCTTAAAATTTTTCATGCCAAATCTTTTGATAATGGAGTCTATGTATGTACCTAGATTGGGATAAGCCAAGCATCCTTTTGGATCTATCTCTATAGATCTGGATCCCCAAAATATAGTATGCTTCCCCTAAGTCTTTTATGGAGATGTTTCTAGATAGCCAATTCTTTATTGTGGAGAGTATTCCTACATCATTCCCGATGATTAGGATGTCATCCATAAATAGCAGCACTAAGAAGGTGATAGCGCTTCCACTTATCTTCTTGTACACACAAGGCTCATCTTCATTCTTAACGAAGTCATAAGATCTGATCACCTCATCAAATCTTATGTTCCAACTTCGGGAAGCTTGCTTCAATCCATAAATGGATCTCAGTAATCTGCACACTTTATTTGGACTTTCTTTGAATACGAATCCCTCTGGTTGTATCATATACACCTCTTCCTCAAGGTTGCCATTGAAGAATGTCATTTTAACATCCATCTACCAGATCTCATAGTCATAGTGTGCTTCAATGGCTAAAATAATTCTAATGGACTTAAGCATGACTATAGGTGAAAAGGTTTTGTCATAGTCAGCTCCTTGTCTTTGACGATATCCTTTAGCTACCAGCCTTGCTTTATAGGTCTCTATCTTTCTATCCACTCCGATCTTCTTCTTGAAGATCCATTTACAACCGATGGGTACAATACCCTCAGGTGCATCCACAAAGTTCCAAACCTTGTTAGAGTACATGGAATCCGTCTCAGAATTCATGGTTTCTTGCCACTTCCCGGAGTCTATACTCATAATAGCCTCCTCGTAGTCTTAGGATCAACATCCTGAGGGTCATCTCCACTGATATGTCCTACATATCTTTCAGGAGGGTGAGATACTCTATTAGACCTACGTAAAGTTGGAACTTGTGTGTTAGGTACCTGAACAGACTTGGGCTTTGGAATAGTGCTTTAGCTAGGTTCTCCAACCTCACTCAATTCCATCTCACTCCCACTGTTTCCACCAAGAATGTGTTCCTTATCAAAGAACACAACTCTCTTTGCAACGAAGACCTTTCGGTCCTTGGGATGATAGAAATAATATCCACAAGTTTCCTTTGGGTATCCCATGAATGTGCGCCATTCTGTTCTTGATTCCAACTTGTTGGGGTTGTCTTCTAACGTGGGAAGGACAACCCCAAATCTTAACAATTTTAAGATCGGGCTTCTTTCCTTTTCATATCTCATATGGTGTAGACACTACCAACTTTGATGGAACTCTATTTAGAAGTTAAGCTGCAGTCTCTAGGGCATACCCCCAGAATGAAACGGGTAGGTCAGCAAAACTCATCATGGACCGCACCATGTCTAGCAGCATGCGATTCCTCCTTTCTGATACACCATTGAGCTAAGGTGTATAAGGAGGTGTCCATTGGATAGAATCACATTGTCCCTGAGGAAATGGGTGAACTCCGTACTCAAGTACTCTCCTCCTCAATCTGATCGAAAAATCTTAATACTATTTTCAATTTGGTTCTCTACCTCATTCTTATATTTCTTGAATTTCTTGAAGGCCTCAGGTTTATACTTCATTAAGTACACGTGTTCATACATAGAGAAATCATCAGTGAATGTAATGAAGTATGAGTAACCACCTATAGCCTAAGTCGACATGGGACCACATACATCACTATGTATGAGTTCCAATAACTTGGTGGCTCTCTCTCCAGTTCCACTAAAAGGAGAGTTGGTCATCTTCCCACGATGGCAAGGTTCGCAAGTTGCATATGTCTCATAGTCAAATGGATCTAAGTATCCATTTTCAGCAACTTTTGAATCCTTCCCTCATGTATATGACCTAGCCTACAATGCCATAAGTATGCATTATTCACCTCATCTCTTTTCCTCTTAGACATATTTATATTCATGATATATGGAGAAGTGTGTAACATATATAAGCCATTTATAAGGGTCCCTCTAGTGTAGATCTCATCATCCATAATTATTGAACAACTATTATTCTTAAAAACTAATTTAGATCCACTAATTGTCAAACAAGAGATAGAAATAATATTTTTGATAATAGAGGGAACAAAATAGCATGAATCTAATATAATAATAGCTCCACCAGGTAGATGTAGGGTGACCTCTCCAATAGCAACTGCAGCAACACGTGCTCTATTGCCCATCTTGAGGTTCATCTCGCCTCTAGCCAATCTCCTAGGTCTTGCCAGAACCTGCAACGAATTGCAGATATGATAAACACTCTCGGTATCCAATACTTATGTGTTATCATAAAAATCTGACAAGTGGAGACTGATCATGAATATACCTGAAGCTTCTCCAAGCTTTTGTCTCGCCTTCTCTACAAGGTAGTCCTTGCAGTTCCTCTTCTAATGCTGTCTTGGCAACAGTGAAAGCGACACTTTATCCTTTCCCGAATATTTCTTAGCAACTTTTCCCTTACTTGGTCTTTCTTTGCCCTCGCCCTTCTTAAGGGTCTTGCTGGTCTTCCTTTTCTTTTTGGTCTCACAAATATAGAGAACTGGCTTCTCCTTCTTGATGGCACTCTCAACTTCCCTCAACATATTGAGGAGCTCAGGGAGAGTCACCTCAAACTTGCTCATGTTAAAATTCATGATAAAGTGAGAAAAGAAATCTGGTAGGGACTAAAGTATAAGATCAACACACAAGTTATCCTCTAGGACTATTCTTAGACCTGTGAGTTTCTCGATCCACTCTATCATCTTAAGGACATGGTTCTCAACTGATGTCCCTTCTGTTATCCTGGCTTGGAAGAGTTCATTAGATATCTCATATCGTTGAGTTCTTCCCTATTTCTCAAACAGTTGGAGGAGATGAAGGATAGAATCTGTATCCATACTCTCATGTTGCCTTTGTAACTCGGGTGTCATGGAGGCCAACATGTAACATTTTGTCAATGTGGAATCATCTATATACTTCACATAGCGAGCGATCTCATCCTCGCTTGCCCCTTTTTCCAGCGTGGGCAGAATTGTATCAAGGACATATGTGATTTTCTCTGACGTGAGAATAATTCTCAAATTACGGAGCCAATCTGTATAGTTTGGACTAGTGGGGCAGTTTGCATCAAGTATGCCATGTAGGGGGTTTGTGAGCAACATGTTTATGACAAAACAAGATATAGCAAAAATAAATAATATGCAGATTTTATGAAAAATACTAATTAGGATATGAACTTCTATCTTAATGTACTCCCACTATTTTCATAGCGAATCACGCGACGCCCTCGACACGTGAGATGGAAGTCTCCGACAGACTCCTAGTGGGGATCGAGATCCAATTGGCATCTTAGTGCAACCTCGAGGGACTCGACCAAAAGTAGGCAACTCTTGCCAATCACAACTCCTTGTGATTCCCGTCACATTCGACCTTCGAATCATCGTGGTCTCGAGGGACTCGACCAACCATGATATTCAGTTAAGTCATCACTATCGTTACAAGATGAGTCTGATTTGATGATATGCTCTCGAGGGACTCGACCAAGCACACCATGTCCTAAGGTCACCGGTGACATCTCTATGTCGTAGGTAAGAACTCGATCACATAGATAGGTGAGCCTCGAGGGACTCGACCAACTCAACCTACGTCGTGATTCAATTTCTTCCTATAACGATGGAAGGTCACGTGGGTCAATCTTATTGCCTCACGCTTACCGACTTAATATTATCGTGGGAGGGGTTTTTATTTATACTGATCTCCTAATATGTCGTGTCACACATATACATATTTAATATATATCTACATCGCATGTAAATAAATAAATAAATAAATAAATATATATATATATATATATATATATATATATATATCTAGTAGGTGTATAACACATCATATATGCAAGCCACACTGGATGATTATGAGCCATCACCTAATATGATTAAGCCCGAGCCAATAGACCTAATCACTCACAATAGGATATATGTGTACATTGGCACATCTCCATGCCCTGTGATTGTTGATCTCGTCATCATCGATTCCGTCTGATCATCGCATCACCATGCGTCGTAATCTCCCACCATGGTATCGTGGGTCCCGCTGTCACCTCCATGCTCCAACTGCGCCTCTCCATGTAATTACAAATAATCATAAGCACGGAGGCCCAACAATAAACTAGAAAAACCTAGGCTCACAAGCCCCAATAATAATAATAATCATAATTATACATATCAAAACACATGACTCATGATTATCCATCCACATCATATCTAGGATTACTAGATATATATAATAATTAATTAAACTATTTAATTAATTATTTTTCTAGAAATTAGGACATTATGTGTCGGGGGTACATTCCAGCGTCACAAACCATTTTTCTTCCACGCCAGAAGTTTCTTTCTGATATTTATGTTATGAAAGAGTACGAAAAAAAAAAAAAAAAGATCAGTTTTCCTTATTTGATTGTATCAGAAAGGCACTTTGGGATTGCTAAATCACAGACGAGATAAATATATAAAGCAACAGAACCATCATAGTATTTTTTTGACTCCTACGAAAGGATCGAAATTTCCAGAATTATCAAGGGCATTTTCATAATTCTGGATGAGAGGATAGTCCTCAAAATTTATAAAATTATCAAGGGTATTTTTGGAATTCTATACATGAGGATAACCCTCAAAATTTCCAAAAATCATTGAGTGTATTTTTGGAATTTTGTACATGAGGACCGTCCTCGAAATTTTTAGAATTCAGAGGGGTAGGATCATTCTTTTCTCAAAAGGATGCCCTAGCCCTCTCTTTGCCCCCTTTTGTGTCACCGTCGCCACCACCGCTGCCCCTGCGCAGGTGGTAGGGTTGGCCGCGAGCAAGCCGCTGGTGGCCGCCCCCTTGCAGGTGTGTCACGGGCGACCGCCCCTTGCGACCTGACCGTGGGCGGCAGGCCCTTGCAGGCTGGCCGCTAGCGACCGCCCCTTGCGGCTTGGCCACAGCCGGTCATGCCCACGGGCGGCCACCCCTTGCAGGGGGTCTGACCGCAGCCGGTCGCCCATTTGTAGGGAGGCCCTGGCTGCAGTCGACCGCCCCCTTCCAGGTGGCCAGGCCAAGCCCTACTGCCCCTCCACCTCGTTGCCTTCGCTGCGAAAACGCAACAAGAATGTGTAGAACGATTCTACGCGATTCAATCTTATCACACGTAGTTTTAAACCAATCTTTCACACGAAAACCTTGGCTCTGATACCACTGTTGGGAAACCTCAGCGGGTGCATCACATACGTAGTGGAAATCAAAATAAAAATTAGTTTCCCACGCAGATCAAATCGTCGTGTAAAAGATTGGGGTTGCGAGAAAAATGCAAAAATCGATAAAATGTCCTCCTCTCTAGCGGTATCCACATGATGGATCTCTGCAGCAAAACTCCTCCAATATGATCTTGCAACTCTTACTCAGAGGGAGGGAGGAGAATAGGAGGTGGTGGCTAAAGCTGCAGCCGATCAACCATGAGTCTCCCCTCCTATTTATAGAGAGCCACCAAAACCCTAGGGCTCCTTCCTTAATGGGTATTGGATCTCCATCCAATAACCCACTAACCTTGTATTATTGGATCTCTATCCAATAATCTCTTTAGGCCTATAATTGGGCCTTAATCAAGGAGCCCATCAATATAGGGTCTCATCTAATGAGAATAGGGGCTAATTAGATCTTCATTCAATCCTCTATTCGCTGAAGCATCCACCATATATGTGTGACCCTCTAGGCCCGATACCGAGCTGTCCGTGAGTCACTCCCATCAGAACTTCTTTTGATATAGTGAATTATTATCCCCATAATAATTCACTTGACTCATCGACTATGGACGTACTAGGCCACTACGCCATAATCCCCAGATGGTATAGGGGGATCAAATCCATCAGACCTGTATGTCCACAGTTACCATATATCTATAATCCCTCATCCAAATAATATCCCAAAGATCGTATATTGGACATGGTACTGTCAGATCACAAACGGAATCAGTTTGTCTTGCTCTATTCAGATTCTGTCGGAGAACTTCTTCTCACTCAATCCGAATGACCCTAGCCAGGGATTTGTTTGAGCAAGCATATATGGGATATTCCTCTCATGATACCGAGAATGGATGATCCTCTATTGGCAATCAATTGCCTTCGTAAGGTTGGCTACCAATCCTGATAACCAACTATACGAGATCTAGAACTTTCCAAACCTGTAAGTCTGGCGTCAAGGAAAGGAGTACTCATACAAGGCATCCTTGGTGTCTCATGTTTAAAGACCAAATACACAATTGGGACTATGGAATCGCTGTCTGACATTAGGTATCATTAACCATATAGCATTCCATAAGCGGATCAATCAGTGCACTCATTCTCTAATGAGCACCTATACTATATACTTAGTGTCTCTACACAAGTGGCTATGAAACCAGCCGCCTCCATCATATGGACGGGTATATAGTACAACATCCGGTTATCTCAATGTCTCTCTTGAATAACCTATGATCGAGATTATTAGGATCTGTGTTTAAAGGTGAATCGATCTTATTATCATGATCTCATTACGATCCGATTACCATTGCACAGAACTAAGGACATAACAATATATATGTAACAAATAATATAATGTGAGAATATGCCAGTATTAATCATAAGCAAAAAGATCACACAGTGTGTCATACGTGCCATCACTCATGTGATTGGCTTGCAGGGCACCTGTAACTAGCAGAAGTCATATTATTTTTTAAGCATTTTGAAAATGATCTCCTTTTTACTATGATTTATGTTGATGATGTCATTTTTAGATCTACAAATGAATCTTTATGTGAGTCATTTACTAAAGAAATGAGCCAATAGTTTGAAATAAGTTTAAAATGTGACTCAATATTCTTCTTAGGATTACAAATAATACAACTAGATGATAGTATTTTTATTTGCCAAACTAAATACACCCTAAACTTGATAAAACGGTTTGGGATGGAAAATGCTAAAGTATTAAACACTCACATAAGCACTTCTACAAAGTTGGACTTAAATAATGAAGGAGAAAACTTTGATAAAAAAGCTTATAGAGGTATGATAAGAAGTTTATTATGCTTGACTGCTGCCAGACCAGATATCATGTTTAGTGTTGGACTATATGGAAGGTATCAATATAACTCGAAACTCTCTCATTTGAAAGAAGTTAAACGAATCTTTAGATACTTGAAAGGAACATCTAAACTATGATTATGGTATCCAAAATCAAAGAACTTTGACTTGATTGCCTATTCTGATGCTGATTTTGGTGGACGTAGAATAGAAAGAAAAAGTACTACAGAACATATCAATTCTTGGGCATACACTTGTTTCTTGGGCTTCCAAGAAACAAAATTGAGTAGCTTTATCTACTGTGAAAGCATAATATATTACAGCTAGTGCATGTTGTGCCCAAGTCATTTGGATGAAAAACACACTAGAAGATTATGGAATAAAGTTAAACAATATTCTCATAAAGTGTGATAATACAAGTGATATATGTTTGAGTAAAAATCCTATTCAACATTCAAGAATCAAACATATTGATATTAGACATTATTTTATAATGGATCATGTAAATTGTCAAGATATCTCTTTGAAATTTATTGAGTCTACGCATCAATTAGCGGATATTTTTATAAAACCCTTAAATGAAGAACAATTTGATTTTCTTAGGAGAGAACTTCGAATGCTAAATCATAAAAATATATGAATTGCTTGATTTCATAAGAATAAGCTATTTTTTTGTGATAATGTTTTATTGTTCCCATGAGATATTTATCTTATTATTCATAAAAAAGAGAGAAAATTTGTATGAAAATAATTTTGTTATTTTACAATTTTATTTGCTACATTTGCTTGAAATTACGTGAGATAATTTTAAATGCATGAATAGCTCTTAAATTTTTTAATCTCCTTGAATATGGGAATTGATTCCACACTGCTTGGTGTGACTCCCAAATTTTTGATGAACTTCATCCACACCCCTTCCTTTGCTGCTTCTACTGCAGCAATGTATTTCACCTCTGTGGTTGAGTGAGTAGTAGTATCTTGCTTGGAACTCTTCCAGCTTATTGCTCCTCCATTTAGGGTGAAAATATATCTTGAATTTAACTTGCTATCATCAATAGCAGACTGAAAACTCGAGTCCATGTAGCCCTCAACCTAGAGGCTACCTCCTCCATAAACCAGTAAAAGATCCTTAGTCCTTCTCAAGTACTTAGGGATACACTTTACTGTCTTTCAGTGTTCTAAACCTGGATCTGCCTAATACTTGCTCGTGACACTCAGAGCATGTGCTATATCAGGCCTGGTACATAGCATCACATACATGATAGACCCTCTTGCTGAGATATAAGGTATCTTATCCATGTCTGTTCTTTCTTTAGGAGTCTTTGAGGGCATACTCCTAGAAAGTGATATTCCATGTCTCATCGGTATGAGACATCTCTTGAAATTTTTCATGTCAAACCTTTTGACAATGGAGTCTATATACCTAGACTAGGACAAGCCAAGCATCCTCTTGGATCTATCTCTATAGATCTGGATCCCCAAAATATAAGATACTTCCCCTTTGTCTTTTATGGATAAGTTTCTAGATAGCCAAGCCTTTATTGTGGAGAGCATTCCTACATCATTCCCAATGATTAGGATGTCATCCACATATAGCACCAAGAAGATGATAGCACTTCACTTATCTTCCTATGCACACAAAGTTCATCTTCATTCTTAACAAAGTCATAAGATCTGATCGTCTCATCAAATCTTATGTTCCAACATCGAGAAGCATGCCTTAGTCTATAAATGGACTTGAGCAACCTGCACACTTTATCTGGACTCTCTCTGGATACAAATCCCTCTGGCTGTATCATATATACCTCCTCCTCAAGGTTGCCACTGAGGAATGTCGTTTTGATATCCATCTGTCAAATCTCATAATCATAGTGCGCTGTAATAGATAAAAGAATTCTAATGGACTTAAGCATGACTACAGGTGAAAAGGTTTCGTCACAGTCAAACTCCTTATCTTTGATGATATCCTTTAGCTACTAGCCTTGCCTTATAGTTCTCTACCTTTCTATCTATTCTGATCTTTTTTTTTATGATCCACTTGCAGTCGATGGGTACAATACCCTCAGGCGTATCCACAAGGTTCCAAACCTTGTTAGAGTACATGGAATCTATCTCAGAATTCATGGCTTCTTGCCACTTCGTGGAGTCTATACTTATAATAGCCTCCTCATTGGTCTGAGGATCAACATCCTGAGAGTCCTCTCCACTGATATGTCCCACATATCTTTCAGGAGGGTGATATTCTGCTAGACCTACGCAAAGTTGGAATTTGTGTATTAGGTACCTGAATAGATTCGGGCTCTGGAATAGTGCTTGAGCTAAGTTCTCAACCTCGCTCAATTCTATCTTACTCCTACTGTTTCCACCAAGAATCTGTTCATTCTCAAGGAACACAACTCTCTTGGCAACAAAGACCTTTCGGTCCTTGGGGTGATAGAAAAAATACCTACAAGTGATCGAAGAGTCTCTAATACTCTTTCCAATTTGGTTCTTCACCTCATTCTTATATTTCTTGAATTTCTTAAAGGCCTCAGACTTATACTTCATTAAGTACACGTGTTTATACCTAGAGAAATCATTAGTGAATGTAATAAAATATGAGTAACCACCTATAGCCTGAGTCAATATGGGACAACATACATCACTATGTATGAGTTCCAATAACTCGGTAGCTCTCTCTCCAGTTCCACTAAAAGGAGAGTTGGTCATCTTCCCACAAAGGCAATGTTCGTAGGTTGCATATGACTCATAGTCAAATGGATCTAAGTATCTATTTTTCAGTAATTTTTGAATTCTTCCCTCATGTATATGACCTAGCCTACAATGCCATAGGTATGCATTATTCACCTCATCTCTTTTCCTCTTAGATATATTTATATTCATGATATGTAGAGAAGTGTCTAACACATACAAACCATTTATAAGGGTCCCTCTAGTGATGATCTCATGATCCATAATTATTGAACAACTATTATTCTCAAAGACTAATTTATATCCACTAATTTCATCCATAATTATTATTTTTAATAATGGAAGGGATAAAATGACATGCATATAATGTAATAATAGCTCCACTAGGCAGATGTAGGATGACCTCTCCAACAGCAATTGTAACAACTCTTGCTCCATTGCCCATTTTGAGGTCCATCTTGCCTTTAGCCAGTTTCCTAGGTCTTGGGAAAACTTGTAACGAATTGTAGATATGATAAGCACTCTCGATATCCAATACCCATGTGTTATCAGAAAAATCTGACAAGTAGAGACTGATCATGAATATATCTTAAGCTTCTCCAAGCTTCTGTTTTGCCTTATTTGCATGGTAGTCCTTACAGTTCCTCTTTCAATGCCCGTCTTGGCCGTAGTGGAAGCATTATCTTTTGCCCTTTGCCAAGTCTTTCATAGTAACCTTTGCTTTACCCAGTTTTCCTTTGCCCTTACCCTTCTCAAGGGTCTTACTAGCCTTCCTTTTCTTATTGGTCTCGCCAATATAGAGAATTAGCTTCTCTTTCTTGATGGTGCTCTTAACTTCCCTCAACATATTAAGGAGTTCAGATAGAGTCACCTTAAGCTTGTTCATATTAAAAATAATGAACTGTGAAAGGAATCCGGTAGGGACTAAAGTATAAGATCAACACACAAGTTATCCTCTAGGACTATCTATATACTTCATAAAGCCAGCGATCTCATCCTCGCTTGTCCTTTCCTCCGGCGTGGACATAATCATGTTAAGGACATATACGATTTTCTCCTCCATGAGAATAATTCTCAAATTACGGAGCCTTTAGACCAATGAGGCAGTTG
Organism: Ensete ventricosum; assembly: GCA_029747655.1. NCBI lineage: Eukaryota > Viridiplantae > Streptophyta > Magnoliopsida > Zingiberales > Musaceae > Ensete > Ensete ventricosum. Next base: position 24,751,416 of record JAQQAF010000002.1, read on the forward strand.
GCGTCAAGTATGCCACGTAGGGGGTTTGCAAGCGACAAATAAGATATAGCATAAATTAAATAACATACAGATTTTACAAAAAAATACTAATTAAGATATGGACTTCTATCTTAATATACTCCCACTATTTTCCTAGCGAATCACACGACACCCTCGACACGTGAGACAAAAGTCTCCGATAGACTCCTAATGGGGATCGGGATCCAATTGGCATCTTAGTGCAATCTCGAGGGACTCGACCAACTACACTAAGCCCAAAAGGTAGACAACTCTTGTCAATGACAACTTCTTATGATTCTCGTCATGTTCGGTCTCCGAATCATCATGGTCTCGACTACTCGACCAACTATGAAGTTGAGTTAAGTCATCACCATCATTACAACATGAGTCTGATTCGATGGATATGCTCTCGACCACTTGACCAAGTCATACCATGTTCTCAGGTCACCGGTGATATATATATGTCGTAGGCAAGAACTCAATTACATAGATAGGTGAGCCTCGAGTAACTCGACCAACTCAACCTGTCAGGATTCAATTTCTTCCTATAACGATGGAAGGTCACGTGGATCAATCTTATTGCCTCACGCTTATCGACTTAATATTATCACAGGAGGGGTTTATGTTTCGTATCAGTCTCCTAATATGTCGTGTCACACACATATATATTTAATGTATATCTACATCACATGTAATATATATATATATATATATATATATATATATATATATATATATATCTAGTAGGTGTATAACACATCACATATGCAAGCCACACTGGATGATCATAAGCCGTCACCTAATATGATTAAGCTCGAGCCAATGGGCCTAATCACTCATAATAGGATCTATGTGTGCATCGGCGCATCTCCATACCCTATGATTATTGATCTCATTATCATCGGTCTCGTCGGATCGTTGCATCACCATATGATGTGATATCTCGCCACGACATCGTGGGTCCCGCTGTCACTTCCACGCTCCCACTGCGCCTCTCCATGTAATTACAAATAATCACAAGCACGCAGGCCCGACAATAAACGAGAAAAATAAAGACTCGCAGGCCCCAATAATAATAATAATAATAATAATAATCATAATCATAATTACATACATCATAACACATGGCTCATGATCATCCATCCACATCATACATCACATATACATCACATTATATGTAGGATTACTAGATATATATAATAATTAATTAAACTATTTAATTAATTAATTTTCAGAAATCAGAACATACTCAGAATTTTCAGAGTTGTCAAGGGTATTTTTATAATTCTGGATGAAAGGACAGTCCTTAGAATTTTCAAAATTATTGAGTGTATTTTAGGAATTATGTATACGAGGACAATCCTTAGAATTTCTTGAATTTATAGGGGTAGGATCGTCCTTTTTTCAAAAGATGCCCTAACCACTCTTGCCCCCTCTATGTCGCCGCCATTGCCCTTGCGTAAGCGGCGGCTACCCTTGCCCGCCGCCCTGCCAAGGGGCAGCCACCCCTGCGGCTGGCGATGCCGCCCCTACTAGCGATAGGGCTGGCCGCGGGCGGCAGCCCCTTGCGAGCGCCCTACAACCGGCCCCACTTTGCAGGCACCGCGCTGTAAGCGGCTGTGCCGCGTGCGGTTGTCGCCCCTACGGGTTGGCCGCAGCCGGCCGTAACCGCGGGTGGTTGCTGCCCTCACGGGGGGCGCTTCTGCTTGTAGGTGTCGCCCATTGCGGGCTGGCTCTGGCCGCAGCCGACCGCCCCTTGCAAGGGGCCTTGGTCACAGCCTAACTGTGGGTGGCTGGCCCTGCATGGGGGCTGGCCGTGGCTGGCCGCCCCTCCTCCAAAGTGTTGCCTTTGCTTCGAAAATGCAGCAAGAATGCGTAGAATGATTCTGCGTAATTCAATCTCATTATACGTAGTTTAAAACCAATCTTTCACACAAAAACCTTCGCTCTGATACCATTGTTGGGAAACCTCAACGGGTGCATCACATGCAAGGGCAATAAAAACAAAAGTTGGTTTCCCACGTAGATCAAATCATCGTGCAAAAGATTAGGGTCGGGAGAAAAACATAAAAACTGATAAAACCGTGGTGTATGAGAGATTAATTTTACCTAGGGAGATCGTATATCTTTATGTTTCCAGATTTGGATAGAGAGGATGAAGGAGGTCAAGCGTCCTCCTCTCTAGCGGTATCCACATGATGGATCTCGCAACGAAACTCGTCTAATTTGATCTCGCAACTCTTGCGCAGAAGGAGTGAGGAGAATAGGAGGGGAAGGCCAACGCTGTAGCCTATCAACCATGAGTCTCACCTCCTATTTATAGAGAGTCACCAAAAATCCTAGGGCTCCTGCCTTAGTGGGTATTGGATCTCCATCCAATTATCCACTAACCTTGTATTATTGGATCTCTATCTAATAGTCTCCTTAGGCCTCTAATTGGGCCTTAATCAAGGAGCCTATCAGCATAGGGTCTCATCTAATGAGAATAGGGGCTAATTGGATCTCCATCCAATCCTCTATTCGTTGAAGCATCCACCATATGTATGTGACCCTCTAGGCCTGATATCGAGTTAGCCATAGTCACTCCCATCAGAACTCCTTCTGATATAATAATGCACTCGACTCATCGAATACGGATGTACTAGGCCACTACGCCATAGTCCCCAGATGATATAGGGGGATCAAATCCATCGGACCTGTCTGTCCACAGTTACTTACCATGTATCTATAATCCCTCATCCAACTAATATCCCAAATATCGTATATTGGATATGGTACTGTCAGGTCACAAACGAAATCCGTTATAGTCTCGCTCTAATTGGATTCCCCGGAGAACTTAAAGCTCTCTCAATTTGAATGACCCTAGCTAGAGATTTGTTTGAGCAAGCACATATGAGATATTCCTCTCGTGATATCGAGAGTGGATAATCCTCTATTGACACTAAATTATCTTCGTAAGGTTGGCTACTAATCCCGATAACCAGTTGTACCTTTCCAAACCTGTAAATCTGGCGTCAAAAAAAGGAGTACTCATATAAGGCATCCTTGGTATCTTAAATATAAGGACTAGATACACAACTGGGACTATGAAATCGCTGTCTGACATCAGATATTATTAACTATACAACATTCCATAAGCAGATTAATTAGTAAACTCATTCTCTAATGATCACCTGTGCTATAACCTTAGTGTCTCCACATAAGTGCTATGAGACCAACCACTTCTATCATATGGACATGTATATAATACACCGATCTGTCCGGTTATCTCGATGTCCCTCTCGAGTAACCTATGACCGGGATTATTTAAGATCTATGTTTAAAGGTGAATTGATCTCATTATCGTGATCTCATCACGATCTTATTCCCATTGCACAGAACCAAGGACATCACAGTATATATATACTACATATAATATAATGTGAGAATATGTCAATATTAATCATAAGCAAAAAGATTACGTAGTGTGTCACAAGTGTCATCACTCACGTGATTGGCTTGCAGGGCACCTGTAACTAGCAGCTGTCTCATATCAGTGGCTCATTATTTCTTTTTTAGAGGCCTCTTTGAACTTTCACCTTACTAGAATTTTATTGGGCTCGGAGATCGGCTCAATCTGAATTCGACGAATAAGGCACGTAATCTGTCCTCTATGTGTGATTCAAACTCCTCCAACTTGACATCGATTGAACCTTGAGATGCCATTACGTGTGCCTCCAAATCTAAGATGTCAATGTCCCTCTCCTACTATTGGGTCAGTGGTATAAGACAGTTGGGTGGTTTGGTGGCCGAAAAGGATGGTGGATCATGGGTAGATGGCTATGATTTGGGTTTGATATGTTTCTATTTTTTGGGTGTTGTTGGGGCTGTGATTTAGGGCTGCTATAGAGGCTGTAAGAAGGGTTTCATGATAGAGGTTTAGGGTTAGAGGGATGGCTTAAGGTTACTGTTGATGGTAGCAACCAGTTTTGTAGGATTGGTGGCTGCGGAGGGTAAGGATCAATGGAAGGTTCGGTGGCTGCGGAAGACTGTTGTTTAGGCTGCGATTTTGGCTACGGATTCTGAAAATAGGTTATGATGGTTGTATCTTAAGGCTAGAGGGGTGCTCTAATGATAGCGTGGGTGGCATTAACAATTTTGATAAGAATTAGATATGGCTGTAGCAAAACATATTAAAAGGCAATGCGATAGAATTCTGCATCGATAGGCTATGATAGGTCATTGTTTTGGGCTACGGTTTTAGGTGATATTTGGGTTATGAAAATAAGTTACAATGGTTGTGCCTTAAGGCTAAAGGGATTGATTCCCTGAAGATGTCTTACAGGATAGTTGGGTTTCGATGGGTTAAGTAGAAGAAGAAAGACAAAGGTGCAACAACATATTTTTCATCGAAAAATTTCAATAGTGAAGATGTAATATTTTCTAGAAATTCTCAATAAAAATTTAAGTGAAACTCAAGAAGAATCTACTAGTAAGGGAGTGGTAATGTCATGAAAAATTTTGTGGAAAGAAACGACAGCAAAAGTTTCTGCAAAATTAAATATTGTAAGAAGGTGTTGTTGTAGAATTTTTTCAGCGAAAGATTTCAGTAGTATAGTCAAAAATTTTTATAGTAGTTTATAACAATGAATCAAGTAAAACTCAATGGGAATCCACTAGCAAGGGAAAGGTAATACTCTCAAAAAATTTGTGGAAGAAATCAGCAGCAAAAATTTTGGCAAGATCAAGGAATACGAGAAGGTATTGCGGCAGAATTTTTTCATCGAAAGATTTCAGCAGTATAGATGAGATTTTTATCCAGTAGTTCAAAGCAAGGATTTGAGTAAAACTTGAAGAGAATCTGCTGGTAAGGGAAAGGTAATGCCGATAAAAAATTCATGGAAGAAAATGGCAGTAAAAGGTTTGGCAAAATCAAAGATCATGGGAAGGTACTATAGCATATTTTTATGTCTAAAGTGCAGCAGTTTGGATGTAAAAGATCAGTAGTTTATATTGAGAATTTTTCGATGAAACTAAAAGGAAATCCAAAGATAGGAAGTGCTAAAGCCATCATAAAATTTTGTAGAGATTGAATTAGTAAAAAACATAGCAGCAAATCAAATAGTCAAGGGTGTGCGGTTGGAAGTCTACAGCGTAACTTTCATCGCAAAGATGGAAACTTTACACGAAAAGTTTATGCAGCAAACAGAAATAAATTCTTTTAGATTTTTTAAATAGGGATAACTAAATTGCAGCAGCAGTAAGGTAGGAAACCAGAATCTGTTGTAATTCACGGGGAGATCAAATGATAATCTGTGGTAGTGGAGATGATGGTGAAATTTGGTGACAATCTTCAAGAAATTGTGAGAATTGCTTTAGACGGCTATGGGGGGCTGATGGATGGCTGTGGATGGGTAGTGAAACACCAAGAATACTGCTCTGATACTAAGTGTTAGAACCCTTGCGGATTCTAAACTTGGGGTGATCTCTATAGGGGATCAGCCTCCTTGGAACTCTATAGGGGTTCCTCCCTCATTGATTTTCAGCACTATAGCTAAAACATAATTGATCTATTGATGATGAAAGAGAGAAAAATACAAGGCTATTTATAAGGCTTCTAAACCCCAACTCCTAATAGGATTCCTACTTAAGATTCCTACTCCTAACAACTCGTACTCTAACTCTAAGAAGCAACTTCTACTTCCAACAACTCCAAATCCAACTCTAAGAAGCAACCTCCAAACTAATTGTAATCCTATTCTAACTTAACATCTCCTCAACTAACCCCTCTTTAACTAGGATAAGAGGTGGTTAATTAGGGTGACATGTATTTTATTCTTCCTTCAAAATATCTTCCTCCAAACTAATCATAACCTAGTTGGCCTCCTCACCTCTTTAATAGGATTTACATAAATGCCCTCTTCAATGAAACTAAATTAGGACTCCCCTAGCTAGAGTCCTAACATCCACTGTTATGCCTTACTCTGAGATGATGGACCCAAGATCACCTTCTGCTGAAGAAAGTTACATTTTGATTGTTTGATAAAAAGGGTATGCTCTCAAAGGATCGTCAAATATCACTCTGTTAATAGGTATTGCTGTTTGATTTCTTGTTATTGCTGGCAATAATTTCGTGTTGCATGCCCAAAGAATTCAAGCTTGCGGAAACCGGATGCGAGCTCCAAAAACACAATTGGTAGAATGATGATAGTATTGTTATTATTGATCACATGCCACAAACAACACAGATCACATGTCGCAAACAAAGATGGGGGCCAAGAACAAGTTCGTCACCATCAGTTGCCGCTGCCGGGGTACAAGGAGGCCAGATCGGTGCCGTCGGGGAGGGTGGTGGGGACGACGCAGGCCTGCGTGCACATGCTGGTGCAGGACACGCTGCCGACCTGGCCGTTGGCGCAGCGGTTGTAGCAGTCTTGGAAGCAGAGGGCGGTCGCGGCCGGCGCGGACGACGCCACCAGCATTGCGACGAGGAGGAGGGCAACCACCGCCATCTTAGTGTTCGCCATCGCTGCTATGGTGGAAGCCGACCTCTTGTTAAAGATTCTGATGGAACAGCGAGTGATGGTTGCGTTGCTTGCAGCGGACGAGGGGGTGGAGGGGTGGTGGCGTCCTTATAAAGGTGGCGAGGAGTGGGTACGATCTGGGAATCGCCAGATTGACGTGGGGAGGATCGCGTGGTTGTTGCACCCACGGATCGCGTTCCACCGCGCGACGAGTTCCCAGCGCTGACTTTGTCCGCTTGGTTCTCGTTCTCGATTGCATCTTTCCCGGTGCAACCCGAGTCGGACTTCCTGTGATTGCAGGTCTTCGGTAATGTGGTTGAGTTAAGTTTTTGCTGTGATATCAAATATCATTGATTAATGAGGAATGTGCACATGATTTAGTTGTCATATTCGTTGATAATGAAGTATGTGATTTTTTTTTATAATAGATAAGACATTATTTTGTAATTGATCCTTTTTTTTTTGTTACACTGTAAGGTATAGAGAGCATTGATGAGATCGAAGGGCATTACCAAAAATTCATAATGGTCGTTGTGCTTTCGAAGACAGTCTTCGGTATGTTTTCTTTATGCACATAAATTTGATGATATCCGAACCACAAATCCAGCTTTGTGAAGACTTGTGCTCCCTTTAATTTATTAATTAATTCATCCACTATAGGAATAGGGTACTTGTCCTTGACTGTGATGCTGTTGAGGGCTCGATAGTCTACACACATTTGTCACGTTCTATCTTTCTTGCATACAAGAGCACTCATAGTGGATGAATTAATTCGGGGTGGCAACTTGGCCAAACGATCCCCTGTTTCAAGTATCTCCTATACAATCTTCTCTAATTCGACCTTATGAAGCTGACGATAATGATACAGCCAAGTATTTGCTGGTGGTTTACTCGGTAGGATCGAAATATAGTGGTCGTGTAGTCGGGTAGGAGGTAAACTATGCAGTTCGATGAAGACGTCTAAAAATTTAGCAAGTAATTAGAGAAGGCTTGGGTCTTCTTTTTGTCAGCTCCCTCATATGTTGTTATTGAAGTTGCATACGAAAGGTGTAGTGCACTTTTTGTAAAACTTTCTCCATGCGCTGCGTTGAAACCATCGCTCCCGCGTTTCCTGAATAGGATCACCTATTTTCCTTTGCTGAAAAATTTCATAATTAACTTTTAAAAATTCCAAGAAACATCACCGAGCATCGTTAGTCATTCGATGCTGAGCACTACCTCAGAATCATCCAGTGGGAGGAGGAAAAAGTCAGCACTGATATCCTGGTCTTGCAGCATTAACTTCATGTGTGGGCATCTTCGATCGTACTTCAAAATTCGACCGTTGGCGACCTTGACATCAAACCTGCTACAATCTTCAATATAAGGTACCATCCGGGTAGCAACCTTACTGTTCATAAAATTATTGATGCTTCTGGTATCAATGAGGATGGTGATTGGATGTTGTTTGAGGAATCTTCCAACATTCATTGTCTGCAGGTTCGCGTAGCCGGCAAGAGCATGCACCATACAATCGGACGGTTGTGGCTCTTCCTCCGTGACCTCCTCCTCATGCTTGAGGTCCTCCTCTTCATGTTCTAAATCATTAATGGGTTGAATCCGAAGAAGTCATCCCCTCTTGTAATGATGGTCGCGACTTTATAGTTCATTACAATTCCAACATAGGCCCTTTGTCGATCAGTTACGAAGTTCTTCTCTTATCAATTTCTTTGGCTAAGAGGGATGACTGGGAATGGACGGTGCTGGAGGTTTGTATGTTGCTAGTCGAGGTGTTGTTCTCGTCCTTCAAACATCTTAGTTGAGTCGATCTTCTTGGATTCAAGTGAAGGAGATTGCAGCCATCAAGATGTAGGGCTACTGCTCTTTTACTTCTCCTCTTATCTCCGACTTTAGTCCTTCGATGAATGTCCCTAATAATTATTTTTCAGACCAATCACATGCTTGGTTAGATAATCTCTCAAACCTGGCCTGGTATTCTTAGATTGTGGAGGTTTGTCAGATCTTCGTAAGTTGATCATCGATGTTCTCATATTCAGACAATCCAAAGTGGATTAGTAGCCCGCTCTTGTATTGTCTCCACCTTGGGACTCCTTGGGTGTGCCCAAGCCAATTGTACCATTGTATTGCATCACCCTTAAGGTGGATAGCAGTGATGTCCACCATAGAAGCCTTCGGTATCTGGTGATAGCAGAAGTAGCGTTCTACGCACGAAAGCCATCCCGTCGGGTCTCCCTCTTCCCATCGAGGGAAGTCCACCCTCATGCATGGTTGTGCTATATTCATGGCTTGTTCTTCCTTTTTTGGAGGCCTCTCCTTTTGATCTGAACTTTCACCTTGCTACGACTTCATCATACTTATGGTTGGTGGCTATAGGGGTCTCCAACTCCTAATTTTATTCTTATTCCACCCAGAGAGAGTCCAAGCTAAGTGGAACTCTCCTCTTCTTTTCCTAGCCGGCCTCTCTTAAGAGGAGGAAGCGACTTGGAGTCTCTCATCTCACAAGGACTCCTCCTTAACCATAGTCAACCACTTCTTTACTAGGGGTGGCGGCTAGGTTAGAGTTTATTGCATTCATGACTCAATTGACTCTGACTCGTATTCAACTCTGACTCCTAATCAGACTCCAGTTCCACCGAATCCTAACCCTACTAGGATTTGGGCTGATTTATTACAACTGACTCAAATCTTCTACTAGCCAACCTAATGTCAGGTCTAGGTTAGCCAACAAGGCCCAATCTAAGGATTCGACTCAATCGATTAGGACCCAACTCAATTGGCGTCCTAACAAGCTCTTCCCAATTTTACTAATGGCATTTGGTTGTTTATGGTTCCTTTAGGAACTCAAACTAACTTATGTGGACTATACCTTCTAAATGAGCATTTATAGGCAAAACGTCCAAGTCTATCACAAAAATTATATTTGTTTTCGAATGAAGAATGTAATGTGGGTCCTTTAACAAAGATAGTTAGCTTTTGTTGAGTATTACCCACAAAGTCAATACCTTCTTTTCTATGAACATGACCTTTGTTGGCAAGGATCATGTTTAGAGATTTATTACCTATTTTAAACTTTTCTAGGGTTTCTTGTAGTATGACATTTACCTTTTTTATTTCATCTAGTATTTCACATTTGGAGCAAGAAATACATGGTTTTGATGCTTCATGCATGGTTTTAAGTTTACTATAAAGTAATGCATGATCCATTTAGGGTGATTTATAAGCTTTACTAATCTTTTTATACTCATCAAATAATTCATGAAAGGCATTAAGCAACTCATCAAATGTAAAAGAGGCTTCGGAAGAGAAACTTACCTCATCATTGATGGTCATAAGCGCGTAGTTTGCTACTTCTTCTTGATTGTCCTCTTGATCTTCGGAGTGGCCCAACCTCTTGCATTCATAGCAAGAGGTTTTCTCTTATTTAAGTCCATTTTTGTTTTTAATATCTTATTTTGTTTTGTTACTTTTTATGATTTTTTTAGATTCTTTTATCGTAAGTTCAATGTCATAGTCCTCATCACTCAAGGTTTTACTCGAGGAGTTTTCTTTTATTCTCAATTCAATGTTCTTCCTGTTCTTTGGAATATGTTCTTCTTGTGTTCTCAATGTCAAATCCTTTCTGTTCTTTGGAAGATAGTTCTCATGTTCTTCTTTGCAAGTTATTTTATTTATTTTTGATAACTTTAATTTATTTATACTTTCATGTGTGACTTCTAATGTGTGCCATATATCAAGAGCCGAAACATAAGTAAAAACCTAATTAAATTTATTTTTATCTAAAACATAAAATAAAACATTCAGAGCTTTGGTATTTAAATAAAACATCTTTCTTTCATGATCATTCCAATCATTTATAGGATTGGATGACTTCTGTAATCCATTTTCGATAATGTTCCATAATTCAAAGTCCATCAAAATCAAGAAAATCCATATTCTAGTTTTCTAATAGTTGTAATTCATCCCATTGAACATAGGAGGACACGTAATGGAATGACCGTCATTAATGCCAAAAACAGCCATTAAACTCATTTGGGTGTTAAAAACTGAGTCGAACGTGGCTCTGATACCAACCGTTAGGATCGAGTTGGCACTAAGAGAAGGGGGTGAATTAGTGCAAGTGTTAAAAAAACTCAATTTTTCAATTGAACACAAACTAAAATCGAAAGCGCTTTTGATTGGAATTCATTAAGAGCAAATTATAGAGTGATTTAAAAGATAAAACCAAAAGGAGAAGCTCGAGCTTTTCTTAGAACTAGTTAATAGCAACTAAAAGAGCAAAATTAAAGTAAGATAAAATAAAGATACTCATAGTGTTTTTAGTGGTTTGGTCAAATTGACCTACGTCCACTATCGAATCCTCCTTTGTCGAGGCCCACCGGTGTCCACTACCCCTTACACACAATTCTCTTTTTCACATGCTTTGGAGAACAACCTTTACAACTCTCCTCTTCTCAAGCTTAGGAGATCAACTTTTACAACTCTTTCAACCCTTCCCTTAACACATTTACACTTTAAAAAAAGGGAAGCTCTTAACCAAATTCAACATAATTTTACCAAGTTTTTCCTTCACTTTCTTGCTCTCCCAAGAAAGAATACTTTAGTTATTTATATACTCCAATTGGCTTCAGAAATTGGAGCCAAAAAAATCAAACACCATGAAATTTCGGGGTACGGGAGGTACTACCTTCAACACCGGTGGTGCTATCATCGAAAGCTACCCTAAAAATTTGGTAATAATGGTAGTACCATTGCCTGGGCTGTATTAATATCGCCCACTAGCGGTACCACTACCTAGATCCTAGAAACAGTACTAAAAAGTACTATTTTATACCTGAGTTACACCTTTATTGACCTTTTCAGTCAACAAAATAAGCACTATCATTAGCTCAAATCAAACCTAAAGAAGACCGGTTAGCCCATAATTGAGTTGGTAAAACTAACTTTAATCAAGATACTAACAATGACACTTTAAAGACAAAGACAATTACACTAATCTTCGTTGTCTGGCACGTCAATCAATCTTTTAGTGAACTCTCGGCATCCTTCCGATGAACTCCCGATCTCCTTTCGACGAACTCTTGGTAACCTCCAGTGAACTCCTAGTGAGCTCCTGACAACTTGTCGGCGAACTCCCGACAAACCTCTGATGAATTCCTGGCAAGCTCTTATCACATCATCCGAACACTGACCCGATGCCCGATCTTGACTCCGACCCAATGACATATTCTTCCTTAATTATTTTGTTTTTTCCTAGTCGTAATCAGTCCTACATCACTTATCTCCAACATATAAGTTAGATTATAAACACACCAATTGGTTTCATCATCAAAATCTAAGATTCAATGGTTAATATTTCCAAAGGTGTTTGTATTACTACTTTACATACTTTTTGCTTTGGACATGAAATGTAAGGGGGAGACCAAGCACATTAATGTTCCAAGCTAACCTGATAACCTCAATGAACTGAGGGTGAGTACTCCACATGTTAAAGATTCGAAAAGGTTTGTTGCTATTGGGTACTGCTTTGTTTGTGTGTATATATATTATAGAGTGATTTGAAAACAATTGAGCACCATACTCCATAAGTGAATCTGGGTAAACTGTTAACCATTCTTGATTAATCAAGCATTTGTTAAGTCGAGCCATAATTTTTCTTTGGGGACTACTCCAAAAGAGACAATCACCTACAGATTTCATAGTAATCAATACAGTAGTATCTGTGCAATCATTAAAACTTTGAAGCTGGCTTTCTGCAAACATCTACCCCCCACTTTTACATTTGTGTATTAGATAGTATTAAAGTTAGAATAATCTAAGGCACTTTAGGACAACCATTTGCAATGCTTATCAGATTAGTCCATAAAGCAATTCTATCATGCATATTGTTAGAAGCATAAATACTAGTAATATTAAATTGACATCCAATCATTTTGTCTTCTGCCTTAAGGTGGATGAATTGTTCAATAGCAGAAACAAACCAAACACTGATAAAGTTAGGATGTCATAAGACCCATACTTTATCATAAGTGTCATAAGAATCATTAGTAAAAAGTTCTACATTAGGTCATATTAAATTCTTTTGAACACAAACACGAGTAGTTTTAATTTCTATTTCCACAAGAATAACAATATCACATGCAGTAGACCTGATTATTCTATTGAGCTCCCAACATTTTTCAAGCTTATTAAGTCCACAAACATTCCATCAGATTATTTTCATTAGAAATAAAAGTTAGGTGGGAAAGGAAGTCATAGATTCTTCCTAGATAGAAGGAAGAATGTGTGACCTAGGAAGGACATTACCAACCTTTTTTTATCCTTAGATTTTGCATGTTCCTCCTACACAATATCCTTACCTTTTAAACCTTTATTTCTATATTTGTCTACTTCTTCCATAGCTTGCAAATGTTTAAATTTTTGAGTACCTTGAGTCAAGAAGTCCTGGATGGCAGGGTGTGTGGGAGCACAGTGAGTTTGTTAAGGCACAATGTCCTGGTTGGTGAGATTTGTTAGGACATGAGGCTATTGAGATATAATTTCTCAGTTAGCGGGAAGAATGGATCTTAGAGATGTGGTTGTTATTGTGGCACAAGTATCATGGTAAACTCCTATTGTGTAAGGCACTGACAAAATTGGAAGAGATGAAATTCCTGACTTGTTCTTCTCCTATCTGTGTTGCTACCCCAACAAGTCTGAGTGCTCACTCGTCTTCACCACCACTGTCGCTATTAGCACTAGAGGAGACTCGCCTTGTTCATCAGTGCTCAGAATAGCAGCAACGACCCCGTGCTGAGGCTCTTAACGTAGCCGATAGACCTGTGTGATTTTTTTCCGGAGGTTACTGGCAAGTACCATTTGTATGACTAAAAAATAGGTAAACCCTGCAACATTGTGGCTTTCAAGAATATGAGACATGTACCTTTCAGGTGTTCCCATCAAGATTACTTTAAAAAATCTCATTAGGTACATCCTCATCGGAAGAAACCAATACATAGGCTTGTGCAAAAGCTAATCTTGTTTATGTAGTTGTAGCCTTGTCGATTTATAATGGCTATCCTATAGTGTTGTATAGCTTTGCAATAAAACATCGACTCTAAAGATGCAGAGGAAAACCATAGAAGGATACCATAAAGGAACATATTGTAAACTATGTAACTCCAATCGGATGTCAAGGGCCCAACAACATAGAATCATTGGATGGCCACTGATAGTTCAAAATCCTTTGAAGACCCATTGTAAATCTTCTTCAGAGTAGAGCTTGCACACAAAGAAACCATTCTCCAGCATATGGAGATCAAATGTCGATGTTCCCCATCTAGTCTTGATGAATGAGGATAGCGGGAAAAAGAATGTTTTGAGACCAACCACATAGCCAACAAGCACCATAGACCATGTCGCAATCAACTCTTCAAAATCAACAGTCTCATACATAGTAAATCCTTTGAAGACCCATTGTAAATCTTCTTCAGAGTAGAGCTTGCACACAAAGAAACCATTCTCCAGCATATGGAGATCAAATGTCGATGTTCCCCAATTGTTATGATCATAATGGCACTAAGAGAGGGAGGGGGAGAGGTGAATTAGTGCTATTGCCAAAAGGTTTCGATTCGAAAAAGTTTGAAAGAAAATATGAATTAGAAATACGTTTAACCAAGAGTTCAAGTGAGGATAGTAAGTGAGTGAAATAAATTAGTATTCAAAAATAAGGCAAAGCAATAAAGGAAATACAAACTGATTTATAGTGTTTCGATTGTCTCGACCTATGTCCACTCCTGATTCCTTTCTTTTGAGGCCACTGGCTTTCACATCGATCTTCTTTCCAATGGACGAAGATCAACTACCCTTGTTACTACCCTTCTCCTTATACTAGGCTCAGAGAACTTCCATACAAACTCTTTCACAGAAGACTTTACACCTCCTTAAAATAATGACTAAACTCAAGGAGAAAGAGACCAAGAATTTACAACACTTTTAACCTCAATGATTCTTTCTCTTTTCACACTTTGTTTGCACTTGCATCAAGCAAGAATGAGTAGAATATTTATAAACCCCCAAAGACTTTATAACTAGAGCCAAAAATTCAAATCCTGGAGCTTTCGGGGTACTCGCAATACCACCCCTAGCGTTGGGTGGTACTACCACCGAATAGAGCCCGAGAATCTGAACTCTAGTGGTACTACTATCAACCTAGGTGGTGCCATCATCGTTGGGCAGTACCATTGCCGGTAGAGGGTGGTACCACCGTTAGAATACCCGAAAAAGCACACATTATGCTTTCCAGTTGTTTGGGTGGTAACATCACCTAGGTCTAGCGGTACCACCACCTAAGCCAATTTCAGGTATTAAATTGGTCCATTAAGCTCAATTCAGATCTAGTTCAAGCCCAATGGGCTCCAAATCAAGTTGACATGGTTTTGACCCAATACCAACTTAATTGACTCTAAATGATCACAATCAAGACTTAACCAGTTTAATTACAATCACAAAGTTTTCAACATATTGTCCAGCATTCCTATATATCATCTGATCATTCGACACTTCGTTCGATTCTCCAGCACATCTTTCGACCCGATGCCAGAACTCATGGCACGAAATCCATCCTAT
This sequence comes from Ensete ventricosum, assembly GCA_029747655.1. Classification (NCBI taxonomy): domain Eukaryota; kingdom Viridiplantae; phylum Streptophyta; class Magnoliopsida; order Zingiberales; family Musaceae; genus Ensete; species Ensete ventricosum. The sequence continues at coordinate 24,766,523 of JAQQAF010000002.1, forward strand.
CACACGCCAACCAATCTTTAGGCTCAACGTCAAATCTTTGACATAATGCTTTTTAGCCTAACATCTACTTTGATAATATGCCCTCCGATGGTTCGAGTCCATGATCAAAATTTTTCCTACATTACGTATCTTAAAAGCATATTACTTAATAAATTTATTAATTAATTTCATTATCAAAATATGTGATTCAACAAACATGTCCAAAATCTATACACATAAAAATGTCTATAAGTCATCTTCCATATTTACACTAGCACGGGTTCACTATCCAATCACTTGAGTGGGGTACTAGTATCCTTACCTATAAAATAAAATAAAAAATGAGTAATCATTGAAAAAATATAAGCTTTTATAGCCTTATTTAGGTGAGCTTGCATCATATCATATATATAATATTTCATAATCATATGCAAAATAAAGTGGTAAAATTTTATATTGAAATAACTTAAAATACGTAAATGCACATATAAGAATCATAGCACATTCATGGACTTCTACATCCCGTGTCATAACATATACATGTACTCGTATACTTTATGTCTTCATAATATATACATGTATTCTCATATCGTATATTATAATATATACATGTACTCCTACATTGCACGTTATAATATACTCTTACACTACACATTATAATATATATATACATCATATGTTGTAATATGTTTATGTGCTTCCACACTATGTCATCATATATGCGTGCATACAATATATTTTTATCGTAATTCATATATTTTTATGTGTATATAATATATGCATTAATATTGAACTTATACTTAAGTCATGACAATCATATCATTAGATATATAATTTTTAAAATATATTATAAGTATGATAATTTATATAAAAATTATTTTATAATAAATTAAACATATATTTAATTTAAAAATAAAGATGTCAATAATTCATAGCAATCATTCATATAAATTAAGATATATGCCTTAATTAAGAATCATATCTTTAGAATTATTGAGTTATTAATAATTCATAGCAATCATTCATATAAATTTTAATAAGATCCATTCTATAATAGATTATATTTAATGCAAATTTATCTAAATTTCACTATTAATTTTAATTAATTCACTCTATAATCAAATGAACTAGTTAGTATTAATCAAACCATCATATACTTTTGTGAAATAATTTTACTTTACTATTATAACTGACTAAATGATCTGACGCATCTTTCGACCCGATGCCCGAGCTCATGACACGAAGTCCATCCTACCGCACGTTAACTAATCCTCCAGCTGGACGTCCAATCTTTGATATTATACTTTTCATCCCAATATCTGCTTCGATAATTTGCCCTTCAATGGTTCCAGTCCATGATCGAAGTTTTTCATGCATTACTTATCTTGAAAGCATATTAGTTCATAAATTTATTAATTGATTTCATCATCAAAATATAAGATTCAACAAACATGTCCAAAATTTATACACATAAAAATGTCTACAGGTTATCTTCGATATTTGCACTAGCATGGGCTCACTATTCAATCACTTGGGTGAGGTACTAGTATCCTTACATATAAAATAAAATAAAAAATGAGTAATCAATTAATAAATTAAACTATACGTCATCATATAAGCATGCATATTATATTTATGCACTTCCACGCTATACGTCAACATATATGCATGAATACAATATATTTTTATCACAATTCATATATTTTTATGCTTATATAATATACGCAACAATATTAAACTTATGCTTAGCTCATGACAATTATATCATTAGAAATATACTTTTTAAAATATATTATATGTATGATAATTTATATGAATATTATTTTATAATAAATTAAACTTATACTTAAATTAAAAATGAAAATGTCAATAAAAAATTGTATTCCTTAATGATCGAGTGTATAAAAGAATAGTAAACTTATAAAATTGATAGCACAAGTCATAAGATGCCTTTGTTAAGAATCTTATCTTTCAAATTATTGATTTATAATATTCATAGCAATAATTCATATAAATTTTGATAAAATCCTTTCTATAGTAGACTATATTTAATATACAAATTTATCTAAATTTTACTATTAATTTTTAATAATTAACTCTGTAATCAAATGAACTAGTTAGTATTCATCAAACCATCATATAATTCTATGAAAATAATTTTACTATACGATTCTAACTGACCAAATGATCCAATGTATCTTTCGACCTGATGCTCGAACTCATGACACGAAGTCCATCCTATCGCATGTCAATCAATCCTCCAGCTCGACGTCCAATCTTTGACATGATGCTTTTCGGCCTAATATCTGCTTCGATAATTTACCCTCCGATGGTTCCAGTTCATGATCGAAGCTTTTCCTGTATTACTTATATTAAAAGTATATTAGTTCATAAATTCACTAATTGACTTCATCATCAAAATCAGGGTTTCAACAAATATGTCCAAAATCTATACACATAAAAATATCTACATGTCATCTTCCATATTTGCACTAGCATGGGTTTACTATCCGATCACTTGGGTGGGGTACTAATATCCTTACCTATAAAATAAAATAAAAAATAGTAATCACTCAATAAATATAAGCTTTTATAACCTTATTTAGGTGATCTTGCATCATATCATATATATATAATATTTCAAAATAACAAAGAGGTAAAATTTTACATTGAAATAATTCAAAATACTTATATACACATATATGACTATAGCACATTCATGGACTTCTACACCCCGTGTCATAACATATACATGTACTCCTATACATCATGTCTTCGTAATATATACATATACTCCCACATCACATATTCTAATATATACATGTACTCCTACATTGCACGTTATAATATATAGGTGCACTCTTATACCATATATCATAACATATATACATACATACATACATATATATATATATACATACATACATACATACATGTGTATATATATATACATACATACATAATTTTAGTATTATAGCAGTCCAATTTGAGCCTAATTTGGTTTATAAGAATGATATGTTTTGATCTAATTTCTTCCTTCAATCTCACTTTTGGATCTTAATATTTGAATTCTTATTTTCCACTTACTTATCCAGTATTCTACCTATGCATATACAATTCAAGTTGCTATCCCTCATATAAATGATAATACGATCTCAAAGCCACTTATTTTAATTGTGATCAAACTTTAAGATTCACTTACAGTTTATCATAATTCAATTATTAATTCTAGTTATTATATACTGATTATCAGAACTTAACATTAAATTTATGTTTGCTTGCACACTTAGGCATATTATGCCTAAGGACCATATCTTTTTTTACTATAAAATATGTTTAAGTAGACATTGATGCTTATGTATGCTAAATCAATATTTCATAAAATATTATGAATAATATTTTTGGAAAACATATAATTTAATTTTAAGAGCAAAAAATATGAGTATATCATTTATCATATTTATGAAGCATAGATATCATGCTTCTATTGCTATCCTAGTTTTATCCTAAAAGTTCTTTACTTGAATAACTATGAACATTTCTCTCACATAATTCCTCTATAGCACTTTGACTAAAGCGATTTCCTTATTACAAAGTTTTTTTCTTTTTATTAAGAATTTTTATAGCTCGCTCCTTGTATGTCAATTTTCATCGAATTCCAGTGGTTATTATTCTAGGACATAAGAAGGGTCTAAAATATACTTCCTTAATATTGATGCATAGAATATATTATGCACATCGACTAGTATAAGAGATAAAGTTAGTCTATATATCACATCATCAATTTTATCAAGAATTTCATATATATCGAGGACTTAGTTTATTTTTCTTCTTAAATCTCACAACTCCTTTTATTGGTATCATCTTTAATAATACTTTATCCTATATCTAAAACTTTACTTTATCCTTTATCACAAACTTCAAAGGTCTCCTGTTATCGTCATAGCATTACAATTTACTTTGTGTAGCCTTCATTCTTAGATAATCTATTTTATTATTGTTGTTGTTTCTCTCATTAACTCTAGCCCTAAATATTTTCTTTCACTCATCTTATCATAATGAATATATGATATGCACTTTTTGCCTATAATGCTTCAAATAGTATTATCCTAATGGCAGACAAACTCCATCAAGGGTAAATATCTATTTCATGATCCCTTAAACTCCAAAACATAAGCTCTCAGTATACCCTCTAGTATTTGAATGATTCTTTTTGATTGAAAATTTGTCTGAGGATAAAAAGTAATGCTAAAAGCCAACTTTGTCCATAGTAACTTGTGAAAACTCTTTCAAAAAACTGATATGAGTTTAAAATCTCTATCTTACGTAATGGACATGGGCACATAATAAAGTCTAATTATCTTTTAGATAATTGAGCATATTGATCTATGAAATAATTAGAACGAATAGATAGGAATGAGTTGTTTTAATCAATCAATCTGTAATGACTCAAATTCTATCATGCTATATTTATAATAGTTTTAGAATATCTGCTAGCCTCTGATATTTATTTTGATTTATTGACACATGAAATAATTCTTAATAAATTAGATCACATATCTCTTCATTCCTAGCTACCAATAGGCTTTTTTAGATCCTTATATATCTTAGTTGTTTCAGGATGCATTAAGTATTAAAGATGAGTATATCTCTATTAAATTTTTTTGTTTTATGCTACTCCTTCATCAATGTGAAAATTCTTTATTTGTCATGCCTCTCCATCTTAGACTTTGATCAGTTCAAATAAGGTTCCTTAACTTGTAACTCTTTAATTTTTCCCAAAGGGTTTGGCTTCAATGATAACATTGCCAATCTATAATATAGACTTTTAAAGATCATCTCATATTCAAATTTTTATATTTTCATATGGAGAAGTATTTGAAATATTAATAAAGTAATTAAATTGATTGAATTTCTATTCAATGCATCAATAACTACATTCATTTTCCTACGATGATAATTGATTACACAATCATAATCTTTTACTAATTGTGATCATTTATTCTGTCTCGTATTCAATTTCTTTTTAGTATAAAAATATTTTAAATTCTTATGATCAATATATATTTTATATTTTTTCCTATCAAGATAATAATATCGTTAATTTTTTTGGGCAAACACCACCGTTGCCAACTTTAATCATATGTTGGATAGTTCTTCTCATAATATTTTAGTTGTATTGAGACACAAACTATAACTTTATCATTCTATATTAAAATATATCCTAACCATTTTTAGATGTGTTACTATATACCACAAATCCTCATAACCTAGATGGTATATCAAAAATTAGAGCTAAAATAAATTTCTATTTTGGTTCTTGAAAATTATTTTCATAAGTACCAGTTCATTTAAATTTAATATTCTTTCTTATTAAATGGGTGAGAGGTGATGCTATATTTAAGATTCCTTCCACAAAATGTTTGTGATAACTTGCATAACCGATTACTAACTGCTTCCATGTTAGTTAGATCTACTAAAACCCCCCGTTGGATATATTATGATAAATTCTATCTTCTTAGCCAAAATTTATTTTTAGTAAACTTTACATATACTTGTTTTTCATTCAAATTCCTCAAGATACTCCTTGAATACCTTGTTGATTAAGTCCATAAAAATGATTGATACATTTGTTAAACCAAATTACATCAATAGAAATTTAAAGTACCCATATAAAGTACCCAAGTCATTTGGAAATACTTGAAGAAATTCGCTCACCACTAGCACATCCTCTGGCTTGACCTTCAATTTCGCCCTAATGTCAATCATATTTGTTAGATATTCTGTGCATCCATCCTTTAAGTATCTCATTATTTGTATTATCGAGATAAAAAAATTAATATTTTTTTTTATAACTAGTAAATATAAACTCTATTGACCTTCGAGATTAAAACACTATCATCTTCTTATTGCAATTAATAAAAGTATGATGTTTAGACAACAAATTCATGCCAAATACAATATCAAAAGCTTATATGTTCAATATTGTTAGATCTATAATTAGTTCTTTACCAATAATTTGAATTAGACAATATCTCGATCCCTGACCTGACTATATTATATCCCTAAATATATAATATATTGTATCTAATGATTTGTATGGTTTGCCTAGTTTCTCCACACAAGCTAGTGAGGTAAAAGAATATGTGATAATAGAATCAATTAATGCATGTAAGAAAAAATCATAAATAAATATATCATTTGAGATAACTAATGGGCTAGTCTATTTTTATATCTTGGTCAATATAGAGACTCTGCCTAGTACTCTTTATTATTATGATGAGATACTAGAGATTTATTATCAAATATAAAGGATGATCAGACTTATATTGCACATGCATCACAAAAGATCTTCAATAATTCAACTCTAAAATCTACAATCAATATTGCCTCATCACTTTATCAAAAATAAATGCTTTTAAGTCATAGGATTTGAAGGGAGTTCAGATTATCCTCTAGATTTCTCTCCTCCCTCATCATCAATTACCTTGCAACAAAGACCCATAAACTAATCTTTCAAAATATAAAGTCAACTAGTAGGATGTTAAAGTGCTCCTCCTTGATGATCTGGGTATGCAATTGAATCTTTGTTTTATTTTTTATTACTTAAATTAAATTTCTACAAATCAATTTTTTCTCGCCTGCCCTCGCTCTTTGTTTTAGCCATTTTTTTAATTTATTACCCACTCAAACCATCTCACTATTCATATTAAGCATCTCTTTAGGGTTGTCCAACATCAACATTCCTTTTTGAGCTATCAGAGCATGTTTCCAAAAATTTCTCAATTTTGATGTTTTATCATCGTAAATTTTTTAAAATTATATCCTTGTACTCATGTTAAAATTTGGATAGGTTTAATAAAATTTCATTGAGTTACATCCTTTTTAAAACTAAGTTATCCTCGATCACATCATCTTACTAAAAAAAATTTAATTTTGAACTTTTACTATCATATTTTTTATAAAAAATAAAATATATATACTAATCATTATGATCATGTCTTAGTAATTTTGTGAAAGTTTTAATATATTTTTTGAAAGTTAACTAAGTTACATTCGATCTCTATCAACCTAAAATATCCAAAAATAAAAAAATGATAATCATTATCTTACAATCATGTCCTAATTCTCTTTGACAGTAGTTTGTATATATTTTTGTAGAAGTTGATCTAGTTATACTTATTTTTTAACCAAGTTACACTCCATCACAATATCTTAACAAAAAAATCTTTAATTTTGGTATTTTATTATCCTAAAATCTTTTAAAAGTAAAAAGATAGTACTAATCATCTTACAATAATGTCTGAGTGTTTTTTTGTGAAAATTTGGACAGGTTTCATGAAAATTAATTGAGTTATACTTGTTTTTTAAGGAAGTTACACTCGATGATAGTACATATCCAAAAATTCTTTAATTTTGATAATTGTTTAGCCTAAAATCTTCAAAAAAAAAAAAAAAAAAAAAAAAAACCTACTAATAATCTTAGCGACACAACAGATACATCCATCTTACTAATGCATAGTAAACATCCATATTACACAGCGCAGTAGCAACACAGCAAAGACATTATTCAATTTTCATAACAGCAACATATACAAATGAATATGATACAAATATACAACCATCATAGTAAACATCACGGCAACAAAAATATCATTACTAAGATCGTAACAATAACTCACAGTAATAAGATACAACTAATGATACAAATATGCATAGATATTAATTAATACACATTATAAGAACACATATCATTCAACTTTCACAACAACAATATACGGTAAGAAAAATATGCTTTCACAACACTCAATCATATCACAATAAACATACGTTAATAGAAGTAAACATAACAACATTCACAACAACGGTACATGATGTCACATACATGATGTCACAACAGTGGTACGAATATACATTTACATCATAGAAAACATATACACACCAAATATAAGTGAAACAAAATATTCATATAATACTAATTATAATGTCTACATGTCAAATAATATATTACAATGCATCCCATATCTAATGAGCAAAATGTATCTCATTATCACAATCAGTTTTCTCCTTGAATTACACACAGTGGACATCAATCAATATAGTATTTTATTATGATGAGATTATTGTGCAATTTCTTTTTAAATATCCTAGATTTCTATATTAAAAATATAATTCTTTTTCTTTAAGATATTATCTCATATGGTGATTCCCACATTCAAGACAAGTGAGTGTTTGCATTTGAGCTGGCTGAGAAGACTGACCTGTTTTCTTTAAGATATTTTCTTGTGTAGAGCATTTGGGTTGCTCTTATTATTGTTCTTTACCTGTGTTTTATTGCCTAGAATCTATTATAGGGTCTTGTTACCAAAAATAATATCTGTCCTTGACATATATCATGACTATAACGTATCTTTTGAGCTTGAAAATTTTTTATATTGAAGGTCTTTTTTGCTATCATAGAATAGAGAATAATATCTAGAGAATTCATTATCATCTTCATATTTTGATAAATTTATACTCTAAGTTTCAATAGAAATTGATTTACTGCATTAGTACTAATGATATGGGGTACAAAAAGAGATAACTCCTCAAACTTTTTAATGTAATCTATCATCGATTAACCTCCTTGTTTGAAATTAATAAATTCTACCATTTTAGTTGATCAGTGGGTTGCACTAAAATAATATTGATAAAAGATCTTAATTCTTTTCTTGATTATTTGTTCAGCATCTACAATCCTCCTTCTTGTATCCCATCAATAATGGATATTTTTTTTGCAACATGTAAGTTACATAAATAACCTTATCTTCATCTAGAATCCTTAAAAGTGAGTAACGAAGATCATTTAGCTAATGAAAATGATGATGAAACCTTTCTATCACGAGACATATCTTAACACGCACCCAAGGTAGGGGAGGATTGGAGACGAACCATTATTTTTCACACCTATATTAAAGTGGGTGGCAAGAATTGTAAAGAATCATTCATAGGGGTACTTGTGCAAGAATTCCATCGTAGTCTTCGAAAGAATAAAATTGAAACTTGAAACATAACCTCAATGCTATATAAGGCATCATAGGTAAATAAAGTTACTATCCCTGTAAACCAGTGTTGTCTAGTTCTCGTTAAATTTGCAACTTATCAGCGACAAGTTGGTGCGATGTCCTTTCGATGGAAGTTATCTTTTTATGATAATTATAACTCTTTGACATAGATATGATCCATTTTTGTCACACCAACACTAACACTTCAACGTTTAAACATAAGGGAAAGAAGATTTTATTAATATTAAACCAATATAACTCAATTGAGGTTAATAAAAGCTCACAAAAGCCACAAAAGAATAAAACCCTATAGGTGTTAAGCTAAAAAACTTTTGAATATAAAAGCCAATAAGAGAGAATAGTGGACTTCATCCGATAAAAAAAAGTAAAAGTACAAATATTTATCAATAAGATACCCTTTATAAAAATAAAATTTCTTTATATAAAGCACACGACAAGCATTTAACATTATCAAAATCGATTTGAATGAAAAAATATCATTGGAATTAAAAAAAAATCATTCTAAAGGGAATGGGAATATTTGATTCAACAAGTCTTTGTTAAGAAATATATTAAAATGAATTGATTAGGTGATTAATGTTCTATTCATCCTTTTCAACAATGACATAGAAATTACTTCAGAAACTAAAACAATGACATGGGAAAGGAAAAATTGATATTTATAAATTTGATCCTATTTGAATCCAGAACTAATATCTAAATCTAGACTCAAATCAAAGTTAAAAACTGATAAGACAGGTTATCATGAACACAATACCAACTCGGACGTGTTACCACTTCAATACATCAGTAGAAATCTCACCATATTAAAGATTATGATGCTTTCATGTATAGTGGATAACCACGCTTACCGTAATGCCCGATAGTCCGACTCACATTACATATTAGAGTAATATAGGATCAGATCATTTCATGTAACTATTGTATGAATTTAAAACCTACTTTGCGAAACTGCTGCTTTCAATCTTTCAAATCATTTGAACCATCATCTTTCTAACTTAACTATTAGTATAATCTACTAGAAACCCTAAAACTTCAGAATAATTCTGAAATTAAACTGGAAATTAGGAATATTTCATCTCTAAGGAAATATTTTATTCCTTTTTCAACTACATATAATAATAACTTGATATAAAAAGAAGTTTTAATTTAAACAAAATATTATAAGTTAGGAATTAAATAAAATTAGATTAATTCTGAAATATTTTTATTAGATTCCAGATTCTCTCCCCCTCTCCTATATACTTATGGGCGGCGCCTTCTTATTCTTTACAATGGAAAGAGATCGTGATCCTAACGAAAAGGTGCGAGAGGTTATCGGAGAGGTAGTAGGTGCTCCCGACTCTCCCATTTTATTTGCTGTCATATAAAAAAGCTTATATTTTTTTATTTAGATCAAATAAAACTTGTCTTAGATATAGTAGGAATTTCTAATTTGAAGTCAATTATTTCTTTATATTTTGATTCACTCACGTATTAGGATTTTATCAATTATGTTTATGTTTTTATTACTGTATGAAACTTCGATCCCTTTGTTCTGGAATTTCTGCAGTTATTAGATTTACTATGGCATTTTAGAACTAACTATATGTGAACATGAAGAAGAATAAAAAAGAGGATCTCAGGATCAATAAGGGGTCCAAATCGGCCAGACTCGGATCTGATCCAAGTCAGATCGTCAATTCGGACTTGGTTAGACCTAGCCAGCCCATCCTGCATATTAGATTACGTTCTCACGCGATGTTGGTCTATGGCCCGGCCCGACGTAGTATGGAGCCTACGGGTTAAGACACAGCACAACGCACTTGTCCGGTCGGAATCAGTTTGCCATCTGCGTCCCAGCATTGATTGAAGCCCAGCTCACGTATCCTGGCCTGGGCACGTGCAACACACGTTACACTATTTCCAGCCCATACTAAGAAGCTGAGCCAGAGGTGGGCCATCCGGGCACGGCTCACGGCCATTCGCTGAGTCTATTGGCCCGTCCTCTCACTACTGCGTGTGTCATACATACATGTGAGCTTCTTATGGGCTGGTCCAGAGTCAAAGTAGCAGCACTCTACTAAGCCCGCTCGACCTGATTCCAACCTTATAAATGATATGGATTCAGGCCTAGTAGCTCTGTTTTGACTTTTTTTTTTCTTCTTTCTACTTTAATGAGTTTGAGTCTAATTAACTCTTAAAAACCAGTTTGATCAATTTTGACTGATTCGGGATGATTTTATACTAATTCAGATCGGTCCAAGCTTCTTTAACATGAATTAGATCTAACCTAATTCAAATTATATCTATTTCAGACTAATCTAAGAGGATTATAGGTTGGTTCAATTAGGTTCTAATTGAATTTAGTCTAGTTTAAATCTGTTTCAACTAGGGTTCAAATCAATTGAAGATTAATTAAGGTATGATTCTTGATTTGATATTATTTTAATTACTTCTGGTTTGATAAATGTATATGATATTATTAGATATGAGATTAATATAATCAAAAGCTTGAATGATCTTTCTCAATTATAAAAGGTTTAATATGATTCTCTTTCAAAATTAGTGGGCTGTTAGACATAACAACTAAATGATTTATCCATCTATTATTAGGAGTAACATATCTTCACCTTAATAGGTGAATCACATTACCCTATCTATTACTGCGAGTATGATATGTATTTAATTCGTTGGGAGAGAATTCATCCTAAAAGATAAAAGTATCTTGTTTTGATTTATACTACTAAGACTAGTTTTCGAGCATTATGCCGACATGGTCTGAGATTGACTTTATTTATTTTTTTATTATAATTATTTTATATATGTTTTGATAAGATGTTATTACTTGGCTTTTTTTGGTTACATATTGTTCATATTTTTTAAAATAATTATCTCATCCTTTTATTTTTATTATCCGGTCTCTATTGTGAATTCATAAAAAGTATATCACGTTCTGCATGTGTTGAAATTAAAAAAAAAAAGGGCTCAAGATATAACAATCATAACTTTTGTCATGTATATATCACAGTGCAATTTTGCAGAAATCCTACCAAACTCAACCATTTCCCTATCACCGAAGCTCCTCACTACTTCGAATACTAAAAAACCAGCTTAGCTCGAAATCTCCGACACATCTAACAACCATAATATTTTAATCAAATATCTAAATTTGATTTAGACAAATTACTAATTATTTATTATTATTATTATAAAAAAGCTTTCATAAATTTCATCTTGCTAGTTCTCTAATAATCCTAATTTTGGGTATTTATTTATATATATAAATTCAATCATATGATATTCTAATTAAAATTATAACTCATACAGTAAAACTGAGTAGGTCGAAATCAAGTTTCCAATGATACTCCATAATAGATCCGAGGATACAATTTAAATTTCGTCCTCGTCGGTTATCATTTATATAAAAAAAATTTATAATTAATAATTAAATAAAAAAAAATAAAAAAATAAATATTAACCCTATATTAGTCGTTGTCAAAATCATCATCTCAATAATCGAAATTAATATAAGATAGTGATAAATTCCGTGCTCGCCTACAACAGGAATGTTCTAAATTCCACGCTCGGTTACAATAGCAACGCCTGTAGGGGCCGCCAGGAGCCATTATTCCGATGGCGATGCTTGGCTACTCCGCCGGCGGCAGATCCCCGCAATCGTATTCCCGGATGGCCTCCACGATCCAGTGATGAATGTACCTGTAATAGATCCTGCGCCGGAACCACTTCGCCGCCCACCGCCACGCCCCGGCGTTGCCTCCCTGCTGCACCCACCCGGACAGGTAAGCAGCGGCGACCACTCCCGCCGAGCGCCATCGCCGCTCCCTCGTGTAGCCCTCGACGCCCGCCGCGAGATGGGCCGTCGACCGAGCCCGGGCAAGGTTGCGGGCGAGGACCACGGCGTCCTCGAGCGCGGCGCAACCACCCTGGCCGATCTCGGGGGTCATCGGGTGCATGGCATCGCCCGAGACCGCCACGCACCCCCTGTGGATCCGCCCCAGGAGGATGTTCCACGGGACCCGGAACAGCAGCGGCGCCCAGCTGACGGTGGCCGGGTCCAAGTGGCGGACTGCCATCTGGACCTCCGGAGGGAAGTCCTTGGCTAGGTTCTCTGTTACCTCAATCAGGCTCAGCTCGTCCTCTGCAGCCATCTCTTTCTCTGCAAAGTAGAATCAAACTCACGTTAGTGAATCAAGCTCTTCGTAGATTACTGTGAAAGACGATGGAGGTGACAGAGGCTTGCCTGCGGCGGTGGAAGTATGGGTGATGAAGAAGTAAAGCTCTTTACTGTTGAGAGAAACCAATCCAGCCCTCTTGCCATCGCCAAGGTACTGCAGGGCCTCGGCATTGATGAGCTCATGGCCTTCAGGGAACACGGCGAGGCCTCGGATGGCCGACCGGCCTGAATCAATCGCCTCCGCGAGCCCCAGCCACCGCGCCACCACCGAGTGAACACCGTCGCAGCCTATCACTACCTGTGCGTTGCCAACACAGCGTCACGGAACCTGGTTCACAAATCACGGCTTCTCTTCTCTGTGGGATGGATTGCATACCTTGGCTTTGATGACAGACCCGTCTTCTAAATGCAGGGCTGTGAGTGGAGATGATCCTTCTTGATCAATGGAGGTTATCTTCGAGGAGAACCTTATGGTGCCGGGTTCCAGTTCCTCCGCAAGCGCCTCTAACAGGGCCTTTCTGTGCACTGATCTAATTCCTGAGTCACCCCTGTGTGTAAAACAAAGAACATGTTATCAATTGGATCTTCTGCATCCTAATGATCTTCTACAAGTACAGGAAAAAGGAAAACCCACAATTTTGCATGTTGGAATAAATTTCTGTTCATTTATGGAGATCAACATGTGATTCATCGAGGTTTTAAGACGATCTTCATAGAAATATGAAGAAATATACCACGCTAACATCCATCAAAAGGACTAGATTTTGGAGCGAGACCCATGAGATGATCTGCTTCAAGCTACATGGCTATCTCAGGGATCAGTACCTGTTTGTCCGGCTAAAGGGCACCTCTCTTGTAGTTCCACTTGAGAGGTCTGTGACGCGCGATCTGGAAGAAGCAACAATGATCGTCATACATGAACTGGGCATTATAACAAACAGAAGAAGCGAAGAAAAGAACGGAGAAGAAGACGAAGACGAGGCGTACCTTTCGATGGCGTGGTACAAGGGGATGAGCTTGTGGGCAACACCGAGGGCTTCGAGGGCGCGCCAGGCGTTGGGGAACAGCGTTAACGCAGCTCCGGCGGCGCGGAGCTCGGGGGACTTCTCCAGCACGAGGCTCGGCAGCCCCACCCTCCTCAACCCCACCGCCGTCGCGAGTCCTGCGATCCCCGCGCCCACGACGGCCACCTCGTGCTGCTGCTGCTTCTCCATGGGAGTGTGTGTTGCAGCTGAGGATGCCATGATCTGGTTATAAAGGCCGCTACTTTGAAGTTCCACTCAATCATCTGGTAGCAGCCTGCTTCTCGGAGTGAGAAGGTTTTTGCCGGTGGCGGTCATAGTTAGCTACTGAGGTTTCATGACGACCACATCTTGTTGACCAGGAGATGGCAAATGGATGGATGGAGGCGCAGCAGCCACCGACTGCGGTAACTCCCGAGACTGATCAAAGAAGCTCCAGAGTTGAATATGATGTCTACCAACCAATAAATTACGGTCTTTCCATATCTTATCACGTTTTAACCACGTCACATCACCAGCAAACTGACTTCCCCTATTAAATCTAATGGGGTTCGTTTGCACTGAAGATCCATTAAATCAAAGCAAAAGTTCCATTTAAGGGTTCATTTCCCTTGATTTTTTGGATATAAGTTTTTTTTTTTTTTTGGGGTGCAAGAAAGTTACACAGCTAGTCAATTGTGAGTCTTACATCGTGAAGCATATTGTCATAAATACTACGTAAAATCTAAATAAGCAACACTTGAGATGTATTCAATAACAAGACAGAGTCCTTACACAACAAATAAAAGTCTTGACAAAGACTGCATCCAGTGTTTTTTTTATCATTTATGCAAACGAGATGTTCATTACATAAGACAACTTTACAAATGAACAAATATAACTTGTGCAAATATAACTTAATACAAATATAGCTTAAGCTCGTCCTTCTGGTCTGAGCTACAAATTTAAAAGATTATACAAATATAACTTCTACTGGAAGAAGATTATATACAGATTATGAAATGATAATCACATCTCTAAGCATATTATCACAAATACTATGTGAAATCTTAAAAAGTAATACTTGAGATGTGTTTAACCACAAGACAAGAGTCCTTGCAAAACGAAGAAAAGTCTTGACTAAGACTGGATCTAATATTTCTTTGTCATTTATGCAAATGAGATGTTCATTACATAATACAAGAAGCACCACAAATTGCAAGCCTTGGTTGTGGTAGAACTATATGTTTAAAATGATTATGCAAATATAACTTCTACTGGAAGAAAGATAATATATATATATATATATTATGAAACAACAACCACATATCTTATCTCAATACTGTCTGCACATGAACCAATCGACTGCCAAGCAATTTTTTATCTCTCCATGTGAGTTCCACAAAACAAACAGCCTTAACACAGTATAATAAAGTTCAAGCATTGCCACCGATTATAATCCAAAAAGTTGTACACCAAATAACACTATAATATAATGTGGCACCATCAATTTGGAATCATAGAATTTAAACTAATATACTCTCTTTTTTAGATTATATATGATTATATTTAATTAAGTAAAAATATATTAAAAATATAATTTGATTCTCATTATGAGTATTGATCAATAGAAAGAAAGTTTAATTAATATAATATTTAAAAAAAAACACCTTTAATGAAAGAAACTCTCCTAATTATTTATTCGGGATCCTATACTCTCGTCTATAAATAGATAATTCCTCTTAGGGACACAATAACAATTATGAGAACACAATATCATATGATATAAACACGTGAGACAGTTGAAAAATTACAGATCTTCTTTTCATCTCCCTTAGTCACGTGAACCATGAGAGATTATATTTCCTCTCTCATGTTCTTGTGTTCCTAAATCCATCGATCATAGTGGTTCTGTGAACTAATAGGAAGAGAGGAGAAGCTATGTCTAGTTCTCCTTGCAGGTTGATATTATCATAGATCTTGGATTCGACAATGGTGCATTTATAGATCAGATGAAGGTTTTTCTGAATAGCAGCATCAAAAGGTATGCATCGTAAATATAATCTAATATTATTTTATTTCAATCTTGGAATGAAAGTTTTTTACATAAAAAATAATATATTATGGATTTTATGCTAACAATTGGTATAGAGCCATGTTTTGAAATCAAATACTTTGGATCTATTTGTTAGCATCTTTTGCTCGTAAGAAGATGTTCGTAGATTTTTATTTATAATGTATGAATAATTCGTCAGTATTATTGATCTATTTTCCTATCTAATCTATCATATCACTTGCTTACGGGCGATTATGGTTATTGTGTTTGATCGATGGACTCATTTCCTAGTTGCTATCAGAATTGTTGGAGGTGACAATCTCTACTGATCGCCTGCTCCATTGTCGGCAGCGGCTATACAACATTGCTTGGTACTACGACTACAACAACATCACTGCTACTTACAACGACTATAGCAACACTACTGCATAACAATGGTCATGCATGAGCAGCAAGCCGACTGCAACAACACTACTAGTTTAGAAACCTTGAGAGCATCACATGCGTAGCGAAATAACAAAATAAAAAGTTTCCCACGTTTATCACATCATTGTATAATAATTGGTGCACGAAAAATTATAAAATCGAAATATATAAATCATATGAGATATATTACCTAGAGAGATCGTATATCCCTAAAACTTTCAGATCCAATAGAAGAAGATTAAGGAGGTCATATGTCATCCTCTATAGTGGTATCCACATGGTGGATTGATGCAGCGATGCTCCTGAAATCGCAACCAAAAGCTCATAACTTTTGAGCACCTTTTTTGTAGCTTTTTGCGCACCATCTTGCAACGAACGTGAAAGAACTTCTTTATTCTTCATTGTCCTCTCGTAGCAAGGAAAGAGGTGGTCGATTGAGAAGAGATGAGAGAGAGGAGAACAGGACAGGGTGACCAAAGATACAGCCTATCAACTTTGTTGGCAGTCCCTCCCTCGTATTTATAGATCCCCTAAAATTCCTAATAGATCTTGCCTTAGTGGGTATTGAATCTCTATCCAATTGTTAGGATTAATTGGCACTAAGGGGGGGGGGGGGGGGGGGGGGGCGGGGTTGAATTAGTGCAAGAGTGAAAGTACTTATTTCAAAAACCTTGCTTACAAAAAGTGAAGAAAGAAAATCGAAGTGCCTTTTTATATTTCATTAGAAATTACTACAAACTCGATTCAAAAGACGTCGTGAAAATAATGTTCATATCTTTCAAAAAGCTAATTAAGGGCAATAAAGAGTAACTAAAGAACACTCACAAATTATAGTGGTTCGACTTCAATCTGGCCTATGTCCACTCCCGAGTCCTCTTCTCTGAGGTCCACCGGCGTTCACTATCAATCTTCTTTGGATGAAGATCTAACTCTTACACCTTCCTCTCTCCTTTTCACAGGCTTAGGAGATAAACCTTATAAACTCACAAGGGAGACTTTACAAGAATACAACTCTCTTTCTCACTCCCTTATCCCTTTTCTTTTTCGTAAAATTTTAGCACACTATTTTTTCATAGAATTCATAGTCCAAATTGTTACGTTAAAATGTAAGAAAACTTGGGGTATTTATAGGCCCCAATTGGTTTTAGGATTTAGAGCCAAAATTCAAACATATCCCAAAAATCCGAGTACGAGCGATATAACCATCGGCACCGACGGTACAACCACCAAAAGCTGCTCGAAAACCTGAGTGATGGTGGTACAACCATCGAAAGTTATTCGAAAACCTAGGCGATGGTGGTACAATTGCCGCTCACCGACGGTATAACCGTCGAAAAACCCAGAAAAGTGATTACCTTCACTTTTCCAATTCCGACTTGTACCTTTCGTTGACCACTTCCCAAGTCAACTAATTGAGCTCAACCTAAGCTCAATCCACTCTCCATAATGGACCTGATTAGCCTCACTTGAGTTAATTTGGATCCCTTCCAAATCTAACTCAAATAGGACTCAACCTTAATTATACTAACATAACTTAATTAATTATAATCAACATAGCCAACAAGTCCAATCAAGACCTTCCCAACTCCCCGCAATCATTTCGGCTACCCCATATAGTCTTTCGATGAGTCTTGGTCTTTTTCCGATGAACTCCCTTGTGCCATCCTAGCAAGCTTCCGACGCACTCCAAGCGAGTTCTAAACCGCATCGTCCTCACTCCGGCCCGATGCCTGGACTTGACTTTGGCCAAACGTTTGATTGTAATTTTCTCTTTGTCATAGTTAATCATGCATCAATCAACTCTAACAACTTTGTTAGATTAATAACCCATCAATTAATTTCATCATCAAAATCTGATATTCAATACCAATTACCTTCATCTCTTGGATTATTGGATCTCTATATAATAATCTCAATTTACCTCTAATTAGGTCTCATGCAATGAGTCCATTAATGCTGGGTCTCATCCAATGATAACAGAGGCTTATTGGATAACTCATATCCAATCTTTTACTCATTGTAATCATCCACAATGTGTGTGACCCTCTTTGTCCAATACTGATCTGGTCGTGAGTTTCACTCGTCAAAACTCCTTCTGACTCAGTGAATTATTATCCCATAACAATTCACTCAACTCAACTAGGCCACTGCGCCATAGTCCCTAGACAGTACAAGTGATCTAATCCATTATACCTATCTATTCTTAATTTTTATGTATCTATAGCCCTCATTCATCTAATATCTCAAAGATTATATATTGGGCATGGTACTGTCAGGCCATATACGAAATCCATTTGAGCCTCGCTCTAATCGGATTCTCCCAGAGAACTCCTCTCTCAATCCGAATGACCCTAGTAAGGGATTAGCCTGAGCGATAACATACGAGATATTTCTTTCATGATATTGAGAGTGGATGATCCTCTATTAACAATTAATTATCTTCATAAGGTTGACTATCAATCATGATAATCAGTTGTACCAGATCTAAAATTTTTAAAACTTATAAGTCTGACGTCAAAGAAAGGAGTGCTCAAATAAGGCATCCTTGGTGTCTCAAGTCTAGGGACCAGACACACAATTAAGACTACAGAATCGTTGTCTGACGTTAGGTATCATCAACCATATAATATTTCGTAAGCAGATTAATCAGTAAACTCATCTCTAATGAGCATTTGTATTATATCATTAGTGTCCCCACATGAGTGACTATGAGACCAGCTGCCTCCATCACATGGATAAGAATATAGTACATAATGTGTTTGGTTATCTTGATATCCCTTTCGAATAACCTATGATCAAGATTATTTATGGTCTATGTTTAAAGGCGAATCGGTCTCATTATCATGATCTCATCACGATCAGATTTCAATTACACAGATCGAAAGATATCACAATATATATATAACAAACAATCTAATATGAGAAAATACCAATAATAATCATTAGTGTCCCCACATGAGTGACTATGAGACCAGCTGCCTCCATCACATGGATAAGAATATAGTACATAATGTGTTTGGTTATCTTGATATCCCTTTTGAATAACCTATGATCAAGATTATTTATGGTCTGTGTTTAAAGGTGAATCGGTCTCATTATCATGATCTCATCACGATCAGATTTCAATTACACAGATCGAAAGATATCACAATATATATACAACAGACAATCTAATATGAGAAAATACCAATAATAATCATAATACAAAAAGATATGCAGTATGTCACACGTGCCATCACTTACGTGGTTGGCTTGCATGCCACCTATAATTAGTAATCTCCTATTTGACCCAAAGCTAATCACTTACGTATCAGATCTCCCATCAGACCCCTGTGATGCTCAAAGACAATATGAGATAGTGGCTTTATCAGTGGATCTGTTATGTTATCTTCGGATGAAACTCTTTCCATTGCTACATCTTTATGAGCTACAATATCTTTAATTAGGTGGAACCTCCAAAGAATGTGGTTGGACTTCTAATGAGACATGGGTTCTTTTGCTTGAGCAATCGCCCTGTTATTATCGCAGTATATGAGAATTGACTCTTTGTTGCTTGGTACAACTCCCAAATCCGTGATGAACTTCTTTATCTAGACCCCTTCCTTTATTGCTTCCATCGTAGCAATATACTCAACTTCTGTGGTTGAGTCAATAATAGTATATTGCTTGAAACTCTTCTAGCTTACTACTTCTCCATTCAAGATAAATACATACCCTGAGTTTTACTTGTTATCATCAACATCAGATTGGAAACTCGAGTCTGTGTAGCCCTAAACCTGGAGGTTACCTCCTTCGTATGTCAGTAAAAGATCCTTAGTTCTTCTTAAGTACTTAACGATGTACTTTACTACCTTCTACTATTCCAAACTTGGATCCGTTTGATACATGCTCGTGACACTCAAAGCATGTGTTATATTAGGTTTGGTACATAGCATATTATAAATGATAAACCTTATCGCTGAGGCATAGGGTATCCTTGTTAGGATCAATTGACACTAAGAGGAGTGGGGGGAGGTGGGGGTAGGGGTGAATTAGTGCAAGATTAATCGTGCTCATTTAAAAACCTTCGCTTTCGGAAAGTGAAGAAGGAAAAGCGGAAGCTTCTTTTTATATTTTGACAAAACCGATTTAAAGTCGATTTGAAAGAAGTAGAGAGATTGAAGCTCGGATTTAACTCTAAATAAATTGAGAGCAATAAAGAGTAAAAAATAAAGTAAATAAAGATACTCATAGTTATCATGGTTCAGCCTCAACTTGGCCTACGTCCACTCCCGAGTCCTCTTCTCCGATGTCCATCGACGTCCACTATTAATCTTCTTTGGGTGAAGATCAAACCCTTACAGCTTTCTCTCTCCTTTTACTAGGCTTAGGAGATGAACCTTACAACCTTACAAGGGAGATTTACAAGTATTACAATACTTTCCTTACTCCTCTACCCCTTTTTTTTTTCTTACAAGTTTTGTACATAATTTTTTCTCAGAATTTCGAGCCCAAAATTATTGTATGAAATGCAAGAAAACTCAAGTCAAAATTTATAGGCCCCAATTGCCTTCAGAATTTGGAGTCAAAATTTTAAATGCATCTGAAAAACTCGAGTATAAGTGGTACCATCGCTGGCACCAACGATGCTACCGTTGAAAGTAGCCTAGAAAACAGGATAATAGTGGTACAATTGTTGACCTGGGCTGTACAACCATCGAGAATCCTGGAAAAGTGATTCCCTCCACTTTTCTAATCCCATCTTGTACCTTCCGTTGACCACTTCCCTTATCAACTAATTGAACTCGATCTGAGCTCAATCCACTCCCTAAAGTGGACCCAGTTTGTCTCACTTGAGTTAATTTAGATCCCTTCCAAATCTAACTTAAGTAGAACTCAACCTTAATCGATGCTAACTATGACTTAATTAATTACAATCACCATATTCAACAAATCCAATTCAAGACCTTCCAAACTTCTGATAAGCTTTTCGGCTACCTACGATAATCTTCCGGTGAGTCTCGGTCTTCTTCTGATGAACTCACTTGCGTTATCTTGACAAGCTCCCGATCTCCTTCGACAAGCTTCCGGTGACCCGCTGGCAAGTTTTCGATACTCTTGGCGAGTTCCCGACGCACTCTAGGTGAGTTCCCAACAATATTATCCTAACTCCAACCCGATACCTGGACTTAACTTTAGCCACACTTCTAATTGTAATTTTTCTCTTCATCGTAGTTAATCCTGCATCAATCATCTCTAACACATATGTTAGATCAATAATCCATTAATTGATTTCATCATCAAAATCTGAGATTCAACAATCTTCTCCCTTTTAATAATGATAATCAATTGATGATAGGAGTTAAACCTTACTCCCCCTAAATCCATGCTACAATATGAATAGGGATAATTTAAATTCAAAATACCCACATACCCTTGAATCAAAGTATCACAACTTTCACTTATCAAAATTTAAAAGATGATGTAGCATGAATATCAAATCATCATGATATTTATTCAGATGATTAAATTTTCAAGGATATTTTAGGAAATACAAACTTTTCTTCTTTCAAAGATCATCATGATATAAAATTAATTTTAACTAGCAAATCATTAAATTTTCAAGCACATTCTAAGAATTTTATGCACATTCTAAAATTTTCAAGCAAAATTTTCTTTTAAGAGAATGTTATTTCTTCCTTTTGACATGTATGTATTATTTTTGTGTCATTAATTTACTTCAAGCAAAATTTTCCTTTAAGAGAATGTTATTTCTTCCTTTTGATATGTTTGTATCATTTTTTGTCTCATCAATTTACTATTTCTTCCCCTTTTTCATCAAAAGAAAGGTGAAATAACAAGAAAGTAATTTCATGATACATAAGGTCATCATAAGTAAACATGATTAAATTCTTAGGTACTTTATTTCTCCTCCTTAATAAAATAAAATTTTTCTTCCCTTTTTGTAACTAAGAAAGCAGAAACAAGGAAGGAGATTTGAAAAATATCATCAGGAAAATAGATTTCAATATAGTAAATTTTAAAGTTGAAAAATTTTCATGTAATTTTATATAAACAACAATAGTAAATGAAGCAATTCATGCATTCTCATATTTTAGCATTCCTAGCTCTCTTCTAACAAAATCAGATTATTTTTATTTAATAATTTTATAAAAATATTTACTAATTGATGCTTAGTGTCAATAAATTCCAAGAAAATATCTTAAATCAATTTGCATAGTTCTTGAGTGTTGATTGAGATTTTTAATTAAACATATGATACTCACATTTTATAGAAATATTTTTTAATTGAATTCTATAATCTTCTAATGTGTTTTTCATCCAAATGACTTGGGCACAACGTACACTAGCTGCAATATATTCGTTCAGTAGTAGATAAAGCAACTGAATTTTGTTTCTTAGAAGACCAAGAAATAAGTGCATGCCCTAAAAGTTGACATGTCCCAATAGTTTTTTTTTCTATCTATTATACATCCTCCAAAATCAATATCCGTATAAGCAAGTAAATCAAAATTTTTACATTTTGGATACCATAATTCTAACTAAGTTAGAAGTTCCTTTTAAATATCTAAATATTCTTTTAACTGCTTTAAGGTAAGAAAGCTTAGGGTTAAATTGAAATCTTGCACACATCCAACACTAAACATGATATATGGTCTAGTAGCAATTAAATATAACAAACTACATATCATTCCTCTATAAGATTTTTGGTTAAAATTTTCTTATTCATTGTTTTAGTCTAACTTTATAGATGTGCTCATGAGAGTGTTTATAGCCTTAGCATTCTCAATACCAAAATGTTTTAACAAGTTTAAGGTGTATTTAGTTTGACTAATAAATATGCCATCATTTAATTATTTTATTTGTAGTCCCAAGAAATAGGTTAATCACCCATTAGACTCATTTCAAATTCTTGGCTCATACTTTTGGCGAAAGATTCATATAAGGATTCATTTGTTGAACCAAAAATGATATTATCAACATAAATTTGAATAACAAGAAAATTATTTTTAAAATACTTAAAAAATAATATGGTATCAACCTTGTCTTTCAAGAAATTATTTGAAGTAAGGAAAGAATTAAGTCTTTCATATCAAGCCCGAGGGGCTTGTTTTAATCCATAAAAAGCTTTAGAAAGTTTGAAAACATGATTTGGAAAGAGATCATTCTCAAAACTAAGGGGTTGTTTAATATACACTTCTTCAGAAAAAAAGCCATTAAGAAAAATACTTTTAACATCCATTTGAAATAATTTAATTTTTTTGAAAGATATAAAGGTAAGGAGCATCCTTATGGCTTCAAGTCTAGCCATAGGAGCGAAGGTTTCTTCATAATCGATTCCTTCTTCTTGGTTGAAACCTTTGGCCACTAATCCAGCCTTGTTTCTAACCATGATATCATTTTTATCTTGCTTATTTCTAAAGACCTATTTAGTACTAATCACTAAACGATCACTAGGTCTAGGAACAAGCTCCCATACCTCATTTCTCTCAAATTGATTTAGCTCTTCATACATTGTATTAACCCAAAAATCATCTCTTAGGGCCTCATTAATGTATTTTGGTTCAGTTTGAGAAATAAATGTGGCATTAGCACAAAATTTTTTAAAGGAAGAATGAGTTTGAACACCTCTTGATGTATCTCCTATTATAAGCTCCTTAGGATGAGCATTTGCATAATTCTATTCCTTGGGTAAGGATTTGGAAGTAGATTTATCCAAGTTACTTTTAGGAGGATTATCATTTAAATTTAAAGAACCAAGATCAAATTCATCATCAAAATTAATTTTCTTATACTTAAACATCTCATTGAAAATAACATGAATAGATTCTTCAATTACTAAAGTTCTTTTATTGAATACACGATAGACTTTTGACATCAAAGAATAACTAAGAAAAACACTCTCATCGGATTTTGTATCAAATTTTCCTAAGACATTTTTTTACATTCAAAATAAAACATTTGCAACCAAAAACTTTAAAATATGAAATATTGGGTTTCTTACCATTCTATAATTCATATGGAGTTTTGGAAAGTAATGGTCTTACAAGAACCCTATTTGAAACATAACATTGTGTTAACGGTTTTGGCCCAATAATATTTGGGTAGGCTTTGTTCATTTAACATGGTAGTAGCCATTTCTTATGAACTCCCATTTTTTTCTTTCTACTACTTATTTTGTTATGGATTTTTTGGAGTATAGAAATTATGATTGTACTCATTTGACTCATAAAAATTTTGAAAATTATTATTTTGAAATTCACTGCCATGATCACTGCGTATTGATGAAATCATAAATCCTTTTTCATTTTGGATAATTTTATAGAATTTTACAAAACATTTAAATGCTTCACTTTTGTGTGTCAATAAATACGTCCAAGTATATCTACTATAATCATCTACTATAATGAATACATATTTGCTACCTCCTAAGCTTATTATGTCAATTGGTCAAAATAAATCAATGTATATCAATTGAAGTGGCCTAGATGTGCTTATTTAATTTTTTTACTTAAAACTACTTTTTATTTATTTTCCTAATTGACAAGTATCATATATTTTATCTTTAATAAACTTAAGATTAGGTAGCCCTCTTACTAAATCCTTAGTTAAAATTTGATTTAGTAGTTTCATTCTTGCATGACCTAATCTCCTATGCCAAATCCAAACATCATCATTTAAGGTCAAAAAACATGTTTCATCACAAAAAAATTTAATATCGATGGTATACATATTGTTATTTCTTAAGGTAATCAAAGATTTATTTTTGTGTGGCAAATTAATAATACATGCATTAGGTTAAAATTTAATAATATAACCTTTATCACATAATTAGCTAATGCTAAGTAAATTACGTTTTAAGCCATCAACCAATAACACATCTTCAATCAAAAGATTTGATATGTTACCTATGGTTCTTTTTCCAATGATTTTACCTTTGTTGTTGTCTCCGAAGGTGACAAATCTTTCATTTAGGCTAGTGAGCTTGGAAAAATAAATTGGATCTCCGGTTATATGCCTTGAGCATCCACTATCAAGGTACCATTTAATGCTGCCAGCCTTTGTTTAGTGACACACCTATAAGAAAGATTTAGGTACCCATTTTATATTGGGACCTATATGAAAAACTTTATCTATCTTATCTATTGGTTTTTGGTTGTTTGTGGTTCCTTTAAGAACCCAAACTAATTTGTGTGGACTATATTTTTATATAAACATTTGTAAGCCTTATATCCTAATTTTTCACAAAAAAATACATTTAATTTTAGTTGGTAAGTTAAGAGTGGGTCCTTTAACAAAAGTAATTGGCTTTTGTTGAGTGTTGCCAATAAAGCCTATACTCTTTTTCTATTAATATGACCCTTATTGGCAATAATCATGTTTAGGGATTTATTTCATATTTCAAAATTTTCTAGTGTTTGTTTTAGCATGACATTTTCCTTTTCAACATTTTTTAACGTTTCACATTAGAGTAAAGATTGTGTAATGGTAAAGTATCATGCATTTGATCAAATCTACTAACTAAAGAATTATGTTCCTTTTTAAGTGACTTATAAGATTTACTAATTTTTTTTAAAATTTATTAAATAATTCATGGAATATATTTAGCAATTTAGTAAAAGAAATACTTGAACATTCACTTACCTCGTCTTGGATGGCCATTAGATCATGGTTGGCTATTTCTTCCTTGTATGATCTTATTTATCTGATGAGTCTGAGCTATCCCATGTTATTGAAAGAGCTTTCTTCTTGTGTGGTGTCTTCTTCTTTAATTGAGGATATTCAAATTTTAAATGTTCTGATTTTTTTGCATTCAAAGCATACACAATATTGTCCTTTTTTATTTAGTTTTATTTTTATAATTTTTATTCTTTTCATAATTTTTTTAAAATTTTCTAGATAATAGTGCAATATCATGGTCCTCATCACTCGAGGAGTCATATGTAGTTTTCAATGCTAAATTCTTCCCGTTCTTTGGAAGGAGTTCATCAAGCTCGTCATGAGCTTTACATTTCAGTTCATATGTCATAAGTGATTCGATAAATTCTTCACGAGGCAGGTTATTAAGATATTTAGCCTCTTGTACAGCAGTTACTTTGGGATCCCAACTTTTAGGAAGGGATCTTAAAATTTTACTAACACATTCAAAATTAGAAAAATATTTTTTAAGTACTTTTAGACCATTAACGACATCCATGAAATGAGTGTACATGTTGTTAATCTTGAATTTTAATGATGAAATTAATTGATGAATTTTATGATCTAACTTGTGTGTTAAAGAAAAATGATGCAAGATTAACTACAATAGTAAAGGGCAGTACAATCAGATATTGGGCCGGAGTCAAGTTTGAGCATTGGGCCAAGGTTCGGATGACGCAATGGGAGCTCGTCGGAGGTTAGCCGAGGTTTGGACGATGTTGTCGGGAGCTCGCCAAGAACTCACTAGTAGTTTACCGGGAAGTTCATCAGGAGTTCACCGATAGGTGTTGGGAGCTCGCCAGGTGTTCGCCGGAAGAATGCTGGGATAGTTTCATTGGGAGTTTGCCGGAAGGAAATCAGGAGCTCATCGAGAACTCACCAGAAGTTTGCTGGGAAGTTTAGTCGGGAGTTCACCGACAGGTTGTCGGGAGCTCGTCGGGAGCTCGTCGGGAGTTCGCCGGAAGAATGCTGGGAGTTCGCCGAAGGAAATTGGGAGCTCGCCGGAGGGTTCATCGGAAGGATGCTGAGAGTTCACCCACCGAGAGACGATCGAACAATGAGTTTATGTGTTGAGAGTCAGAGTTAGCATCATAATGAGAGTTAATTTTGACTAACTCAATTACGAGGCCATTAGGCCTTAATTGGAGCTGATTTAGACTTATTATAAAAGTTATTTCAATAACTCAAGGTTAGATGAGATATAGTTTTTGAAGACACGGTCTCCAAGATGACATAGTCTTCGAAGGTGTGTCAAGCGGTTGAACTGCCCAGACATGGTCTCCTAGACTATCATGCAACTGAACCACCCATAACACAGACTCCTAGATTGTGTCAAGTGGCTGAACTGTCCAGAACGTAGTCTTCAAGATTAGCACCTCAGGAATAATTAAAAATTAATTTTTGGCTCCACTTTTGAAGCCATTTGGGGCCTATAAATACCCCACCCTTTCTTGCTAGTGAATGAGCAAGAATCAAGAGTGAAAAACTTGTGAAAACGTTATTGTAATCCCTTGAGAGTTCCCTTCATTTCTTCTTGTATAATTTTTATTTAAGGGAGAGCTAAGAGAATTGTAAAGATTATCTCCTGAACCTATAAAAGAAGAGCTGTAAGAGAGGGTGTTTGATCTTTGTCCATTGAAAAAGATCAAGAGTGGAAGCTGGTGGCCTCAAGTGAAGAGGAATCGGGAGTGGACGTAGGTCAAGGGGATCGAACCACTATAAAATCGGTTTGCTTCCTCTTCTTTGCTTTTTATGTTCATTGCTTAATTATCTACTACCTTTGCTTGCACTCTTATAAATATCTCTATGCTTAAATGCATCTTTATACTTAAACACATTTCCAATATGATTTTTATTGAGTGAGTATTTAAATCGAAGTGAAATTTTTATAAGCACTAATTCACCCCCCCCCCCCCCCCCCCCCCCCCCCCCTTTCTTAGTGCCGCTTTGATCCTAACAATTGATATTAGAGCCACGTTTATCTCTAATTGGCTTAAAATCTAAAAGAGATGGCTTTTGTTGGCAATCAAGAGAGACTTTCTATCACATGTCCTCCTATGTTCAATGGGATGGACTACACATCTTGGAAAATTTGAATGTGTATCTTTTTTATTTCGATAGATTTTGATTTGTGGTGTATTATTGAAAAAGATTTTCAAAAGTCATCCAATCCAATAAATGATTGAAATGATTATGAAAAACAAATATTTTCTTTAAATGTAGGCTATGAATGTCTTATATTGTGCTCTCAACAAAAATGAATTTGATCGGAATTCCTCTTGTGATTAGGCTTTTGAGGTTTGACATACATTAGAATTAACACATGAAAGCATACTAAATCTAAATGAATCATTAAACAAAATATCATACAAAAATGAACAAGAAGAATACCTTCCTAAAAGTAAAAAAAAATTTGACATTAAGAACCCAAGAACACCTTCCAAAGAATAGGAAGGAATTAGAACTAAAGAGAACACATGACTCCTCGAGTGAAATCTCGAGTGATATGAACTTTGAACATTTGACAAATGAACCGGATAAATTAATCAATATGAACCATAAAAATGATTTAAGATGGACAAAACTTCTTGCTATGAATGCAAGAAGCTGAGGTGCTCCAAAGATAAAGAACACAATCAGAAAGAAGTGGAAGATCTCGCGCTCATGACCAACCACGATGAGGTAAGTAACCCACCCGAAACTATTTTACTTTTAATGAGTTATTACTTTCTTTTTATGACCTTTATGATGAATTTAGAAAGATTAGTAAATCCTATAAATTACTTAAGGTAGAGCATGTATCATTAGTTAGTAAACCTGATGAAATGCATGAAGTAGCACCATCACACAATACATGCACCAAACATGAAACCTTGCATGATACTTTACCATTACACAATTTTTGCTCTAAATGTAAAACACTAGATAGTATTAAAGAAGAAAATATCATGCTTAAGACTGCATTAAAAAATTAAAATTGAGAACAAATCCCTAAATATAATCCTTATCAATAAGAGTCATATTAATAGAAGAAATGACATAGACTTTGTTGGTAACACTAAAAAAAAGCCAACTATTTTTGTTAAAGGACCTACCTCAAATTTGCCACCAAAAATTAAATATAATTTTTTATGGTAGATTACGACATATGGCTTACAAATGTCCATTCAAAAACTATAGTCCTCACAAATTTGTTTTGGGTTCCTAAGGGAACAACAAATAACAAAAAACCATTAGATGAGAAAGATAAATTTCTTCATATAGGTCCGAATGTAAAATGAGTACCTAAATCTTTCTTATAGGTTTGTCACCAAACTAAGGCTAGAAGTAAAATAGAATGATATCTTGTGGATGCTCAAGCCATTTGACTTGAGATCTAACTTACTTATCAAGTTTCCTAGCTAACATGTAAAAAATAAGAAAAATTATTTGGATTAAGATGTTTGAAGCTTAATAATAATTATTTCTATTATAACAAATCCTTTTATTGAAAATAGTTATCATTATACAATTAATCTTGATGATGTATAGCTAGAACATATAAGTATGAAAACGAACTAGAATCAAAGAACCATAGTTATTAAAAAATATGTTGAAATTTACATAAATAAGATTTTGATGATGATTGAATAATAAGTTCAAAATCATTGGTTTGAATATTTGGAAAGACTATTGTTGAATGACTAAATGTTATGAATGATTGATGGTTGAATAGTTGTATGATTTGAATGTTATATTAGATAGACTTGAAATAAATAATTTTTTTTGAAATGAGTTTGTCAACTCCTTACACTATGTGTAAAGAGTTAGACTCATTTACATGTTGGAATTGAGATTGGTTGAATTTTTGCTTTGAAGATGCTTTATCATTTTGATGTGTTATTATAATGACCTTAATAATGTTGAAGAAGTAACTTGAAATATAGGTTGTATAATTAAATGAATATTATTGAATGATAGAATTTGAGCATAGAACATTATAAAAAAAAGAAAGAAAAATCATGCTTCATTGTCTAGTATTTTTAAAAATTAAAAATATGTTTAATGAGAATGAAATAAGCATGGTAAATCACTCTAAAAATAATTGGAATTGGAATAAATCGAAGTTTTTGTTTGAAAATATTTTATGATTTCTTTTGGAAATGATACTTGATTTTCAGTTTTAAAAGGTTAACAATGTTTTACTTATTTTAATGATCTTGATGATTTTTTTTAGATGAAACTAGAATTTAAATGACAATCAATGCATGGATTTAACATAAAAGGTGAAGGAATTTTTGTATGAAACAAATCAAATGGATTGAAATAACTAAAAAGAAGAAAAAAATTTCTTTAAAAATATCTCAATCAAGTTTTTAGTAAGAGATAAAGTGTTATGATTATTGTTGAATCTCTTGAACTACAAAAGTGATTATGATAATTGAAATCTGAATGAGATTTTTTTTCGGCCAAATAATGAATTTTCTCATATTTTTGACTTGAGGCATCTTATATGGGAATCATTTTTTTTTACTTTTATAATTTTTTGTTTACCAAAGAGGAGACTTATTATCTTATAACTTGAGATTTTCATTAAGAACTATGATCTTGATAACTATCATTTTTTTACTTCTATAATTTTCTTTTCACAAGTTGTCGGGAGTTCATCGAGAGTTCACCGGAAGACTGCTGGGAGTTCGCCGAAGGAAATCAGAAGCTCGCCGGGGGTTCATCGAAAGGATGCTGGGAGTTCGCTGAGAGATGATCAGACAATGAAGATTGTGTGTTGAGAGTCGTAATTAGCATCATAATGAGAGTTAGTTTTCACTAACTCAATTAAGAGGCCATTAGGCCTTAATTAGAGCTTATTTGGACTTGTTATAAAAGTTATTTTAGTAACCCAAGGTCAGATAAGACATGGTCTTCGAAGACACGATCTCCAAGATGACACAGTCTTCGAAGGTGTGTCAGGCGATTGAACCACCAGACACAGTCTCCCATACTGTCAAGCGGTTGAACCACTCAGAACACAGTCTCCCAAAGTATGTCAGACAGTTGAATCGCCCAGAATGTCATCTTCGAGACTAACACCTTGGGAACACTTAAAAATTAATTTTTGGCTCCACTTTTGAAGCCATTTGGGGCCTATAAATATCCCACCCTTTCTTGTTAATGAATGAGCAAGAATCAAGAATGAGAAACTTGTGAAAACGCTGTTGTAATCCCTGGAGAGTTCCCCTCATTTCTTCTTGTGTAGTTTTTGTTTAAGGGAGAGCTGAGAGAATTGTAAAAGTTATCTCCTGAACCTGTAAAAAGAAGAAAGAACTGTAAGAGGGGTGTTTGATCTTTGTCCATTGAAAAAGATCAGGAGTGGAAGCCGGTGGCCTCAAGTGAAGAGGAATCGGGAGTGG